>OX375809.1:1461806-2711806 GCA_947359405.1 Antitype chi | reverse complement strand
TGATTACTTTGTGAAATTTATTTCATACCTGCCATACCATTATATTTCACCCTGAGGGGTGGACTACGGCCTGCTCCCTCTCAAAGAGAGGAGGCTTGTGTCCCAGCATTGGGAACATTAGGGGCACCAAAACCAGATTTCATAATTGCAAATTGTGTAACAGACACGTGTCGAAAGCTTTCCACACATTTTATATCGCCCAAAAAGTTACAAGCCTCGACTCACCACAAAAAAACGTCAAAAACTTGTAACTAATCGTTTCAATGTAAAAACGTGGCCTCGATCTTTAGCCTCCTGCCACGAATGGACAGCCGCCGTCAGTGTTGCGGGGGCGTCGGTATGTCAGGGAAGTTCTCGGGTAGCGGGGGCAGCACATTCGCCTCGAATTGCCCAGACATGTTGCCCGGTGGAGAATAGTTGGCTACGACGATGATCTTGCCGTCTCGGGAGCGAGCTTTGCCGACGCCGAAGAATGTTGTCGCTACCCACACCATTTGGGTGAAGTGACCTGAAAAATTATTGAAAAGATGAGATTTTTTTAATTGGATCATCGGCTGGATCACTACTGGCACTACTGGCAGTACGTGCGACCTCACGGCCTTAGTCGCCGCAAGAGACGCCCTGGGCGTCGGGAATCCCAGGCTGATTCCTGCCACAGTAGGCACGCGCTTGCGGACGACAAGTAATGGGTAGCTCGCTGTCCGGTAAGGACCAAGCCCGGTTCGACGGCGCATTGTGGTCCACGCGCGCCTCAAAGATATGTCAGCACCAACTGGTGTGGTCCGCAAGGGCCGATGCCTGCCAGGGGTGCGGGTTGTTCGAAAGAGATACCGTCGCCCCTGGCACACAGGCAACTGAGGGAACACGGGTGGGTTTTAATCAGTAAAAAACTTTATCCAAAAAAAAAAAACAACCGACTTCCAAAAAAACACTACAAAGTGAAAAATAAATTTAATTTCGGAAGTCGGTGACTTTGGATAGGTATGTATTTAATTTAATTTTCATGTCACCAGTCACCGACTTCCGAATTTAAAGTTATTTTTCACTTTGTAGTGTTTTTTTGGAAGTCGGTTGTTTTTTTTTTGGAAATCGTTTTTATTTTTTACTTTTAAGTTATAGTATCTACCCCACACCAATTCGTCATTGTCCTTGGTGTAAAAACAATGCATATTTATGCGATAGCAACAATCGCGGTTGATTTGCTGTCATTTTTTGAAGAGTTCCGTTGTTTGTCTCCGAAACGCATCATCAGATCTATATGAAATTTAAGTGGGACCACACAGGAAGCACCAGCTTTCAAATAAAAAAAGAATCATCAAAATCGGTTCACTCAGTCGAAAGTTCTGTGCCAACAAAATAAAAAAATACAGTCGAATTGAGAACCTCCTCCTCTTTTTAAGTCGGTTAAAAAGTCTGACACGCCCTTTTGCTCCGCCCAGAGCGGGAGAAGTTATTTGATGATTTCACATTCTCAAAAAAAAAACTCATGTTATTAATTTCTGATTTAGTCTTACATTAAGTATGTTATTTGAATATAAAACTGCCTACCCGCGTTAACGTTGGCGTGAAGAACATCAGGCTCTTTAAAATAACTGTACTGGCGTACTGCTGCATACCAATAGGAAGACACTTCTTGACCTGCAAGAAGAAATTGTAATTATTAAGTATCTACTTATTCGTATTGGCATGGTTTTAGAAAACTGTTTCGTAATTTTATTCGGGTTTGCAAAACTTATTCTAGACAGTACCTGTAACGTCAGGCTGTATAGCGCTGACAGGCCTCTGGTACAGGTTCTGACCGACGTCGCGGTCATTCCTGTAGTGGAACTTGTTGGTGTGAGCGAGATGATTCGCCCACGCCTGCGCGTAGTCGCATAGCTGAGAAAGATATGTAGGTATTTACTTGGCGTCATAATGGCATGTCATAATAATATCATCGCGAAAATATAACAAAACTTTAAAATCATAATGGCGCCCAACATGGTCTCTAAAAAATAATGAATAGTAAACATGTAAACAACGACGCATGTATACGCATGTTTTATCTCGGGTGCCCTGTACTCCAGATAAACATTATACTGGAAACATTTACTTTACAAATGCATTGCAATTCGCAAACATAGTTTTATTTGGTGCCCACTGTGGGACTACATAGCTAAAAGCACAATAAAGGTATGTACATATTTTATCATTAAATTGCAAAACTTGTCTAATAAATCACCTCTGGTGCCATATAAAGCTGCGGAGAGCCATGCCGCTGGCGATAAACGTTGTGCCAACAAAGACACTCCGTGATGAAGTCACTATCTTGCCACGCAGTTCTGACTTCACTCCATTGTACCACCATGCTTACGGGTCTGGACTGTAGCACCTGAAAGGTATATGATACAATCAAATCAGTTATATACTACCAAATATTTTGAATCAATTCTCACTGAAGCAAACTCAGATCATTGTTATAAGAATCATAGACCCATTATCAGCATTTCGTACTGTTCATCATGTGAGAACAAAAAAAATGTCGGTGCTAACTTTATTTCGTTATGAAATTCTTATTATAAAAGGTCAGGTACACAAAAATCCTACGTTAGAACCGAACATCATCATCAGCCATAGCCCGAAGTATAATAAAAAGAACTTGGAATAATTTTGGGCACCATTACAAATTGAACCCTGTAAGTTATAGGTACGTATTCTATAGAATTCCTGACCTGTTTGGACCTGAGCCAAATAACTTTGCGGCCTGGGCCAAAATAGGACCTGTATGTTATATGGCTCACATAGGTATAAAATGTTATGCAATACCTGTATGAGGTGCTCGTATTCCTACGGTCTAGGAAAGCCTGGCGCGCCATTTTTTTACGCTTCACTTGTTCAGTAATTTGCTCCAACGATTTCATTTTAAAAATATTTCTTGGAAATTGGTGGATTTCTGGGATGCAGTGTTATCATTGCATTCAATGAGTGTGAAAATTGCATTTTTATCATCATTTGCCCAGAGGCAGATAATGATAAAAATGCAATTTTCGTTGCAGTTGGTAAAGTCTGGTTTTAAAAGAGAAACCAGACTTTAGCAACTGTTTAGATGTTCGATAACTTTTTATGAATAAGACCGTAAGTATCCAAAATACGATTGCTAAAATGACACAGTAGCGTTACGTTCGTATTCCTACCAAAACGGTTTAAAAACACCAAGTTATTTCCAGGTTTTATTTCTTGCTACGTAGGTACCATACTTTATATTACTCAGTTTTTAGATTTCAAACCCATACAGCGAAAGCTTCCTCCATCCATTATTCATTTTAATCTGTTCTAACTTTTTATAGAACAAAATGGGGGGTAGTTACATAATAATAATGGGGGGTAATTTTTGCAGCAGGTACGAACATTGTTTCTAATGACTCATCAATCAGTTGAACCACCTGATTTTGATCGTCGTACCTCATTTATTGTAACTATAGATGATTGATCGAATTTCTTGCAATATTTTGATGGTACAGCAGGCTTAGCATGACGCTTTCTACTTCTACTCTACTGTAGAATAGAAATCGCTTGTTTACATTTCTCGGTAAAAAACTGTAAACTGTCTATGCGGAAACTTGATTTTTGTATAATCTTCCGACGACGAAACGCTTGTCTACGGTTCTCGTGCTAAACCTGCTGCATAGCTTTTAAACCGTCACCATTTTTAGAAATACTTAGGTATGCCGAGTCTGTAGAACTAACTTGTTTTTTCAGTAAATATAACTTGTAAAGCTACTAGTTATAAACATACGTAATAAATATTGAGAGTAATTAGTGTGACCTAATTGCAAATACGCGTCACATTCACGCAAAAAAACCTTCGCTCAGCATATGAGGCAGGTTCACTTTTAGACTTGCTGAATCTTCAGGCAAGATTTATTTATTAAGAGCAGAAAGCTGTAACCTAATGCTGTGACCCTATGCGAGACAGCGCCACATCGCTGGTTTTTAGCGACAGCCGGCGTAGACGTGATGACTTGAGGAACAACCCCTCATTAATGGTTACATTGTTCCGGGCTAGAACTTCAGACTACCCTGAAACAGAACCCAAAACCACTTGACTCCATACACTTACCCATTTTCCCCCTCAGTCATTGTCATTCAGCCTTCGAACTATTCTATACCATCATCACTCTCCCCCCTTATCCCAATTTATTTGTGGTCGGCGCAACATGTCTTTTTCTCCCCCACTTCTCTATTAGTCGTCATATCCGTAGTCACACCCTTTCTAACCATATCATCATTCACACAGTACATCCATCGTTTCTTTGGTCTCCCCCTACTCTTATAGCCATCGACATTCATACTCAAAACTTTCTTCACAACCTGGTCCTCATTCCTCCGCATCTCATGTCTAACCCATGACAACCGATTTCCACACAACTTTTCAGTTATCGGTGCCACTTTCAGGCTTCGTTTTATGTACTCATTTCTTATTCTATCCATCTGTGTCACACCACACATCCCTCTTAACATTCTCATCTCAGCTACATGCAATTGCCTTTCATTCATCCCTTTTGTGGCCCATCTTCCTGTATGTCTGACGTCAGAGCGTCTATGATCAACACGAAGAGGTAAGGATATATAGCCGGTCCCTGGTGCAAGCCTATAGCCACATTGAACTCGTCGGCATTGCCAGACAACCGAACGTAACCAGGTACGAGATTGACTGTACATAGCACGAATTAACTCTACATACTTCCCGGGCAACCCTTTCTCTTTCAAGGTGCACCACAACACATCCCAAGGTCCCTATCATACGCTTTCTCCAGATCAATGAGCACCATGTGCAAGCCCTTGTTTGCATGTCTTTACTTCTCGCACAATTGGCGGAGTGCAAAAGTGGAGTCCATTGTTCCTTGACCTGGCATAAACCTGAACTGGTAACAAGTGGTTTTGGGGTAATCTCACTCTTCTCTCGCAGTTTTTTCTTTTTTACTTTCTCCCATACCTTCATACTATGTGATACGCTCTCCCGCTCCTCTCACGGAGAGAAGGCCTGTGTCCCAGCAGTGGGAACGTTATAGGCTGAGTATGTATGTATGTGTGTATATGTGATATGAGCTTTATCCCTCGGTAGTTGTTACAGTCCTGTACCTCACTATTATTCTTGAAGATGGGCACTAGTGAACTATAGAACCATTCTTGTGGGATCCTTCCTTCATGCAACAACTTATTGACGAATAAAGTCAGCCGTATACATCCATCTTCTTTTAAACACTTCCATACTTCTACTGGTGTATTATCTGGGCCTTTCCATTTTTCATACCATGAACTGTCTTTCTCACCTCATCCATGGTAATTTCCCTCACCAAACCCATATTTACTTCTACCTCTCTGAGCACACCATTCCATTTATACTCTTCGTTCATTAGCTTTTCAAAATAAACCTTCCATCGTTCTTTTATTTCGTGATATTTGGACAGAACGTTACCGGCGTCATCTTTCATACATTTCATGTGAATGATATCTCTCGTTCTCCTTTCTCTTCCTTCCTTCGTCCTTCCGTCTTTCTGGCATCTCGGGCTATCCAGTGAGTCGTACAGCTTCTCCTGCGCCTTAGCCCTCGAAACTGTGACCACCTTTTTTGCCTTTGTCTTACATTCTATAAAAATCTTCATCTTTCTTCTTT
The DNA here is from genome assembly GCA_947359405.1 of Antitype chi. NCBI lineage: Eukaryota > Metazoa > Arthropoda > Insecta > Lepidoptera > Noctuidae > Antitype > Antitype chi. The sequence continues at coordinate 2,706,150 of OX375809.1, read as the reverse complement.
CAGACTATCGTTCCCATTTTCTACACCCTGCCATTTTTAAACGCAATTTTCTTCTCTTTAAGCATCATTTGCACGTCTTCATTCCACCACTATGTATCTTTTTCTATCATACCTTTACCTTTCGATTTTCCAAACACATCTTTTGCTACTTTCCTTCCGCCATCTCTATCCAACATTCACCCACGGATTTTTCTTCATACGTCATTTCAATCATTTTGTCTACCACCAGACTCTTAAAGTAACTGGCACATTTCTCTTTTTCTATCATACACCATCTGGTTTTGGGTGGGGGTCGTTCTTTGTTTCTCTGGTCGAAACACTGAATTTTACTTCCATTACTATGAGTCTATGTTTGTGAGACTAAGTTTTTGCCTGGGAGCACTTTTCAGTTTTCGACACTTTTAAAGCTGTTCCGTTTTACCAGCAAGTAATCAATTTGTGTCGCGTGGCGGCCACTTTTGTATGTTATCAGATGCATTTTTTTTTTCAAACCACATATTTGTTATTGCCAGGTCGAAGGCCGAGCTTGCAGCAATGTTTCGACATCAGAGTTACAGTCTCCGTATCCGCAAATACCATGCACTCTCTCATACCCATCCTTCTGTCTTCCTATATGCCCGTTAAAACCACCCCCCACATACACATCTTCACTATCTTGCACATCCATCATCACACGATCGAAGTCCTTCTAAAACCTCTCTTTTACACTATCCTCACACCTGAGTCGGGTGCATATACACTAACTACATTAACCGCTAAACTCTCCACAATTAGTTTACCACTCAAAACATCACCATTTCGCTTGCCATCGCTTCCACAGTAATAAAACTTATATCTTTCTCCTATCTCTCTAACATTCGCGCCCTTCCATTTCGTCTCTTGCAGACACGCTATGTTCAGTCTTCGCCTTTTTAAAACATCTTCTAGTTCCCTTCCTCTTCCAGTCATCGTACCTACATTCCAGCTTACACACCTCAATCAAACTTCTCTCGCACTCCCGCCCGTTCTGGTACGACAACGCTTGTCCATTTCTTACAGGAGTCGGGTGCTGCCCCTGCGCGGTGCCTGTGGGGTACCCCCTAGCCCTATCGCGCATCATTTCATTTTCACTCATTGTTGCTTTGGGTTTTGGCAAAGTTTAACAGTCGGCCGCCAGCCTGACACCAGCCCTCCTTGGGAATGCTATTGTTGGTGGTTTACCCGCCACCGTGCAGGTGACCCAAGGTGCTACAATGGTATGCACTAGGCCCCTAGTTCCCTTAGCCGCCTCCTACGACACCCACGGGATGAAATGGGGTGGTCATATTCTTCAAGTCCGTGACCACACGGCACCAACATAAATATATCAAACACAATTTAACTCCATAATTACCATATTTCGTGTAGGCCATAAAGCGTCTTAAATACCATTGTATTACCTATGGGGCCATCAGTCAAGTAAATGCAAATATGCAGCTTTAATTAACGGCCCCGAACGCACGCGATTGGTGGAGGTAACAAGGGCACTTAATTGCTTTTTGACGCGAATGGTGGAACATTTTTTATGAAAACTTCGTGGTAATTTTTCTACCGGGGTCAAGTCGCGCCTTCGCGTTGCGCCTGTCTGCGAGAGCTTTTAATTGGCCGTTTTTATCGCTTCTCTGTTGCAGGTTAAGACTTTTAAAGTGTTTTTAATGAGGCACAGGTTGGCTGCTTTGAGTGGGTTTGCCAGATTAAAAAAACATTTTAATTAAACAAATCTCTAAGAGTGAAAAGTGAACCTCATTAAAACAAAATGTTAATAAATAACTCTATGCAGGGGCCATTAAATCCTGATGTTCTTTTTTAACCGACTTCCTAAACTAAGAGTTTTGTAAGTTTTTATACTTTTTTACTTTTACTTTTTCCCTTTGCTCAGCAGTTGAACAGTGTAGGTTAATTTAAAAAAAAAACCTTTTTCCTACCTACGATGAATTTTCGACCGTTTTTCATTTGTATTTTCCGGATTGGCGCGAAAAGTACCTTAAATATGCAATTTTAATCCCGGTAAATACCTATTTTGCTTTGTGAAATTTTCCGATATTCACGCAGGTGAAATCTCGGGCAAAACTAGCATGGTGTAACGACCGAATTCTAGATAGTCAGTCTTCCAACTATTGTTTTAGCTAGGATTTTGTGCAATCAGTTTGCTAATAACTGTGAATGTACCTACTGCTTATATTTTATAACCTGTGCTGTGTGTGATCTTAGAGGATACGTAATACCTAATTATACCTAATAATATCTTAAAGAACTATATTTCATAACTTGTGTTGTGTCCGCACTGATTATTCAATACTGTTTTATCTGTGATTACCGTGTAGGTATTACGTGTCTTCTGCTGGTCACCGTCACCCCAGCCTACAATATGTACCTGACTTATATGTATACGTACAGCTAACACTAAACTTTTTTTTTAAACTATCAGTCAAATGCATTATCTTGAAACCTCACCAAAATTAAACTTAATCCCAGCAGTATCAGAGCCGTTATTTAAAAGTTGTTTTTTTTTTTTTATTAAGTTGAAGAATTTCAAGAAAGCCGAGGTCGAGCGGTGCTCAGACTGCCCAAAGCCGCAAGGGGAGCGAACTTGGCCGCTGTTCTCATTACTCTAAAAGCCTGAGCTGTAGTCTCCCAGGCTTTAGTCAGCCATAACTGTACCTACGTTTTATATTAGACTTTTATATACTTCTCCGATACTAAACTTCGTTTTTATGCGTTATGAAGAACCTACATGAGGTATTATGTTCGTATCTGACTTGTAGATTTGGAAATGGAAAAAAAAACATTAGGTCTAACAATTATCTAGGTCTAACATCTGAATAAAAATATGACCAACAAATAACGACGTTTCATTTGAATAGCAAAATCGTTCTACTTAACAAAAAGTGTGAAAAAGGTTTGTACTGTACCTATGTACTTACTTGCGTACCTAGCAGGGTGCCTAGTAGAAGCTGGATTTCAGTTGCCGAAAATCGAGTTGAATGGCGTACAATTGGCAGTGGACTGCTGTAGGCTGATGACTTACATACAGTCCTTTTCGATACTTTTTGCTGCACATGCTGCATGCAGCATCTCTATCTGTTTATTCGTAGGTAGAAACCAATGGATGTAAAAATATTTTTTTTCAAACTTATTTAAAATAAACGGTTCATTATCGAATTGAATTCCATTCGAAAACATCCTTCGGTTTTTTACTAAATTTCAACTATATCTATCCGACGACCCTGCAGCATAGAGTATAGTAATAGCCCTGCAGGTTACTTATCTCTTGGTAACTGCACCTACCTAAATTATAATGCTAGTACTTAAATTAAACCAATTCCAACAACTTACCAGCAACTTAAAAGAACAAAGAACTTTACTAAAACTGTGTTATTCATATCTGCCCACGGAGGCAGACTAATAACTCCTCACGGCTTCACGTTCTAGGTCTTTAAAGTTTCACGCCTCGCTGGCACATGTCGTTTGAGCTTCGACTCGCCTCTGAAGGGGCAAAATTATACTCATGAGCCTGTGTGAAGTTCGCCACCTGAATCTTGTTATGAGTACTAAATTCTCGCCAGCCGCCTTTAGTGAAGTGGCTCTCTGTTAATTGGACCGCGATATGGTTCGGAGTTATGGCAAATATGTGTAGATGTAGGTATCCTACCATAGAGATACACCTACATGGATCATTGTATCCTACTTTATAATATGGAACTTACCAATAGATAGAATGAGAAAGGTACCAGAGAATTTACGTACTACGCAGAGTAGATACCTACCGTTACTCAAATTAATGCTAATAGACAGTGAAAAAAATTCATGATTGATAAAATATTCTGGAAAATTATAGACAAGCAAGCCAGATGATTCGAATTTAAATATCCTGAATGTATTAAAGGCCAAACAATGCTGTCTGTTACATAAGAGAAGGTCACGACCACATGGCACGGTGCCAGCAAATAAATTGTACACCCCTATTTGAACGCAGTCCATAGACAATCTCCATATTTTTCAATAAAGTTACGCAAGCACGATGAATGCCAATAAGAAAGTCCTCTAAGCAAAGAAACGATCGAAACTTTCATTCAAATTCAGAATTCGGTATGAAATATTAGGCAAAGTCAAAGTCATTAGACGCTTTGGTGTTTTTGGATGAAAACAGCTGGGAACAATTTAAATCTGAAGCTGAGTATGGGAAGAACCATATGCATTTTGGAGTTGGAGTACTTAAGAAAAAAGTTTCCCAATCCTGAGTAACCTAGATAGATGATTTCATGCAGGAAGTATACCTCATCATCTGCCTAGCCTTTTCCCAACTAAGTTGGGGTCGGATTCCATTCTAACCGGATACAGCTGAATACCAGTACCTACTTTACATGGAGCGACTGCCGATCTGACCTTCACAACCCAGTTTTACTGGGTAATGCTATACCCCTTGGTAAGACTTTTCAGGCTTCTACGACCCATACCGACTGTCTTAACGGCTTACCGTTTTTCCGAGGCACGGAGGAGTCTTGGTATGTAAAGATGTCACCCATTCACCGACCAACCGCGGCAAGCGTAGCTTAACCTGGCCGATCGACCCGTGCTGCTGTTATTATTTAGCGACAAAGCCCTGTGGAAGTAGACCTAACGGCGCTATTTCTTTGGCTGGGGAAAGACAAAAAATTCAAACAACTTTCTCATATCCTGCAGAGGTACCTACTCTCCATGTTAGATACAAAAATTACCTCCCAAAAGAACGTACAGCACACTAATAAAACGGCGTAACATACTATCTATCAGTCTCCATCAGAATCATTTCGAAGCATATCGCTAACCCGTTGCTTCGGATGATTGAAAAAAAAATCTACTCAACAACGTAAATAACGCAATGAATGTTGTTAAACTGTCAAAATGAAAGCTATTCCAATTGCTAGGTTGTTAGTCAATTAGGTACCCCTCAGTTTCCCCAAAAACTCTGAACCTGTAGGGGAACTGAGGGGTAATTGACTTTAACACCCTAGCAATGAGGGTGTTAATGCATATTCAAGCCACCAGTTGGCGCCACTTTGACAAAAGGTCTTCCAGTTCAACAATGAACTTAAAATATTGGATGTCATTAGTTTCATTCTTTCGTTCACCATTCAGTCCGTAGGGGCTTTGACACTTTTGACATGTGCCCGGACCTGACGTCTCAGTGCTGCCACCTAGTGAACGTCATTCCAGAATTTGTTAAAATAGGGTGTTATCTTAACACCCTATTTTAACAAATTCACCCGCAACCCACAAAGATAAATATTTAGACAAAAACTTAGTTTAAACCCACATTTATGACAAAGGGGTTGTAATAAATTAGGTAGACCCACCGGCTTTCACGGCGAGATGGCTTAGGGCTGTGGTCACAAATCCTTTAATTAATTGGGACTTAGGTAAATGCAGAGGTAAAGGTAGACTATAAATTGGGCTATCGCTAAAGTACGGTAAGCTAAGTAATGCTACGGTTTCCTACGACCGCTACACAGCGTCCGCAATTTACTGAATGACGCCAATTAAACGTTAACTATGAAAGTAGAAATGGGTTCGTTTTTTAAACCCAGAGATTAATTTTATAGGTGTGTAGGGACACAATATAAGCACGAAAGGCAGAATGCTAGATAAGCTAAAATGTACGCAAGTGAAACGAATGAACGGCCGGCCAGAGTTACTGCGCACTCTGGTCCGAATAGAAGGTTGTCGTTACGGGTTTATTTCGAAAAAACGTGGACATTCTTAACCTATAAAAGGACTGATTTAGTGGACCCGCAATCTTCTACTAACTCCTTTATTAAAAAGCAAAAAGAGACATGTCAGATTAGCCTCTGGAATTATAAAACGAACTATAAGGAAACATTTTGTTTGGAACCTCTAGGGTAGCCTGCGAAATTCAAAATTTCTTACTTATTTTTGCAGTTTGCTGGTCAGTGCAAGGTTGTATGGTTCTCAGTTCATTTAATCCCATTGAATTACTATTTCATGAAAAAGTCATTCAATTAGCGCGTTCACCTTAAAAGTTTTTTGAAGTGAAAACTTCTTTCGGCGCGTTGGGCATTTGTTGAGATGGAAAAAAAAACAATTGAACTCGCAACACCGTAACCTACTCATGTGCCGTACCCGACACCTGTTTTTTAGTAGAGGTATTTCAATAAATGAAGTCTGAAAAGATAGGTTTAGGTCCAGAACTAATATTCCAATTGGAATTATGAAAATCGGAATAACCCGTTTAGAAGATAAGACCAAAATTATGATTATGAATAATGTGAAACCTGTATTGACGATTCAAAAAATACACACGTAATTGTTGAAGTTTTCACTTTTGTCGGCACTCCCGGAGTGCCACTGTTTTTTTTTAACGGAAAAGCTTGATTGTCCTGTCTCATGATCTCATCCCTCTCCCGTCTCGTCATCAATTTGTGCCAATCTGTCATGTCTGTAATCTATTGCCGTTGGAAGACCACGCTCGTTTGATGATTAATTCGTGGCATTTCCAGTTAGGTTTTCATTCATTTTGAAAGTGATCGTTCATTTTAAACTGTACCCTGACCAGCCCTGTTTTAAATTTTAACACTGTGCCCTGTTTTATTTTTGTGCTACCTACTTACTCAATTTGTTCTTACCTTTCTCAAATTGTCTTACTCATTATAACAATTAGAGTTATAATGAGTAAGACAATTTGAGAAAGTCCGTATGAATTGAGGAGCCATGTCTCAGATTTAAACGAGGGTACTACCAATATTTAGTAGTAAATTAGCCAAATTTGTAGCCCCGATCCTGGAATTTGTAGTAAAACCCATCAAAAGTTATAGGACGTTGAAGGTGGCTCCTCAATTCAGGCATCTGGATTGAGGAGCCACCTCAGAACTCGAAAACTAGCCAATGGATATTTCTGAAACTTTGGTAGGAATTAGTAGTGTTTACGCTTAATTTGTACACAAAAAATGGGTTTTGTACGGCTGAATTTGAGGCAGCTACAATGCTTTGATTTATCTGAAAAATCCATAAATTTCCCCGTGCTGTATCTCAGAAACTAATGAAGCAATTAAAACAGATTTTTAGTATTATTTAGTAGTAAGTTTGTTTTAATTTGTAGTATAAAAATAAATCGCAAAGGATTCATAGCTTCGGAAATACAACACATTTTATGTGGCTCCTCAATCCTGACGGTCTATAAAAAACAAATGCACGTAGCTACTAAAGTAGTTGATCAACTCGAAGTTTGATTACGCCAATATTTAGTAGAAATTTCTACTAAATATTGGCGTAATCAAAATTCCTCTACATTCAGTATTTCAAAAGATATTAATAATTTTAACATTCCTTAAGAATTTTCTGCGTAGAGTGACCATAAATAATTCAAACTGTGTTCATAAACAGAACTTTATTTACACATAATTCATTCTTCACCAAATCAGTACTTAAATAAAGAAACACAACATATTAAACACAAAGAATGAAAAAGAAAAACAAACTAAAAATCTACTAGATCAAATTACCTGTTTTAAAATTTATAATCTCTAAATATTATCTCTATATTCCCTTATTCTATCATTAATTATTAGCCTTCTCTAATCTTTATTTTAAAATATATTTTTTAAACAAAGTCGCTTATTTTGACTGTCGGAGCGACCGCGCTGTCCTTCTAAATTTAAAGTTCACAGGTTTTTGGAACGGTATTAAAATCGATCAGATAAGATTCCTATAAATCAAAAAACGGAACTGTGTATAACTTTTTTTTTTTCAAAAAGCAACTGCTCTCAGGTTGGACGGAGGGAATACGGTTTAAGTCTATCTACGTTTAAGTATTAATTTTAATGAATAAAATAATAATGTTTTTTTATTATTTTTTATTTTAAGTTTCCTTCAACGTTTTGAGACCAGTGGTGATTAAATAACTCACAAAAAGTAAAGCGCCTGTCTGGGTTTGAACCTACGACCAACTCGTAAGTCGCGGCCGTTACTACTGGGCCACCACTTTCCACGCGTCTGTATGCGTTTACGTTAAATGTAAACGTATTACATATAAAACAACCTCGCGGAATAAATTCTACAAATGATGGTGAAAACCGCATCAAAATCCGTTATGTATTTTAGAAGGACAGCGCGGTCGCTCCGACAGTCAAAATAAGCGACTTTGTTTAGAAAATATATTTTAAAATAAAGATTAGAGAAGGCTAATAATTAATGATAGAATAAGGGAATATAGAGATAATATTTAGAGATTATAAATTTTAAAACTGGTAATTTGATCTAGTAGACTTTTAGTTTGTTTTTCTTTTTCATTCTTTGTGTTTAATATATTGTGTTTCTTTATTTAAGTACTGATTTGGTGAAGAATGAATCATGTGTAAATAAAGTTCTGTTTATGAACACAGTTTGAATTATTTATGGTCACCCTACACAGAAAATTCTTAAGGAATGTTAAAATTATTAATATCTTTTGAAATACTGAATGTAGAGGAATTTTGATTACGCCAATATTTAGTAGAAATTTCTACTAAATAATGGCGTAATCAAACTTCGAATTGGTCAACTACTTTAGTAGCTACGTGCATTTGTTTTTTATAGACCGTCAGGATTGAGGAGCCACATAAAATGTGTTGTATTTCCGAAGCTATGAATCCTTTGCGATTTATTTTTATACTACAAATTAAAACAAACTTACTACTAAATAATACTAAAAATCTGTTTTAATTGCTTCATTAGTTTCTGAGATACAGCACGGGGAAATTTATGGATTTTTCAGATAAATCAAAGCATTGTAGCTGCCTCAAATTCAGCCGTACAAAACCCATTTTTTGTGTACAAATTAAGCGTAAACACTACTAATTCCTACCAAAGTTTCAGAAATATCCATTGGCTAGTTTTCGAGTTCTGAGGTGGCTCCTCAATCCAGATGCCTGAATTGAGGAGCCACCTTCAACGTCCTGTAACTTTTGATGGGTTTTACTACAAATTCCAGGATCGGGGCTACAAATTTGGCTAATTTACTACTAAATATTGGTAGTACCCTCGTTTAGATCTGAGACATGGCTCCTCAATTCATACGGACACCTCTAATTGATTACCTACTAAGTAAATAAGTACCTACTTACTTCTATTTTTTATTAAATGCAAAGTCCACGTTCGGTTTAAATACTAATAATAACTTTTTTAAACTTAAATGCCATTGTTGACGCAGTAAAAATATATTTATATTATTTGTTGCTGAATCCTATTCGAAACGGCTAGGTAGTAATCTTTTTGTTCCAAATCTTCTAATTAACTCGGCTTTCAACACAAATAGGGCTCAGGTCAAGGACGATTATAATAGGGAAGTTTGGGCCATCCCCAATTCCGAAATGTTATTTAATTTCAAATGAAGAGATATTTTTAACGTAAAATTCGAGGAAATAGCTGTTTTAATGTACTAGGGGTATTCAATAAAAAGTGATAATGAGTATTGAAGCGGATACATATATTATTTATTGTTATTTTATTTTTCAACATCACCTTTGAGGTTTATACACTTGGTATGTCGTTTTTCTAATCCTAAGATTCCCTTCTTGAAAAAATTTTCATCTTGATAGCTTAAAAAATCATGTATGGCGGCAATCAATCCTCATCATGCCATATTTGTGACCTCTCAGTTATTCTTTTAACCGTGGGATCAGGCAGAAATCACTAGGCGCAAGGTCAGGTGGGTATGGAGGATGTTCAATCAATTCAAATCCAGCATCTTGGATAGCAGTCATCGCAACTCGGGACTAGTGTGCGGGGGCGTTATAATCTTGGTGAAACAACACAACTTTAGCAAGTTTGCCGCGGCGTTTTCGCGTATTTCCTGACGCAGTTTTTATATTTGTCCTGCGTTTAAGGGCCCCGTAATAGTGGCTCCATGATTGAGGTACTTATTCAATAATTATCACCCTCGGGCTGTCCCAGAAAAGACAGCCCATAATCTTACCAGCGGATAGAATTGCCTTAAACTTCTTAGGCGTTGGAGATGACGGCCTCTTCCAAGTCATGGACTGTTGTTTCGTTTCAGGATCTTAATGGTGGAGCCATGTTTCATCCATAGTTACGAAGCGAGCCAAAAATCGGTCTGGATCTTGTTGTAACAATTCCAAATTGATTTGAGAAATCCGCAGTCTTGTTTATGTTCGTCTGTAAGCATTCTAGGCACCCAGCGCACTGATACTTTTTTCATGCCCAAATGTTCATGTATAATACTATGGATACTTCCGATCGAAATCTTTCGTTCTTCAGCTACAAAACGAACAGTAACGACGATCTGCCAAAACAATTTTTTCAACTTTTTTTATCATTTCCGTTCTTCCTCTCTTAAGCACACCACCGCGCAACCATAGAATACGGAGGAGCATTCCCCTAATGTTCCTTTCAAGTCTATATTTACTTGCTCAGTAGTATTTTTTTTCAGGAAGAGATATTTTATTACGGCGCGAATTTCAATTTTATCCATTTTACATACCACGCTCCGACACGAAGAAAACAAATGACTTCTATTTATAAAATAAGAAAAGAAAATCAAACATTTTTATTTTATCAAATGGTTGGGCTTTACCTGCCAGTATTTTTTTTTTGTTCAAGGAGTTTAGATGCCATTATTACTTTTTATTGAACACCCCTCGTAAAAGGGTAATGGAATACCAAGCTATTGAAAACAGTTCAGAGTGGTAATTGAAAAAAAGTCATTCTTGAATTCTTGAGTGAATATTTTTGAAGTCCAAGATTAACTCTAAAACGACTGGGCTGATTTCAATAAAGGTGCTCTTACACGGCCAATTTTTTTGACCAATTATTGCTCGGCAACACTAATGGATCAATCTGGATCAATTAAGTGGAGCAATCTGGAGCAACCACAATAAATTGCGGATTTGTTTCGGGAATATTGCTTCTGATTGCTCCACATATTTCACGAGTTGCCGAATATCTAATCGGTTTGGAAATTTTTAGTCAATTTTCTTTCTATCTCGTTTGTACGTATAGGGTATTTTCTATTTTGAACACTGGGACGAAATATGTAACAGAAAAATAAAAGTGAATTGATTTATATCCATTTTCTCAATTAAAAACGATTTATATCAAATTTATTTTTCTTTGTTTTGAATTTACCGCCAAAACGCTCCTTACGATGACTTTTTATCACGTGACCACACGTGACGTCAACTTTGTGTAAACAAAAGTAGTTAATAAGTAAACAAGTGAATGTCGTGTTTATAATTAACAAGATTTTTTATGAATAGAAAGTGATATTGCTGGTGTGCGGTGCCTCTGTGTACAAATACTTTTAAAACTGCGCCAAACTAAGTACTTGTACCACTGCCGTTTACACAAAGCTGACGTCACGATGTCACGTGATAAAGGAGCGTTTTGGGGTAAATTCAAAACAACGAATAATTAATTTGATTTTGATAGTTTTTAATTGAGAAAATGGATATAAATAAATTTATTTTTATTTTTCTGTTAAATATAATATCATCCCAATCTTCAAATTTCACCTACCAAGGAATCATAGTAAGGACTCTACCGGTTAAAATTGTTTTTATGAAATTGTTAAGTCTCGTTTTGCGAGAGGAACCGGCCGAGCGACGCGGCGACGCAAGCGGCGGGGGGGGGGGGGGGGGTGCGTATTGCCTAGTTTTTTTGAATTGCTCCATATTGCATGATATTGTGCGGCTGTATCTCTGGCAACAGGTTGCTACATGTTGCCATTGCCCTAAATCACTGGCTCGCTAGTCGTGACGATAGTGGTCGAAAATTGACCAGGATGGAGCAATTTTAGTTGCTCGTGTAAGCGCACCTTTATGAAACTGCATAGCCATTCACAACCATTCGATGCGATCAATGTTATCGTAGGAGTTCTATAACACTGTTCACAAATCCAAAACCCGAAAATTATGTCAGTTAATATCAAACTTAGGCGATCGCTATTCTTCCGACAGCCGCAGGCAGTCGGCGGCAAGGCGAATCAGCACCCTAATTGAACAACACACAATCAATCACAATATGAATCGTAATGAAGGATATTGTTAATCCGTTGCTTCTTAGGTTTGGAAAAAAAGTCTGCTCAGCAACGTAAATAACGCAATGAATGTCGTTGAACTGTCAAAATAAAAGCCATTCCTACGAATAGTGTGTTACGCAATTATCCCGCAGGTTATCGGAATTTACGTGTCATTTTCGATTACGTTAGCCTATCGAATCTTTGTCTATGTTTTAATCTGACGCAGCACCCAAAGAATACTTATAAGTTTGGCAGCACCTCTAAATTTCGTTCACAAGCTGTCAGTGTCAATATTCCCCAATAATGATTAATGATTACACTAATAGCTCATGAACACGGTTTAGATTGAGGACCCGTCCTATGTAAAGTCGATTAATTAAAAACGGCCACCGCGACAAAGATGCGCTGAGCTGAGCACGGATTGTGGAAGCTGTCAGTGTCAATACTCCCCATCAATGATGCTGACTGCTGACTGACAGAACTGCTGACAGTCTTGAACGCGGTTAAGACGTGGTGGTCACGTTCATTTTCATTGGTGAAATTCGCCTTGAAGTTTTTTCCGAGCTAAATTTGAATAACCTCAATGAACTCAAGATAATACGTCCAACCGTCAAACTTACAGATATGTCTACAATAATTAGATATGTATCTAACTATTTTCGTTATACCTGAAGTTACGGTGAGAGAGGGTTGACTGATGTGGTGATGGGGACGTCTGCCGTCGGGGGAACGGTCCCAACACAGCCACTTCGGTTTACCCTACCTACCCACCACTTAGATTTACAGGCACTTTCTTTTACGCGAACTACTATTCATTTTAAAAGAGTGTTTCAAAACCTGTACACGTCGGATAAAAAAGTCTAATAATGTATACTCGCCAATGGCGCACAGTTTAGCTTCCAGTGTCAAAGTCCTTTATCGATACAATTAAATAACTCAATAGATATAGAAATCCAAATTCAAATGTCTGTTTGTACCCAATGTGAAAATATATATTTTTACTAAATGCATAAGAAACTATATATCTTACGGTAGGTATTTATAACAAAAAATTGTTTATCTGTATGTCTGTTTGTTCCAGCTAATCTCCAAAACCGCTGAACCAATTTTGTCGGGACTTTCACTGGTAGATAGCTGATGTTTTAAGGAGTAACAAATGCAGTTTTTTGTCGCTTACACCTTTCCGTGGGATAAATTCCGACATTCATGCGGGTGAAGCATTGGGCGGCATGTAATGTATAGACGCCAGCACATTAAGCTACCCCAATCTGTCAAATTTCTTTGATAGATTTTCATCGTTATCACGTAAGCATAAGGTTCATGTTCAATTGGGAAAATTTGACACTTTGGGGTAGCTTGATGTGCTGGCGTCTGTACATAATTCGTCTTATTTATAAATGTTACATAAAGTTAAGGGCTCTTTTAACGTATGGTTAAACAGACGTTAACCATTACTCAACTTTAAGCAACGTTTATAAATAAGGCGATTTATGTTCAAGTAAAGTATTCAATAATCCACTATCCAGACGTACTGCATAAAACAAATACCTAAGAACAAACGAACCGAATAAATGTTTCAGTGTAAACCTAGCCTTATTGCGCCATTTTAGTAGGTAAATTATTGTTAGCGTAAAACCTGTCATTATTTGCCTTGTAATCCACAAAGTGAGGTTGTAAATAATACGAAACTTCATTTCCTGTCGAAAGCGATGTAAGGGGTGATTATGGGGTTTGTTTAGTAGTGGTAGCTGCCGTAGCTGGTATCTACTATACCTACTGCGGGGTAATAGGGTATTTTCCAATTTATTAAAAAGTATTGTTGCGCGCCACAATTAATGTCTGGTACATGCTAACATTAGTTACCCCTAGCGCCATCTAGTATCGAGTAGAACTTTCTAGAACTATCGAAATCTGTTCAGTCGGGGCCGGTATGTACTCGAACATTCTAGATGCTTCTACAGTAGAAGGAACCATCCGAGGGCCCTATAAAAGGCCGCAACGGATCGCGACCCGACCGTGTAACAGGTCCACCGCATCGTAGAACATATAAACGTTGGTTTCCAACGCGGTACGATGACCGGTGTACTCATCTTACGAGACTCACTGTCGAACCGCACCTTTCGTTATCGCATCGAAGGGGAGCTCTCGTCTCCCCATCCCATACGCTCAGGCGTCCCTCAGGGCGCCGTGCTGTCCCCCCTCATATTTACGCTATTCACGAGCGATATTCCCAAAAGTAGAAAGGCACAGTTGGCACTGTTCGCAGACGACACAGCCATCTACTACTCTGAGATTAGTCAGGACGCGATACCCTCCGCTCTCCAAACCGCAGTCAAAGTGCTTGACGTGTGGTTTAGAAACTGGAGGATCGAAGTAAATCCGGATAAAGTCAAGCGGTTCTCTTCTCGAAACCGCGGTTCTTTAGACCTGACCCTCCCCCCGTCCCATCTCCATGTTCGAACATGGGGCACAAAGTAAGATTCCAAAAAAAAAAGTACATACACTTAACACACCCCTAAGAACTTCAAAGCTTTACCAAGCTCCTTATAATACAAGACAAATCCGGAAAAACCCTTCCTTCCGCCAAAGAACCCTTAAATCAAGATTTAAGAGATACTTTGCCGCTGAAATTGGTGACAAAGTACCGAATTTTCTACCAACACGAACGGCTAATGAGAAGGTCGGAAAAGAAAAGCTTTTTCTGGTATTTTGTCCCTTTTGAGGTTTTTTAGGAATCAGGGTACGACCTACGGGTCAAATATTATGACTTGTATTACCTACGTAGGTACATTTTGGGTGTTTCTGGTATTTCGTGCAATTTCAAAGAAATTGCGAGATTTTTTTTTCAATTTATTCTTATTTTTTATGAAAAGCTACATGAAAAATAAACATCCTGATTTATGATATACTACATTATACGCAAAACTGCCAGAGATAAGTTTTCCTGGGTATGGTAATGATGAATGTAATCTGGTAATTATGTATTTGTTAAAAATCCTATTTAAGTCTTAGCAGCCTACTTTTCATGATGTTTTAAAAATGGGATTATTTATTACTTGCTGCCATTTATGATCTCCATCCCATCTAGACGGCTGCCCCCTAGACAAAATCCCTAGCCCATGGCTGCCAGCCTTTAGGCAGTTTTCAATGAACAAAAAATTGCAAAACTATTATTGCTTGAATACGAGGCTTTTGGCTACTTTGTACGTGTACATTTTATGTCATTTTTAGTTGCATTGTGCATTTTGTTTTAGCGGAATAACCAGTTTTACTTTCTTTTTCCCATTGACAGAGATGTGGACGGATTTTCATGCCCATTTAGCAATGGAAAAGCTTTTCCCTTTTTTTATATTATTGTACATTATTATACGCTAGCACTTCAAAGTATCCCAATTGAACATGAACTTTACTCTCTTGTAATAAAGTTGAAAAACTATCAAAGAAATTTGACAGTTTGGGGTAGCTTGATGTGCTGGCATCTGTACCTACATAATACTTAGATAATAATTATATATTTCAGTGTGTTGACTTGTTGAATTTAAAGTTTCCTAAAATAAATAAAAACCGGTCTAAAAAAAGAAAAGTTTTACAATAAAAAATCAATTACTTATATAATCATTAATTTCAGAAATTTTTCCCATAAAGAAATTAAATAATATAAACTTAAGTAGAAGCATCCGTTTTCCGGGTCCATTCTCTAATCGATCAGCATTAACGAGTTTTTTTTTTATGTGGTGAGCTGGTGAGTTCAGGAACCCTATTATTCAGCCAAGGAAATTAGTTTCCCGAGTTTCTGCTGAGTCAGTGATTGATGAATTGGTGGTGATAAGCAGCTTTTGAGGGGTTCATTGACGAGTCTGTGCCTACTTACCATACAATTTAATTTAGACACCATAAAGGGGCTACTTTTGAGGGGCTTATGGTTTATATTGAGATCATAGGTGAGTACGTTAAAAGTTCTACATGTGGAATTTGGGTCATCAGATTTTTACGCCAATCCATCTAAAGTTTCCGTAATCTGGAGAGGGCCAAGCTCTATAGTTTTTCATCATACTTAAGTAAAAAGATTTCGTTCATTTAATTTTTATCCAACTAGCTATGCCCGCGACTTCGTCCGCGTGCAATTTAACAAAAAAGTAGGTATATATGTTAATAAAAATAAATAAAATTTACGAAATAAAAGTAGCCTAAGTTACTCCTTATTACATCAGCTATCGGCCAGTGACAGTCCCGTCAAAATCGGTCCAGCCGTTTCAGAGATTAATTAGCCGGAACAAACAGACAGACAGACAAAAATTTAAAAATATATATATTTTGGTATATGTAGGTACCGTGTAACATACGTTCATATGCATTTAGAAAAAACCGTTAATTTAATATTACAAACAGACACTCCAATTTTATATATCTGTATAGAAGATGTATCCATCAGTATACGTATCCATCAATCAGTATCCAAAGTCCATTCATTCATTGAATGATAAATGTTCAAGGAAATTGGAATAAGCAGGTAAGTAGGTACTTAAATGCTTTCTGAAATCCTGACATTACTGCAAAAATGTAACTTTCAGTTTGCTACTACCGATTTCAACTCCACCGTAATTGCTTAACACTAACACACTATCAATTAGAATCTGAATCATTTTGAAAGATATTGCTAATCCGTTGCTTCATATGTTCGAAACATACGTCTGCTCAACAACGTAAATAACGCAATGAATGTTGTTGAACTGTCAACATGTAAGTCATACGTGTTACTTACGCAATTACCCCGCAGGGCCTACGTAATGTATGTAGGTAGATCATCACAAACACATTTAAAAAATCCCAAATTCCCGAATTTAAAAGGTCCATTAAATTCAACGAACTTCCTCGACCTTTGGTACCTTAAATACCTACCTGCCCGTACTCCAAATGTCGACGTAATCCAATTTTCAAACTTTTGGAAAAGGTTTCACCCTTTTTGTCACATCATAGGTCATTTTCATGGTTGGAAGCGGCTCAGTGAGCACGATCGGGCCCTTCACGTAAAAACACTTCCGCATCAGGTCAAGGACACGTTCCATTTCCTGAGATCATAATATTATGCATACATGACGTAAACAATGTGATGCCCAATGCCGTAGCATGTGCTGCCCTTACCAAACTTCACAAGAGTTTAAAAGTTTAGCGACGTTACTGAGTGTTCATGAGTGTTTGCTGAGCTATTTTTGACGTGAAAACGTCTTTTCGCTCGGAGTACTGGTAATAAGTTCAATATTTCTGACCGAGAAAACATGTAAGATTTCAAACGTTAATAACTACGACAGGTTTAGTGATTTACGTATTTTTCTGTTCCTTTCTTCTTGTCTGTATATATGTGTGTGCATAAATGGTTAAATAAATAAAGTTATAATTTTACTATGACGTCACGCTGTGTATGCAGGCGCTTCCGCGCGACCATAGAGTATATAACCACTTTATAGTCTTTGCGCGCGACCCTCTATTTTTCACAATGAGTCAAAATTCAAATTCTTATACCGCAAAAACGTGTTTAGTTATAACACTGATTCTGGGATCGTTGTCAAGAGTTGACGAAACAACAAAAATATTGGCCAAAATAGGGTTAAAAAATAATTTGACGTTGACAATAGCAAAATAACTCCATGTATCGTGTCATATCGGCAGTAAATATGCTCAGAAATGAAAATAATCCCAATCGAAGAAAGCTCGCATTTAAACGAATGCAATGGGCCTAAAAAATCTAGTAGGTACAAAAACCTAGCAAATACAAAACCTGCGGCAGTGCCTCGGACTCCAATTGTGCCTGCTTATTTTTTCTTTCAGGATCTTTTAAATTGAACTCGAACGTACTCGTTCAATTTTTGCTAAAGAACATCTCATGAAGACGCTATAAATTAAACCATATATAAAGGTATAATTTTTTGAATAATTATTAGCAGAGCCAAAAAAAACTTTTCAACATATTATTTACAGAGTAGGTAGATAATATCGTCACGTTAGAAATTTTAATACCGCACATTGTACACTGAAAAAAAAACCAGTTTGTCCTCAATTACATGGACGAATTAATTCGTGACCATAATTCCGTCTACCTACTACCTACTTTGTACCAAACATACATTAATATATCAAAGAAAGTGAAACCTTACTTACCCTTTGTAAAAGTTTGGGCCTGTTATCGAGAGGCTCTTCAATTACATTCTTATTTTGTTCGTTGTCATTTCTGTAGGCGTTCCTGCGAAAAAATAATAATCAGCACCCTAATTGCGTAACTCACGATTCATCATAATTTGTTTCGTTTTGAAACAAATGGCTAAACCATTGCTTCATATGTTCGAAAAATGTGTCTGCTCAACAACGTAAATAACGCAATGAATATTGTTGAACTGTGAAAATGAAACAGATTATGATTAATCGCGTGTTACGCAATTAGGGTGCAGTACCTATTGCGAAATTAAATCAGGTTGTTGTTAAAAAAAATCATATCATAGTAATAATAAGAGCTCATAATGCCGCCTGTGATAGCTAACACACGATCAAGCATAATCATTACATTGTGTCATCAGTGTGAAAAATGATTACATTTTAAAGGATATTGCTAATCTATTGGTGGTAGGTTCCCATGTGTTAATTGAGGTTATAAATTATTATCTGTCCGCCAAATTTCATCCAATGTTTACACGGCCCACGCCAGTAAAGCTCCCAGTTGGCAGATTTTTTCCGACATCTTTAACAATCATCGTAATATTTCAGCCAATTTATACAAAACCATAAATGAAACACCTAAACCTTCCTTAGGATTACTCAGGAATCACTATGTCCATTGGTCAAAACTGTATGCAAATTCATTCGGTAGTTTTGAGTTGGTTGTACTTACGTTGTTTTATAGCTACCTAATAGTTTTATAGAATTTTTTTCTCATATTTTTGTTTCATAAAATCAATACGCAGAATACTTACTTTGAAGATTTTTAAATCATTGATTTTTGTTTCACATAAAGTTTAATGTTAGAATAATCATATCATAGAATAACAAATCAAAAATTCTTTATCCTTACGAGTAGGTATATTGTTTATTTAATATAAAACAAGTACCTACCAAGAATAACATTTAATTACCTATTGTTTATGCTTTTAATTTTATTCTTATTAGGTATTGTTGTTGGTAATTTCTGTTAGGGGTCTCAGTTCTAACCAAACCTACTGCTTGCATGCTGCAAGTGAGCATGCAACATGCAGCTGGCATGATTTCTGTCACGGCTCTGGCGCTGCGGGGCTCTGGCGGTCCCACGCGAGCTTATCGTCGCAGATGGTATTCACACTCACCACCTGGTCCAAAGCTCGCGGGCCGCCTCGCCCCCCTGCGCCTACGCGGATTTAAATTACACTCAGGGCAAACAAGACTACGTGGAGTCGGTTTTCCAGCGATTCGTTTCTGTCACTAACTTTTGTAGCACCACATATTGACTTTAAGACAATATTTTAATTCGTTGAAATATAATACCATGAAAAAATACACCGTACAAACAAAACCTATTCGTTAAAAATAATTCTACTGTTTGATAAGTTTGTTAAACAAAAAAATGAGATTATAAATTCATTGGGTTGTATTTCAGTGAAATATGTTTCATTTAAGTAATTAGTCTTTCACACAAATAATATTCGAAATAAAAATACAAGGACTAAATATTATATGAATTTTTTTCTGAGAAACGAAATTCTATGAAATTTCTGTCTGCGAAACAAGAGGACACCTTTTCAGTTAATCGCGTTCAGACTGAGAGACAGACAAACGCGGCGGGGGCACTTTGTTTTACAATATTGCTTATGTAGTGATACTTATTTATTTTACTTATTTTATGCTTTAGTTGGAAGTGGTCCTAAGATCCATGGACAAAACTACAAAGCAAGCACACAAAGACGTTTCTAATTACACCTCGGTTTAGCGATAAAGCTCTGAGACGGTGTTACACCCTTATCGTATAGCGTCTACTAAGTAATCATTATGAATAATGTAGTACCACGCCGTGTCCAGAGTTATGTTGCGCTAAATTCAACATAACCGCTGTTTGATACGATACCGAGGCTTTGAATATTCTCTCAAGATATTTATTCTTAACGCCAGCATTGAAAAATATTCCTTCGTTGTGTGTAGATAAACTACATGTACATACTTATAAGGACTACTATTGCATAAAACCAGCGGCAATTTACTGCCGTGGACGTGCAGTTGAGTGTCATCCATATGTAGGCGCGAACAGCGAGTGGAAGGAGGCCAAGCACGGAAGCAATTAAATAAAAAGGCTTGATTCTCATTACGGACAGATTTTTCGATTTTACCTACTTTAGCGATTAGGTAGGTATTTAGGTATACTAAGTGATTTATCCGCAGCAACACGGAATTATACGAAAACTTTTCATATTACTTAATCTCTTAGCATACTAAAATTTTAGCAACGACCGTAGTGAAGTATAGCTCGAATATTCTATTAAGTTTTGTAAATACCGTAACATGATAAGGTCGCGTGCTCTTCTTGGCATATTTTCGAGGAAGTTATAAGGGAGCATTCCATTGTAATACTTATCTCCCCTTCCCTCATTCCACCCTTGTCGAACCTTGGCAGGTATTGGAGTCAAACACGCGATGTGCAAGGTATATTGCTAAATTGTATACGACCTATTTGCAAAATGATAGACGCTTGTAAATACGAGGGGCTTTTCTTCCATGTGCAACAATGTAAGTATGTGCTTTTGCAACAACAGATTGCTCAATACAAGTCTGGTGTTGTAGGTACGCATATTGGCGCCCAACATAGTGCATATTTTTTATATTCTTATTGGCGCCCAACGTAGAACAATTTTTTTTTTATTTTTTTTTTATTTTAACTTGCTCTTGCATATCTGTCAAATTCCGTAACTATTGTTCCATTGGCGTGAAAAGTTAAAAGCCAGATAGACAGGGTTACTTTCGCATTTAAGGATTAGTATGAATTGGCGCCCAACATCAGGGGACAACTGTATCCTATATGAATATTGGCGCCCAACATGTGGCAAAAAAAAATTACTCACTTGTCCGGCTGCATCATGGCCGGTGACACCTTCTTTCTGAGATTAGCGAGCGCCGTCAGCTCCTCTCTTTTCCTAGAGGGAGGCGGAGCGCCGCACAACGTCAACATCGGCGTCGGCGTTGGCTGTTGGGTGCGTGATAGCAATCTGGAGACAAAAACAGATATTTTGAAGTAATTTAAAATTATGTAGTTTAAAAGACTCTAAAATGATCATGGATAATTCATTCCGAATCCACTTGTATAACCCTCACTTAGTTACAGCTGAGTTATAAGCTGCACCGTCTGGCTAGCCGATGTGTTATCTCTCCTAGCGGATAGAACTTTTCAATTTCCGGTAGCCGTCAACTCTGGAAACTTATCTAAGTTTGTGCAAGATTGGAATGGTCGGCTTTACTTAGTTAATAAATACAGCATATTTATTTTTATTTTATCGGACTTTTGTACCACATAGATATGGAGTTCGATATAAACAACAGTGGACCCTTGAACAGCTGTTTATCAAAAACCGCTCGAAAACTTTTTACTGATTTCAAAATTTAGCTAAAATCCTACACAGTTTAATTTTATCTCTCAAAGGAAAGACATTTCAAAGCAAATCACGGAAAGTTCAGTGAGAGGTCGTTGACAGTTACCTATTAGATTTGAACCAAAATTAGATTTGAGCCGGGATGACACGTAGGTACATTAGATTAGGTACGTTAGTAATCAGCGTTCCAGATACAGTGAATTATGAGCTATTAATTCCTTATTTGTCCCTTCTCTCAAACATCCCGATATGATCTGCAATGCACCGTGGCGATTGTTATTATAGTACCTAGTTAATTTGAATTGGATATAACTAGATCTAGATACTTTCTTCAGTAAAACATGTAAGTATGAAGCTGCAGGCTGAATGAGTGATTTTGTGGAAACTTTTGGATTGACAGCCCCCTCCGGTGTAGTAGAAAATGTTTTTAATGTTGCCTAATTTCATACAACATGCACTATAAAATGGGGACGATACCACATTTCTTTGGATTTATTTAAGTAATAGAAAGTTATTAACTTATGATTTCTACTAATAAGTACTTAATATTTACAAATAAAAAAAATCCGAGAAACGATGGATAAAAATGCGATACAATAAAAGGATTTTGTATTAATTGCGAGAGTTTGATCTTTTTATGTTTTAACCAAAATAGTCTTATGTTTTACTAATTTTATTGTGTTAACGATATGTAAGTAGTCAAAACGGAAAACTAATTTCGTGATAAAATAAGCATAAATAAGGTACCTAAAAGTACCTATCTATGTGAAATTTTACCCAGAAAGAAACAAGGCTTGCACGAAGAATGGTAGTACTAACGCCGACGAAGATTTTCCCGTAGTGATCATACAAACCACAAAAAAAAAGAGATTGCTCCTTTCTCCTTTTGATAATAGGAAGAGAGATAATCTGTTAATTTTAATCTTGATTCAATTTTAAAACATTTCTAGCACATTTACGTCTGTAGGTACATTTTTTTCTAGAATTTATTTAAACTACTCACTTGTTATCTCCTAGCCCAATTTAAGTTAACTTCTAGTTCTCAAGAAGACACTCCTCTAGACTACCTACAAATCAAAAAACAACCTTGATCACTCAAAAAAATAAACAAAAATACCTTTTAGAGGCCGGCGTCCTTTTCGACAATAACGTGTAATCATAGAGATTTGCGCTCGAAGAGTTATTGTTGAGAGGGGGCGGGTAATACGACTCTTCATCTTTATAATTATTGTTGACAAGCGCCGATTTTAACGGTAACAACTCAACAGTGTCGTTGAGACGGTGTTCGCGTGGTGTTGTCATAGCGGGACTGGCATCGTGCGGCCACGCCGGCTGCTTGCAGCCTACTGAAAGATGTGGCCTTGAAAATGGTGCAGCGTAGGGTT
Organism: Antitype chi; assembly: GCA_947359405.1. Taxonomy (NCBI): domain Eukaryota; kingdom Metazoa; phylum Arthropoda; class Insecta; order Lepidoptera; family Noctuidae; genus Antitype; species Antitype chi. The sequence goes on along the minus strand of OX375809.1, from coordinate 2,683,141 downwards.
GGGTAGGGGGTATGTTATCTGTTGTTATCGAGGAAGCTGCATGATGAACATACCATGAGGATTGCTGTAGTATCTACCTAATGTATCGTAGGTAGGTTCTATCGGGCTAGCACATTGTGCAACCTGTTTTTAGAGTTAATGATACTAGCCTTGCAGGTCACTGACGGATTCAGAGATACCTAATGTAGCATTCCACCTAGACCTCTCCATAATTCGAATTTCACCATAATCTCCATAGGTATGAAAAGGCCTGACTTGGTTCTTGACGATATTTTCAAAGATGACATAAATTTTGTTTTCGTTGGATTTTCGCAATAGGTAATATAACGCAAAATATTTTGCAGACAGACATTAGTACATCACTATTTTTCAGGGGGGAGGTGCCAGGCAGTTCCGGAGCGAGTCCCGGGCCGCGCATGCGTGCATCATTGCGCGTTCTGTCATTTGCAGCCATCCTCGTTACATCCAGACAATGCGACAATGCAGACATGCCTCCCACAGTAAACCTAAGCATTTATTCCAGGTGTTTCAAAATCCCATTTATCACGCAGTTATTCTTTCAAAGTAACTAAGTAGGTACAAACAAGTTACCCGAATAACTTCTGGAATTTCTCCCGATCTAAAATTATTCTAGAAAAATGGACGCAAATTGGCATTTTAATTGGTTCCACAATGTATGTTCAAAAGAATGGCATAATAATATACCAAATCCATTGATGGCGTTAAGATACAGTCCGCCCACTATAACTCAGAAGACGGTAAATAAAGGAACTAAACCAAAAAAACGCTTAGATATTTTGAATACCTACATACGTTTTCTGCTATCATCACCACGACAACCACCAATTGCCTTAAATATTTACTGTAATTTTTAACCCCTGACGCAAAAAGAGGGGTGTTATAAGTTTGGCCGCTATGTGAGTCTGTCTGTGGCACCGTAGTTCTTAAACGGGTGAACCGATTTGGGTGCGGTTTATTTTATTTAAAAGAAGGTTTTCTAGTGGTGGGTCTCAGATATGTTTTATCAAAATCGGTGCTGCCGTTTCAAGGTCATCATCTGTTTTATTACCTGCGCTAGGATTCTTAGATGCATAATGTGTATTTACTTTTTTTTTTTTTTTTTTTTTTTCTGGGTGGGAAATCATCAAATGACTTCTCCCGCTCTGGGTGGAGCAGGAGGGCGTGTCAGACTTTTACTGACTAAAACCCACCCGTGATCCCTCAGTTGCCTGTGTGCCAGGGGCGACGGTATCTCTTTCGAACAACCCGCACCCCTGGCAGGCATCGGCCCTTGCGGACCCCACCAGTCCGGCGCACCAGGACACATGGCACGCCGTGACCACCCCAGGAACCAAGTAGCACAAGAGCCCCAGACTACCCTGGCACCCTTGGCTCCCTTGGCCCCCTGCGACGGGTCAGCGCAGTGGCCCCGCCGCCTACCACTTCTCGGCCGCAGGGGATAGGGAGAGCGGCCAACGCTATACCGACACTCCTCTTCCCCTGCGGCCCCACCGCGTCCGCCATCAAACGGTGGCGGCCCCGTCCAGGCCACGGAAGGGAAGAGCGCTACTCAAAAGTACCGGCACTCCTCCTCCGCCGCAGCCTGTAACCCTCAGCCGCGATGCCTCCCATTCGACATCGCGGCCCGCCTCAGTTGCTGTGCACCTCACCGCAACCTACTTTTTGGCCGCTACGTCGTCGGCTTGGAGACCAAAGCCCTGACGAGCGGCCCCACCTTTGGGTTCCTCTTCGCTTCACCGTGGGAGCGGACCACGGCTACTGAGCCCCCCCGCAACGACAATGCGGGAACCCACTGGGGGGGATGTGTATTTACTTTACTTTCAAAACATATGTGTGACCTAAAATTATACTGAGACTTAATTGAGAGTGTTCTTTGCTATGATTCAGGAAAATCAGTTCAGCCGTTTGAAGACTATCAGCTCTTTTCTGGTTGATGAAGGATTTTAGCACCTTCCACGGTTCTGATCGAGTCGAAATTTGGTATTCTATTACTTCAATTATATTAGACAAACAAAGTAACCTTGAACTGATGCTGCAGCATCACCTGGAATTTCTAGGACACCCAACTACCTTACCAACAGCTGAAGTATCATGTTTGGGCTCATTGAAAAGGTCGGGACAATGAATAGGTTATAGATACATTGTGATCAGGGTCTGATGATGAAATAGCAACGAGGAGTGACGATAAATCAGTAACGCTTGATTGTGGGAAACATACGTAAAGCTGCGCAGATTTAAGCGCGACATGTATCAATCGTAGCGTTTACTATTACTATATTATGTTTAAAAAGCAGGAAATTAAAGTTAAATTTTAAAAACCCCCGACCCAAACAAAAACGTTGTTTTTGTGTCTAGTACTTACACAGACATATAAAACAGTAGCAGACCAAACATTCGCTAAAAATTGCGTACCCATTACGCACACATAGAGAGTGTGGTCGATAAGGGGCCGGACTAGGGCCGGTTGCCGGTATTATATAACGATATTGAAACGACCGATAATCTTACTGAAAATCCGCGAAAATCGATATTCTCTGGGTAAATGAAGTTTAGATTACTTATCAATAAAGTCTTAACGAATATAACCACCCATCTGTTCCCGTGGTTACTGTAAAAGGCGACCCCTCCCTGTAGTCATTAACCCGCATGCCCAGCGTGGTGGGACCTAGAGTTAAGGTGTTGGTATGCCTGAAAGCTAGCATATAAATATATCAGGAATTTTGAAATAAAACAATGAATGAATATTTACATTTTTTTTTAACTTTATTAATTATATATTCTTTATTGTACACTACAAAAATACATTATACAAAAAAATACACTAGAATATATACAATAGGCGGCCTTATCGCTTTCCGCGATCTCATCCAGGCAACCATGGAATGGACAGTGATTAGCCTGGACATAAAATGGGGACGTTGTTGGTACAAATAATGTGTTTACAATATACTAAAATAGATACACACATATCAATAATAGATACATAAATACAAAATTTAAAACGAACGAAAATAAAAGCCTATACAGAGATTATTACAGTTTGGTACGAGAACAAGATCACAACGACAAGTAATGTTCTTTATTTTCATAATTTAAAAATTACTGGTCCTAAAATAATAATATGTACAGGTATACAAAAAATAAAAGAATCGTAGGGCATCAAATAATACGTCCGCATCGTTGTGAATGAGAAAAGTGGCCAACAAAGGCTGGCAGCATTGCCACTATGGCAATGCTGATTCTTTGGCTGAAAAATAAGCCAGCCCTTTGGTCACGTGAAGAGTCGATCAACCGCTTGGAAATGTCTCGGAAAACTAAGTTGCCACTCGGACCCCATGGCCCTAGAGTTTCAACCCCAAACGGCTCGAACATATAGGTTTCAATAAGATTAGAATATTTGCGCCATTTGAGGTTCAGTTTCAATCCTGGAGTTTCATGTTTTTAAATCCATGCATTCCGTAAACTTACATCCTTTGGAAACCTGGAAAAATATTAGTAAGCTCAATTATTACCTGCTGAATGAAATGTTAAAATTATGTGAGTAGCCTATACCGATTTATGTCCACCATCGTTCATGTTATCCATCACACAGACAGGGTAACATAAGCGGCTAATGAGACACAATTGATTTTCTATTGTAACGTATCACATGTGTACCCGCCGGGCCGGAGCGATTCTATAAATTTTACTATCATAGAATGTATGTTTACACTGGCAATCTGCACTCTGCCATATTTTCAAACTATGTCACCAAAAATATATGAAATATCGTAGAGTAAACCGTGTCTCTATTTGATAATTCCATGATAGGTAAATATTCTCCATACAATAAAAAAATCGTCTTTGTTGCCAAATCCGTCCCTGACTACACAGCATAATACAAAAACTTACCGATGAAAGGTCAATCCAGGTGTTTTGTGGTAGCTAGCACTGTCACACTGGTACGCACAGCACTTTACCATTTTATTTTTGTGTAATTGTCCCAAACAATTAATTTTTCAAGTAATATTTCGCGGTTGAAACATAGAACGCGATTCAGGATAAATGTCGCTTATCGAAATGGCGGCGCGGGACAGACGGGCTACGCTTAAAATTTTGTCTATGTGTGAGTCAGTGTGACAACAGGTGACAGAACGAGATACTGCTTACGACTTGACGCTTAGCAAAAAAAGGATAGAGAATCAAGTCCATCGACTATGGATTAATGTTTGGTCTGCTACTGTTTTATATGTCTGTGAGTACTTATGTATTATTCCGCAAATGTGTTCTTTGCTTTACTTTGTTTAGGCACTGATTGTTATCGTAACTGTTCTATACAAAATGTCATTTTTTATGCTTAAATAAATAAATACTAGCTGACACCACTATGTTAAGTGTGCTCCTAGCAATTTATAACAACCTGGTACTTCGAAGGCATAAAGCGCTTTCTAACTGACACATCTATGTTAGGTGTGCTCCTTCCGTGGTATGATACCCTGGTACTTCGACGGCGTCAAGCGTTTTCTAGCTGATACCACTATGTTAGGTATGCTCCTACCGAGTTATGACAACCTGGTACTTCGGAGGCATAAAACGTTTAAAAAGCTGACACACTCGTGTGATTTTTTTCCATATTTAATCATTATTCTGGACCCGTAGGGAAGTCAAGTATTAATTTAAATTTTTACGAGAACAATAGACTCGTGAAGCAATGGGAAGAACCCGATTATATATGACGTCTACTGACACTTTAACAGATGAGATGGATGACGTTGTGTTGACAGATTTGAATTTTTAATTATGTACTGGTAAGACAACGGCAACGATCTTTTGTGCCACTGATGACGTCATCTATCTCAAAAATTTACAATGATTAAATATTAAATTATGAAATAACTATTGAGCCCATCACCAAAATATTCAATTTAGTTTCTCAACAAGCTCTAAATTTTGAAAAACTAAAATAAAATGGAATGGCTAAAAATTTTAGACAATCCCCATTGGTAACATCTGTGGAAACATTGCACAGATTATTTTGTGTGTTTTGTGTTATGAGTAATAGTGATTATAGTGACACATTTTGTGACATTTTGTTAGCATCTAATAATCATTGGACATTGATTGTATTTTTGACTTGATTCCTCTCTTCCCCGTTCCTGTCTTCCTGTTTCTACCATTTTTCAGAGCCGGCCTTTAGAACCGTAAGTGCTTGTTGTCTAACTCAGCAAAAAGCAAATGTTTTGTAAATAATCAAACTGTGCTTTATTTTATTTGCATTTAACAATGAAACAGATATTCGATTATTTTCGAATAATGGTGCAATGTGCAGATAACACCTCTGCATAATGTAACAAGAAAACTGCTTGCTTATTCTAGATGATGATATCATTCTGTTGAAATGTTTAAATTCATTGTAAAAAAAAAAAAATTGTTTACGGTTGTACCGTCGCGATTAACTAATAGTAGGTAGGTGAATATTTAAACTTTGCCGGTTTTATCTTCTGAGTTCTGACCTTTTCTTTGTAAAAAACACTGCTTTGTTGAAAGTATAAATAATTCAGTAAGTATTCTTCCACATAACCAGTCATAAGTTGAAGAGTTTTGAGTCAGGTCACTGTCAAAACAAAACTTGATTGGTATTTGTTTCCAAGTAATAATAATAAATAATTTTAAAACTTGTTAGATACTAGGATGGGATGTCTCTCCTGCAAAATGGTTGTATACGAAAATGTTTCTGGTTCTGCATTAGTAATATTCACAGTAAAATTAACTTTTGTCTAGCAAAAAGTGCTGTCTGTATTTATCTAGTTGAAGTTCATTATTTTAACCCCGGCCCTAATTATTTATCATATACACTAAAAAATCTCTTCTGTTATTGGTTTGACAATAACTCTTTAGCAGGAAGATTTAACAATTGTGTTAATACATACTTACATTATGTCAGCATTTTGTAATTCAATTAACTTTCATTCTGTTTTGAAATCCACCTTTTTACTTTTAAGTTAATTTTTGTTTCTAAAGGAAAAAGGAATGCTATTGTTACACTAAATTATCTACTTTTATTTACAGAAAACCTTGCCATGGAACCCTGCGCATCTACCTCAAAGCCTCAGGTAAATATACACTCATTATTTATAAACATAAAAGTTAACCAATGATTAGCGACTCTTCAACCATATATTTTTGATGTTTAAAACATTTAAAAATCTCTTATCTATAAGCAATATTTATAAATAAAGAGGTTAATGAAAAGTGATTTGTTTTATGTTTTTTACTGTGAACAGCAATCTATTTATGCTAATAAACTGAAGCTGCTAAGTTTGTATTGTTTGAAAGTGGTACCAGTTGGATTAAATCCACGTAACATAACATTACGCCTAGTTTCCACGAACAGTTGGGCATAGGTGTACCCGTGACACACTCACATTTCCCCAGTTATGTTTAAGTCCCATGTAATACCTGGTGACCCTATTGCCATGAACCGTTCTCAAATCCAACCTCTGGGCTACTAGTGAGAAATTCCAGATAGAAAAACCCATTAACACTTTGTCTGACCTGGGAATGCAACACAGGATCTCAAGATTCAATCCAGTTATCCAAATTATATTTATTTATAACAAAATAATAAATTAATAAAATTGAAGTATGTTTGCAATTTCTAAATCACGGCTTTTTACTAAATGCATGTGAAATTTTATACTTAACAAAAACTATTTTAAATATTTTTGTCTTATGTTCCTTTTGCTAATCTCTGAAATGGCTGGACCGATTTTGACGGGAAACTCACTGGGAGATGTTATAAGGCTACTTTTTGTCCCAGTAGCACATTCCTGTGGGATAAATTCAACATCCACGTGGGCGAATCCGCGGGCACAGCTAGTTAAAAATAAAACATTTGTTTATTTACAGAATTCATTGGGACATGTATCAGGTGTAGACAAATGCAAGTCAGACGATGCAACCAAGCTCTGCATCAATGATGCATTGAGCAAGCTCAAAGATTATGGTAATTTTGATATTGGAGGTACTTATAATGTGCACTTAGAACCCGAGTTCTGGTTCTTCTACACAACGTCTGTATGCCATGGAGGCAATCACTTACTTAATTTATTTGTGTGCCATAGAGAAACGGGATCCTTCGCCATAGACGTGGCAAGCTCTAGTGAGCTCACACAGAGAGTAGCTCCCGAGGATGATGTTCCCCATCTGCTATTACCAGAAACTATGACTCAGTACACCTTCAGGTCAACTAAACAGAACACAAACTTTTTTATCAAAACCTACTGTTTCAAAAACTTAGAACGCTTCAACCAGTCTTGCATTTTGTTCATACCAGTAAAAATAACAGTAAATCCAAAGTTTGTACTGAACATTAATGTTGTGAAATCTATAAAACTCCAACATGATTTGAGTGGACTTCTGAAAAAGCAAGAGGCAACAGATTTTGTCCTTGAATCTGCTACTCACCAAAAGTTCCCAACGCACAAGATACTTTTGGCCGCACACAGCCCTGTACTTAGAAATATGCTTAAAAATTCTGAACTTAATTCTATGTTTATTGACATAAGCGATTACGATATGGAACTACTTATACAATTCATATATTCGGGCACAATAAAAGATGTGATGAAGAAAGACTGCCTGAAGTTATTAGAGATAGCAGATAAGTTTCAACTGACTCAACTGTTCACTTTGACACAGCATGTGATTGGTGATCAGATCACTGTGAACAATGCAGTGGATATGGCAGTGATAGCGAAAAAATATAAACTGGAGGATTTACAGAAAAGAGTGTTTGCTTATATTGCAAAACATCCAGAAGTGATGGAGACCGAGGCATGGGATGACCTCACCGATGTTGAATTAACAAAGTATTTGTTTCGATACACTCGTTCAATGAAAGAGTAAGGTCGTCAGGAACAGAAGCATTCTGAAACAAGTACAATATCGTGGTATCATTTTTCGATATTATAGATGTGTTTAAAATTAAAAACATGTTCGAGATTCAAAGATAGGGTGTGCTCCATAATTTCTAATACATACTGTAAATACATTTCATAATTACTAGCACCAATCATAGTGCTACTTACAATAAATGTTTGTTTGTCTGCCCTGTGTCTGTTTAATAAGTATATCTATGTTTAACACTAAACTAGGGTATATTGTTTAATCTAAAACTACGCTCCCCTCCACTTAATTTTATAATGAAATGTGTAACATGCAGTGATGGGGCACACAATTTTAAATTATCTCATAACAAATTTTGATGAGATTTGTCAGTGAGGTAGCTAGCTCTGCTGTACAGACGCCAGAACATCAAGCTACCCCAATCTGTTAAATTTATTTGGTAGATTTTCAACTTTATAACGTAAGCATAAGGTTCATGTTCAATTGAGTTTGACAGTTTGGGGTAACTTGATGTGCGGGGCGGCTGTACTTCAATGTGTTGCATTAAAAAATTTCATGTAAGTAATTTTAATTATGGTATTGCGCGAGTGCTCGTCTAATATTGCTAATTACAAAAAACCGAGATTGGATAAAATGTATATGTGATATTGTAAGGAAAGGATATGAACATGGTAAAGGTCTGTGATAGTAGTGCGAGCATATTGTGAAGTGTGTGGAATAAAAAAATACACTTTTAGGCGGTGTGACCACCTCTTTATCTTTTAAGAAACTAATTAATTTAAAATGTTAATCTTTTGTAGTTCTTTTAATGTATAAAACTATTTGTTTGAATTGATATATTTTGTTATTTTCAATGTATTAAATACCAAATAAATATAAAATATGTTTTATTCGAAATATTGGATACGATAAATAAATGTGCATAATAATAGGTACTCCATAGGTTTAGTTAGTTAAATAAAGGTAACAAATCGTAAAAAGGGTTTTTTTTTATAGTTGACACTGTCCTGTTTAAAAATACGGTGTAACAAAATCAAATTTATTTTCGATTTATACGATAGTTTTCTCTTTTATTAATGTATATTAAACTTTATCATTTCTTCTTAAACTACTCTTCCCGATGCAACTACTTGAGCACAATTTTTTAGTTAGTGCCTATTGTAAAGAGCCCAAAAAGACAGGTTTCCTAAACCTTTTAGAAAATACAACGAATTGCTAAATTAAAAAGTACGTCTGTGATGTAGTATGGCAACTGAAGTGGCAGGTGTTACGTTTAGTCGGTTAACCAGACGCCTTTGACAGCGCTCACAACAATCGACATTTACGATTTTGCGAGTGCGTTTCGATTTTGTTTAATTGTGCTATTATGCTAGCGAAATAATTGATGATCAACGGAGCGATTTATTATTAATGTGACAGATAGTTCATCAGATTCAGAATAAAGCCTATTATTATATGACTATTAAAATAATACGATTTTAACATTTGAAATAGAAGGTTTGGCATCTATGAGTCACGTGTTTTTTTGTTTACCTTTATTTAACTACTTAAACCTGGAGTATAGGTACGCATTGTCTTTAAAAAAAAAGAATTTGCACAGAAAAAGTCTCCCCCGCACCTGTGCTCCAGCGTAGCGAGAACAATATGGTTTTACATAATTATAGTCATTTAAATGTATCAATACTAATTATTAAAATTTAATTTGTAATGTAACAATATTGTTTTACCGGGATAAAAAGTATCCTCTGTGTTAATCCAGGTTATAATCTATCTGTGTGCCACATTTCATCCAAATGCGTTCAGCCGTTGTTGCGTGATTGAGTGACAAACATCTAAATATTCAAGTGTCCGTGTTTCAAAGGCGCGGCCACGGCGATATAAAAAAAAAAAATACTACGATTTTGTAAAGTTGAAACGGACACAATATCCAAACATACAAACTTTTACATTTATAATACGAGTAGAAGGATTTAAACGATTAGAATTATGTAAAGCCGCATTTGTGACGCTCACGAATCATAATATTTTAATCAATATAGAACCTTGCACTGACCTGCAAATTACAAAAAACGTAAGAAAATTTAAATTTGCGGGCTACCGAGCTTCCACCTTAAATTAAGGTTAGAAGAGCGGTTCCGTCATAGCATATTAAAAAACGGCCGTCATGAAAATCTAATTTTCACCAGTATTTGCCACTAATATCTTAGGATATGGTTTTTTAACACATTAATGTGTCAAAAAACCCTCTGTATTTGGTACACTTACGTGTAAAAGCGGTTGTACAAGTACAAACCTACTTACAGAAATGAAAAAACAATTTTTCATTTACCGCTTTTTTTTGAAAATCAAAGTTTTTAGCCAGGCTTCCCCACCGCTAGCTATCGATGAGCGATCGGGCCACACGGACAGATAACAGTAAAGGTGAACGTTCACTGGTCCGCACTCAAGGGGGATCTGGCCTTCGAGTCAGGAGCCGGATCACATAGCCGAGGTCCAGTCAGGACCGGCTCCAATCAATAGCGAACTAACTACTCCAATCACTAGCGGGGTTCGGGGCGGCAAAACAAAATTAGGCCCCCTCGTTATTCTCAGTTTATGTAGACTTGTATGCTTCTAGTACAATGATACTAAAAATGATGATAAAAAAGAAACAAGTATTTAAACGTGCGTAATTAATTACACTACATTCACCGTATTTCTCGCACGCAGAGAGATTTTTACCGGGAGGTGCATTTTCATCACCTCAATATGCTATTTACGACAAGCAAGAATGTAGGATGCAAGAGCGCGCGAGGTGAGTTCGAAATTTTTTGCACCCTGTCTCGGACTATTCGGTTAGTTCTAATGAACATTCTTGCGCAAGTAGGTTTATCTAGCTTTGTCGACTTATGCAGAAAAAATTGAGAATTGCTACGGCTACATTGTCGCGTTATCGCGAACTTCAAATTGCGTGCTCTCTTTCGCGTTCGCAGCGAGCTTGACGTCTCGCTGTACAACAGAGAGCGCTAAGCTAATAACTTGAAGTTCACGATAATGCGACAATGTAGCCGTAGGATTGGTAAGACGTTCGTTATTTTGTCGGCTTTCACAGAAATTTTGAGAAAATAAGCTGCAAGAGAGAGCTCGAAAAGTTTAGCACTCGTCATTTATATTTTCTATACATACGGACGGGGCTTCTAACTCCAATCTGCTTCTTACTGAAAATATTTTGACCATGTTTGGGGTTTGATTAATCTTCTTAAGATTTGATTTCTTATTTGGAGGGGCACGGGGCGGTTTGTCTTGTTACTACTATTCTGAGGCATTTAATTTCCACGTCTAGTTGCTCAGCTACTTAATTTTGTCCTTTCAAAAAGCTGTCGGAAAATTTCACGTAATTTTTTTTTTGTTAACTAATATAATAATATTAATAATATAATCAATCAGACACATAATCTCCGGGTGTTCTCGTCTAGCTAACGAAGAGTATTTTCATAGGCACAACCTTGTAGCCAGGATTATTCACCAGCAACTTGCTCTGAAATACAGCCTTGTGGAATCGGAAGTGCCATACTAAAGGTATGTGCCCGACCCAGTTCTCGAAAATGGACATATCACACTGTACTGGGATCGATCCATCATCACTGACAGGACTATTGTTGCCAATAAGCCTGATATAGTGGTGGTGGATCGACTAGAGCAGCGTGCAATGATCGTTGACATAACGGTCCCGCATGACGGGAACCTTGTGAAAGCCGAGAAAAATAAACAAATCAAGTATCTTGACTTGGCTCGCGAGGTTGTCGACATGTAGGATGTGGACTCGGCGATCATTGTACCGATAGTCATATCAGCCAATGGTTTGATACCAAAGAGCCTCGACCAACACCTAAGGAGGCTCTCGTTGGGCAGCTGGATCAAGGGCTTGATCCAGAAAGCGGTACTCCTGGACACGGCTAGGAGCTAGGACACGGTTAGGAGGTTCCTCTCTCTGGAGCCCTGACCGCCGGTAGATTGGACCCTGTTCCTGATACCGGTGGGCTACTATTTTTTTATATTTTCAAATGTTTTTATATATTTTATATTCTAATATTTAAAAATATAATTTGTATGTGTATATTGAAATAAAGGAAATGAATAATATCAGTTGCTTGTTGGCAGAAAAAGAAGAACTTGAAACCTAAGGCAACCGTCCACAGCTCGGATTTGCGGACGATCGGAAAGGGTGTGTGATAATTTGATAAATGAAGAACACCACTCCGTATTGCTTGTTCGTAGACCAAGAAAAAAGATAACATGATATCTGGAATTCTTGATCATGTATCCAGAATTCCAGATATCATGTTATCTTTTACATATCACGGTCTCGCAAAATTATAGATATAAATTATGAGTATTCTCTGACACACTTTTGTTTTAATACCAGTGCACCGGACAGCAAAAGTGATATAAACGAAACATTCACTATATTTTTATTTTTGTAAATTAGCTTTGACCATTTTCATATCGAATTAAGTCGCTTCGTGTGAATCTAGCACAACATGGTCAAGATCAACCTGAGCCACAGCAAAATACCCATGTTCCAAGCATGGTACAAAAAAGTTTGAAAATGAATGATTGAATGAATGGAAACTGAAGTTTACATAAGCCCATAGACAACTTTGTCTTTATTTTTTGTGACAACCATACACAATTGAATTGAAATTCTCTCTCCCTCATCCCAAGGTACCCTCCCGTCAAGCGTGGCTAATCAAGGCACGAAAAGGTGAGGTTTGTCATCATTTTAAAACATTTAATTCTGTTTATTTAGCGTATATACGAACGTAATTACAGTGAATTTTCTATTCCATGTCGAAATTTCAGTGTGAACTTCCGTAAAGTTGTGAAAAATCAGGTGAAAACATCGGAATGCTTAAAATTTTGTTGTAACAGTGTGGACTCCGAAGCGTTGGATTTTTTTATGTCCGAAACTTGGAACGGAAACAGTTTTCGATTATCAAACTGTTTTCATTTTTAGGAAAATGAGCAGTTCGGAGGAGGTATCATGGATTTCATGGTTTTGCGGGCTTCGGGGAAACGAGTTCTTTTGCGAGGTATGTCATTAAATTTTGTCACATAAGGTGATCGCTATAGATATTGATCCAACATGTCACTGTTTTAGGTGGACGAGGATTACATTAACGATAAATTCAACTTGACGGGGCTTAATGAGCAGGTGCCACACTACAGACAAGCACTGGACATGATTCTGGACCTGGAGCCTGGTGAGTACATGAACCATCTTATTACAGGGCCTCATGAAGTCAATCTGCTGTCACTGCACTTTCATGACAAAGACACTAATGTCAAACAGTAATAAAAACAACAAACAAAATTTCCAGTACAGACTTAGTGCTAAATTTCTAGGTCACAAAGTCTGCTTGCTTAGGTTAACCTCTTTAAATGTAAATTGGTGTAACACAATTTGTATCTTGATACCATATTGAATCAATGGTCACATACATTTAACATAACCTTACTTGGAATTTAAATCTGTGTCACTAGATAAACTATGTAAATTGTTTCAGACTAATGAGATTAAAACATACTACAGTTATATTCATAAGTGGTTGTCATCGTGTTTGGTACAATTTTATGTCTAGTTCATTGACTGATTGAGTCTATTGATCATAGTGGTAGCTTTGTGTGTGTAGGCCACAGTACTCAAGGTATAGGCGCACATATCTATTCAATAGTCTCTCTGATTAATGCTACAATTTGAAAGTGACAACAAAAAAGTCCATATACCTCTTCTAATTTGCATTTAGCGAGAAAGGTGTGAAGATAACCCATTACTAATAATAAATAGGCAATTCAAAAAAGCCCTATAAGCAGTGGTGGTCATGATTATGGAGCAGTGGTGGTCATGATTATGGAGCAGTGGTGACCTGAGGGGCATTTCTCGTAATTTTAAGAACGTTCACAGTCTGATCTCAGTCTCAATCTGTCAAAAATATCTCGAGTTTCCATACATTTTTGATAACTTCTTGACGTTTGATTGTCGCTGAGATGAGACTGCGACTAGATTGTGAACGTTATTAATTACTAGAATTGGCCTTCTGGTATCAACCCAACCTAGAAGTTGTAGGTCATGAGTTCAAACAGGCAAGCACATTATTTTGTTTATTAAATTTCATCACTACTGCTCTCAAAATGGTGAAGGAAAACGTCATGACGAAACCAGCATGTCCTGGAGCCCTGTCGCAGCAGTGGGAACTAAAGTTCCCACCACCACCATGACTCACAATCACCCTATAAGGGTATTGTGATATAGGGTGATTGTGAGTCATGGTCATAGAGGTTCAACGCAAAGGTTCAATTCACAATTTTCCAGTTGAGCCAATTTTTGTATTCATCATGCTCTCTGATAATAGTGATGAGTCATTTATCATGTTTAGTGTTAGTCATAATGTGATAACATGGTTGTTTTACAGATGATGACCTTGATGACAACCCAAACCAGTCCGACCTGGTGGAGCAGGCTTCCGAGATCCTGTATGGACTGATTCACGCTCGTTACATTTTAACTAATAGGTAACCTCTTTTCGTATCGATTTTTAGGCATGCTAAAGAAGACAGGTGAAGGCATGTTTCCTGGATCTGACCTAGTAGCTATTTCATAGAATTTACAAAGCATCATTTGTCATATTTTTGCAACAGGTACTGTTTAATAAAACTTATGAAATTGACAGGCCTGTCTGTGTCATTAAAATAGGCCCCAGGATAGGTATTTCAATGTCCTCTCATAAACAAAGTTTATTCTAACATGTAGTGCGACATACAAGAAACAGGACCCATAAAACTATTACCATATGCAAGAATCAAATCCAATAAATTTTGTCTATGTTGGTTTAATTAAATAATAATATTATTGCTGACCTTCTAAATCATAGCTCATAAAGATAAGTTAATGTAAATACATAATTACAAAAATAAATAATAACGCATACTGTTGGCCACAGACTGATATTTAATTTAGTGTAATATTTTTGACTCTTATTAACATTCTAGGCATGAATGTATCTTCACATCGAGCGCGTTCGTTGCTCCGATTGGTCTGTCACTAATCCAGGGCCAATCAGAGTGCCAAACGCGCTCAATGCGTTTGATCGAGATGGTTAAATGAAACTCGCACTAAGGCCCCTGTTCAAAATTAATGGAAGAACTTATTTGTGTACCACTAGTCATATCAGGCGTCTTCGCCCGTGTAAATGTCGGAAAATTTCCCATGGGAACGTAATACTGGGATAAAAGTATCCTATGTATTAATACAGGTAGCTGTGCCAAATTTCATCCAAATAGGTTCAGCCGTTTTTGCGTGATTGAGTAACAAACATACAAACTTTTACATTTATTCTATTACTAGCTTTTGCCCGCGACTTCGTCCGCGTAGAAGTCGAAAATGGTTCTAATAGGATTTTTTATTGTTTTTTACGTTATTAATTTTGTTATATATAAATTATTATTATAAAAATATAAATTATTATTATAAAATGTAAGCGCTTTCTAGCTGACACAACTATGTTAGGTGTGCTCCTACCGAGTTATGACAACCTGGTACTTCGAGGAAATAAAGCGTTTAAAAAGCTGACTAACAAAATGTATTAAGTTTTTTTTTTTTTGTTTTGTTTTGCAGAGGAATTGGACAAATGTTAGAGAAATTCCAGGCTGGTGATTTCGGCCACTGCCCCCGCGTTTATTGTGAATGCCAACCTATGCTTCCACTAGGTATGTATATTTTATTTACTGTAAGTCTACGTTCCCTCGGATGTAGGACGACGGTATTGAGAATCCAACAGAGTGAAGCGCGAGTGAGTCTCAGCGCGGCGAAAAAACACACGTGTTCGATGCTCAACTCTCGGCGATAAGCTGTGCATTGAAGACACATTGCGCGAAAACATCCAAATATTTTCAAGACCAATTGATTATGTGGTGTGAGATTGATAACTAGAGATACCCATTAATTACAACAGAGGCTAGTCTTCTCCGAATTATAAACATACTTGACCCATAGGGCAAAATAAATTTGCTGAACAATGCTGTCACACAGCTCACCAATTGCCTTATTACTAGTACTACTAGTTTAGTACTTATCGACATATTAAGAACGTAATTCACATAATCATAATACTCATAATCAGGAACTGATAGTTGGTATTAAAACAACACAGTAATTATAAGCAAAAAACATTGTGAATGATGTTTCAAGTTTGAGCGGACAAATCAGCTGACAGCTGTTGATTGTTCCCGAATCTTCTGTTTAGAGTCAATAACCCCGGTTCTTCACCTTTTGTAATTTTTGTCTACAATATCTGGACATGGTCTGATATGAACATCTGCCAAATTCTGTGTTATATACACGCGGTCATAAGCTCAAAATATGATCGTTTATGTAATTCGAAAAGTATCGAAATTATTTATACGTTTAAATTTAGCTGCTTGCATTTGTTCTAGCTACTGTCGGGCGTACTAAATGTATGCGTCGCCGCTAGATTGATTGCGCACGAGCCTTACACGTGATGGTGAACTTATCGGGAAACATAAAGACAATGAACCGATGCTAAACTTAGATTAAGGTTTTAATGTTTTCAGTTGCAATCGACTGGTAAAATAACAGAGAAATCTTAACTTTCCATCCTATTATTTGTACTTTTTAAGTTGTTTTGCCAGCTCTCTGCTTACATTCAAAGGCAGAATGCCGAATGCAGGGACAAAACAGTAGGCACCTACTATGTTTTATATCTAGCGCCTAACTTGAAAATAACTAAAATAAAATACAAACATACACAGATATTATATATATACAAAATATTCTATATTATCTACACTAATAATAGGTCTTTACCTATGCAATTGCCGTTTTGTATGAAAAAATTTAAACGAATTTTTTTCATGTATTTTTTATTTGTATTAATCGAAGTAATCACCCATGCAATCAATGCATCTTTGCCATCGCAGTGGCAGTTTATTGATGCCCTTCTTAAAGAAATCAGCTGGACGGGAGGCAACAAATTCTTCAAAGGCATTTTGTACTGCCTCTCGGGTATTGAATTTTTTTCCCGCCAAGAAGTTATCCAAATTCTGGAAAAAGTAGTAGTCTGTAGGCGCAAGGTCTGGTGAGTAGGGCGGATGACGGAGAGCTTCCAACCCCAGTTCTTGCAACTTGGAGACCGTCTGCTGTGCAGTATGAGGTCGCGCGTTGTCGTGCAGGAGCAGCGGAGACGAGCGATTGACCAATGCTGGTTGGAGATGTGCCAGCTTCTCCATCATTGTGTTCAGTTCTTCACAGTACACATCTGCAGTAATGCTCACCCCGTTTGGTAAGAAGCTGTGATGAATCACACCGGCGCTAGACCACCAAACAGTGACCATCACTTTTCTAGGGGTAAGTTTTCGTTTAGGGCATTGTTTAGGTGCTGAACCAGGATCCAACCAACTTGCTGAGCGCTTGCGGTTATCAAACAGAATCCATTTTTCATCGCAGGTAACAATGCGGTTCAAAATTCCTTCATTTGTGTGTCTGTTGAGCAGTGCAAGGCACGTCTCGACGCGTACTTCGCGCTGACGATCATTGAGTTCGTGGGGCACCCATTTGTCAAGCTTTTTTACCTTGCCAATTTGACGCAAATGGACCAATATTGTTTTGACGCTAACGTCGAAAGCTGCTGCTAATTCAGCCGTAGATTGTGTATCATCAGCTTCCACAATCGCCTTTAATTCGTCATTGTCGACCAAAGTCTTCGGACGACCGCGAGGTTCATTTTTCAGGTCGAAATTTCCAGAACGGAAGCGAGCAAACCAATAACAGGTGGTGCGTTGGTTTGTAGTGTTAGCTCCGTAAACGTCGTTGATGTTGCGTGCCGCTTGTGCCGCGTTGCTGCCACGACGGTACTCATATTCCATAATTACTCGAATTTTTAACGTATCCATGATGACGAAAAAGATTGAAATGCGATGAAAATGTAACACTAATCAATAAACAAATTACTACTTTTGGAAAAAAAAATCCATGTTTTTAAAATAAAATTAATTTGAAATTAGAATTCTTACCCAAACAAAAATTATTTTGATTTGAAATGGCCAGTACTGCAAAACGGCAATTTCATAGGTAAAGACCTAATATTATAAAGAGGAAAACTTTGTTTGTTTGTTTGTTTGATTGTAATGAATAGGCTCAAAAACTGCTGGACCGATTTTAAAAATTCTTTCACCATTCGAAAGCTACATTATCCACGAGTAACATAGGCTAAATTTTATTTTGGAAAAAAATAGGGTTCCGTAAGATATTTGGGGTTTTCGGACACAAGGTGTAAAAAATCAACCAGAAAAGTTACTTATTTTGCGTACGCTGCCTAAACTATAAAAGATAGAACCATAAAATGTTCTAATTAATTGTAGATCTTATAAATATCTACAAAAAAGTCCGCGACACACTATACCTATCTATGTCGAGTGAGGCACAACAACCATTTTTTTATTTATTTATCTTGAATTTTTTTTGGACTACATTTAAATGCATTTATTTTACTCATGCTATAATCCTAATCAAAATAATTGATTTCATCACTAAGTACAGTTTATGTAGATAATATTTGGTCTTTGAATGATTAAAATTGGACGTTTGGTTTTAAAGTTATGGCGAAATTAAAATAATACGATTTCTGCTGCACGGCCCGTTGCGAAGTGGGCCACCAAGACGGGGTGCGCGTGCGGGAGGGGAGTCTATGCAGCCTGCGGATAATGACTGCGTCGTCGATGTCTGTGAATTGACCTGGGAATCATTTTACTGACCGTGTCTTTCCTGGGTAGGCTTTTTGCAGCGGTAACCGACATCCACGCGGGCGGAGCCGCGGGCGACCGCTAGTAAGAGATAAAAATACGTTAAGGCCCTGGTAACTTTAAATATTGTCGTTATGAACGATAATGGTTCTTATTGCAATCCGATACGGGTTAAAATCTGTTGTAATTAATTCGAATAATAAATTAGCAAGCATTGTCGTAAAAATGCAAATAAAATCGTATAAAATTAGATATTAACTGTTTAATAATAAATAATCCATCATTGGATGCAGTTTGGCATTTGGAATTTTATGGTATATTTTTAATTATAATTATTATTGAAGGGATAAACTGGTTTTAAAGATAATTAAGAGGTGACTTTGATGATTTTTTTGATGCATTAAAGTATGTTTAATTATTTTTTGAGTTCCATCACTCTATGCAAAAAATACTAGAAAATATCATTTTTTTTTTGCTTTCAAAATTATTTACGGTTAAAGAGATACACGGGTTTAAAAAACCACCTTTTTGAGCGTTTTCAAAAAATCACTGCCTTAATTTAGGAAAATCCATCAACTCAATTGATTCTGCCAACTTATAAATGTGAACCGACTCGTTGCCATGATGATGATAATGCTGTCCTTCCCCCAGGTCTATCAGACGTGCCCGGCGAGGCCATGGTGAAGCTGTACTGTCCTCGCTGCATGGACGTGTACACGCCCAAGTCCTCGCGGCACCACCACACGGACGGCGCCTACTTCGGCACCGGCTTCCCGCACATGGTGTTCATGGTCCATCCCGAGTACAGACCCAAGCGACCCGCCTCGCAGTTCGTGCCTAGGTATGTTCAGTTTTCATAATAAAGGGCCATCCATAAATGACGTCACACGAATTTAATAATTTTATAGAGCTCGTCGTCCTTGTGATGTCATATTTGTGAAACGTGAACGTGAAACTTTTTTTCCGTGGGATTTGGACAGGACTACATATGTCGGGTCAGCTAGTTCTCATAATATTATTGATAAGAGTTTATAATATTTAAAAGTTTCTTGTTACTGTTGACATTTTGAGTTTTTATACTTTAGATTAGATGTACCTTTGTAAGAGGAAGTCTAAAAATGGAGCCGATAGCTGAAAAGTTGTTTGGAAATCTGTTGTTATGGTATGGGCATGTGATACAGAGGAATGAGGAAAATGTTGTGAGGAAAGTTTAAGAGTATGAATGTCGATGGCTATAAGAGAGAGACCCACGAAACGATGGATGGACTGTGTGAATGATGATATGGTTAGAAAGGGTGGACTACGGAGGTGACGACTAATAGAGAAGTGTGGGAGAAAAAGACATGTTGCGCCGACCACAAATAAATTGGGATAAGGATGATGGGGAGAGTGATGATGAAGACGACCTTTAGACCTTTGTTACGCGATGTCACACTTTGTTTAGCCCTCCCCCTTCACGTGTGACGTAATTTATGTATGGCCCCTAATGACGTCCTTTCTCGTCGTGTCTTGCGTATGTATACGATTGAAACCAGGCTTTTATTTCAATTTGACCATTTACTGCTTTCAAAGTCCAAGTTCAATTCAAAAATAATTTCAAAGACAGTGGTCCATTCCTGTTGTGTAGAAGTTGCCTATGGAAAAGATTAGGCAGTGAATTGCCAGATTCAAGATTGACTGGCCGGCCAGTCCTGTAAACTAGCTGGAACTACCTTGTGTAAAACCACATTCCTTATCCATATGAGGAATGTGGGTTTATAATATGGAGTCTTCATATAAGGATAAAGGAAACGCGACATTTTAACCTTTAATCATTTGGTGTGTAGTTAGTTGCACAAGTAGTAGTTTTATCATGTCCTCTTTTCGCATACGCTTTATTTGTTTTATTCATACTTATGAAGGTAACATTCACGTCACCAGGTTGTACGGATTCAAGATCCACCCGCTCGCATACCAGATTCAACAGCAGGCCGCGGCTAACTTCAAGGCGCCGCTGCGGAGTCTCTCGTATAACAACGGTAAACGCTAGGCCCGCGCCGCGCGCCCACGAGCGCCCACTCCCGCGCACTGATACAGACGCTCCCACAGTGTACACACGTACCTACGTACTCGTCAGACGCTACGGAACGCACCGGCCAACACTACGTGCCTTCCGTAACGCTCAGATATACTCATCTAGTTTCATGTTGCGAGCACAACTACTGACGATCATAAGAACCGCTAATCGTATCATTTTCAATTTTATACTGAATGTGATTGTCCAATTTTTTTTAAACGTTAACAAATAGTGATGGTTTTCTGTCACAAATGGTTCTTATATTGACGCGTTTTGTCTCGCACCATGAATGTTTGTGTTCCTTCTGTTTCTAAATCTAACTTTCACGCTTATAATAAGCTTCAGTCTGAAGTGTTACTAGCGGAAGTTGGCTTACATCGGTAGCTATGTGTCATGTGCCGGAGTCCGGACGACGCCGACGTGGCGCGCAGTACACGGGAGCCTGATCTGTATCAATAACATGTGAACAAACAGGTGTCTGTAACCGCACATGTGGACTAAACTAAACTCGTCTGCAATAACAGTTGGGTCTGCTAGTGCTGTTTAACATACAGAAGCAGAGGCGCTTCTGTACTATTGAATACTTACATGGGGCTATTCTGTTTGTCGTGGGATGTTGTTCTGACTATTAATATTATGATAATTACTACCCTGTGGCCAATTAGTGATAAATTAACACTCTATTGTAACTCCAGCAGTTCGCTCACGGCACAGTCTTGTTATGGACACGAGTGATCGTACTCATTAAGTGAAGACACGTATTTAGTTTAATGAGACTTGTGTCTATAAAATCATTTAAGTATTGTAGTAAGTAAATGCAGTTGACGAGTCGTAGCAATATATACTGTAGCTTGCATTGAAATATGAAGTAATAGTAGGGGTTCATGTATTTTTATTTTTATATCCGATAACAACAAGTAGGATGTAGGTGATCATTACATGGACGCGTATCTTTTTCATGAGAGATATATCCTATTTCGTTCTTGTGTACCGGTTCCAGTAATTATCAATAAACGATAAGACAACTATTGGCCTTTTTTCTTGCTTCTCCTGCATGTTGACCACGTCGAATCCTCGCTGACCGCATCGAATGGATTTATAGATTCCAAATTAGATCTCGTGTGACGTCACACTGACTAAGAGAGCCATCGTAGCGTTGTCGTCCACTAGAACTTGCGACGGATGCAATACTAGAACAGTTGAAATGAGTACCACTTTAGCTAGTTACGTACATGATCGCTATTATGTAGTGCAGCGCTATCACATGGACTGTTCACATACAGTGGGCTGCTACCGGCTCCGTACTAAGAGCTTGAGTGACTAAGTCATGTCGCGGAGACGCTTTAGGCTTGTTGCATTGCCTGCTACGCTTGTTTACGATTGCAATACATAGCTAGGCGTTGAGCCGCTTCCTAGCGAGCCCATCGCGATGTGAATAGCCCATCCGCATCACGATACTCGGTAATTAACAAGAGCCTTTGTCGCACAACACCCGATCGTAAAAACGTCGTGGACTAACATTTTAACAGAAGAAAATGTTTGTTTGCCGCAGAAATGAAGACTTCCAGTAACATTCCAAAATGATTATTTAGCCAACGTGTGCGCCGCTCGCAGGGCACGTGACAGGGCATAGCCCCTGCGCCTGGGCAAGTGACCTGCGCCGCCGCCTCACTTGTACAAGCTATCTATTTACTACGAGTAACATACATAATGATAATATTTATTATTAATTTTATTACTTCCCATATAACAATACAGTTATGTTTTAAATTCAATAAAGTTTATTTTTACGTTTTCTGTATACTATGTTTTTCATTTATTTTGTGTGTAAAAATAGTTTTTGACATGATGTTGTATAATAAAAAAAAGGTTTTTTTTTTATAAATATAGGTATATAATTTATTTGATTTTATTAATTACTAACTAAAACTTAAGACATTAAAACATTGAACAAAATATTTAATACATAAAAAAACATATACATATTCCAAACAGTTACATAAGTGACTGACTAGGCTTTATTGTAAATTATATATTTGAAGTAGCAAGTTGAGTACTTGTGACAAAGATAAAACATAAGTAACAAACTATATTTTACATTACAGTATACTTGATATCACTTGAGACATTATCAAAAAGTTCACTTATATACTAGAGTAGAAAAATCGTACAAAAATAAGTGCAATAAAAAAAGGTTAGCTGTAAAGACGAATGCAGAGCAAAAGTTATACAACATATAAGCATATTTGCCAGACTACAATTAATACACATTAACTTCAATACATGCAATTAGAAGCTAAGAACAATATACAATATTAGCAATGACACTGGTTGGAGAATTTACCCCTCAAGTATTTTAACAAACAATCAAATTCTAAACTACAATTCATCATTTCCAAGTCTATTCAGTCATATAAGTGCACAATAGCTTGAGCAATTCGTGGTTAGTTATCTCATCAAAAGAATTACTGTATAGTATATCTTTGTTCTGCTTTATAAATTTCAATGCCTCATATTTAAGAAAGTCTGAGTCATACATATCACCAATAATTAGAATATCCAATGCATTATCTGGAGTCATGTGTTACGAATGATTGTTACCTAGTAGTTTTATATTGGTTTATATAGTTTATAGTACCTCTCCAGTTGTAATAATAATTAGATGAAGATAGTTAATAAGGATCATGTGAGCCTTGCGTGGCCAGGGGCGGGCTGTCATTAGCTCGCCCAATCAATAACACTGGTAGGGGCGGGACATGTGCCCTCTCCTACTTAACATCCCCGGACCCGGGGCTTTAAAGGTAGGAGTTCTTAGCTGCGACGGGGATTGTCCGCTCCGGCGAGCTAGTTGCAACACTATTATTCCTAATAATAAACGTGTAACACAGTTCCAAAGTTACGAGTTACTTATTCCACGCCCACCCTTCTGAGACCAGTAAAATCTCAGAAGTGGGATTAGTGAACACAATCAAATCAAAACGCACCCAGTAACAGTACGAGTCGTAAGCTACTACAACTAACACGACGAACAACTATCGACTATAATGCTGGGCCCCTACTTACATGGACTAGGGAAAAGGAACAAGAACACCGATGACGAATATATACCCATGAAGAAGAAGAAAACTTGTGATGAAAAAGGACCAGAAATCCTCCAAACTCGACAACGTAAGGCAACATATCAGGATGCTGAGGTCATTCCCAAGTTTGACCCGGCTTCCAAGATGAACGCGAAGACATGGCTGCATAAGATAGACCAATTGGGCGACATCTATGGCTGGGATGAAAAGGATCGCACGTTTATTATGCAAATTCGCTTACGAGGGCTGGCACGAGCTTGGTACG
This sequence comes from Antitype chi, assembly GCA_947359405.1. Lineage (NCBI taxonomy): Eukaryota > Metazoa > Arthropoda > Insecta > Lepidoptera > Noctuidae > Antitype > Antitype chi. The sequence goes on along the minus strand of OX375809.1, from coordinate 2,659,035 downwards.
ATGATCTCGACGACTACAGCGGATCTTGGGATGCTTGGAAGGAAAACATCGTTAAATCTTTCCCGCGCTCTACTGACTACGTGGAGATTCTTCAAGAAATGTTATCGAGAGTGAAAAAAAGGGGAGAAACAACCTCCCGTTATTATTACGACAAGATGACACTCCTGAGAAAATGCAACATAGAAGAAGAGGCTGCTTTATCGTGCCTAATTCGGGGCCTACCCGAAGAACTTAGGTTCAATGCGAAGGCGTTTAACGCAAAAACCCCAGAGGACCTATACTACGGGTTTTTATCGGGACTGGAAAATTACCAAGTGGCTGGAGTTGAAGACTCAGCGTGATAGTTGGCAGAGCGGTTGACAGATTTGCAGGAACAGCGACGGGAACGACGAGGGTCTATAGCGATAAATGCCGATAATTCGGCCATACATTTTAAGATTGTCTGGCCGAGAGATGCCAGAACTGCAGTCGCCTAGGAAACTCCGTGGCAACGTGCTAGCAGTCACCGAGATCGACGCAGGGATCTATACAGGTAAAACATGTACCTATATTTGACTCTCTACACATCCAAACTTACATCAGGCCTGTATAAAAAGCGTGTACTAATAGGTCAAACGTCAGCATTAGCTTACATTGACACGAGTAGCAAAGTTAATGTCATTACAGAGAACAAGTTCTGCGAATTACAAATACCCATTCTTTGCACGAAGATAACACACTTGTCAAAATCCCAATATATTTCAAACTCTCAAACTCAAAGCATTTATTTCAATTAAACCATTTACAGCCACTTTTGAATTGTCAAAAAGTCGACCAGTTGGAAAGTTGAAGCTAGTTGCCCATTCCAAAACGTAGATCTCTATGGAGAAGAACGGGCAAGAAAATCCATGGACACTCTTTTTAATCATGTTAGGTATTACAAAATATTGGAAACATTATTCTTGTTGCTTCTATATGTGAGAACAATGTAAAAAATAAAAAATAAAATCTAAATATAAGATTTAAGATTTAAAATAAGCCATGGAAGTTAGGAGATGACCAGTCTCAACCGACGGCGCCCGTTCACGAACTTGACGCGTGGATCAGCACCATCCAGCTCCACCATTTTGTAGGGAACCGAATGATCCAACACACGCGCCACCATCAGCGAGACATTTAAGTGAGAATGACATACTCTCAACTGCCACACTTTTTCAAGTCAACGTACATCAAAACAACATAATTATTATACGGATGCATGGTACTCAAATACACAAAGTTTAAACAAAATGCTTCTAAATTATACAAAACTATTTAGGGAAGAGAATGAAAATTGCAAACGCTGTATTCTCGCGGCTAATACACTTAGTACTCGATAAATTCCAATCTAAATTAGCTTTGTACTTAGATGATGTCAACATTCCATCCACAACAATTAAGGAAGGTATTGATTTATTAGAACGCGTTCTGAAGCCCCTCTAATGAAGCTGGGTTAAAACTAAATCTAAAAAAATGTGCATTCTTAAAAACCAATGTCACGTATTTGGGACAGGAAATATCAGCAGGTACAATTAGGCCGGGTCAAGCGAAAATAGACTGTAGGCCACTACAACCCGCTTGTGGTATATAATATGTTGCTTGACTACAACAGTCCTAGTAAGGTTCACGAAGTGCGCCAGTTTATCGGGCTGGCGTCGTATTTTCGAAAGTTTATAAAGGGCTTTGCAGAAGTGGCTAGGCCGATAACAAACTTAACAAAAAAAGGAGTCGAGTGGATGTGGGGCGCTGCGCAACAGGATGCATTCGAGTTACTAAAAACAAAACTTATCGAAAGACCGGTGCTAGCGATTTACGACCCCAAAGCAAAAATTGAATTGCACACAGATGCTAACAACTGGGGTTTGGGAGGTATCTTATTACAGTATCAACGAGAACCCCTACGGCCCGTTGCGTATTTTAGTCGCGTTACCACTCGTGTCAAACAATACCTACTATCATAGCTACGAACTTGAAACCCTTGCAGTTGTAGTCTTTGAAACGTTTCAGAATATATTTGATTGGAATTCCCGTGAAGTTAATAACCGATTGTGCGGCCCTTACTACGACCCTAAGTAAAGAGGACCGCATACCGTGTATAGCACGCTGGTGGTTCCTTGTTCAAGATTTTGATATAGACATAGATTATCGAGCGGGACATTGCATACAACATGTATATCATCTGGGCCCCTTTGTAAAGACTCGTGGCGGACAAAATTATATTTTAGTCGCTATCGACGCATTCACAAAGTTCGTTTTTGCTAAGCCGGTTCAGGGAGTAAGTTCGATCGAGACTATTAAGAATCTGAAAGAAATTATATCTCAGTTTGGAAATCCGAAACAAATAATAACTGATCGGGGCACTGCTTTTACGAGTAGGCTTTTCAAGGAATTTGCTGAAGAAAAACAATTCAAACACATATAAAATGCGGTGGCCAGCCCGCGAGCAAAGGGAAAAGTAAGTCGCGATGACCTCATTGACCTACTAGAGAGCTAACTCAACAGAGATTTCGGAAATAGTTACTTAAATTTAAACTAAAGTCTGCAAGTTAATAATATCCGAATAATGCAATAACGCTGAATAATCCTATTACTATGTGACTGTGTGCTATGTGAACCTCATGGACGTCTAATAGGTACGTCCAATATACGGGCCAGTCTGTGTGACACGGCCCGTATCTTACAAAATATCATGGTTATGCTGTGTGATACGACCATGGTAACTGTGTGCTGTGTGCTATGTGAACCTCAGGGACTTCTAATACGTCCAATATACGGGCCAGTCTGTGTGACACGGCCCGTATCTTACAAAATATCATGGTTATGCTGTGTGATACGACCATGGTAACTGTGTGCTGTGTGCTATGTGAACCTCAGGGACTTCTAATACGTCCAATATACGGGCCAGTCTGTGTGACACGGCCCGTATCTTACAAAATATCATGGTTATGCTGTGTGATACGACCATGGTAACTGTGTGCTGTGTGCTATGTGAACCTCAGGGACTTCTAATACGTCCAATATATGGGCCAGTCTGTGTGACACGGCCCGTATCTTACAAAATATCATGGTTATGCTGTGTGATACGACCATGGTAACTGTGTGCTGTGTGCTATGTGAACCTCAGGGACGTCTAATACGTCCAATATACGGGCCAGTCTGTGTGACACAGCCCGTATATTACAAATAACATGGTTATGTTGTGTGATACGACCATGCCACACCTACCGCTAGCACTTATACATCAAGTACTAGGTACAGAATATTACCTGCCTTACAACCATTGCCACTAAAAGTGCCAGTAATTCACCCAACGATAATGTTTGAATATAATATTCCACAACCAATCAACAAAAGCTTCATACTTCAGACTGATAATTCAAACACTTTGAAATATAAAAATAGCCAAAATAAAGGAATGTTACGACCCACTTCAACAAATTGGTCCCGTCCATTAATAACGACACTAACGAATGGAACACTTGTACGGAAAACAAAAAAAAACCCACTGGAACAAGTGCGTCACTTTTATGATTTTACTGCCGCGACCCTTTATTTTTTATTCCAGTATCCAGACCGTCAACTACATGGGTCCAAGCCGGCTGCTCTACCGGAAACTACCAACAGTACCACCGTCGCCGCGGGGCGCGTCGCTTGCAGGATGGCCGAATGTTACGAATGATTGTTACCTAGTAGTTTTATATTGGTTTATATAGTTTATAGTACCTCTCCAGTTGTAATAATAATTAGATGAAGATAGTTAATAAGGATCATGTGAGCCTTGCGTGGCCAGGGGCGGGCTGTCATTAGCTCGCCCAATCAATAACACTGGTAGGGGCGGGACATGTGCCCTCTCCTACTTAACATCCCCGGACCCGGGGCTTTAAAGGTAGGAGTTCTTAGCTGCGACGGGGATTGTCCGCTCCGGCGAGCTAGTTGCAACACTATTATTCCTAATAATAAACGTGTAACACAGTTCCAAAGTTACGAGTTACTTATTCCACGCCCACCCTTCTGAGACCAGTAAAACATGTGTTCAGAGAGAGCATATTGAGAGAGCTCCCAAAGACCTTTCAAATTGTATCTATCAGCCAACATAAGTAGGCTACCAAAGTTAATATTTTCTATATCATTGACTGTTCCTGTATAAATGAATTCCAACATACACTTGAGGTCTTCCCCGCTTACATCAATCAGTTTCACATAACTATTCTGGCTCTCTGCAGTCTCCCCTTTGAGCATAGCCTTGAAAACCTCGCTGTGCGCAGCTAGTATGACTTTGTGGATGTGAAACTTGGCTCCGTCTGCAGATTCAATGACAAAATCAGAGCCAATAGGATCAGCAAAGAGAGCACTGCAGTCATGGTTAAGTTTGATGTTATAAATGACTTCAAGACTGACTCCTTCAGCATCAGCAAAAGGAAATGAAACAGCTATGAATAATTTCTTGTTTTTCAAACATTGTATGTCAAGTTCTCTGAAATTATATGTTGTAAGATAACTGTGGGACAGCTCAGTGAGTTGCTTGAACTGGAACTCTGTCAGGAACTGTTGCAAGTAAACTGTGTCAGATTTCTTGTCAATTTTGAACTTGTTACCACAGCTCAAAGCGACACTGAAGGAGCTTACTCCGTGATTACAGATAAATAAATGCAGAAGGAATGTGTCACCGACTTGCTCCGTTTTATATGAGAACCAGTAATCCGCCACATCCTGCATATAAGTGCCGCCAATGTCGTAAAAGTTAGGTCTGTAGAACTTCTCGTAGATGTTATCCAGACACAGCCATTTTACATCACGAGTCTGGCATGCACGGTGTCCATCCACCACGTCCGTGGACTGAAAACAAATTGCGCAAGATATTAGTCATCCTCAGATTTATAAAAATCTGAATCTAAGTGGGCAGCTATACTTATAATTGACTTACCGTTATGTTAACTTTATTCACCCCTGGATCTCCTACGCGTGGCTCGAACATAATGTTATTTGTGGATAATACAATAATTTTATGAAGAAATTATAGCAGGAAAATAGACTGATCGAATCTGTCATTTATGAAAAACGCGTCGGGTGAAAAATTTACTAAACAAGAAAGAACTGTCGCTGTCACTGTCCTAATATTTTTGACGAACGACGTTGAACATTTCGTCACAAAATATTCCCGATTTTAGTTTCTGATCCCAGTTACTATCAAGATTAGGAAGAAAACAATAAAATAAAATGATTTCCGTAAGAGTTGATCACCATCATCAACTGCCTAGCCTTTTCCCAACTATGTTGGGGTCAGCTTCTAGTCAAACCGGATGTAGCTGAATATCAGTATTTTACATGGAGCGACTGCATAATGACCTTCACAACCCAGTTACTGGGCAATACGATACTGGTTGTCAGGCTTTTGGGCTTTTGACGACCCGTAACGACGAAAAGAGTAAGAGTTGATATTCACATGAAAGGTTTTAGTTTAGTTTTACGTTTTATTAAACCAGTATACAAAGTACACACGCAGCGACTTTTGGTAGTGCTGGCGATTTCGAAATCATAAATCGGCAAGGAGAACGTGAGATATTACTTTGACTAAAATCAATGCATTGTCAGTGAGATTCACGTAAACTGTGCATTATATAAATATATATATCGGATAGATTTTACACTTTTCAGTAAATGAATACGTTGTGTTTGGAGAGTGGCAACTTTTAAATAAAATGTCATCTTGACAGTTTGACAGTGCATGGATCTCGATTGTTTTTAGAATTTTTCATTTCAATACTCCGTAATTTTACTTTGGATAACTTCCTAATGCTATGACAATTACTGAGGCTCTAAGCCTCTATCAGAATGGTTCTAAACGCCGCTGTGCAGATGTTGAGGTGAGTAAGATTACATTTTGTTGTAACCTAGTTTGTAATTTCGAAATTCTGTGATTTTGTCTAGTGAGGTCAGTGGTTACTAATATTTCTATTTTCATAGTGATAATTTTATTGCTTTGCCCGTACGGAGGTTTTTAAGATGCCTAAGATGTTATAAATCTTAAAGAATGGAGTGGCCCTGTAGGGATTCGTCATTGAATGACACATACAGTTTTCTTGATATAAAGCGAATTTAAATAGATATTCTTAAACCAATATATTTTTTAATATAGGGAGGCAGATGAGCTGAAACAGAAAATATCAAAATTTAAGAGTGGAACATCTATGCTCCAAGAAAGGGGTCTTTGGGCTTCACAACAACAGTTGCAAAAGGTTTGTACACTTTGCATAAACACCTATGATGTCTCCACTGCTGGGACACAAGCCCGCTCTCTGTGAGAGGGAGTGGGCTGTGATCTATCATGATTTTGAAACAACTAATTATTCCTCTTACAAAATCATATCTTTAATATAACTGGTGATATAGGTGTACTATATCTACAACTCTGCACAACCTTTCGGAGAAACGAGGCGTGAAGTTATGTTTTGTAAAATCGTAGCATATGATACTAATAATAAAGCTGAAATTGTGCTAATCTCTGGAACTACCAGTCAGATTTGAAAAAGCAGTTTTACTGTTCATAGCCCAATCTTGAGTAAAATTATAGGCTATTTAACATCACGCCAAGACCCTTAGGAGCAAAATAAAAAAAAACAGAAAGAATGCTACATGAAAACATTGAATTAATTAAATAAAGAATAATGCGGGTCAAGCAATGCTGTGTGACGAGGTGGACCAGGGATCAATAAGCTAGTTTGTTATATTTTTATCTGGAAGGTCATGTAAACAAGTAGTTGACTGTTTTATGCTGATGATGGATGAAGAAGAACATTCTCTATTTATTCCTTATTTACTTTGAACACTACATGGTCCGAGTATTGATATTGAATGATTTTAATAATAATATAATGATGATTTTGTATTTTCTGAGACTGTGTTGATCTCTGTTCCCAGGTGTATCAAAAAGTATTAGTTTTGGATTTAGACTATGCATTGGACAAGAAAGTGGAACAAGACTTGTGGAATGTGGGCTTCAAGCAGCAGATTGAGGCCCTACAGGCCATCTCGAAAGATAGAAAGGTATACTACAACCCCTTAAGCTCTTTTATTATTACAATTTTACTGACTTATTAAAAACAATCCACTAAAGTACTGTGTCAAGAATATTTTCTTGGGTTTTTTTGTACAAACAAGGTAATTAGGGGTACACTTTAAATTACCTAGGTAAACTGATTCATCTAGGTAGTACCCACCCTCACAAATGGTTTATGTTTGTCATAAATTTTTATGAACTTAGTACGTAAGTCGCCGCCTACAGCGAGGTAGTTGTGTAACACACTAACAGTAGAAATGGCTTTCATTTTGACAGTTGAACAATATTCATTGTGTTATTTATGTTGTCGATCAGACAAATTTTTCGAATATATGAAGCAATGGATTAGCAATTTCCTTCAAAAAGATTCAGATTGAGATTGTCGTCTGGTTCGCAACTGGTGCTACATAGCTATTCCCAACCGCTTGATATGCTTCAGTGCGGAATTGAACATTAATCAATTTGGTCAAACAAGTCCTCTAAAGACTGTTCTCATATCCAAAACCCGACATTTTTTGACAATTTAAATGAAATAGACGACTGCCTTTCTTCCGACAGCTATTGGCTAAAAGCGAAAAGCACATTAGTAATTAAAAAATGTGTCATATTCGATTAGACTAGGTTGTGAATTGCTATGTTTGCTGGTCAATATAGAACAGTGGCTATGTCCCCACTACTGGTTGCTAATTCCATGCTCGACCCTCTGCCACTTTTCCTGGAAATTTTGTTTACCTGTACTTTTATTATTATGCTTCAGAATCCCCTTCGCAGTGAAGGTCAGGCGATGCTGTCCTGGGTGCTGCAGGCTGCCGCCGGTTACTACCTCTGTTTGCTGCATCAGATCTGCACCACATTTAAATTGGACTTACCATTTAGGTATAGTAATGCCCCCTTCAGATTCATATATTTAAAAACAGTGTTTCGAGGAACATCAGTCTTCATACTCTCACAATAACTGAGTAACTCTTACTATAGTACCAGAATAACTGAGACTGTGGCAATCATAATCATCATGACCAGCCTATAACTGAGACTGTGGCAATCATAATCATCATGACCAGCCTATAACTGAGACTGTGGCAATCATAATCATCATGACCAGCCTATAACTGAGACTGTGGCAATCATAATCATCATGACCAGCCTATAACTGAGACTGTGGCAATCATAATCATCATGACCAGCCTATAACTGAGACTGTGGCAATCATAATCATCATGACCAGCCTATAACTGAGACTGTGGCAATCATAATCATCATGACCAGCCTATAACTGAGACTGTGGCAATCATAATCATCATGACCAGCCTATAACTGAGACTGTGGCAATCATAATCATCATGACCAGCCTATAACTGAGACTGTGGCAATCATAATCATCATGACCAGCCTATAACTGAGACTGTGGCAATCATAATCATCATGACCAGCCTATAACTGAGACTGTGGCAATCATAATCATCATGACCAGCCTATAACTGAGACTGTGGCAATCATAATCATCATGACCAGCCTATAACTGAGACTGTGGCAATCATAATCATCATGACCAGCCTATAACTGAGACTGTGGCAATCATAATCATCATGACCAGCCTATAACTGAGACTGTGGCAATCATAATCATCATGACCAGCCTATAACTGAGACTGTGGCAATCATAATCATCATGACCAGCCTATAACTGAGACTGTGGCAATCATAATCATCATGACCAGCCTATAACTGAGACTGTGGCAATCATAATCATCATGACCAGCCTATAACTGAGACTGTGGCAATCATAATCATCATGACCAGCCTATAACTGAGACTGTGGCAATCATAATCATCATGACCAGCCTATAACTGAGACTGTGGCAATCATAATCATCATGAGCAGCCTATAACCGTCCTCAGCCAGCAAAAATCCGTCCAATGTTTGCACCTACTTTAGTAAGTGATCTTTTATCTAATGCACGCACTTTAACAATCTCTTGTGTGATTGTGTCCAGACGGCGCGCATCGTTACTAGGGCTAGTGGAGGGCTGGGGCGCCGGCGAGTCGGCCGTGGGCGCGCGCCTGCCGCCCCCGGCCTCCGCGCGCTACATCTGCCAGCACTGCCTCGTGCACCTCGGAGACCTGGCGCGATACAGGCAGCAGTTGCGTGTTGCACATACGTTTTACAGGTAACAAATAAAATTGCAATTTTTGTGAAATGAAATGTTTACGTATGAAAGTAGATATTTTAAGACATTTTTACACGTCAATATTTTGTCGGTCTATATTTTAAAAGTTTCCTGAGAAGAAATGTCGAAACAAACTCGGAGGTCATGGTCTCTTTTAAAAGTCCAGTCCATTTGATTTGAGTCTAACAATGCAGGGTCCAAAAGACCAATTTAGGCACCAATCTACGTCGTCTTCACATGATCTAACCAGTATTATGTCTGGACTTTAAAAGAGACTGACCTCTAAGTTTGTTGTGGCCTTTCTACTCAGAATAGTTACGATAGGAAACGCCTACCTCATCCATACTTGGACTCAAGTCGTATTCAGTAACTTGACAATTCGAAGAAAAATAATGTTAACATACTAAAACTAATAGTGTTGGGGTAGTGAACGATTATGCGTAAAGAACGAACGATAAAAATGCCTTAATTTTAAATTCACCAAAAAACTTTAAACATTCGTTTGTAACATGTGGAAAGAATATATAACAAATGTTATTATTTTTAAATGTGTATATCATATTGTTTTAAGACAAGTTATTAAATTTTAAATATGTTTTTGCATGTAAGTACATTATTTTAAGTTCATTCAATTTCATTCCTTCTTACACCACCTCGCTATATTTTTTTTTGTCATAATCTTGTAGTGGTAACCCTTCAACTGTCAAGTTACTGAATACGATTATGAGTCCCAAGTATAGTTTAAAAAATATGATTGAAATGTAAAATTATTTCAAGAAACCTAGGCTAATTATTTCAATAAAATAATGAATGTGTGGTGTCCCAGACACGCGCTGGTGGTGTCGGCGCACTCAGGGCAGCCGTACAACCAGCTGGCGCTGGTGGCGTGGCGGCGCGGGCGGCGCCTGGGCGCGCTGTACTGGCACGTGCGCTCGCTGCTGGTGCGCGCGCCCTTCCCGCCCGCGCCCGCCAACCTCGCGCGCACGCTGCGGGCCGCCGCCGCGCTGCCCAGGTCTGTACACTCATCTGCTATGCAAGGTCAATTTTTAGTCACGGTTTAAATTTTTCAGGGTAATAGTACCCGTGAAATTGAACGAGTTTCTCCAAGGAAAATGGGTCGAAATATGAAAAAAAACTGACTGAAAACTGAAAAAAATCGGGCCTCCCATGCAAAATCAATAGTTAGCTGATCGATTTTGTATGGAGGCCCAATTTTTTTTTAGGAGGTAACTCCACTCCATATGTATAAAAATCCCGATAAAAACTGTTGTAATTATAAATTTAAACCTTTCTTCTGTATCCATTATTACATCACTGTCATAGAGATGTTACTTCAAAATCAAGTCATTTATTCAAATTATGCTGAGAATTAGCACTTTTTGAACGTCAAAATTACATAAGACAGACCCCCAAAACGCCCGCCCTTCACCACTTCCTAATGCTTTCGCTGGGAAGAACTGGCGCAACAAAATCCCCAGCAGCACAGCTGTCTGTTATGTTACATAAACTTGACTTTATACATTAAGTAGACAAAGTAATTAACATTAGGAAACACAGAATATTAATGAAATAATTTGTTAGCTAGCCATTCCAAATATACCAACAAAGTAAATTTACTTCACTGGTAACGCTACTCGCCTTAATAAATTGTACGAGCAACGCATTTGTGATTAAGGAATGCTCTGTACAGATAATTCAATCCACAATGACGCGCCCCTCTCTGACCCGTTCCTTTGTTTTTGAACTATCTAAAGTCTGTGGTAATCTTTCATATAAATGAATGTTGCAAATGATTTTCACTTACTTTAAAATACATAAAAAATATTATTTGTCCAGCAGTGACCTTAAGGACCTGCCAGTGATCCCGGGCGTGACGGACAGCACTGCGCCCGCGCCGGTGATGCTGACCGGGCGACTGGACGCGCACTCCTACGTCACAGAGCTCATCAGGGCCATGCACTACATACACACTGTGGAAGAGTAAGTTAATCACTGACGTCATTTTAAAATAAGTTGATTTCCAAATATCTCCATTGCGAGATATATCAACATAAAAAAAACTAAATGTAAGCAAGGAAATGAAGAAAATGGCGTTATAAACCCAATTTCCTTTGGCCCATAATGTGTTTTTTTTATTTCGGTTAGAACCTTCTCAGTAACAACAGAAAGAAACAACGAAAGGATTTTCACATAACAATTTTTTTTTTTTTTTATCGAATACATAGTGCCTTTGACTACTTTTTTAGTACCCTTTTAATAAGCCTTCGTCCGTCTGCATGTCAGCGGGCTGTATCTCATGAACCGTAGTAGGTAGACAGTTTAAATTTTGTAATTTTGGACAGTTGTGTATTTTTATTGCCACTTTAACAATAAACAACAATAATAAAAAAGAGTTAATATAAATTAAAGGGGGCCATACAAAACACATGGTTTTTTCGCCGTTTTTTGCCATGTGGTACGCCCTTTGTGTGCGGGCGCGACTCGCATTTGGCTAGTTTTTCTATTTCTATAAGATTTTTTCCACAACCCTTTGTGTGCGGGTGCGACTCGCACTTGGCTAGTTTTTCTATTTCTATAAGGTTTTTTCCACACACAACCTAACTAAATCAGTGCCCTAAATAATGTTCGTTGTTGTAGACTGGACTCGGCGGCCGCCCTGGTGAATTCCCTCAACTCTTCGCTGACGGCCCTCATCGCTACCGATAGCTTTGAGTCCATGACGCTGATAAAGGTGAGTGTTCATCATTCAGGTTTTTACGGTTCGTACGGTCAGAGGAAATGACACTGGTGCTATTTCAGAACTGAATAAACACAGTACAAGACAATAACACATAACATCACGCTGGGCTTCCCCGAAGAGTTTTGCAGAGATGTATCTATAGTACACCCGCATACCGCCAGTTATCTTGTAAGTCCCATGTAACAGGGGATAAGCCAATTCCCATCAACCGGGCAGGCATCCAGACTCGGGGCTGCTTCTTAGAATTTCTAGATAGGAAAACCCAATAACACTTTGCCTGACCTGGGAATAGAACATGACAACAACACAACAAATAAAGAACAATGGGCAATCTCCTAACATGCTTGGACTAGAAAACTCTTCTGAAATTTTTAATTAATGGTACACAATCTCGTTGTATTTGCCTATTTATTTATAATTTAGAACTAAATTGAATGTATTTTAAATAAGGATAAAGTAATAACGCCAAATATTTTTTGAGGCTATGTGGTACACTTTTTAGACGTGGCAATGTGGCCGTATTTAGGGCATGGCAACAAATGCACTAGCCTTAGGCCTCCACAATTTTTAGATAAGTAAAAAGAATATAATTTGTGTCTATCAATGAGGACTGCATTTCACTGAAATTATTATGAATTCTTCGACGAAAAAAACTAGCCGTTCTAATTTTTCCCCTGACGATATTAGAGGTTTTATTCATTTAAATAATATGTTACTGCGCTGCGCCGATTTATTTTCAAAAGATTTTATTGATATCATTGAAGGCAGTAAAAATTTTTTTTTACCATTTCTTGTTTCCTTTAAATTCAGCTCCGTGTGGTATTTAAACTGTTTTTTTTTTACTTTAAATTATGTAGATTACAAATAAACACAAAATAATAAACAGTGGGACATAATATGTTTATCAAGCCTGCACAGAACATAGAGTTGACTCCGAAATTTCAACAGAAAAATGACTTTATTTTGTTCACTTTTAGTTGTCAAACCTGGAGAAACAGGCTATGTTATGGATCTATCCGGTTTTTAAAAGTATTTTTTTTTAAATTAATTACATTTATTAACACTCTCTACTCATCAGTAACACCAGTTTATGCTTATAGCCTTAACTTTTAAATAATTATCATGAATTATTACAGTTGAAATTGCTTGCGATATAATTTCGATTTTGAATTAATAATCGAGTAGGACTTTGGAAACAGTTTCGAAAATTACAAATGCGTTTAGAATTAGGATATATAATTATTATCCTACATTTTGTTTAGTAAAAGTTGTATTTTACTGCAGACGATAACCTATTATTGTCCCTTCTTTTGAAAATAAATGAATGGTAGCTAATGACTACATTCACAAAATGCTTCATTCTGGTAATAAGCTCCATTTCGGTATCAAACCCTTTATTTTCGAGTCCAAATTAGCCGTTGTTCTTTAATATTTTCTTCGTTATTGGCACATTTTGAACAACCTGATCGGCCCTTTACTTTTGATGCTGAGTTATTGACTGTGCCTTTAAAAAGGTGTCCCGTACGTTTTCTACGTGTTTGTTGTGGCGCCATTCTATTTTTTAATCCCATCACACACAGATTGAACATCAATTCTAGCCATTCCTTCATCATATTCAGATGGCGTGTGTAATGGTATGGCTAGTCCATTCCACCACAGAAGACCTGACAGTAGAGAGCAACGCCATGAGCGAAGGCGAAGCCCGCGCGGCTCAGCTGGCCAGCTCCCTCGCCACCGGCACGCTGCTGGCGCTCCTGCTGCCCAGCTACACCGTGGACGCGCCGCTGCAGCGGTCCCTGCCCGCCTGTGAGTATATACTGAAGTAGTTGACAGTACAGACAACGCCATAAGTGAAGGCGAAAGTCTCATATTGAGTCGATGTCCGACGTCGCTCGACCAGGACCTGATTCCACCTTAGCCAACTTGTTTCATTGCATCAAAGTATCCACTGTTCCTTTATCTGTGTGATAGGTGTCTTATGCTCCACGTCCTTGTCATCTAAATAATACAATATCTTTCATGCAGTGAAGGTGTGGATGGCGTGGGCGGCATGGCACTCCAAGATACTAAGCTGCCCCGCGTGGTGTTCACTAGCAGCGCTGTGGCCAGCCTTCGCGCATACCCTAAACATGCTGGCGCCATCTGCAGCTATTTTGACAGACACTTGTGAGTACTGTGCAACTAATATTAAATGTTAAAGTTCGTTTTTTTTTTTTGGGTGGGAAATCATCAAATAACTTCTTCCGCTCTGGGTGGAGCAGGAGGGCGTGTCAGACTTTTACTGACTAAAACCCACCCGTGTTCCCTTAGTTGCCTGTGTGCCAGGGGCCGCGGTATCTCTTTCGAACAACCTGCACCCCTGGCAGGTTGTTAAAGTTCGTAAGGATGGATAGTTTTTACTCTTTCACGCAAAAACTACTTAACTGATGAATAGTGGGTTACGTTAGCGCATATATACTTTAACACAATCCCATGTAATATAACTCATTTGCAGTTAAATCACTTTGCAGACGACAATTCTTGTATTCTTCCAATATTCTTATAAGTCCCTTATTCCGCAGATGACAGTGTCCCATTGCCCGAAGACGAGGAGCTAGCGGGCTTCCTACCGCTGGAAAGTGCTCTGACGGGGCTGCGGTTCCCCAACCACGCCGCGTGGGACACGTACGGGGGACGAGTGCCTGACCTAGATGTGGATGGAGAGGATAATGATGCTGAGTAAGTAAACCTTACCCTGGTTGGTCAGAAGCCAAGATGATGCATACAACTGGCCCTGTATATTTGTACCCGGCGATAATGATGCTAATAAGTATCAAATCCTGGAAAGGCATGTGTCATAATCAACCTATACTGTTCCCACTAGGGCCTCCTCTCTGTGAGCCCTCTCAGTAGGCCATAATCAACCACGATACTCGAGCCCAGTTCGAGTTGGCGCTCGTCTTCGATTTTTCTAGAATGTTTTCGTGGTTTGATAGAAAAGTGCAACAGCACCTTTCCGCAGCTTTTTTTTCGCGGTTAAATTGTATGGGACAGCATTTTTTTTAAGAACCTACAAAATATTGCAACTCAGGTTCAGAGTCATGGTTACAGTTTGCGCATCGATTCCTGCCACTCTGTTTAATTTCGTATCGTTTGGGAGATAGAATAGAAAATATATCTATCTTTTCTATTCAATCTTGTTATCATGTTATTCTATAACATTTCCTGTAATAGTCCACATTTTTGCATACAAACTTCGGGAGTGTTTTACTCCACTGTCTGACATGGCACATGCAAGTTCAATTATCGAAAAGTTCAATAAACTTTATTGGTCATTGATATATGCATTGGCTTTTTCATAAAACCCGATCTTCCAAAGGACTTTTCTTAATTTTTTCGCTATTTTTTTTTACTATAATGATCCTGCATCTCGCTCAATAACGTTGTGCGTGTAGACTAGCGTCTAACTGCTCATCACTGATACTATCTCTGTCGGACATGAAGCCTGGTGAGACAGCGTGATTTTTAGCCAGGCCCACCAGTGAGTTCGAGCCCGCGACTAGGTTCTCATTCTGCACCTTCCATCTTGACCACCCTTGGTTGACTGGTAGAGAACACCTAAGGTAATGCGTTCCGTCCGCCTTTGATTTTTGTGTGCGAAAATTTTCAATAAATGAATACTGTGTTATCTCTCCAGGCCCCCATCAGAAGTATCCGTGACGTGTCTGAGCGGCGAGCCGGAGTTGGAACAGCGAGTGCGCGCGCATCGACTGATACTGTTGGGCAAGAAACTGTCGCAGTTGAGGCCCGAACATCTATCTTATACGTAAGTGTTTTGTGAAGTTAATGGATGATTCTGGTTTGACTTGATTGGTGATAATAAGTAAAAATTGCACCACTCTGCAAATAGTTGTGTGGGCGAAAACCTTCTCTTTTTTTTCGTCGGTTAAAAAGAGGTAATCGTATTAATATTATAAATGTAAAGTTTGTATGATTGTTATTTAATGACGCAAAAACGGCTGAACGGATTTGGATGAAATTTGGCAAACAGGTCGTTTATAAATTGGATTAAAATGTAGGATACTTTTTTATAGCGGTAGTATTTTCTCGGGCATGTCGTAATACGGTATTGCACCCATTTTTTTAAAGTGTCCTAATTAGATTCTAAAGTGCTAATAAACCACTAAAAAAACAACATTATTTTATCGATTAGTGCCGTAAAAATGCATTTAAATTTTACATTTTCAAATTTCGCGCGTAATTTGACGAAAACTCTGGACGTAGTGGACGCAATATTGCTGTGGGTATGACGTCAGTTTGCTGTATAGACAAATGCGCTGATATTTTATAGGTATGATAATCCTACTAATATTATAAATGTGAAAGTTTGTGAAGATGTTTGGATGTTTGTTACTCAATCACGCAAAAACGGCTGAACGGATTTGGATGAAATTTGGCACACAGATAGATTATAACCTAGATTAACACATATGATACTTTTTGTCCCGGTAGTACGTTCCCGCGGGATAATTTCCGACTTCCACGCGGGCGAAGCCGCGGGCGTAAGCTAGTGGTTTATAATTAAAAAAAATAGTTATTATTCTACTTATCGTTGCTTTGCTGTTCCTGAATGCAAAATATTATTTAAATAAAAATTACTTTGGTTACGAAAATAATAAAAGTACAACAAAGTTGTTCAATTGACACGCTGTATGACGTAATAACATGGCGGCTACTATTTCATGGTTGTCAAAAACAGATTAAATAAACTGAAATGTTTGAATTGAATTGAGTGTGCTAAAGCGTCATTCCCTGTTCCCACGGCCTGCTTTCTCACGGGCCAGACCGCGCCAAGCCAGGCCGACAGGCCGTGGGAACATCCGATGCCGATGAGGTCTCCGGTGGCCAGTCGTCGCCGGCGCGGGGTGGCGATGGCGCAGTGCGGAGGCGAGCGCCTTTCTCGGCCCGTACAAGCGCGTGTCTTTTAGCTTTGTTTATCAAATGTTGACCACTGAGTAAAACCACACCAGTGGGAATACTCGGCACGGACTGCGATAGGCCTCGACAGGTAGCAGTGCAATAACACCTAGCGCCACCTATCAGTTAAAGGCCCGTGGGACTGCAGCGTTGTCACGATGAAGAAATATCACGCTGTAAAGGTGGATACTGACCGGCGTCACGGGGCAAAATGCACCTAACATGTTACCAAGGGAGAATTCGTGCAGTCAGTACGGCAAAACATACGAGCGAGTAACACTGATTGTAGCACACAGTGTAACGACATGCTAGCTGCGAATGTTACATTACGCCCCGTAACGCCGGTCATTACCCATTTTAAGAGCGCTGTTGAAAAAAAAATTCAAAACCAGGCAAAAAAGTCTATTAAATTGTCAATATTTTACTATTGTGATTTCTATTGTTTCTATGTATCCTTTGTTGGAGATAACAAATGAGGGAGGAGTAACTAATCAAAAACCATCGGTGTTTTACGGGGTGCACCACAACACCTTGTCCTCCGACCCCCGCACTGTCTGTTTGTACTACAGCGTCAGTATGTGCTAGCCCCTCAAGTTTTAAAATGTTACACTGCTAAAACATTGAATTCGATACGAATAATCTCAAGAATGCTTCAAAAAGAGTTCATTCTTTCGATTTGGAGTCGAACCATCGCATCAGCGAACGTCGTCGTACTCATAGCAGTTTGACGAACTAGCCAGCGAGCCCATATGAATTGCGATGAAATTGTTACGTACTAGCGTCCGAGTCACTTATCTTTAGGTTTCTGTCTAATCGAAAGACTATGTTATTTGAGGGTATCCATTAATTTAACTTACTTACGTTTTCTTTAAAATAAAAAAACTGTGTGGTTTTATGAAACCACCGTAAAAGTGAAACTTTTTTTCACATTATAGACATTTAACTAAAAACTACACGGTCAGCTGATGCGAACTATAGGCGCCGCCATATTGGCCTCGGCTGCTCTGACGAGCGCCTTTCACTTTATCCCTACTCCGCGGCCGACCGTCACGCGACATGCAACACACAGACGAAAAAGTTTGAGACGATGTAATAAAAGTTTCACTTTAAAATTTGTTTAAAATAAAATTAATCTCTACCTTCAAGTTATATCTACAACGTTTGATGTATACGTTCACTTAAAACGTCTGTATACCGAGACGACATGACAGATCACGTGACGTTTATAATAATAATAATAAATCATTTATTTCAAGTGACATAGACTCATAATGATACAAGAACACACAATCACATTAACATTAATTAAAATTATATACAATTACATTGGATAAATTAAAAAATAAAAAACAAATAAGAATAAAATAAGCATAACAAATTAAAATTCCATATTTCAAACTACGTTACGTGCTACGTGTCGCATCGAACAGTGAGTCACGATAGCACAATCGAGCCTTTCCGCGAGCGCGGCCAGCATGCTGTTGGGGCTCCCCCGCACGCGTCGCACCAGCGAGGTGCTACGCTTCCGCATTGTTGCGTAGAAACAATCTACGCGGGCTTCTGCAAACATCGTTGATGCGCTACAATAGCGGGGGAGCCCCATCATCATCCTAAACGCGTTGTTAAACTGGACACGAAGGGCGCTGTACGATTTTTGCGTGTAGTCGGTCCATAGGCTGCATGTGTACAGTGTGGTGCAGTAGGCTCTAAAAAGGGTTTATGTCAATCTAAAATATTTCTAGCGCTTCCTATTTTATCGTTTGCGTTATAAGGATGTCACTTATCTAGATACCCGTGCGTGTCAGTTGGTAAAATATGTATAGTAAGTTATCTGTAAATTATCAAATCAAATTGTAAATTATTTTGTAGTAATATAAGATCAAATTTTTGTTAAATAATAGCAAATATTAAAAAAATGATTAAGAAAGTATTTAATTATTCTTGATTGATTATTAAATACTTTATAAAAATTTCTAAAACAAAATAGAAAAATACTATAGATTAAAAAAAAATGGTTGTCTGTAAAGTCGGTTTACGGACGATAATTTTACGTGATAACGTCATATGCAATTTTTCATCAATGTTTTGTACATTGATGAAAAATTGCATACTTTTATGAATTGAATTATTATCACTGAATATCCATCCACTTCGATCGTGTCTCTCTATTGCTTGGTCTGCGCTCTCGCTTGCACATTCGGCTCAGGCGGAACGTGACAATGAGTCATGCTTTTTCGTGTATGCAGCTGGTGTTTATCGTTTTATAAGACGTTATCACGTCAAAAAATTGTATGACAAAAAGCATATTTCGTGCTTAGAATTTGAACCTCCAATTCTATGAACGGCAAGCGGTCTTGAAACCTTCGGTCTAATTAGACGTTGAACGCTATTCCGTAAATGTCAAGCATATTCATAAAGTACAATGTTTTTGCAAGATACAAAGAGTAACTTGGGCTTAGCACGGATTTGAACGCACATGTCTTTTGTAGGGATAACCATTTAATGGAGCTGTGTGTACCGCTTTCTCAAGGTCGCCTGTCGATCAACCGACAATACGTTTGCCGATACGTAGTTTCCACTCCATGACTTATCTGCTTCACCGGCCACCGGTCCTTTGACTATCATGTCGCTGCCACTACAGTTTGCTAACTCTACGAGCTATGTCGGTAGCTCCAATCGTTTTGCTTAGTAGTATTTTGGAATGGATTTGAAAAGAGAAATCACTGACAGAGTAAATTGTTGCAGCGAGGAAGACGGCAGCACACGGTTCTCGGCGTCATCCGTGGGCGGCGAGCAGTTAAGCGCGGCGCTGGCGGCACTGCGCGCGGCGGCCGGCGCGGGCGCGGCGCGGGGCGGCGCCCCGGAGCCCGAGGACGACAGCGACGACGAGCCTGCGCGCGCGCCGCCGCCCGTCGTCATCTCGGAGGCGGACTTCCGGGAGAAGGGTGCGTGTGCTACCCGCGATTATTGGGAACTAAATAATACAGAAAATATTAACATGGATTCAGTACAGACATGATCCTGAATCATGTCTGTACTGAATCATCACATCCGCTGGATGCGGGAAACACAGAACCGGTCGAAGTGGCGGAGCTTGGGGGAGGCCTATGTCCAGCAGTGGACGTCCTTCGGCTGAAATGATGATGATGATGATGATCCTGAAACCCTGCTTAAAAATGTATCGTATTATATACAACGTGTTTTTTTTTATATCCCATAACTCTAGGGTATGATTGAGACCATATCAAAGAATCAACTGGCATATGAATTATGTTTCAATCATGCTTTTTTTTTTCTTTTTTTTTTTCATACAAAATAATTCGACTAAGGCACGATTGTTAATGTAACACACCCTTACGTGAAATATGACAACTCGCACTTTTTTAGCTTTAAATATGAATGAATTACTCGTATTTATCAATGAAACTTAGATACCTAGACACATCGAGGCCGGCCGAGGGTCTATTTTGTACGGTAAGCAAAAAAAATTAGGTAGGTGAACTTTATAAGATATTTTAATTTAATCAAGTTCAGCATTTAATGTTTTTAAAGGACGCAACCAAGACAACGCTAGAATGATGGATAGGATAATTGAAAACAAACTCGCTTAAATGTTATCACTTCATTGTCTAATTGAAAATTGATTGTAGGGATTTGATAGATTTGGCTAAGTCGATGTGTAATGTGTGTGTTTTATGGGTTTAGGGTATGATAAATAAAACAAGTTTTGTTATGTAATCAATTTAATCTAAATGATTTTCAAAATGTCCGCCATAGTAAAAATAATTTTACTTTTTGCTAACGCTACGAGTTCTTTGTGTGCGTTCATTGTATTCGGTACCGAACATGTCGGCGTCGGATAAAAGAATTATTAGGGTTGTCAATATTTAAGTAGGTAATTGAGTCATAAACTACTTGTGAAAATGAGATCCGATCAGGACAGGTTTGATTTCGTGTTTGGTAAAATGCGTATGGATATTATAAAAAAGGACGAAGGGACCAGGATATTGAATGTTACTCAACAATTTAACATCATATGATAGTATCTAGTTTGCGTAGCTAAACTTTAGTTATGTTAAAAAAAAAGCTAGATACTATCCTTGTAAAATGACGTCATTTCAACTTTGCACATTGGAATGAAGAATTTTGTAGTGTTTCAGAAAATAAACAGCTGGGATACACATGAAAACCAACATAAACATTTTTAAATTCGTTTATTGATTTGTACCTACATATTAAATTCCAAAAAAGTCTTCTACAGTTACTTAATTGGAATAACTAATACATATTAGGTACATGTGATGTGGCTATCCAGACCGTTCGTTTCATTTAGAAGAAATAACTTTAAAAAAAAACAGTAAAAAGCCAAAGACTCTTATTGAATGAAAGACTAAAAAATCTTACGTACTGACAACCCTGATATATCCGAGCCCGTGACGCTACGCAGGAACTTACTTAATAGCTCTATCTTACTTACCCAAAGCGACAAGCGCCAATGAGAGAGTGAAAAATCCGAGTCGTAGCAGGTGCAATTCACCGAGTTATCGTTGTAGGTAGGCAACTCTTGCGCACCGCGCGCTAGGGTAGGTACCTTGGGCTGTCGTAACTTTTTAATGAAATCGATATCGATTAAACCAGTCCTTAGTCGTATGTCATTAAACACTTTGATTTAACGCACATTCAATGAATATTACGAATTTTCTAGTAAAAGCAAAAGTGCGAATATTACGAAGGTGGCTCAGATTAATAGGTTCCTAACCTTAACCCAGTACCACAGAATATGCCAGTACTTACTTTAAACTTTAGCCATAGGTTACAAACCTTAATTAATTATGCTTATTCGTAATTAGTTTAGGTAGCATACCCGACCATTTTGGTGCAGTAGTAGTTCTACTAAAGCGTACAATGTGTTTCAACTAAGAATAGGATGACCTTGGCACGATAATTATTGTGACGACAATTACATTAAAAAAAATACTGTAAATTAATTTTCAATAGTATTTAGTATCGTTATTACCTTATTAATGTTATTTTCATATTTTTAAGAGTGAGTAAGTATTAGAAAAGCGTGCAGGAAGTCACAGTATGGCGCCAAGGTCATCCTATTCTTAGTTGAAACGCATATTAAATAAGATGTAATGTCATTTGAATTTTGCTTCGTAATTTAGATACTCAAACTACTTGAGGTTTCATCGATATCGACGAGGTGACTTTCCCTTCACTAGCAGCCGCCGGGAAGCCCCGATACCAACATACCTACATATTTTATTTCACTATTTATTTTACTACACTATTACGAAGTTTGTAATTAATGAAAAGTAATGATTCGTCATACTGGTGACAATTTTTGGTCAAATTAATTTATGATTGATGATATCTCCGAAATTATGCATTTTTGGACCACATATTCTAGGAGTTTTAGTATTATTTTTACCTACAGAATATAACCTTAGAGTTATGGGATATCAAAAAAAACACGTTGTATATAAAATCTGTTACATACATTTTGACCAAGTAGGTATTGCACTTTTCTGTAAACAACAGACTTTTTTTTGCAAACAAAATCTTATTCTGAATTCGGCCGAATGATTGGTGTACATAAGCAAAACGTCGATAATTTGTATTACACCATTTCACCAACAGTTCGCGAGAAACGCGTGGGTATCCTCAAGCCTCAAGGATCTCTGGAGCGAGCGCGGGAGGAACGAGCCCTCGCCACGCAAGAGGACCAAGTAGTCGTACGTATACCTTATACATATTTTAAAATATACTAACGACCTGCCTAGCATGGTTATTACAAACAAAACATCGAGATTTCTTAATTATATTTAAGTTTAATGTGAAAGTGAATACAAAGTGGTCTTTTTGACATCCTATAATTTAGGGTCAAAGAATCAACTGGCACGCTCGCTTCCCTCGTCCATTGCTTTCCATCAGGCATGATCGAGGCCAAGAAGAGGGCCATTCAGCAATTTTTTTTTTCAATGATCTGTTAATTTGACGCCTCAAATACTGCGCTCGATTGCACGTTGACAAACTTTGAGTTTTGACAAAACTAATCCAACTAATCCCAAATTGTTTTAATTATTTTCGGGGTTTATATGTACATTTTTGTCTCTCTTAAGTTGATGTCTTTTGTTTCCTTTTATTTTTTGTGTTGTTATAAAACAACAAAATATTTGTGTTTTATTATTACGGGTGGATACTGGTTCCTGCAACACAGATATATCCAGCGCAGGAGTCAGGGAAATCTACAACTTGGTGTACAACTTGTTTTATTGACGTGTTTAAGGCCCTGGTAACTTTAGATATTGTCGTTATGAGCGATAATAGTTCTTATTGCAATCCAATACGGGTTAAAATCTGTTGTAATTAATTCGAATAATAAATGAGCAAGCATTGTCGTAAAAATGCAAATAAAATCGTATAAAATTAGATATTAACTATTTAATTATAAATAATTATCCATCACTGGATGCAGTTTGGCATTTGGAATTTTATGGTATATTTTAATTATAATTGTTATTGAAGGGATAAACTGGTTTTAAAGATAATTGACTTTGATGATTTTTGTTGATGCATTAAAGTTTGTTTAATTATGTTTTGAGTTCCATCACTTTATGCAAAAAAGACTTGAAAATATCATATATTTTTTTGCTTTCAAAATTTTTTACGGTTAAAGGGATACACTTGTTTAAAAAAACACCTTTTTGAGCGTTTTCAAGAAATCACTGCCTTAAATAAATTTTGTATCTTTGAAGGAGGTGGAGCAGCTTGAAGATAAGAGCGAAGATAAGAAGGAGGTTCGCAAGCCGCGCGTCAACATCGCCATGGCCGCCATCATGCGGAAGCAGGAGGAGACCAACAAACAGGTGAACTTCCTGTACTGACTAGTCTGAAATGTGTACTATGCACTCCTCTGTCTAATCCTTCGGATTACATAGGCGTGATGTTATTTTTATGTATTCAGATTATGTCAGACTTCGATTAGGTATTTTTTTTTTGCTAACCAACAATAATGTATGATTAGCCCTACGCGTCCAATATAACAATGCTTTCAAGATGTTGTTGAGGCTGCCTCGTTACTGTAGCGCGTCGGAAATGTTTGCGCAAGCCCGCACCGACGGCTTCTATGCAATTATACGGAAAAAAAAAACTGCGTCGCTACTGAGGAGAGTCAGGGGTAGTCGAGACAGCATCCTGAAAACTGTAGCCTCGGCTCTCCGATTGTAAAGCAATTTGTGCGGAGGTTGATTTTTACTAACACTAAGCAATAAGTTAATTTCTTGTATGTTACTAACACTATATGGATATTTGCGTCCGAAATAAAGTTATTCTATTCTATTATTATAACACATACCTACCATAGACTCGCGCCTTCTTCCCATGGGGGCAGGCACAAACTATAGAGCTGCTATGATCCTTACATATTCATTTTCTTCCGTTTACGTTCATACATCTGTGGCCCTAGGTGTGAGTTTCATTTAACCATCTCGATCAAACGCATCGAGCACGGTCGGCGCTCCCATTTAAATGAAACTCACACTAAGGCCTCTGATTATACACGCACTCGGGTCGCGAGTACCACACACCTGACCTTTATGAAAACCGTCCCTCCGTTATCACATTTGTATATTAGCATCTTATCACTTGACAAAGTTTTGTAATGATTTAAAAAAATCAATAAATAAAGAATTAATAACATCACGTTCACTGAAATAAAGTCAAACATAAATAAAATTTTGCCCTTTGGCCGCAATTATGCTCTCAAAGGATAACTCCTTTCTTGAAAATAAATGAACTAAGCATTATACTGGATAGTTCATTTATTTTCAACATTATACCAAGGTGCGTAAGGATAATATAATTTAAAACACCTTTTGCCATGTATCTTTGATCAACTAAAATACATTTAATTTCTCAGGTGAAATTCGTAACACCACCGCCAACGCCGGACTCGACAGCAGACACGACGGAGTCTAAAGAGGAGAAGCCCAAAGTGATGGTACAGCCGAAACCAATCAAATCCCTAGCCAACCTGCCCCTCGGCAGGAAGACAGGCGGGATCCTCTCCCTCAAGGACAAGTCCGCAGGGTACCCCCACTTGGTACTCAACACCGAACCAGAACCACCCAAGAAGGTGGAAAAAGACGAGAAAAAGGATGTTAAACCGAGTCAATCAAGTCAGAACTCACAGACTTACCAACAGAAGAGACAAGATCATCCTCCGTCACCGAATTGGAACCCGGTACAGAACACATACCCTGACGCTCCTAGAATGAACTTCCAAAAGAACTATGGGATACAGAACACAGGCTTAAGCTACAACCCTAGCTACCCAGCCCCTAATGTCAACAACCAGGGCATAAGGTTACCTGTAGTCAACCCTAAAGAGATTGATGTTAGAACCGCAGCGCTACAGAAGCAGAACTCTCGACAGGAACTGTTCCAAGATGGACAGAAGTTCAACCATAACTACCAAATGTCTGGAGACAAGAAAAACTTTTTGAATGACCTACCTCCGCGCTTTGCTAACCAGTACAGATACTGGCAGAGTGCTCAAGAGAACCAGTTTAATGATAATAAATTCAGGGATGATAGCTTTAAACCGAATAATACGCTGTTCAACGCGCAGCAGCCTCGGAGTTGGAATACGCAACCGCAGCAACCTCCACCACCGCCCGATGGTTACCAGCAACCAATGTGGTGGAAGCCAGACCAACCGACCAGCTTTAGCACGAATTTTCAACAACCTTTACAATCCAACTTCTATTCGCAACAACACTTAAACACAAATTTACCAAGCCCTTACCAGAATCTGTCATACAATCAGTTACAGAATAATATTCCGCAAAATAAACAAGAGAATTTCAGTCAGCCGGGGTACCTACAGTCCGCTATCGGTCAACCTCAGTTACAGACGCTACAAAACCTAGTGACGTCACCTAATTTCAATTCCTCTCTGAATAGCTTTTCCTACGCTCCTCCGGTCAGCTACGATTCGTCGATGTACCCTCAATTTAACAACAAGATGTCCTACCAGCCGCTACAGATGAAGATGGTAGAAAAGCCGCTGAACTACCAGGGTAACAAGGATCTCATGGATATGAACGCGCTAAACTTCGGCGGCAACGCGTTGGATATGCAGCAGAGAAATCTGAACATGAATTTTAATGAGCCAGTCAGTAATGAGATCGGGAATTTGAAGAGTATGGATCAAGTTGGGGTGAGTTGCGTTTTGTGATAATTATAATAATATCGTCCCGGCCGAATTTCGATTACGGTGGCCCTCTCAACGTGCACGTTTTGTCCCTCTACTCTCATAGCCCGCTTAGAATATAAATAGTGCTCCATCATTTACTGATTTTATTGTATTTACCCTATTTTATATATCCATGATTTGCTGAAATTAAGGATCTAATATTCCTGTAGGCACCTTATATATTACTAAAAACAAATTATTTACTAAAACCACTTTGCATGGTGTATAGAGCGGCGAGGGCGCCAGCAGTGCGGTGCCAGGCAGTACGTACTCCCTGTTCAGCGGAGCGCCCGACACCAGCGCGTGGCAGCACAGGCAGCCGCCGGTAAATATAATATGTTTTATGTAGCATCTTTAACTGTATACAAAATTGACTGTAGGGACTAGCCAGGAATCATTTTTAAGTTTCCATTATTTTTGTGTGAAATATTTTACAATAGGATATTAAACTAAGGTAAGGAACACATTTGTGACTAAAAGATTAATGAATATAAATGTTAATGTATGGAGAGGGAGAGGAAGACCAAAGAAAAGTTAGATGGATTATGTGAGGAATGATATGAAAGAAAAGAGACTTAAAGAGGCGATTGAGTTGAAAATGAAAACTTATTGCTTCGACCCCAAGTAATGTAGGACAAGGGCAGGAAGATGATGATAAGAAAAGGCGTGATGTATGACAGACGCCAGCACATCAAGCTATCTCAAACTGTCAAATTTTCCCAATTGAACATGAACCTTATACTTACGTTATAAAGTTGAAAATCTATCAAATAAATTTGATAGATTGGGGTAGCTTGATGTGCTGGCGTCTGTACATATGTATGTAGGTGTGCATCTGTTGATTAATTCTTGACATTTGATGATATACGCTAAATGCTAAAGCACTAGGAAGTGGTGAAGGGCGGGCGTTTTGGGGGGACTACATACTCAGCCTATAACATTCCCACTACTGGGACACAGGCCTCCTCTCCGTGAGAGGGAGTGAGCTGTAATCCACCACGCGGGCCCAGTGCGGGTTGGTAGATGTTATGTCTTCGATTTTTTGGTTCTAGGTTATTTTTTGGTTACGTCATGTTCGTGAACGGGCGCCGCCAGTAGGGACTGGTCATCTCTTAGCTCCCACGGTTTATTTTAATTTCTAAATTGTTATTTTATTTTTGTTTTGTTTTAATTACGGACGCTTATAATGTGCACGTCTTTTTACATCGTTCTCACATTGATAATTTCAACATAATGATGTAACCAACTGTTTGTAACAAAATCATGATTTTAAAAGAGTGTCCATGGAGTTTCTTGCCCGTTCTTCTCCATAGAGATCTACGTTTTGGAATGGGCAACTAGCTTCATCTTCCTATCTCACCGACCTTGACAATTCAAAAGTGCCTGTAATTGGTTTATTTGAAATAAATGCTTTGAGTTTGAGTTTAGGACAAGCCGGTTTCCTCACGAAGTTTTCCTTTACCGTTTTGAAAGCAGCAGTAATGAAATTATTTACACAAAGTTATTACCCTGACTGGGATCGAACGCACGACCTACAACTCATAAGTCGTGGCCGTTACCACTGGACCAACACTGCTCTGTTTTAGGGGGACTGTCTTATGTAAATTAAACGTTAAAAAAAAAAAATCAAAAGTCATTTATTCAAACTAGGCTGAGAGTCAGCTCTTTTTGAACGTCAAAATAAAATTACATAAGACAGTCCCCAAAAAACGCCCTTCCTAGTGCTTTAGCTGGGAAGAAGAAGTAGCGCAACAAACTCTCCAAAAAATTACATAAGACAGTCCCCAAAAACGCCCGCCCTTCACCACTTCCTAGTGCTTTAGCTGGGAAGAAGAAGTAGCGCAACAAACTCTCCAAAAAATTACATAAGACAGTCCCCAAAAAACGCCCGCCCTTCACCACTTCCTAGTGCTTTAGCTGGAAAGAAGAAGTAGCGCAACAAACTCCAAAAAATTACATAAGACAGTCCCCAAAAAACGCCCGCCCTTCACCACTTCCTAGTGCTTTAGCTGGGAATAAGAAGTAGCGGAACAAACTCCCCAAAAAGAGCTGACTCTCAGTCTAGTTTTAATAAATGACTTTTAATTGATTGAAACTAGCTGCCCGTGTAGATGTCGGAAATTATCCTAGGGGAACATGCTCCCTGGACAAAAACGTTACTCCGTCTTATAACATCAGCTATCTGCCAGTGATATTCCCGTCAAAATGGCAGCCATTTCATGACAGAAAATTAAAAAAAAATGTTTTATTGTTAAATAAGTGCCGTAGATACTTTTATATACATTAGGAAACTGCTCTTATTTTGGCATTACAAACAGACATTTCAATTTTATTAATTTAGATTAAAATTGTTTCGTGTTCTTTCCAGTCGTTATGGTCGGGGCCGGGCCCTTCTCCCCTTGAGCGTCTATTGGAACAGCAGAAGCAGATGAAGCCTCCCCAATGACCCTCGGGGCCAGCCGGGACGGCCCGGCGGCGCCTGCGCAAGTTCCACCTCCGGTTCCCTGAGGCTGTTACCTCGTAATACACTCCGAACTTCTAACATAAACATTTTGACTATGACCACTGTATGGCCCAGCTTTTGGTCAGTTTTGCTTAGTATGGAAGAGGACAAAAAATGAGCAAGAAGAATAATTCGCTTTCTTACTTTAAAAAAATATATATTGCTCATTTTGACCTGTACTTTGATTAATTGATATAAACTTCAGGCGACCGGAAACATTTTGAATCGTTCCTATTACTTTTTAAAAGACAGTAAAAAGGAATTTAGTTTTTTGAGTCTAATGTTTCGCTTGTCAATGCATAGTCGTATTAAAATTCTCCTTGATAATAATAATGTGCTGTTGTATAAAATTGTATAAATGTAAACAGATGTATAAAAGTCGATGGCGACAATGGCGGCACATAAATAATGTTTTTGTATAAGAACTACTTGATGAAATAGATGCAATATTATTATGTTGCATCAAAAAATGGTCAAATTGGTCAAATGTATTTTAGGTTAATTTTTAGGATTATTTTTAGTATATGACAATAAATGATAGAAAACTTTTATTTCAGACAAGAGTTAGTAACAATTTTACTTAATTTCTAGTGTTAGTAGGTTACAGACACAGATTAACATAATTAATTCAATTCAAATTCAGCGTGGAGCTGCATCCACCTCCGCAACATCGGGGAATCCCACCGATCTGCGAATACACTGAGAATACTGTTGGTGCTGCCGCAAACACGCGACATCAGGGATGCACATCTATTTCTAAAGATGGTGGCAAAGCCATTAATATTAATATCTGCAAACATCCCTGACGCAATACAACGGCACGGCAGCCGCAGCAGTACTCTCAGTGCATTATTATGTTGATCAAGTAGGTCGCTGTATGCCCGCTAAAAGTTGACCCACAGGCTGCACGTAAAAGACACAGTAAGCTTTAAAAATCGTTACTTTAACTAGCTTCATGCATTGTGAAACACTGCAGGCCAGCATTTTACAACGGGACAGCCAGCGAGCTACATTCCCTTTCAATGACACAATTATCCTCTAGATCTTCAGTGACCTAGATGTCATACATACATGTCCATCCTTCGCAGTGATTTGCCACATGCGGAATATGCGAGTATCTTGAATTATACAAAAAAGTTACTTATGTTTTTAGATCAACACCCGTGTTTATTAGATCGAAGGACATGTAACAATTTTAACGTCAACAAGTATTTCGTAACTTGTTTAATTCTGAGCATACTAATAAAATATTTATTGGCTGTGACCGTTGAACTGTATAAGAGTAGTATATTTGCTCAGAGTTATACTTTAGCGAAATAGCTTTGAATGACTGATATAATTAAATAAAATGTCTCCCTGGTTGGCAATAATGAGGTTTTCTTTTAGTAGCCGCTAAATGGCTTGGTATGGTCATCAATAGGTTGGGTTTTCACACTCCTAGACATCACATGAGTTCTTGTATGAAAATACTATCTAAGTTTCCATTGTCGGGTGTCTGTTAAAAATTATTCTTATTCTTGTACACTTGCATATTTTTGTATAATATCTGTCGTGTGTCGCGTCGCGTGAAAGGTTACAAAAAGATGGCTTCGTTTTTAAATGTCGAACTGCACAAACAATAATATTTTTTTAAATATTTAACGACTAATTTCGAAATTTAATTGAATATTTTTAACACGTTAGTTGTTGATTTTTTTAAAAGTCGTTATTCTAAATTTAAAAAATATAACGATTGTGTTTTTCATTCGTTTTTATCTGTTCAGTTTGTGGGTAGTTCGACATTTACAAAGGCTTTATTTTAAGCATGATTTTGTTGTGATTTTAAGTGAAAGTAAATTGAAGTAATCTTTGTGAAACAATATTTTGTAATAAAGATATTTTTGTTATTACAGTTCTTTGTTTTTATTAGCAATACCAAGATTTCCACTCTGCTCTACTGATGATACACTAGTATCGACAAAAAAAAATGGCACACCGGGAGTGCCGACAGAAGTGAAAACTTGAACAACTACGTGTGTATTTTTTAAATCGTCATTATAGGATTTAACATTGGGTCCTGATTGCTCTCGGTAAAAAATGATAAACGAGCGATCGACTTCAGCCATTAAAGGTAACAACACAGATTTTCACGATAAAAATACTAAGGATAAAAGAATTAGAATTTCCTAATGAAGGAAAGGGACTCTTCCAAAAGACATCAACGCGCGACTCATCCGTGTGCTCGTTCAACCAACCACCACTTTAAATAGACCCCTGCGGTGGCTCATAATCTGATTAAATCAACAAAAAAAAAAAAACCAAGTAACTTGTGAATTGTATCTTCGATCTATTACAATCTATTAGATTATTATTTTTGACGCTTTGACACTCCTATATCTATGTACATATATACACAGACACAGTATACATATAGCTACGACGATGACGCGAGTTTCACGCTGTTTGTTCACCCAAAAAGTGCTCAACCCGCCTAAAGAAGTTTTCACTTCAAAAATATATTGACTATGGGCATAACACTAATAAAGTTGGAGTCACGAATCGTGCATTAGTGACGATAGCCTGTCCCCACCTCTCCCTATCCTAATCGTCGGCAATGCGAATATCGTTTATTGATGTAGCCATTAGGTCCTCACGTGTGCTGGTGACAGGGATGCGGCGCAAGATGAAAGATAGACCATTGTCTGTGGAGAGCCGCCGCATACGCCCCGGAGTTATGTGCCCCTGTGAAACCACTTGTGGATATTGCCTTTATTGCGGCCAATGTCGGTACAAAGTCTGTCAAGTACATGATGAGTCTGCCCTGCCTAATAAAAATATATAAAAAAAAACATTTATTTCAGGCTAAACCCATATTACAAATCAAAATAAAAATAAAATACAATTAAATTTAAAAATGCTGCCACAGAAAACAATAAAATGTCATTAACAGAAAATTAAATCAAATAAAATCACAGAATTGGAATAAAATAAATATGTCACAAAATTGAAATTTTAATATAACGTCAAATTGAACGTTCACAGAGTTAACGTCAAAAAATATATACAGGTTGAAATTGAAAACATGCGACAAACCGAAATGCAAGATTGTACTCATCATTATGAACAACTTTTACTAAGGGACCAATGATGCAATCGCGAAAAAAAAAACATCTGTTCCCTACATTTATGTTCGCATAACTCGTCAAAATGTAGGGAACAGCTGTTTTATTTTTTGCGATTGCATCTTTGGTCCCTCAGTAAAAGTTGTTCATAATGATGAGTACAATCTCCCATTACGGTTTGTCGCATGTTTTCAATTTCAACCTGTATATGTCCAAAGTCAAAAATATATACAGGGTGTTTGGCAGAACGTTGAACATACGAAAATGGTGGGTAGGTGGGGTCATCTGCTACTTACTCAGCCCTAATTTATTTGGCCCTGGCCGACTGGGTATTTAAAAAAAAAAAAAAAGTTTTTTTCTTGTTTCACCACTTTCCTAACTTTAAACTGTATTTTTTTTATTAAAAATGGGCAATAAAACAGGCAATTTTTTTTTTTTTTAATCTTTGATGTTGGCAGATTCTTATAAAATTATTGCTTTGTTCAGATGTTAGCTAGAAAAAAAGTTATGAGTCCTCAAACTTACAGAAAGATGTAAAAAATACTTGAATGTTAATTTCAACTTGCATTTAAAAAAAAACAAAAAATGATTGAGGAGTTCCAATTCTAGCAAAACATCCCTAGTGTGTGAGCTTTCTAATGGTATGTAATTTGCTTTTATAAAAAAAAAACTTTAAGAGTTATTTCATAATTTTATCAAGCAGGAAATTTTTGACGAAACTCTACCTTTACGGAAAGTTAAATGTTTTGCGAAATTTAATACTGCAAAGTTGGTAAAAATTATGGATCGACGGCTTGCCAGTAGCAGTGGTGCAAATTGACATTCACTATTCCCTTGAGATGGTTACACAAAGCAGGTAGAAATTTTGTTTCACTCTTGCGCAGTCATAGCGTATTTTTGCTCTCTTTCGCTCTCGTGGCACCGTGACGCCTCAGAATGAATTCTTTTCTTTTATTCAGTCGAGACTTAACTGCCTCTGCGATCTCACGTGCCCGTTGTTACGCTTACGTTTGTTTTTGTTCACTTCGTTTTCTTTTATTGTTATCACTAGTTAAGTTTAAGTTTGTTAAGTTTTTTGTTATTACTGTTACCTGTTGTTATTGGTAAAGAAATGGCTGCTTTTACCAGTGAGGAATACGCGGACATGTTGTTAGCGTATGGAAGCGCTAATACAAATTCGCGTGAAGCGCGAAGAATTTATCAAGAGCGTTATCCCAACCGCCGAGTACCCAGTCATCAGACGTTTGCGAGTACTTACCGACGTTTACGACAAACCGGTAACCTGAACTTACAAGAACCACGAGTGAACGCAGCACGACCCGATGCTACCATTGACGAACAAGTTCTTGCCGAGTTTGACGCGGATCCTACCAAAAGCATTAGACAGATAGCTTCAATACTTGGCTTAAGCATATGGAAAGTGTGGTCTGTTCTCCGGCAAGATGGTAGACATGCTTTTCACTACACTCCAGTGCAAGGTAAGATTAAGCCGTTTATGCACTGCATCTGATACGATTTTGTGGAATGTAGTAAATTATGAGACAGTTCAATTGATCGTTCCATTTAACCTTGATTTCGTCACTTTCTTTATTAGTTGTTTTGCCTCATGTTGTTTTTAGCGCATTCAATTCTAATTTCAAATTAAATTCAATAAACTATTCCTATTCGGCCGCATTCACGTAACAATCAGGCGGCCAGCGCTTACAGGATTCGGATTTCGGATTCGGTTTGCGCAGGTGGTCAGCGTAGGTAAACTTGCCAGCACTTATGGGTCCTTTTTAGAACAAAATTGGAAAGTCGCACGCCCTTTTGTGAATTTGGTCTTACGTCTTTATGGCTAAGCCATAAAGCCAATTAGTGTACTTAAAAATTGAAGATGAAAAATTTGGATAATTGTAGAGTTTGAACTCGGAGGAAGAAAAGATTCAGTATTGAAATCAATTCTTAGACATGTTTTGTTTGTTCTAGGTCTCGATGACAGTGATTTTGGGAGACGTGTGCAATTTTTTATTTACATTGTAGAAATCAGACGTAGATGCCGCACCTGTATTGCGAATGAAGGGCGTCAATTTGAACATCTATGATTTATTATTTAAATAAATTATTTAAAATTATTTAATTGTTTCATTAACGCACCTAACTGGTACAGCATAATTTCAATCGATCATTTAATTTTTACCAACTTTGCAGTATTAAATTTCGCAAAACATTTAACTTTCCGTAAAGGTAGAGTTTAGTCAAAAATTTCCTACTTGATAAAATTATGAAATAACTCTTAAAGTTTTTTTTTTATAAAAGCAAATTACATACCATTAGAAAGCTCACACACTAGGGATGTTTTGCTAGAATTGGAACTCCTCAATCATTTTTTGTTTTTTTTTTAAATGCAAGTTGAAATTAACATTCAAGTATTTTTTACATCTTTCTGTAAGTTTGAGGACTCATAACTTTTTTTCTAGCTAACATCTGAACAAAGCAATAATTTTATAAGAATCTGCCAACATCAAAGATTAAAAAAAAAAAAATTGCCTGTTTTATTGCCCATTTTTAATAAAAAAATACACTTTAAAGTTAGGAAAGTGGTGAAACAAGAAAAAAA
Source organism: Antitype chi (assembly GCA_947359405.1). Lineage (NCBI taxonomy): Eukaryota > Metazoa > Arthropoda > Insecta > Lepidoptera > Noctuidae > Antitype > Antitype chi. The sequence continues at coordinate 2,624,632 of OX375809.1, read as the reverse complement.
CTTTTTTTTTTTTTTTTAAATACCCAGTCGGCCAGGGCCAAATAAATTAGGGCTGAGTAAGTAGCAGATGACCCCACCTACCCACCATTTTCGTATGTTCAACGTTCTGCCAAACACCCTGTATATGTGCAGGCACTGGCATGCAGCTGCAGCTATCTCCGCAACAAAGGAGAATACCACCGCTCGGACAACACGCTCAGGATCCCGTTTGAGCTGGTAATAGACGAAAGGGTTAAGAGTTTTCTAAGTCAGCCTCGGCTACGTGTGCCTAGATGGGATACTGATAGCGGAATAAAGAAATCATTCTTGAAGCAGCTCTCCCCACAAAGATCTGATATAAGCCCACGTTCCCACGGACGTAATAAAATCGCGGCGGGTTTATTAGCGAACTGGATCTTCAAAGCACTAAGCGCCGAGAGTTGAAGATCAAACACTATGATGCAAAAAAATCCGTTGCGGCTTGTGTTAAGGCAACACATTCACATTGAAAGATGGAACTGTGTGTGCCTAGCGGTATGTGAAAGTTAATGTTGTGGTCAAGGGAGTGTACGCCAGCACCTGAACCGTTTTGTGTTTTTGAGCCGTCTGTGTAGATGCGCACTTCATTGGCTTTCTGACTTTGTATGATATAGTTTTTGTTGAACATAGGTTGGTTTGGTGTTCTATCACACGGCGCAGCGATGAGCGTCTGGTACTCGTTCGCCCGGTCCAGGAAGTTAGCGTGTGGACTGGTTAAATTCTTACTCCATATGCCCAGAAGCATTAGCCTGATGGCAGCTAGTGCCGCCTCCTGCTGTATGTACAGGTCAAGGGGAGTTAACTGAAGGGCTACCTCTATGGCTGCTGTTGGGGTGGTTCTCATGCAGCCAGTGGTAGCTGAACAGGCCAGTCGTTGAAGCTCTATATTCTAGTAATGGTGGTCGAGCGTTCGGTCCTCGTTCACCAAACCAGAGCGCCATAAGCCAACATTGGCCTGATCACCGCTTTATATAGCAACAGAGTACCTAATCTTCGGAGAAAGCGCCCATGCTTTCCCTATTTTTTTTTTGTATTGGTATAGTGCAATTGTGCTTTTCTTCAGTTTGTAGTCAAGTTGCTTGATCCAGAGATACGTAAGTAGATCCCAAACTTTCCAGTTTCGGACGCAACTTCGGCCGGTACCTAAACATTAAAATAAGTAACAATCTGGATATGGGTGAGTGTTTTAAAAGTCAAATTAGGTGCAAAAGTCGCCGTACTGTCCATCCAGGTGATTTTAGAATTAGATTAAAGAAATAAAAGCACAGTATAATCAGTCAATAATTTAAATTTTATTCCTTCATAGTCAATCTAAACAAATTATCAGATGAAATACATTTCTAATGTGTAAAAAAGCGTACTAATTTTCTAATTGCATTATACATAAATTATTTACAATATCACTAATAAATATTTGAGTAAAACAAATAGGATTTGAGACAAAAACAATACTATTATTACATCTCCAATCTATAACAAGTTCAACTAGAAACAAGTCTAATATTAACTTTAAAAATTGCATTACAGAATCTCTTTACATGCTAATTAAAGGATGTCAGTTGAAAAGAATTTAATTATATAAATCAAATAAATCTAGTTATCGAGTTAATAAATAACAGTTGTGCGAACACAATACGCTAAGATATGTACAACGAATTGACAAACAATAGTGCAAACTGGACCGTATGTAACCGCCATCGCGCACTCTCATCTTTGGTCCACATTTACACGAACGTAATAAAACCGCGGCAGGATTTTTTCGACTAGCTCTTCAACTCTCTGTATTAAACTGAGCATTGAGACCCAACAGATTGCAGCGTGAGTGCGTCTCAGAGCGTCGAAAAAACACTGTTCGATTTTCATCTCTCTGCGCTAAGCAGTGCGTTTAAAATCCGGTGCGCTAAAAAATCCCCCAGTGATTTTATTACGACCGCGTGATGTTGACTTACATGGCTCCTCTCACCCAATTAATGTGCACAATTTCATATCCCAATACAGTCAAGGTGAGGAGTAGGCAATTTATGTGTCGTGCGCGATGAGCCTAAACCTAGGATATTACCCCCTCAGGGTACGTGATTCGTGTTATACAATGTAAGCAAGGTGTTTGCGAGTGTTTTCAGCACCGATTTCATTCCCGTCAGAAATAGATACGCCGTATATAAATAAAACCAAACGTTCATACTAGCCATTGGAAATAAATACATTTTCTAATTCACATAATATAAAATTACGATAATTACCTGTATCAACATTCGGGAATAACCTAATGACATGCAATTATATCAAAAACAATAAGTTCTCGAATTAAAACTAAATTAATCTAAAGTAAGAACCTTAAAAAATCATTCACAACTTTTCATAACCGTTTCTAAAGAGTGTAATATTACCCGGATTATTGTCAAAACTATCGACAATACCCGGGTTAAGTCATACCATTGTGAAATTTGTCTAAAAATAGACAGGGCACAATAAAAATTGTATAGCTGTACAAGGATCTATTGGCGCGTGACTAAAATCGGAACCAATGCCGCCTTCTCGTTTTTTCAATACATTTTACAAAAGAATCGTACAAATTTTCACCAACAGCGCCAACCTGTGTACGTCATTTAAGCGCCAAAAGATCCTTGTCCCACTTTTTTATGTATACTTCAGTGCAATCACCAGAAAAAATAAGTAACCAGGGTCGTTGGATATAGTCGAAGTTTCGTAGGAAATAGATTTATGTTTTCGAATGAAATTTAATTTGATAAATGAACTGGTTGTTTTCTATTAATTAATATTTAAAAAAATCGAAATCGTCCTTCGGTTTCTTAATAAACTTCAACTATATCAGTCGACCCCGGTTACTTGTCTCTTTTGTTGACCATCACGAATGAGCGTATCGTAAAAACATGTCAGTCGTTAAAATAGTACAAATAATTCAAATTCGTTCACTTTGACTAGTCATTGGCTGGCGAAGCGCCCGGTAACCAGACCTACACTTTGTACTGGTATTGGCACATAGTCGTTACACAATTAATTGTAAAATAGTTACCATTCATTAGTACTGACAGAAAGTACTAAGTAGACTTTCTTAGTGAAAGTTTTTACAATATCAAGGAATATTATAACAAGACAGGAAATGATGTAGCTCACTTTGAAATAAATATGATAGACTCTCATATTGAATGAATTAAATATAAACTTCAAGTTTCGCAGTTTTGATAACATAAATACTTAGTCATCGTAACATGTTTATAACTCATAGAGGCCCTTAGAAATAGAAATACCTTCTTGCCGTGTAAACTAGTGAAAGAATAGTATATTCACAAGATACTTAGGTTTATCCAATATTACGAAAAACTTACTTTTACATAAATCGATATTCCCTTCCAAATAATAGTAATTTAAAAATAAAATGATTGTGAGCCCCATGGATTGAATAATTATTTATATGATACATAAATGACGACTTGACATATTCACTGTTTTACTTTTATAAAAAGCTAAACATTCTTCTTCTACAAATTCGCCTCCATTTTTTCCGCATAATCATTTTTACCCTTTATAGACACCCATATTGACAATTAAAGAGTTCTAGCAAAGTCTACATTCTGTCTGGGACAAAATTGCTGTACAATATTCTAGACAATTTTTCAATTACATACTTTCCAAAATGTTACAGACAGTATTTTGTTTATATAGGAGTTATTAAGAGCAATAAAACTCCGATATATGCCGTGCTAGAGCTCAGTAAATCTATAATTATTAACCAACACGCGATCAAGGCCTCAGGGTCGCTCACTAAAAGCTAGGAAACAAGAGACAATGGATACAAAGACTTCTTTGTTAACAACTTTGTGGCACAAACGGTAGGCTATTACTAGCTGGTATCATTTTCTATGATGGAACGTTTATATATGTCACCGTATGATTGTGAACACCGTTAGTTTATAATCTATCTTGCGAGATTATAAACTGTCGATAAATTTTGAACTGCACCATACTGCTTACCGACCTAATAGGTTAGGTTAGGTTAGAATTGCGAGAGCGGTGTCGCGGCAGCGGCCGGTGAGCGCTACTTCCAAGTTAGTGGCAGTTGCTTGACTATTTAGTACTAGCGCGAGGTACTATCCGTCTTGATACCAGTTCACAATTTGACGGTTTCACTTCGATAGATTATAATCTACCGAAAAATAATGCGTTAAATTGTAAGCAGTATGTTACGGTTCATCTTTCGACAGTTCTCGCGAGATAGAATATAACGGTATTTACAATTTTACGGTGACATATACATAACATCAGGCCTGTGTTCCCTGAAGAATTATGCAAAGGTGCACCTATACTACTCGTATAAGTAAAGTTTAAATTCCATGAAATAGGTGATGGAATGTTCTTGTAGATAAATAACCTTGGCAACCCATCATTATGATTCTTTTATACATATGCCGTAATATTTTTATTCTATAATATCCACAGTCTCTTATTTCCAGTCATCTCGTTACATTTACAATATTTTAAAAGAGATATGTGAGCAAATTGTTATGTCACCGTTATTATAATTGTCAGTCCTACCGTTGAGCCGACTGAGCTGGTATAAGGTATACGTCACATTTACAACCAATTTATAGTTATTATAATGTCATGATTTAGGATCATATATTCAGAGGATGTAAAACTACCATGGAAGTTTAAATTTTTATAGCTAGCAACATTCGGGATGTAACTTTCAACTATATTATTTGGAGACAGGTACTGAGGTAAACCTTTATCTTTCTGGCCACATTCACTCCCCGGTCTGTAGTATTTTCCTATAGAGAATGTAAATTACTCCCCTCCATAAGATAATCTAAACTTTACAGCACATTTAACTGCAATAGGACCACACTCAAATATTCCGAAGACTTCTAAAGTCAGTTATCTCTTATACTCAAGCACTATTTTAATTGAATGGATTATTTCATCAATATGTCATTGTATTTTCTACTTGGTTTAAAGATATTCATCTATCTATATGGGAACAATAGCCTATTGTCAACTATTTGCGGGAAAATCTCTACCGAACGTTATTGAGCAGTATTTTCTAGGAAATTCGCGAAATAGTCCATATTTTTAACAGGCAGAGCAGTATCATAATATTCCATAAAATAGTGTATATTGAAATCAATCATTTGGATCAATCGCTAAACGCAAGGTCATCTCAATTAGTGGCTACGTGGAACAAGGATAATATACCTTATGTGTATGGCATATAGGTTTTTTTTATTTCGTCTCACGTCTGTCGCTCGACGCCGAAGTTGTAGGTGTAGTCGCGGTCAAGATCGAAACGCGAGCGCCGCTTTATTACTGGCAGTGGTTTCTGGAAATGTTAAACTTACATTTAAAGGAGCATGGTCAAATGAAAATACAGCATACATTTTTATCCATGGCGCAAACTGTAACCATAAATTCACCATATCATTATAGACCTCCCAGCGCAGAAATTTTTCGCCGGTTATACAAAAAAATCTGCTGTTTCATACTGTTTGACGTAGGTATTACACTTTCCTATGAAACACCAGATTTTTTTTGTATAACCGGCGAAAAATTTCTGCGCTGGGGTTCTAGAATGATATGCTGAATTCATGGTTACAGTTTGCGCACTGGTAAAAACTGTATCCTGTATACTCACGTTTTTTTAAAATACCGTCTTGTTATACCACCGCGGAGAAGAGGCCTCTTCTCATAAAAGTAACTATCATTGACCAACACTTGCAAGCTACTTCAACAAAACTCTAAAAAAAAGTTTACAAATTTTAAAAAATAACTTACCAAACTATCACTAGGCAGTCCTCTCAACTTGGGGTTTAATAAAAATGGCACTCCCTCCAGTCCATTATACCCTCCTAACGTCTGATATATAGTGTTCCTTGGCAGTGGCGCTGGCCCCTTCTTCCTCGAATGAGCTACGGGCGACGTGGGCCCCGCAGGGCTCCCGTGCGGGATCGGGGACTTCGCTGAGGGGGGCCGCGGCGCGGGCCGGGTCGGTTTGAAGTTGTAGGAGGGGCTTAGGGCTTCGTAGTCATGGTCTGTGGTGAACTCTTCGATGTTAGGGTATGTGTTTGGAGACTGCTTGAGATTCAGGTTGTTTAGTTCTGAGACGAGGGGTGACAGTTTTGGGGGGCGGTCCGGTGCTCGCAACCTGCAATGTAACATCATCATTTAAGTAAGTCGACAAACACGTAGACGAATTAGGGGCCATCCATAAATTACGTCACACGTGAAGGGGAGGGGGGAAGGGGTCAACGAAATGTGACATTGTGTGACAAGGGCCAGGGGGTCAAAAGGTTTGTGACGTCACATGTTAAAACATAAAATACTAAAATTCTACTTACCTACTCTTACTTCTAAATATAAAATTGAAAAATATGTGACGTCACACAAGGGGGGTTTCGCAAGTGTGACCACCTGCGACAAGGACGGGGGGGGAGCAAAAAACGATAAAATATGGCCCCTTATGGGTCGAGTCCATTATTTTGTGAGATTACCATCGACACGCTAAGGCTAAGAAGTCTGTAAGTGTCATGTTTATAATAATACATCTTAATGCTCATGTGAATGTTTTATTTAATCATTTCCGGTTATTGATACGATGGTCAATGTTTGAAAACTTTCACTGACAGTTTACATTTCAGTAATTAGGTAGCCCAATTGTAAGATCAGTTTGTTTTAGTGCGGGCTGTGTGGGGAGTCGGACATATCACTTCCTTTGTTGATGGCTAATGAAAGATTACTGTTACTGTTTTAACGTGACGATATTTCGTCACGTTAAAACAGTAACAGTAATCAAGTCAATAAAGAAGAAGAGAAGTCAAGTCTTTCAACCCAAAATTCGATGATTTACGTAGGTACGGGTTTTGCAGTGTTAAACTGTTGAGTACGAAACCCGAACCACGAAGGGTTTTTATCTGGTATTAAACAGGTTGAATGGAAAATCTCGCAGATAGCGATAAGGCTGCCCAGTGTATTACGGTGTTTGATTTATTTTTGCTATATATTTTTCTGGTGTACAATAAAGTATACATAATTAAATAGGCAGCATAACTACTGGGTTCCATAACAATTAACTCTATTTCTAGCTATGATGCTGATGCTAGTTATTTGCGCAAAAATCGCGTAATTTCGTTGATACAAAATGAACTTTATGTCCATAACGTTAAGGTCTATTTTGTATATTTGAATATTTCGTCAAATACGCCACGAAGTTGTATCGCAAATTCACTACGCATAGCTAAGGTGATACCATCAGTTGTTAACAAAAGAAGACAAGACATGAATGAATGAAGAATCTTACTTTACTATGTACTAAAACTAACGCCGATATATTTAAACGTTACTTAGTACATACTTTGGCTAAGGATTATTCCCATACTACAAGTGTAAGACAGAGAAGAGAATATGTTTAAGTTAAAGCGCGTACCGTACTCCATTGCTCTCAATGATCGAAGCGTGTGCGTGTGTACCCATATGTATGAAAACAGTACGAGTTAATTCATCTTGTTCACTGAAGGATTTATTAATTTAGTTGAGTTAGTTCCTTTGTTGTGTTCCGAGTCTTGAGTATTGCAAGAATTTATGTTTAACTACATTTAAACGATGTAATGTCGTATTGCAAGACAATTTTACTTATGATTTTTTATTTAATCTGCGGGATTTAATATTGGGCTTGAGGCCTTGTTTAGAATCAATGGTTAAGAAAGTTTTTGTTTGTGTATAGATTTCTCTTTACTCAATTTGAGGTCTCAAGTACGATTTAAACGATGCTATGCCGTTATTGAAGACTGTTTTGTTATTTTTTCTAGAATCCTTGCTGGCTATTTTACTGCATTTAGACGCAATGCCCAAAAAACTCTTTGTCCACATTGAAAAAAACTGCTTTCAAGTTCTTATTTATAACAAAGATTACATTTGTATTCTAACAGTTGGACGAAAACGCGCAAATTGTAAAGTTACTACGAAGAAAGCAGAAGTTAATTGTATAACACACTAACAGTAGAAATGCCTTTAATTTTGACAGTTCACCAACATTCATTGCGTTATTTACGTTGTTGAGTAAACAAAGTTTTCGAACATATGAAGCAATAGAATAGCAGTATCTTTCAAAATGATAGATACAGATTGACACAGTGTGATACGCAATTTTTAGTTTTTATATTTTTAAATATTGTGTTTTTTACGTTTTTCATAGTTTAAATTGTAATTAAATTAACTTTAAGCCCGCGCTATCGCATTAGGAGGGAAGGTAAGGGAGATTTTAATAAATAAATCTCAATGTCAATTATGACGACAGGTGGTACAAGTTGTGACTCTACCTACTAAGCGAGTTCCATGCTTATTGGCCTGTCAATCATCATTTTATTCCCGGTCGCTCAGTGGCAGTTGTAAGGTCATACATGGTTAATATTATACTGTTATTAATTTGCACTATTTTGGTATTATTTTGATTTATTTATCAACTCTGTTTGCCTGTACAGAAGGTTTACTAAGTTGAAGCAACGACAAAAGTTGCATCGTCTAACTAAACTCTAAACACTGTTATTATTATTTTTGCAAGTTATTAGTCACCCGCTCGCATGCCTGTGAGCGTGCTGCATGTTTACCTTCAATTCTCCCTTTTTTATACTATTATTTCCTTTATTTCCATTTGTCAAAAACCAATAAAAGATACTTATTTAAGTTATGGAAGAGCAGTCTCTATCATAGTCTTATCTATTTATAAGGAGGCTCCAATCACTACAGTTAAGTTTTACTTGTTAAACTATTAAACCATTTTTCATTTGTTGTTTCATCTTTATTGTATGTTACAGGCCAGGGACTTACATAATGTTAATGGGGCTTTACTTTGTTGGCAAAACTAAAGTGAGTTTAGGCATGATTTTTATAAATTCAAAATCGATACCTATCATCCCCGTTAAGTTTCACCAAATAATTTATTGGATCGTTGTACAGTTGGATATTTTTTTTTTTTAGTTGGGTAATCATCAAATAACTTCTCCCGTTCTGGGTGGAGCGGGAGGGCGTGTCAGACTTTTACTGACTAAAACCCACCCGTGTTCCCTCACTTGCCTGTGTGCCAGGGGCCGCGGTATCTCTTTCGAACAACCTGCACCAAATATTTTGTGATTAAGGTGGTGTGTGCTTACCTCCTGTTAGCCTCAGGCGTGATGTTAGTGAGCACGTTCTCGTACTCATTGTGCGTCGGCGACGTGTCTGTGCTACCGCCGCTTACTTTGTAACATACCATCTTGCCGTTGATCTCACTGGGGACGAAAAGAAGCATATTTACATTATTTTATTATTTGGAAATAGAGTTAACGTTTCGGTTTTTAAAGCCAACGGCGACTGTTCCGTGTTGCTATAGTGCAAGAAAATTTTCTGCTAACGCTAAATCATCATCTGCCCAGTCTTTTGCCAACTATACTAGAGTCAGCTTCCTGTATAACCAGATGCAGCATGCAGCTGAAAACCTATTTAGAACCTGGACAGACTGCCTTTCTGACCTCCACACCCCACCTATGGATACCACGATACCCCTAGGTTCTCAGACTTCCGGGCTTCTGACTAAGCAATGAAACAATTCACTTTAATGGGGATGGAATCAAGACATAGAACAATATCATGAGGGCTCGGAATGGATTGCTGTGTGAAATTAGAATTTGCCACGCGTATGATGTGATCTAAGCGTACGCGAAGTGGCTGCATACGATAATGATAATTCTTACAATAGAAAACAACAGTCTTAATTTTCAGGATGGAATAATTGTAAATCGTATGATCAGATACGTCATCCATCGCACTAGCAATAAGCATCTGCATTGCCTGCGTCTGTGTTCCCTTCCAAATTTAACCCATCTACCTTAAAAAAAAACACTGAACTAGCATCTTCTGGGCACGCTCGTTCCATCATAATATACCTCATCAATCGTTTTTCATCAGGCGTGATCGAGGTCTAGAGCAGACCCATTCAGTAATAAAAAATAAAATAAAAAAAAGCATCGAAATGTATCCTGTCTTCGCTGAAAGTAGATAATCCGAGCTCAGGCGCACCTGATATACTAAATCCTTATTGAATCCGATTAGTCGAAATCCTGTTAAGCAGCTCAAGTGTGCATGTTAACAAGCACAAAGCCTATGTTTCATTGGTAAATTACCCTATAAACTAATGATTTTAGGAACGAAGTTCTTTAACGCAGCTTGCAATAGGAGTAAAATTGTAGAAATCGTCACGTAACGAAAAAGTGTAATGTCCTTCCATGCGACTGTTTGTCATGTATAAATAGACAGAAACATAGAGAGAGTGAGATAGTTTCCGTGGTTTTCGAAGGTGCTGAGGCCAATAGTGAGGTCAAAATGAAAATCCAAGATGACGACTGCCAACATAAAAAAAACATATTGGATGTCGTTTTCAGGTTTTCGAGAGTGCTAAAGCTGAGGTCAAAAAGGAATCCGAAGATGGCGGCTGCGAAAGTTTTCATATTTGTCATCATGGGTGTCGTTTTCGAGGGTGCTAAAGCCAATAGTGAGGTCAAAATAAAAATTCATTGAGTATTTTAAAGATAGAGTAAAACGACGTTACAATCGGAGTTGAAAAAAAAGAGTTTTTTTTTTTAAGATACTACAACTAGCATTAGTTGCTTGTTTTTGCCTAAGATTACATTTTGAGTTTGAATGTGTGGTTTTCAGAGTAAGGAAAGACCAAAGAAACAACCTGCGTCGTAGATGATATGGCTAAAAAGAGTGAATACTGATAAAACAGCTAATAGAGAAGTATCAAAACATCTGTGATGCTTCGCCAACCAAAAATATAATGTCTTATAAAAGAAGCAAGAGTATAATGACATAAAAACATTACATCACGCCTATATTCCCTAAATGGTTAACACCAAAGTTCCATTTAATAAGAATAGAATAACGTTTAGTGTCTCCAGTATTACAGCTAGTAGTAGGCAGGTAGGTAGTAATAGAGGGCGAGCCAATTGCGATCAACGGGGCACAAATCCGGACGCTGCTACTCAGAAATTCCTTCGTTTACCCCTTGACCATGGAATCGATTCACGACAAAAGTGAAACTGATCAGGACTGAACCAAGACCCATTCGCCAAACCACCTGTTTTAAAATTAACTATTAGCATAATGTACCTGTATTTCCACTTACCCAGCCAGTATAAAACCTTGAGGCGCCTGCCTCATCTTGGAGCACACGATGACGTCAGTGACGGGCGGGTGAGCGCGCGCGGCAGCGGGTCGCGACACGCGCGTGCAGAGGCGCCGCTTGCCCGCGCGACCCGCCACGCTGTAGCCTGGCGGGGCAGCTTCCCGCTCTCCTACTATGACTACGCCGTCCATTACGTAGCCCGGTACTCCTGTAGAAGAAAAGGTAACATTATTTAGGGGCATGCAGATTCAGAGCTCATGCTCTTGAATTCGTCTGACTAACCTTTTTTGACTATGGTCGGCTTTCAGTCAAACCGGATGCAGCTGAATACCAGTGTATTATATGGAGCGATTGCCTATATAAACTCCACAACCCAGTTAACTAATGTGTAATACATTAGCCCCTTGGCAAGACTTTTTGTCAGACTTTCGGGTTTCTGACGATCCATAACGACCGTCAAAGATCCCGAATGACAGCTGGGACCAACACCTTAACGTGCTTTGCGAGGCACAGAGGTGTCTTGGTACGTAACGCTGGTGACACATCCACGGACCAACAACAACATCCACGGCAAGGTCAACCGTGCGGCTTTGTTACCTAGCCACAAGCCCCTCATTTTCCTTTCCACTCAAGCTTCCGATCAAAGTTTTTTTAACAAAAAAGTGGAGGAAAACCTAGTAAAGTTACCCTCGTTCTTTTATTACCGATCGAACTTGTGTACCTAATATACCGAAAATATAGGTTCCTAGTAAAATAGTAGTCATTCATTGACCAGCTGTCGAGTGACCGCGACTACGCGAGCGTGGCAGGTGTTAAATATAATATTATTATAGCAATGAATGGATCCTATTGTTTTTATATCCGCTAATTGTTTTTCTACCTCCTAGTCATTGATGTGATTCATCTATGTATAGTATAATCTATATTTACTTTACAAACGTTGAAAAGGGCAAAGGCTTGTAAGTAAAATCTAAGGTAGTAAGTAAGTCGAGTGGAAATTAATTGATTAACTAAGCGTGTGTGGATTTGTGAACTCCTTACACACATGTTCGGCTACTCAATAGCTTGCCACCTGAATCAATAACCAGTGTAGTCCGAAATAGCCATTAGAAGCTTTCTAATCATATAAAAACGGATTTGGACAAAATTGGCACACATATACCATGACCTGGGTGGACATAGACAGATTTTCATATATACTTTTCTGTCGATAAAATTAAGCATAGTTTCGCTCATTTCAATATGTGCACATGATGAAGACTCATACTGTATAATTATGACAGTTTACAGAAAATATTAGGGAAATAAAGTATTAGGGCCATAGCACACCTCCGCCGCGAAAATAATAATCGGAAACAGCTTTACGAATTCTGCTAAGAAACATTAATAATTGTGTTGCGATTCAAGTAGTAGAATATCATTAGAGTCAGTTGAATTGTAGCAAACGGAGCAAACTATCGTCGCTTTCGACTTAGTAAATACAGCATAGGTCTTGCATTAGTTTTTCTGTAAAATCAACATCGGTCTGAGCGCGGTGGTGTAGCCGGCTTCCGAGGAGATCAGCAAAATTACGCAGGAAAGAGTTAAGAGTAGTCACGTTAAAACAGGCAGTTACGCGTCTTTCGCTTGTTGTGCAACGAACAATAACTCATAGAGGCAGAACAACTGCGGTTTCACTGCTATAGTTTCGCGGCGGAGATGTGATACCCGCCTTCAGATTTGCGAGTTACCGGCGTTTCATTATATTGTTCACTACCGGTTAAGTACCGCGTGGCGCCTATAGGGGCCATTACAATAGAAAATTAATTGTGTCTCATTAGCCGGACTTGACAGATAAATACCCATTACATTTGCCAATGATTCACGCGAGCGGACATCGCGTTACTCATAAAAATCTTGGTCTCATACTGTACAAATAAAACCAGGTGACTGATTGATTAGAATATTAAGAATGACATCATTACCTTCAATATCTAAAAAAAACAAAGAAAAACGTATTCTCCTCAACAATCTTGTAGGTAACGATAACGAGCAAGATAAACTTCGAAAACTACAAAGAAATTATTTTAAGTTCTTGTTTTGCTAAAATCAGACTAAAGGAATTTATTTATCAACATTTCTTCAAGGCTTTTTCATACAGGCGCGACGCGACCCATGTAGAACCATTTCCATGAAGTTTTCATAGAAATTGTTCCACAAGAGTCGCGTCGCGCCTGTATGAGGAATCCTTGAAGAAACGTTTTGATTGTAAGTTATTAAAACATCTGCTTTAACATACTAGCTTTAGCCAACATACCATAACATCACGCATGTAATCCCCGATGGGTTTGGCAGAGATTTACATATAGTACACCTACATTTCGCCAATTAAGGTTAAGTCCTATGTAATTAGAGGCGACCCTATTGCCATCAACCGGACACAAATCCAGATCCCAAGCTACTGAGAAATTCCTGCTGTAAAATCACTTTGCCCGACCTGGGAATCAAGCCCAGGATCTCATGCTGAGCAGTAGTAAGTAAGTAGTAATTTTATTGTTTCAATTATTTATTATTATCTTTTGAGTTTATTTTTGCATTGACTGATTATGTATTTGAAATTGATTGGATTTTGACTATTATTAAAACCATTCTCGATTTTATAATTTTAAACTAAATATTATAAACTATGTATTTTGTACGCCGAATATGGCAAAACATGTTGAACCAGCAATTTTAAACGAATTTCCATCCATATGTGCACATTTATGTATCATTTTACACATGTTTATACAAATAAATGCATCTTTATCTTTATCTTTAGCGCTTGTGGCCACTAGACCAACGAGGTAGTCATTTCAAGTAACGTTTCAACTTTAAGCAACAATTATAAATAAACCTTATAATGTATTGTATAAGGTCTACCAAGAAAACAGACATCCGTAAGCAGAAACGATGACAGCAGTATGTAACACGAGGTTAGGAAACAGTGAAGCCAAAGACCGTGGGAAGATACGAAGATATGTCAGCACAATCATTTAATCAGTGCCAGCATACCATTACACTGACTACTGACTTATTTTTACAGCGGCTACTATGTGAACTTGGTGACGTAAGTTAGTCTATCTATCTTATATATAAAAATGAATCCCTATTTCCCTTGGTCACGGCGGGCATCACACGTAAACGGCTGGACCAATTTTGTTAATTCTTTTTTTTTGTATTTGTTATTCCTAGGAGAGAAGATTCTTATGAAAGAGAAAATTAAGAAAGTTGCGCGTAACATCTTTATATAATTATGTATATACCTATACTAGCTTACTAGTCTGACAACCAGTCTTACCAAGGGGTATCGTGTTACCCAGTTACTGGGTTGTGGAGGGCAGATAATAGGCAGTCGCTCCATGTAAAATACTGGTATTCAGCTGCATCCGGTTAGACTGGAAGCCGACCCCAACATAGTTGGGAAAAGGCTAGGAAGATTGATTGATACAACCTGGCACATTTCCAAATTGCTAAAACGTAAGAAAATTTGTATTTGGCTACCTTAGCGCATGGAGGAAGCGGTAAGGTAGCTAGCGGAATTCAAAAGATTTCTTTGGGTAAAGAGTAAATCTCTTTTAAAGGGTCTATTGAGATGAAAGTTCTTCTTTGGTTAGAGATAACGTGGTTGTAGCGTAATAGAGGTGACAGAGGTCAATAATGGAGCCACTGATATGCTCAAAACGACGTGTCGTTGAGTTCGCATGACTATTCTGTAGTTTTATCCGTGAGGCGCACCAAAAGGTTATGTTATTAGGACAAGATTATAAACTGAACTCGGGGAACTTTCAAGTATCTGAATGGTGTCACTTGTTGGTTATTGAAAGCCAAATCAGTAAAATAACGGTCACGGGTGTCATCAACACTTTCTGTGTCCACGCCATCCTTTTTTTGGATGGGAAATCATCAAACGACTTGGCGTTACTTTTACTGACTAAAACCCACTCGTGTTCCTTCAGTTGCCCATGCTAGGACCACGGTAACTCTTTCGAACAAATCCGCGTCCACGCCCTAAAGGATTATTGACAGAAGCATGACAGAAAGGCGGTCCATAGCCATACAGACATGAGACACGTGACGTGGAGCTCCATTTCCCGGAGCAAACAATAAAAGCGCATTAAAAATCCATTTCCAGGGAACAGCACGCCAATCTAATAACAATGACGCAGTGACCCAGCATTGCTGTAGTAAACAGATTTAAGCGTGTCTGGGGGCTGGTCGCTGGTCGCGAGTCTTCGGTCGTCGGTCGTGGCCCCGTTACAACCGTTGAGTAATCATCGGACAACAGATTCGGCCTTCGTATCAAGTTTAATGAAAGTGAATGAGTGCGACCGTTCCTGTACTTGCCGCAATTAGATTGGCTTTGATTTTTTGTGGCAGCCTATTGGTTATATTATTTCCGGATCAGCCTGAATGTTTATTGACTTTTCTTTTCAAATAAAGAGATTGATTGTACAAACATATTTTCATATGTTTCGAACTAGTGATATTTTCTTAGGATGGCCTTTCTGATATTGATATCAATTAGACGTCGTTTTTGAGCATAGAAATATATAAAGTGTAGTAGTGGCGCGTGGTAAGAGCACAGTGGAGACGCTGGTTCCAATACATTTTCAGCTACCGGGCATATCTCCTTCTTTCTTATAACTATGCTTTTAAGAGTACCTAACTGAGGAATGATTATCTGGAGTGTAGCATGCAGCAAAAACCACAGTAGATACTCAATTCCTAATGCTAGCAGTCGACAAAACCATATCACGTTTTAATACCACACATAAAAAGGCCCTAGCCCTCATAGATAAAGAGCTATAATTATATCTCCATAGAGGGCTTTCATAATTCAGTTATCACATTGACCCATTTATCTCGCCGGCCAGTATTTATCGCGTTGTGTAAACCTACAACGCAAAGACAATGCTTCGTTCTGTCACCAACGCCGCCGTATCGATTCGTTAATCGATTTACAGCGTAAGAATTAGGTGTTGGATTACGAGTATACAATCGATTTGAAGCCTTTCTCGTTGCAAAGCGTTACATTTTGTACTGTTTGTTCGAATGACTGAAGAAAGTTCCTAATAACGGGAAACCAGAAGGAAATGGGTCTATCTATACTAATATTATAAAGAGGTAAAGTATGTGAGGTGTGAGGTTGTAGGGGGTAATCTCTGGATCTACTGAACCGATTTTGAAAATTCTTTTACCAATAGAAAGCCACGTTATTTGTGAGTGTCATAGGCTATATATTAACCCGAAAAATTAAAAGACTTTTTCGTGGTAGTCGGATTTGCAAAGTAAGTCGGAGAAAAAACGGTCGAACGAAAACGTTTCTTACGAACGCTACCTACCTTAACGATGAGAGATATATGATTGAGTTCTAGTCTATATTAATATAATAACTGAATAATAAAAAGGTCCGATGTCAAAGACACAAAATAATAATTAAAAAAACAGTTATTTCAGGCGACACAAGACTACTTATAGACCTTAACCTAATCATATCTATTTTCATTAAGATAACAAACTATTGTACACGAAGTGATGACTGTTGCGGCGTCCCGCTAAAAATTATTAATCTATAAGACCATTAAGTTTAACCGCAGAACCTTGTTTGTATTTTACCTAGAGGCCATGAGATTGGTAGCATGACGTCCCTTTTTTCGTAATGTTTCATGTTATGCGCATGTCTACGCACTACGTTTTATATACGTGCGTACAAGGCGCTTCGTCGGCGCGACTTTTTTTCTTGAAAAGGCAGTAAACTTGAGCATGTACGAAAAGCTGAAATACGGTACCATTGGAGGAACGCATAGGGCGCGGAAGCGAAGTTCCATAAAACTCAGGGACCTGTGGCTACTGTACAGGGAAATATGTGGTCACATCTATTTCCGGAGGGCGCATCTTTTCCTTATTTCACATGTTGGAATAATTACGAAGTTTCAACTTTTAGTCAAAATGACACTAACAAAGCGCCGTGTGGCCTGATGGTTTAAGTGGCCGGAATGCGCCAGGCCATTCCAATTAATCATAAGCCTCTAGGATTATAATCACTTCACATTTTAACGTCCGTCCATAAGCTCGCTGTACGCCCGCCGAGGAGTATTAACTTTAATGAGATTATCAACAGTTAAAGCATGTCTCGAATGAGCGTGAAAGTGTTTAACTTTACGGTGTTAGCTCGCTCCCAGTCAAGGTTATAAAATGTAACACAACATCACGAATTGTTTCCCCGAAAGGTTGGGCCGACGCGGCGACGTGTCACTATACTACTCCCAAATTTCGCCAGTTATGTTTAAGTCCCATGTAATAGGGGGCGAGCCTATTGCCGTCCACTGGGCACCAATCCAAACTCCGGGCTGCTACTGAGAAATTCCAGATAGGAAAACCCAATAAGACTTTGCCCGACCTGGGAATCGAATCTAGGACCTCATGTTCAGCAGTAGCGCTTGCTAGTTTGCGACTAGACCAACAAGCCAGCCTATAATGTAATGTAAACTATTTAAAATATACACTTCTGAGTTAGTCTATGACCACAGCTCGTGAATGAATGAAGACAGTAAGTTATGCAATTGCAAGTCGCCAAATGTACCAAATCAAAAAACAACTTACCTTCCGATTTGGATAAACAAATGTAATGGCTTGGCTTCTTCCCGAACAGTCCATTCTGGCGCAGTAGCCCTGCGTCAGCGTCTTCATCATAGGTCCTGTTGACTGGCCAGTACCCCTGGGGGCACTTGGCTGCACTCTCCACAATCTGGAGCGACAGCAAGGGTCGCTCGTCTGGCAGGGCGCCGCCGAGCGCGCTCAGCACTTTCGACATCTTCGGGCTATGTCATCACTCAGTCTTGCCAGATGTCTGCACTTCTTAAGGTATCAGTCTCTAATTGTTTAGCACCTGGAACAATATTTATTAAAATATGAACACTGTTTGTCTAGGAAGTCGCGAAGAACTGACTCAAATAACTATTTCTAATGCTCGGTATGGACCCTAAATTTGTTTTCCTTATACATAGTAACTAGTTTTATCAGGAGGAAAACCTACAAACAGATGTCGGTAATCTTTCTGTACCAATGGTCTACATTAGAAATATCTGAGGAGCAAATTTTACGATTCCGAACTCCATGTAGTTCGGAATCGTAAAAACCTGAAACCTGTGTGAATAAAGGGTGCCGGTTTTACCACCATCGCATCCAGACAATCAAAGTCAATACCTTCTCCACATCCCTACGCTCATCTTTGATAATACATGTATAGCAACTGACTGGGCTATCCGTCTGGCGGCTAGACGTTTGAAGACACAAAGAAGTTCGCAGACAAGGTGGATCAAAATGACAAAGGTCACAGACCTTCACTTGAACAAATATTAACGAGGTCTACGCCCTACGCCCTATCATAGGTCGAATAGGTGCCAGACAGATGTTAAGCTAAACTTAAATATTGATCTGAAGTTTTGAGCCAATAGGAGTTGAGAAAAATAGTTTCACAAAGCCCAGGCTTAAGGACAAGAATTGCCAAGATAATCCGATTATTGTAATACATAAATCCTCTTTGAAATGGGTGAAGTTATTGCCACTTATCGGCTTTTATTCAGTGAATAAGGCGAGAGCTGCATTGTGGCCTATATCGTCATGTAATTTCTAGCTGGATTCCAAACATGCAGGCCATCGCAGATCATAATCTGTTCTGCATACTTGAATGTACTGAATGTACTACACGAAGCTTATCAACGTAATATACCTATTTAATGATTTTATAGTGTAAGCACTATCTTTATGTTAGTTGTTGATAATCCTATAAATATACTGTTGCTGTGTTTGATTAAATGTAACATAATCTTTATAAATTAAACATCAATGCGGATGTGGTAAAATGGATTCACGACTTAATCAGTTAGAAGAATGAAATACCCTTCAGTCTTCCCCAGTATGAAAGTACTCTTAGAATCATGTGCAATCCCTACATGATTCAAGCAATTTGCATTACGAGGCACGTATATTCTTGGAAAAGTGTTTAGATATTTTAAATATTCGTAGTTAACCAAGACACTAAAGTGATGAAAACCTTAAAACATGCCGAATTATCAGCACCATCATAATTTTAGCCGAAAGATGTCGCCAGCTGGACATAATCTTTCCCAAACCCATTCCATTAATCTCCAATAATGCTATGAAATCCGAATCGATACTACAAATGAGCACGTGACGTACCTAATGAAGCTCGTTTCGTTTACATAACCAGATAGAACAGGTAAGAATAATAAATTGGCAAGCATTGCGGTGATACAAGGTCGCCATTAAAAAGTAATTAGTGTACAAGAAGCTATGTAATCTCACTTCTCAGCAACGGCTATCAAGAGGCGAACAGACTATATATAGGTATATATAATATGTATGCAGACTATATATATAATATGTATGCATAGGTTTGTAAAAAGTTCACTTAGGGCATTGACTTAGGGTTAATATAACTCTGGACAAGCAATCTTCAAGATTGTTGTAATTACCGCGCTTGGTCGGTTTTGTCGGAGGTAACGAATTAAATCCAATTTTTGATACATCTCCCATTCTTTTTTGTGGTGAGTAAATCTTCAGAGATGCTCTTCTGCAAGGGGAGGCGGCTAGAACCACACGAGGTTTTTCTGGCTGCCTATAACTTGGCTCTCTCCAATTCAAAATTTGGCCGCAGTTCTATCCTCTGCAGAATCAAACAGGAGTTCTGGAAAGAATCTATCGGGAAAATCTGGGCAAAAAGGTAAGAACGCTTGGAAAATTTGTTAGCAGCAGGTGGATAACCACACAATATGTTCCATGCTATTTAATCCCAAAGCAAACAAGTTTCGTGCGAATTTTCTGGCGTATATTTATTAGTGCACCAAGAACCTGATAAAATTACTTCGACGTCTTCACTACGTCGCAACGCCACAGCCTTGCAACTAGAACCTTAACCTTGAAACTATGTATAGCTGATTGTCACGCTCTGGTAAAAACTGATAGTCACATATTTTTTCATTCACAGCCTCATTTAGCAAAACATTGTGCGATAGCATTTCATTACGTGATCAACCATTGTGTTCAAACTTGGAGCAGTAATGGAAGAGAGGTCGAACGAATTGAAAGACTTCATTACCCTTTCGGGATTACCTACATCTTGGGACCCCCAAATAATAGCAAATTGGCTTTCAGATGCCAATAGGTCAAACTTGTCTTTCTTACCCTGTCTGTTATCAAGGTTCTTCGTCATCAAACATGACGAATAGTTGGAAAGATGGGAAAACCCCGATTTCTCGTCAACAGCAGAACGTGTTATTAAAACTTGTTACGCTCAATACTAATTGGTGCGCGTCGATGCGTCGATCAATGCATGGATAGTTTTGGATTCTACGTTTTCTCATAACCTAGCAGAACTATATGAATATATTTAAATTCTGAAGAGCAGTTACGTCATACCCAATGCGGAACCTGCATATTCTTATCATTAGTGATTCATTGGAGACTGAGGACATTTTCAATGAACTTGCCCATGCTTAGTGCATTGCTCAGCCTTCGAGTACGCGTCAATTATGCCGTTTTGTTAAATCTTTCGGGTTCAACTTTCGTGTAAATGATGCTCTTCCTTTTGAGATTTTAATCGCGAGAACTTGAGTTTGTTAATGTTTCTTTAACAACTTCTTTCCTTTGTCTCATTCAGTTTTGCGGTCAATCAATTCTAAACACGCAAACATTTTTAGTAATTTGACTATATGAGTCACAGATATTTGCCGTCATTTCGATAGCCAATAGTCGCACTTGGCTATTTTATAAATAAATACTGACGAACATTCCATATACATGTTATGTCGTAAGGCGATCGTGACCAACATTTTAGATAAGTTCCTTTGATAGTTTGAGAAAATCGTATAACTTTGGAGACGCTAGGTGGTAAATACGAAAGTCAGGGTCAGTCAAGTAACAGCCATTACTTTGCAACGTTTTCGCGATAAACTATGGTTTTTACAGGGAGGTCAGTTCTTAGGAAGTTACTAACTGCAGAAGGGCATGAAGTGCTTAGTTTAATTAAATTCTATGCGGCGTAGTGTCTGCAAGGGGTGCAGGTTGTTCGAAAGAGATACCGTCGCCCCTGGCACACAGGCAACTGAAGGAACAAGGGTGGGTTTTAGTCATTAAAAGTCTGACACGCCCTCCTCCGCCCATAGCGGGAAAAGTTATTTGATAATTTCCCATTCTCAAAAAGAATTACAGCAAAAGTACATAGATATGTCAATGGAACTCAATACCCCTTCCTTCTAAGTAATTCAACAGCATGCTGGTACCTACATGATTATATTTTATTATAAATTAATAAGTAACAAGTATTCTATTTTTAATAAAAATTATGTTGGTAATTTTTCTTGGAAGGTATTTTATTGGTATATCATAGAACAATGACTGCTGCGCTGCGTGTGGATTCCCGCACGGAACAAATATTTGTATGACCTAAAAGTAGTTTTTCCACGTCTGGCTGTTTGTGTAATGTTTGTAAACGCACCCACAATACAGGAGAAATTCCTAATGTGGGGCAACGTTATAAAAATAAAAATAAAATATGTAGTAAGTAGTATGTATGTATATTCTCATATTATGTGTGTATATTTTTAAATGAGATTTTAATTTGTAATTTTATGATTTTCCTTCTACTGTTATTACACGCGTTGTCTACATCTCTGTTATCTTCTCTCCTATCGCAGGTGTGTTGGAAGAGATTTCTGTAGAAATAAGCATTACCTTTGTACGTATTTTTCTGTTCCTTTCTTCTTGTCTGTTTATATGTGTGTGCATAAATGGTTAAATAAATAAATAAAATAAGCATAATATAAACTTTATGAATGGGCAGTACCTAATTCATAAAAAAAACTATACTAATATTATAAAGAGGTTAAATTGGTTTGTAACTTTGTTGTATGTGGGGGATAATCTCTGGAGATACCAGTCAGTTTTGAAAAATACTTTTTGCATTTGGTAGACCAATTCTTGAGGAATTTTATAGGTTTAACATCGCGCTACCACTCTAAGGAGCTGAGCAAAAAGAAAGTAAGTCGGGAAGGACGCTAATTGACAACGAAGTGACGCGCCGGCGAGCTATGAGATGCGACACGGCGGGTTGGGGGCCCAAATTTCACCCGACAGAAAACCCGTGCCAAGTGCTGGTTTATAATAAATCTATGGGTAAGCTTAAGGTGGAAGCGCCAAGGTAGCCCGCGAAATTCAAATTTTGTTACGTTTTTTGCAATTTCCAGGTCACTGTCAGGTTGTATGGTGATCTAAATATGATTCGCGACCGTATCAAATATGGCTTTACAGAATCATAATCATTAGAATCAGCAATACATCTCTATAAGTTCATATTACTCTAAAGAATGACTATTTCATGAAATTATGACATTTGAGGGCAATTCTAACTTATGGAGTTGTATTGCTGATTCTAATGATTATGATTCTGAAAAGCCTTATTTGATACGGTCGCGAATCATATTTAGATCACCATACAACCTGATACTGACCTGCAAATTGCAAAAACGTAACAAAATTTGAATTTCGCGGGCTACCCTGGCGCTTCCACCTTAAGGGCTTGGAGGCTTTTGACTTGCAGTGGAGACAACAGGCTGAAAATAAATTGAATTATACGACTTCTGCTGCTTTTGTAGCAACTTGTACTAGTAGTTTATACAGGTACATTAATTATGTATACATTGAAAATAAAATACCTAGTTCTTCTAGTGGTCGCAAGCGCTACTGCTGACCATTCGGTCCTGGGTTTTATTCCCAGGACGGGCAAAGTGTTATAGGGTTTTCGATCTGAAATTTGTCAGTAGCAGCCCAGCCTGGTTTTGTGACCGGTTGATGGTAATAGGCTCCCCCCAATAATAGTATAGATCAGTAAGATTAGCCACGTCAGATGTTAGCTAGTAAATAAATAAAAGCTATCTCCAAAATATAAAATCGCACATGATATAACTTGAATGGAAGCGAAAGCAAGATCTCTGATTATGTCAGAGGACACTGAGGTCAGGCAGGAGTGGGTTTTAGCCGGTAAGAGTCCGGCACTGCCCAGACTGCGTCACTAGTGAGGCAGTCTGGGCGTCCATGAGGATTTCCCACTCCTGCTAATAAAAAAAAAACATAAAATTGGCTCCCCCCTTTTACATGATACTTAAAAACATAACTGGCAAAATGTTGGTGTACACTATATAAGTACACGGTACACCTCTTTCGTGTAAACAAGGTGTGATGAGATTATGAAAATAAAATGTGTTTTGGTTGTATGCCTTTTTGTAAGTATCTCAACAAGTCATTTAATTCAAAGAAATAGACATTTATGAAGAAACTTATCTATTTCAACACCATACAATAATAACCATGCCCTCATTGCATTTCACAATGATATTATCAAGTGAACTGTACTCAGCACCTGGCCAGTCTACGTAGCATGCTAATTGTTAACTAACCCAGATATCGTACTACTCACTTATAACTGTACTGGTTGCCCACACTATGTGAGAATAGATGAATCATTTGTTTTTATTTTAAGAATAAATTTTAGGTCAACCTCTTTGGTATTAAGTTATATTGGAGTGTAGTCTATTTGACTTTATTTAGTCTGTATCTATATCTAATACCTACGAGCCATTCTTAATACTATACAATAATTATGTATTTAAATATTACTGAATCTCGGAAACGGCTCCAACGTGTTTCATGAATATTAGTATGCAAGGGGTTTCGGGGGCGATAAATCGATCTGGCTAGGTTACATTTTAAAAAACGAAAAAAAAAAATATCGAGTAAGGCTCGGTCATCCAGATACTACATATTACCTAATATGCGAAGCAATAACTTTGTACCCGTCTATACTCCATTTGCAATAGCATTAGACAGAAGTTAAAAAAGGTTCTTTTTAATGTACACTTCTTCTTAACAAAATGACATTAAACGTGTTGCAGTTACGATTAATGCCAAAAAAAATTAAGTGTCAATGCTAAAAACCTAAAAGAAGCAGGAGTGAACAACACCGAGTAACTAAATTAACTGATGACGACGAAGTTTTACCAACGTATTGTGGGTCGTAAGTTATTATTTAAAATAAAGTATTGTAAAAAAAAAAAAAAAATTATTTCCTTTTAATCTTAATTAGATTTAAATCATCATGTGATTGTTTGTTTCATTCATTCGTTTTGTTGTAGGTTTGTAATGTGTGATGAAGATGTTATTATAAATATGTAGAACATTATTTAAAATAAAAATTACTTTTACTTTGTTTATCTCAGTATTTAGTACTGTCTTAAATCTACCTAAAAAGTAAAAACTTAACTTTGAAATAAAATGTTTTGCACTCCTGCTTCTACGAGCCTCTTTTTTCTAAAGCTATTTTTTATTTCCTTTTAATCTTAATTAGATTTAAATCATCATGTGATTGTTTGTTTCATTCGTTCGTTTTGTTGTAGGTTTGTAATGTGTGATGAAGATGTTATTATAAATATGTAGAACATTATTTAAAATAAAAATTACTTTTACTTTGTTTATCTCAGTATTTAGTACTGTCTTAAATCTACCTAAAAAGTTAAAACTTAACTTTGAAATAAAATGTTTTGCACTCCTGCTTCTACGAGCCTCTTTTTTCTAAAGCTATAATAAATGGGGTATAGGAGTTTTTGGCGGGATACGGTTGGAACATGTCGCACGAATTTTCATTTTCATGAAATTTAGTGAAATAGCGAATTAAATTGTATAATTTTGGTAGTGAATTATTCAATTTAGTTACATGTGAGTGCACAAGTGTAGTGAAGGTGAAAATAAGTGACTAACGTGGACTTTTCGTGTTCCCCCCAAAAACTCATATTAGGTTGTTGTAAAGTTACTACCGCTTTACAATAACTTTGACTTGACTGACTAAAGACGACTATGACTGTTTTGTAACTTCGTGCTTGGTATCGGGCCATTTACTTGATCGAAAAGAAAAATTACTTGACACTGGCTAAATGCACAAACCGTGCGAAGCCACAACCGAAAAAAAAAAAAAAAAAAAATGGGGTATAGGAATATGAAATTTGGCACAGTTAAAGTTTATTCGGAGAAGGGGTGTAAAAAGCTAACATTTTTATTTTATACTAGTTAGCTTTTTCCAGCGGCTTCGCCCGCGTTGAGGTCGGATATTATCCCACAGGAAAGTTTATACCTATGTTAATCCAGAATATAAACTATCAGCATGCCGAATTTCATCCAAATCCGTTCAGCTGTTTTTTATGTGATTGAGTAACAAACATACAAACTTTCACATTTATAATTTTACTAGCTTCCGGCCGCGTGGAAGTCGGAATTTATCCAGCGGGAACGTAGGTACTACCGGGATAAAAAGTATCTTATGTGTTAATCTAAGTTATAATCTAGATAGATTATAACTTAGATTAACACAAAAAAAAATATTATTATTAAAATTTAGCATACAGATGTATGCTAAATTTTTGTTTGCTTTAGTTTAAATAACTATTGATTTTTTCTTCTAATCTAAATAATAATAAGTTGATAAATGAATATTGTTACAAATGCCATAAATTAATCTTAAGTTCTGTCAGAATATTTAAAGTATATTGAAAAGAAGTGTTATGAAATCTAAACTAAATAAACCATATTATTTAAAAAATAATATTTAGCTGCATTTGGATCAACTTCTAGTGAACCCTTGGTATACTGCCAAGATGATAGTGGATGAGTAAAGTTATGTTTTGAGAATCAATATACCGGGACGTCGCGTGCGACATTCGATTAGAATTGATTCTGAACATTGTTAAAGTATAACATAGATGTTTTTGTTATTAATCCTACATATTAAAATTAAGTTAACAGCTTGAGTTTGTATTTATACTGTCTTCCCAGCTAAAATATGGTTTCCCTTTGAGAGTTGTGACCGCTGAGGCTACGAGCTCTTATACTTATATATTTTTTATAGAGTTAGCTGCTTTGTTAACAAATTGCTTCTGAGCACTATTGTATGATGTTTGCGTTCAATTGATATAATTGGATAAGATGCATGAGAATGGGTTACATTTCAGTACTCCCTAGGCTGGATTCAGGATGATTATTATAACATACATACATAAACTCGCGCCGTTTTTCTATAGAGGAAAGCTGTTTTTTTTTTTTCTATAAAATTAACAGCTTTGCACTGGATTTGAATTTGATGCTTTTAATTTTTTTTTTCAATTGACTTTATGTGCTAAATATATTTTTATGATGCCATACCTAGTGTTGCTTAAACTTAAAGGTGTTTAAAAACTTATTCACAGAGTTGATGATAGAGATATTATATATTTAAAAATATATACAGGTTAGTCCACCATTATCTCTTAATTGACTATCAATATTGTTTTCATTAAGGTTCAATTTTAGCAGTATTCCAATACTAGCCAGTTAATTGTTGTTCTTACTATCTAGCTTTTATCTAGAAATTGTAAAATTAGTCTAAGGAAAGACACAGTCAACAATGCATGTCAGTAATTCATTTCAAAAGAAATATTTTGGTAAAACAAATATTGGGTTATTTGTTGATAGTAGGACTTTCCTGTGAAGCACTAAATTATACAGTGACTCAGATCACTTTGTTTGCTTTAGGAAGGAGTGAGTTATTGTTTGTTTTTTATTAAAGTAGATTCTTTTGTACACAAACCATTCATGCCATATTTTGGTAATAGTTTTTTTTTGGGAAAGTGATGCAGAGATCATGTTTTCATTTGTATTTTTTTGAAATAATGCTTGGGTAAGGTTTTTCCCTATGCTGGTGACAATGAAACATGAACTTAAGAAGGGAATATGATAAAACAGTACAACTGTGGGAAAATTTATTGACAAAACAATGAAACTAGGTATGGTGATAAAAAAATAGCAGAAACACAAAGAATGCTTTGAATTCTATGAATGTATCAAACAACACTTACTTACTTACTTGAGGTGGATGAGAACAGAGTTATGAATCCAACATTCACGTATAAAGACTAAAAACAATAAGACACACAAACTTGGGACTGCCGTCTCCTGAACTCGGAAATCCCACAAAAAAATAAAGATTGCTCACAAGAAAATTCAGTCAACCACTGGCACAATCGTAATTATTAACTCGAAATAGGAATTCCAAGACGATTGAATGAAAACTGGTTACGCGATACGACCGACTTGGCAGTATTCCATATGATCAGTGACGGAGAGTACGCGACTACGCGCGCAGCGCCTTCGGTGCTACACTATTCACTGATAATTAACAACAATTGATAGGCGCCCGGGCGACGAACACGAACAATGACCCCCGCCAGATGATTCAATCCATAATCAACTCTTATTCTAGCCTTTGCTCAACAGTTAAGATAAACTCACCGTAATGACATCACGCGAAATAACTCGCCTCCTTGTCTTGCCGAGCCGAATACTAAACCAAACAATGAAGCCACAAAACAAAATCAAAAACCAGTAAAATAATAGTCTTATTAACATAGAACTTTACGCCCGACTTCGTCACAATTGAACTCCGTTTAGCTAAATATTTTTCTTTGAATTATGCTATTGAATTTTGTATATTTATTTTTATAAAATATTTGACAACAAAAAACCCTTCACTCATCATGGAATCGGCGAAATAACTGAGTTGCCATACTTGCCATGCCATGTTGTTTTTCTACCACGGAACAGAAAATCAACATTATTGTTACCTAAAAATAGTAGTAAAAAAAAAAGCTATCGTTTGACAAAATAACTAATTTAACTATTCGCTACAACTTGTAACAAAGATCTATAATGTATCTGTTCTATAGGTAAATTGCAGAATATTATCGAAATACATAAAATGCACAGCATGCGCAGCTATTCAAAAATGGTACCGTAGTGTAGTGTAGTAGTATCAAAGGGCTTTTATGTATCTTTTAAAAGTTACATCCGTACATAAATCAATTACGATAAGTACATTTATAAATGCTTAAAACAGCCTACAAAGACACCGTTTTTTCTTTTTGGTTTGGAGTTGTGTAATAAAACAACTTTATATGGCAATTTCCTAACCAGGTTTCACTAGAGCTCTTTATCTTACGTTACTTTGAAAGGGGAATTGACTTTTCGGTCGCAGATTTGATTCCCGTATATAAAAAAGTACTTTGTGCGTACGAACCGTTATATTTGATGGAAGCTCAAGGGTAGCCCGCGAAATTCAAACTTCTTACGTTTTTTTGCAATTTGTTCAAGCTGATGTTGAACAAAATATGATTCGAGACCATAGTAAATACTTAGGTTTACTTTATTTAATTTCACTGTATGACTTTTTCATGAAATATTAATTCAATGGAATTCAATCAAATTCAAATTCATTTATTGACATAATAGGTTGTAAATCTTCTTTGAAGCTTCTGACCCCCCGAACTAGGTGTACCTGTATGTCAGGAGTCAGCGCCCTCATGAATTCAATGAACTTATGAGGGTCGTATTGATGATTTTAATGATTATAGTTATGAAAAACATACGTGCCTAATCTATTACTATACTCTATGCAAAATTGCAAACGTTTTACGGCCCCCAATCATATTATAATCAACATCGAATCTTGCACTGTCCTGCTAATTGCAAAAAAACGAGAGAAAAATCGAACTTCACGGGCTACCCTAGACCTTCCAGTCTTCCACCTTAAATGGCCTATGTTGCAAGTATGGCTGTTTATTTATGTGATATTACTGTTTTTGTATACCAGTGTTGTAAACACACCCACCACTGACTTGTAGCGTCCTTTGTTACTTGAGGTAATCACAGCTCTGCGAAAAGTCAATGGACTAAATAGGCCCTTATAACTATAGTATAAATAAAGAAGAAAACCACACTTTATTGGACATCATTTTATTATTGTATTATAGCAATACATAACATTATTTATACAGACTAATACAAGGCATTCACAGTTATCAAAATATCACTAATGTAATTACTTCGCATTGCCCGAAGTTGAAACATGTATGCTGAACTAAAATTACTGCAAAACACAGACGCAGCGGAGAACAAAATTCATTTTGTAACAAAATATTCATAATATAAATAAATAACAACCTATAAAAAAACTGTAATCGAAGTTAGGCTACTTAGTTAAGTTCCAGATTTTTTTTAAACTATGCTAGAAGTTAAATTCATGTTAATAAATTAATGAAATGTGATAAAAAGGAAATGGTCACGGAACAGATATGGGTTATAATGTAAAATGGAAGCTACAGACATATACAAAGGCTATATTAGCAAACCATTAATTATTTTATTTAGGTACGCTCGCGTCTATGCTCAAATATATAGCACAAGCTAAAAGATGAGCTGTGAGTGAGCTAATAGTACAGACATTGTTGTGGGACTAATGGCGCCAAATGGCCTATGTAGTTTTATCGATTCTCAACATTTTCTGACTGGCAACCCCAAGGTGTTGCCATCCGCTAAAATTGGCAGTAACTAGTAGTAGTAAGTACCGTCCTTTAAAATACTATTCACTGATAAACCTTATATTTCCCACTCATGACGTAATTCCCGTGATATTAATCCATGCTTTATTCCAGCACTTTGAATGGTAGAGGTGTAGTATCGGCGGTGCCCGCAGACGAACTGAAGTAGGGCGATACATCTGATAGGTAGTTTCGCGGCAGTAAGCCGATGAGGAGCGCTATTTTGGCGGCTATAGGGGCTTTCTCTTCGTCGTCAATTATCGTGTCTTGGTCTGGCATCACCTGGAAATATGCAAAAGATATAAAGCATTTTTATTTTAAATTTGTAATTCAAAATTACGTCAATTTATTGCAGGATAGTGGGTAAATCTACCTTGTCTACGATGTGCGTCTGTATCAAACCGTCTGAGCCAACATAGAACGTAGAGAATCCGTCATACCATCTGCAAAATAAAAGACATAATATATAAATGTTTACCTGCGCCTGAGCTCTGTACTCTATGGTAAGAATAGATAAAGTTTATTATTGAATTGATTGTATTTATTGGGAAACAAAATTGCGTAAGATTGTTTTCAACGACTAAGTAACGTAAGAGTAAATAACGTAACACATGATCAATCATAAACTGTATCATTTTGAACGATGGCTAATCCATTGCTACATATGTTCGAAAAATTCAACAACGTAGATGACGCAATGAATGTTTTTGAACTGTCATAACTAAAACCATTGCTACAGATAGTGTGTCACGCTGTTACCTCCCACGGAACGTGTTGCTTTCTCTTCTTATCCGGTACGCTCTTGACAGAGCGATCGTGATCGTTAAGTACTCGTAGCAGTATGGGAAGGGGCAGATGTGATGCACTTCACGTGTTCAACGTGTTGCTAGCAACATGCTAATGTTCCGTATTCATGGTGAACAATGTTGTGCGACTATCGCTCGGCAGAATTCCAATCAGTTTTCTTGTTGCTCAATTCCTTAATAATAAGATACTAGCTTTTGTTAGCGGTTTCACCCACGTGGAGGTCGGTAATTATCCCGCGTACGTACTACTACATCCAAATCCGTTCAGTAGTTTTTGCGTGAAAGAGTAACAAACAGCCATTCATCCTCACAAACTTTCACATATTTATAATACTAGCTTTAACCCGCGGCAAAGCCCGCGTGGATGTCGGTTATCGTGTAAAAAAGTAGCCTATGTTCTTCTCCATATGCCAGGCTATATCTGTGCCAAATTTCATGACGTTCAGCAGTTTAGGCGTGAAAACGTAACAGACAGACCGAGTTACTTTCGCATTTATAAATATTAGTAGGATTTTTCTAAATAATAATTGAAATCATGCCATTTGTAATAAATAAATGATAGTACTCACAGTTCCTGGTCTTTGAACGCCTCCTTCATGTTCCACAGTTTGTACTTCCAGAACATGAAGAATACCTTGAGCCCCGAGATGCCCTTGATGCGCCACCTCATCCTGCAGACAGATTTGATGGGTTAGTAACTATCCTAAATTAACAGCTATTACGGAATTGTATAAATAATTATACTGTACTGTCCCAGTGCAAGCCAAAGGCCTCCCATTCCATTTTCCATTCAACGCGATCCTGAGCCAATATGGACCAGTCCCTCAAAGAAGCGTCAAGTTCGCTCCGCCATATAAGCCTGTTATCGTATTGACTTTTGGAAGGTGTCCGAGGGGCCGAAGCCAACTCCCAGAGGCCTGCCCGTCAGACGTTTTTAATGAAAGGCACCAACCGATGATCATCCCTGTTCGCACTATGTTAGTGCACCCCCGGTTGGTGCAGGACTCATGCAGGATTTGGATGAAATTGTAAATGCAAAGAGAAAAACATACTACTATGAAAAAATGATGAAAAAAAAAATGATAAAAATGCTAAATGATGTAATGTTATGATTTTTTTTTATTATGTAATGTATTGTGAAATTAAATATTTGCAATTAATTGATTTAATCAGACATTTTGTAACGTTTATAGTGATAACTGAAGGAATATTTATGACATTTTTAATAATTTAATGTATTAGGAAATTAGATATTTGCACACCACATGTAATGGTAGAATGTAAATGGGCCACTTTTATAATAACATAATACTACTTTGTACATCTACATTTTGGCAAATAAATTACTTATTATGTCATTAAACATTATGTTACTCATGAATGTCGCATTAATCGAGACAGATGGGCAGACGGACTAGAGTCGACACGCAATGGGTGCCAGGAGACGGGCGTCATCGCCGAGGGTCACCCAGGAAAGGCTTTTTTTTTTTTTTTTTCAGGGTGGGAAATCATCAAATGACTTCTCCCGCTCTGGGTGGAGCAGGAGGGCGTGTCAGACTTTTACTGACTAAAACCCACCCGTGATCCCTCAGTTGCCTGTGTGCCAGGGGCGACGGTATCTCTTTCGAACAACCCGCACCCCTGGCAGGCATCGGCCCTTGCAGACCCCTCCAGTCCGGCGCACCAGGACACATGGCACGCCGTGACCACCCCAGGAACCAAGTAGCACAAAGGCCCCAGACTACCCTGGCACCCTTGGCTCCCTTGGCCCCCTGCGACGGGTCAGCTCAGTGGCCCCGCCGCCTACCACTTCTCGGCCGCAGGGGATAGGGAGAGCGGCCAACGCTATACCGACACTCCTCTTCCCCTGCGGCCCCACCGCGTCCGCCATCAAACGGTGGCGGCCCCGTCCAGGCCACGGAAGGGAAGAGCGCTACTCAAAAGTACCGGCACTCCTCCTCTGCCGCAGCCTGTAACCCTCAGCCGCGATGCCTCCCATTCGACATCGCGGCCCGCCTCAGTTGCGGTGCACCTCACCGCAACCTACTTTTTGGCCGCTACGTCGTCGGCTTGGAGACCAAAGCCCTGACGAGCGGCCCCACCTTTGGGTTCCTCTTCGCTTCACCGTGGGAGCGGACCACGGCTACTGAGCCCCCCGGCAACGACAATGCGGGAACCCACTGGGGGGGACCCAGGAAAGGCTTGCGTGACGACCTGGATGGGTTTACGGGAGCAGGGAATACCGTATTTGTGTATACTACTTCGTACGGCAACCTGTACCGTGCCCAGTTTGAAAATAGGGTAAAAGTTATAGGTCATCTTCTTTTTCACAAAAAAATACTCTTTAGAATGGTGATGGTCGTGGTGGTGGTGGTGGTGGTGGTGGTGGTGTCTTTGGACTGGTGGTTTGGTGGTGGTGGTGTGTGTGTGAGTGATTTATGCTATGCCGTCATATGCCGGAAGCAATATAAATATTTGCTATCAGTTGTGTATAAAAGATAAGACCACTAGAATGAGATATCATGTTATCTAGTTTATACTTCGTAAAAGAATATTAGGGTGACCTGGATTACTGTTTGGCATCTTTATAGTTAATCAAGGGTATCACATTTACAAAATACACACTATATCTCCTTAAGGTGGATACGCTAAGGTCAAGAAGGCGCAATTGAAATTTTCTCACGTTTTTTGCAATTAAAATCTGATTCCCGGCCATTAGAATTTCCTGGGGTACCCTAGCCCCTTAAACAAATAGGTATGTTAATACATATATCTTTATTTCAGACACACAATCCACAAAATTGATACATAAAAGGCGTTTTGGGGGACTGTCTTATGTAATTTTGACGTTCAAAAAGAGCTGACTCTCAGACTAGTTTGAATAAATGACTTTTGATATTGATTTTTTTATTTTCAAATGACAACATAACAAGTAATCATATCATCCCTCTATCACATACTGCTTGGCCTACATCATCATCATAATCAACCTATAATATGCCCACTGCTGGGACACAGGCCTCCTCTCAGTGAGACGGAGTAGGCCGTAATCCACCACGCGGTACCATTGCGGCTTCGTAGATGCCACATGTCATCGAATTTTTCGGTTCTGGGACATGCCGGTTTCCTCACGATCTTTTTCGTTCACCGTTTTGAGAGCAGTGGTGATGAAATCATTTAACACAGTAAAGCGCCTGACTGAGGTCGAACCTACAACGGCCACTAATGCTCTCTGCTCTTTAGCCTTCAAGTCAAGGCCAAATATGTCAGGCTATAATAATGGAACTCACTTGACAGTAGAATCCTCAGGATGGGCAGTGATCTTCATGACATCCAATTTAACGTAGGCGAACTTCAAGTGTCCCACCGTACGCAACAGCGCTACCTGCTTCACGTAGTGAAATAAACCTCTGAGGAATAAGAATGTTTCATATCAGACAATTTTATACCTTGTAAAAAGTCCTGACAAATTCCTTATAGAAAATCCCAATGACACTTTGCCCGAACCGGGAATCGAACCCAGGGCTTCACGCTCTGCAGTCCGCGTTTGCCACGATACCAACGGGGCAATTACCAAGTTGTTTTCAGTCTCTAACATTCTTACTAACTGGTTCATATATTTTTTTACCTTACATTAACTCCATGAACGCTGCTTAAAGTTAAGTAATGATTAGCGACTGATTAACCATACATTTTTGACGTTTAAACATCTCTTAACTTTAATCATCGTTTATGAATACACCCCTTAAGTGTATGAGCCATCTTCGTGCCAATAGGAAAAAAAATTACAGTCGAATTGAGAACCACCTCCTTTTTTTGAAGTCGGTTAAAAAAGGAGGAGAGGCCCGGGTTAATTGCGTAACACGCTAACCCTCTTACTAATAAACACGGAATAAAGTTATACCAGGAATAACAAAGGAACAACCATGGATTAGCAATATCTATGATTGATAGTGTGTTAACTAGAGTGACAAGTAAATGGTACTAAATTCATACATATTTCACACGCCTCCCTTTCCATTTACACCTTATGAGGTCATAACGTCATACATTTTATACTAACAGTGTTTTGTTCCGAGTTAAGTAGTTATAGATATTAATAAACTACCTATTTGTCAACAAACACATTATACTTATGCTCGTTTATGTAACAAACAATCCAACAATCGAAGGTCGAACGTGAAGCCTTAGTAAGCAACGTAATTTATTTATCAACTGTGCAAAACTGCAAATCAGGGCAAATCAAATTACTTATAGAAACAAAGTCTATAACTTCGCGGTTTTACGGGAACCGATTTCCAGTAACAGTTCACCTATGAAACTGAACGCGATCAGTACTTCTAAACCGAGTTCAAGAGTTGTCAGTGTCGATATTGTACAACAATTTTGACACTGACAGCTCTTGAACGCAGTTTAAATGTGCTGAACGCGTTCAGTTTCGCCCGTTCAGGTGAAATTCGCCCTAAAACTCTCATGTTGCCATAAGGACGTAATTGCGTAACCAACATCAGCAAACTGCATCTTACACTATTAAGCCGACGAAAAGGAAGTTGTGCCAAAGTCAACACGTATCATCATCATCCGCTTGCCTTTACCCAATTATGTTGGGGTCGGCTTCCGAATTTCAAATCGACGCGTAAACAGGGTGTAAAACGAGCCATCACGAAGCCGACACCTACGCATTCTGTACATCGAACTTATTAACGTAGTGCAAAAATAATTACTGGGAAACGAATTTTATTTTTGGCATGTAAATTCGTTGTTTACGGTAGTGCGCAAAACATTTGCTTAAGGGTGTGTGCAAAGGTACATGGGTCGTGGAAGTATTTCAAGTTAAGTTATAAGGTTATAACATTTAAAACATGTTTTCATAAAACAAGTTGGATCTTTGACCTTCAATATCTCCGTAAACTAAAGGTTCCCAGGTATAGTCAAGTACAAAAAAAAACAATGGCTACAGAGTGCCGACAGAAGTGAAAACTTGAACAATTACGTGTGTATTTTTTAATCGTTAATACAGGATTTCACATTGGGTCCTTGGGTCCTGATTGCTCTCGGTAAAAAGATAAACGAGCGATCGACATCAGCCATTAAAGGTAACAGCACAGATTTTTACGATAAAAATACAAAGGGAAAGAAAGGGATAAAAGAATTAGAATTTCCTAATGAAAGAAAGGGATTTTTCCAAAATACATCAACGCGCGCCTCTTCCGTGTGCTCAAGCGTTCGGTGTCGATGACGCGAGTTCCATGGTTCACCCAAAAAGTGCTCAACGCGCCTTAAGAAGTTTACACTTTCACACACTTTTAAAATATCACAACGACGAGAAGAGTACTTGTCACTGTCGGCTTCGTTAATCGTCTTTTTACACGCGTTAAATATTTTTTTTTTTACGTACACCCCTGTATGTAACTGTACAACTGCTTTGGTTGTTGGCGAAGAAAACTTAGTTACTTACACGGATGTAGTGCCCCTGATGTTGTTGACAAACACCATGTTTGGGTGGTAGATAGAGTAGTCCAGCGGTTTCACGAACAAATTCGGCATCTGAAATAAGCAGAGCATAACTTGGTAGTTATTTTCTGGTAGGTAAAACGAAGAAGTTATCTCGTTATGATGTTTTCTGAAGCCAGGACTGACCTGAGCTGTTATCTAAACCAATAAATAAAATTGAAGTGTTGGTTGTAATGTCAAAATAACAGCTTTTTGCTACATGCATATCAGAGTATAAATATGGGCCCTATAAAAAAAAAAACATATTTTTCTCTCTTGTCTGTTTGTTCAGGCTAATCTCCAAAACGGGCGAAAGCTGATGTTATGAGTCATCATCATCATTTCAGCCGAAAGATGTCCACTGCTGGACTTACGCCTCCCCCAAAAGGGGGGTTATGCCATAATCGCCACGCTTGGCAGGCGGGTTGGCGATCGCAATATGGTGGTAAAATGCATAGAGAACGCTGCTGCCCATTCTCTATTAAGCCCCTTAGTCGCCTTCTACGACACCCACGGGAAGAAATGGGATGATGCTATTCTTTTACGTCCGGCACCACACGGAATGTTATGAGTAAATAGACTTTATCCAGGTAGGACGTTCCCGTGGGATAACCTTGGACATCCACGCGGACGAAGCCACTGGCAGCAGCAGCTAGTTGTACAATACAATCAGCATTACATATTTGCATTTGTTGGGTTGCTGTTCCTATTTAACTATGATTCCATCACATTGGCCTCACTGCTTATTTTTACAGACCCTGTCTTTGTCCTCCTATCGAGGATCTGGTATATACTACCCATAATTTAATTATTGTATAGATACTGACCGTTTCTGACAATTTGTGGAACACCTTCATGAGTTGTTCCTCGCTCGGCTTGCCATCGCGGCTAGGGTCGACGATTGGAGCACTCAATGGGTTGGTCGACGACACTGTACCACGGCAGAACGCGATCGCGTCGCGTTCGAAATCGGAGAGGCAGGTCGGCTCTATGTCCTGAATGGGAAATATAGGTGCTTTTTTAACTTTACAGGGTCACAAAAATTTATTGATGCCTGATAATTAAAAAAAAAAATATTAGCTGATTCTTTTTTAATTGGGGGGTCAAAATAGGCACTTTTTGTAGTATTAAACCTACTTACTTAAAATATAAGTTTAGAACATCAAAGATTTTTCTTCGAAATAATTCTGGGTTAAATTTCAAGGTAGAGTTACGTTACGTAAACAAAACGTACAAATCACATATCTACCACTTAGGGGATTGTACAGGAACAACTTGCAATCATCAGCTGCCTATGCAAAAATATAAAAAACATACTCACATTACTATATTTAGTTAAATCTATATCACTGATATTGGTGTATGGAACGTCAAATGTGAACGGAGGCATTCGCCTCTCTATATAATCATCAGAGGTAATTCTTAGGGTCTTCAATTCCACATCGTTTCCGTAATCATTTTCATTACTATCCGTTTTGCAATTTGGTTTATAGTAATTGAAATAGGCTTTCTGTTGTGAGAGACGGCCATTCACTGCCTCCTCGTGGATATAAATATCATCGATGTTGCTCTCTGTTGTACATTTTGGTGCTGGTTGACAACTGGATATGCGTCGATTTAGGAACTGGGAAGTAATGTTTTTTTATAAATAACTCTCAGACATTTTATTTAATTTTTTTTTTTTTTTATGTGTAGACATCGGAAATTGGGGCAAAAGCACACTGTTCTGAAAGGGGGATTAATAGCAATTGATAGAAAATTGCAATAGAAGTTGTCTCTATTTACTAAATTTTCTTAAAATGAAAGGATTTCTATTCTGGAGTACCTACTATAATAATATTTTTTTCATTGAATAACCAGATAGTAGCTTATAACTAGAGATTGGATATTCGGATGCATATTCACCTAAAGTTGAGATGTTGGCTAACATGGAATGCCCTTTTGTATCGAAAAAGTCTTAATTTAGGCAAGTAATTTGTTTATTTTTTGTTTTAACTAATACAAACCACCCCTCCTCCAGTACATACACAAATGTGTTTCGGGTTAAACATTAATTTTATATTAATACACATCTGAATAGTTATGCAATCCATGAATCCCGGGGTTTTTAATAAATATTACAAATCATTTATAAAGCCGCTTCCATACTTTCATGACTAAAAATTATCTTTAGGTAAATATACATCAGAGTATCCGATCTCTACTTATAACAATCAGATAGTAGCATAATCTATGTTAATATATAATGTTTATAAATTCTTTACATCCAAAAGTGCACAGATAACAGACAACAGCACATCCTGTCCTAACCTAAAATACCTTTTATTTATAATTAAACTGTATGAATTAACAACAAATATCACACTGGGAAGCTGCCAAGACGAGTGCAATACCAGTTTGTAAACAAATAATATAAGCAGAGTAGTGCATATAATAATTTTGCAGTATTTTTTAGATTACATGGGACATCATATGGCATGAAAACATGATAATATACATGAGAAAGTCAGGATTTTCTGTAGGGAGTAAGAGACCTTGCTTGACAAATATTATTTAAGTCAGAAAGTCTATGTCAGCACCACGTGAATGGGTAACAGTTCTATTCCGCATACTCTAATTAGTTCAATGTCAAGGAGGAAAAATACAGTTGGAGATATAAATAATTATGTATTTTTCTATATATTACGTAACAAGCTCCTACATTCTAGTAGGTAAGGAAACTAGAAAAATATTTAAAAACAAAGAAAACTAAGCATAATACTCACTTCTTCCAGAAATTGTGTCCGCAATGGGATTTTTCTACACAAGCGGCTTGTGTGACTTTTGGTAGAAACGATGCCGTTAATAGGCAATATTCTTTGAGAAAACGTACGTAAACAAATAGACATTTTACTACAGTACAGTAATCACTCCGAATAGTTGGAATTTTCGAGCTTTTTCGAAAATATGTCGTAGAAAAGTCCCGACATAGCGCAAAGAGATTGACAGTTGTGTTTATTTTTAATTTTCGAACATCTGTTTTAGCACCGACTTGATTGATTCAGCTTTCCAGAAAATTGTAAATAATGTTTAAATATTTTTATTGTTTGGTTCATACAAAAGCATGCTTAATAATAAGTGATTTCTTCGGGTTGATTTTTTTTACGATTTTCCTTACTTCCAATAAGTAAAACAATGTAACAAAAAATAAATAATATCATCTATTCTGTGGTCTCTGATTTCTGTCAGTTATGTCAAAAATGTTAAATGTTTGACAGCAATGATCAGTGCTGCCAAATTGTGGGGATTCCCCCAAACAGCAGGAAATCTCATATTTATTGGGGATTAATTGGCGATTAAAATTATATGAAAACCCACACAAATTGATCACCGATAAGTAATTCAGTCCTTAATAGTGATGCCATTTTCGAACGCATTGGTCGAACGCAAATGTTGTGTCCTTCAAAATTTCAAAACAGAACACCACTGTCGACGAAATACAGAAACTGGGCTTCAGTGTCAAGTTTAATCCATCATACCAAGTTCAACGTCCACAAATCGCGATTATTTTGTTTACTATTATCTCGACGACAAATTAAACTAAGTAGGTAAATATACATGAGAGTAGGAGTATACCACTAATAAAATAGGACCTAAGGAAAAGGAAAGCGTCTTCCACTGGTAAAAAAGCAGCTTTAGTGGAAAAGAGAAAACACTAAGCACGTTGTATAATTTATAGGTTATCTTGTGTTTGTTAACTAAGCTAAATTTTTGGTGAAGACTGGAGACGTACGACAGGAATAACCTGTTCGAAGTTGAAAACCTACTCGGGGATGACACGTACGGTATGTACATAAGTACATACAGTACGTGTATCATCATTTTTTTTTTGGGTGGGAAATCTTCTATTACCTTCTCCCGCTCTGGGTGGACCCACCCGTGTTCCCTCAGTTGCCTGTGTGCCAGAGGGCGCGGTATCTCTTTTGAACAACCCGCACCCCTGGCAGGCATCGGCCCTTGCAGACCCCACCAGTTGGTGCTGACATCTCTTTGAGGCGCGCGTGAAAAACAACGCGCCGTCGACCCGGGCTTGGTCTTTACCGGACAGCGAGCTACCCATTACTCGCCGTCCGCAAGCCGGCACCTACGGTGGCCGGGAATCAGCCTGGGATTCCCGACGCCCAGGGTGTCTCTCGCGGCGACTACGGCCGTGAGGGCGCATATACTGCCTCTCCTTCTCGTGCGCCGCCGCCCTCTTCGTGAGCATTACTGCTTCGCAGAAGGAGGTGACTGCTAACCATGCACTCTCGCTCCGTACCATGGCCTGGTCCAGGGCCGGACACGAGAGATCGCCGCCGCCGATCGCCTCCACGAGGACACGGCGGTGCTCCGCCCAAGCCGGGCAGACCTCCACCGTATGCTCCACCGTGTCCTCAGGGTGATCTTCGCAGGGGAAACACCCGGGCGTTTCCTCCCGCTTTATCCGAAACAGGAACCTCCTGAAACAACCGTGTCCGGTGAGGACCTGCGTCAGGCGGAAGGTGAGGACGCCATGCCGCTTCTCAAGCCACTCCTCAAAGAGGGGACTTACCGCCGCTATCGTGGCGTGCCCAATCATCCTCAAGTTGGTTTTCAACTTACCAATTTACGACAAGTGTCCAGAAACTGACTTTGTTCTTGGGAGCATCACCTGTATCAGAATTTCATCCAGAAAAGTCTTCAGGTTAAAAAGAATAGTAATTAAATAGTCTCGACGAACTATCAGGTTGAATTTTTTTTTTCGTATACTTTTCCCACAATATTCGTCATTTAACATCTTTGGCAAATACATGGGGTTTTTTTTTTGGGTGGGAAATCATCAAATAACTTCTCTCGCTCTGGGTGGAGCGGGAGGGCGTGTCAGACTTTTACTGACTAACACCCACCCGTGTTCCCTCAGTCGCCTGTGTGCCAGGGGCCGCGGTATCTCTTTCGAACAACCCGCACCCCTGGCAGGCATCGGCCCTTGCGGACCCCACCAGTTGGTGCTGACATCTCTTTGAGGCGCGCGTGGAACACAACTCGCCGTCAACGCGGGCTTGGTCCTTACCGGATAGCGAGCTACCCATTACTCGCCGTCCGCAAGCCCGCGCCTACGGTGGCCGGGACTCAGCCTGGGATTCCCGACGCCCAGGGCGTCTCCCGCGGCGGCCACGGCCGTGAGGGCGCATATACTGCCTCTCCCTCACGTGCGCCGCCTCCCTCTTCGCGGGCATTACTGCTTCGCAGAAGGAGTTAACGGCTAACCATGCACTCTCGCTCCGAACCATGGCCTGGACCAGGGCCGGATGCGAGACATCGCCGCCACCGATCGCCTCCACGAGGACACGGCGGTGCTCCGCCCAAGCAGAGCAGACCTCCATCGTATGCTCCACCGTGTCCTCAGGGCGATCTTCGCAATGGAAACACCCGGGCGTTTCCTCCCGCCTTATGTGAAACAGGAACCTCCCGAAACAACCGTGTCCGGTGAGGACCTGCGTCAGGCAGAAGGTGAGGACGCTATGCCACCTCTCAAGCCACTCCTCAAAGATGGGACTTACCGCCGCTATCGTGGCGTGCCCAAAATACATGGGAGTTCGTTTTTAACAGTCAAAAGCTTCGCAATGAAGAATAATGTAAAAAGTAAAAAATAATGTCAAATGTAAAAAGTCGCTTGTTTATAAAAATTGAATGGATGATGACAGATGGCTGTCAAATTCTTGGACGTTGCCAACGTTGGATATTGGATACATCTGAAGTGAGCAAGAGGCAATTGTTATTCCCATTGCAAAATAAATTGATCGTTTCGGGGACCTTTTAAGTTTTTGGGGAATTTAATAAATTGTCATTGGTAACCCTGCAATTTGTAATCGATCATTTGACAACTTAATTTCTGAACGAGTAATTTGCGTTACAACTCGCGAATTTTGAAATAAATTGATTTATTACAATAAATCGAGACTGGTTT
The DNA here is from genome assembly GCA_947359405.1 of Antitype chi. Classification (NCBI taxonomy): domain Eukaryota; kingdom Metazoa; phylum Arthropoda; class Insecta; order Lepidoptera; family Noctuidae; genus Antitype; species Antitype chi. The sequence continues at coordinate 2,582,680 of OX375809.1, read as the reverse complement.
CTCATTTATTTTATTTACCGACAAAAACCGCTAACGGATATGAACCTTCAAAGAGCATTTCAGCGAGTGTGCGGCGTTTTATTAAACACCAATGTGAGCACTGTACGTATGCAAGATTTCGTCATATTATTTGTTTAAAAAATTAAGAGTTCTTTGATGATTTTCAGTTGATATTTATTACTAGTTAGTTTTGACGATATACCGAGACCCTAATTTAGGTGTCTGGTGCTTGTAACTAAAGAATACAGTCGTAAATCCATAAATAAAATGGTTGTAATACATACCTATATTTGCTTTTGCTTTCGGTATATTTCAACTTTTATAACCTACATTTAACAACGGTTCCTTATATTCTGACTTAAACTAGTACCATACTTTCTATTTTTAGTCAGCACCATGTTGTTATTCAGTCCGCCTTAAGCATTCAAAAGAGGAAGCAGACGCGCACAGAGCCAAAGTGATGGCTAAAGGATTGCCAGAGAGGAAGCCTCTACCAGGAGTCAAGAGCATAATACTTGTGGCCTCAGGAAAGGGAGGGGTGGGAAAGACTACTACTGCTGGTTTGTAACATCATCATCTACATAATCTCATTAACCCTTTAACCGCCCCAGTCGGATTAATATGACAAACCGAGAAATACGAGAACCTATGTACGTTTTTAGTTTTATATCAATGCTCAACCCTATTCCTTGTGCGTATATTAACTTTTTGATTTCTGAGCAGGGCGCTGGGGGCACGCCAATCGACATAAAACTAAGCGGTCAATAGGTTAACCAATTATTTGCTGATCATCCTATAGAAGCTTCACATACTTAATTATTTTAGTAGTCTTCTAAGAGTAAGAAAGCTTTTGAGCTCAAATAAAAATATCCAATGAAAAGAATCACTGGTTACAATTTCTACTGTTGTGCTATATTGATCAACTAAAAGAGTACCTATGTTCCAAGTTTAACAAGAAAGTATTTTGTGTAAAAAATAAACATTGCATTATTTATTATTATTTTAAGTAATTACTTCAATTATTTTAAACAAACTAATTTTGAGTGCCATCTAGCTCTGGAGAGTTTATCGATGTTCAATCGTATTACCCTCCAGTGGATCAAAGGGCTTAGTGGATCCTAAGACAATGATGCCGCAGAGAGGCTCTGATATGAAATTGCTAGGCCCGTACCCAATTCCCCCCCTGCCTTTCTCACAATTTTGTGTGCGGATTCACCAAATATTGACTGAACTCCATAACAACAGATGGTCATGGGCAACAGACTGTAGACAGTCAAAATTGGCTTTACCAATTGTATACCCGCGATTAACTAAACAACTTTTTTTTTGAGCTAGAAATAAATAGGAACAATGACAGGCCATAAACATCTTTTTAACATAAGCGCCACAGACAGCCCCCTTTGGAGGGTCTGCCTTGACGCCGAAGAACCAGCCGCCCACGTCATCCTGAAATGCTAGGCCGTGGCTTCTCTAAGTGAAGCTTCTGTGCTTCTGGGCGGAGCTAGGCTGGCTCTGTTAGCCAGAATCCCCACGCACAACGGACAAAATGGGAGTCCACGTGGGAAAAAGGGAGTCCCATCATCATCATCATACTTCAATTATTTTGACTGCTTTTGCCTTACTCTTGTGTATTTATTTAGTCATTGGTCCAACTCAACCTTATGTAATAATTATATCTTGGATACATGAATTAACTTGAAGGCCACCACAACCTGAAAATAGGTGTAGTTTAAATTACATCATCTTTTTAATTCATCTCAGTTGGAAACTCTGAAACAGAATTACACCATACAAATCACAGTCACAAATGTAGAAATTTTACATAGGGTGACACAGTTCCAGACCCATAAGCTAACTTTATTTCACTTTTATTTTAAATGACACCATTCATTATCTTTCAATCTCATCTCAGTAGGACATCCGTAAACTAACTAACTTATCTATTGCAGTGAATCTCGCATGTGCTATGAAAGTAATAGAGCCTGACAAGGAGATCGGGCTCCTGGATGCAGATGTCTTTGGTCCCTCCGTGCCGCTCATGATGAACATCAATGGAGAGCCCATGCTAAATGATGAAAACCTCATTGAGCCACTGTTGAACTATGGAGTTAAATGGTAAGGATCTAACACTGCTTAGACTGTCTAAGCAGTGTTTGAAAGTAGCTTCTGATCAGTAAATCTGCTCTTCATCAGATTAGGTTATTTTGAACCTACATGATTACGATAAATTACATTTATTGTGTCCGTTTCAATGGCGCGACCACAGCGATATTTCAAAAAGAAAATCTACCAAGATTTTGTCAAAAATTGTAAAAGTTGATTCCCAAACCATAAATTTGACAAAGTTATGGTAATGTTAAGTTATGAAAAAGCCTTTTATTCAGACAATACTAGTTACAAAAAATTAGTTTATATTAATCTATATCTGTTCTTCAGTTTCACTGTCTGTTTGCCTTTTGGCAAAGGCCTCCAATCTGTCTTGGCCAACTGATTAAGTTAAGTTAATGATAAATAAAGTTAAGTTAATGACAAATTGAATTTGTAAAAATATAAAAATATACGGGAAAAGTTTTTTTGCAATTTGTGACTTTTTGAGTACTCCAACGATGGTTGGTCCCATAAAAGTTTTTGATCTGTATTAGAAACAGGGTCGATTGGCGTCAAAAAATGTTTTTGTGTAAAAGGGCTATTTTCTTGCTAACTGTAATTTTTTTTTTAAATCTGTGAGTGGGGATCTAAATTCCATAAAAAATTACGTTTGTTCCCAACGAGTAACACCCTCAAATGTCACACTGTTACTCGATGGGATTTTTTTCTGAAAAAATTCCCAACCGGTCACACTACCAGTCACACTGTTACTCGATGGGAACACAATAATGACTTGGCGACTAATAATGTTAGTAGGGTGGCAAAGATAATATATTACCAGTCTAGTTAGAGTAGGTTATTTTTTTTTTATGGTTAGGTTAGGTTAAAACTGTGACTTCCTACGCACGAGCCGAGCGAGCGAAGCGAGCGGTGCCGCGGTAGCGGCCGGCGAGTGCCAGAAACGACTAGATTATGTAGAAAATCTAAACCTGCTCTAATAATACAATAATAATATATTATTTATGAATGCCCATTTTCTATTTTATTTTCGCCATTAAGTTTCCGCTTAGATATTAATTCTGTTCCCAAAAGAAACTTGTAATATTGTGACTGGTTGGGAAATTAGTAATAAAAAGTTCCCATCGAGTAACAGTGTGACTGGTTGGGAATTTTTTCTTAAAAACATTCCCATCGAGTAACAGTGTGACATTTGAGGGTGTTACTCGTTGGGAACAAATGAAAAATTATGGATAGTCTCTTAAGACCATTTTCGCGTAGCTGCAACGGATAAGGTACTTCCCCTTACTGCCCCGCTGAAAGTTTCCACCCTGAATATCGTCGTGGCCGTGCCTTTGAAACGGAAACCATTTATTTCTGCAAATTGTTTCAAGAAAACACTTGTTACACATCAAAAATAAGTTATATTCTAAAACTAGATCAGTTTGGTTTTTCCTATTTGACTTCTTTCAGAAGATAAAACTTCTATATAGCATAGCTTACATAATTCGAATTATGTTATCACTTTCAAAAATAATTACTTTATCTCGAATGAGTACATAATGTAGTGGTACACTACTCCAGCTAGTTGCATGTCAGATTTTGTCTCTACTTACACAAATCTTGAGTATAATAAATGCAAGATAAACTGCCGCGCTTACACTAGCAACCCATTTAGATACTTTAGCATAGCCAGCTGTGGACTTCATTCGCCTAAAATGATGATAGAACTTCCTGGAGCATTACTAGTACAGAGCAATACATGCATACATAGGGTCGCAGCATAATGCTGAGTGATAGCCGTTTTGCGTGGATGTGACGCATGTTTCCCTCAACATTTTCTTATTTGTTTTTTTGTGTTCCTTTTCTTTTTGCGTCATGTTTACCGCAAATAAACGTTTTTTCTTTCTTTCTTTCATACAGAAATTCAAGCCTTTTTCCCATGGGGTAAGCAGAAACTATAGAACCCCACTTGCTACAATGCTTACATACTTCTTTTGCCTCGTTAACGTACAAAGCAATTGCAAGTATAATATCACACGAACTAGACAAAGCTGTAGCTTTGTCGCATCCTTGACTTTCTCAAGCCACCCATAAGTGGAAAAAGTGCCCCCACCGACCCACTATGACTAAGCTATAAAATACTCTTCCAAAGTTATCATGAGGATATCACTTTACTTTTCACCATTCCAGCATGTCAATGGGCCTGCTAGTATCAGGAGAGAATGCCGTCGTATGGCGCGGTCTGATGGTGATGCAGGCGCTGGAAAGGCTGACGAGGCACGTGGCGTGGGGACCGCTGGACTGCCTCATCGTAGACACGCCGCCCGGGACTGGAGACACGCATCTATCACTCGCACAGAACTTGCCCATAGATGGTGGGTAGAGCTTGATTTTTTAAGTTCAAAGTAGTAATTTAATTGAAAATACAGAAATCTCATCTCAAGGAAGATATTTAGCAGTTGCACAACCTGGTGTTTTTTCTTACTTGCCATTATAAAGAGGTTTTTTTTGTTTTTTTGTATGTATGTATGTAGGGCTAATCTCTGGAACTACCAGTGATATTTAAAAATACTTTTTGCATTTGATAGTCCAATTGTTGTGGATGCATCACGCTTCGACCCGCAGGGGCAGAGTAAAAGAAATAAAGTCAGAAATAACACTAAGCGCAGACTAAGTGATATCGCGGCCGGGTGATACGATGCTATAACATATACATATTTTTTATTAAAACAAGAAATATCGAGCGAAGTTGCGGGCAGAAGCTAGTCGATCATAATCATTTGTGTATGTTGACACTTGCTACCCGACCGCGGCGCAACACAAAAGTAGTGTGGTGTTTTTTACTAAATAATATTGGATAAACTTATAGTCGGTAAGAGCAGTGGTAGCCCAGTGGTAACGAGTTGTAGGTCGTGAGTTCGAACCCAAGCAGGCACTTTACTTGGTGTAAATTATTTCATCACCACAGCTCTCAAAACGGTGAAGGAAAACGTGAGGAAACCGGCATGTCCTAGAACCAAAAATTGGAAGATGTGTGACATCTACCAACTGTGGTGGATTACGGCCCACTCCCTCTCACAGATAGGAGGCCTGTGTCCCAGCAGTGGAGACATTATAAGCAATGTAAACCTTTAGTCCAATACAAAAAAAAATCCTATTACTTTACAGGAGCATTAGTAGTCACCACACCGCAGTCAGCAGCCCTCCAAGTCACGAAACGAGGAGTCAACATGTTCGAGAAACTAAAAGTTCCTATCGTTGGCATGGTAGAGAACATGTCACACGCCATCTGTCACAAATGTGGCACGAAAAACTACGTGTTCGGCAACGATACGAAGCAGACGGCCGATCAAATGGGGCTCGAGATCATTGAGAGCTTCGAAGTCGACCACAACATGTCCGAATGCATAAATAGCGGGAAGCCGGCTATCTACGCACTGCCCGATAGCACACACGCAGAGAAATATAGACAGCTGGCAAACAAAGTGTTCAAATATATAGAAAATAGGGATAAGGTCAAAGAGCCGGCGAAGGCGAAAGAGTAGACGCACAATATACAATGTGATGTGTTCCAGTACTTGTTGAGTTAATTAATTGATATTATATAACTATTATACAAATAAATGTTTTATAAAACTGTATGTTTGTGTCCTTTTCTCAGAATTGAGGCTTGTTACATACAAATTAAGCAATGCAAAAGAATGAATAGAGTAGTTAGAAATGAGGTTTGCGTAGTTGATTAAGTTTTGTTGAGTTAATTAATTGATAGTAGATAACTATTACCTATACAAATAAATGTTTTATAAAATTGCATGTGTGTGTCCTTTTATAAGATTTTAGGCTGAATTAATATAATAGTTGGTTAGAAATGATAGATTATGGTACTATAAATAAACAATATAAACAGTAAAAAAAAAACATTTTTATTATATAAAAATTTATTCGGAACAATCTTTTCAGGAATCTTTTTCATCTATGGTCAAACTGAAACTTAAGAAAAATAAATAAAAAAATAATAATACAAAAATATGTCTTTTAAATACTTTTGATAAATCAAATAGTTATTTATGTTTTTATGACTACATTTTATTATATTGAAGATGAAGCACAAATCTTCGAATTGTGATACCAAAGTTTCACTTAGGCTACTGGAATATTAAAATTCATAAAAAGAGCATTTGCTTTTACACTCAAAGATCTGTCGTCTGTTCAGTCAGTAAGTACAAAATAGATATATTTTTATATAAATATTTACATTACATTGAATCACAACAATAATTAGAGAAATAAAACGGAATGAAAAATGTACGGTATAGCCAATGAAAGCGGGAATACGTTCAGTCTGAGTAAATACACTTACACGCGAGGGGGCCCTGCGAAGAACAAATCACTTCAACAACGCAAGCAGGAAGATGGTTCACTATTTTGGCACGCGTGAACGCAGCATTGCTCGACCTACAAACATGCTCTCGATACGCGCACTACTTTTTGACCGCCACCGTCGGGCATAGCCGACAAGAAAACAACATTTTAGGGTCAAATAAACAACAATAACAATGTTAATTTTATTTCTAAATAGGGGACGAAAAGCAATGATTAATTGGGTATCGATAAAATGTTGGAATCCCTATTCTTTTTTGTAGGAAATACCAGCGCCGAATTTGTGGCTTGGCGTGGATGCCGATGCGTTTACGCTCTGGCGGTCGAAACGTTAATTTTTGTTTTACGTCGTCAAAACCCGCTGTTGTTATCAAAACTCAATGTAAGAGACTCATTGTGATGCTTTGAGTTGGAACTTGCGCTATATTTTCACTTCTGTCGATGTAAAGGGTCACACAGACAGGAATAACGCGACAATTTCCATGAAGTTTTCATAGAAATTGTTCTCGTCGCGCCGGTCTGCAGGACCCTTAAATCGGTAACAAGTTAAGTTAAAATCATGCTTAGCATATGCGACAGTAATTATTTAGTAAAAAAAATGTTGCAACTTTATCGCATTGTATGTGGCATGATGATAACTAAATATTGTTTCACTTTTGCTTTTTACAAGCTTTTTATCATCTTGCTTCTTTCCTATGTTTTCAGTTACTGTAAGTAATACAATTTATCTTTATATTAAGGTTGTTCGAGCAGTCTGTCCTACCAAGCAATGCCGCATCCACGCAAAAAGCTTCGCAATTCACAACACTATCTGTTAAACAGTGCCAAGTAAATACTATCTAATATAAAAATTGACAAAATAGAAATTGGGACCGTGTTTATATCGGCTTATTATCAAAACGCTGCTAGGGTCAATGACCCGATCGATTATTTTATATACCGTAGTTTATTGATCGACCAAATACGTGCACTTTTTATATAAAATTTTGTGTGTGACACCAATCATTTAATGTTATGGGCAATTTGCTATAACTTGGAATGCTTCAAAAAAATTAAACAAAATTCAAATATATACAACACCATTTTGTAGGACTAGAATCCTTATTACTTAATTTTGCGACATGCATTGTAAAAAAGCTACAACAAATTAATTTATCAGGAGTCATTTATGGCTTTTATATTCAGCCCATCAGTTAACAGCATAGTATTTGCAGTTTCTCTCCATAGCAGACTCCTTACATCCCACAAAACTTAGTTTATATTAGTCTAGTTATACAGAGTTAGTCTTTCAAAGACCTGCTAAAGTAGACTGAGCAAACCTTCTCCATGGGACAAATATCGTAATCGCGAAAAATTAATCAACTGTCCCATACAAAACTTCAAGACGTACTCGATCTAAATGTATGGGAATTACCACCAAAAATACACCAGGACAGCAGATTTTTTTTTTGTGCGATTGGGACGTTGGTCCTCTGGAGAAAGATGTTCAGTTTGATGGTCTACCCTCAGCAGGCAGGTCTTTGAAAACCAACCCTGTGTATAAAGCAAACTGCCCACAACACGACAGGACACTACAGGATATGGAAGTAAGCTCAACGTTCACAATTGTCGCCGACTAGTCAGATTGTCACATAAAACACCAAATTGTATGAAAAAAAAAAATCTTTCCTTTCGCACCATAACATCTTATGATTAAAATATCAATTGTCTCTCACTGTGCGTACATTGTACACACTGGGCGTGTTCTACCACTTCTTCTTGTGTTCGTCCATACTGACGCCGCCCGGGCCCAAGTACACGATCATTAGAAGACCGCCAATCACAGATAAAGTCTGGAAAGAGAAATAATAATATTAGTAGGTTCTCACTTGACGTATCTTCTTTTTAGGGTTCCGTACTTCAAAAGGTAAAAAAGGAACCCTTATAAGATCACTCTCTTTTCTCTGTCTGTCTGTGTGTCACCAACGATTTTCTCAGGAACGGGTGGACCTAGCAAGTTGAAATTTATACCAGATATTGAGGTCTATAGTCCCTATTAGGTTTATTAAAATCAAGGTCCTGAGTCAACACGATAAAAAAATAAGGGCAAATTTAGATTTTCGCGAAAACTTGTAAGTACCAAAATTTACTTTAATTTACAACTTTTTAATTTTTCGGAATTTTCCTTTTACTTGTGCTATAAGACCTTGCTTTTAACGAAAACTGACAAATCCAGGTCAACCGGAAGTACCCTGTAGGTTTTGGGTCGAAAACCTATATGGTAGTTCCCGTTGACCTAGAATCACGAAATTTGGCAAAAAGCAAGGTCTTACGGCACAAATAAAAGAAAAATTCTAAAAAATATAAAAAGTTAATAATTAAGGTAAATTTTGGTACTTACAAGTTTTCACGAAAATCTAAATTTGCGCTTATTTTTTTTATTATAGCGGTATAATGGATACAACGAACCCCTCGGCGCACGAGTTCCGACTCGCACCTGACCGTTTTTTTTATTATAGTCTAGATAATAATAATAACTTTGTATCTCAATGGTGGATAAAATTCGCAAGAAGAATCACTAGAGGATTCTGCTGTAATCACCTAACTTTTAAAAGAAGACTGAAAAAGAAGGTTTGAACAAGCTATGACCTCAGTGGAATGCAAATAAAACAAATTTATTGAATGTTTGTATTGTGGGGGAAGCATAGAACCGGTCGAAGTGGCGGAGCTTGGGGAAGGCCTATTTACAGCAGTGGACGTGATTGAATGTTCAATTGAAGGCTAGCTTAATTACACCATCAATGACATGAGACGCATCGCATCTACAAAAAAAAAAAAAACAGTGCACTTCGCCTGTTTTGAGATAGTTTGTACAAAATGTTCAAAGGAATGGAGGATTAGAATATAATAGAAAGCATTTATTCGACACAGACACAACACAACAGCACCAAACATATAAAAAAAGAGAACAATAAACATAACAATAAAATTGCAGTATTGCATTTTTTTTTTTAACATATTATGTCTGGACTTTAAAAGAGACTGTGACCTCTGAGTTTGTTTCGGCCTTTCTTCTCAGAGTAATCAGATAGGAAACGCCGACCTCATCTAGTTTTAAAAAAAATATGATTGTCGTGTAAAAGTGCTTGTACAAACCTACTTACAGAAATAAAATCATTTAAGTAACATAAGAGTAATGAAGTAAAGATATTATACCTGGAAAAAGTCATATTTGAGAAAGTCCCTGAGTGGCTTGTAGGAAGGCACAGCCCACCACGCGTTGTGGTACAGGTTGAGCACTGACAGCACCACCACCAGCATGAGCGCCGATAGCTTGGTGCGGTAACCCACCGTCACCAGGATCATCAGGATGCTGCCCAGCAGGTCTTGCACGATCTGGAAAGTACGACATTGCATTATAATAACTTTTCTGTCTGAAAGCACTGTTACTAATAAACTATTTATCAAAAGTAGCGATCCTTTCGAGCATTTCTTTAAGAAAATTTCGGGTGACGTCACCGATTTTAGCGATGCAACGTCGCAACGCTTTTATTTGTGTCACGTTCCTTAGCTTGAGAACTAAATCTACTGTTTACATTTACAACTTCAATGGGCTGTCGTGATGCCCTAGTTGATCTCGTCATTTAACATACATACACAATGCAGACAGATCTAAAGCCGTTATAATTACTCATTAATTAGGTACCTATGTGGTTTCTCAACATGCTTAAAATCCTAATAGTAGCCAAACTGCTGGCCTTCACCTTTTTTTCTAGCGTTACAGTGGTATAATTATTTAAATTTTTTTTAGTGTATATAAGCCTATTTAATAAGCAGTCTGGCTTCCAGCCTTGACTTACGAAAATTCCAGTAAAAAACAAACCAGTTGGTAAAAATCGAGAGTGAATCGAATATGCAAATACAATACCACCTTTATGTTAATCGGTCAACTATTTATAAGTTTCCGTAACATCGGTAGGTGATTCTGACGTCATAAATAAGCATAGCTTGAAGACTAAAGCGCAGGCCACACCGCCAGCTAGCGGGCGGGCGGGCTAGGCGGGCGAACATCGTTTCACCTCTTTACATACTTCGGTTCACACCGCGTTCGCGTAGTTTGTATAGTTTCCTTCGTCGCTTCGCCCACCCGCCTAGCCCGCCCGCCCGCTAGCTGGCGGTGTGGCCTGCGCTTAAGGCAGGCGCGTTGCGACGCGCGCCGGTGCGACCCGATTCTGGTAGAACAATTTCAATGAACTTCTATCGAAGTTATTCTACTAGATTCGCGTAGCGCCTGTTTGCGGAGCCTTAATCAAGCTGCAGTCCGTTCACACTTAATTAATCACTGATTTTGTGACACTCTCAAAATCAAAGTGATCTTTGTTCTCGTTACAATAAAGTTGCTTTTGGGTTGCTGCCACTAACGCGTTTCTCAATAGCACAGTGATCTTTATTCTCGTCACAATAAGGTTGCTGTTTGGTTGTGAACGGTCTAGGACTGTATGCTTAATTATGACGTCATGTGATCCGAAGTATTCAATGAGTTTGACATGATGATAATGTCACCTAATTTTAATAATTGTGATCATTTCCTGGTGAAGGTTATAGGGGTGAAAGGTTGAGGTCGACATTGTCGAGAATGACAGATTTGATTATAACCTGCTGACTAACGCGTAAGAGTTATATTGCTTTAAATTTCAGAGAAAACTGTTTGAGCTACACGGCTTTTTGACGACGATCACATGCGTTGTTGATGCTTTTGAAACGGGTTTTTCAAAATTTTTGGTCGATTGACAATTTAAATGCCTCGTTTACAGAAAAGTTATCGATAGCACTTGTATATGATTAGTGTAACTCTTAGTCCTAGAGTCTCTTTTTTAGAAATAAATTGTTTTAAATAAACCCTATCTGATCTAAAACATTGCCAGCTAGATATAAGTACAATTAAACATAATTATAGCTGTTTTTATAGAATTTATACAATGGTCATTTTCCTTAATACATAATTTTTGTGATAAATTCCAGAGCACACGCTACATTCTAGATTGTAACGTGTGTATTCTAGATTATCGGATGCCAATCTAAATACTAACTAATCGAAATTAATTACTTACTGTGCAGTTTCTACGGGCAGGAATCACTGATCGCACTTTGGCAAAACAAATGAACTAAGTAAGCGTCTCATTCGAATATGAACATTGTTCGTAAAACCGTAATGTTCGTATTAATATGCAATGTTTGCTCACATTCGCTTATACGAATATGAACTTTATGAGTATTTAAATACGGTTGACATTCGTATGCACGGTTGGTTTACTTAGCAAAGTCAAGGCGCGATAAGTTCAATTTCTCTCTTAAATAGAAAAAATTGTGCCTACAACCATTTCTACTGACCTGCAAGAAGGAATATTCAAATCTCAGCAGTGTAATGAACATGAAAGCCAGGAGTATTCTGCCAGCGAGCTGCAGGTATGACTTGGGTTTGTTCTCGCCCAGCGACGGCACGCCAGCGAAGAGGCTTCGCCCTTCGGCCCGGGCCTCCGCTAGGACCAGCAGCAGGGCTCCAATGAGCGCCAAGTTACGGAGCAAGAACTGCATGTCCCATAATATACTGTAAGCGAAGGTCTGAAAGAAAATTTTGTGGTTAGAAAAGGATAGGAGACATTAAAAAAGAAGATTACATCCCGTTTTTACTAAATTCAAATCATTTATTTTAAATAAAGACATAAAAGGCACTTTTAAAAGCGACATTTACAAGAACTTGGAATTGACTCTAGTTGTCTAGTTCCAAAAGGCAGTGTTCTATGGAGATGAAAGGGCAAGAAACTCCACCATTACTTTTCAAATATTTTACAAAATTGTGCATATTACACACATATATGACAGGGGGACGTCGGAAACCGAAATTACCTTTACCTAACTGAGCTTAGTAAGAGAAGTCAGACTAAATTTGGTAACTATACTCGGTCTGGAAGAAGAACAAGGAGAAGTATCTTTGACTCAGGAGGCATTTTCTTAAATTGAACAATAAAGACCTTTATTACCTACGGCTGAATGAGATTGCTTATCTATTATAGTATCTTATTTAGTATTCAGTTTAATATTCAACCTCTAAAAAAAACATTTTTTTTAAAGTTCACTTTTATGCAGTCGGATTTTTTGATAAAAAAAAATATATTTTACCTAATTTCATAAAATTTTGTCTAGTTTTAATAATAATGTGTTACATAATTGTGTGTTTATTATCTCGTACTGACCGATAACTTGTATGTGTGGTGTATCTCTATACTAATATTATAAAGAGGAAAGATTTGATTGTTTGTTTGCTTGCTATGACTCCGAAACTACTGAACCGATTTGAAAAATTCTTTCACTGTTGGCAAGCTATACTATCCCCGGGTGACGTAGGCTATATTAATTTATCCCTGTATTCCCTATCACGGGAACGGGAACTACGCGGGTGAAACCGCGGAGCGCTGCTAGACAATTACCCCCTTATTCATAAACGATGATTAAAGTTAAATGATGTTTAAACGTCAAAAATGTATGGTTAAACAGGCGCTAATCATTACTTAACTTTAATCATCGTTTGTGAATAAGGGGGAATATAAATAAAAGATATCACTATTACCCATTTGCCACGTTGCTAGGTCGTATGAGATAACAGCTATTATCGTCATGTTATCATTCCAAATCGAAATCTCGACTACAGGGGCGCTCTAACTGCCATTTCACCAATCATTTAATAGCAATTTGATGGTACCCGACGAGTATTTATAGTAGTCAAGGATAGAAGGGTCAGCAGAAACGCTTACGCATCATGATAGACCAAATCAAAATAACGCAATCTCATAATGAGAAGGTCTTCACAACATACTTTTTTTGGATATCCAAATTCGATAACAGGAAATGTGACGTAAAACAAATAAATGGTCGTTTACCGTTGGGTTTAAATGGAAACCGAAAATAATGTTGGTCATTGTGTCTTGATGGGATAATGACCCTGAAATGAAGCGACCGTGACGTGGCATCGCTACGATGTACAATAAAACATACATAGGTACATAGATGATATTTGACGGTACTTGTATGTAATTGAAATAGCATCGGAATAGATTATGCAGGTCACATGGAATCTGACTGTACGATATATATCGGGAAAAATTCTAGTGCTTAAATTTTTTAAACTTCTTGTTATTACTAGCCAACAAAAGTTCTGTGTTAGAGAGAAACGTCATTTAAAAAGTAGTTATTATCCGTAGTACAGTTGACCGCATGTAGGTGGTTACACTTTGCGTAATAGACTACCAGTAAGAAAGGCTGTTAATAGTTAAACAACAGTCATTGCGTTATGTTGTACGTTGTTGAGCAGACAATTTTTTCGATCATGATTATGAAGCAAAGGATTAGCAATATCCTTCTTCAAACAGATTCAGATTGTTATTGATAGTGTGTATCGCAATTAGGGTGCAGATCCCTAGTGAATGTAGACGTTCGGAAATATTTTATTGTAAACTAGCTGTTGCCCGCGGCTTCGCCCGCGTGGAAGTCCCACGAGAACGTACTACCGGGATGAAAACTATCCTATGTGTTAATCCAGGTTATAAACTATCTGTGTGCCAAATTTCGTCCAAATCCACTCAGCCGTTTTTGAGTGATTGAGTAGCAAACATCCAAACATCTTCACAAACTTTCACATTTATAATACTTATTATTATAGTAGGAAGCAGGATTATTCTAGTAATCTGAAGGCCAATTCTCGTAATTAAAAACGTTCAAGACCTAGTCGCAGTCTCATCTAAGCAACTATCAAATGTCAAAAATGTATAGAAACTTGAGGTATTTTTGATAGATTGAGACTGAGATGAGACTGAAAGCTCTTAAAATTTCTTAGAATTGCTCGTCAAGTTCCTTACCTGTAATACAACAATGAAGAACAGTACTCCACACGCGATGTCAACCTTGAGCCTGCCCAGCACCATCACACAGCCGCCCAGCTGTCCAACTAAGTTTATTATCTGTAAACAAAACCAACAACATTCAAATATTTGAAGCATAACAGCAAAATTATGTATTAATCATGGATCGTTTCTGTAGTGTGGTGATCAATGTTCGTGCCTTCTCTGTATAAGAAGAGGCCAAGTTATAAGCAACAGGCTTAGCATGACGCTTTCTATTTCTACGAAGAATATGACAGTGTTTTTACCGTAGGTTTTTTCAATACAAAGTGACATTTCGTTTGTCCATTTTTGACATAGCACCACTGATATAGTAAAAACAAAAACAGATTTCAAAACTCGTAAAAATAATGATGCCTGTTGTTTACAAACATTTGTACCTATTTATAGGAATGTCTGTCTGACTGCATCATAACATTTCAATCATTTTGTCATCTCTGTCAAACCGGCAAGTTTGTACGAGAATATCATCCCGGCCCTGATTCTATATAATCTGATAAATTAAAATTTATTAACATCGTAAAAGCATATCTTACTTAATTACCAGAAAAGAGCATCCTGTGGGGAATTATACGCTCCCCCATTTGGGTTATTATTGCGCAAATGTGAACACGCATGTTGAGCACGCATTTCATGTTTGTTTTAATCATGGACTGGCAGTTTGACGGCCTACCTAAATGTCCTTTCTTTGGTAATGTTCGACTAATCGTTGTGTATGATACTGAAAAAAGCGTGCACTGAGCCACTGACTGGCCAGGTTCACTCAATCTGTGTGGTTTTTTTCTCAAAGGACCATTTCAGATACCAATCTACATACGACTTCACACGATCTGACCAAGATTATGACATTAGACACTGTAGGTACCTCTGAGTTTGTTTCGGCCTTTCTTCTCCGAGTAGGTAGTCAGATAGGAAACTCCTACCTAATCTAGTTTTTAAAATATGATTGACGAGTCAAAGTGTTTGTACAAACGTACTTACAGAAATAAGATCATTTATCATGAGCTCTAAAACGACATACAGTAACCAGCGGGGTAGTTGCGTAACACATATAAAATGAGAATTGATCGCAATGGGTTTAATTTTGACAGTTAACCCACGTTCATTGCTTTATTTCCCTACGTTGTGGATCAGATGAATTTTTCAAACCTATGAAGAATGTATTAGCAATATCCTTCAAAAATCTCGGATTGTGATTGAAAGTGTGTAACGCCATTAGGTAGATGCTGACCTTTATTACGGCACAGGGATTCAGAAAAACTCAGGATTTCGAGATTTAGAAAAAGTCGGCCGTCGAGATTTAGAAAAATTGGACAACCAGATTTAGAAAATGTTCGCCTTTGCAGAGCGTCGCCTCTCACACTCATACCTGGTGAGTCTCTTTCTGAAGCTCAATATTTACGCCAAATGATTAGGTTTTATGATAGCCTCCAAAATGGTCCAGTGCATAGAAAACAGAAGCGCCAATTAAAAAGCTACGCACGAAAGTGGAGGAGGCGAAAGTGGAGTGCCAAAACGGCGTGAAATTATGAATGTGTGCTAGGCACAAAGACCGAAAATGGATAAAAGTGAGACTAACACCGGTGAATATTTTGTTATGCATTCATATTACAATACAATTTTTTCCAGCGGCTTTGCCCGCGTGCCTGTCGGAAAATATCTCACGAGAACGTAGGTACTAATGGGATAAAGATTAAAAGTACCCTATGTGTTAATCCAGGTTATAAAAGGAACAGTGGGGGTTAAATCGGTAGCAGTCATAACCCTCCGTTCTTCCCAGACGGAGGGTATCCATAAGGATTTCGAAAAGGCAAAAAGAATAAGGTTGTACTACATGTACTTATGCCAAATTTCATTCAAATCGGTTCCACTATTTTTGCGCCAATCCGTAACATACATTCAGACAAACGGACAAAAATTCTTCGTTGTTGTTTATTATAAGTACCTACCTACTTAAAGATATACATTCTCGAGCTGTTGCAGCAAATGGCCCTATAATAAAACTACCACAATGTGTATTTGAAAACTTAGAGGCGATAAGAGCGTTTGTGGTTTGGCATTTCTTCACTCCTATTACTGGCCGAGGTCATGATTTCAATAAGCATGATTTATGCACATATCCCTGATTGGATATTAAATAAAATCTTGTTATTTTCCGGTAGATTTAGCATGCCTAGTAACAATATTTTTGCCTGAGACAAATGTGGGTGAGTCACGCCACGTAAATCCGTTATTGTTCCCTGGATTTTCTTTCTATGTATAGTGAAGACTAGGAATGCAACCAGTCTTACCAAGGGATATCGTTTTACTCAGTAACTGGGTTGTGGAGGTCAAATAGGCACTCGCTCCACGTAAAATACTAATATTCTGCCCCGCGCGCCTAATGAGCCGACCACTGAACTGAACTGGTGGGGTCCGCAAGGGCCTATGCCTGCCAGGGGTGCGGGTTGTTCGAAAGAGATACCGCGGCCCCTGGCACACAGGCAACTGAGGGAACACGGGTGGGTTTTAGTCAGTAAAAGTCTGACACGCCCTCCTGCTCCACCCAGAGCGGGAGAAGTTATTTGATGACTTCCCACCCAAAAAAAAAAACGAAAAATAATTTTGAAAGCAAAAAAATATGTGATATTTTCAAGTCTTTTTTGCATACAGTGATGGAACTAAAAACATAATTAAACATACTTTAATGCATCAAAAAATCATCAAAGACACCTCTTAATTTTTAAAAATATACCATAAAATTTCAAATGCCAAACTGCATCCAGTGACGGATTATTTATTATTAAATAGTTAATATCTTTTTTATACGATTTTATTTGCATTTTTACGACAGTGCTTGCTCATTTATTATTCTAATTTATTACAACAGATTTTACCCCGTATCGGATTGCAATAAGAACTATTATCGTTCATAACGACAATATTTAAAGTTACCAGGGCCGTCATCGATTGCTTCTATTGTGAAGTAATTGAGCACAATAGTCGCAACAATACGCTGATTCTATGAGTCTAATTGAGAAATAAGGAAAACTAATAAGTAAATTGATTACGTATAGGATGGCTTTATCAATTATTTTTTTGTGGAGTTAAACACGTATATATTTTAAGGGGTCAATGAGGAAAACATATTTTCTGGTTTCCGCCGGTAATATAAAATGCTTTGTATTTGCTTCCTTAGCTACAAACGTGAAGGGGAATAGAAAGAAAATAAACCTCAACAACCCGGCTGTCGCTGAAAGCCAGCACTGGGGCCCTGTCTCTCATAGAGTCGTAGCAATATAGTGATGGCCGTTTTGAATGGATGTGACACATATTTTCCGTCAACATTTATTTTTTTGTGTTTGTGTTCTTTATCTGCGTCATGTTTGCCGCGTTTTTGCTTTCTTTTTTTTTTCTAAAGAAAGCAGAGCCTAATAACCGTAGCTAAAGGGAGCCCACCAGTGGGACCACATGGGACATTATACCGACCGACTTAAGTATACAAAGTGTATAAAAATGAATGATTAATATTGAAAAAAGTGAACCTCTGTTACAGTTTTATTATTTTAGGTAGGTAGGTTTTATTAGTTTAGGTAGAACCGTTTCTCCAGGGTCTAGGCTAACTGGCTAAGTCATTTGCCGTGAGCAATAACTAATAACGTTTTATTTAACCCCTCGGCTATTAGACAGACTTATTGAGTCTGATAACAACTTAACAATAGAAAAGTAATTGTGTTAATTATTTGAATCGACAATCTGCTAATCGTGACTGCTAACCGTCAAGCGGCCGTAACGAGCTGTTCCTTGGGACGGGAGCGGTCGTTACAAGTCTGTGGCCGGCTGATAACGATGAACTTATATTTAATTATGTTTGTCAGTAAGGGTTTAATTGGTAGGAGCTTATTTCCGAGACATGAACTGAATACAGACTTGGCAGATAATTTATGTTTTTTGAAATTATGAATTTTTTCAACGTTCTCGTTGCAGAGAGGCCACCAGCGACAAAAGCAATCAAACTCAGCTTTATTAGTAGTAGGTATACAGGGCTGGGCAAAATACATGCTTTGCTTTAATTGAAATACAAATGAAAAAATACTATATCGCAAGTAATTAAAATACGAATTAAAAAAATGCTTTAAGTAAGGTATTTGAAATACAAAATACAGTATTTTAGGTATTTTTAATTGAAATACAAATTACAAAATAAGTAATCTAGACCAGCACGGGCTGAAAAGTAGAGGAAAACAAGAATAATTAATCAGTAAAACCAGAGTTTCCTTTCATGAACACTAGATTTTTAAATGTACTGTCAGACAAACAGCCTCTTGATGGAGAGTAAACAAAATCTGCTAAAGAAAACAATCTTTCTACAGGTCCTGATGAGCACAAACTTGTGTTAAATTGTATGAACACATTTTTTATATTTGGATAGCGCTCGAGAATTGAAAGCTCTTTGCTTCTATCATTTAGGACAGAAGCTTTATTTATTATGTGAAAAAGTAAAAACAAACCGTTAAGACTTGACATCTAGCTTGACATTGACAATTTGATGTAATTTTTTTTGCATTTTGTTGGCCAATTTTGACGTAGGTACTGTCATAACGTACCGTATACATAACAGGTGCAGTGTTGCCAACTCTAATAGCGGCTTTACCATCATCAACATTTAGCGATCACTCACGATCGCTAAATGAAGGTTAAATGTAAGTATTTTAATGTTAAAAATGTTAAAATGTATTTTCAAGCCTCAAGTATTTGAAATACTAATTACAAAATACCTCGGCGTCAGATATTTTAAATACGAATTAAAAATAAAATTTTAAGGAAGTAATTGAAATACAAATACCAAATCCGTATTTGTATTTCAATTACGTATTTTAATTACAAGTAATTCAAATACTGCCGAACCCTGTTAGTATAGTTAATTAAACTTTAAAGTTAACAATGAAAACAGAAGCCATAGTTATTTTGGCACTCATAACAATACATTAAATATTATATCAATAACGAATTATTTACATGTGTGTATATAATAAACACATGTCGACGTGACGTGTCACGCGGTGCAAATAGTGCAGCAGTGAGCAGGTGCGGTGCCAACTAAACAATTAATTTATTATTGTTCAACTTACTAATTAACGCATGCTGCAATTATAAACAAATTTTAATTAGCTGTCTTCTAAATTTTCACTTTACGACTGTAGCAACATCTATACAGCCACGTGCGAGCTACGCATCACACTGACGTCACGAAAAATCCTGCATGCGCAAGCAGAGTTTATCGAACAACCTGCATAATTATCATTGTAGACCCCCAGCGCAAAAATTGTTCGTCGGTTATACAAAAAAAATCAGCTGTTCCATATATTTTGACCGCGTAGGTACTATTGCACTTTTCTATGAAACAGTTGATTTTTTTTGTATAACCGATGAAAAATTTCTGCGCGGGGGTTCCAGAATGATATGCTGAATTCATGGTTACAGCAGTTGCCCACCAGACAACACCCGTCTGGTCGGAGGATCCACCCTTTTCTCTGGAGGTTGAGTAGATTTTACACCCTGTTCCTCATACCTCCAAAGGGCAATTAGGCAAGCGCGCTTATTGTAAAGTGCTATAACCTAATTCCGTAACACACTAGGCACTCGGAATGCGTCATAAATTCATAATAGCGCATTAGCTAATGTGTGCACATCTTTATACTGCAAATACTTTGAATTTGTCGTAAAATAAATAATAGTTTAAAAAACTAAAAAACACGCTTTAAAAACCAAACTAAAAAAGGAGAAAATAATTTAATTCAATTAAAAAGCGTGGGGTGCTTGACATTAATTGATTATAAAAATACCTCAAATCTTATATCTATGGTTGTAGCTAAAAAGCTACCAGTTTTACTTTTACTAATCATTAGAATTTACTTTTTATGCCAATTTAAAAGTATTTCACATGTAAAGAAAATAAATAACAATAAGTACTATAAATTGAGAACTAAGTTATTATAACAAACAGTTTAGGTTGCATAGATAACTGGAGAGATAAATGACTTGTAGCTTTTGTAGATTTTTTGTTTTTTAAACTACTGATAAGCAATTATAATTAAATATTAATTTGATACGGAACTACATCTTTAGGCCTTCCCCATTGTCATTATCAGTCATTATCATTAGTAATGTGTTATTTGGACTTTCTAAATTTTTGACCATCCGCTTTAATTAGCGCAAGCCAAGCGTTAGAAAAATATGAATGATTCTTATTATTATTCTTATTCTCTTACACAGCTGTTTAAAAGTGGATGAAATTTCCATGACACAAACATTAGTAATTAATGTGACATTGGGAAATAATCCGCTTATTAAAGAAGAATAATTAACACTAATTTGTCCGACACATACCAGGCTTCTGCGAGGATTTATGCTAACACGATATCTCGAAAATATCGCTCGAACGTTTGGCGAATATGAAATCAAAATCAAAAGTCATTTATTCAAACTAGGCTGAGAGTCAGCTCTTTTTGAACGTCAAAATAAAATTACATAAGACAGTCCCCCCAAAAACGCCCGCCCTTCATGAGTTGAAGTGATGAGTTCAATGAGTTGTTGAAACTCTTCGGGTCCTGGTTCTCGAAAGGCCAGTCGTACGAGATCCGGAGAGTTTCAACAATTTTCCAATGCTGGGACATCCAGTCTAATCGGATCGATGCAGATGAAAACCAGTTTTATACACGTAGCTAATGCCTCTCTCACCTCCACAACCCAGTCACTAGGTAACACGATACTTGATAAGGCTGGTTGTCAGTGTTTCAGGCTTGTGACTACGCGTAATGACGGTCAAGTCTTGATAGTTTTAACGGCAGCATAGCTTATTTCTTATACAACCAAAAGTTGTCATATCCTCACAATAATTTATGAAAGAAACGTATGGATGAAACGGATGGGCTGTGTGAAAGATGATATGGCTGGATGAGTGGTGAATACCGAGATAAAGACTAAAAGAGAAGTAAGTTTGGAGAAAAAAGACTTGTTGCGCCGACCACAAATAAATTGAAGACCTTATTTAAAAAACCACCTTTGTCCTTTTCATGGTATGAGTTAGTTACGCCACGCAATTTGCTTTTATTCGCAAATTTCTCGTGACTTGAAACTTGTTTTTGAAGAAACATAAAATAGAATCAGAAAGCTTACAAATTCCTCTACAAGATAGCGTAACTAACTCAACATGGAATCGACAAAGGTGGTTTTTGAAATAGTCTTCAACTGGGATGATGATGACTCTCAATAATGATTACTTTCATAAATACAGGTGTCAGGTATATACTTTACTGACTGCCTCGTTGGTTAAGCTTAAAGATCCTAGGTTCGATTCCCAGGTCGGGCTAAGTGTTATTGGGCTTTTCCAAGCAGTTCTCAGGCATGATTTGTGCTCGGTTTATGGAAATAAGCTCGCCCCCTACATGGGACTAAAAACAAAACTGGCAAATATGGGTGTACTATTGGGTGTTCCAACAAGAGCGCCGGATTTAAATTTGCCGCCATTTTGTTGACAGTTGTCACGTACAGACCTCGCGATTTAAGAATATGGAGAAGTATTCAAACCAACAACATTTAATTATTGTAAAAACACAATACAAAAATGGTGAAAGTTTTGCGAAAACAGTTGCGCCAATCAATCGATAGTAAGGCGTTTAATTACAAAATTTGAGACCAAATTTACGCTCATGGATCAGAAGATCATTGTTCGTCGTCGTCCGTCGGTCACTCGAAAATATAGCCACAATAAATGAATCTGTGGCCGAAAATCCAGAAACTTCTATTCGGCAACGTGGTCAAGAAACACTTTTAACTTTTCCAGAAGCACTTTGCAACGAATTTTGGTAGAAGATCTGCATTTGCACGCGTACAAGGTCAAATAAAAATGTTTGCATAAATGTGTTTTTCTTTAAAATTAAATCTGGCGCTCTTATTGGGACACTCTATATAACTCTGCCCAACCTATAACATTCGAGGAATATAAGCGTGATTTTATGTAATTTAAACTCACAACAAACATTGTGGCGAGGAACTTCCCGCAGCCCCATGACATGTCCATGTAGTCGCGCTGTTCGGACCACTGGAACCACATGCGGAGCCCGTCCTCGAGGAACGTGGAGATGAGGCACAGACGTGCCACCGTGGGCAGCACATTCTTGCCTTTGCGAATCACCTGTGGACGAGAAAAGAGGGATAATCATTTCGTTTTCTATCAGCACGAAGTTCCTAAACTGCGATCACGATCTAGTTTCCAAACATGTAATCAATTATATAATTATGTTTTTGGAAAAACTCCATAAAAGCCAAACATACAGGAAAAGTTTTTGTTCAGTGCGCAAACTGCAACCATGAATTCAGCATATCATTTTAGAAACCCCAGCGCAGAAATTTTTCGTCGGTTATACAAAAAAAAATCAGCTATAAATAAAAACTTTTCCTGTATAGTTCATTTCCAATAGGACTAAGTATTTTTCACCAATTTACCGAGCAACCATTTATCAACGTAAGAATGCCCCAGCCCCCCCCCCCCCCCTCGAATTCTTTCGTGGATCTGGTCAGGAGTGGAACTTGCAAGGGCCTAAGAACACAGGATGTAACAAGCTGGTAAAAAAAGTGTCTGCGCATGAGCATAGAGACCTTCACAATATAGACGTACGCACATGTTATTGGCACAGCACAATGGCGTATGCTTCTGCTCATCCTCATTAGTTAGTTTGTGACATCGGCACGTCGTGTCGAGTATAATGGAGAGGCGTTGGTTTTCGTCATAATCGTTTTAAAGGCAGAGAGCCAAGAACGATAGAGGCAATGACTTGCTGTTAAAGAACAAATGTCAAGTGTACATAAAATTCGAATTAAATCACCATTTTGGGTAAAAAAATCTGAGCTAGTGATACTAGTTTAGCTGTCCCATAAAAAGATAGTGGAACTCTCATAAATTACCCCTGACAAGGGATTTTTTTTCACATAATAAAGTTTTGTGCAAAACTTTGCACAAGAGGTCTCGGGAGATTATCCTGTGTCAAATGAAAATACCTGCTCTATATTTCCACGTGAATGTGCAATTAATGTAGACGTCTAGAATCTAGATAGCTATCTGTTCTTTACAACACATCAACAAATATAATTCACGCTAAAAATACACAGGAAAGAAGCCAAATAGTTGCATCGTCTGATTAGTTACCAGCCAGCGAATTCGTGCGTACTAATTCCTAGTCACGTATTAGCAAATTACTCGAGTTTTCATTACACTGAGTGCAAGAATTCGTCACCGACACGAGATTACAAAAGGTTTAAAAATGTTATAGCTGCTCTCGTTATTAATTTGAATAAATGGCATAATAAACGCCTATTCGAACCATTCGAACGAGCGAATTGTGGCAAGATGGCACAAATGTTGGAATTACATACGATCAAAGCAGTGCAAAGAAAATATGTAAGTGTAAAAGAGTTGGGTCACATTGGGAAGTTTTTGACTTTGACAAAATACTTTTTCACATAATTATATTCTTCTCTCAGAGGTTTCTTGGATGTGCGTTTTGCAGTCGCATAATTGGTATGAGAAGTTCCAAAATATAGGAAGTATCCAGTTGAGTAGAATAAGAATTGGCCTTGCAGTAGAACAACAGGCTGAATTATTACTTTGTTTCAAGGACCTACGTACGGTCAACTAAAAAAATAATCTAAACATCTATTCTATAACACAAACAAATAAAAAGAAAGTGTCTGCTTGTAATATCAAAATAATATTACAATTAAAAAAAAGTTTGTCCGTGTGTCTGTTTATTCTATTCTCCGAAACGGCTACACCGATTTTAACGGAACTTTCACTGGCAGACAGCTGATTTATAAGGAGTAACTTAGGCTAGTTACTTATATTTTAATATTATACTATAGTTATGTTGACATGAAATCATGAATGATGAAATAACCAGCTGCTCAATACACTTTCTCCTTTCTATCGCGACTAAAAACTAGTTTCTAACATAACGCCTTCGTCATTATTATAAAAGCGTGTATAACAAATAGCTTAGCCAACACGACTTTTAAATAAATGCTTTAAGGAAAAGTATTTGGACAATATTGTTATATCAGCTGCTCTATGCAGGCTAAATACAGGATACGTTTTTAACCAGTGCGCAAACTGTAACAATGAATTCAACATATCATTCTAGACCCCCCAGCGAAGAAATTTTTCGTCGGTTATACAACAAAAAAAACTGCTGTTTCATAGAAAAGTGCAATACTTACGCGGTCAAAATGTATGGGACAGTCTATTTTTTTTTGTATAACCGACGATAAATTACTGCGCTGGGGGTCTAGAATTATATGCTGAATTCGTGGTTACAGTTTGCGCACTGGTTAACTTATCCTGTATGTAGCTATGAGGAGCTCGTGACTAAGTAATAACAGTTGCGTGGGATTATCGATCAGATAGCGTAGGTTGGTCCGTGGATGGGTCCGCGAGTGACCAAGTTTACATACCGAGACCCCTCCGCGCATTGGAAAGCACGTTAAGCCGTTGGTCCCGACTGTCATTCCCAGATCTTTAACTGTCGTTATGGGTCGTCAGAAGCCCGAAATTCTGACAACTAGTCTTACAAGGAGTATCGTAGAACCCAGACACTGGGTTGTGGAGGTCAGATAGGCCGTCGCTCCATGTAAAATACTGGTGTTCAGCTGCATCCGGTAAGACTGCAAGCTGACCCCTTGGGAAAAGGCCAGAAAGATGTATAGTTGTTCTATGCAAAATAGAATGGCGCCAAACTGAAGCCAATCCTGCGCTTCTGGACGAAATTCGTTCACACCGATTGTGTAAATTAACTTGTGTGGCAGTGGGCTCGCAAAACAATTGGCCGATGGAGCCGAAAGGTTCTGGAGTGGCGAACTGGCGACCGCCTACCGGAAAACGTAGCGATGGAATGGAACTTTTGGAAGGCCTCTGGGTGTTGAAACTGGTGCATTTCGTCACGTGACTTCCTCATTATTAAAAGTATTGACGCGCGCTAACGTCCCGCGTCCCACGCGGATTTAAACTCGATGAGCTTTAGATTTGATCTAATAAACTAAAAACTGAGCAAGTCATTGCGCCCTATTCCAAACTAGACCAAAACCGTAAAAAATGATTGTAAACCCCATTGATATGTAAATAATATACATTTACATCAGAATATCCAAAAGTTAAATATTTTTTCTGGTTCAAAATAATAACACAGAACATACAAGGTGTTGAGTCAGGCGACCCAGACGATTGTAAATTGACAGTCACCGTAAATGAAAAAGTCATGTTGAAATATTTAATAAATACACATTTGATTTGTTTGCTTGAAATCTTACCACTACAACGTAAATGTAAAATATACAATAATAACTTTACCATGATTAAGTTAACGAAGAATTAAATAGATTGTTAATTTGTAACCAATTTGTATAGTCAACTGAGGAGTTAAATATAATCACTAAC
This sequence comes from Antitype chi, assembly GCA_947359405.1. Taxonomy (NCBI): domain Eukaryota; kingdom Metazoa; phylum Arthropoda; class Insecta; order Lepidoptera; family Noctuidae; genus Antitype; species Antitype chi. Next base: position 2,556,811 of record OX375809.1, on the reverse strand, counting down.
CATTAATATCTAAATCAGTAAACTTGATTTTGAAAAACAGTAACATGTTCTTACAGATAAAAACAGCTTATCAATACATAATGTAATACTTTTTAAGTTTTCTCTGTTGAAAATTATTGTGATAAGTAAGATAAGATACAGCACATTAGCTTCACATAAATTTTATAATTCAATTATCTCGTAATGTGTAAAATTAACCTATCAATTTCATCATCAAAATAACTATTACTAACATAATTTCCTGCTCAACAAATTAAATAATGCAATGAATGTAGTGGAATTGACAGAATGAAAGGCATTGTAATTTTTTGTGTGTATGATTAGATTACCCAGCAGGGTGGATAGGTAAAGAAGAGATCAACAATTTATTATTTTGTCAAGTGATATAAACTTAGAACACATTCTTGCATAGGTAATTATTGTAATTATACATTCAAGTTTTTAGGCTTAGCTGTTAGCAAGTGTGGTTGAGTGAGTCTCTAGGCGCTGTCAGCTGACAGATAGCTGCTGGGACAGTACTGCGGTGGAGTTTGTTTCGCCACTTCCTATTCCTGGCTAAAGCACTAGAAAATGTTGAGGGCAGGGCGTTTTGGGAGACTGTCTTATATCATTCTGATTTTCAAAATGTGCTTATTCTAAGCATAGCTTGAATACATGATTTTTTATTTGATTTGTCAGTCGATCTTAAAGAAAACTATTCAAAAGTTTTAAGGATCCCACATTTATTAGGGTAAACTGTTCCAAACAATTTTCGTGTAACTCTTACTAACTTCAAACTTAAAAAGAAATTTTAAAAAACAGATGAAAGATCATACATTTTATGAGAACAGGAAATGATAGGCTAAAATACACATATAGCAAGTGAAAGGTGCTAAAAGTAAAAGTGATATTATAGTCCGTGGGTGCAAAATGTAACATAAACTATTAGTTAGTTACTCATAGTAACTAGATACACAATACCCCTTGGTATGACTGGTTGTAAGATTTTGAGGCTTCTGACTACCCATTATGTCTGTTAAAGATCTACGAATGAGGGCACGGATGTTGGTCCCTACCTCAAAAAGGCAGGTGTTTTGGTATGGAACGGTGACCCATACACAAACCGACTGCAGGAAGCGTAGTAGGCGGTGGTCTACCATTGGTCTATGCATGTATGCGTGTGATAATTTAATGAGGTATGCAACTGTCGCAGAATACAGGATACCTTACCAACATTACTTGATATGTAATTAAGTAATAAGTAATTTTATTTGTTAAAAAAATTACAACAATTGAATTAAAATGGTGATAAACTTTAGGACACTTTATGCTTTGAACAGATTTTGAAGATCTGTTTCTGAACTAGATTTAAAATATCTCTATTTCAGTTAGGTAATTTATGAATGAAAATACCCATTCAATGATACATACAAAGTTACAACTATTAAGATAATAGTTGATATCTACCCAGTAAAAAAATACAATTCCATTAAATGTTTCTATAGAAAAATATTACAGTTATGGGCTGCTTGAGAAGATAAAGTATGTTTTGCAATAATGTTATACACACATTGTTCATGATCAATAACAAAAAATGATTTTGTAATAGATTTTTGTTATCAGTGTGTAGTCAGGAATCATAGTCATATTGGAGACTAATTTGAGTCAAATGAATAACTTAAAACAAATGAGCATGTCTCTAATAGTTAGGTATTAAGATGAATTTGATTTTAGTGAGTTAGGACTGTTTACCTTGTGTTTTCACTTTTTGGGATAAAATTGGCCCAACTAGGCTTTAAAGTACTAATGCTTAAATTATCAAGTAGAATAACTATCAGCAGGTATATTACAAAATGAATTTAACTCATGAAATCAAAAGATAAGTAGGTTAAAGGGCGAGACATCTGTAGGACTACAAACATACTATGCTGTTGCAGTTTTGTCACTGAACATTACCAACGCATAATAACATGATATTTTCTCTTAACTTGGCAGCCACGCAGCTTCATCGCGATACTGTTTATATTATCTTACATATGTATTGAAACTCATTCAAAAAGCGCCAACAAGAAAATAAGTTCGGTGACGTGACAATCCTATCCAAAGTACGTTTTCAATTCAACAATTTCATACTAAATTTACAGCTTTCACAAGGAAAATATAAATATGACACCCACCTGATCTGCTACATCCTCGGCAGTAGACACATATTCGCTCGGAATTTGCATTTTTCAAAGCTGTTTCACAAGCACATTCACCAAAAAATGAAATTTCACTGCCCGTCGGAACCGTCACGTCAGTCCTTCGCCGTCGAATGAATGACGTGTGGACAGTTGGAATACACTTCCTGTTCGACCAATTATCTTCCGTATTAGTATCTCATGTTTACTGAAATGTAATAAATCAGTTGATATAAGATAAATTATCAATTTATTTTAACTATTGTTCTGCCAAAGTAACTGACAATTTAGTTGATTTTAAATTTATGAAAAAGACAACGACCCGGATGTTATTGTTTGGAAGCTAGCTTGCTGTGCGATAAACGTCAAAAACTGATAGTAACGTTTTGTTTATGCATCTAAATATTTTCTTATTTTTCTATTTCTATAAAAATCAGTTAAAATAATTATTTTCATAAATATTATTTTCTGAAGTTCTTATTTATATTCAACTATATTCCAACATTTTCAAAATTACAGACACTGATCAGCCTTTACTGCATTATGAAACGGCAATTATTACTAAACAGATGACAGATTATAATCTTGGTGACAGGACAGACTTTAAATATGATAGTCTATGACAGATCAGTGATGCCAATTTAGCCCCTTCGGGGCAAGATCTAGCCCTTTTTCTACTGGTTCAGCCCCGAATATAATGATTTAGCGCCTAGCCCATAATCTAGCCCCAAATATTATCGCCTGTCAAAAGCATTTAAACATAAATTACGAAACAGGATGATCTTTGAGTCTCTAAATTCCATACCATAAATACGAACTGGCCTTACCAAGTCAAACCAAACTTACTACACATGGGTAATCCCATAGGTTCTCCTTTAAAAAATAATTGTATTCAATTTAAATTTATTCTGAACCAGGCTGCGCGCAATGAGGCCCGAGCCCAATCAACGTCGTCAGCGTAAAGTGAAAACCTTCTAGATGAATTAGATGACTATCGAGTTCGTAATTTTATGATTAAACAATATTTTATAATCCAGAATGATATTTTTAATTATAAATTTACACATTACTTATTCATGAAATCCATTTCATTAAAGAATCTAATTATGGAAAGAGGAACATTAGATATGAAGGGGCCAACTTTTATAATAAGCTGCCTGAGGACATAAAAGAAATCAAATCGTTTAACATATACAAGAAAACTTTAAAAAGCTACATACTAAGAGATCTTTCCCGACCAATAGACTAAAAAAAAAAAAAAACAAAAAAAAAAATACACTTGGACTGACAGCAGTATTAAACAAATCAGAGACGACGTCCACATAAAAACTCCTTGCACGTTAATTTACAAAGTAAATAAAACAAAGTACATCACATCATACTTTTTCGTTTCTTGTTTTGTTCCGCACTGTGGTATAGGCCTTAGTAAACACGCTACAACCGATGAAATGCACCCTACCCGCATCACCCAAAGTTCTGCTGTGTTTCTTGCGTAGAACTACCTACTTCTTATTTGTTTTTTGTTCTGTATAATAACTTGAAAAGACAATACTAATCTTGTTCAAAATGTTAATTGTTGTTAGTTTAAGTTTTGTAAGCTACGCTTGTTGGCATATTCTTTAAACGTATTTACTATGTTTTTCTCTATAAGTGAATTTGTAATTCTTTTGAGAAAATAAATATCTTTAACCGTATCTTTATTTTTCGTTATTTAGGCATGTGCTAATCTAGCTCCAAAACCTGACACCAAGTTGGCAACACTGTGACAAATTGACAGTCTTGACAGAAGATGTTTAGGAACTTTGGGAGCTAGCTAGCGTTAAGCCGATAGCGACTTCTAAACATTGTATTGTGAATTATTTATTTGTAGCTTTATTATAAAAATAAAAGAGTAAGTGACCGCTTTTTGATTTGGTTTGGTTACTCTCTTGACAACCTAAACATTGAATAACTAAACTGTTAAAATAATAATCTTTATACTGGATAACCTAGTTTTCAGAAGATGCTGGAAGTCACTTGTAATGATCGTCTTGGGAAGAAAGTGAGAGTGAAATGCAATCCTGACGACACAGTTGGAGACCTCAAAAAGTTAATAGCAGCACAAACCGGCACACGATACGACAAGATTGTCCTAAAGAAGTGGTACACAGTGTTCAAGGACCACATCAAATTATCTGACTGTATCCTTTTCTAATGTTCTTCCAAGTGAATCCAATCCAATCATGACTTAGTCGAAATCTAGTCTGCCTGTCTTCACTAACTACTGGACACAGCAATTAATGTTATGAAATAAGTTGATTATAGAAAACAATTTTTCATGACCATTGGTAAATTTGAAAACAAATTCTGCAGGATTTTATGAATCTCATGAACATAAACACGGACAGTCTCACATGTGCCATCATAAAGTCAATCTAAGAAGCGTTCGAATATAAAACAATTGTGTCCAATACAAAAAACCTGCTTCCTTAACCTCCACACAGATGAAATCCACGACGGTATGAACTTGGAACTTTATTACCAATAGGAGCTGATAATGGAATGGAGTAATTTTACTAAACTGCTAAATATAAGTAAACTAATTTAAGACAAAATCTTGCTGTTTTATTTATCTTTTGATATGATCAACAAGTGACATTTTTTAAGTAAGTATTCAATACTTAATTAATTTCAAAACGAAAAAGTTGCATAATTAGTAGTAGTAGAATAATTCGTAATATGCGTATCGCATCGTAAAATGGATTTCTCAGCTGTATTGGTTACATTTTCTGTGGATGATGCAGAGAGGATAGAGTAGCTAAAAGGAACAAGTACAGTCCCGGACTTTAATTAGCCACTTTTAAACTTTCCAATTTTGCAGTTTTATACATTCACGAGATTACACAAACTTAAACCGCATGCTCGTAAACAAGATGACAAATTACTTATAATCGGAAATAGTCTTATCCATAGAGGTTGAAGGTTGACTAATAAATTGTCAATGATAAATCCACTGTTGCTTTATCCAATCTATTTGATACTGACCTCCTTTGGCAGTTGAAATGTCAGAGACGATAATTTCGAATTTTGGTGAATCGTAGCCGTATCTATTTATGTTTATATGTTACACTTTACAGTTATCATATTGTCATGAACGGTATCTTAGACCCGCTTGTGGTATAATGTTCCTTGTCATGGACACTACGCGTTCGGATAAAATCGTGGGAACGAGTTTTTCCGACGTCGAAATGACTAATCATAATTTTTCCATACGCTAAAGTTACTATCGCTACGCTAAAACAATTGTCGCTAGGTTACGGTTGCTAGCCCTTCAATTGGTTGACTTTGGGTCGTCACTCTGGACTATGTACGAGTATAACCGACTAAACCCGATTTGCATTACACGGCTAAAATAGGAACTGTGGCAACTGGCTTATCAATTAAAGTCCGTGACTGTACTTAAAAAATATTATAGTTTGATGCATGGAATAAATGCATATTTAGCTAATCAGCAATCCCACCATGAATCAGAACCGATGTCATGATGCCAAGCCTCACGATTTAAATATTTACTCAAAAAGCAGGGTATAGAACTGTATTTCTTATGACATGGGATCTGAAGGGTCGGAGAACTTTTCTAGCCGTAGAAATGAAGAACGTAAAGTATATAGGTACTAATTGTATGTAAAGACATCTGGCTGTCTTAATTTTTCGTACTTTTAATTTATCATAAAAATCATCATGTACAGACGCCAGCACATCAAGCTACCCCAATCTGTCAAATTTCTGTGTTCCATTTTCAACTTTATCGAATAAAGATTAGGATCTGTTCAATTGGGAAAATTTTACTGTTTGGGGCAGCTTGATGTGTTGGCGTCTGCTGTACATATATAGGTAATATAGGGACACGAAAAAAATATCGAAACTTAGTGGTATCGAGTACGTTTCCTTTCGATACCGATACTTTTGTACTCGATACTTTGCATTCGATACTTTTATGAGTTCGATACTTTTTTTCGATACTGCTCATGAGTACAGTATCGATACTTTCTATTCGATATCGTGTCCCTATACCACAGACATATAAAATCCCTATACATATAGTAGTACATTATATATATATATATATATCTCTGTACATTTTGTTACGCAAAGTTACTTCAATGTTACCTATTACAAATTCAACTGATGAAACAAATACCTATTGGTCTTTTGATTTCTATTGGATGTGGTTAAACCAACAACCACTTTTGTTTTTTTATGCCATGTTTTTCTGCATTATTAGCCGATTACTAGCTTGATTTTTCAAAAAAAATATGAAATGGCAAGACTGTAAAATGACCTCGTTGTAAAATTCATTCGTATTTCCGTGTTATTTATTTTTCGTTCGGTCATCTAGCATCATCATCATTCATTATCGTTCATTCATTGGCGGCCATTGTGGTTTACTTTGTTTTGTCAAATTCAGAAAAAACGAAATCTAAAATTATTACAATTTAGTGAATAAACTAAGCTTCCTACATTTTCCTTGAATGAAGACGGTGCTATTAACATTATAAATAATTATTTATATGATAAGTATAGTGTTATATGTATTATAATGTCAGAAGTTGAAGGTATGTATCGTGCCAATATTCCAGTGATTATCATTTGTACTCGACCACTAATGTTTGTTGATTTTCAGAGTTCAACCAGCAAAAGCCTGCAAAGACAGGCAAGCAACATAACGTATTACCAATCTGGGGTAATGAACAGACTATGAACCTGAACCCACTAATCTTAGCAAATATACAGGGCTCTAGCTACTTCAAAGGTAGGTAAGCAAACATACCAATGCACAGGCGCTTGGACTTCGTTTGTTCCACTTTATTTTACTTTCATTTGTTACCGTTATTTTTCTGTTACTGTTCCTGACTCGCAAACCCTATAACGCTCCTCTTGTCAAGGATGTCATACTTTTCCCGCTGTTTTTAATTATAAAGTTATCAAGCATCATAAATGTGATTAAAACTGTGTATTGTTACCTGTAGGCTAATTAAAAACATGATGCTGCTATAGTTCCATCTGGAATGCCAACAGAAAGTGCTAAAGCATTTTGTTACTACTTAAAAAAAACTTTAGCAGAAACAGTAACAACACAAAGACAAATGAAATTATGAACTCCTTGTTTTCCCACAACTCATTGAATTACCATTATCTGCAGTGCACCTATTCAAGCTGAAGACGTACCATGAGGTGGTTGACGAGATCTACTACCAGGTCAAACACCTGGAGCCCTGGGAGAGAGGGAGCCGCAAGACTGCCGGCCAGACGGGCATGTGTGGCGGCGTGAGTATGTTCAACCGCAACTTTGTATACTTCCTTGTTGTTTTGTATTGATTGGGCTGTGTTACCATGGAATCATAACAACCATGAATTCTCACAAAACAGACTTACTACTGTACAGTGAATATAAATCATTGTGAAGTTGAGTCATTCATGGTTATATTCATCTAGTGCTAAGTTAAACTGATTTGTTTCATGTTGTCCTAATAGGAAAACATGAACCATTGGAGAATAATTAAGTAGCATACAATTATTATTTCATTAATGATTCCTATCATTAGGCATTAAATCTCCATGACATGAAACAAAGCAATTGTTTGTTTGTAGGTGCGGGGAGTAGGCGCCGGCGGAATTGTGTCTACAGCATTCTGCTTGCTATACAAACTGTATACTCTACGCCTCACACGCAAGCAGGTTAATGGCCTCCTGCAGCATTCTGACTCGCCTTACATCAGAGCACTTGGTAGGTATGAAGTACAACATTTTTACTAGATGTTTCTAGCAAAATATTGTATGAGAAGAACTTTCTAGATTTAATTAAATATTGATCAAATTGGCAAAAAAGTGTTATCGTAAACAAAAACTTTGTATGTGTTTATACTATTCTTCTTATAATATTTTCTTGTCCAAATTGGTATAAATTCTCTTGTCGAAATTGATATAGATTCTAAAAATGTTTGTTTCCTGTATAAACTATAATATTCTGTGTCCCATCTGCAGGATTCATGTACATCCGCTACACACAGCCCCCAGCAGACCTGTTCGACTGGTACGCAGACTACTTGGACGATGAGGAGGAAGTAGACCCTCGCGCGGGGGGCGGAGGCTCCACGACTATCGGCGCCCTGGTGAGACAGATGCTCATCAAACTGGACTGGTTCAGCACACTCTTCCCCAGAATACCGGTGCCTATACAAAAGCTGATTGAACAGAAGTAGGTAACTTGTTACTCTTTATATACAGAATATTATTAGGAATTGTTTTTAATCAAATCAAAATGTTATTATACTGGAAAAGAGAATGAGGTACTCTGAGATTTTTTTTTACAATGGCCAAACTGCTATTGATATCTTTAATTGACATAGTAACATTTTTGTTTTAAAACATTGATTTGAGAAATGTGTCATCTTCAAGAATGGTGTTTTGCATTTGCTTTTTTTGAATTTAACATTTTATTTATTTTTGTTTGCTGTTTTTGCTTTGTGAATGTCATCATAATATTTCACTGTAATGATTCTAGCAAGCCTGTGCGGTCTACAGTCGACAATCCCGCCTTATTGCCATGTGGATTTACAGGAACTTGTTACGAATTACACTGTTACGTGAATACTTTCGTTATTAACGCTGCCTGCAATTTTGGTTTCGACCAAAATTACGGTCAGCGAAAATAACTCACGATATTATTGGTACAAACACAAGGCTCTATATATTTTATTACTATCCAATCTTACTAAACAACTTGAAAATACTAGGCTAGGAGAGCACAACAGGCAGATGGCAGCATCAAAGCCAGCTGCAAACTTCCGCGGCGGCGGAGGCAGCAGCAATGGTGGAAACAGCGCGGGAGGTGGAGCGCCTGGTGGGCCCGGCCCGGGTGCCGGCGCCGGTGCGAACGCGTACCACCCGGCCAGAATGGACGTTGACCGGAGAGAGCACGACGACAGAGACAGACGTGATTACGGCGAGGTTGACAGGTAGATAATTTACATTTTTCCCATTCTGTAATAAGGTATTTTACTCTATTTGAGAAAAAATCTAAAAATATATTATTGGGATAGCGTAGGCAAAAAGCAGTCGGAAAATGTTGGTTTTAGTTCATGAATAAAATAAATTTAAAAATTCCATTCAAATATTACAGTTTTTTTAATCTGTTTTTAAACACCATGAAACAGTAGCCGCCATGTTATTACGTCATACCGCTGTTTAAACTAATCAACTGAACAACTTTGTACTTTTATTATGTTCGTAACCAAAGTAATTTTTATGGAATTAATATCTTACATTCAGGAACAGCAAACCAACGATAAATTAAAATAGCGTCCGCTGCGTCCAGCGTATTCGTAAAACTACGCGCGAAATATGAAAATGTAGAAGGTTGACCATTCATTGTCTGGCTTGGTGCTAAAAGGGCCAAAGTAAGATTTTGTATGAAATGAGATTGTAATGTTTATTGAAAAAGTATGTTTTTTTTGTGCTAAAAAGGCGTTAGTTTATCAAAAATCTTTCAAAAGTAACTATGTAAAAAAAGGCCAATGTAGTGAGCGTTTTCATACCGTTTAGTAAAAAAAAAATGTGATAAAAGGGCTGCAGTGTATTTAAGCAACAACGTATTTTGGCCCTTTTTGCACCAGGTCACAGAATTAATTTACCATCTCTTTACTTCAGGTACTCAAAAGACAGAACGAGACGTGACGAGCGGGAGGTGAGAGATCGCGACCGCGACAGAGATCGGGAACGAGGTGATCGTGGTGACCGCGACCGAGAACGTCGCGATCGGGACCGCCGCGAACGTGAGCGCCCTGAACGCCCTGATCGTCCTGACCGTGAGCGCCCTGATCGCCCTGACCGTGAGCGCCCTGATCGCGCTGACCGTGAGCGCCTTGATCGCCCTGAACGTGACCGCCCTGATCGCCTTGAACGTGACCGCCCTGATCGCCATCGCGAGAAGTCGCGGTCTCGCGACCGTCTACGCCACCGGTCGCGGTCCAAAGACCGCCGCTTTAGATAATGTTTAGCAAAACATAGATGGTTGCAATATTGTGTCTTCACGAATGAATAATAATGATGTTCAGGATTTTGTTGTTTTAATTAGTAGACCTTTAATTTTACCTTTTGTTTGAAGATCAGAAAGATCGCTTTACATACTAAGACTCCTCCGTGCCTCGGAAAGCACGTTAAGCCGTTGGTCCCGGCTGTCATTCGTGGATCATTGCCAGTCGTTACGGGTCGTCAGAAGCCCGAAAGTCAGACAACCAGTCTTACCAAGGGGTATCGTATTAACCAGTAACTGAATTGTGGAGGTCAGATAGGCAGTCGGTCCATGTAAAATACTGGTATTCAGCTGCAGCCGGTTAGATTGGAAGCCGACCCAAACATAGTTGGGACAATGTTAGGCAGGTGATGAGAAAGATCGATATTTTTCGTTTTTATCGTCATACGTGGTACCTACCTAGTTAAAAAACAATGACTCAATTTAATCAAAGCATTAATCAATGCACAGCAAATTGTAATTAGCACAGGTGAGACATGTAATATTTGATTTAACACATGTAACTGCGTAAAGTGCAAACTTAGTTATTTTCAATAGGGTTACAAGGTTGTATGAACTAGCGAAAGGATTTTGATGCACTGCGTCACTGACCCACATGATGCAGTATTAGATGCATTGTTAGTCGACATTACTCGACGTTTACACGAACGATAAAAATCGCGGCGGGATTGGTTACGTACTGGATCTGCAACGTACTGCTTAGCGCCGAGAATAAATTGATAATCGAACACACTTGTTTTTTCGACACGCTGAATACTCACTCGCGCTGCACTCTATAGGATTCCCAATGCTCGGTCCTACACCGAGAGTTGAAAATCCAGTGCGCGATAAAATCCCGCCGCGGTTTTATTAGGTACGTCCGTGTGAATGTCAACTTAGGCCGTGTAAAAGCTGTTACTTTTTGTTTGGTGAGCTCATGTGAAATACTATATTGTAGTCTGTGTGTGAACTTGAAGTCGTCGCGCCGACAAAGGGGCGCCTTTCGCTTTTCCTTCCGAACAAAAAGTGACATGAACGCGACGATCGCTTTCTAATATTATTGTGACACGGGGTTCACATCTCGGAAATCCTGTCCGAATCCAATTTTTGTAGTTATATTTTGATGATTACGGATCTTCAAAAATTTGAATGAAAAATAGGCATGTACAGCGTGCATTTTTCGTTCAACAACAATGGATGCAATTTATTGTATGTAGGCATCGTATTATTACCCAATAACTAGGTTATGGACATCAGTTATGCAGTTGTTCCATGTAAAATACTGGTAAACAGTTTATTGTTGGTCCTTATCATTGTGTCACTATCGCTATTACCACATTAAACAATTCTCATTAAGTAATTATAATCGATCGTCGTAAAATTACATAAGTCTGATAAATCAATTCTAGTATCATGCATATTGAATAATAGTTTAAAGAAACAATAAGGATTTCAGTTTTTAAGTTTGTTTATTCCATTGTATGTAAGGGTCTTAAAAATTGTTAAAAAAAAAAACTTCATAAAAAGCAGAGCCAGAATTTGAATGATTGAGAACAATAGTCAAGCTTATAGCTAATAATAAATAGACATTCAACGGAAAATCATTTAGATCTATGCAGTTGGGCCAAAGTTGCGTCAGCCTACGCTGCAGCGCCTTTCGCGGCTTCCTGTTGTTCAAACTTGGGGTATTTCTGCTCCACATTAGCCCAAGAGATCTTGCTGTTAGATAAATCTCTAACGACAGTTGGTACATCAGTCAATGGCAGTCTAACTTGTCCCATGCTATCCCTTTCCCTCAATGTCACAGAATGGGGCTCTTTGATAGTGTCGAAATCGACTGTAATGGCGTAAGGCACACCTAGCTCGTCAGTTCTGGCGTATCGACGACCAATTGAGCCAGACGAGTCGTCGACTTTGTGGGAAACATCCACGTCTATTAATCCTTGGGACAGGTCTCTGACAAATGGTTGGAACTCAGAGTTGCCGCTAAGCGGTAAGACTACACACTTCATAGGCGCGACTGTCGCTGGTAATGAGAAGTAGGTCCTCTGTTCATCACCTTCCCTCATTTTAAAGTTATGTTCTAAAATAGAATACAGGATCCTGCCAATACCAAATGAAGGCTCAATAACACTGGGGATAATTTCCTCAACATGGACTGTTTTCTGAGTCTTCTTCACACTGACAAGTTTTGGTGTGAGTTTGAATTCGCCACCAGGAGTGGAGAGGGTGTACTCTCCATCAGCATCCAACTTGGATTGCAGATCATCTAAAGCTGCAGAGTCCATAGCTGCTAGTCCATCATTTATGAGTTTGGCATCTTTCTTGAACTCTTTGCCAATGGCTGCTTTGTTTGGCACGGGTTCAACAACCTCAATCTGTTTGGGAGCTGGTAGTTTCTTCTCAGCTGCTAATCTGATGCCAGTTGCTTTGGAATGCTGGTTCAAGTCATAAGCTGACCGGTCAGCACAGCCTACACATTCTACCCAGCCATAGCTGGTGAGGCACTCAGCATCCCAGCAGTCACAGGCATAGTGAGCCATCTCATTACCCATGTGTTGTCTAAACCTCAGCTTCTTAGGTTCAATGCCAACAGCTAACATGTATAAGTGGATTCTGGCCATGAAGTAGCCCAGGGTCTCATTGTTAACAATGCCTTTGGAGACAGCATCACCAATAGCCATGATCTCAGCAGGTCTTCCTTGTTCCTGGCTATCAGCTGAGTAGAACAGCATCTGGGTGTCCTTCACAGATTCAAATTTAGGATGGTCTTTGGTGTCACAGAAGTGTTCAATTTCACACATTGTGAATTCTCTCACTCTCAGCAGACCAGAGCGAGGTGAAATTTCATTTCTGAAAGAGTTTCCAATTTGTGCTGCGGCAAATGGTAGTCGGCCCTGGTTGAACTCTAGAAGACGTTTGAAGTTGACAAAGATACCCTGAGCAGTCTCAGGTCTGAGGAAACCTTTCACCAATCCACTGGGGCCAATCAGGGTGTTGAACATGAGGTTGAATTCAATTGGAGGAGTGAGGTCATTGCCACTGATGGGTGACTTCATCTGGAACCTCTGCATCAAAGCTGACATCTGATCAGCTGTCATACCATCAAGCTTTACAAGAATATCTTCAATTTCAGCTTTGAGGTTGGCAGTTGTGTTTTTTTCACTCTTTATCTTCTCAAGGTGAGCTTTAATTAAGTGATCTAAACGGAAACATTCTCCAGACTTCACATCTTTAGTCATAAGGTCAGCAAACCGTTCCACATGCCCAGAAGCTTTAAGTACAGGTTCTGGTGTAAGAATTGAGCAGTCTACCTCCAACATCTGTTCTTGTAGAATAAAGTATTTCCTCCACAGTTGGATCATATTGCTTTTGAGAGCACAACCCATAGGGCCAAAATCAAACTGGCCAGTAATACCACCATAGATAGCAAAGGACTGGTCATAGAAAAATCTTCTTTTGATAAGGTCCTCCATTTTCGCGCGATCAAAAAGTTCCTCTGATGGGGCGAGGCTGAGTTCTTTATCCTCCAGAACTTTCTTCCTGGCTTTAAGTTCAGCAACAGCTTTCTTAACGTCAATTTCAGGGGCTTTTTCTTCTTTGAGTTTCCTGACTAAATCACCCTGTTCTTTGACGACGGCCCGCAGCGGCGCAAGGATTTCTTCAATTTTAGGATCAGCCATGATTATTTCTCTGTGGGGATTCGGTATTTTGATCTTCCTGTGAAGCTTATTGCTGCCCCAATAATTGTGAGATGGTCGGATTTGACTGCAGATGATTTGCAGTTGTTTACTAAATACACTACACTTATAAACGAATGCTACAACGTTTCTCATTTAACTAAGCGCAAATTAACTTTCTATTAATATTAATCCATCTGGCAGCCGGTAAATTATTCGCTAACGCTTTTTGATCGCGTGGAATGACGAAACCACGAATCACCACGATAAATTTCAAGAAATTGACTATCACATTTTCGAGTGTTCTCTGTGATAAAATTTTGCATAAGAACGAGATGGGTAAATACAGTTACCACGAGTGAGACAGAGTGCGATTCCAAACAAATGCTTCAATTTCGTTCTTGGTAAGAATAGGCAATTAATTTTGACAGTAGCTACAGATTTTGAAAGGAACTGTCATTATGACAAGTGCCATGCCACACAAATTCTGCGTTCATTGCAATGAGGTCAGTATTATTATTTTTTATGGAAATATACCTATTCTAAACGGAAAAACGTTCCCTATCAATCAATACTGTGGGGAGCTGAACAGTTCTTCTGCTAAATATTTAATTAGGCATATCCTAACTATCAATTAAATAAATCGATATAAAAGTTATTGATATCTGGCTATCATCCAATAAAAGAAAAAAACTCATGATACTTCCCTGAATACTGACAACACTGTGATTTACCATCTCTTTCTAACTTTAAATCACTGCGTAAATGATGGCGAGATGAAGCGTGATAGGAATAGTTTTAATTATTTGTTTTCTTTTTCGAATAATTTCAGATTTGACAGCACAAAGGAGTCGGCCATTTTATTGCTGGTTGGTGATCGGGGGGTGAAGCTGTGGCTTAGCGCCCAGTGTAGCATTGTTGTATTTTTATTGAGTTATTTTTCTAAACATCCGTTTTAACAACGTACAAAACAGTATACGTATTTAGTGTAAGTTTAGGTGTTTTTATGTATTGACTTGAATCGGAAGAGCAATGGACGATCCGAATAGGATGATGGCGCACAGCGGCGGGCTCATGGGGCCGCAGGGTTACGGGCTGCCTGGCGGCGAGGGAGCCCCGGCCGCGGGTGAGGGCGAAGCACGCAAGCAAGACATTGGGGAAATATTGCAGCAGATCATGAATATCACAGATCAGAGTCTTGATGAAGCACAAGCGAGAAAACACACGCTCAACTGTCACAGAATGAAGCCTGCCCTATTTTCAGTGTTGTGTGAAATCAAAGAGAAAACAGGTAAGCGAGCTGACGTATTTATATGAGTGGCTACTGAATTTACGGTGGTTGAAGAATTTGTGCATTCAATTACGATTCGTAGTCTAGTTTCTCTCTGGCTTTGTTTGGTGAATGTTTTCAGTTTTCTTCAGTAGGGAATAAATATGTTTCATGTAAAATAAACATTTTATTTTGAGGCTTGCATTTGTGTTATTTATACTCTTCAGAGTTTTCATTCATGCAAGATAAGTATATCTACATGTACACAAAATACATACAAATCTTGAACATGAATCTTGTTTGCACACCTATTTCGGAATTTTTCAGTGGATCACTTGAATACATTGTATGGAAATCTTGTTATAGGTATTGTTATTCTCAAACAAACCATAACAATGAAATTGTGTGTGGTGCCACCCGTGGTCAAATTCAAGCCCTTTTACACTATTGCTGATGCATTTTATGTTCCAGCAATAAGGCAATATTATGCCCTCATGGATGGATTTTAATTTTCGCTTGGAACCCTAATTCTAAATGAATTTAAAGTAATCTATTTTACTCCTTAGAACATCAGCTATCTGCTAGTGAATGTTCTGTCAAAATTGGTCCAGCAGTTTTGAATATTACCTGGAACAGAGAGACAAACATAAATTTAAAAAATGTTAATTTTTATAAGTACCATATTATATGCAATTAGTAAGAAACTGTTTTAATGACATGACACAATTTGTATGGATATATAGATAACTTCTTAACTATGAATATTGGGTTAGCATTATAAAAAACAAAATTGGGGTGGACCACCCTTAACATTTAGGGGTATGAAAAATAGATGTTGGCCGATTCCCAGACCTACCCGATAAGCACACGAAATTTTATGAAAATTGGTTCAGACGTTTCGGAGGAGTAGGTAACTAACATTGTGACACGAGAATTTTATATATAAGATAATCCTAGACAGTGATAAATCTGAAATCTTGATCACAGAACTTCAGACCTATTAAACAGGTGATTTTGAGCTCAATCTGAGCCTTTGGAATTTATTTTGTGTCATTGTATGAGTAGGTATATGAATACCATTTAAAACTCCATTCTTTTTTTTTTTTTTTTTTATTTGATTAAAGGGCTTTGTCGCTTAGCGACCACATCGCCCAGTGCAGAAAAACATAATATTGTTCATTATGATCTATCTTATAACTAACTTGTACAATTGTTTTGCCTTATCGGACAATGGAAAAGCGAGGATGGAATTACATAAGCCAATATCATAACTTTTATGTAGTCCTAAAACATCAATTCTAGTATTTTCATTCCGGACACACTCCAACAGGATATGAACCACATCATCAACAACTCCACAGTCATCACAGTTTGGAGACAAAGCTTTCTTCATTAAATAAACTCCATTCTTAAAGTTTAAAACCTTTCTTCAACAAATGATGAACTGCCTAGATTTGTGTGTTTAGATTTTCTGCTGTGTTGCATTCATGACAGAAGAGCTGTAAAATTCACATCTAATGCAGCAGATAGTAACATCAGTTACAAAGGTACTTAAATTTTGTAACAAAAGGTACTAACATTTTTGAACAGTGCTGTCGCTCCGCAACACGCAAGAAGAAGAGCCTCCAGATCCCCAACTGATGCGTCTGGACAACATGTTGATAGCTGAGGGTGTGGCCGGCCCAGAGAAAGGCGGAGGCGCCGGTGCTGCTGCCTCGGCCTCGGCCGCCGCTGGTGAATGGGGTAATTGCTTTGAAGTTTCTAAAACATATATATTTTTATCGGCATCATCACCTAACCTGCACTCTGACTGTAGAAGACTTTATATTAAAAGATATTTGCCTTTAAAATTGTATTGGTTTCTTTTAGATGCTTTCAAACATAACTTAGGCATCAGGTTTTCCATTTTTACTTAATTTATTTTACTTAAAATAGAAGATAGTTGATGTTTGTAATCTAACAACATTAAAAATAAAAATCTAACAACATTAAAAATAAACAATACCTTCAGTTCAGTTACAAATAGGAGAATCCAACACAAATGTAAACAAGTAAGCTAATAAATTACATAAATGGGTCTTAAATCTCATGAATGTTAAAATATTCTGACAGTTGTATGTAAAACATACATGTTTTATGGTATAAATACAAACTGCTATTGGTTAGTAGGTATTTTCAAGTGGGATTTGTAAGAATACAGAATGTTGGGGCTGGGAGAACCAATATCCAGTTTCATAGCCTTACCACTGAAAGACAAGCTTAATTTTAGTTTGAATCCCAATAAATTGCTGTCTTTTGATTGAGTACAGAATCACTAACTACTAGATTTGAATTAGGAAGGCTATTTATCCATGTACAGATAGAATACTAGAATAAAAAATGATACCGTCAACAATTCTCTCCCTTGCTCAATTATAGTCCTGTATCCTCTCATCAGATAACGCGATCGAGCATTCGGACTACCGTGCAAAGCTAGCACAGATCCGTCAGATCTACCACCAGGAGCTAGACAAGTATGAGAACGCCTGCAATGAGTTCACTACACACGTCATGAACTTGCTCCGCGAGCAGAGCCGCACCCGACCTATTACACCTAAGGTAGGTTCAATATAGAGTTGAAATTAAAATCTCTTTGTGGACAGTCCCAATATCAATTTAAATTGTAAAATATTGTCTGAATAACATTCGAAACTTCGGACGTGAAATGGCAGTACGATATCCAGCGAATTTTTTCTCTTTTTTCATAAAAGACTTAAGTTGCTGGCGATTTGAGAAACTGACGTCCTCAAACAGATTTTGTCGTCGCTAGTGACAAATAGGCGGTTGGTGGACATGAGATTTTAAAATGTCGCTGGTGACAAATGTTGCTTGTGTTGTGTACACACACAAGTTGTGTGTATAAATTTGAAGTAATTATAAAATTATATAAATTTTACGTTCCCATCAGTCAATTACACCACTGCAAACTGCCGCCTAAATAATAATCTCCCAAATAGTTTCTTTAGGAAAATTAGGAATAGCCATAACTTGTGTATTTGCCTGTAGGAAATCGAGCGCATGGTGCAGATCATCCACAAGAAGTTCAGCTCCATCCAGATGCAGCTGAAGCAGTCCACCTGCGAAGCCGTCATGATACTGCGCTCACGGTTAGTTACTATACAACATGTAGCTATTTTATTGTAAACTTTAGAATGGAATATGTTCATTATGTAGTAGGTAAATGGAGTGATAAAGTGCGGTCGGAAGATATCACGCACGTCACCACAGCTTCATCTACTCAACATCTCGTCTATAGCCATAGTTCGGAAGGATTTTTCTCATTATTTCTTGTGAAAATAATCACTCTATTTGCCTATTGATTTGTAATGATAGCACGATTTCTACAAAGCTTATAGCTTTTAATTCATCACATTAATAAAAGTCACTTCCAATCTAATAAAGGAACGAAATGTTCATTGAAACATTTCGCTCTAACCAGCTCAACTTTGGCCTCTAAACAACCAAAATCTGGGAATTCCCGCTTGCAGTTTCCTGGACGCGCGTCGCAAACGCCGCAACTTCAGCAAGCAAGCGTCGGAGATCCTCAACGAATATTTCTACTCGCACCTGTCCAACCCTTACCCCAGCGAGGAGGCGAAAGAGGAGCTGGCCCGGAAGTGCGGCATTACCGTGTCTCAGGTACCGTGACGTCACTTCCGCTTTCAGTTTCCTCGACTCGCGGAGAAAGCGACGCAACTTCACGAAGCAAGCGCTGGAGCTGCTGAATGAGTACTTCTACTCGCACCTCGCGAACCCCTACCCCAGTGAGGACGCGAAGGAGGAGCTCGCCAGGAACTGTGGCATTACTGTATCGCAGGTACTGCAGGGTTGCCAAGTCTGGGCGGGGAGTCATAAAGACGTAAAAATAACCGCTCCATTTGAATACAAAGACATTAAAAATGAGTTAGGTGTTTTCAAAGAGTAGATAATGTTTATTCAAGTTTGATGCCTAACAGATTAAAAAGGAAGACTTAGAGCTAAATAAAAAAAAAACGAAAATTAACAGGTAAATTCAAATAGAATTGGCAACCCTATAGTTACACGACACGGCTACCTGCCGACTCAACACGCGTGACAACCTTATTGTCTTGAAACCAGCACAGTTAGGTAATTTTTAACTCCAACTTGAAGTAGGAACATTAATCTTATTAAACAAAGTTACAACTTAACAATACCCGCGTAAATCATTGTGTCAGTTCATGTACTTGGGTAAAACAATGAAAAACAAACTGTTGTTTTGTGAAGGAGTACTCTTTTTATTTTGCGTGATGAACATCTTGAGAATAGATTACATATCATTGCCATGTAAATTAAAATAGCAAAATCAAGCTATATTTTTTAGATTTTTAAATGAATGGAACAAGACACGACTTTATTCAATAGGCTGACCATTTGTCACTCACTTATGGGTGCGGGGAAGTGGTCTATGATATTCTTCATTTGAGGCTCCACATATTGCTCTTATTACACACCCAGACCTCTCGGTGCCTCGGAAAGCACGTTAAGCCGCTGGGCCTGGCTGTCATTCGTGATCTTTGACAGTCGGGTCGTCAGAAGCCCGAAAGTCTGACAGCCAGTTTTATCGCCCGACCAAGGGGGTATCGCCCGATACCCCCTTGGTAAAACTGGTTGTCAGACTTTGTTACCCAGTAACTGGGTTGTGGAGGTCATACAGGCAGTCGCTCCATCTAAAATATTGGTATTCACCTGCTTCTGCTTCTGGGCAGCCAACCCCAACATAGTTGTGAAAATTCTAGCATTTGAACAGATGAATGAGGTGTTTTACCAAACAATAGAAAGAAAGAAAGAAAAAACGTTTATTTGCGGTAAACATGACGCAAAAAGATAAGGAACACAAAAAAATATAAGAAAAGGTTGAGGGAAACATGCGTCACATCCACGCAAAACGGCTATCACTCAGCATTATGCTGCGACCCTATGCAAGACAGAGCCCCAGCGCTGGTTTTCAGGGATAGCCGGCTTTGACGTAATGACGTCACCCGGTGCATTAAACAATAATTATGAAACTACTGGTACAGCGAACTAAAAGAAGACACAATCACAGAACGACTGTCTATCTTATGTTATAAGTTATTGTTTACTACAAACATTATATTTACTACATTTCTTTACTTAAATACTATTAAATGATATTGTATAATTTACCTGTGATTATTAATATACTAAACTATATTACAACATCGTTTTCTCGCCAGGTGTCCAATTGGTTCGGCAACAAGCGCATTCGTTACAAGAAGAACATTGGCAAGGCTCAAGAGGAGGCCAACTTGTATGCCGCCAAGAAGGCTGCCGGTATGTATACGGTTTCAAGTGGCTTCCTATAAGTAAAGTTATTAATCAACGGGATAAAAGTACAATACCTAGCCGATAATATGGTATGTCGAGCTTTAGAAAGAGAATAGTGATGATTCTGTTGTGCTCCAACTAAAGTTAATTTAGGGTATTGCTATCTCTTTCTTTCTAATGAAACAAGAAAGAGACGGAAAGTCTCTACGACGAACTAAATTCATCGTGCTTAATAAAATCACGCCAAATTCAAGGCAATCCAGACGTAATTTAGTTGTAAAGCGTCACTTTTTTTTCTGCCGCGGTCTGTCAGTAAGAGATAGCAATACTCTTATTCTAGTTTATGTGGTAAACAAAAGAATCCGCATCACTGTCGCACACACAGAGCAACCAAGCGAACATTTTCTGAAACTCGATGTGCTAAATTAGCAGCCGGGTACTGTATATTTTGTTTTGAAGATCACTTCAATACCATTGCCTATTGTCTCAGGTTTTACGTCATTATTTGAATACTTAATTCTTCAAGTTATACCAATTTCAATAACTGTGATAAAAAGCAAAATTATTCAAATTATTTCAAAACGTAAACAATGATTTCATTGAACAAATATTAATTATTGTTTAAATATTTTGAAAACCTAATATATCATCAATTCATCATAGAAAATGAAATAGTTTGTTAAAACTACAAATTGTAAATGTATGAATTCCAAAATACATTTTTAAGATGAAAGCTCCAGGGTAGGCGAAATTCAAATTATCCTACGTTTTAGACAATTTCCCGGTAAGTGTCAGGCTGTAAATTAAAAAAAAAACCAATATGATTCGCGATCATTACAAATATGGCTATACATAATAATTATAATCATTAAAATCTTCAATACAGCCGTGTAAATTCATTGAATGACTTTTTCATGAAATAGTCACATACGTGTTACGGTCGCGAAAGATATTTTAATCAACATACAACTTGCACTGGCCTGCAAATTGCAAAACAAAATAGGATTTTTAGAATTTTGCGGGCTATCCTTGAGCTTCCACCTTACTCCCCAAAAATAATATTTCCATTACCATTTTATTTACAAAATATACTCATACCACATAATCATATTACCCTTCCCTGCATATATGTATAGTTCTATAAAGTTGGGTGAAAGCCAGTGCGTTACATAGAGATACGTTTCCGCACACAGACCTGCCTTGGGTTGGCGCGGGGCGTGACGCTAGCTCACCGCCTGCCAGAGCTTCGGCATATTACAGTAAACCATAGACACTAACTAGAACTAGGCTAATTCGCACTGATTGACGGCTCACTTGGGTTCTTGTCACACCGGCATTTGACACGTACAGGGAACTGCGCTTCAGTAGTAACATTTGAATGACTCAAACCGCCTAAGGGATGATTCTCATTAGACCGGGCCGTGCCGTGTCCGTGGCCCGGACGGTGCACGCATTTGAAACGTTACATACATTTTGTATGAAGCAGTTTATATGACACAGTGCCGTGTAGCCACGGACACGGCACGGCCCAGTCTAATGAGAATCATCCCTATAAACTGCTTCATACAAAATTGCCCCGTCCGCGCCATGGCCACGGCACGGCCCGGCCCGGTCTAATGAAAATCATCCCTTATCAGACGGCATTCAAAGGTTGTCTCTAAGAGAACCGAAAAAACCGCCCTATGTAACTCCGAAAAGTTCAATTGTAATAAACAGGATGCCACTGTAACCATAAATCCAGCACATTGTTCTAGACCCCCTAGCGTAAAAAGGTTTCACAGAAAAGTGCAATAACCTACGTGGAAAAAATTATATAAAAAACGACGAACTCCGCTTGGCTCGTCTTGGCGAGGGCACTGCCGTGCCCCCAGATTGACGAAGAATTTCATCGCAGGGGTTTCAGAAACATGTACTGGATCCATGGTAACCGGTTGCGCGTCGATGTCCCTGCCACCCGGTATTATGGTGTTCAGTAACAAAAAAAACTGTTCATCACTGACACTTTGAAAGTCAAACTATGCCAATTGATGTGCAGTTGACTGTACGACCGACAAACGCAAGTGTGACCAAGGGCCTTAGCGTTCATTACCTAAAGTTTCACCTGGCTATTCATGCAACAATATATTTTGATCTTATGCTCTTCGCCTGGCGTTTAGCAAAGAAGCGAGATATTTTGGTCCTGTTTTGATTGTGTTATTCTAGTCTGCTCTTTGTCTGAATAGCCAAGTGTCACATCAGGCTCAAGACGCGTAGTAAGCCTCTCAGTGCGTGCGTAGCCTTACACACCGCGTACCTTTTACTAGAAGCGCCCAGCGCTGTCCATATAACGATATCTATATTCGTTTGAATGATCTCAGTTCATTGTGTTGTGGGCATCTTTCATCCACTGTCATTGTTTTGCCAAAAACGTTTCAATTTCGTTTTCAATTTTAATTCGGTTGTACTCAAAAGGCATGTTTTCAGTTAAATATATTACCCTTTATAATACTTTACGGCTTATATAATAAAAATGAAATAGAACAAAAATCGACCCGTGTTCATTCAAATCGGGTCCCATAATGTTCTACAAAAGCCTCCATGAAAGATCCCCACACAGTGCACGACCCCCCACCCGCTAGCCTTACACGTATACATGAGAGATGCCCGTGCGCAGCCGCAGGCGCTTCACCGTACTCGATGGGCGCGGCGTCGGGCACGGCCACGCCGATGATGTCGCCGGCGCCCACGCAGGACTCCATGGGCTACTCGCTGCCGGCGCCGGGCTACGACCAGCCGCAGCCCAGCTATGACGGCTCTATGGGCTACGACCCCATGCATCAGGATTTGTCGCCGTAGGCGCGCAGGCGAACCCGTGCCTCAGGTGAGTTCAGAGTCAGATTTTTATTCAAAAGTGTTGCGCCATCCTCATGCGAACTACACATCACGCTGACGTCACGCAAGTCCTGCATCGCGCAAGCAGAGTTTACCGCGCAACTACCATATTTATACAACGTCCGGACATCAATAGTAGAGCAGTTGCCCACCAGACACCACACCCGTCTGGTAGGAGGATCCTTTCTTTTCTTTGGAGGTTGAGAGAACTTTACATCCTGTTCCTCATGCCTCTAAAAAAGAGTCCATGAAGTTTCTTGTCCACTCTTCTCTAAAGAAACCTAGTACACTTTTGAATGGGCAACTAGATACATCTTTCCGTCTATCCGGCTCATTGCAATTGAAAAGTAAATCATTGTAATAAATGGTTTGAGTTGGTTACATCAATAAACGCCCAAATCTATTTTCAGTTCCTCTGTGTCCCGATTTCTTGCTACGATTTAAAATACTTAAAATATATTCCAAGCGCAACTTATCCACTTTTCTTTACATTTGGTTTCGCTGTCATGCATCTATCTTCTCACACAACCAGTCAAAGCTTTCAAGATGACTAACGTGAATCTGTATTGTTTCAGGTTACGGGAATGACACATAATTGTGCAGCTTCCACAGAATTGCCATTTACATTTACTATTATTATGTTAAGTAGGTCAGGTACTACTTACGACCGGTACTTACGTCGGCGCGACACCGGCAGACGCCTAGCATTAGGACATAGGACATTGTATACTACACAATATACCCTAGACTACATATTGTTAGCGATATTTTTGGAAGGAAATGTAATGAAACGTATTTTTATTTGTATTACGAATTCTATACGACTGGCACCCAGTATTTGTTTAAACAATTTATATTATACAAGTTTATTTTTATTATTATACATATAGTCATTTTTTTAATATGAATGATTTTTCAAAGGCAACTATTTATTATATAGTATTATTGTTTTAACCAGTGGCGTTGTTTTTAAATTGATTTGTTTATGTTTATTTTTTCGAAAAGTAATTATTTGGGCAGTATTAGTAATTTATATACAAAAGTAAATCATCACAACGATATGGCGGAGATCTCGAGTTTCTATTCGTTCTAATAATCTTTTACTGTGCGGTGGTTATAATTATACGATAGTTGTAAGATGAAACTAGTGTAATATTATTAATTGTAAGTATTCAGATATTTTGTGCTGACTTGTGTCCTGTACGAAGTGCGTCCGTGTATTTTACTATTTGAAATCCATATTATTTATCGACAGTGGAATAACTCATTGTGGAACACGAGATAATAAATGGCGTTGACGATTGGCAACTTCATAAAATGAAGAATTTTTTAAATGTAAGAATCAAAGAGATCACAATGAAATCATACGATACATGCAACTATTGCATACAATTTGATGTATACGCTTTATTCCGTAGAAGTAAAACCACGATCGTATTCTCCCGCTGTCTGCTCCAACAATAATATTATACGCGCATTTTATAACTATTATAAAATTATTACGGCTAAGTACAGATAGTGTTATAATAATACAAACCATACGAGCACGATAACTTATGTATACGCAATCAAATATCATCATATTTTTATATGCAATTTATTATTGCTAAAATTATATTTATTTAAACAACATGTCGATAAATAGTGTAGATTCAAAATTTATTTATTTGCGCGGACGCTTACTTGTGTGCAATTTTAATATTTTATTAGCAAAGGTTGTGTTAGTATGGCGCACACACACGCATCTTGGCCCAATTGATCTAAATTTGGAGTCATTTTAAAATACCAGTCAATTTTAATTGTTAACACAAAATATTACATTGTTTATACAGGGCCGAATATAAAAGGCCCATTAGTGTAACTCTAGAATCAGAAAATACGACTTCTGTCTCGGCCTGTATAAACTAAATTCGGCTTTGGTGACACGGTAAACCAGGAGTTGTGAATATCAGAACAAAATATTTTAATTATCGTGGTGCTAAAATGTTGGTAGCACAATTTTATTTTACTTGTTAGCCATAAGTTGAAAGTTATTTTATTTCGTCGTACATTTTCATCGAAGCATAACAAGATCTTACGATTGTAACTTAAAATTAGTTCCACTTAGTGATAGTTTGGATATGAAAAAAATAATATTGCTAGAATTAAGTTAATGTGTTCTAAAACAAAATATCTGAAACAGTATACGAGATAAAAAACGAAAATTTAATTGATGTTTTAACGCTGTGGAACATTGGAATTCACGTGCCGCCACGCTTCGCACCTTTCTTACTCGTTCACGATAAATTATTTATTATAATGGTTATAAAGTAATGTTAGTACCGCAAGTCGGGCGCGGCGGCGCGGACACACATGTATACGACGACGAGTTCAATGTTATTGCGACCATCAGATTGACTAAAATACATTTTTGTGTAGTTATGGAGTTGTTTTATTTATAACCTAGCTTTACAGTTGCCGCTGGTTCAAAGCGTATATGAAACCGACTACTCCAACACGTAGAATACACATAATAATTATCACGCCTATAACTCCCGAAGCAAAGAGTATAATAATAATATGGGAGTCCCGAAGTGTTAGGAGACGTGTGCGATATGAGGGTGTACTTTATGGTACACCTTCATTTCGCAACTTATGTTGCTTCATCATCATTTCAGCCGAAAGACGTCCACTGCTGGACATAGGCCTCCCCCAGCGTTTGTTGTGGTAGCCAGATCTCTTCCGGAGATTCTTAGCACCCCTTGCCTCACCGTAACCTTGGCCGCTACCTTAGACAAATCACCACGCTTGGCAG
The DNA here is from genome assembly GCA_947359405.1 of Antitype chi. Lineage (NCBI taxonomy): Eukaryota > Metazoa > Arthropoda > Insecta > Lepidoptera > Noctuidae > Antitype > Antitype chi. Next base: position 2,530,638 of record OX375809.1, on the reverse strand, counting down.
GCGGGTTGGCGATCGCAGTATGGTGGTAAAATGCATAGAGAACGCTGCTGCCCATTCTCTCCCTTAGTCGCCTTCTACGACACCCACGGGAAGAAATGGGATGGTGCTATTCTTTTACGCCCGGCACCACACGGGACTGGGATGTTACTTATTCCCATGTAATAGGGGGCGAGCCTATTGACACCAACGGGGCACAAATCTAGACTCCGATTATTACTACCTACTCTAAAAATATGTAAGACGTCAATAAGTATAATAAAGATTTAGAATTGATGACATTTGGACGTTTTTAAATACAAATGTTATCGAGTAATTCCACTTTGCCCCACCAAGCCCGCCACCCTGGTGTGGCAAAGTGGACTGCCTAAAATTTTGCAGTGGAATATGCCCCACTATTCTGATTTGATGGGGCGGATAACACTAGCATAAACACGCTGTGGATTCTGCCCCACTAGGGTTGGCAGCTCAGGATTTACGAGACATTCACCGCCTCATCTAACCCAAATGATTCACCAAAAATAGAGGGGATATGGCGCTCGGCGGCCGCTGCCGCGGCACCGCTCGCTTCGCTCGCTCGCCGTCGCGCGTTAAGGGTCACTGTTCTAACCTAACCTAACCCAAATGATTCAAAAATACATGTTAACCTTCATACACAAATCCTGAGCTGCCAACCCTAGTGGGGCAGAATCCACAAAGTGTTTATGCTAGTGTTATCCGCCCCATCAAATCAGAATAGTGGGGCATATTCCACTGCAAAATTTTAGGCAGTCCACTTTGCCACACCAGGGTGGCGGGCTTGGTGGGGCAAAGTGGAATTACCCATGTTATCTCTTTGTTTTCGTTACAATTATCGTAATTAGACTATAATTTGTTTAACTTCTTTGTTTTCAAAACAAATCTCATATAATTTCTATATCTGCGATTCTGCGGGTTATCTACTACCCCTCTCATTTTATTACCATTTGTAGTAGTAACAAAGTATTTTGCATTTTGAATAACTATTTAAGCTTTATAAAGTCGCCGGGTTCGACGTTACATGCTATGGTAATGAAAATACTGGTTTTATAATTGGTAATCCGTGAAGCGCATTAGAATAAATTAACCATTTGGGGTGGAGAGCGTATCGAATGAGTTTATGAGAGGACGTAGCTATATTAAGCTGGTTCTTTTTAGGATTCTCCGAAAAATAATTTATCTGCGGCCATGCCACAAAGTGATGGTGGCTGAAAGTGGAACGAATATTATGAAATGACCGTCAGATTTTTCCAGAGATATAAACCTTTTTCGTTTTGCTTTTTTGTTTTTGATTCAAAGATAGAGGTTTATGTTCTGTGGGGGGGGGGGGGTGCTATCATTCCTTCACCGTATCAGATATCAGATGTCATAGTGACGAATCTGACACTATAATTTTACGACGACAAAACGAAAGAAGGAAGGCGCATAGTCCGCTTGTGGTATATGTTCCTTGGGTATAGTCCACATCGCACAAAAGCTAAAAAAGAATGAAGTCATAGAAATGGAATATGTACCAACTACCTGTTTTTACACGACTGCCCAAAAAAAAGATTGTTATTAAAAAATTAAAAACAGTCGACAGGTTTACAGGACTGGATGGACTGATCAGCGGATGAAGCCGATGGTAGAGGTAAATTGGATGAAAATGCTGATATGGTACACCTTACAAGATTGATTATTAGGCAGTAATGTTGCTCAACCATAAGCAAGAATTTGCACACCTGCAACCTAATTGCGTAACACGCGATTAATCATAATTTGTTTCATTTTGACAGTTCAACAATATTCATTGCGTTATTTACGTTGTTGAGCAGACACATTTTTCGAACATATGAAGCAATGGTTTAGCCATCTGTTTCAAAACGAAACGGATTGTGATTAATCGTGAGTTACGCAATTAGGGTGCAGGGTATATTACCACCCTAACGGATTTGAATTCTGATGGTTCATAGGATAGGATAGGATATAGGCCTGATTGCACCTCAACTCGCTAAACTGTTGAAGTGGATCTTAGTCGCTCTTTACTATAATTTAATGCATTGTTTACTCAGCACAAATAAAGTGGTTCGATGTCCTAGTGCGCGCGCAGGTTCGATTCCCCCTTGGGGTAAATATTTGTGTGTGACCTACAAAGTTTTACGTTCGGCATCGAGGTTTTAAGAGTCGAATGGATACTTGAATGAACTTGCAAACAAGGGAGGGACACTCCCTAAAGTGAAGTAGTTAGGTAGAGCAAAATATTTTTTGCAAGAACTTCTGTGTAAAACTACAATATGCAGCCGGTGCGCGGTGGTCAGTCCTCGCTTTTCCTTTCTCTGTTTGTATTCGGAATAATGAAAAGAATTTTGCAAATGTTGGATATTTCGAACCCGGAGTTCGGACATTTTAATAATTAGTATATTGTTTAAGAAAGCGTGGAAGACAGAGTATAATATTAGACAACATGGAATTAGAACGCATTTTATGCATAGGTAGTAGTGACAATATGTTAGTAAAAAACCTACAAAGAGGTTAAATCCACCGGTAATATTGGATGTCCCCTGCTCATGAACAATAAAATAACAAAAAAACGGCTAATCGATCAATATCCTAGTGCTATCACAAACCTTTAGGTAGGTATATGTACCATTCTTTCTTTGTAAACTGATAACGTTAGTGTAAAGAGTGCATTCATTTGTTTTTGTTTATTTTTATCAGGTCATGGCTGACCTTGGCGTATGTGTATGAATCAGGTGGATCGTAGCGTCATGACTAGAGTTAGTAACGCGCTGTCAGTCGCTCGAATCGCCCGACTATAACGTAGCTGCCTAATTAAATGTTAAAATCGTTTGTTAACTTAACTGCTTCTGTGTCCGCCAGAAATTGTAAGTACTGTTCATTTCTTACAATATAATCATTGATAGTAAACCAATTAACGGTAAAAAAAAAATAGAAAACAGAATGATATATTTTCTAGTTTGTAAAACTTAGGTTTATCCTTGATCGTGACATGCGAATTTCGCAACGAATGGACGATATTACAGTTTACCAATAATGACGCCATGGTCTGACCAAAGCATACCGGCCAGAAGTCATAAATTGTACCTATAAGTTTTTGAGTTTCACATTAGGTTTAACTAAGTCCTAATATACCTATCTAGGGAGGAAAATAAGGAGTACCTCTGCCTCATTCAAATAATAAACTCTGTGCACTAAACAAGCACATTCAGTTGCTTTGAATCCGTAACCATCACGCTGGTTATGCTAGGAGGTAGTGAATAGAAATTGCAGTCAGGCAAAATGTTAATAAATCTAACTCTGTCACTCTACATGTAGAATTATCTGATAAAAATACTGATAAAATAGGTAAGTATATTAGCTCTTTTCAATTACATTTTCGGTATTACAAGTTAACACGCCACTAAATTAATTCGCAATTACTTAGTTGAAATGTATGTATTCGTGAGGTCAATGTTATGTTATCGGTTATAGCATCGAGGATGACGAGTGTGCACAGCGCTTACAAGGACGAGGTCCACGACGTGCCCATGTCGGTGATCATCAGGCCGTTCATACCGGAGCTGACTGAGGACAAAGTTGCATCACTCATGGAGACCATACAAGTAAGGAATATTGGATATTTTAGATATTTATTTAGTTTTTTGGCTATCTGGTGAAGGTTGCAAGGAATCCGCTGTGATTCGGGAAGCACATGATCGGTCATCGTGGTGGTGGGAGGCTATAATTTATGTTTTGCTGTGGACGTATTTTGAATGAATGATGTTTGTTCCCATGATTTTCCTTTGTTTACGATGTTTCGGCACTTTAGCAATCGCCACTATCAAGGATATACCTAGGTAATACTGTCGTTATTGTTGGAGGGTGAGGCAAACCTTTCTAATAAGTTTTATGGTGAGTGCCGCTACTACTTTAGTCCACTTTCACTAATGACCACTCACTTATTGGATTTCTGAACACACAATTTTTGACTTATATTTATTCGTTCTGTTCGCGAACTATTCTCGGCATTTTTCGGTCGTTAGATCCTGGAGTCTACATTCTCGACAGTTGCACGTTAAAGACTGCCCTTCTATTTGAAGTTTTCTAACCCTCAGTGTATGAAAGCCTATTGTAAAAATATATTGATTGGCTTTTCAAACATGAATTTGCGAGCGTAGCATATAAGCATAACCAGCCTATAATGTTCCCACTGTTGGGACACAAGCCTCCTCTCTGTGAGAGTAGGCCGTCATCCACCAAGTAGACCTAGTGCGGGTTGTTGGATGTCACGTCTTCGATTTTTTGGTTCTAGGACATGCTGGTTTCCTCACGATGTTTTCCTTCACCGTTTTGAGAGTAGTGATGGTGATTAAATAATTTACTCAAACTAAAACGCCTGTCTGGGTTCAACTTGTAAGTCGCGCCTGTTACCACTGAGCTACCACTGAGACCAGCGCCCTAATTGCGTAACACGCGATTAATGATAATCGGTTTCATTTTGACAGTTCAACAATATTCATTGCGATATTTACGTTGTTGAGCAGACACATTTTTCGAACATATGATGCAATGGTTTAGCCATCTGTTTCAAAACGAAACAGATTATGATTAATCGTGAGTAACACAATTAGGGTGCCGTTTGAGATCGTGATAGTAGGTAATTTTTAAGCACCTAGCTATCCTAATAGTTCACGCACGAAAAAATCGGCATATGGAAAAACTTCTACCTGACTTTACAAAATATTAATACTAAAAGGATTCTAAGAAGGAGAACATTCGTCCGCACCTTTTTTCATTGTTTTTTAATCAAAATTAATTTAAATTCATATTACTTACATAATAGAACGAAGTGTCATGTTTTCTTACTGTTAATTGGATTAAATCCACGGTTTAAAAGAAAACTCCAGCGTTTTATTGAGCCACAGGCTCCAGTGTCTCGTCGTAGACACTAATTAAAACGTTTGGCGTAAAGTATACCTAGGTACCTACATACCTACCTCTTGTAGAAATCTCATTTTACTATTCTCCCCCTGCTTTGAATCTGAATTTAAAGCAATTGAGAGCGTTATGATTTCCCCTAAGTTATAAATGTTATAATCCATATTCAATGGATATAATCGCAGCGACAGAAGCGACTTCGGCCAATCAATAGCCCAGGTCGGTACTTCGCCGTTTAAGTAACCAGTTATCCATTATCCTACATGGATTGCTCTTAACCCCGTTTACTAAGGACTTTAGCAATAACAAGCTCAGCAAATTTCTATATAAGTAAATATCTTGTTTGTAGTGCGTGTCACAAGGAGGCATACTAGGCCCCTTAATGATTGCTTACCAAAACTTGAGTAGAGAGGTAGGGACCCTAGTATTCACAAAATCTTTGTTTCCATTCATTTGTTGAGCGAGCAGTCTAGCAGTAATCAGATAAAGTACCTACAATATTCAAAAGATTACGTCGATAGGTGGCAATAAAAGTAATTATGATTCGTTTGTTTACTAAACTATTGTCGTATGGATAAAAGGTCGATGTAATGTTATCTAAAGGTTAACAAGTCATCTGAGATCGATAAAAATATTATTGTAATACGTAGTTTATTTTGTAAACTTCTCTCCCGGGAAATGACCAGATACATGCTAATATCACTGTGTGACTTTAGGTATCTATCTACCTATTAGCACTTGAATATTGATGCTTGATATTATGAGAATCACGATAACTTTTGCCTACCCAAAATAAGAGAATTAAAATGGATCCGGTAGGTACACTCTTAAATGGGTAAATAATTATTATCTACGAAAGTATGTACCATCGCGGACATTGGGGGACGACCAGATTTCATCCTTATTGCTAAGGCATAAAAGGATGACAATGATCCATCGCTTTTGCCCGCTGTTGTACCTACCGGATCTAAAGCAGCGGCCAGCACCTACTCGTACATTTACCTATACCTAGATTAGGTATTTTTAAATCGAAAATGACCTAATTGAAAATTACTAGAGTGCTATTCGGTGCAGCATTTTAATCGATGATTTGGTTTTTTTTTTGGATGGGAAATCATCAAACGATCTGGGTGGAGAAGGAGGGCGTGTCAGACTTTTACTGACTAAAACCCACCCGTGTTCCCTCAGTTGCCTGTGTGCCAGGGGCCGCGGTATCTCTTTCGAACAATCCGCACCCCTGGCAGGCCGATGCCTGCCTGAAACTGGTGGGGTCCGCAAGGGCATCGGCCCTTGCGGACCCCACCAGTTTAGGCACTATTATAAAAGCAATGAAACAAAAAAAGTTTATAGACCCGCATAATTATTCAGAAAAAATCGACATAGTTCCGTAGGTACAGATTCGAACAACAATCAAATATGTATAACGTAAGGGTCATATTAACTCTGCACCCTAATTGCGTAACATACGATTAATCATAATCTGTTTCATCTTGACAGTTCAACAATATTCATTGCGTTATTAATATTGTTGAGCAGACACATTTTTCGAACATATGAAGCAATGGTTTAACACTCTGTTTTAAAACGAAACAGATTATGATTAATCGTGAGTTACGCAATTAGGGTGCTGGTCATAAATCCAAAACCTTGTAATTAGACAACCGCTATGCTTCCGACAGCTGTTTGTTGTCGGGGGCAAGGTAAATCAGGTTATCGAAATGTGTAATTTTCGATACGATAGCGTGTCGAATGGTTGCGAATATCTATGCAGGAAATATTGCCTTTTGTTTTTCAACACAATAACATTCAAGTCGAGGGATCATCATCTATTAGCGCAGTGGAAGATAAAGTACCTTAGTTGCTTGGTGCCCCTTATCTTATTGATGATTTTAAACATTTTCCAGAAAGAAGAAGAAGTAGGCAACGTGCCTCCCATAGACATCCTCTGGATCAAGGGCTCAGAAGGCGGCGACTACTACTACAGCTTCGGCGGCTGCCACCGGTATGCCGCCTACAAACGACTGAACCGGCCGACCATCCCCGGCAAACTGATCAGGTCCACCGTCACAGACTTGAGAACGTACTTGGGCAGTAGTACTCCTGATTTAAAGTAAATTGTTTAATTAGTAATTAATTTGATCATTGATGGGCTGGCTTTACTCACTACCAACGAAATAAAGATGTTGGCAATCGCTACCTACGACTGACTCAAAAATCCAATGTTATACCTATAACTTGAAATCGGCATACTTATGGGCGAGGCTGAGAATTGTACAGTCGACCGCACGGCGGACGTCTCGGTACCTAACACTTAGATTTTCAGCTGGCCTAAATAATAAAAGGCTAGCATAAATACAAATAAATAAAATTGAAGTGTCTGTTTGCAATGTGAAAATAACAGCTTTTTATACACACCTTTAACTACAAACATACAAATAAAAGTGTCTGTGATGTGAAAACAACAGCTTTTTACTAAATTTGTATGAAATGTATATACGGTACTTACCTACAGCCAACAATTTTTTCTTGTCTGTTTGTTTATTCCGGCTAATCTCCGAAACAATTGTGCCGATTTTGGCCGGATTTTCACTTTCTTCTTTGGCAGATAGCTGATGTTCTAAAGAGTAACCTAGGCCTTTTTCATTCCGCGCAACAAAAATCAATCCATGAAATTCAATGTACAAGCGAACGAACTTTGCACAGCTGGTAATAGAATAAGAGGCCAGCTTATAGGTACTGGTTTTGTTTCCACTGCCGTGTGACCTACTGTACTATCCACTATAATATTGGCTATTTGACACTCATGAAACTCAGTCAGAAAAGCCGTAGAGCCTGACCAACTGTCGAGGGCACGGATTGCTATTTACGTAATTCCATTATTCAATAGTAAAAGTTTTTATATCAGAAAACTTTGAAGTCAGGCTACGCACGCCAGATCAAGCGGAAGGAAAGTTAGTGGCGTTGCTATAAACTATGTCAAGAATGTTATGTTTTTATTTAATATTAAAGTTAGATCCATAATTATTTGTACAGATCTAAGATAAGAACGTCTAATGATTTCCTGTAACGGAAGCTATCAATAATAATAAAATGTATCCGATCGTAGATTATTATAATCAGATTTGGGTATTTTTTAAAAAAATATTTGCATTTTTAGGAATTGTAGGTTTAGGCTTCTCTTGACCACTCAGAGACCAATGTCGTTTTTTTTAAAGAAGATATGAGCTGAGGTACCTTAAACTGTTAGTCAGGCGAAGAACTTATTTTTATATTAGATATTATTAAATTTATTATGATTTATTAAAAAGTAAGGATTTTACAGTTAGGGTCAGTTCAGACAGAACGGACAAAACCTCACGCAAGCTCGAGCGTTCTCTGGCCGCAATTCAAATCGAGAGCAACCGAGTCGCGAGCCGACTTTGTCGACATTCATGCAATTTTCTACTTTAGGCTATGGTAAGACGGTCCTATTTTAAAAGGAGCCAGTAAATTTGCTAGGGCAATTTTCCGTTCTGTCTGAAATGACCCTTTATTCTTTAAAATACACATTCTTTTACAGTAAATGCAAATATTGTATACGAGCTAAAATAAGTTAGCTTGCTTTTGTTATAATAGTTGTTAAATATTTTGACACTCGAAATAAAAATAAAACAAATGAATTTCTCCAACAGTGTATTTATTTGTGGAGTGGCTGACCTAACTACAGAACAATGGATATGCCGTTTCTGTATATTTACAAACATGAACATAAATAATATCAAAATACAATTTATTACTAAGGAAGCAGTGGGAACGTAATGATAAATGAACACAAAATCAATTTGTTAGCACCAACATTCCATGCATGCAGACATTTATAACACAAAATTTGCTATTATATGCTATACTTAGTAAATTATAAGGTTTTCAAAAGGGAAGTACACTGATAATCCTTTAGTACGCTGTAAATAGTTACTATATTTAACAAAATCGCAAGTTAAGCAATGGTAGTTTATCAAGACAATCAATAGAGCATTTTCAGTTTTCCGGCAGAACTATTTAAACCATATGCCGTTCTCAATAATATTTATTCATAATTATAACTTCTTTAGAATGTAGCGTCGAAGGATTACCACTGTGCTAATTTTCATTTGACATTGACACGACTCGCAAACGAAAATAAAAATAATTGCATTTACCATAAAATTCGATACACAGTGCTAAACGAGTTTTAACATATAAGTGCTTCAATTTGCGACCATATTGCTTTTTACACGACCTTGGTACAAGCAAATATTTTTTACTAAGAATAGAATTGCAAATAATTAAAGTATTTTCGATATTTTTTTGTCAAGAACAAGTAAATTTCACTATTAAAAAATAAGCTGCTTTATCACCCAAAAGGATGTGTCCAAAGTAAAACTAATATAATGTACAATAGTTTTATCTCACGAAGCAACGCACGGTTTACTTTTGCTAACCAAGTGTACAAACACGCTGTGAATGTGTGCGTGAAGACCAGTAGCGTCAGCACATAACTTCGCTATTGTCTCGGAGGATACCGATAGATAGCTCCTGCACTTACACACACATTCACAACGTTTTTGTACGTTTGGTAACCACAAGTGAAGCGCGCGTCGCTGCTTGAGATAAAAATACAATTTTTCCGTATATGTAAGTGGTAAATGAATAGATTCTAGTGTAGATAACAACGTACGTAAATATTGTTTGTAATGTCGATAAACGGCGTTACGTTAATATTACAGAGATCATTTTATGCTTGCTCATAATAATTTAAAATATTTTGGCACGAATCATAAAATTAGCGACTGAGTGGGAGCGGTAGGAGCTATAACTGTAACTTACAATAATAATTGCGTAAATATCATTTATACAGAACCTTTACATTTTTAATAGCGGACTTATTAGATTTTTATGAATTGTGAACAGTTTAATCAATTAATTACTCCCTACCATCTCCCAATAGACTCTGATTTAATTTAATTTGCTAAACAAATATGACCACTGCGATCGACCTTTATTTTTGTCAACATGACAGTTAAGCGACGGTAACAGCTGTCATTTTGGTCTAGCAAATTAAAATCTAAGTTTAGAGGAATTAAAATGCGAAATAATATTTTCTATATTGATCTATCTATCACACTGCTTCCGTGACCCGCCCCTCACGCACCCGGGTTCGCCAACTAAATAGAAAAAATATATATCTATTACTTTACAACAACCATAATCTTTACTATGCCTCATATATATTTTTATATCATTTATAATATATATTTTTTTTTACATAACAACGGCACCCTGTGGCCATGGACAAGATAGACTATTTTTTTTTATCAATAGATATATTTTTTCTCCACAATCATATTATTTTTAAGCAGTGTTTTACATGTCAGTTATGCAGATTATATTAAAGCATAATATTTTAAAATTTTATTTTATTTAGTGGCACTAGTGTTTTTATGAAACATTGAAATCCATTTAAAAATTACATTTATATAATTTATTATGACGAGATGGAAGTGGCTCACAAATATTTATATGACCATTTATGAGTTTATTTACAAGTGTCATTTTTTTATGAATAAATGTAAATATTTTTTTATAACAAATAATATCTAGTGTTAAACGTTACATTGTCATCCTATTACAATAGAAACTAAAGTCTTAAGATAAAAGTGTAAATAAAAATGCGTAAGTCCGTAGCTTAAAATTATAAAGGTGATAGCCCAAATAGTGAGCCAGCAGTTTTCAATTAAAAAATAAAACGAGACGGTATATAATTATACTAGGATAAAAAAAAAACATATTGCCACTTCCACGCTTTTAATATTCATCAGACATTGTCTATTTTAACATGTACTTATAATATTTACGCAACGTGGAAGGATAACATTCATTGTGCACGTTGACTTCCTTGAATTTACTAAATACATTTATTTGTTACAACAATGAATTAACAATTATTTACATTGAATTCGTACGTTACCTATGGAAATATAAGATTAGAAGGGATCAATTAATTTATTTGAAAACTAATACAGTCTTTCTAGAGAAGTTCAGCTAGGATCTCCCAAGACTTTGGTGGGCGCCATACAGCGTCCTCAATTTGCTGTGGAATGGCGTCACAGAAACGTTATTTGAAAGTAAGTTGGTGTTTCTCTAGAGAGCGTTTTATGCCACCGTAAAGTCAAACTCCTGTGCCATCTTTTTCTGTCACTGTAGCCATTATGTGGCGGCCACCTCTATCTTTTAGGGAACCGTAGCTTTCGGAAGAGAGAAATGTGTCACGACATGAAGAACCGTCATAAATGGGGAGTATCCTTTGTTTTATTAATATTAGGGAAAGAAGACGGAATAAGCATGATTAAAGACAAGAGTGCGCAGCGCACTGTCCCTGCCTACCTGATTAAATCTGAATTTTATTACAACGAATTATTATAGAAAACAGTAATATTTGAGTTTCACCTATTAAATATTTAGATAACGAAGACAATAATTTTACTTTATTAATAGTTAATATTTTTATTTCGTTCATAGATTTTTTATGTTTTTGTATTTTTATTTTAAAAGTAAAGCTCGAATTATTTTGTAACTTATTTGTTATGTTCGTGATATGTGGATGACTGATTGGAAGCATCATAGATTGAACTAGATTGGTGATCTATATACAGAATGTATCTTGATCTTTCGGACTAAATTCAAGGAGGTGACTGAGCAATTAGAGCCCAAAATAAGGAACACATCATAAAAAAAAATTATATCTCGCTACACTAAGTGCCAAGTTACGTTGTAACTTACATCCTAACTAATATTATAAATGCGAAAGTAAGTTTGTTACCTTTTCACGCCTAACCACTGAACCGATCATCCTAAAATTTGTGCATATACGCTGTCAGGTGTACAGAAACGGAAATAGGATACCTTTCATCCTGAAAAAAAAAGTACTGTTTCCGAGGAAAACAACAAATAACGTTTTTATAATAATCGACGGCGCCACGTGTCTTTCGAATCACAGCGTACACCCGAAATTAACTCAAATTCTAAATTAACACGAGCGAAGCCGCGGGCAAAAGCTAGTTGAGCTAAAACTGTAGGTTTGGTGCGGGGCCAAAATCGAAAAAAAGGTCGCCATCTTATTTTTTGAATATTTCAAGTGACATTTCACAAATCAATTGCACAATAAAATGTAAGTTTATTAACAGTCCTCTCTGCCCCCAGTCCCCCTGACAATGTCATTCTAAAAGTCATGCCCAAAAAGATCCTTGTATCAGTCTAGAAGGTTTTGAGAAGCTTTCTTTGACCAATTTTACGGTAATTATTTGTTTGAAAATTACTCTTTGAAGCATCGCCACATCCTAATTTGGTCACTGCCCTGATTCAGTCCGCATCAAAATACAACCTGTATAAGGAAGTCATGTGACATTGTAGGCAATAAATAAGTTTACTTTTAAATAGGAAATCAACTCGATACGAGTCCGTTTGGTATTATTAGGAAGAGAAAATTAATAAGGAAAATTGTGACCGTTCCATATTAACCTAGTATAATGGAGTTAATGGTAATTAATCAACAGGAGAAAAAGATAAGTAATGGTAAATGACTAATTTGTGTCCTGAAACTTTGTGTAAAAATTGTTTAGAGTAAAGAAAAAAATAATACTTTGCATTGGAATGTAGACAGAACGGCGATACTGAGGTATACTATTTTGTTAGTATTTTGGCAGAACGATATTAAGCAAAATAACGCTGTATTTATTTACGTTTAGCAAAAAAAAAAGAGAAATAATCTAGTAGCATTAATAAATGACCAACTTTGGCACCTATCTCACTCTTGGAGAAATGAAGTCTTGACCGATATTGAGACGATTTAGGGCAAAAGCAGAAACGATACTTTTATAATCGGCGACGTATGACTGTAGGCAGCAAGTTGCCAAACGCGATGCAGTCGCCAGTGCTAAAAGTATTTTGTCTGTTATTATTACCTAAATGACAGTTTTCACAAAAACTCGGCGATACCTATAAAATTACTAAATATCGCGCCGTTGTATTTTCAACACTCTGTATAGTGCCGAAAGTTGAAAATCCAACAACGCGTTTTATTAAGGCATTCATGTAGGTATCGCCCAGTGTAAATGAAAACGGACATAATAACTATAACGAATTGTCTATTATAATTAAAAAAATCTTAATGTTTCATGAAAGAGCAAGAGAGAAGTAATATAAGATTTTAATAATTTCTTAATTTGGAATATAATGAGTGTTAGAACACTTTTGACCGTCCGCCTTATTAGTATAACCGAAGATGATAAAGTTATTAATAAAATTGCTTTTTATTGCACATTTAGATATTAAAATTATGGCCTGATTGAGGTGACAGTAATTCAAATATAAGTCTTATGTTCGAACACTTTAAAGTACAACTAACATAGAGAATGTTAATACACACTACTCAGGTTGAGCATTACTTTCCGTCATGATGGGTAGTGCACAGTCAAAACGATAGAGAAGAAAATGACGACATCTATAACGTCACAGACATGTGAAGAAGAACAAAGTAGATGTGTTTTTATGACGTTGAAAAATAAACCTTATTTTCAGTGTCTTAAAATTGCAAACACGGCAATTCAACGCGTTCTTAGAAACGCCATGGGAGCCTGTGTCAATATTTGTGCTACTTTGCACTTTGATTCACTAAAATTAAGGCTTAGTATTCAATGTCATCAGAAAATCCTGTACTCTGCGTTCGTTTCCTTTCTATTCGGGGCCTTACACGTCCAAGCCTCGGAATCGACACGGTCTAACCTAACACATCCTTATAGTAAAGTAAATTCACGACTAAACGACATGTATGATGATAAATGACATGAAATATAACAACAATCCAGAGTGTACGTTTTAATGCGTGTTCTAAGAGATTCACATATAGTTTTTCTACCCAAATATTTCATTTTTCCTACCTACAATTAACATAATATGTATTTTACTTAGGCCAACAAAAAATCGGCAATCGATATTCTAAGATCTTACACCCCGTGCGTGTGACCAATACACCCCCCAATGCAAACTTGAAGACCGCTTTGAAGTGCGCCACTAACTGCGCAATATCCAGTACCCCCATCCCTCAAGCCCGCGGTCCCATGAATTTGTTACTGCGCAGCAACTCGCCTCGTGTTCAGGGCCCTTTGCATCAGACCAACATTTGTAACACAATGTGCGACAAAGCTTGTGACCAACTCAACGCATTAAAACGCACACTCAATCCAACATAGCCTGGACCTGTGGCACACGTCCTACAATATACCTACATTAAAGCATCGATACGCACCATCAAACATTGCCGAGTGCCAACAGAGAAGAGAGCTCATTATTTCATACTTTGACGACTTTACTGAGAGATGCAGTTGAGTCATGGCGTTTCATACCTATAAATTTCAATATATCTAACTGGATGACGCGACCGGTCCCAAACAGCTTTAGTGCTCACCCAGTTTGCATAGACGACCAAGATAATAAGACAACTTTGGTGGAATTCTGGCACCGGCAGGCTTAGGGCCCGCGTTGCTCTTACTTAGTACCGGAGTGTGTTTCTAAGATAAAAATCTATCAAATAAATTTGACAGATTGGGGTAGCTTGATGTGCTGGCGTCTGTACATTTTATGCATCATTTGTCTTCAAATGGCGTTTCTACTAAAATGTGTGTTAACACCAATGTTTATAAAGAGATGCACGACCTGTATTGATTTAGTTGCATTTTATTTAAAAAATCGATTGACACAGTGCTAACAAAAGTCAACCTTATCATCACCTACAACAATGTGTCTTATTAACTTGGTACGCTAGCAGCTTATTATAATAACACCATTAAATATACTCTATCTTATGTTAAATTGGACTGGTCGATGCGATCAGTCACATAGCCACACAAACAATATTTTCTCCTTAAAGTCCATGCTATAATTTCCCCAAGATATAATTTTATACACAATTTACATAACTATATGCACATTTATTTTACACATTATATTTACACCGAAGTGAGATTGCTTCATAAACACCCATTCACACGACTAGAGATTTTTTCTCGAACGAAATGATGAATAATTTCTAAAATTATAATGTGCATTAGGTATAAAATAATGTTAGAACATGTTGCGATTACAATCTATATACACTCACATTACGTAAGTATAAGTTTAGCTGCCTGTATAATAGTATATTTTATTTTTGTGAAACAAATCGAATTAAATGAGCTTTGTATCTCCTTCTTCCTTAGTACAATACGGATGGTGAACCGTGGCTGGTGTGAGCATAGGCTCTCTGAACAGTCTCTTAAATAACATTATTGCGCAGCCTTATGCGCAAAGTTCGTACAGTCAGCATCTAAAATATCGGGACGAACAGACTGTTCAAAATGATTTCAACAACCAAGAAAATTAAACTTTATCTCAACTGGGTAAAGTTCTTGTCAGAATGACAGTTGTCGTGTACTGTCTTCATTCTGAAACATTCCTTGTGTCATTGAGTTAATATTTAATTTTCATAGTTATTTTTAGATCATTTTGAACAGTCAGAGTCTGTTCGTCCCGATATTATTGACGCTGACTGTACCAGCCATGATTCATCGGCCGTAAAGCAACTGGCATTCGATTCTTAGTCGACGATCACACAGACGTAATAAAATCTGGATGAATTTACAACTCTCGTTGTTGAAACGAGCAATGAGAATGGAATACAGTGGATCTCAGCGCGTCAAAAATCGAACTGCGAGTTTTACTATTCGATTTTCAGCTCTCGGCGCTAAACAGTGGGTTTAAAATCCAGTGCGGGAAAAAGGTCCGTGTGTAAGTCGACATATTGTGAATGAATAATTGTGACATCCTTCTATAAATCTAATAAGTGTCGTGTAAATCGGCTGCCTTAGTTACTTGTCAATCTAAATAAAACAATCACAAAAGTGAACGTGCTTCTGTTTCTCATATATAGTGTATCCGTATTTGTAGTGGCTAAAATATATCTTTATATATCCGTATTTATAGTGGCTAAAGTATATCTTTATTTTCCCTTAACAAATGGTTCTAGAACTTTATATAAATATGAATTGAAGACTATCTATTGTAATGTATAATTCCATTCATTTGTTCGGAAAGGATTCTTTTTAAAATTTCGCTAGTGTATATATTTTTATACTTAATAGAGAGGAAAACGTGTTGCGCCAACCCCAAACAAGTCTGTACAAGGGCAGAAAGATGATGATTTATTTACGAGTAAGAGCAAAATATGTGGCCTCCTTTAAAACTATGACCAATTTGACTAAATACAATATCTCTTTAGTTTTTTCTAAATATATAGATGCACATATTTTTATTATTGACAATGATAATAATGATAGCTAGCACTCTCGCAGTCGAACTTTTCCCCCACTTTTGCGAGTAAAAGGACCATTCATTAAACATTGCTTACGTCATCGTCATACATTTTATACACACCATACATAATATTTACATTTTCTATTCACATGGTTTTAGTCACTATTTTTACAATTCCCGAGGTTCTAATTCCCGGGAATTCGTTGCAAGTCCATACAACCTTATTTGCTAGAGTATGTTGAAATTTTAACACCGATATGAAAATATAACTGCGTTCCTCGTACTCGCTCTATACGTCATACCTAAAACATTCATTATTCTAAGAATAATTTCCTCTTGATTTATCAGGTAATACGTTATTTTCTTAAGAAATATCTACGAGATAAGGTCAAGTCAAACTTATAAGTTCGACGAATCATCTTCATATTAAACACTGACATTAAACATTCAGAAGGAATAAAACACCTTTAAATATATCTATGAATGTTCGAAGTCCGCCACAAAGGACCATTTCAATAACGACAATTTTGTTACCTCCTCTTCGGTACCTGTCTCCTTGGTCAAAAGGCCCAAGTTTTCTTGTAATACCTGCCTCCTTGTAACATGATCAAAATGCTCATGTTTACACAAGGTCGGCCGGATCATTGTCGTCTTGCTCATCGTCGAGTGCGGGCGGCCTCGGCGACGAGAAGTGCAGCTCGCGCTCGGCGAGGCAAAGCTGACATCAGTCAAGTGCTCCGATACACTCTGGTTCCTCGCGCACGCATTCCTTGGGGAAGTAGCCTGAGCGGTTGTCGCCCTGGAGGGAGGAAGTTTGTTTTAAAATTAAATGTTAATTAAGTAGCATGGATGGTGTGAGTAGACTTGGATATTTATTTATTAAAACTTTATGCACAAGTAAAAAGTACAAGGAAAACTGTTTTGTAAAAGTTAACCTTAGCAAAACAAATCGTTAATCAATCAAACAAGTCAAATTGTAATAAATCTACAGTATTATCCTAGAATGCTGTTGCCCAACTCTGATAAGTATTTATTATTTATCTTCAGTAGGCATAGATGTAGGCATTGTAATGGCTGTCAACAGATTTAAACTAAATAATGTACAATCTGAAACTAATATACCCAAGTACTGTTACCTAGAATTTACATTGGCGGCTATAAGCTCGGTACTTCCAGAGGAATGATTCCACCCGTAATCAAAAGAATCAGAAAATAATGTAAGTGGATTACGAAATAATAATAAAAAAAAACAACTGATAAGTTGATTCTATGATTGAATCATAGAATAAAACTTAGTCGAAGCTGTAGACCTCCAGCATACCTTGTCGAGGGTGCGTCCTTTCCACCAGCCCCGGCCGTCCCCTTCCTTGCTGAGCACCAGCACCTTGGCGCCGGGCCGCAGCGCCAGCTGGGAGCTCTCCAGCGGCCGGAAGTCGTGGATCACTGTCGCCACCACGCGTCGGAATGGCCAGCGGAGGTTGGAGTTTAGGCTGTAAAAAATGAAATAGTTTAGGCCTTTATAAGGCAATATTTCGTCTCCGCCTCAGTGAAAACGCCTCCTTACGGAGGAGGCTTGCGTAGCAGAAACGTAAAAAAGTTTTCTAGGGTCAGTCTTTGACTTTCGCAGTGTATTTGATTTTTAATTAGTCCCTGAAATACATTGCGGGATTTTTTTTTTACACCATCTACACACGACATCGGTCCGCAAAATTCAAGATCTAGCGGAGTGGAAAAAAAAACTTTTATGTACCTTATTTTTTTTAATTATTTTATCCCGCAGTGGGACAACATAACTGAAAATATCGTCTTTATAGTGTCCTAGATATCAGTTTCAAGAAGTATGCTCACCCTTCAAAGTTCTCGGAGAGGCTGGTCTTCTCATAGTAGGTGATGAGCTCGACGACGCTGCGGAAGAAGCGCGACTCGGACAGGTAGTAGTGCGGCACCTGGTCTATCGGCTTGCGGCACACGCGCATGTGCTTCACTGTGTTGTCTGTTCTGTGGAGCGAAGGGCCAACATTGTTACTGTGTGACTAGGGATGGAGAAAAGACGAGAGAGAGAATGTGAACCTTGCGGAACACCGGATGTAGCATTAAAAGACTTTGAATGAAGGCCATTTATAACAACTTTAGAAGATCGGTCACTGAGGTAAGAGTGAAACCACTTTACCATTGATCCTTCTATGCCCAAGTGCTGGAGTTTAGCTACAAGGAGAGAATGATCTACCTTATCAAACGCCTTACTAAAGTCAGTGTATATAGTGTTGACAGGAATACGTTTATCTAAAGATTCTGACAGAGACGATACGTAGCACATGAAATTAGTGGTCGTAGATCTGGATTTGATAAAGCCGTGTTGGTCGCAGGTGAGAAGGTGTTTGACGTGCGATGAGAGACGTTCGGTTATGAGTTTTTCAAATACTTTGCCAAAGATGACTAAAATGGAAATGGGTCTGTAATTGGATAAAAAATTCCTTTCTCCCGCTTTGAAAATAGGCACCACCAGAGCCTTTTTCCATTGCTCAGGGAAAATACCGTCTTTAAGAGACCTGTTATAAATTAGACTAAGGGGAAAGGCCAGCGCTTTCGCAAATCTTTTTAACGATGAACGAGGATTATATGAACTAAGAGGATTGTATTGTTGATTTTAATCATTATAATTCTGTCAATACATACTTGTTATGATCTCGAATCATAAACAACTGAGCTGACATAGTTAAACTTACTTCATTCCTGTAAGTATAGTGAATACGTACTTGAGTGATAGTGCTAGGTTAGTG
This sequence comes from Antitype chi, assembly GCA_947359405.1. Taxonomy (NCBI): domain Eukaryota; kingdom Metazoa; phylum Arthropoda; class Insecta; order Lepidoptera; family Noctuidae; genus Antitype; species Antitype chi. The sequence goes on along the minus strand of OX375809.1, from coordinate 2,511,562 downwards.
TCGGTGGGAGCGTGTGGATGGTGCGGTGTGTGCGGCGGGTGCGGTCGCACTCGCAGCAGGAACGTGCCGTCTACTCGACGCTCTAGACGCGCTGTTGCTGTCTCTCGGCCCATCTCGCCCACGTACCTGTGGAAAATAAATAGAATTTAAGTGACAAAATTATGTTACTGTCAGAACCAACAATGTTTATTTTCCAGAACTGTCAGAACCAACAATGCTTATTTGGAAACTGGCGGAGTTAAATAATATTGCCAGCATTCGGTTAGGACTTAATGCCTTCACATTAAGTCTGACTTAGTGCCTTTATTATGCACAAAGATGAATAAATAAATAAATAATGAGCGACGGCTGACATCGGCGTCGTCGGTGGAGGCGTGCGCTGAATTACACGTATCATGCACACTCGTGAGTTGTTCTATCCTATGTGTGTGTATATGCACATGTACATTGTTTCTGTAGGTGTGCGAGAGTAGGATGTCATGCTCACTTAAATGTCTCGCTGATGGTGGCGCGTGTGTTGGATCATTCGGTTCCCTACAAAATGGTTGAGCTGGATGGTGCTGATCCACGCGTCAAGTTCGTGAACGGGCGCCGTCGGTTGAGACTGGTCATCTCCTAACTTCCATGGCTTATTTTAAATCTTATATTTAGAATTGTTTTTTTTTTTTTTTACGTGGTTCTCACATATAGAAGCAACAAGAATATTGTTCCCAAGTTTTTGTAATACTTAACATGATTAAAAAGAGTGTCCATGGAGTTTCTTGCCCGTTCTTCTCCATAGAGATCTACGTTTTGGAATGGGCAACTAGCTTCAACTTTCCAACTGGTCGACTTTTTGACAATTCAAAAGTACCATGGAATGGGCAACTAGCTTCAACTTTCCAACTGGTCGACTTTTTGACAGTTCAAAAGTACCTTTAAATGGTCTAATTGAAATAAATGCTTTGAGTTTGAGTTTGTAAGCTCGGGAGCGGTCAGTACCGCCCGAGCTGCCGGTCGGGCTAGTAGTGCGTACTGCTTCACGCCAGTTACGCACACAAGAGCGCATGTCTAACTGACATATCACAACTACAAGTATTGCTCACCGGCCTTCGTAAGATAGAACAACCTGATCCAATGGACGATATTTGACTGAAAAGAAGGTCCTCTAACAATCTGGTAAAATATTTACCCAAATAACAATAATTGTGCAGTTGTAGTGACCTACCACATGTAATAGTGCAGCGCCTGGTCGGGCTGGTGCTGGTGCGGAGGCAGGGGCGGCGCGGGCGCCAGGCCGCCGCCGCAGCGCCCGGACAGCGCGATGCACTCCTTGTGTGCGCACGCGTTGCACACCGTGCATAGGTAGCCCTGATACAAAATAAAATATATGCCAATTTGTTCTCTTACTGCATAAAATTCAACACATTTTTGGAAATTCATGTTTACTTTAGAAGTATTTTATACTAGCTGCCCGTCCCGGCTTCGCACGGGTAGGTCGCTATTTTTTGTTCGTTCGACCTTTTTTCTTTGACTAACTTTGCAAATCCGAGTACCACGAAAGTCTTTTCATTTTTCGGGTTAATATATAGCCTATGACACTCACAAATAACGTGGCTTTCTATTGGTAGAAGAATTTTCAAAATCGGTTCAGTAGATCCAGAGATTACGCCCTACAACCTCACAAACTTTACCTCTTTATAATGAAAAATACATATTAGTATAGATGTAATGTATCAATCAAATAATTATACCTAGCCTTACTACGTTGGGGTCGGATTCGTCTAACCGTATGCAGTTGAATACCATTATTTTACATGGAGCGATTACCTATATGAGTTTTGAATTCAAGCCCATATCTAGTGTCGCAATGAAAAAAGCATGTAAAAGTGTTAACATAAAAAAAATCCGTTAAGGTTTTTGAAGATATGATTGACACAATTTATTGCACCAGTCCAAACTGGCATATTTAATCAATGTTTAGACAATGGTAGGTTTCCTGATAAAATTAAACATTGTTATATAGTACCCATTCAAATCTGGTAGAAAGAGTGACGTCTCCAATTATAGATCTATTTTTGTGCTACCAGAATTGAGCAAATTGTATGAAAACATCATGCTAGACGTCACATTTGAACTCTAATGGGATTCTACATAGTCACTAGTTTGATTTCACGAAAAATAGGTCAACGACTGACGCGGGAGTTAAACTCATCAGTCAATTTTTGGAATCCTGGGAGAAATCCCGATGCAATTGGAATTTTCTGTGATCTCTCAAGGCGTTTGACTGAGTTAACCGCAATAAACTGATCTGTAAATTACACTACTACGGAATTCGTGGACTAGCTGCTGATCTAGTTCTTTCCTATTTATCAAAAAGGACGCAAAAAGTACACGTTAACGGGGCGATATCATCCGGGTCTGTAGTTAAGATGGGCGTACCTCAAGATTCAATTCTTCAACCATTCTTTTTTCTAGTTTATATGAATGACTTTCCTTACATTATGGCTAACTTTTCGGATATGTTTTTATTCGCTGTGGTATCGCTTGTTATTATAATAAATCGAAAAGATAAGGATGTCTGGCATGTCAACGATAGTCTGGCTGTTCTTTCGAAATGATTGCAGCTAACAATCTTTTGCTTAATGCGAACAAAACTAAACGTCTTTAAGGGGAACCTAGTCGCGGGCTCGAACTCACTGGTGGGCTTGCCTAAAACTCACGTTGTCTCACCAGGCTTCGTGTCCGACAGAGGTAGTATCAGTGATGAGCAGTTAGACGCTAGTCTACACGCACAACGTTATTGAGAGAGATGCAGGATCATTTAAAGTAAAAAAATCGCGAAAAAATTAAGAAAAGTCCTTTGGAAGATCGGATTTTATGAAAAAGCCAATGCATAAACCAATGACCATTAAAGTTTATTGAACTTTTCGATAATTGAACTTCGTCGGTACCGACTTGGTTTTGGAGATTTTACACTTCTTTTATTACTTAAACACGCCCAAAGTTAAGTAGCAAGAAAAACTAATCTTTGTTGGTTCCTAACTTTTTAAAGGGTTTTTATTTTAGTATTCTGTTTCCGTACCGACAATATTAATAATGAGACCACACGATATCATACTTTACTTTGGATGTGCCATGTCAGACAGTGGAGTAAAATACTCCCGAAGTTTATATGCAAAAAATGTGGACTAGGTTCACCTTAAGTTCTCATCACCAAATGTACTCTAAGTGAGTTTACATTTAAAACTTGATGGCAAGAAACAATGAAAACATGTTGTATTTATATTTTTATTCAACTTTCGTCCTGAAAATTACATTATTGGGCATACCTGAAATATTCTACCCTTCAGAAACTTGGAGCAATGGTGACACGTGGCGGGTTTCTCGAAAGTATGTAATACGAACTTGTGGTTCGTACTCCGACAGCCAGGGGGCTCCAGGTTGTCACTGTGGACAAACATAGAAATATGATTTTTATTCTAGTTGAACAAGTATGCACGATTTCTAGCAATAGCAACAATTAATCGAACGTTATATGACAGTAGGCACATAAAAATAATATGAAAAAATAATTAAAAAAAACCCTATAAAGTGAAAAATAACTTTACGTTTCGGTAGTCGCAGACTTGGGAACCCTGAGGCCCCCTACATAAAAAAAATTTTTTTCAAAATCTATCAAGAATTTCCCAATTTATCGCAGAACGTACATCCAAAGAAAATACAGACGAACTGAGAAACTCCTCCTTTTTGAAATCAGTTAAAAACCAAATACTTTTTATGGTTTTTGGAGGAAAATCCAAAACAAATTAATATCCTGAACAGACAAATGTATTGTGTTAAAAGCTTACCGTCACATCTCAATAAGTGCAGTCTCTGCACAAAATAAAAACTAACTTCCCTTACATTGTCAGCAGAATGTCGTGATACTCACATAGCATCCTTGATGGCCTTCACCCACTTGCGCTTAGCGTCGTCAGTGCGTGCGTAGAGCGTGAACGTGGCGTCCTTGGTGCGGCGCACGAGATAGAAGTGCGACGCCCAGCGCGCGTCCCCTCGGAGTGCGCGTCTCCCACAGCCTTCCTCTACGCGGTACTCCGCCAGGCGCACCCCTACACGGTACGAGTATTGGTTGTCTTGGGAAGAGAGGAGCTGGGGGTGGCGTTGCAGAAAGGAAAAATTAGTTAATATGTGTTTCTTCAATATTAAAAAGAAAATGACAATAATTTTTGTGTGCTTTGATAAAGCAATGATTATTCATGGTTAAGCAATTCAATTCATTGGCTAAGAGTTGTTTAGTTTTTGAAGTGTTAACAAATATGTGTTTTTCTTCCAAAATAAAGGTTTGTCAGATCAAAGACGGCACGGTTGGCGCAGTGGTTAAGCGATTGACTGCTGCGCTGCGTCTCGCGGGTTCGATTCCCGCACGGAACAAATATTTGTATGACCTGCAGGTAGTTGTTCCGGGTGTGGCTGTTTTTGTATGTGAGTTTAAATGTTTGAAAACGCCCCACAATACATGAGAAATTCCTGGTGTGTGGAACAAAGTTTAAAAAAAAATTAGTTTGACAAACATCTGAAGGGTAATTAGTACCTAAAAATGGGTGCAGGGGTGAATGGGGACGAAACTTTAAAATGTATTCTTGCGTTGAAGTAATATAGTTTGTTGCCAAACAAGGGCAATCTTAATCGTTAATTGTAATACAGTTATCACTTTAGAATTCTTCTTAGTATTTAATTGTTAAAATCTCTTTTAAAGTTTCGTCCCGATTCATCCCGTTTGACGGTAGCTATTTAAAACTAGCCAGTTTTGGCTAGCTTAAAACACGACAAAATAATTTGAGATGCAAATATTTGTGCTAGATATCTATAACGTATCGCTTAAGCTGAATTACTCCAAGGGATAGGCAGCGTTATGTGTTAAGATAAGCAGCTTACCTTCACAGGTTTGCAGAGCAGCATGAGCTTATCAAACACGAACACGTATCGCGACCTCAGTTTCTGGTCCTCGTGTGCCTTGACCTTCAGTTCTCCGTCCAGCAGTAGCCTGCCGTACGCGGCCAGGCCTGCGCCCCCAGCGCCTAGGGCGCCGCCCTCCCAGTCTATTATACTCTCCTGGAGAAAATTGCAAGCCACCTTGAATAGGCTGTTTAGTGTTTATGAGTGGACTTTGAAAATTTTCTGATGTATTCTGCGGCAGTATTGTGAATTATTATTTAATTTTATATAATGTGGGTAAGTAAGTGCCTAAGTTAAAAAAAAGTTTTTTATTTAATTTAAAAGTGTTTCGATAGAAAAGAAAGCAAAATACATTTATTTAGCGCAGGCTAAAAGGCACACAAGAATTGAGTGCTTAGTGGTTAATACTTTTGGGAATGACCGTACCCAAGGACCAAAAATGCAATTGAAAGCATTCAGTCTTCACGTTTTTAACCGACTTCAAAAGGAAGGATGTTATCAATTCGACATGTTTATATAAATTTTTTATGTATGTTCGGCCATAACTCCGGATTTGCAAAATTCTTTTTTGTTCGAAAAGGGTTTATCCTGAAATTATCCCATTTAATTTCATATAGATCTGATGATGCGTTCCGGAGACAGACAACGGAACCTTTAAAAAAATTACAGCAACTCAACCGCGATTGCTGCTATCGCTTAAATATGCATTGTTTTGACCCCAAGGATGATGAAATTTCGAATTGCTGGGGGGTAGGTACTATAACTAAAAAGAGAAAAAAAAAACAACAGACTTCCGGAAAAACACTACAAAGTGAAAAATAACTTTAATTTCGGAAGGCGGTGACAAAAAATTTAAATACACATCCAAAGTCACCGACTTCCGAAATTAAAGTTATTTTTCACTTTGTAGTGTTTTTCCGGAATTCGGTTGTTAATTTATACATTTATGGTTAAAATTACAAAACATAACATCACGCCTTGTTTCTCCCAAGAGTAGGGCAGAGATGTACCTATAGTACAGCCTCATTTCGCTAGTTATGTTTAAGTCCCATGTAATAGGGGGCGAGCCTATTGCTACTAATCTAGACCCCGGGCTGCTACTGAGAAATTACAGGTGGAAAAACCCAATAACACTTTACCCGACCTGGGAATCGAACCCCGGACCTCATGCTCAGCAGTAGCACTTGCGACTACTACACCATGCAACGAGGCAGACAATGATTTATAAAAAAAAAAACATATCCGTCTATACTCGTATTTGAAGAAGTTATGCCCGAATATACATAAAAAAAATAAACATGTCGAATTGATAAGCTCCTTCTTTTTGAAGTTGGTTAATGAAGGTTTTAAAAATGTATCCTTTCACTAACAACTGAATTTCACTCAAGAAATTAAAAAAAAAATGTGTGTACCTGTACTTTAGCAAGTAGCGCGAGAACCTCGCTATCCCTCTTCACTTCGTTGATATATTGCGCCACGTCGACCATCGCCTCTTTTGCTCGTTCTAACCCTCGGAATTCCTCATGATTCTGTTAATAAACAGAAAGCTTTAAAATACAGCCTGTTATAGCACCTTGAGTGTCCTTGACTAACCATACAGGGTTCAATTAAATAAGCTAGCCTAACTCCGCAGAGCAGATGGTATCTATATCTAAACATGGTGAAACAAAAAAAAAATATTGAGAAAAAAAATAAAACACATTTTTGTAGTTAGCAGAACTAAAAAATTGAAAATAAAATAATAGTTTAAAAAACACGCTTTAAAAACCAAACTAAAAAAGGAGAAAATAATTTAATTCAATTAAAAAGCGTGGGGTGGTTTTTGAGGTATTTTTATAATCAATTAATGTCAAGCACCCCACGCTTTTTAATTGAATTAAATTATTTTCTCCTTTTTTAGTTTGGTTTTAAAACCGTGTTTTTTTGACTGTAAAAAAGAAAAGAAAGAAAGAAAAAAACGTTCATTTGCGGTAAACATGACGCAAAAAGATAAGGAACACAAAAAAAATAAGAAAAGGTTGAGGGAAACATGCGTCACATCCACGCAAAACGGCTATCACTCAGCATTATGCTGCGACCCTATGCAAGACAGAGCGCCAGCGCTGGTTTTCAGGGATAGCCGGCTTTGACGTAATGACGTCACCCGGTGCATTAAACAATAATTATGAAACTACTGGTTGTCTAATCTTATTACAAACAGAGTATAACACTGCCTTAAAATCAAGAAACTTACAGGTTGTGTTTCATGCACCAGTTTGTCTAACAACAGATGGTATTTGAGCACCCTCTGCATCGGGACCGACAGGATATCCCGCAGCTGTATCCGACCGTCGCTGTGTTCTTTCTGACATTTCTGTTGACAGATGAAAGCAAAATTATGTTTTATACCGCAGGAAATAAGGTTAATTTTCATTCTAAATAATTGCTGATGAATGGCAATATCTGGTAGCAGCAACATAAAAGTTGCCTAGAATCGAGTTAAGTGGAGTGCGCTTTGCGAAACCGTATAGCTATGGATTGCTATACGCTTATGATGAAATACTGTTTTTTTTTTACCGCTAATTGTTTATTGAACGTTGAATCTCTCGCGTCGAGCGTCTTGAGCGTGTCCTGCGCGGTAGTAAGGTTGGAGCAGTAGTCTCCGTACAGTAGCAGTCGTTCTCTCCACGCTAGGAACACGTCCGCGAGGCGTGGCGCGCCACTGCCGGGGACGCATGCCTCTGTTGCTAGTTTTAGTTGACGGAGTAGGCCTGTGTGGGTTTCGTGGAGCTCCTGTATGGAAACAAAAGAAAAAGATGTACATTGGTAAATTTAAAGAATATTAAGGAGCTCATGAAATGACCCCACTTTTATTATGAAACGATCGCGGGTATAGACTGAGTGACCAAGGCTGGGAACCGAGGTTTGTGGCGCTACTAAGGGAAGGCCTATGTCCAGCTGTAGGCTGAGACAGGTTCAATTGATCAAGCACATGATTGCACCGCTTATAATTTCGTATAAGAGGTTGGCTTTAGATTTTTTTTTGTTGCTTAGCTCTTTTCAACTAACATCAAAATATAAAAATAACCTTTTAACAAAGTTATTATAAAATAAGTTTGCTCTCACCTTAATTCCAAAGAATATGACTTGCATATCCTGAGGTTTGAGGTACGGCATCAGTGGCCTCAGGAAGTATTTGATGATTTTGCTCAGAACATCCACATAGTTGTTCTCAGTGTCCACCAGCTCTCGTATAACGTAATCCCTCTTTTCTAAACTATGTGATGATGTCGCTAGCTGAAAACATTAAAAACAAAATGATTATTTTGAATTTAGAATAAAAAAAGAATGCAGTACGAATTCAGAAGGATAGCATGCTATATTGAAATGTATAAAAATAAAAACTGAACGAGAGACAAAATAAAATGTATTATTATTACTCTGCGGTTTAATGTCCCGCAAAGTATAAAAAAGTTGACCCTCTAAATTCGTCCCGCTGTATACAATGAAAGCGAAAGCGTAGAATAAAACCGTAACCCATCTATTACCATCGACTATCTACAATTTACATTTATATTGTTTCTATAACGTTAAGTTCTGTTATACCGATATCGACCAAATACATTGCACAAAATAGGACCAAGTACTAAATACAATAGGACCAAAACTAAGCCTTGCTTGCACAAATCACTTAACACAATTAAAACGTCGCATCGTTATATTTCTGCCAATCGTTTATTTGTGTGTGTGTTTTGTGGTGCAAGCAGGCCTAAGAAAATGTGCATGTATTTAGCGGCAACGCAATGCGGTACGGTACGAGATGATGCGATATTACCGTATAGAAACGCAACACACCATATGGACAATCTAGAGCACCCAAAAAAACAACGTCTTCCGGCACATCCGCACCGCTTTATAAATAACAACTTATTTTTAACCACTTACATTGCGATATCCATTTATTTTTATCATCAGGAACGCAACGCTATAGAAACTGGGTGTTTGTAAAAAGAGTGATAGCAAAACTAATAGCAGCGTTGTAAAACATCGTGATTGGAGGAGCAGCGCCATGCCATGCATAATTCAATCATCGTACGGAACGATTTGCTAAACTTTTACTTGTCCGGTTGGAATTTAATACGTCCGTCATCCGTGAACGTTTTTTTGCTGAGAATTGTACTAAGTTTGCCGGTTTCGTGGCGCTGGATTGTAACTGTGATATCTTTTTACCCGACTGCGTGACAGTAAAGACAGGGTTCTGTTCGACTTTAGGCTAGATGTTTGTGTATGGTGAACATTATAAGTTTGCCGGTTTCGTGGCGTTGGATTATAACTGTGATCTCTTTTTATCCGACTCCGCGACAGCAAAGGCAGAGTCATATTTTAGTGTCAATGGAAGTCGGAAGTAAATGTCATGTTTTCGTCTAGTTTATAAGCTAAGGAAAAATGTTTTAGACTTTAGGCTAGGTGTTTGTGTGTGGTGAACATTGTTAGTTTGCCGATTTCGTGGCGCTGAATTATAACTGTGATATGTATTTTAGTGTCAATGGAAAGAAATGTACCGTTTTGTTCTGTTTGACATTTCACCTACCTAATAGTTTTCAAGTAAAAACGTAAAAATGTTTTGTAATGGTCATAATATTTATGACCAAAACTGTTATTACCTAACAGTAAATTGCTTTCTACAACTATCACAAAAAAAATGACTACGTCATTAAAAATGAATTACTGGCCTACCTAGTAAGTGATTATGTGTGTACAGACAAAACCACAGCCGATACTTATTGATCAGCCACTTCTAATTTATTAACTGTCACCCAACACCAAAATAGAAGGCTGAGCCATTAAGGGGGATGCGCAAAGGTAGCCACGCAAAAACCGAAATTTACTTAGGCTTTTTTTTACTAGCAGGACAGTGTTTTACAGTTACAATCATAAAAAAAATCTCTCTAAGTTCATATTACCCTATTGAGTGACAATTTCATCAAGACATGACATTTGAGGCCAATTCTAGCTAAGAGTTGTATTACTGATTCTAATTCTTTAAAGCCATATTCATAACGGTCGCGAATCCTATTTTAATCAACATACAACCTGATACTGTCCTGCGAATCGTAAAAAACTAATGAAAATTTAATTTTTCTACCTACCTGGTACGTACTGGCTACCCTGATGCTTTCGTCTTGAGGTGCAATATTAGTTATTGTGTCTCCTTGATTTGATGGGAGAGCTTACACTGTTATGAGACACCCATGCATGTTGTGTTGATCATGTGTGAGTTATTTTTTTTTGTGATGTATAGACGACCTCGTAATAGTTTTGCCACCCTAACGTCGAATGTCACTTGCCCGTCATAAAACGTTAGGGTCTATGTTAGCTATGACAGTTTATTTTTTAATTTATATCTGTAAGCTAAGTATGTTAACACTTTTAGATGTCACATTTTTTTTTACTTGGTTGAGTCAGGAAACGCGGACCGTGTTGTCTGACTACTCTGAGAAGAACCACCGAAACAAAATAAGAGGTCAGTGACTTTTAAATTCCAGATATTGATTTGGTCAGATCATGTGTGAGAACCATGCAGATTAGGGTCCGAGATCTTCTATTGAGGAAAAAGCCCAACAGATTTGATTGGACCTGGATTTAATTTAACTTTTGTTAAAAGTGGTACAGCTATTACGAGGTCGACTATACAATTTATTCTCTGAACTTTTTCCTAAGTTCAACATTCAAACGAAAATCAGCACTGCCACTCCCACCACCGAAAGCAAAGCAAAACAAAACCAAAAATAAAGGGGGGAACCCTACTGTGTTGAAAGCAGGGGGCTGCACGGGCGGTAGGTCGCGGACGCTGTTCTTGACGGCGCACAGGTCGTGGTAGATCTCCTCGTCGTGGATGCGCGCGCAGTAGCTGGCGTACTCACCCACGTCGGCCGCAGGAGCGCTGGCGCCGCCGCTGCGTTTGCGACCCACCATTTATGTTACATGCACAAGCTTACGTGTCGCTTTTGGATTATTAGCTTTAGGGGTTTGCTACTATACCTTTTCGACAAAAACGCCCTACCAAGTATTCACAAGAACATACAATTAATGAAGGCTAAAGCTCGTAATACACATGTCTATTACTTGCACTAAAGTATAATACAAGTAGCTTGCATGCCAGTATGCCAAAACAGCTTCTGATTGGAGAATATCACTATGGCATGCAAGCTACTCGCAAACTTCTGTGCATGTTACAGGTATGTTTATAAGGCTCAACTGTAACGTGATGTTGGCAAGGCGTTCAGTCGCAGTGTAAAAACTAAATGAATTTCGAATGTTTGCAAATTAGGATTTGATGTCGGAAAAGCTAATGAAACAAAAGCGAATACGAAAATAATATTCAGGTTCATCTAGTGTCATGTCATGTACCATCGCGGACACTGGCGGTCGACCACTTTTCAACCTTATTGCTAAAGGCATAAGGATGAAAAGTGATCCACCGCTATTGTCCGCGATTGTATGCACACGTTGGTATTTTAAGGCTTACAAGAGGTTACTGTAGAAGGAATAATATTTTTTTCGGAGAAAACTGTCCGTCACCTTTTTAAACTAAAAACACTTAAAACATCAACGTGCATATTTATTCATTTAAAAATAAAACATTCAAAAAATGTGAACAGAATCTATTTTTAAATTAAGATTATGAACAAATTAAAACGGTGCCATGTATCAATTATTTACTAAACACAATACGAAAATTAAGAAAAAAGAATGTGACCAGCTAAAAACTAGACAAAAAACTATAATAGCAACCGAAATAAACGAAGATAACTTAAAATAACAGGATACGCTAGCATAGTTTAACATCGCTCCATGATAACAATATGGGTTCCAAATGATAATGGCACTTCCAGAGATGGTCACAGAACCTACTAATAAATCATTAGAATAATAGGTACCCCACTGAATGTATGTAAGTTTGGGGAAGTCCTTAAACCTATGATCAAATTGGGTAATTAAGTGTTTAGTTTGGAGAAGTCCCCAAAATGGCTACTTTGAAGCAATGGAGCACCTTAGAATTCCAACATTCCTAAAAACAATAGTTTACTTTATTGTGCTTATTTTGTCTATGAAGCCAAAGTGCTGGTCAATTCAAATCCAATAAAAATTTCCATATGGAAGTGTTTAGAAATGGCAGATACACATATTTACACCTGAGCAATTTTACAAGAAGCAATGTTAAAACAGCTATCATATCCTTAAATTATTCACAGAACCTACACAACTGACCACACCTAAATACAATAGTTTCTAGGTGTGTACTGATAAGTAAAATTTTGTAAAATTTTAGCTGTTGCAGTGCAGCATTATAAATATTGAATAACTGTGGCAAATATCATAGTAGAAAGCTAGGCTACCCCTTTTAAATGATCAATGTAGCAAGCTATCATACCCTTGCTGGAAGTATTATTTATAGGGCATCCACCGATCAGCCCGGTTAAGCAGCTTATCTGTAAGCCTAGCTGCAAGATGCACTTTACAAAATAAAGTCACAAACTATGGTTTCTTGATTTGAATACACCACTGACCCTACAATGATTAAAATAAAGCCTCTATTTAATCATTAAGACTTAGAGATGACAGCATTTAAAGCTGGTAAAGTAGTTTATAAGCTTCAACACAATCTGAGGAAGTTCAACCTAATATCGACCACTCTAATTTTATACCATCTCTTTAATTGGCGAGTCAAGAATAGCAAAAGTTTAACCTCGATGGAGAACACCAAAACGGGGCCACTGTTTCGAGACCGTGCCGCTTTTCAGCAGAAGTTTAAAAGATATGGCGATGTATATAGCACATTCAACTTCCAAGTTGAAGTGCAGAAACTATTCTAGTTTTAATTGGGGCGTCAGTAATTCATAATGAATGAACGCTACGCGGTTTCCTAGACGATCGGTGCCCATAAATGCCGCAGTGACGGCTGTCATGAAAATGATGGCACCGGGGTTTGACTTTACGGTGACAATTCATGCTATCCAAGGATCACACCAACTTACTTTCATAAATAACGAATCAGTAACGTCATTCGGCGGTAAACTGCAGACACTATGTGGTAGCCACCGCAGTCTTCACGACGTCCACACGGACATAATAAACTTGCGGCGGGATTTTTTCGTGCACTAGATTTTCAACTCTCTATGGTAAACCGAGCATTGAGAATCCAATAGAGAATCCAACAGAGTGCAGCACGAGTCAGCGTGTCGAAAAAACACAGTGTTCGATTTTCAAGTCTCGCCGAGTGCATTGAAGACTTTGTGCGCGCGTAAAAATCTCGTCGCGATTTTATTACGTCGTCGATGGGAACCAGTACCCTAATTGCGTAACACACAATTAATCATAATCTGTTTCATTTTGACAGTTCAACAATATTCATTGCGTTATTTACGTTGTTGAGCAGACACATTTTTCGAACATATAAAGCAATGGTTTAACACCCTGTTTCAAAACGAAACAGATTATGATTAATCGTGAGTTACGCCATTAGGGTGCTGGGCTTAGGAAAGCCTAGCACAATACAATCAGTTTGTTTTGCCCGTTACAAATCAGTACACACGTTGACTATCAAGCCCCTACGAGGCTACGAAGCATATCTACACGTTGAGCTTTTTGCCGAAAGCTAGACAGCGATCACCTCTAATATTTAAACTCTTAACTTCACGCTTGGTACAAATCTTGGAAGATTTCATGTAATTATTACTAAAGTAATGATAGATAGACGCAGTTGTTTGTGTGCTAATTAAATGCAATAATAAACAAATTCCTGTGTTAGGAATGCATGATTTTGTGACGAAAGAGGATCAGTTTTCACTGCAATGCTAGCATTTAGCGAAAACGATGCAAAACTTGTTGTAGTTAGCTAGCAACGTAAACATTATTGCTGGTTATTACGGCTTGTAAGTGTCTCTCCTTTATCACACTAACTTTGCCCTAATTTAATCCAATCAATCACCATGTCGCTTTATGGGAACAGTTTGTAACTCTCATATAGAGTTCTGGCAAGGAAAGTGGCGAGAAAGAAGAAGTGAAGACCTAATAGTCGTGCTCTGGGTTGGAACCCTTTCTCTTCAAGTGAGCTGTGCTGGCCCAGTGGTATCGACTCCGCCATACGAAGTTGTATTTCATGGGTTCAAACCCAGGCAGGCGTTTTATTTTGTGAGAATAATTTGATCACCACTTCTCTCAAAACGGTGAAGGAAAACATCGTAAGGAAACCGGCATGTTTTTCTAGAACAAAAACAAAATCCAAGACATATGACATCTACCAACCCGAACTGGGCTCGCGTGGTAGACGACAGCCCACTCCCTCTCGAATAGAAGAGTTCTGTGTCCCAGCAGTGGGAACATTATACTCTGATTAAATGTTATGTATTATGCATAACCAACCCTTACTGGCTACTTTCTTCATTAATTCACCTATTTCCGACAGTACGATAATTATTTATTACTTCCCAATATTTCTCGTTTACGTTACACAATGCGATAGCACGTGGAAGGACCTCGTCATGATTTAAAGCTGTTTATCTACAGAATGTAGGCAGACGTGTAAACGTGTGTGTTTCGGAAACTTGGCTGGATATCTTGCCGCCTTTGTTTTTGTTACATCGGCGAACGAGAAACAATGAGGCTGGAATGCACGGAAGATTTTGAAGACAAAAACCAACAGTGTGTTTTTGGCATACTGGTTTTTGATTGATTAAGATTGAATTTTTTACAGTCTAGAATAGTTCCCAAATCATGCGAGTAACTATTATCTAACAGTGATATGTTAGTGCCTAATCACACTGGAGATTTGCGAGCGTGTTTCCACCGAGGCGATTCTTTCAACGCCCTCGCCGCGTGTGCGGAACGTGTTCGCCGCAGCATCCGCGTGTTCGTTTGCAGAAGAGCAGTTGATGTAAATATACAAGAGAGAGCGAGACCAGCAAGTGTACAAATATTCTGAAAACGCAGAGAACCCGTCGCGTGGTCGCCTCGCACCCGTGGACGTCGCTTCGCACGTTCATAAATTGCCTCGCTGCAAACACGCTAGCCGAACATCAGTATGATAACCCTCTTATAGGCTAATCACTACAGTGACGATCGCTCTATTGAAGACGTCAAATAAATTGATTGATCGAACCAACAGCGGAATTCTATTAATTTTACCATGAAACAAAAGAGTGTTCTTTCCTAGTATCAAATGAATGAGTTCTCTAGAACTGCAGAAAACTTAAAGGTCCATTACATTAAAATTATTAAGTAAGTATCGTTATGCTATTATTACCTTGCGTGCCAATCATTGCGTTGAATACTTGGCGGTCAGCGTAGCATATGAAGCAAGAAATGGACGTAATTAGCCTGTTTCGTTTAAGCCGGCGGCTAACGGAAATACTAGCTATATATCTTTTCATATGGGTGTCTTACAAGGTCACTGAAAGATACGTCGGCAAAAGATAAATGCCCGAAATATGTCTATATACAAATACCGGTATGAAAACAAATCGTGCGTTAATAAGCGCGGGAGGAAGCCTTTTAAGAAATTGGTCCTATTAATAGCCAAGCAAATGTTAGAGCAAAAGGACCTATTCCCAAGCATCTCGTTAGTAGCAACGAAGTAATCATGTCAGGAATGCGTTCATGTGTGGTCTATCAACTTGATGACGAAAGAGTGCAACAATAATACCGTTTGACAACCTGCTCTTTATAGGATAACGGTCATATAAAAGTACTCAAAAGACAGATAAAGCATGACTAAAACTTTCTGAGAAGTACCGAGCTTATCTTGTGTTGTGTTATCGGGTTCGCGAAAACGGTACATCGACGACGCCGCCCGGCGCGGGCGCAGCTAAGCGTTCAATTGACATAGCGTAAACTGTCGTAAGAAACTAAGAATTCGCATTACGTCATTGCACGGTTTTATTTGAATTACTTCCGTTATAATTGTCAATTCGCTGCGAATTAAAATTTGTTAGTTTCAAAACTTTCTAGCGGTGCATTTCAAGTCAATAAGTTAAATGATTTTAATGCGAAAAATATGCAAATTAATTAATTGCATTATTCATTGTCTGCTCGCAGATTTTTATCGATATTGTTAAAAGCCGTTGCAATAGTTTAAAACGTTTGTGCAATTTGCTCGCGAAGAGTTTGATATCTAACTTTTATAAAAAGAGGGCAAGAAAAACAATATCATTTTTAATACAGAAAACCTCGGAATTATTTTAGGTATCACGTAATACATAAACAAAGTTTTTTCGCGGTTGTTTTGTTCAATGAAATAGAAAAATATCCGTTCTAAACATAGATACACCTACGCAAACACACTCCAATATTAATAGAGCTATATTTTAACGAAATGCTGGGTTTTTCAGACAGGAAAAGATAGCGCTCAGGCCTATTTCAACAGAGGATGAATGTAGGCTGGAAGAACAGATAGATAACTTCTGCTTGCTAGCTTGCTATTGTTGAATTCAGTTACAAACTCGATCTAGGTAAATACGCAAGGCACTATCGCTTTATATCTGTCGAGTTATTTCATAATCTTTCATTGACAAGCCAACAAATAAACAAGCCATTGAGGTAAATGTTGTAAAAGAAATCATTTTAATTAAAAGTATTATGAAACCTGCGAAATTTTAAACTTATGCAACAGTTGGTTTTCAACGTAGCACGCTGCAGCAATCTGCACGCGGCTTTTTGACCTCGTATGTTTTTAATTAAATTTTATATTATTTTAACTGTTTTTTCTTGGTTGGGAAAGTTTAAAGAAATAAATCTAAAGTTTTTTATTCAAACTAGACCCAGACTCAGCACTTTCCGAACGTCAAAATTAGATAAGACAGTCCCCCAAAACGCCCGCCCTAGTTGGGAAGAAGTAATGGCGCAATAAACTCCCCAACAATACGCAGCACGATCAGTTAGAAAAACTGGAGTCTTTACAATATTCAAAAAAATCGTCCTTACTTTCAAACATATTAAGATTCCTATTCTGATTAACAAAGCTTCAGTATCAATTTTCAACAGTTATTGGAAACTTGTAACTAAATCACGTTCACAACTGACTAAATTGGATTGATGACCTTTCATGTAGGAGGCATGGAGCGTGGAAATTGAGGTGGAAATAATGTGTTTGGCCTACGGGCTCAGTAGCAAACCGAAATACACTACGTGTTCAATTATGTTACCGTACGTGTACGTACTAATTACGTCATTACGTCACAGTTATTGGGTACTAGATTTTACATGTCTCTGAACTGCAGAGAGATTGGACTGAAATATTGTCATGATGGAATGAAATAGCAAAGAGCTACGGGGTAACTGCGTAACACTAACTGTACGTGGCTTTGATATTGACAGTTCAACAACGATAAAAGCGTTATTTACGTTACAGCGCAGATATATTTTTCCAACATAAGAAGTAATGGATTAGCAATAATATCCTTCAAAATGTTACAGATTGTAATTGTTATTGTATTACGCTGTTGCACAATATCATTTAGACACATATCTACTAGATTACTCCAACCAGACAAGTTACACAAAACTTTCGGCTAAACTCATTTTCTGCAAGTTGCTGAACCAGGCACAAAGATTGCTATGTCATCTAAGTATTGTCAAAGTACACCGGTATGGTTACAGAATTCGGGTTTTGTAGCATAACTTGGGTGAGGCATATGCCCATCAATATCCAGATCATACAACTCAGCCTAATGATCACGACACATTTAACACCAAGTACAGAGGTAGAACCTCATTCCCGGACGATGTAGCGATACTTGGAAGAAGCCTATGTCCAGCAATGGACGTCTTCCGACAAAATTGATAATGAAAGTGGGACTTAACTAACAAGAATTCGTACCTAAAACACGTACTCGCAAACGTGTAGGTGTTGAAACTACGTAATCCGCTAAGGACTCGCAGATTCCACGTATAAGACAATAAAGTAGAAAGTTGTACGAACTCCCACGCTTAGTACGATTAATTAAATTAAAACTTTGACCACATTATGTGGATGCATGGGTACGAGGGTACTTGGGACAAAGTTTGGGTCATCCATCTTTGTTTTAAAGGAGGTCTGTTGACATACAAATTAGGATAAGCTAATATTTGAGTGTGATAATCCAAATTAAATGCCTTTGTTTGAGTTGAATTATTTTTAGTAAGGGCATTTAGGTACGATGATATTAGAAAGCTGGGGGAAAAGAATTGTGCTAGTGTGGTAGCTGTAATTTCGGTAGTCTGAGGGGTACTAACAGTAGGAATGGCTTTCATTTTGACAGTTCAACAAAATTCATTGCGTTATTTACGTTGTTGAGCAGACACATTTTTCGAACATCATTATGAAGCAATGAATTAGCAATCATCTTCAAAATTATTCAGATTCTGATGATAGTGTGTTACGTAATAAAGATGCATAGCTCAGGGTCTGGCACTATTTCATAGTTTTATAATATCCCAGATAGCCGAAGGAAACTTCTTTAGTAACAACAAGGTCACTTGGTCAGCTTCCCATGTTTTGTCTGTTTATGTATGTATTTAAAACACTCCGAAGTTACGTAGCTTCTAAGAAATAATATGTTAGTACTACATTGTTTATTACAAAACGTATGGGAAACGGAGTGCGATGTTTTGTTTAGATTATATCAAGAAATAAAGCGAAGAATGTGAGCATTAACACGCGCGCAGTTCCGCAGGAGAGAGCTAGTCTTCCCACTGAAAAACAGATCAGTATTTTCAACCTTATTTGTATTAAACCAGGGTTGAAAATACCGTATTTGGACTAGTTGTCTGGTCAATTATGCACGTAATTGTGGGTTGCACAATGATCAGCAAAGCGTATTCATTGACAAGCATTCAAAATAGATAAGTAACAGTTGATGACGGCGACAGTTATGTAACTGTATTGTTCAGATTAATTGAAAAAGCTTTTCTGGTCTGCGCTGTACTGAAATTAGCGTTCAATGAACTTCGAATGATTACAGCTGGTCTATTCTGTATAAATCTCACTATGAAAACTTAAGTGAAGTAAGCTGTCATTCTACCAGATGAAATGTATATTTATGTAAGTAGATGTTTTAGGACACTTACACGTCAATATTTAAAAATTAGGTGGAGCCGAGCATTTCCTAGCTGACTGATTGATACCTGAGAAGAAATGCCAAAGCAAACTTCTGGGTCATGGTCTCTGTTAAATTCCAAATATTATTATTCTGTTAAATTCATTATGATATATTTTATAGGTTTTTTCATCATTCCTCTCATCCAAAGCACCTGCCATCTAATCTCTGCACCACCCTTGGTTGACTGGTAGAGAATGCCTAAGGCATTAAGTCCGCCTTTGTACCTTTTTTGTGTGCGAGAAGTTTAAATAAATAAATAAATATTAGGTATTAGAATTTTATGCGAGTCTAACAATGCAGGGCCGTGTCTGGAAAGGTATTTTTAAGAAAGAGCTATTGCAGCTTTGAGTTGATCTGTCCTAACAGACGGCATACATGCATCAGTCATCGTGAAGCTCGATCCTATTATAGAGAGCAGAACGACCCGGCACAAGACGCTACCAGATCTGCAGAACATTTGCGTAGGCCATTTACAAAATACTCAAAATCAGCAGACAGTTATAAAGTCATGTATTCAATCTAGATGCTAGGGAAAATATAGGGGGAGTAAGCTGTCAATAGTGGCAACCACTATTGACAGCTTACTTCTAATGAATTTTCACGGTGAGATTTATAACAGAATAGATTGGCTGGAGCTGGTTATTTATTTATCTTACGTCCAAATTATTATAGCAGGTGTTTTTTTACCAAATGCTTTTGAGCAACCAGTAAGAGTATACTTATTAAATGGTCGAAACTCAATGCGTTCCAGTTCGCGAATTTTGGCAATAAAAAAAAATGACTTTGAGTTTTAGGCTTTAGACCTATTTTGGCAGTTTTAAAAACTAATCACCAAATAAAGCAGTGATGTTTGTGTACGTAAAAAGTCGTGGTTTTTGGCGTTAAAAGGGAAACTGTAGCTTTAGAATTCGAGACAGAGTAACGACCGAAGACTGAGCGTGATTCTTTAGACGTCACGACTATGACTACCTTCCATTATTCTGAAGCACATTCAACGTTCTCTCAAAATGACACTAAGCTGGTCTGAAACATTTAGTTATAAATAACAAAGGGATTAACTATTGTTGTTAGATGAAAAGTGATAACGTAGCGACCGGGGAACATGATTTGAATATTAACAAGTCAGATGAAAGTAAATCGCATTAGAATGTACCAAGCGTGATGTTAACCGACTAACCGAAGTGAGCGAATATTCGTTTTACGGTCAGATTTGGCCGAAAGTTTGTAGCCGACTGTGAGCTTACTTGAGATACTAGAGATTGTACAACATTTGATTAGCGTGCGCACTTTCAGGCGACTGAAAGTACACACGATGATCTAAGGGCTCATTCCCCTATTTTTATAAAGTTCACATTTATAATCTGTATCAATCTGTCAAAAATGCCTCCAATTTTCATACATTTTTGACATTGATTGGAAATTGACAAACTGCATTACTCTTTAGAAATCGTGACCCATTTAAGTGATAAAAGCTATCGCCATATCTGACCGCATCTAAAAACAAACACCCGAAAAAAAAAGAGACTAACAAAATCAGCCACCTCTGGCGCTGTCGAGTTTAACTTGACATAACAGAGGTCCTCGTAAATCTCCTCCACGCGGTCCTCGCAGGTCGCGGAGGGTATGGTGAACTGCACCCATGGGACTTCCGTAGTTGTGGGGTGCCCGGGACACTCCTCAATGACGCTGGAGTATGGTGGAGGCGCCATCGACGCGCTCGCGCTACTACAAGGGGTGTTAAATTACTTCGTACTTTGAAAGTTAGAATGTTAGTTTCGAAAGTAGTTTAGTACTTACACAGATTGCAGATCTTTGTATATGTCCTCCTCTGACTGCGTTCTGAGTGCGGAGAATGGTCTGTAATAAAATTGGGAGTGTGAACAAAAAACGTCAAGTTTCCCTTATTAGTTAGGTACTTAATTTTTATCTGTACTCTGCAAGATATTTTATCACTGCGAAGCAAATCCGGACGTCGCCGTCGTCGTCATTTATCATTTCCTAAAAATGTTTACGTAACAAATTAAGTACCCTATAAAAAGAACAATGAATTAAACCATGAATCACACAACTAATCTCAAATCTATTAATCTACCATTCACAAAAACTACTTATCATTTGATCATCATTAAATCTCTACAATAAAAACTGGCTCACACATTTATATAGATAAGTACTTAATGTATGTACATATTATTTTTATTATTTGATTAGACATACTAGCAGCTAATTAGCTGATGCGTATGTATCAAAAAGCTTGGAGATATTTAATATGCCTAATCTATTCTTGAAGCAGTTCAGTGTGGGAGCCATCACAATATTTTCTGGGAGTCTATTCCGTGCTGTTACAACTCTGTTGCACTTCTTGTCTAGAAGTGCTTCAAAGGCTTTAGCTTAGATACATTTTCCCATAACTTAAGGAATGCCCACGCAAATGTTTGTTGGCATTCAGAGTGTAAAGATCTTGAAAGCTGGGCACTTCGTAGTGTTCTGAAAGTAATGTTTCAATGAGCCTACCCCTTTGTCTACGCTGTTCCAGTGTGATATTATATATGTATCTATTAATAAAATAGTACACAACAGACAGCAGTTTTATCTTTCCTTCTCCCTTTAATCCATTCAAGGGTCGTCTTTAAAAGATCGCTTTTAGTAAAAAGACCGCCCAATGTGAAAACTTAAAATATTTTATATGAAATTCATATGGTATACATAATAAAGAGTATTATATTCTCACTTGATATTCTTGGCCAGTGCCTTGGGACACTGGCTGAGCTTGGCCAGCGCGCACAGTACACGGTGGAAGTTGGACAGGTCGAACAGCATAGACGGGTCGAAGAGATCCGTTTCCCGCAGTTCGAAGACCTCGTGGCACGTTCGGAGGAACACTTTGATGTTGCGCATGCACAGGAACTGGGTAAAAGAGATAAAATTATGTTGGTTTATGGATTAGATAGTTAGAAAATGAAGGGTGAACTCAGAGATGGCAGCAAAAATGGAGTGGTGTTGATATGTATATTTTGATTACACAAAATATTTTTTTCTATGCATTTTTTTGCTTGGCTAGGCAATGAGACAGACTCTGGTAATGCCGTCACACAGCGTTACTTTTTTTTTGCTACCGCGATGATATTGTTGAGGTCAAATGATCCCCTAACAATAACACTATGTCACTCCATTTCCTTGGGAGAATTAGAATTTAAGCAATTATTCTGAGTTTTATTTTTAAAACCATTATCAATATTTCGGACCTTTCACCATAAGATTAATAACTAATTAACAATCAATCAAAAGAGCCAAATCAGACGAAGTGAATGTCAAAGATCGCTTGTACTTCGGGACTCTAAAGAGTGCCGCGAAACCGTTTGTAACTGCCTCCTGATATTTTATTGATAACATTATCTGTTACTATTACGAGTCGTTATTTAACAGATCTTTACGATGTAAAAGGTTTGATAACAACTATTTTAGTGTGCATTCTTTCCCGGTCTAGTGATTGATTGATTGATTTATGTATTTGTAAGAATGTAATGAATGGTTGGAATGTAATGGTTGGTTTGTGATGAATGGTTTATGTAACTGGTTTATCGGATCTTCTATCGGCAAAAATGACGGACCGTCTGAATATAACCATATAGGGGGATGGAAGTTCGTCATCTTTGAAATGGGGAAAGGGGTAAATTTAAGGGCTGAATTGTCCGTCGATATAAAAGGAAGTCTTGTGCAAAGTTTCATGCTTCTAGACAAAGCAGTTTAAGCTGTTCATAGTTAATGAATGAATTTAGAAAAATTATCAAGTAGAAGGATGAACTTTAGTTAGGTACTTTTTGTCACATTTTCCCTAAAGCATGTCCTTAGTTGAAGACAAACAGATGAACTAAGTTAACTTTTAATTACTTAGGTACGCTGACTATCCATCCAGTGATGCACCCTTATTAGGGTTCACTTGCGACAAATTTTAATGTAACTGCAGCCCTCGCTTCGTCGCGTCTCACGTATTTTAAATGTCTGTGAGCGCCTGCCTTAATTCTCAAACTTTAAGTAACTTAATATGGCTAGCCAATTATTTACATAGGTATAATTTGCACTAGTTTTAAATAATGACTATGCAAACGCCATATTATGTACTCAAGTTAGCATGGCAACTCAATTACTACACCTAGCTATCATTTCACATAAAATTCACTTGTATTGTAATGGTCTTAAAATATACCATTACATGCCAATCTTAAGTATACACACTTTACTACTCATAATAAGCAATTATTACCACAGATTACGTATTACTGCCAATAATAAGAGAAACTGGGTGTTCACAGGTTAACTATAATAATGTCTTTTCATTAAGTATTTAAGTAGTTTAGTGGTCTTAGATTGTTATGCTATTAATATAATTGATATGACAATGGAGTAATTTCTTGCCGTTCCTACATATGGAATGAGAAAATCAGGCAGCAAGGTTGTTATGTGAATGTCCCAGCAATTCCACCAAACCTATTATTTTTTTTTTTATTTGGCACAGGGCTAGCTTAGTACCGCAAAAATTACAAGTAAGTACTTTTTTATAATATTCCTCATACATATAATGTTACCGGCCAAACCCGATTTCAGGCCAAACTAGTTTGTCCTAGGCCAAACTGGTTTATTTAGCCGGGGCACCCCGATTAAATGGCTTAGGTTAGGTTAGAACTGTATATTTTTCACAAAATTACTCTTTGAACAAGGACCTCAATCGTTTACTGCGAAATGCGTGTTTGTCCTAGGCCAAACAGACTTAATCCTACGCGTGATATTATGTCGCAGCCAACTAGCTAGCCGTTTCGTTAACAGCCTTTGGAAGTAACGCTCGCCGGCCGCTGTCGCGGCACCGCTCACTGCGCTCGCTCGGCTCGCGCCCTTTTAGTCACAGTTCTAACCTAACCTAACTCATTTAATCCGGGTGCCCCGGCTTAATAAACCAGTTTGGCCTAGGACAAACTAGTTTGGCCTGAAATCGGGTTTGGCCGGTAACATATATACAACGAGTAACATAATTAACGCAAGACCTCATACACCCCAATTAGAGTATTGACTTAGAAGCATAAAACGATGACCAAAACGATTTTTTTAAAGCTAACTGATATTATTAAGAAAAAAGTGTCGACCCAAGCATTACTTTGTGCATTTAAATATTTTTCTTCTTCAATAAGGTTGAATTTACTTTGGCTCAATCAGTGGTAGGTATGGCAAAATACTTAATTAATAATAAGTTTATTTATTTTCTCTCACAATGGTTCTGTAGCCTTAACAATTTTTAACATTTAACAATTTAAAAAAAATACTTATATTAAAAGTTACTGAAATCGATTCAGTACTCAATTAGGAACAAACTACTTTCAGGTCTTGCGTCCATTCTGTTACACCTTGTATTTTATCAATTTAAAAGCAGAGCTGCTTTACAAGCAGGTGAAGCTATGAGGAAAAGAGACAGTGACTGGATCATTTTCACCGAGAACCTACCAAACAGATTTTTATGAACTTGGCAGAGAAAAAGTTTGTTAGGTACCTATAGAAATAAAGTATATAAGTAAGTTATTTTCCTCCTAGATATTATTATTAAAAACCTGTAATGCCCCACTCCCACAGAGGGCAAAGGCCATCCTACTCTCTTTTTTTTCTCTTTCTTTCTCTCAAATAATTTAAAAAAAAAATGCTAGTAAATACATGCTATGACTATGAGGCAAAGAGCTAGTTACTCTAGTCAGTAACTAAAGCTAACTAGCAACAGAACTATAAACAAGGCATTGCTATTTTATGACAGTGCCCATTAAACATAGGGTGACTAGTTTAATGGGCAACAGTTGTCACAATATGGACTGTTAAGTCATAAAACAGATATCCCCATTAACAATGGGACTGGAATACTTAAATAGTTCAGTAAGGAGCAGACTAACTTGCAACATTTCTTTGTAATGTATCGAGTTTTTGTAGTGCGTTACAGTAGCCAGTGTAGCGAGCCAAGCGGCTCGAAGTGTGAACAAACCAGAGCAGGTTCAATAAAAATGGAGCATGCCCGAGCCAGGTGCTCAAAGCGACTGTTCGCCGCGTCTTGTGTATCGCCGTTTTGTGACCAAGCTCGCCCAAATGGTACATTACAAACAAAGATAGCAAGTCAGTCTTCGACTTTAGGCAATGTGAATCAAGAAAATTGTCCCTGTGATTAAGGATATTTAAATAAATAAAATAAATAATTTTATTTAATAAAAACGTATACAAAAAGAGTACATTTAGCTAACAGTAGTAAATTTCCCATACAATTATAGTGCCTAAAAATAAACTATTTCTAAAATATTTTTACTAAAAGTGCAAGTGGTAATGTTTCGGAATTAGAATGATAGATAGCGACCCACCCGATCTAGGTTCATTCAAACCTGTGTTTCGGGCCATCACTTTACATTTCAATTAATTTGGGACATTAACATTAAAAATTAAATTGGTATAAAAATAATCGATTAACAACTATGAGATAAAGCATATTGGTAATTAAACATTAATACCTACAACTAAGCCAATGAAAATACTACAAAAGTAAATACTTACGAGGGAATAAATTATCGTCATGACATAATTTCTAGAAGTTTTTCTGTGTCTGTGTAACTGAGCAACGCTAGGTATTCTGATAACTTAGTACTACATTTTTTATAGCTTAAAATATAGATGTTCGTTAATTTGTTAAGTCTATTATACAGAAAAGGACCTAAAAACACATAAAATCGATTAGCAAACGCATGTCTAGTTTGAGGTTTTATGCAAACTAAATCCTTCCTTCTCTTGTCGGAAGGTACTGGGTTAAAAGGAAGTGCAGTGTGCTGGTGTAGTACTATGCTTCGAATGAATAATTGCCGAACTGTTAGTACATTACATGCAATGTAGAGCTGGTGCGTAGGAAATCTAAAAGGGCGAAAGGTAGCAACCTTCAGAATTGCTCTTTGCGCACGCTCTAGAGGAAGTAAAATGGTTTTTGCTGCACCACCCCAGGAAGTTATGCAATAGCTAAGAATGGATTGACACAAAGCTAAATAAACCTCTTTAATTAATTTATAGTCGGCTAGGTTCCGTAAGTTCTTAAAAACATATATTAATTTGCGCACTCTAGTGCAAAGTGAATCGATATGTTTACGGAAATTTAGATTCGAGTCAATAGTGACACCTAGATATTTCAAATGGTCAGCTTTAGCCAAAGTAGTGCAAGAACATGCAGTGTCAGCGTTCGTGGTACAATTATGTGCGTAAATGTTTAGATTAGTAAGCGGTATATTAGTATTTCTCATTGCAAATAAAATGTATTTTGTTTTATCTGCATTTAATGTTAGGATGTTATTACGGAGCCAATCGGACACTATGTTAAAACCATTTTGAGCATGTTCATAGACCTCAACTTTTGATTTAGCTGAGAACAGTAAAGCGGTGTCATCAGCATAAGACATTATGACACCATTTTGAAGTGGCAGGCTGCACAGTTCATTTATATAGATTAAAAATAAGGTGGGGCCCAAAATGCTGCCTTGTGGAATTCCAATATAGTTGAAATGTGACTATAGCCAGTCTATTCTATATAAACTTAGGTGAAGTGAGCTTTTAGGGATTAACAGCTCACTTCAGCTTTGTGAGATTTTTACAAAATATAGTCATTTCATACTGAGAGCCAATTTATTTTATTTTTGTTGGTCATTCTCTTAGTTTCTAGGTACAGACTACTGATAGCTACTTATAATTCAATAGCAAGTTGGTTCTAAAATTTGTTCAAGAGTTATTGGATATTCTCTTAGATTCTGGAGAAAACCAGACCTACTCTGGAGTCATAATGTGGCTACATGATACAGACATTTACTTAAAACTGATAAGCAAGTTGATTCTTAAGTGTGTCTAAGTGTTTTTCGTTATTCAAATAGTTTCCAATGAAAACCAGACTGTTAGGGCCTAGTGGATTGAATAAAGTTCAGACTTTATTTTTTTGTCACTTGAGCGCTGTGCTCTAATGAAGTTAGCAATGTCATTAAAGTGTCATATTTTCCACTGATAACCTTTGAAGTAAACAATACATTTTATGTTATCCACACATATGGAAGACATGTTTTAAGTGATACTTAACAAACATTCATAACAAAGTTGCAGCATGAAGGCTTTATATTGACAAGCTCAACAAAACCTTGCACTAAGACAATGCTATAAAATAGACAACAAATACAAAACAAGGTTTCAATTGGAATGCATAACAATTGAATTGAAACCACAATAATTATGCAATTAAGAATTTGTATAAATAGCAGATTTTAGATAACCATAACCATGACCTAATTAGTGTATTTTTATATCAGGAAAAAGGTAATATATTATGTAAAAGCTTATGACTTGTTTTCCTTTACCTACTTTGTTGAGATTGTATAATGAGGAAATATTGTTACTATTATATTTATAAAATTACAAATTCCAACCCATATGATCATTCAACTTGGTATCATCCTTTTATTTTATCAGTATTTCATCTAGCAAGCACTATTATGTAGGGACATGAATATTTCATATGAATACATGATTTATCAGTCTGTATTAAGCGTCGTCTGTTCATTCACAGTAAGTTTACGATGCAGATAACACCGGAACATATATTCAATAGCTGTTGAATACACACATATCAATAGCTAAGCTCCATTCATGATTGCATGCATAATTAAGTACACTAACACATTATAACTGTTAATGTAATGCTAAATACACTTTTGAATATGAGGAAGTCCTGTTTTACGTTAAACACGAAATGTTAATTTAAAATTACCGAAATATTGCTAGTAAACTCAAAAACACAGATTCACTTGGCAAATCTGTAAACCTTGTAACAAATTTCAAAACTAAGAATGTATGACCTAGGAATTGGTGCCACATAACACGCGTGCAGCTATTATGTGCCAAATTTAATGGTTTTATAGTAATTAGAGTGAAGGTCGCGGCGGCGGGGCCCAATTACCTGCGCCATCTGAGGCCGCTGGTTGACGTCCTTCATGTCGATGCAGCCCGGGTGCAGCACGTTCAGCAAGTTGCACAGCAGCACGCCATCGCGCAGGGTATACGCCAGGTCGTGGATTGAACTCGTTTCCCAGTTCGCCTTATGGTCGGGACGTAGCAAGCCACATCTCGTCAGCCAGGACGCGCACTCACGCCACAGATCCTCGCCGCCAGCAGCCATGATTTACACAAACTTCCAAGTGCACATCGATAGTATCAGTACCGAGCACTGCTTTTTAATAATCAACAGGCCATCATTAAACGAGGGTTAATTGATAATTGACATACAAATTGATACAACAAACACTGGACGAACCAAGCGAGAACAAGACTTTTTGACAACTGACGGCAAGAGAGTTGCTATATCGATAAAATTTAATAAACCTGTACACAGATTAGATTATTATGTATTTTGAAATCATACTAAATCAGGGTGAACGGTGGAAAAAAATAACTTTATAAATTGCTACAAAATTATTTGGAAGTGGAAAGTAATCAACACTGGAGTGGAGTTCAGTTGGAGCACTGACAAATATGGTTGGAGCCATAGTCTGTGAAACGAGTGGAGTCCTCGTTCGAAGATAGTTGCGCTTGCGTCCACTTAACCAACGAGGCTGCCCAACCCTTCGGGGAAACAAGGTAAGATGTTTATGTTATGCCATTTTTTTTATTGGTATTCGATAGGAAATAATATGAATAAACATGAAAAAATCTAGTATTTCGAAAACATAGAACATAATAAAAAACCTAAGAAAAATTAAATTTCGCGGGCACTACATCAACTGCTACATCAGCATTATTCAGCTGTTGCCATATAAAAGTGTATTTTATTTCCATCTCAATTTTCATTTCCCTCAGACTCTACGCATATGATGAAATTTAAATTTGAAATTAGTTTTACCTTCCGTACATTATCAGCACAAATTTTTGAATAAATTCGAAAATGTTAACTATATTTCTCACTATTTTCGAATTGGGGTCAATCAATCAACAGCTGTGCTTGGTGCTGTCAATTAATTTTATTTTGTGGCAACATTGGTTGTAGGCGGAGTGACGCGACTGCACGTCGAACGAACGATTTCTCATGAAAATTCATAGAACAAGTGTATAAAACGTGTAAAATCTGTGTTATTTTTAAGTCAAAGGTGAGTTTTTCGATAAATCCTACCCTGTGCAATATTAAACCTGGAAATAAACCTTTTGAAACTGCTCAATTCTTATCTATGACACACCCATGTATCGGCGAATTCCTAACGAATGTCCAACTTTCCGAAAGAAATCAGATTCATGAATAGGGATATTCAAAATGGAAACCCATGTAGAGATCACCCAGTAACATTCTTCATTCCCGTGATTCCTGCGGAAGTCCAAAATTGGCTCCGGCCATAATCCTTATTAGGTTTATTTTGGAGCATTACGTCATTGTGCATAAGAGGGAATTATGTGGGGTCGATAGGTAGCAGTGGATACGCCGGCGGCGGCACCGCGGCAGTTTTATTGCGTTATAGTGTCGCCGGTGCGTGTCTGGCAGGGCGATACAATCTGGAGCAGTGCGTCGCCGCGTCCGCAGCCTGTACTTTCTACGTCAGTAGATAATCTAGACTTTGTGGTCAGAATACCTATAGTGTTGTTACCTCTGCAGTGCTGTGTATTGATTTTTTTTGGCAACAGTTAGAAGTTCTTGAGGTAATTGAGTAGGTTGTTTTTTTATTATAAACAAAAACATTGTTTGGCTATGATATCCTGTTTTTTTTTTTTAACTCTAAACATAAACATGTGAGTTATCTCATAAATTGTTTGAATAATTTTTACTACTGATAATTTTCTAGAATTTTCAGCATGCTATTGAACTAAAATGACTTTGCACAATAAGTTTATGAACAAAATCTTACTTACAAAAATTATTTGATAATTTCTTCATATACAAATAAAAATCAAAAAGATTTTTAAAACAATTAGAACTGCTAATGATTTGCAATGAGCCCCGTAATGATGAATAATATTCCAATAATTTCAGGATTTCATGCCTAATTCATTTAAATCATAATGTTTGTTTTACAATAACTCATTAGAACAGAACCCTTTAAAAAGACAAATCTAAGAACAGATTATCATCCAGTGAATAAAAAAAATCTGCATGTCTTGCAATGCCAACTGACCCCACCCATAGTATGACACACATCTAACGGGCTCTATGTGTGTGTGATTGCAATGTAACTGATCAAGTTGCATTGATATTGATTACCTAGCCCCTAGGTGATGTGAGCACTCGACTGTCACATCTATATGTAGGACAACGGTCAATAAAACGATATTATATTACATGTTTTATTAGAAAATCTGACTGTAGAGACACCATTTTGATGCTCAAGAGCCTTAAGTGCCTCTTTGAAATAAATGATTTGAGTTTAAGTGTGTCTGATTTGATATTGGATAGAAGCCTAAAAAATTAGTTTTCAAAGATTATGGTAGTAACATTCCTAATTGCTTAGTAACTCTTGGTGATTTATATTTCTAATCTATTCTTAATATCTTCAGTCATTATCCGGTTATTGATCCATTTTTATTTTAGACATTAAGTTTAACTTTATAATATTTCCTGAAGTAGAATATTGTGAAATCACTTATCTTTTAATAATGAGAATTACCTCGGCTCATAAGTACTGATAAGAACCAATGCTCAACTTTCATACTGATAAAAAAAAAACACTTAAATTCCTTAGAAATAACATTATCATTTGGCAAAAGAGTTGCTAAGTGCACTACTTAAAGAATTAAGGAATATAAAAACAAAGTTATCATCAGGTTTATATTACATTGGGGTGACTCACAAGGCCGTGTGATGTAAGCCTTGTCTGGCAAGTGCCACAGTGCAGACTAGTTGCAGTAGTCCCACTAATTAAATTATTATTTCTTTTCATCATATTTATTTTATTTTTCTCTTTTGTATAATGTTATATAGTCGAATATATCCTTGGATAATAATATTTTGAGCATATTTTTATAAAGTTCTCTTTCATTAAATGTTGCCGTAATAAAAATAAAGCAATGTGAGGAAATGTCGCCATAAAATTCGGCCAAAATGACTCCAACTTTAGTGTTTTCCAATAAGCATTGATTGCTCGTAAAATACGCGTAACAGTTGTCCTCGTCAGTAAATATGTGGCCTTGTAAGCTAATGTGATGAATCTTCTTTGAAGACCACTTTAACAAACCATTGTTGTCAAACTACATTATTGCTTTTGCATTTATGGTGAAATACATGTACATATAGTCGAATATTTTGGTTGGGTTTACAGGCAAAAATATTCATCTTTCCACTACACTAAGAATATTATTTTTCGGCGTGTGCGTAATAATAACTTATTAAGCTTATGGCATACTTAAAAGCGTGCTGTAAAAGAACATTGCTTAGGAGTAGGTGCAATTTAGCTGCCTGTATACCATATGAAAGCTTGTTCGACTGTACCTACTCCCACTTAAATAAGCTACATAGTCTAATACACAAACAATGCGTCATAACGCGCCTCATTACATTATGATGAAATTATGAATGAAACATTCAAATTGGTTCCATCCTTTTGAGAGTTGCATCACTTTCATATTCTATTCTAAATCCCTACTTATCCCTACTAATATTACAAAATGCGAAAGTAACTTTGTCTGTCTGTCTGTAACGCTTTCACGTCTAATCCGCTGAACCGATCGTCATGAAATTTGGCAGAGATATAGCCTAGGATATGAAGAAGGACCTAGGCTACTTTTTTACGCAATAACCGACATCCACGCGAAAGAAGCCGCGGGCAAAACCTACCTTTTGCGATCACTAGCACTTTTAATTTCGCCTCTTTTACAGCGGGACCAAATTACTTTTCTACTAAGGTTTTGTGTTAAGTTGAACTTCTGTTTATTTTGTTTCTGTGAGTGATGTCAAGTGTACCTTGACCTTCTGAGTTAATGAGTATAGTGGTTGATGAGATCAGGGGATAAAAGAATAGCTGACGCGTCACTGATAAAGATACAAGTTTTACATTTATTTCAGGAATGCCATGTTGGTAGTTCCTGCCTCCATGCCTTGGAAGAAGGCGTGAGTTTATGTATGTATGTTAGTAACGATAACAAGTCAAGTGATACTTGAGGTATTTTATCAGTTGGTTCTGATGCACTTGAAGTTCTAAAGTACATTTCAATATAATCACTATAAGGCTATAGAATAAAGATTTGTCATAAAAAAACAACTTAAAACTGACTGTTTATTATCAACTTAATTTTTTGTCAAAATCGAGATTCATGGATAAAGTATCATTCTAGCACTGAGTTTAAATATTATACAAATACATGTTTTATCAAACCCTGAACAAGAACTTGAAAGTTAAGTGTTAAAATTGTATAGTCAGTCAGTACGTCAGTGTTTGGCATATAGCAACACAATGGTCATTTTTACCCGACTGCGGAGGGTAATGTGTTTATGAATGTTGTTACTTACTTCCGCATTTCTATTGTTACAGATAATTTGACGCTTCCATCATGGAACAGATACCACCACCCAAAGAGGTGAAGATCCTCGAGACTGCTGAGGATATTCAGGAGCGTCGTGAACAGGTAAATACATATTTATATTTTCTATTCAATTTATTTACAGAACATAGGTACCTCGAAGAAATTGCACCCGAACTGAAAACCAAACCAGCATAGTTATTCACAACTATTCGACAGGAGGTTGTCATATCGAAAATTACTAATCTTCATTTATTGATGTGTCCTTGATTGAAATATCTGTCTGCCATGGGCGCGGGTTGTCCTGCCAGGGGTGCGGGTTGTTCGAAAGAGATCTTAATTTAGGTATGTAATTTGTTTATTTTTCGTCTCGTCTAGCTATGTTTATCTGACTAAGGTCTATCTAGGCTATGTTATGAAATTCTACCCAAGACGTCTTTCACTATATAATAGGTCCAAACCATAAGGAATGCGTATTACTTACTTACTTACTTAAAGAATTCATAATATATGAGCTTTTTCTCAAACATGAGAAATTACACATTCGAGATCATTTAAAGGATGCCACTAACGAGATACAGGCGCGTTTCGTTTCCCTTCGCCTATTTGCATACACACAAAGCCGACCCAGTTACGATGCAGCAGCTGTAAAAGCGGAAAGCAATCACTCATGCCTGCCGTTGTTATACGGTATGGGTAGATTTGTTTGTAGTTCCGAATAAAATGCGCATACCTGTACCATACTGTCATACGGTAACATTGGTGGTACTGTTCAACCATTTTGATAATTGGCCTTCAGCTGCTATTGTGTATGCTGAATGCTCACCTCTGTCGCTACAAAATGAAATGGCGACTTATAGATATTTATCGGGTCCGTATAAAAATAAATGTTTATAAGGCTTATTATGCATTAAAAACGCAAATTAGAGATGCATTCACAAAGAGTATGCCGATAACTTGCGACTTCCTTCCTTTCTGCATACATCAGCTGTAAAAGTGGTATGGTAAGTATAATAATATAGTGTGTTACGGGTGCCTACTTTCGTATTGTAAACAAATAGCTATACATACAAATAAATAAAATTGGAAGTGTCTGTTTGTAATGTCAAAATAACAGTTTTTTACTAAATGCATATGAAAGTATAGCTATACTGTAAGTACCTACTTATAACAATAACAACAAAGCGATTAAAAAAAAAATTGTCTGTGCGCTTGTTTTGATTATGACGGGACTTTCACTGGCAGATTGCTGATGTTATAGGGAGTAACATGGGATACTTTTTGCCCCAGTACGACGTTCCCGTGCGATAATAACCGACATTCACGCAGCCGAAGCCGCGGGCACAGCTAGTACCAAATAAAACGGGTATTGGGCCCATTTATAGTGCTGAGCATAACGGTAACTGATACTGCCATCCGTTAACATTAGTGGTACTGTTCAACCATTTTGTAAATTGACCTTCACCTGCCATGAAGTCCCGTCATACCGTGCTACTGTCTATGTTGAACATCCTACTTGCGCAACAAAATGTCGGCATAACACAGTTACTTGTGTCATGGATTTTTGTAGTAGTACATCAGGAGAATCACATTTAAACCTGCAACATTATAAATCAAATTCATTTATTTAAACTAGTCTGAGAATCAGCACTTTTGAACGTCAAAATTACATGAGACAGTCCCCCAAAACGCCCGCCCACTTCCTAGTGCTTTGGCTGGAAGAAGTGGCGCAACAAACTCCCCAGCAGCACAGCTGTCTGTTCAGTTAGAATATTATGTTGGCTAGTCAACGCCCTAGTCTGGTCACGTCGGTCGCTTCAATTAACTAATTAATGACTAGGGTGATAAGTGTTATACTAAAGTAGCTCAAAACTGATAGGGGGCAATGAGTACCGTAACATCACGTTTCTAGCTTATTGTAATAGACCTCTTTGATTTTTTATAATGATGAGTTGAAGAAAAACCTGTCCTACGAATTTGTATCGTTGTCGAAATGCGAGCACCTTAACCTACCTACTAAGCTAAGTTTATTCTTGGGATAAATCCATCCCAACTACGGATCCCTTCGTGCGTGGTCCGACTTGCATTTGGGCAGTTTCACTTGGCCACTTCTAAATAGATGCCAGGATATAATCAATTAGGCAATCAAATACATTTTACCAAACACTAAAAGATAAGATAGCACCATCTAGACGAAAATAAACGAACTAACATTGTCTGATACGTCAATGACGTACTACTGTCGAGGTCTACGAGACGACGTTCACGTACATAACGTCGATAGTATATCGGGAACGGTATTGATTGACTATTGAAAGGTTGGGTCTCTACATCCTTGACATAACGTCTAGATTGTTTGCAAAGTTTACTTTATGAAATAAACATGTCAGAGTAAGAAAGAGTTAACTTGGGTAGATAGCATCGATTTTCAGTGCTTAAAATAAAATTTGCCGAATATAGAAAGAATGCCATTAACAACCAAATGTAGCACTTTATGAACCTGTATCTTGGATGATCATATAGTCAGAGTATACATAAGTCTGGTAGATTATACATTTGGTGGAAGTGCAACAAATATTTTCTTGGGTGCATTTCTTTCTCCTTCTTCTTTTTTGTTGTTCCGTCAATGCTGACGTACGCAACCACATACTACGCGTCTTCAAGTTATGCGGTCTTTTGCAGCTTGGACCGCTCGGTAGATGCTGCCTCTAACAGCCCTCTTGATCGCGTGTGATAATCTTGCCGGTGCTCTGTCTTGAGCGTTTCTGCATTCCTGCATTTCTCCTAGCTAGACATTTTTTTTAAAATCTTCTACCTAGCTTAGATATAACTTCCCATTTAAATCTGGTCAAACTTAACCTCTTAATCTTTTCCTCAGGTCCTGAACCGCTATGAAGACTTCAAGCAGGAGGCGCGCGCCAAGCGCGAGAAGCTGGAGGACTCTCGCAGGTTTCAGTACTTCAAGCGTGATGCTGACGAGCTGGAGTCCTGGATCCAAGAGAAGCTGCAGGCTGCCAGCGATGAGAGCTACAAAGATCCTACTAACCTTCAGGTATGGATTGTATTTTTTCTGGATTTTTCACATTAAAATTATGAAATGTATTGCAAAACATCTTACATTTACCGTGTAGAACGTACACAGTAAATGTAAGATCTGTAGGGTCTATGTTCTAGCAACTGGTGGATAGAATAATAATATGGATTTGGCGTTGGTTATGCGGTATTCTAGAAATGATCTTTCTGTTGGAAAAAAAAGAATACAAAGAAAACCAAATATTGATAGTAAACAAATTCACCTCATCGCAGATCCTATAATATCTACTTCCAAATTCTCTAAAGGTTGGCACACGTGTCACCCCCAACGCCACCCGAACCTATCAAATGACGACAAGTGACTTTACGAGACTAAAAGTGACCTATGAGTGCGTTTCAGATGTGGCTATCGCATGATAAGTTAGTTTCCGCCCTAACACCATCTTTTCCCTACAGGCCAAGATCCAAAAACACCAAGCCTTCGAGGCTGAAGTAGCAGCCCACTCAAATGCCATCGTAGTACTTGACAACACCGGCAGTGAGATGATCTCTGCCGGTCATTTCGCT
The DNA here is from genome assembly GCA_947359405.1 of Antitype chi. Taxonomy (NCBI): domain Eukaryota; kingdom Metazoa; phylum Arthropoda; class Insecta; order Lepidoptera; family Noctuidae; genus Antitype; species Antitype chi. Next base: position 2,475,374 of record OX375809.1, on the reverse strand, counting down.
TCGGAAACCATCCGTCGTCGTCTGGATGAGCTGCACCGTCTGTGGGAGTTACTGCTGTCCCGTTTGGCTGAGAAGGGGATGAAGCTGCAGCAGGCTTTAGTGCTGGTGCAGTTCCTGAGGCACTGCGATGAAGTCATGTTCTGGATTCATGATAAGGTAAGTGGTGGATGATGTTTTTAAGCAGTTGCTTCAAGAATATTTTGTTCATAACTAGTAAATGTATAAACGGTAAAGTCAATTAACATTTACAGACTAATGATTAATTAACTGCATAAGTCTTTAATTTAAAAGGAATGATGTCCTAATGAGTAAAACTGAGGATAGCTGCATTTGCTTGGTAAATGATGAAGAATCATTATGATGATCGCCGTCAATCACAGCTGTCATTATGTGCGCTTAATATCGTAACCAAAAGATGCTTTAAATAATGAATGTCAATGTATAAGTAGTATTGCATTTTAAATAAGTTAGTATAAAAATAACGGACAAAGTCAAGCTTAGGCACAAATTCCATTCCTAGAAAAATTATTGTGACACCCAAGTTATAAAAAGGTTAATATAAAATGAAATATTGAACGTGGGCGTAGCCTACATTAGTACAATCTTGGGCGTGGACTCATATCGTCGACGATATAGGCCATGTTAACTAAACAGTATATAAAAGATTGTTTGACTTTGTCTACTTTGCCATCAGACATCGCCAGATATGTTCTGAAATAGGGGAATGACGTCAGCACTTAGAAAGAGTATGGTGATGTATTCTTTTGATGACATGAATAAGTGTGATGATGAAGTCATTGTGCACTTATTTCTAGTAGTTTCTTATTGATTTTATAAACATGGTGTATTGAAGTCTGAAGGTCCAATGTTTTGCCAAGTTGAACATGATGAATTCAATTAATTTTAATTGACTACATAGTACAAAAACTATTGAAGGCCATTGTATCATCAGAATAGTATTTTACTAGACTGACATTCTTTAGTTTCATAATTAAATATAGACTTTTATCTTGGTCAACATGAGACTAAATTCGAAAAGACCAGCATTCTTTGAGAAGAGTTTATATTGCTTACACTGGTTTTACGACAAAGGTAACAAGCAAAAATACATATGCAACGGTGACCCAATCAGGTAAACTCCGCATGCATAAAGATGTTATTGAAAAAAAAAAAGAATCTAGTTTTAAATTACTTAACTACCTAATAAGTCTCAATAATTCATACATATAAGGAATATGACAATGTAGTGTAAATGTTCAAGGTTAACACGTTTACTAGCTAGATAATGGAAGGTAACATATGTATAGATGAAAGCTATTTAGGAAGATACTTTAGAAAGTTTGCTTTCAATTTGCCTTTTAAAAGTAGTTCATCCAATAAACTAGGATTTTCAAGAAGAATAACACTGGCAGACTGTAAGATTATCGCAAACGACAGTCGGAACAACTTACAAATCACAACACTTTGAATACGATGCCTGTCTGCCGTCACAATACAGTGAAAACTGTGTTTAACGAATCACACGTAACACATTATTATCCCTTCTTCTGTTCACAGGAAACATTCGTCTGCGCGGACGAGTTCGGCTCAGACCTCGAACATGTGGAAGTCTTGCAGCGCAAATTCGACGAGTTCCAGAAGGACATGGCTGCGCAGGAGTACCGCGTGACTGAGGTCAACCAGCTGGCTGAGAGATTGGTGCTTGAAGGCCACCCGGAGAGAGAGACCATTGTTAAGAGGAAGGATGTAAGTTGGACTGTGAATTACAGGTTAAGATGAAAGAAACAGGAATTGAATTAATACACAATATCCCTCTTTTTGTGAAGCGTGCGATCAATCTATCAATTGTTGTTTTTGTTCCACAAACATCAATACACATCTTTTCTGTAAAGTTTCGTCATTAAAATGTACCTTGTGTTAAAACTTGGCCAAAATATCACCATCAATCAATATAACATGATATTTTGATCACCAGCTTATTTCATGAATCATTCCTGTTCACTTGGTGTAAGAAATAAAAAAAATAGAGAGACATTTACGAGCGACATTTCCAAGAATGAAATACTTACCATAATTAGGCCTAGCCTTTTCTCAACTATGTTGGAGTTGGCTTCCAGTCTAACCGTGTCGTTTTACCACTGAAGAGGAAATTCTCAAACATATTGCATCGTCATAGGAGCTGAATGAGGCCTGGCAGCGCCTCCGCCAGATGGCGCTGATGCGTCAAGAGCGCCTGTTCGGCGCGCACGAGATCCAGCGCTTCAACCGCGACGCTGACGAGACCATCGCGTGGATCTCTGAGAAGGACGTGGTGCTGGGCTCAGATGACTACGGCAGGGATCTTGCTACCGTGCAAACGCTGCAGGTAAGGCGCTAAAATTACAAGGTTCTTTTGGCGCGTGGCTGTAATCGGAACTTAATCGAATCATACTACGCCAAAAGATCCTTAAATCACCTAAGTGAAGAAATATCTGTCTTGACTGTATTCCGATATTGACAAAGATTATGGTTTTTTTGTTCTACTTAAAAGTATTAAAAAAGAAAACAAGAAACTTTTCTGAATTACGTTTTATATTAGTAGATTTCATATAATTTCTAAACTAACATGGAACATTTTGTAATGTGTAGCGCAAACATGAAGGCGTTGAACGTGACCTGGCGGCTTTAGAAGACAAGGTATCGACGCTGGACGGTGAGGCAGCAAGACTGGCGGCCATCCACGCGGACCACGCCCCCGCTATTCACTCCAAGCGGGATGAGATCACACTCGCTTGGCAGAAGCTTGTGCAGAAGGCTAAGGTAAGGAGACCTGTCAAGTTTTGTATCCCGTTTTAAAATAGATCGAGATAGGTACTTTTGTTTTATTTCTCTCTTTTCCGTGAATTTTAGTCGGAACTGTATGCATGCCATAGCTAGGTGACCGATGGACAAGCAATTTGCGTGAAAATGACGTATAACTTGTATTCTTTTTTTGTTAGTTTTCGGGTATTTGCATCCATTCAAGACGCATTATGAATAATTGCGTGTGCAGCACCGTACACGTGATAGAAGTGAGACTTAAAAAAAAACAGTAAGAGATAATTAGTGTGAGAAACAGAGAGAGATATCTTTCTTCTTTCTCATGTAACGAAATTTGCCTAAACGTCACGCGTCCTTGAAATTACACTCTCAATTTTCGTTTAGTTTATAATCGTATCGCCGTCTAAGAAGTTTCACTTTAAAAACCTCGTTAAAATTAAGCTCATCCAGAAGCGAGCATTACTGCTGTTGTGTTAGTGTATCATCGCACGACGACGCAGCGCGCTACGCAGACTGAAGAACAAGTGTTTTGCTAGTTCCTGTATCAGAAAATACTAACAGCGTTAATGATTTACGAATTAAATGCTTCAAAGCGATCGCTAACAATTCTCTATTTGACAGGAACGTCGCTCCGAGTTAGAATCGTCCCACGCCCTGCACCGCTTCCTGGCCGACTACCGCGACCTGATGTCGTGGGTCAGCGACATCCGCGCACTCATCGCGGCCGACGACCTCGCCAAGGACGTGCCCGGCGCGGAGGCGCTGCTGGAAAAGCACCAGGAGCACAAGGTGAGACTAGGTTAAATCAACTCAGGCGTAGTCTTTAAAATACATGTTAAGGTTTTTATATTATTTTTTATCCTTAAAAAATACCCTAAACTTGGGAAAAAGCGTTCAGCTTGCCTCAATGCCGCCGAGTTTGGGTGACCTGTGTGAGCTCTTGGTAAAGTAATTTTATTCTGGGTGCATCGTTTTCACACATAATTATATAATAAATGTTAAATTTTATACTTAAAACATTTTAAAAGAGTAATGGTGGAGTTTCTTGCCCATTCTTCCCCATATGAAACTACATGTTGACGTTCAAAAGTGCCTTTGAAGTAACTATTTGAAACAATTGCTTTGACTTTTTTGGACACTAATATTAATAGGTTATGGGCCAGACGGACGGCTTTATCCAGCAAGTTTTGGCTGACATCCACTTCATTTTAAAACTTTTAGTTCTGGCAGTTTCTATCACTACATAAAACAAAGTCCTCCGCCGCGTCTGTCTGTCCGTTTGCAATAAACTCAAAATACTGAACGGATTTTCATGCGGTTTTCACCAATAGACAGAGTGATTCATGAGGAAGTTTTAGGTATATAGTTTGTTAAGGTTTTGTTTAAATTTGGTAACACGGGCGAAGCCGCTTTAAAAAACCTAGTGACATACTAATTGAAATCCAATTCCAGGGCGAGATGGACGCCCGCTCAGACGTGATCCACGCGTGCGCTGCAGCGGGGCAAGCGCTGGTAGAAGGCGGGCACCGCGCCTCGTCCGAAGTGTCGTCAGCGCTTGAGAACCTTGAACGCGAGAGCTCAGCGCTGCACCAGCTGTGGGAGCAGAGACGTGTGCTGTATCTGCAGTGCATGGATCTTCAGCTCTTCTACAGGGACACTGAACAGGCTGATGCTTGGATGCATAAGCAGGAGGTAAGATATTATAACATTTTTAATTTCGTTAATTAATAGCCATTTTCTCTACTTGACTAGTCCCATTAAAAAATTCAAATATTAAAAATAAAAGTATCTGTCACAAGACTTATAAATAGTAATAAAAGTATTAATACTAGAATCATTCACATGACTGGAAAAATATCTAGGTTGTGTTTTTTTCCAATAATTGGAAACAAAATCACATTCTTTATAAAGTTATTTGAACTATACAATATTATGTTAACGTTATACATGACTACTCTAATGGTATCAGAGCTTAAATCTTAATAATAAAACAGTAAAAATGTCGAAAATAGAAATGCTCTGCTTCGTTATTTGCTTACTATAATCCTGCATTCCTTTACAGGCTTTCCTCGCCAATGAAGACGTTGGTGACTCCTTAGATTCTGTGGAAGCCCTCCTCAAGAAACACGAAGACTTTGAGAAGTCTCTTGTGGCGCAGGAAGAGAAGATCAAGGCTCTGGACGAGTTCGCGTCCAAGCTCATCGAGGGACAGCACTATGCTGCTGACGACGTCGCGCAGAGAAGGGAGATGGTACGTATTTTAAGTAGCGAAAAGTTTTAGGCGTGGCATCCGTTCTATTTAATAGTAATTGACTGAATAGAACTCAATCAAAGTGTTTCTGCACAAACACAAATCCTACAAAATAAGATCACTAATGTTACGCATACTTACGTCGCAAAATTATCAGCGAAAAGTTACGATTTTGAATACCCCAGACAACGTTTATATCTATATCTTAACGTAAGGACTTTATATTATTGTGTGCGCACGTTTTGAAATATAAATTTCCCCGCTCGTTCGTAAAATACGCGTTTGGAACCTCGTCCAAACGCGTCTTTTACGTACACAGGCCCGGTCGGTAAGATGTAACATACAACATTAATATGTTTTGTGACAGTTGTTGGAGCGTCGCGCCGCCCTCTTGGAAAAGTCCAGTCAACGTCGTGCACTATTGGAGGATGCTTACAAGTACCAGCAGTTTGAGCGCGACTGTGATGAGACCAAGGGTACGTAAATTGAGGATTTTCATTTATTTGTAGCTACTTTATTACTTTGCTTGTCCTAATATATTTAGTTTACTTATAAATAGGAGGTTCCGTTTATTAACCTACATTTTACCCTAAAATTATCACTTTCAAAAATATACAAATCCAGTTTTAATGTGCTTCAAGAACTTTTTCTGTTGTAAAAATGTATTTTCTTTAGTTATGTAATTTACATCAAGTCATCTCCTCTTATAAAAATTTGTATGTCCCTTAACTCCTAAATGGCTGGACCAGTGTTGATGATTTTTTTTTTTGTGTAAGTTTGAGGTTTGATGAGTTAGATTTGACACAATAAGGGTGTTCTGAAATGACGTTCACTAGGTGGGAGCACTGAGACGTCAGGTCCAGGCACCCCGGTCAAAAGTGTCAAAGCGCCTACGGACTGAATGGTGAAAGAAATAATGATATGAATGATATCAAATATTTTAGGTTCATTGTTGAACTGGAAGACCTCTTATCAAAGTGGTGCCAACTGGTGGCTTGAATATTCAAGAACACCCTCATTGGACCGGTAGGTGGCGCCGTGGTAGTGTTCCTTGGCAACAAGAGAATGTCTGCCAGGGTAGCTGGGTAGGTTATAAAAATGTCCCTATTTTACTAAGGATGTTCTAACAACACTATTTACTCGCAGGCTGGATCAACGAGAAGCTGAAGTTCGCGACAGACGATTCCTACCTGGACCCCACGAACCTCAACGGCAAGGTTCAGAAGCACCAGAACTTTGAGCAGGAGCTGCAGGCCAACAAACCGCGCATTGACGAGATACACGTCACCGGCGCCAGGCTGTTGGACCAGGAGCACTTCGCTAAACGTATGTAGAACATATTATTGTTATGTACACATCAGAAGTCTGTAAATGTTACACAAAACGAAATAATTATATGTGGTAAAACGATCATAGCAGTTGGCGTTCTGTAGTTCCTGCCTTCCCCCATGGGGAGAAGGCTGAATATGTATTTAAATAATGATTTTTTTTATTTTTTGGTGAATCGTTTTATCGAAAATACGCGCTTTGACGTGGAGTTGCGGACACCAGCCCGTATTACCCATGGGTCTGTTCCAGAGTCAGGATGAGAACTATCGTCTACTGTATAATATTATCTGCAATCATCTGGAAATTGTGAAACAACCCTTGGATTTTGACGCGTGAAATGATGATAACCTAGACTTCTGATATCAATTCATCGAACATACAAAATATATTTTTTCGTCAAATCTTTGCAATTTAGGTCATAGAAACAATGCGTACAATGCGGAAAATGATTTGATGGCTCCTAGGCATAAAATAATATGTGCGTCCTAAAAAATATTCTATACGCACACAAAACTACTTACAGTCTTTCATACCATTTTAAGGCGTCTGTTCACTTTACGTAATCTAATCTCCATACAGCTCAAATCGAGTCCCGTGTCGGCGAATTGGGTGGCATTTGGGAGAAGCTGTCAGCTGCGTCCGAGCTGAAGGGCAGCAAGCTGCAGGAGGCGGCCGCGCAGCAGCAGTACAACCGCGCCGTCGAGGACATCGAGCTGTGGCTGTCCGAGGTGGAGGGCCAGCTGCTCAGCGAGGACTACGGGAAGGTAACGGGAGCACGGCGGCGGTCACGTCACAGTAGTAGTACACGTCTTTTTTAAAGGAAAATTACTAGCACCATTCCCACCTATTTCTGTCGCCAGTCTGCAATGCAATTTTTGTTGCAGATGTGGGATGCTAATTCTAAAAACATGGGAATCATAAAACTATTAAAAAAATATATAAACAGGAGGATAATCTAAACAAATAGTTAACGTACAAAAACTTATCATGTTTTTCTTCTATCCAGGACTTGACAAGCGTGCAGAACCTTCAAAAGAAACATGCGCTACTGGAAGCGGATGTTAGCTCTCACGCGGAGAGGATCGACGCCATCCGCACTCAGGCGGAACAGTTCATTGAGAGGGGACACTTCGATGCCGACAACATCAAGACCAAGCGGGTCAGTATCCATCTGAAACAGAATTCCAGGCTGATATTGCCAACTGTTTGTAATCTACATAATAACAGACAATGTCCTAGAGACGCGTACAGTCCTTGTACAGTAATTTTGCATCACTGTCAAAATCTCAGTGATCTTTATTCTCATTGCAATAAGGTTGCTCTTAGGTTGCGACTGTCAGAGGTAAAACTACTGTGGAATGACTAAAATGATGTATTGACGGTCCAACTGTCATGTCAGACAGACCAGCCGAAACACCTGACTAGCAACAACATGGCAGGTGTCTGACCTGCCATGACCCTGCCATGCCAATTGAACACATGACATTTTTCCTTTGACAAATCAACTTAAAAAATAATGTGTTCTATCAGGATGGACTCGTTGGTCGCTACACGGCCCTCGACAAGCCGATGGCTATTCGCAAGCGTCGCCTGTTAGACTCGCTGCAAGCTCAGCAGCTGTTCAGGGACTTGGATGACGAAGCCGCCTGGATCCGTGAGAAGGAACCCATCATCGCGTCTACGAACAGAGGTATGTAACATAGTCTGTTGTGGACTTTATGGATACCGGTAACCAATCTGGTGGTACACTGTAGGTTTACCAAGTACTTTTCTCGAATTTATGAACAAGTGTAGTGTTGTGGTTTTCTGCAATTCTTTCTAAAATTTCCTTAAGTTGAAGTACAGCTTAGCTTTGGTATTAGGGTTCAAGAAAGAATACCGTTTATTTGGACACAGTTTGTGAAACACAAAATACAATAACAAAGTAAAAAATCAATGAAAATAAATAAAAACACTGTGCCCCTCGCGGCTGCGCCAAATAGGTTCATATCAAGGGGACACTAAAAGAAAAGCTGTTCTTATAGATATTATTTTCCTGTTTTTTTTATATATTGGTTGGAAGGGGTTTTACTAATACGACGTTAGAAGACTTAGAAGTATGATCCCACGCAAGGCTAAAATAAGAATGGATATATTTGTTTTTGTTATACTCCCATCAGTCAGCAGTTAAAGTTCAAGCGTGTATAGTCCTCTAGCTTCTTTCCTCAAACTTCACAAAATGACACATGGCTTGTACACAGGTCGCGACTTAATCGGCGTTCAAAACTTGATGAAGAAGCACCAAGCTGTCATGGGCGAGATGGCACAACACGAGGCGCGAGTGGACGCCGTGCGCGCGGCGGGCGCGGCGCTGCGGGACGCGGGGCACTTCGCGGCCGACGACATCGGCCAGCGCCTGCAGCATCTGCACCAGCAGTGGACGCAGCTGCAGGAGAAGGCACTGCAGGTATGTGCTGCAAGCATAATCACCACTGAACACAAACATTTACTAATTTAAAAGAGTAGACATTCGAAATTCCAAAGAAATGGACTGGAGGATATTTTAACACTTACCCAGGGTTTCTGAGAGTGATCAGACAAACCCAATCAAAAACCGAGGGAGACGAACAAATAAATTGCCACCGTTTCACGCCAATATAAAAAAATTTAAATTATTTGAATATGATATGGGCTTTATATCTTATTCAAATAATTAATTATTCATTGAGACTATTCAATCTCCTGAAAACCAAACAAAACTAACCGCCTTTCTCTCACCAACAGCGCAAACAAGACCTAGAAGACTCTCTCCAGGCCCAACAATACTTCGCTGACGCCAACGAAGCCGAATCCTGGATCCGTGAGAAAGAACCCATGGCTAACACACACGACTATGGCAAGGACGAGGACTCTTCCGAAGCGCTGCTGAAGAAACATGAGGCGTTGTTGTCAGATCTCGAGGCTTTCGGCAATACTATCAAGAGTTTAAGGGAACAGGCTGATGGATGCAGGGTGAGTTTACTATCTTACTCATATTATACATTTCAAAGTTTGAATGTTTGTTACTCAATCACTCAAAAACGGCTGATCGGATTTGGATGACATTTTGCAAACAGATAGTTAATAACCTGGATTAACACAGAATACAGTAGTATGTTCCCGTGGAATAATTCACAAACTCCACGCGAGGGAGGCCGCTAGCAAAAGATAGTTATATACTTATAAATGTCGAGGAAACAAAAGGCTTTCTTCTCTTGTTACGAGAATTATAAATTAAAGAGATGAGCTAGTCAGGAGGTCGGTAGAGCGACAGAATGCCCGAATGCACTGCCATGAATGAACAAAAAGACGTGGAGCATCTTTTTTCCTAAATTACGGCTAAAATTGAGATTAAATAGATCCATGATATTTTTCAATGCCAAAATTCGAACAAGTTAAGTTTAGAACACAAACTGAAGAAATTGCGATTTTCTACAATTTAGAAAACAATCTGACCCAATATTTTGAAATCAGATTAAAAGTATGGCACCTTAGCTCACTATTATCGTTTCAAAGTGCCCAAATCCTCATAAGCGTTATATTTCCCGTACAGCAACAAGAATCTCCAGTGGTGGACGTATCAGGCAAGGAGTGTGTGGTAGCGCTGTACGACTACGCCGAGAAGTCGCCGCGTGAAGTGTCCATGAAGAGAGGCGATGTGCTGACCCTACTCAACTCTAACAACAAGGTAAGATGTTAATAATACTCAGTTAGCGAATATACTAGTTACTTGTAAACTTGGATGTAGCAACGACGGTGAAGCCTGATTTAGATGGTGCGATTTAATTGCCAGTTGCATATCATAAGTTGAAACATTAATAAATATTGCACCATCGTCTTCGTACCACAGGCAACAAACCTTCCTCGTTTAAATAGGGATTAAGCTCATATTGGCCATGCCCAACTTAGATTCTGGTATCAGCCCCGAAGTACAGATAGATCAGTGGCGATTGTGTCCCGAAGTAACCAATCTAGACCAATTGCACGAAGGAGTGCAGTTGACGATCTTCGCCGTGTGGCACTCGGATGCTGCTTCATGTGATTTTTACAGGTTAATAAAAACATATGTACTTAAAAGCCTTAAAATGCGCTAATATGCTGGCTAAAGGCACAGGCACGACGCGACACTCGTAGAACAATTTCTACGAATACTTCATGGAAATTGTTCTACAAGTTTCGCGTCGTTTCTGTTTGAAGAAGCCTTAATGGTCCTGTGGGATCGTTCGGTCAATGTCTTTCTTTTTAAAATAAGTAAAAGGATAAATGAAACAATCCCTACTAATATTATAAGTGCGAAAGTAACTTTGTCTGTCTGTTACGCCTTCACGCCTAAACTGCTGAACCGATCGTCATAAAATTTGGCAGAGATATAGCCGAGGATATGGAGAAGGACATAGGCTACTTTTTTACGCGATAACCGACATCCACGCTTGCGAAGCCGCGGGAAAATGCTAGTTAATTATAAGAGTCATAGGAACTAACTACTACTAGTTAGTTCCTTACTCTAGAGACATCTTTGAGGAGACAATAGATAAGTTATGGAAGATACAGATAGTTGTATGACTCATAATATGTCACCTTCACCTAGCAGAGAAGATAACAATACATCTATATTACTAGCAGATTACTTTGTGATGCAAAGTAGATAGACAGCCATAGCAGTGCAACATCTGTAAAAGATAGTTGAAAATTATACTGAATTACTACCGTACGGTGAGCACAAATCTTGGTGTACGTGCTCACCAAATTATTCTGAAAGAATGTCCAGCATCAATAAAGAACTTTTGAAACAAAAATACTCCGTCGGTAGGTCTTATAAAATTTACGTGAATGTCGACGTCATTATTGCGTTATCAGTCCAGTGATTGGATAATCGGGCGGTAATATACCTAAACTTCACTTTTATTCCCACGAAAGAATAATACGGACATGCCTTTCAGAATCCTAGATCCAGGAATCGTTTGAAATTCCTAAGATTGCTAAAAACGTTACCTGCTTACAAAATATAGTTAGAACTCGTTGTGAAAATGAAAAATTAACATTATTTATTGTAAATAAAATAAAAATACTGAAAAAATTAACATTTACGTGAATTTTTTGAGTAGTGTTTTCAGTGTTTAGTATTTTTATTTAAAGATACTAAATCAAAATAACCACTGCTATAATTTAATTAAGTTTTTTATAGTTGTATTTACAAAATTGTTCAATCCCGGGAACCCGGGATTACTTATTTATTCAGAAAAGAATGTCCATATTATTCTTTCGCGGGAAGAAGTATAGGTATATAAGCGCCCGATTATCCAATAACTGGGTCACCCTAAGGTTGAATGTCATTCACACGTCATAAAACGAACGTTTATTTGTCTATGTGACAGTGAGATAGTTTCAACCTTATTGAAGTTTGGTTTTACTGGTAATTGTTGCCAAAAGTGGTAAAACAATTACAAGGTCGATTATACTTTTACCGCAAATCCATGGTAACATGTTGTGCGTCCCTGCCACCCTGTATTTTTACGCAATAAAGAATAATATTAATCGATATAAAATAAGGAAAGGTCTGGTTAAATATTTTTAACCAGAGCGCAAACTAACCATTAATTTAGGATATCATTCTAGACCCCCCCAGCGCAGAAATGTTTCGTCGGTTATATTAAAAAAATTGGCTGTTCCATACATTTTGACCACGTAGGTATTGTACTTCTCTATGAAACAGCTGATTTTATTTTTGTATAACCAACGAAAAATGTCTATGCTAGAGGGTCTAGAATGATATGCTGAATTCATGGTAACAGTTTGCGCACTGGTAATTTTCTTTTTTCTGTATTGTTAGCATAGGAACGCCGAACATTTCGTCCTTGTAATTAATTACAGTGACACTCAAAGATAATTCTTATACCAATATCAGACGTGTTATCAAATGTTTATCGAAAAAATTTGAACTATGTCCATATGGAGTTACTTCGCGGGCCCTATCAGAATACCAGCGCTGCGACACTTTTTAAATGTCGTAGCATCATGCTGAGATAGTGGCCCTTTGGCTTCGTACAGGACTTTGTTTTTTAGTTTAACTTTTTATTTATTTTTGTTGTTTAATAATTTTAATTTTATTAAGTAGCATAGCAGTGTTTTAGTTTATTTTTTATTCGTTTAATAATTGTATTGTGTTGTAGTTAAGTTTGTGATATTCCTGTGCGAGTCCAATAAATACTTTTTCTTTCTTTCTTTCTCTTCTGTATTTAATTTTACATGATATTTATTATGTGGTAGATAGAAGCATGTTACATGAACCATATGTTATTGTGACTTGTGAATGATGCGGCTTAGCTTTCTTATTACTCTGACGTTATACAGGGTCAAATAAAATTAGCTAGCGACACTCCTCAGACGTGATGAGTGTAGATTATACATGATGAACAAAAATAAATTAATATAGTAATGAGTTTTTTTGGGTCATCAACGGCAGGAAGTTAATAACTTGAAATATTTAAAAAAACTGTTTTTTTATTTTGTTTAATTTTCACAGAGGTTATGTGTATCTATTGATATCGAAACAAGATAAAACAACAAAAAAAAACAGATTTTCGCTGCGCATGCTTCAAGTAACAACACTACTAGCGGTCGTTGACCGCAAAAAACATCAACTCTTATTTATTTATTTTGTCCTGATTAGATATACCCATCACGTCTACGAATTTTCGCTAGCTAATTTAATTTGACCCTGTAGTTTGTCAAAGACATTTCCTAGGATAATTACATAAATGACAAAAATCGACTCGAACATTAAAAGTTACCTAAATCATTATAGTCACCAAATTGTATAAGTAAATGGACAAAATAGTCAACAATATTCAATAGTAAAGTATACAGATCCAGATCCATTGTTATCTGGCTCAAACCGACCGTGTTTATTATGTAACTCGCGCTAAACGGCGCACGTGAACAGTATACGATGAACCACGAAAGAGGACGAACGCATTTATATCATAAAACGTTATAATAAAAAAAAAACTATGTGCCATTGCCGAACTATAGATCTGACCCCGTGTAATTAAAAGTATTCAGATTTTTTAATGTGACCACGAAAATGGAACATTAATTTGAATTTTTATAATAAATAAAAATAAAAATGTAGTTTTTTTTTCATAAGTGGCTAGTGAATCTCTCTGTGATAGTGAAGTGATACTAGTGTTAAAATGATAGTGTTAAGTTGGTTAGCCGTTATGTTGGTGGATCGTCTGTTTGTATACAACAGAAAAAAATATAAGAAGTTAGAACATGTGAGTTTTAAACCTTATTTGTTAAACGAGGTCTCGAATAGGCAGAATTTTTGATTAAATGTCATTGTAGCTGTGTGATTGGTTATTCAAAATAACAATAGCCAATCCGGAGAGCTGATTTTTTTTTTACAGCAAATTAAGGCTTTTCAGCATTTGAAAAATATCGATTACTCCGATACTGTATTATAGGTCCATTCACTCAAGCTATTGTGAATGAAATAATCTTCAGAATATCTTCATTACAAACATTAAAATAGCTGCTAACGAGCTACTCGTGCGCATCTTGTTTGTAAATGGCCACTATTATGTTACAACCTGTTTAGTTGATCTGCTTACTCTTACAAACTTATAGAGTTAGGTATCCATGCAGTTTCGAATGACAATCTATAAATTATCTTGATAAATAAATTGAGCGATAAATTCAATACGCACTGCATTCTTTCATACATGTATGTAAACATCATTAATTAGATGTACAAAGTTCGGTGAAAAAATAAATAAAGTTGTGAAGAGATTTTTTGGCAATCAAATCTTTAGGTAACAACATAGTTTTCGTAACAATTTTCTATGAGTAGGTATAAAAATAATAGTATTAGAAACTAAAAAACACGCCTTAATAGAAAACCAAATTAAAAATTTAGAAAATAATCTAAATATAAAAACATGAATCCCTACTTCCCTTGGTCACGGCATCACACGTGAACGGCTGGACCAATTTTGCTAATTCTTTTTTTGTTGTTTGTTAAGTAAAAATTAAGGAAGTTGCGCGTATCATTAGAAAATTTCAGAAAAATTAACGACCATATTAACTTTTCTAATATTATACCAATGGGAATTCAATATTCATAGTTAAGACAGAACAACTTCTGTCGGGTCAGCTAGTCTTCAATAAGAATAGTGTGATAAACAAAAATATTTTTATCATAAAAAAGCGTGGGGTGGTTTTTCATTATTTTCATAATGACTACTTTTACCAATATCTGTCTATAAAATATTTTATGACAATGGACATACAGCGACCCACGCATTTTTACAATGTTTGTTTTGTTCGTCACTTTGAACTTATCGAAGATACTTCAAATATTTGCAGGGTTTTCATAAAACACTAAACTTATAAAGAATTCTGGAATACGACTGACTTTTTACGCATACAAAATTACTGGATATTCTTATACTAACCCAAAAATACAAACGCAGTCATGTTATTAAAAAAACCTTCCAAATGATGAATGAAGACAAAATATTCTAGAATTATAGCAAAGTATTATTTAAAAAATGCGGCCCTGTGGTAACGGCCGGGACTTCCGAGTTGTAGGTCGTAGGTTCAAACCACGACAGATGCTTAACTTTGTTTAAATTATTTCATCACCACTGCTCTCAAAACGTTGAAGGAAAACATCGTGACAAAAAAATCGAAGACACGTGACATCTGCTAAACCGCGCTGGGCCCGCGTGGTTATTATGCCCAATCCCTCTCACAGAGTGGAGACCTGTGTCCCAGCAGTGGGAACATTATAGGCTGATTATGATAACTTTTTCCTCGTCGTGAATGACTCACAAAATGAACGAGTTTCACATTGATAAGCAATAATAAGGATTAAGTGATCATGTCGCTCTCAAATCAGCGTATAAGCAGGAAAGCTGGCGTAATGCTTAATATTATGAAAATAATCTCTCTACTCTCATTATTATGCTGACTGCTGGCATTAACACGAAGCAACACAGTCTACTATACAGCCTAGGCAAAACAAACTTCTATTCAAAACAAGAGCTATGTAGTTGGCCCATGTCCCATGGGTTAGGAGGGGCGACGAGCGTGTGCTACCGGATGTAAAGCCAAATTAAATTACATTTTCATAGCCGGAAATCGAAATGATTACGTAAGCTATTAGGTCTTTACCTATGAAATTGCCGTTTTGCAGTACTGGCCATTTCAAATCAAAATAATTTTTGTTTGGGTAAGAATTCTAATTTCAAATTAATTTTATTTTAAAAACATGGATTTTTTTTTCCAAAAGTAGTCATTTGTTTATTGATTAGTGTTACATTTTCATCGCATTTCAATCTTTTTCGTCATCATGGATACGTTAAAAATTCGAGTAATTATGGAATATGAGTGCCGTCGTGGCAGCAACGCGGCACAAGCGGCACGCAACATCAACGACGTTTACGGAGCTAACACTACAAACCAACGCACCACCTGTTATTGGTTTGCTCGCTTCCGTTCTGGAAATTTCGACCTGAAAAATGAACCTCGCGGTCGTCCGAAGACTTTGGTCGACAATGACGAATTAAAGGCGATTGTGGAAGCTGATGATACACAATCTACGGCTGAATTAGCAGCAGCTTTCGACGTTAGCGTCAAAACAATATTGGTCCATTTGCGTCAAATTGGCAAGGTAAAAAAGCTTGACAAATGGGTGCCCCACGAACTCAATGATCGTCAGCGCGAAGTACGCGTCGAGACGTGCCTTGCACTGCTCAACAGACACACAAATGAAGGAATTTTGAACCGCATTGTTACCTGCGATGAAAAATGGATTCTGTTTGATAACCGCAAGCGCTCAGCAAGTTGGTTGGATCCTGGTTCAGCACCTAAACAATGCCCTAAACGAAAACTTACCCCTAGAAAAGTGATGGTCACTGTTTGGTGGTCTAGCGCCGGTGTGATTCATCACAGCTTCTTACCAAACGGGGTGAGCATTACTGCAGATGTGTACTGTGAAGAACTGAACACAATGATGGAGAAGCTGGCACATCTCCAACCAGCATTGGTCAATCGCTCGTCTCCGCTGCTCCTGCACGACAACGCGCGACCTCATACTGCACAGCAGACGGTCTCCAAGTTGCAAGAACTGGGGTTGGAAGCTCTCCGTCATCCGCCCTACTCACCAGACCTTGCGCCTACAGACTACTACTTTTTCCAGAATTTGGATAACTTCTTGGCGGGAAAAAAATTCAATACCCGAGAGGCAGTACAAAATGCCTTTGAAGAATTTGTTGCCTCCCGTCCAGCTGATTTCTTTAAGAAGGGCATCAATAAACTGCCACTGCGATGGCAAAGATGCATTGATTGCATGGGTGATTACTTCGATTAATACAAATAAAAAATACATGAAAAAAATTCGTTTAAATTTTTTCATACAAAACGGCAATTTCATAGGTAAAGACCTATTATATATACTAATAATAAAGCTGAAGAGTTTGTTTGTTTGGACGCGCTAATTTATAGAACTGTCAGTCGGATTTGTTTTTTTTTTGCATTTTATAGCCCAATACTGGAGGAGTGCTATTTAGCATCACGCTGCGACCCTTAGGAGCTGATCAAAATGACAAAAATACAGAAAGTACGCTTAGCGAAATCACTTTATTTTCGTAGTAGCGCGGGCGGGCGGGCGAGCACGCGGTTGAAGTCGCGGGCAGAATAGCTAGTTGAATTATATACACACATCCAGATTACGAAAAATTATGAGTAGATTAAACGCGTGCGGGAATCAAACACGAAGCCCGCAGCGCAAAAGCCAGTTACTCAGCCACTGTCTGCATCAAACCAATCGTAGAATCGATGATTTAAAAATAGTAGCGAGCGTACGGACCCAAATTATTGCACAGCCGACGCATGTCAGGAGAACAAAACTAGTACATATAAGCTGGCTGCGTATTAAACAATGACGTGCGGTCGACTGTAATATTTAACGATTAAAACACAAGAGTTTTTTTTTATATTTATGACTGTTATTGTTTCATAAGTATCTCCCGGTATCGTTGACTTAATTTAAAACCACTATTGTCTTCAAATCGTATGGGTTTGGTTTGATTGATTGCTACCATATTGTTCGCTTACAGCTTGAATTGAAGCGAGGTCGAACGAATTATAACAGGAAGTCTTGGATGTATTGTTCGTTGTATTCAACAGATTGTGAAAGATTTCAGCGTCTGAATGTTGAAACTGGTATTTTTTTTTCAAATCGTTAGGAAACCAGGACCAAAACCTAAACAAATTTTATAAAGAGATACAATTTGTGAGTTTTTATAGAGCCCCTCTATCTCTCTGTAACTGCTAATCCAATTTAAAAATTCTTTGACTGATAGAAAGCTACGCTAATGCCAAGTGCCTTAAGATATGTTTTATGCGGTCGAAATCGCAGACAAATTCATATACACGTAATCAACATAAGTCTGAAATACAGTAGAAGCATTATTGACTGATTATAGTAGTTATAGTAGACAATCCGCCTTGAGCAAGTGTGGTGATCAATGCTCATGCCTTCTTAGTATGAGAAGAGGCATTTGGCCGTTTGCCCTGCAGTGAGAGAATAAATAGGCTGCTAGTATTATTATCATCGCAACTTCGCAACTTACGTGTGGTAACCAAAACGAATTACTTACTGGCATTATCGATTTGGTTCAATATTGTTGGCTTATCATCGGGGAATATATGCCGCCGGTATTTTAATACGGCTACATATTACCCCTTATCTAACTATAGATTTACATATTACCTAGCTGAAAATAAGAACACCATTGTTTGCAATCTAAATATATTTACATAATTTTAAATGCACGAGTTAGAAACTTAAACGAGCTTTCGTATATTTTAGGATATAGCAATCAAACATGCGACTTGCACAAACGGCATTAATTCTGCCACTCTGAGTTTAAAAGTATGACCTAGTATCCAGAATTGCGATTGTCAACCTGAGGATTATTCATAAAACACTATACGAAATCGTAGATCAATTAAGCAATTAAACTCGTCACCTACCTGTCTATTGCCGTAATCGTTTCTAATACTTTATTAACGTCATTGTTATTTTGTATATTGTGTAATATGACACAATGATTATTGTGTAATATGTCATAATGATGCTGCAAGTTTTCATAGGTCACCTGAACTTAGGTTCTCAGGAGATTCAACCTAAACTGAAGCGCCATATTAACTCCCTATTAATTTCGCAGGACTGGTGGAAGGTGGAGGTGAATGACCGTCAGGGCTTCGTCCCAGCCGCCTACGTGAAGAAGATCGACGCCGGCCTGTCCTCCTCGCAGCAGAACCTGGCTGACTCCAGCTCCATCGCGGCTAGACAAAACCAGGTACAGCATACCTTATTGATGTTAAATTCTAAAGTGTATCAGGATTTTTTAAATAAATCTTTTCATTTATTGATTTGAAATATTCTTTAAATTACTGATTCCTTAGCCTTGCAAGCACGACTGCTGTGCGCGAGGACCTGGTTTCGATCACCAGGTTGGGCAAAATGATATTGGGATCTTCCATTTAGAATTTTAGCCTAGATTTATAAGCATCTGGTTAATGGCAATAGGCCAACTTCACCCCATGAAAATAAAATTTATGTGAGAATAAAGCATTTGTTTTTCACCTACCCATCATTCAACTTACACTGCTACCGTCAATCGAACATAAACTCTATCAACAGTGATATAAACTTAACAAAAACCGTTTATTCTCAGATTGAGGGTCAATACGACAACCTGCTGGGCTTGGCTCGCGAGAGACAGAACAAGCTCAATGAGACGGTCAAGGCTTACGTGCTTGTGCGCGAGGCTGCTGAGCTCGCCACATGGATCAAGGATAAGGTATATTATTTACTATTTCTCGCGTATCGTATACTTTAATAACCTTAAGAAAATATTTAATTAACCTTCTCTTGTCCCTCTTATAAAACCTCTTAAGAGACTTGTGTTGTAAAATGCCTGTTTGGGTAAGTGACTAAATATGATGTTTCCTAGACCTTGGAAATCGACTTCGAGAACTTTTTCAACTGTAGATCTAAAGTTGTTAGATATAAATTTCCTCTTAAAGTATACTTTCAATATTTATCCCTTCTTAGCATAATCAACTTAAAAATTCGACGCCATGGATCATCCGCAGTCCCTTAAATAGGTTAAAGAAAAACTTTATCATCCAACATCATTGTCTAAAACAAAACTCTCTTCACAGGAAATGCACGCCCAAGTCCAAGACGTGGGCGAAGACCTGGAACAAGTGGAGGTCATGCAGAAGAAGTTCGACGACTTCCAGAACGACCTGCGCGCTAACGAGGTCCGCCTTGCCGAGATGAACGAGATCGCCGTGCAGCTCATGACTGTGGGGCAGACGGAGGCTGCGCTCAAAATTAAGACGCAGATGCAGGTGAGATTATGATGTTTTTAGGTTTTGAGTTTTACGGCATTTATTTTTTTAATGTCTTAGTAGTGTGTGTCTAGCATAGCTGTTGACGTCTAACAGATGCTGTGTTAAGTATACGCTGCTGTAGCGGCACTACCTGGACCATTCTTAAGTAAAAAAATGGTTCGTATTTGCACAGTGTTTACGTTATAGGACCGAATACGCTGCTTAGACAAGTGTCATATGCGAAGTTATGTTCAAAAGTGAATAAGTTAACGATTTTACGGAAAAGTTTCAAAGAGAAATGTTTAATATAAAATGTATACGGTAGTTTAATACTAGCTCGGTGCATAAGTTTAATAAGCGACTCATCAAAAGTCACGTAGACAACGATTTAACACAGATTACTGTCGTATTAGAGTAAATATTTACATTCTAACGTGCAATAGATATCCACAAATATTTAGTTAGAGTGAATTTACATGTTTAGTATATAAATATAATAGCAACGCTTCCCTATTGCGTAGGCGTCGCGTTATCACAGAAAAGCCCTCATGTATGATAAGATAAACACGTGGAATTAAGCCGTACAAAGTGCATGCACTTAACTATATAGTGGTGTCAATATGGAAATAGATATTTGATCCGTAAATCCACTTTGTAGATTAGCGGGTAGGCTACCTAACTCGTCATGTTAGTTAGCTAAGGCCACACACAGCGAGTAAGTGCTCATACACACGAGCAACTCGCGTCAACAGCAGAGGCAACTGCAACCATCGACACCCGTCGACAACATGCCGCACGTACACACTAAGCAATAAAGCATAGAGATATTATGCAATACTTAAATTTGAAGCTAACAGAACAGCTTCAATGGGATTACAATTGAAAGTGCTCTGAGGAAGGGCAATGACTAAGTTGAAAATAAATAAAAAAGCTTGTCGTGCGCATTTTATTAGAAAAACTAAAAAGATGGCGTGCCGTTTGTATTGACCGACTTACTGGTAAGTTATGTAGGTATAGTCAAAAGAGAACCTAGGAGATAGCTCATACAATATCTTGAAATAATTCCATCGTATCTACTTACATTCTCACTAACAATTTTACTAAATTTTGAGAATAAAACCGTTGAATGAGTGAACCAACCATTTTAAGCATAATAGTATTTATAGGTGACCGTTACCTAAAATAAGTTTACTACATTATGTTATCTTAATTCTCATCTATGTGGCTTTTTTGTATTTGTGAGGATAAAGTATTTAAACCTAAAAATCTCAATTCTTCCAACAATAACGTTACACAACAGGAACTGAACTCCAAATGGACGTCCCTACAACAACTGACGGCCGAGCGCGCCGCCCAGCTGGGCTCAGCACACGAAGTACAACGGTTCCACCGCGACGTGGACGAGACCAAGGACTGGATTGCCGAGAAGGAGGCCGCGCTAGCCACGGATGACCTGGGCAAGGACTTGCGATCTGTGCAGACTTTGCAACGTAAGTAAACAACTTTCCAACAAAGTAATTGTCCTTAGCATTCGAAGCTTAGCTTAGCTTAGCTTTAGCTTTTTAAAGTTCTTTAAACCCAAGATTATTTG
Organism: Antitype chi; assembly: GCA_947359405.1. NCBI lineage: Eukaryota > Metazoa > Arthropoda > Insecta > Lepidoptera > Noctuidae > Antitype > Antitype chi. The sequence goes on along the minus strand of OX375809.1, from coordinate 2,453,973 downwards.
GGTGGTCCAGAGAATTTGCGAAATGCTGTAATTATGCCAAGTTTTACACTGAAACGTTTCTGACGAAGAATCATCATCGTCATCGACAGATCGACTTCACCTACTGCTGGTTATAGGCCTCTCTTCCTTTGTGTCAGCCTCATCCAGGTTTAGCCCGCGATGGCAACTTCTTTTGTATTACCCAAAAGACAAAACTCATGATTAATTCGCTTTACAGGTAAACACGAAGGCCTAGAGCGTGACCTCGCAGCCCTAGGAGACAAGATCCGTCAACTGGACGACACAGCCAACCGCCTCATGTCCACACACGGCGACTCTGCCGACGCCACGTACAGCAAGCAGCGCGAGATCAACGAGGCCTGGCAGCAGCTGCAGGCCAGAGCTAATGCCAGGAAGGAGAAGCTGCTGGACTCTTATGATCTGCAGAGGTAACAAATTATTTTAAAGGATTTACCTACTTATATTTAAGGCTTGTCTAGCAGTAATGTATGGATAAATCCTGCAAGTCCTGGTAGATAAAACGACATCGAATCACATCATCGTTTACCATCACGTGAAACATCAGCCACACGCGAGCCTGTTAGTTCCAAAATCCAGCTCTATCCTCAAATGCAAATAATTTTGAACTTTACTTTTAACGCAATTTTACTAATAGCATCGATGTTTACCAGTGATTTTGCTTCGTTTAGTATACATGTAATATTAAAAACGGCGCGTGCGCAATGTAATATTTTTACGTTTCGCCAAGTGCGCTAGTTCTCGAGCTAGGTGCTAGGATCGAGAGATCATCAATCATGAAATTGGAATAAAAAAAAGTACATATTCAGTTCATATCAATACAACACCTCAACAGGTTCCTATCGGACTACCGCGACCTGATGGCATGGATCAACTCCATGATGGCTTTGGTAAGCTCGGATGAGCTCGCCAATGACGTCACCGGCGCTGAAGCACTGCTTGAAAGACACCAGGTATGTCCATGTTATGACAACACTATAAATATGACTACGTCACTAACGTTATTAGCACATAAAACGTCATATTTACCATGTTTATCCCTGAAAAATATCAAAAGCCCGAAACAAATAAAGAAACAATTATATGAATAGCCTATAATGTTCCCAATTGCTGGTGCTCAGACCTACTCTCCGTGGCAAAGAGTGGGCCGTAATCCACCAGGCGGGCGCAGTGTGAATTGGTGCATGTAAAATTTATTTGAATATAATTATGATCAGGAATGTGTCGATTTCCTCCCTTTGCGTGGTAAATACCCTATTTTATGTGCTAATAATAGTATTATTATACATAGTATAAAGATATGTTCATTGTAAATTATTCCTGTTTGGTCCACAAGTGACTAATAGAGTGAAGTCAATACATCTCATTAATAATGTTTGAATGTATAAAGTTTGGTGATTACATTAGTTGAGTAGTTCCATTACATTTAAAAGTGCAGTCCTATCAAAGATCCAGAAATCCAGGGGTTCTTTAATGGATCGGTTTTGTAATCGTTCATGTAGGTTATATTTGTCGTTTACGTCAAAATCGACTACGCGACAATTTCACGCTACCGTGAATAGTAACTTACATGAATGGTAAAAAAACAATTGAATAACTAAGTAACGAAATTGAAGGAATCTTGTAAAATTCAAAAAATTGGGGACAAAAATTTGTTAGATGATAGACAATTGGCAGCTGTTGGGTATTGGTGAACAAATATCACATGGTAACTGTGTTTCTAGAGCCAGCGTTTGGAGATAGACGCGCGGTACGGCATAATGCCGCAGGTCAGACGCATTGCACGCATGTGTGCCCCCAGCCTTACTACCATTCTTGCAACTCACGCGCACTATATTTGTTGAGTGTTTGTAAACGTAAAATACCTGTGGGACTGAAAATAAGAATTCAGAAAACTCATACATTGATCATTTGGTTATAATAATTTAAATGGCTAGAATAACGAAGGCATCAAAAATGCTGTGAACCTTTACAATCTATTACAGTGAAATTTAATGTGATGAATGACGTTTTCTATTAATTCAAAAAATTATGGTATTTTCCAATTTATTAAAAACTATTTTAATTTGAAGATTGGGACGAAATATATAAATGAAAATAAAAAATAAATTGATTGATATTCATTTTCAAATTAAAAACTATTTAAATTAAATTTATTTTTCGTTTTATTGAATTTACCGCCAAAACGCTCCTTACGATGACATTTTATCACGTGACCACACGTGACGTCAACTTTGTGCAAACTAAAGTTGTTATCAAGTGGATGTCGAGTTTATAATTTAACAAGATTTTTAATGGATAGAAAGTGGTATTACTGGTGTGCGGTGCCTCTGTGCACAAATACTTCTAAAACTGCGCGACACAAAGTATTTGTACCAGTATCGTTTAAACAAAGCTGACGTCACGTGTGGTCACGTGATAAAAAGTCATTGTAAGGAGTGTTTTGGCGGTAAATTCAAGACAACGAAAAATAAATTTATTTTTATTATTCTGTTAAATATTTCGTCCCTAATCTACAAATTAAAATAGTTTTTAATAAATTGTAAAATACCCTATTGTATTCGAAATCATCCATTGTATCTTACTAAACTTCAATTCTATCCAACGAGTCTGATCACTTAACTCTTTTTAATGACCATACATTAAATTCGATAGTCATCAAGTTCTGTCCCATGTGTCTAAATTACTTTCTGGGGTTCCGGAAGAAGGCCAATCGAGAGAGAGAGTCCCACATCGCCTCCTGATACTCATATTCAAATAACTTTGGTAAACAGACACTGGTCTTACAAAATATAACACGTGACTTGCAAGAACTCTATAATATACACCCGTGTCTGCAATAATACGCAATAATATACACTACACTTGATGTGCTGCTGTTTACAATCTAATTTAATTTAAATTAATGTATTTAGTGGCAGGGGGTAGTTACCCTAACAGTTTAACTATAAAAAACTTAACAGGCAAAGACACGACAATTCTATTAACAGTTTTAATTGTTTTGTTTTTTATTTTAGTTTTTTTTTTCTATGTTGTGATAATAGTACAGTCAATACAAAATGTGTAAACTCTTAATTTAATCAAATAGCGATTAAACTCAGTCAACTTCGAATTCTTTTGCGAATTTTATGACCATCGTATCTTGAGAACACGCTTACAGTGAAAGTTGGATCGAAAATTGTCGAATTTTGAATAAGATTTCAAAAATCAAAATCAAAAGTTATTTATTCAAACTAAGCTGAGAGTCAGCTCTTTTTTTTTTCATTTCGAGTTGATACACTTTTTAAGTTGACTGTACTAGTTTTTCGTGTGTTTTCAAGGTGTCTTCAGTTTGACCTAAATGTTTTAGCGTGTGTGACTTTTTACTTTCTGTACAATCTGTATCTTCCATTATTTTATTTATTCTGGGTTCCAACTTTCCACGGTTATTTCATTCTTGGTGTGTGTTGTACAGCTTTATTTTATAAAAACACAGCAAAGTTAAATATTTGATTAAGTTACGGCCCACGGCGTGTTCCTTACGTATGGAAACAGCGTTGAGATTAATTTTAAACAGCTTTTCAACGAAGGCAAATAAAGCCACTATACAAGGAGTTTACAAAAAAATAGGCAACTCTTTTTTCGCAGCACTTTATAAGACATCAAGAATAGTCTTCGCTTTTAGTTTGATATTTAAATATAATTTTGGCCCCATACTAAACTGTTCTGCACAATATAGGAACATCGCACTGAAATGGACGCCCGCGCCGGTACGTTCCAAGCTCTGGAACTGTTTGGCCAGCAGCTGTTGCAAGGAGGTCACTACGCCAGCGTTGATATTCAGGAGAAGCTTAACAACATGAGTGATGCTCGCCAGGATCTTGAGAAGTAAGTAAATCCTTTATTTTACGGATACTTAGTGATTCTGTTAGAACTTTTCTAGTATTCTTGCCAATCTCACCTACTAAGCTAAATATGCTTGTGTTAGGAGTGTCTTAGACAATAATGCAGAAGTTTGGGAAGAGACTGGTGTCTATGATACATGGGCTTTGACAAAATCTCAGACCATGGCATGCGACGACACGGTTGGCGTAATGGCTGAGCGATCGACTGCTGCGCAGCGTGTCGCGGGTTCGATCCCCGCACGGAACAAATATTTGTATGATCTGCAAGTAATTGTTCCGGGTCTGGGTGTTTGTGAGATTCTATGTTTGTGTTTAACGCACCCACGATACAGGAAGAAATTCCTAGTGTGAAGCAAAGTTAAAAAAAAAAAATACTAAGACAAATTCCAATGGTTTCAAGAGGTTGCGTTAAGGTAACCCACGAAATTCAAATTTTCTAACGTTTTTTTGCAATTTACAGGCTAGTGTCAGTTTGTATGTTGATTAAAATATGGTTCGCGACCGTACCAAATAAGGCTTAACAGAATTCTATCCTCCATCTTTCTCGCACGGCACGGAAATCCTATACATTGGGAGATCAGCTTATACTGGAAATGTATAGCTTGATTTGTAGCAGTGTGTACAAGTACTTCCTTCTAACACTATTTTACTCTCCAGGGCCTGGGTAGGTCGCCGCATGAAGCTCGACCAGAACCTTGAGCTCCAATTGTTCTACCGCGACTGCGAGCAGGCTGAAGGCTGGATGGGAGCCCGCGAGGCCTTCCTCTCGCCCTCGTCTAAGGACCAGACGGACGCTGACGCTGCTGCCGACGCAGCACAGCCAGATAATGTGGAGCAGCTGATCAAGAAGCACGAGGACTTCGACAAGGCTATCAATGCTCATGTAAGTGGCATACACATGGCTTCTGAATGCCTTATTTAGACTAAACATTATTTTTTCTCTTTTAAGTCTTTAAAGTAGTTGTCAAAATAATAATTGTATGACCATAGTATAGCTAGCTTACATAATTAGCTTCAAAATATAAGATTTACCAGCATTCCATTTTCATATTTCATTAAGTAAAAGTAGTTTTTAGTGAGATTCAATGTATGTATGCTGATTCTAAACCAAAGATTAATGTGATAGCATACTATTTACTAAACAAATTGTGTGAAAATAAGATCAAATCATTTAAATTTCGTATCTATTTGACCTTATATAATCTAACTACTGCTTTCTATATCTTGTTAAGATGTTAAATTCATATTATACGTACACAGGAGGAGAAGATAGCTCAGCTGCAGACATTAGCCGACCAGCTGATGGCTTCTGAACACTATGCTGCTGACGACATCGACGGCAAGCGGCGACAGGTTCTCGACAGGTGGCGCCACCTCAAGGAAGCGCTCATTGAGAAGAGATCCAGGTATACACATGCAGTTGATTTTGAGATGAATTTGATGGGATCTCTACACTATAGCTATAAATAAAAGAAACATTTTATAGAATTTTCATTTTATAGAAAATACCCTATTCACGTTAGGGGGATGCACTTTTACTACTATTACGGATTATCTGAGAGTGACCCGCGGGGTAATAGCGCTACAAAAGCACATTCCCATTGCAACAATTTTTTCAAACAATTTAACATTAATAAAGGACAAAATTATACTCACTATGTCGGAAGTTTATGATATCGAACGCGAATAAATCTGAAAACAAACACTTTTCGTACATTTTTGATCAACATTTCTAACATAACATTACTGTGCAGGTTGGGTGACGAGCAGACGCTACAGCAGTTCTCGCGCGACGCTGATGAGATGGAGAACTGGATTGCTGAGAAACTGCAGCTCGCCACCGAGGAGAGCTACAAGGTAGCAAATACACGTTTAACATATACCAGCCGTGTACCCAAATATCCTTTCCGAGTGCTCTCCTTTGGTGGAAGGGACTCTTGTGCATAATATCATCTTCTTTCTCTCTCACTTAGAAGATGACATTTAGCCGTGACTTGTCTTCCCGGGAATTTAAGTAGATAGCTCGAAGGTGCTAATATATAAGGACCAATGTTAATTTATATACAATTTGTCTGGTTAAATTGGGTTTTGGCTTGTTTTTTTTTGTCAGATCAACTTGTTATTTATAAGCAAGAATCTAAACTCCTGCTTCTGTGGATTACATTCGCAATCTATGTTCTGGAATTAGAACAATATTTGTATTTTAGAAAAAAAAATGTCGTAAATAAGAAATCGTATTTATTACATTTTGTTCGTCAGGACCCCGCCAACATACAGTCCAAGCACCAGAAGCACCAGGCCTTCGAGGCGGAACTGGCTGCCAATGCTGAACGTATCCAGTCAGTGCTGGCTATGGGAGGCAACCTCGTGCAGCGTGGACAGTGCAGCGGAAGCGAAGACGCCGTGCAGGTACACATAATTATACTTCATCTTCGCCAGCATCGACACGCACTATCTTATCACCATATAACTAAATTTATACACGAACGTGTACAGTGACCGGTTCTACGCTGCCCTCACACAAGCGGTGTCATGCTACTTTCACCAGTTCATAGGGCCGACTTGTGGTTCTGACGTACAGGCCGAAAGTAACGCTTGCTATCGAATCATCATCAACATCATTTCAACCGAAAGACGTCCTCTGCTAGACATAGGCCTCCCCCAAAAGGGGGGTTTGCCATAATCGCCACGCTTGGCAGGCGGTTTGGCGATCACAGTATGGTGGTAAAATACACAGAGAACGCTGCTACCCATTCTCTGATAAATCCCTTAGTCGCCTTCAACGACACCCGCGGGATGAAATGGGATGGTGCTATACTTTACGTCCGGAACCATACGGTTTCGGCTATCAAATGGTCAGACAGAACTCTCAGAAGTTTAATCGTAATACAAATTGATTTCATTCATAAGCATATAAATATGTACCTTCCATCCACAACTCCAATACAATTTTTTATGAGAATCATGACATTTTATTTTACTATTTGCCCAGGCTCGCTTAGCATCCATCGCAGACCAGTGGGAGTTCCTGACTCAGAAGACGACGGAGAAATCCCTCAAGCTGAAGGAGGCCAACAAACAACGTACCTACATCGCTGCCGTCAAGGATCTCGACTTCTGGCTGGGAGAGGTAACCGCTGTCTTATACACATGTTTATAACGGGCTTTTTCTTGATCTGCATACAGCAGTTCTTAGATTAGACATGGTTTTAGAAAACATTCATCATTAATTTGTCCATTTTTAAACATTGTTTTTCGTTTGTGAGTGCGTACCGGTTTTTTCCATTTTCAAAATCATTTGCAAACGTACTGTTGCGTACTTGTGATGTTGCAAAGATAAAACTCTTTTGTGCGGAGAATATTGCGTTAAAACTTTTGTATGTTTTAGGTTGAAAGCTTGTTGACATCCGAAGACTCGGGCAAGGACCTGGCATCTGTACAGAATCTCATGAAGAAGCACCAGCTCGTCGAGGCAGACATCCAGGCCCACGAGGACAGAATTAATGGTGAACTATTCAACTATATTTTAGATATTATACATTTTGTTATTCCAAATAAAATAAACATAATTGATATTTAATTATCTCTTGAACATTTCTCAAATTTCTAAAGAAAGTATTTCATACTGTTTCGAATTACAGTTATATATTTATTTCCTAAAGCAGCGTTTTCAAGAGACGATTATTTGAAAATTTTATATTTTTTGCAATTTGTATAGTAGAAACACAATTTCAGTAAAATGTCGATCATTTGAATTCAAAACGAAACGAAAGTTTACTGACTGATCTAAGTTGTGGTCACTGCTAAGCTAAACTTGGTGGACCAGCACTAGTTATCACAAACATGTACCGTACGTGCGTGTACACTTACACACCACAAATCACTAAATGCATTTAGCGCTAAACGAATTTAAAACATCGTTATATTTCTATCAGTCGTTTGAAGATGATAAAAACAAAATGATGCCTTAAATATGTTCAGCGATAAATGCATTTGAAGTGGAGCTTAATAAACGATCTGACGATGTGATGATTTGTTGTGGTACAGACATGAACACCCAAGCCGACGCACTGGTCTCCTCCGGCCAGTTCGACAGCGCCGGCATCGGTTCCCGCCGCGCCGCCATCAACGAGCGCTTCGAGCGCGTGCGCAACCTGGCCGCGCACAGGCGCGCCAGGTTACACGAGGCTAACACACTGCATCAGTTCTTCAGGGATATTGCGGATGAGGAGTCTTGGATCAAGTTAGTATAGTTTACATGATGTTGTAATGTTCATTGCGTAAGTCAATATTTTTTTATAATTCAGCAGACAGTGGCTGCACTTTTTAGTGTAGAAAAAATAATAAGTCTGTTTAAAAATGTATATTGCTAAGAGTTCTGACAATTCCTAATGATCAGTACAACTAAGAAAATAAATTTTATTTCTATTGGATAAAATTCTTTTTAAAGTGGCAGCTGTTGTGAGCTATTTATTGTCTATTCTGGAATACCCTATTATCATTGAAATATAGTTACATTATCTTAGTTATTAGTAGCAAAATACTGTGCTGCTTAGTTCAACATGCAAATCTCTTGACTAATCACCCTTTACCTTCCAGGGAGAAGAAACTGCTTGTCGCTTCAGACGACTACGGTCGCGACTTAACCGGCGTCCAAAACCTCCTCAAAAAGCACAAACGCTTGGAAGCCGAACTCGCAAGCCACGAGCCTGCCATCCAAGCCGTTCAGGAAGCTGGAGAGAAACTCATGGACGTCTCCAATCTAGGAGTGCCAGAGATCGAGCAGAGGCTAAAGGCTCTGTCCTTGGCCTGGGATGAGCTTCAGGCCTTGGCTGGTGAGAGAGGAGCTAAGCTGCAGCAGTCGCTTGCTTACCAGCAGTTCCTGGCGAAGGTGGACGAGGAAGAGGCTTGGATTAGGTGAGAATAGATCTGTTTAATGGAGATTTAAATGAATTGACAAATACCCACCAGGTTCTGGAGCTTATGTAAATGGCAGATAAGGCAGTATGCCATTCATGTATAGATTAATTAAGTTTACTTTTGTTGACATGATTGTGTTTCTGTGAATTGACTAGTCTTCTTCAGTTCAATTTTAGAATTTTTTTTATTGATTAGACTAAATCAGGTAGGTATATCATAGTTAGGTGAAATCGTCCTTCGTTTTCAGTTTGTAGTTTGTCGAGGTAATACGCTCCATGACTATGAATGTGACTATGACTTCATAGGTCACCAGGAAAATCCTGAAATTTGACATCCATATTCTTTTTTAACGCATGTGAACTTCCTTAGCGAGAAACAACAACTCGTAGTCGTCGGAGAATGCGGCGACAGCATGGCTGCCGTGCAGGGCCTGCTGAAGAAGCACGAGGCGCTGGAGGCCGAGCTGGCGGCGCGCGGCGAGCGCGTGCGCGACCTGGCCGCCGACGGCGAGCGTCTACTGGCGGCCGGCAACCTGCACGCCGACGCGCTGGCGCACCGCATCAGGGCTCTGCAGGTCAACTTAAACATATCATTCATTTATATGCGGCCATTTTCATCCAAATTTATCTGTGAAGGCCCTATAGAAAGCTAACTATTTGATGTATACATTCTGGAAAGTTTGTTTCCTTGGATGAAAAACAACCTGTTTGTGAACCATCAATTGTAATAATTTCCAAATCAAAAATGTTAAATCCATTTTGTAGGTTGTATGTGCAAAATTATTCAAGATAAAAGGAACTTCTTCCTACCTTGATGTCACGATACTTCGGGATGGCGCAATTCAATTTTATATTCCATTAAAAAAAATTAATTACCTAACCATTTGTCTTTTACCAGGCTAAACTGGAGAAGCTGACCAGTCTCGCAGCTCGTCGCAAGGCAGCCCTGGTAGACAACTCGTTGTACCTGCAGCTGTTATGGAAGGCCGACGTGGTGGAGTCCTGGATCGCAGACAAGGAGACCCATGTGCGCTCCGACGAGTTCGGACGAGACCTGTCCACTGTGCAGACTCTGCTTACCAAGCAGGACACCTTCGATGCCGGTCAGTAGTGTATTTGCTTGTAGTCTGATGAGTTATCCCTTAAACCCTTGTTCTTCCATCAAAGACTCTGAAGATTATCATCATCTGTCTAGCTTTTTCCCAGCTATGTCGAGGTCGGCTTCCAGTTTTTTTTTTCTTTATTTCATTCGCATCTCGATAAAACAAAACATGTAAAGCATAGTTCCACATTATGTGAACATTTTATCTTTCATGGACTTGGTTCAGAACACAATATCGTATTATGATATGGCGAAGATAGAACTCAAACAATAGAATGTTTATATAAATATCAGTTGGTTTGCCCTGTACTTTGGAGAGCACATAAAATAGCTTGTTATTTTGGTTCCCCCAGGCCTAGCCGCGTTCGAGCACGAAGGCATCCAGAACATCACGTCGCTGAAGGAGCAGCTGGTGGCGGCCAGCCACGAGCAGTCGGCGGCCATCGTGGCGCGGCACGGCGACGTGATCGCGCGCTGGCAGCGCCTGCTGGGCGACTCGGCCGCGCGCAAGCAGCGCCTGCTGCAGCTGCAGGACCAGTTCCGGCAGATCGAGGAGCTGTACCTCACCTTTGCGAAGAAGGTAGGATGGAAACACCAACTAGTATCCACTTTTTTTTTGGCCGCAGAAATTCTAATTTGTGTTACTAACAGGTATCAAAAAAGAAGCAGAGTATTCAGTATTTTTTTGCGTATATCATAATTTTGCATTGTTGCATTTTAAAACACATGATAACTCAATATTTTCCATCCAAATAAAAAAATATGGTTTACACATACTTAGAATTTGATATTTACAAGAATTATCTCAGTTTTTTTATTAATATTTTTCAACTAGCCTACACTGTCCCACTGCTGAGCAAAAGTCTCGCCCAAATCCTTCTAGACATCCTTTTTCAGGGCCACCTCGGTCCAGCCCTTGAAATACACGTCTAGGTCGTCACGCCACCTTTTCTTGGACCGGCCTCGGCGGCGCCGTCCATCATCATCATTTATGTTTCTAAAATATTTAGTCCCTACCGACAAATTCATCTAGTAGCTAACGTTTTTAACAAACAACTACAATAGCGGTCAAAAGTATAAATTTATTTCCTCAGTTATGAATTTGCTACATCCCACATACGCTCAGCAACCAGTAAGTAAACTTTATTATTTCCCCTAGGCGTCCGCATTCAACTCGTGGTTCGAGAACGCGGAGGAAGATCTGACTGACCCTGTTCGCTGCAATTCTATCGAGGAAATCCGTGCGCTCAGAGACGCGCATGCGCAATTCCAGGTAAATTACAAATAATCTACTTATTTTATAAATGATGTTTCTTTGTAAGGTGAAAATAGGAAATGCTAGCGTCTATCTAGACGAGAAAAGTGTGGGTATAAGTAATCACCTGCCTAGACTTTTCTCAACTATATTGGGGTCGGCTTCCAGTCTAACCGGATGCAGCCGAATACCAGTATTTTACATGAAGCGACTGCCTATCTGATATCCACAACCCAGCAACTGGGTAATACGATACCTACTGGTAAGGCTGGTTGTCAGACTTTCGGGCTTCTGACTACCCGGACCGACTTCTTTGATGCAAAGATCCACTAATAACAGCCGGGACAAACAGCTTAGCGGGCTTCGTCATGTAAAGATAGTCACCCATCCACGGACCGACCGCGACAAGCGTAGCTTAACCTGATCGATCGACCCGGGTGGCTATAAATACTTAGCCACGAGCCGATAAAAACAAATGACACATAATATAACGCCGTCTTAGATCTCAACCTATGGCAGTCACTCCAAGGTGCATTGTAGAAACAGAAAGCTAGAATCAAAACTGACATTAAAACAGGAGTAGTTTGAGAATCAGTCTCGTTTGAAGTACTCTTCTAACTTCTAATTTCCATCACCAGGCTTCCCTATCATCTGCACAAAGCGACTTCGAAGCCCTGGCAGCACTGGACGAGCAGATCAAGTCGTTCAACGTGGGCGCCAACCCTTACACCTGGTTCACTATGGAGGCACTCGAGGAGACCTGGCGCAACCTGCGTAAGATCATCGGTAAGTTACCATGACCTGAATAATGTTGTTGCTGTATAAAAAAGACCAACAAAATTAGCCATTTCATATTGCTACGAAAATAGTTGCCTATGTACTGGCCTCCATAATGGGAAAAAGTTCACATCAAAACAAGTTATAATTTGGTTTGCCCCAAATAACCACGGTTTTGTCTGTCACCAATCTAAAGGCCAATTCTTGTAATTAAAAACGTTAAGAATCTAGTCTAGTATTTTTGACTGATTGTTACTGAGATCAGACTGTGAACGTTCTTAAAATTATGAGGGTTGACAGTCAGATATTGTGCTGACCTTAGTACAAGTGGTAGGCGGTAGGTTTGCCAACAAAAAATTCAAACATGGTCTAGTAGAAGCTCAACAGCTTGACACTTGTTTGGAAATGAACGTAACATTCTGTTTATGCAGCCGAGCGCGACGTGGAGCTGACGAAGGAGGCGCACCGCCAGGAGGAGAACGACAAGCTGCGCAAGGAGTTCGCCAAGCACGCCAACGCCTTCCACCAGTGGCTCACCGAGACACGGTACGTACGCTATTGCGCTGTTGATTATTTTTCTGAAAAATTACACCGTAATTGTTTGCGTGTGTCGTGTGTTCCTACATTTCTAGCAAGTCTGCTAAATTGACCCGATAAAATTGGGAAAGGAAAGGGTAGATTTTTGGAAATGGCGGTAAAGCGACAAATTCTATTTTTTTTTAAACTTAATTAAAATCTACCAAGAATTGAAACATAATTAATATTTTGGTATATAGAAACTCAGTAGATGAGCCTCTATGGACCTAGTCGTTATGTCGACTGTCTGCGTTTATAAACTTCACCTTTTGGTGGTATTTATAGTTACAATGCACACTGCTGTCATTACTATTACCACTTCCTTGTTATTTTCACGAACATAATATTTTAGAAGATTTAGTTCAAACTACAGTAAGTGTGGGTATTATATACAATATTTTGTAGTATTGGAGATGTTGACATATTGATTGGTATACAGGTTACAGCTGCTAGGCTGGGATGGGTAACGTATTCAGAAAATCGCGTGGATATCTACTAAAATTGATAAAACGATTTACGGCTTGACAAAAGTCCATTCGGCATCCTAATCTTAATTTGATCAAGAAAATATAACTTTTAAGGTAAATGATGAGAGTCATTTTATAACTTTTGTCAAGACAATAATTATAATCGTTGTGTTCTCACCCACGTTCTCGATGTCTGTCTGTACTGTACAGCTTAATGCTTGGCTTACTTCAAAATTAAATGTATTCTTTTATATTATATGAAGACATACTGTGACGACGTATATGTTATCAAAATAATTAGTTATAAAACCCTGTAAATATACATAGGTTTACTTACTAATCTAAATGTGTTTAAATTTTACTAATTTACTTTCCATTCAAATTAACGAACACTCGAGACTTTAAAGTTTGAAACTTTAAAGTCTCCAGTTCATAAACCGTTTTCAAAATTATTCTCTATAAAGTATATGTTCCACTAAATAAAGTACGAGCCTACTTACTACCTTTAGAACTAAAGTTCTATAATTACTATGATTGTATAAGTTCTAAATTATCAAATTATAACCAAAACCAAAAACTAAGTAATATCTTACCAGTATTACCATTAGTACTACCATTACGAAGCTTCAACCCCTTCCAATATAAATAATTATAAACTAACCAATACTTCTGTACATTCATACAGTACATCAATGATGGAAGGCACTGGTTCCCTGGAGCAGCAGTTGGCCACGCTGCGGCAACGTGCGGGAGAGGTGCGTGCGCGCAGGGCTGACCTGAGGCGCCTTGAAGAATTAGGTAAGATACACAGGATAATTCACATATTTTTTTTAATCTAGGCACTTCAATTTCTCAGAATTCCAAACAATATAGTAATTTCCATCAATGATTTTGTTACCAGGCGCAGCACTAGAGGAACATTTGATCCTGGACAACCGGTACACTGAGCACAGCACGGTGGGACTTGCCCAGCAGTGGGATCAACTCGACCAGCTGTCCATGCGCATGCAGCACAACTTGGAGCAGCAGATACAGGCCAGGAACCACTCTGGTAAGTACAGACATCTATTACAGGAAATATATTTATTTTTTTACCTATACGTTTTTTTTAATCTTAGAGAAAGGACGCTCAACTTTAGAAAGCCAGGTCTGTTGTGACGGTTTTTTTTTTAAATTAGAAATAGACCCATATCATGTTTTCTTAAAAATATGGGCGTCCTATATTCTTGACCAAACAACATGCAAACAAGGACATGTTGTGCAAATAAAAAAGAAAACAAACCCGCGTGGGCGTGTTTAAACGAAATGAAACAAACATGATTATAGAGAGCAATGGTAGAATAATCTCCAAAATTGCCACATACACAGCAATATTTTGTTAGCATATCGAAATTATATTTGTTAGATTTTGAGCATAGCAGAGGCCATTTTGACAGAGATTTTCAGAGTAGAAACACAACGAAAAAACGCTTCTTTCTTCGTTCATTATTGTTTCTTTTTTTAAAGTTATTTCTTTAACTTTTCTTGTATGTGTTTCCGGTTACTCTGATTGTGGTCAGATTTTTTTTCCACAACAAAATAATTTTACTAACACCCCTGTTTCTGTTCACCAGGTGTAAGCGAGGATGCCCTGAAGGAGTTCTCGATGATGTTCAAGCACTTCGACAAGGACCGCTCGGGCCGCCTCAACCACCACGAGTTCAAGTCGTGTCTGCGCGCGCTGGGATACGACCTGCCCATGGTTGAGGAGGGACAGCCTGACCCTGAGTTTGAGGCTATACTTAGTGAGTAAACGCGAGAACTTCGTTTCACAAATAAACAACAGCAGAACTGTTCAGCAAGTAGAACAATGACCTACATACACCCTATTGCGTAACACACTGTATCAGAATCTGAATGATTTTGAAGAATCTTATCCATTGCTTCATATTTCCAAAAAACAATTCTGCCGAACAACAATGTAAATAACGAAAATGAACGTTGTTGAACTTTCAAAATGAAAGCCAATCTTACCTTTAGTGTGTTAAGCAATATACTCGCTGGTGAAGGACATCGGAATCTTCTATGGCGACGCCTAAATGATGAAGTTTGATTATAAAATATAGTAGTTTTCAGATCTTTAACACTGTACGTTTTTCCTTCTAGATGTCGTAGACCCGAACCGCGATGGTCAAGTATCCCTCCAAGAATACATGGCGTTCATGATCAGTAAGGAAACTGAGAACGTCCATTCTTCCGAGGAGATAGAGAACGCATTCCGAGCCATCACGGCGCACCAGGACCGCGCCTACGTCACCAAGGACGAGCTCTACGCCGTGAGTAACGCTTCAAGTTGTATCGCCCAACTTAGTCAACAAAGCACACAGCTAACCTGTTGTCTTATTTACAGAACCTCACCAAGGAAATGGCGGACTACTGCGTCGCTCGCATGAAACCCTTCGTCGAAGCCAAGACGGAGCGCCCCATACCCAACGCGCTCGACTACATCGACTTCACGCGCACACTCTTCCAGAACTAAGCACGCACTGCGCACGACCGCACGCGCCGGCCGCCCACGCAGTACTGCCTAGCTTTATTTACATAACGCATTAAAATCAAAAAGAAAAAGTTTGTTTTTTTAATTTTTTGCCGTGTTCCCACCTCACGCGTGAGTACTGCGCGGTCAGCCGCGCGATCAGCTTGCATTACATTTATATAGCACTATTTCAATGTCTCATTATTCCAAAAGTATATAGACTGAATTTAAAAAAGCATTTCAATCAATTTATTTAGGTAGCTTAGTCTGTTTAACTTGGACAGAAATTAGTAAAATAATCATGATCAGCTGATGTCAGTGCGTTGTCGTTCGGAGGGATGTCCTTGTGTTCGTAGTTCGAGCAAGCGCACGCGCCCCGACGAATAGCGTCGCATGTCGTGATGCTACCTGCGTAGTCGCTCTGTACCTTATGGTATATGTAGTAAGGGTGAGAATTCCTTTTCTCTGATGCGAGCAGAGAAATACGAAGCTGCCAGTTTCTACGACTTGATGTCCGTATAACATCGTTTTATAATCCGTAACTTTCTCTTTGAATTTTCAATGTTGACGTTATTGAATTTCGTAAATATTTATCAGTTTTGCTAGATAGTGTTGTAAGCTAAGATTAACAAATCTTATTTTATTATTCATTCATTTATTAATAATTGTGCTAAGATGCTATTTATTTTTTGTATTCTCCAATTATTATCTTTTCAATAAATATTTATTCTCAAATTGAATTGTTTATTTTCCAATAAAAGTCAGTGGTTCATTTATACAGTCCATTATTTATGTAATAAAGTATCTGTAATACATTAATATTATTTCTATCATACAAGTTGCACACATATACAATTTTCAATACAATGATTACATTTTTAGTTATACAATAAATTTTGTTAACATCACCAAAACGGTTAGAAAGTTAAAAATATATATTAATTATTGTTATCAAGTGTCAAAACAAAATTGAATATTAGTATTTTTACATATTTGCTCACACACTTTGGTATATCCAAATCATTTTCGAAAAGTTAATGTCCTAGACGTTACACAAAAATAAATGATAGATTATTCTTTTTTCCTAAAATTTCATACCGCCGCCGTCTAGGCGGACACTTTAAATGCACATTCACTCAACAATGTATTATATGTATTTACAACGACGTATTATGTATTACGTGACCAACGAAGCTTCTATCGTCTCACTTGGTATGACGCCGCCAGTCGCTACATTAACATCAAAGGGATAGTATCGAAATTGGAATAATTAATTCCCAAACTAAAGACATGAGATCTATCTAATCCTAGACAAAACACTTCTCAGATCAAAATGTTTCTTGATCATCACCATCTAAAGTAATGTCCCGAGAAGGTTTCATGTCCAAAAACCAAGATTTAATTCCTTTTTCGAAAGTTGCATGAGATGCGCTACAGTTGCGCCCTCTGCAATAATCTATACTCTTGCGGTGTGACGTGTGGTTGCAGTTTGTCTAGCAGCTGTTGGGGCAGATTGGCCTTAGCTGGCTGTAGGTACGGGATGGCGAGCAGCTCGCGCACGGACGGGCGCGCGCGCGCGTTATACGTGAGGCAACACTTCAGGGCTGCCAGCAGTGATGGAGGGAGGTCTGTGGGGAACAGCTATATGAGTTAAATAATGAGCACACAACACAGCACACAGATATGACATGAAAGGAACACGAAACCACACACAGAAACAACATGACGCATATTAGTTACAACTTTACAACAACAAAATTAATGAGATGTTTATTTAAGGTAATTGACATAAATGATCTTCATGTGTCAGTTTTATCAAATTACACAACACTACGCCTGTATTCCCCGGAGGGTAAGGCAGAGCCCCACATTTCGTTAGTTGTGAGTTGGGGCCTCCATTACATCGGACTGAAATAAAAAGACTAGTCAGCAATTGTATACTCGTGTACTTACGCTCAACGGGCGGATAGTCGATGCGATGGTTGGGGTCGAGTATGGCGGCTAACTTGGCGAGGTTGGGAATGTGGCTGAACGGGGTGTGTCCGTACACCATGCTGTACAGGATGCAGCCCAGCGACCACACGTCCGAGCGGAACGAGATCTACAACACACCAACAAAAATTAATAAGTACACATACATATAAACTGACGCCTCCTTGCCAACCCAAGCGCTATTGCAAGATGCGTGCCTTGAATTGAACACGAGTTCGGAAAAGGAGTTAGTGTACCAAACCCGTGCGTTTAAGGGCCTAATCAGGTGAAGCGGCGCGGACGAGTGAGATTACACGAGACCATATGCATCGAATCATTTCAATAGCGGCTCGACTGTCCAGCCGCGCCGCTGGCGCGCGGTTGGCCCTTAAGGCAGTACTGCCTCCTACTGAACACGAAAAAAGAAATCCGTATACGGGATTTCTAAATACGGTCAGGTTCCTCGTTTCATGAACGCGACTGGCACGCACTTTGCATTTACATAGTAGTGATAAAAAGTTTTCCTATAGAATAAATATAGATGAACTGGATAGTTACCTTGATAGGAGCACTGCCATCGCCATTAGCAACGCCATACCCTCCAGCGCCGCCCATGAGCGCCTCAGGGCTGATGTACGAGTATGTGCCGGTAGCCTGCGAGCGGACCACGGATGTGGCGTCGCTACTGATAGCTGACGCGATCCCGAAGTCGATCAGCTTCAGCCGTCCGCACACCAGGAGGAAGTTTGCCGGCTTTAGGTCCGCGTGAATTACGCCTGTAGACAGAATAATTATAATGAGTATAAAGTTGACACTCTCAAAGCGCTAATCTATTTATTTATTTGGCCTCTTCAACAAAGGATACACTTATACAATATCAATCACAATAATAAAATGGTTCTTTTACGCGTGCTTCTTCAATTACAGGAGGCTGCGATATGCACATAAAATAAATAAATATAGACAAAATAAAAGACTTTTGCTTAAAGAGTTTCTTCTAATGTGACACTGAGCAGGATATTCCGACATATATCCAGTCCTGTGCCACCCGACTCCCGAAGATAATCATCCCTTTACCTGGTCTAGGTCTAGTCGTAGTCGGTCCTACTCCTATGCTTGCTGATTTTAAATTCAGCAGTTATAGTCAAGAAAGTAGTAATTTTCTCACCATGTTCATGAATATAATGCACAGCATGTAGCATCTCCTCCCAGTAGTGGAGCACGAGCACAGTCGACAAGCTAGCGCCACGCGCCTTCAAGAACGAAGACAGGTCGGTCTCGCCCACCTCCAAAACCATGCGCAGCAACTGATTGGTGCGGTCGTACTCACTGCGAAGAGATAGGAATTATTATTTAATTTTTAGACAGGAATGAAGATCAAGAAGCTTTTTACTGATGGGTCAGAGTGATTTCTGTTTTTACCCGACTACAGCGAAGCAAAAAGATGGTTTATGATTTTGACAGGTATCTCTAGAACTTCTAAACCTCTTATCATAGTTTGACAAATTAGGTATCGTTGGAAGCCTCTTGATCGTAGGCTGGTTATAAGACATGTGAAGTCACATCAAATTTAATGTGGTGCCCTATAGAGGACAAAGTCATGAACTAAAAGAAAATGACTTAACTCGTGTTAAGATAAGTAGAGTTGGAATGCGTGAACAACCAACTGTACAGAGACAAGTTCTATTTGCTATCTCATCTGCATGTGTGCTCTAGACTTAGGGCTATGTCCTCTTAAAATCCAACAAGTTGCACAGCAAAGTTATCCATGCCAAACTTAATATGATGTGAACCAACCCAGAATCAACTATTATACCATTTAAAAAAAAAAAGTATAACTCACTAATCAAACAGCCTGATGACTCTATCGGAGTTCTGCAGCTCTCTCAGCAACCGCACCTCATTGATGTAACCCTGGGCCAACTCCTGGTCAGTTGCCAGGTAAACACATTTCACTGCATACTCACATGATGTGCCTACTTCTAGCATCTGCAGGGAGAAACGATGATTGAGTTCATACAGGAAAAGTTTTTATCCAGTGCGCAAACTATAACCATGAATTTAGCATATCATTCTAGACCCTCCAGCACAATAAAATTTCGTTGGTTATACAAAAAAAAATCAACTGTTTCACAGAAAAGTGCAATACCTACGCAGTCAAAATGTATGGAACAGCTGATTTTTTTTTTGTATAACCAATGAAAAATTTCTGCACTGGGGGGTCTAGAATGATATGCTGAATTCATGGTTACAGTTTGCGCACTGGTTAAAACTTATCCCGTTTATTCGAGGGATAAAGTTTTGGTATCATTATTTATCTTGCACATAATGAGGTGTAGTAAGTATGTATAAGTAATGGGGTCAGTTTCCACTTTGTTTCTCTCAATGAAATATAATACACACACGGGCCCAGTGCCAGTTGGACATGTCACATGTCTACGAATTATTTTTGTTTAAGTCAACTCATAATTTATCTATGCATCTATGGTAGACTAACATTAAAAAACATCATCATCATCTGCCAAGCCTTTTCCAAACAATGTCGGAGTCGGCTTCCAGTCTACCCCGATGCAGCTGAATATCATTATTTAATGTGGAGCGACTGCCTGTCTGACCTCCACAACCCAGTTACTGGGCAACACAATACCCCTTGGTAAGACTGGTTGTCAGACTTTCAGGCTGCAACTAACATCTCATCATACATCTTTAAGTTATACTTACTTTGAAAACTTCACTGGAGCCTCCAGTGCCCAGTTTTTTTATTAACATGTACTTCTTATCCTTTATTCTTGTAGTCTTGAAATATATCTTAGAGCTATTATTGACCGCACCCTGAGGGTATGACGGTGTAGCTGCGTAAGATGAAGGCATTGCCTTCCTGTTTTGAGGGGTCTCAGGCTCTGGAACCTGAACAGGAGCCTTTATACTTGTAGTCTTGAACAATGTCTGAGAGCGATTATTGACTACACCTTGAGGGTACGATGGTGTAGCTACATAAGGTGCAGGCATTGCCTTCCTGTATTGTGGGGTTTCAGGCACTGTGACATGAACAGGAGTCGGCTTTGCCTGAGGAGGTGGACAACGAGGTTCATCTTGCGCAGGGTTTTGAGAAAATAACTCAACTCTCACTCTATCCCTATTCTGTATTAAGGCTTTCTGAGGAGTCTTCTTCTGACTTTGCTTAGATCCCGGAGTAAACCTTCTGATACCTGACTTTATTTTAGGCGTTGCTGATTTTAACTTCTGAATACTACTACTACTTGGTACTTTAGCTAACTCTGGGGTCCTTTTGATGCATGAGTTTTGTAATCTTGAGTTACTGTTATTCTGTGACATCAAAACACTACGCTTTTTAGCTCCAGAATTTAGATAAACATTCGAACTTGTATTTTTAATGGAACTTTGAATAAAATTATGGTTTTCTTTAGCAGGATATGTTTGATGGGGAACCCAACTATCGTGTGAATTATTCTCTTTGTCGTGTTCGTTATAGATGAACTTCTTCTCTGATGCAAACGCTTTAATGTCTTTCGCTTTGGGTTTGTCTGTGGGCGTGAAAAAGTTTCTGCTTATTTTCTTCGCAGGAGAAGGCTTTTCGGCCACGGTCTCGCCGAAGGAGTTATCGCTGTCATCGGCGGAGGAGAAGCTGGCGTCAGGGCTGTCTGCTGGATTCTTGAAAGGCATCAAGTTAGCTAGCAATGCCGACATCGGCATCGGAGCAAACTTGATGCTCTTCGACGTCGGTTCCGTGTTACCACTCATGTTTAACTGTGTTTAATGCATTTGATAATAACACTGAAACTATTGCACCACTTTCCACACAGTTTTAACTTCGTTAAAAGCACATTTAGGGCGATTTTTAAAATTTATTTCCGTACTTTCAAACTCGTGCTCCAACCGTTAAACTTTTGTTTGAAGTTTGACCATCTGACAGCAAAATATTGTGTTTGGCGAACAAAGTTACCATACCAAATTTAAAAAATAGTCGATTTAAATCTACTAGTTTCAGAAGTCATAATCTACAAAACGTCATTGTTTTGTTTAAGTTTACTGTCGGTTTGTCGGTTAGGTTAGGTTATTTCTGTATTGTATCTATAACTGATTGGAGTTGAGAACCTACTCGAGAGTAATCTTCCTGACTGAAAAATCTTCAGAGATGTTAATTTTAGCACAGATCTAATATGATAATATAAACAGAAAATCAACTATACTATCATTTACGTAATATCCAAAAAGTTAAGTAATAAGGTAATGTAATATCTGTGGTAATATCACACTACAAGTGACAGTAGGCAGGTAATAAAAACTGACGTAATTCTCTTGGGAGTATCATCTGTTTAAGAAACATGCACGACGAAGAGTCTGCCACCTGGTGGCGCAAACCCGAAGTTTTCTCGCAGTCATTACTAGAAATTGACACTTCATGTCACAGAGTACTTTTTTATATAGGGCTTCATGTTATAAAAATCCTCGACGCACAAAAGGCGGCGCACGTGAAGGAGAGGCAGTATATGCGCCCTCACGGCCCTAGCCTCCACAGGAGACGCCCTGGGCGTCGGGAATCCCAGGGTGATTCCCGTAGGCGCGGGCTTGCGGATGAAGAGTAATGGTTATCTCGCTGTCCGGTAAGGACCAAGCCCAGATCGAAGGCGCGTTGTGTTCCACGCGCGCCTCAAAGAGATGTCAGCACCAACTGGTGAGGTCCGTAAGGGCCGATGCCTACCAGGGGTGCAGGTTGTTCGAAAGAGATAGGTACCGTGGCCCAGTAGCGGCGTTAGGGTAGGGCGCGGTTGGGCGACCGCCCAGGGCGCCGGATACGAAAGGGCGCCGCAGGCGCCCTTTTCCTCACTCTTTGACCGAGGGCTACTTACCCTAATACCACAGTTTGCTTAGCAAAAGTTTCCTTAAATTTTTCGTCAAATGTCCGTCAACTTCGGGTTTTCCCGTTATTTACGACAATTTGTGTACAACTTGCTATACCTACAGTTTGACGTAAATTTACTACCCCAATTAGAATGCAAATTCACTTCAAAAGTTGATTAAAAAAACATGTCAATTTTCCGGCTTTGTACATCAACTTATTGTTCATTTGACTTGAAAAATTGTAAAGTATTTTTTTACCGTCAAATTGTAGATTGTTTTATTTATTAATTTGTTTACAAAATTTATTCATCAATTTTATTTATAATTTGTTTAATAAATTGTTGATAAAATTACCTTCTGTAGTGGTAACAATGAACATTTCCATTTTTTTCTACCAAAAAAAGTTACCTCTAAATTGAGGAAAAATTTACCGCAAATTTTTCTTTCCAACTTTTGCTGTCTAATTGTCGGCAAATTCGGGCAGTAAATTTCAGGTAACTTCAATTGTCAAATTACTGTCAATTTTAAACTAAAGTGGCTTTTAGATTTCTTAGAAGAATATAGAGATACAAACTTTAAAAGCGCCATTTTAACTGCAAAGGAAATGGCTGAAGAATAAGTTCTTCAGCCATTTCCTTTACCTTTCCTTTTTTCCTTTTTTTTTTTCCTTTTGTTGTGGCTCTAAACACAGGTTCAATTTAAGAATTGAACCTGTGTTTAGAGCCACAACAAGAATTCGATTTATTAAGTATCAAGCTGGTGAAACTGCCCGCGATGAGCACATTATAAGTTCTCCAGAAAAAAAAATGAGGTTCAATTTGGTTGGCGCAGTGGTTAAGCGATTGACTGCTGCGCTGCGTGTCGCGGGTTCGATTCCCGCATGGAACAAATATTTGTATGACCTACAAGTACTTGTTCCGGATCTGGCTGTTTGTGTATGTGATGTTAAATGTTTGTAAACGCCCCACAATACAGGAGAAATTCCTAGAGCGGGGCAATGTTTAAAAAAAAAAAAATTAAACATTAATATTTTAACTGTCTTTTGGACACTACATTAATTTCAGTCAATGAAAGATTTGAACAGTTAAATGAGTACTCGGAATCATTGTCTTTTTTGTACGCACGGCTAGACATCAAGCTATACATTTCTAGTTTACGCTGATCTCGCACTGTACGGAAATCCTATACAATGCGAGATCAGCTTATACTGGAAATGTATAGCTTGATGTGTAGCCGTGTGTACAATATAAAACAGATTCCGGAAAAAGCCGATCTTGCTAAACTCTGTGGTGATCTCCAATTGAAATTAACTGTAGACTAGAAGTCAGATATAGATGGTTGTATATTGTGTAATGGACTCGTAAGTCTGAAATCTTTTTTGCCTGATCGGAATGTGGTTATACTCCTGTTTTTGTTTTAAATTTTATCAAAGATCGCAACTTACAAGAACTGTATCCAAATGTATGGATAGCATTGCGAATATTATTGACTATACCTGTAACGGTTGCTAGTAGGGAGAGAAGTTTTTCTAAGCTTAAGCTGATAAAAACATATCTGCAATCGACAATATCTCAATCTAGATTAACAAACTTGGTAGGTAACTTTGTCAATCGAAAATGAAATTGCTAAAAACATTGACTTTGTTAACCTAATAAAAGAGTTGGATGATAGAAAGGTTAGAAAAGTAAAATTTTATTAGTTTTTGTTTTAAAATAAATGGTTATTTATTTTAATGAATAGTTGTTTCACTATATCCTTTGCCTTTTTTCCGTATGAGTTTAAATTGCAGTTAGGGGGCGCCGCCGCAGAAATCTCGCCCAGGGCGCTGGTAGGGCTAAAACCGGCACTGCCGTGGCCCCTGGCACACAGGCAACTAAGGGAACACGGGTCGGTTTTAGTAAGTAAAAGTCTGACCCGCTCTCCTGCTCCACCCAGAGCGGGAGAAGTTATTTGATGAATTCCCAACAAAACAAAAAAAACCAGGGCTTATTGAGTAAAGGAGTTGCTTGTTTACAAACATTTAAGGATAGGCACAGCTAGCTGTCAAATTCCTGATACAATGGCAGCAGAGACATCTAAGGCTACATTCCGAGTTACGATAACATCGATTTGAGCGTCCTCACACCCGTTCCGAATTGGCGTGAGTGCGATAACAATTTCCCGTGAATCGTCATAGATGACGTCATGATATGCGCCATCTTGCGATAACGCCGACCATGCTTAATACTAATCACAGAACACAATATATACTCCTAATATCACCGTGAGCGCTGTCAAAAATTACAGTTGTGCTGTTTTGTTTTGAATCGTTTCCTAACTTTAGCTAACTTAGACATAGTGCTTCTGGCTAGAGTCGCCACCTAACTAAATAAGAAGACGAAATATGTGGTGTATACAAGTTTTATATGATTTAAATAGGTTTTAACATTAGTGAGGACTGATAGCGCGATCCGTATTTTTGACAAAAATGACAGTTTTTAGCAGTCATAATCGTGATATTATCTATCCCGAACGCAAATTATTGATGTGAGCGCTCACAGCGCTATTTTTCTAATTCGGAATGTGGCCTAAGTGAGCAAGAGGCAGTTTGTATTCCCGTGGTATTCCCATTTACGCGCGCTTGTTAATGTGGTTTGCGTTTATTATCTTGGTGTTGGTTTTCATTCCAGAAAACGGGTAGGTAGAGAACATACTGTTTGAGACAGGCCTAGTGCCGCCAGGAATAATTAGAGTTCACAGGTTCACAGAGTACTTTTTATATTTCGTGTTGTAGTTGTTCTATTTGTAGTCTACAGTACGGAAATGAAAACAACAATTCGTTATTACAGTAAATTATATAATTATTCAGTACATGATTTTGATTACAGATTTATTACAATAATATTTATCAATAAATAATCGTAAAGGCGGTATTATTATTTACATAGTTTTCAAGACGACTCGGTTTCTTCAGATTTAGTAGGATATCTACAGTCAACACTCCCACATTCACACTTCATCCATTTTGATTTCACTGACCAGAATTTATCTCCATAATCGAACCTGCGAAAAAGGAAAATAATTAAGTTACAAAAACAATTTTGTTTCATTCTAGCAACTAAAATATCTCAAATAACCCATCATCTATAGGCATATATAAAAAAATATCCCTATTTCCCTTGGTCACGGCACCACACGTGAACTGCTGGACCAATTTTGCTAATTCTTTTTTTGTTGTGTTTGTTATTGTCAGGAGAAGGTTCTTACGAAAGAAAAAATAAAGAAAGTTGCGCGTAACATTAGAAAACTTAACGACCACATTAACTTTTCTAATATTATACCAATGCGAATTCAATATTGATAGTTAAGACACGACAACGTCTGTCGGGTCAGCTAGTTTTACATAATTATTGGTTGAATGCTCAAACGCAACAATCTCAATTTCAAGTCGAATGCCTTCTGTTTTTTAGCCTCTGACATAATAGGGTTTTTCCAATTTACTAAAAACTATTTTAATTTGCAGATTGGGACAAAATATGTAACAGAAAAATAAAAATAAATTTATCTATGCCTTTTCTCAATTAAAAACGATTTAAATGAAACATATTTTTCGTTGTTTTGAATTTACCGTCAAAACGCTTCTTACGATGACTTTTTTATCACGTGACCACATGTGACGTCAATTTTGTGTAAACTAAAGTATGTAGTTGTAAACAAGTGAATGTCGAGTTTATAATTAACAAGACTTAATGGATAGAAAGTGGTACTGTTGCTGGTGTGCGGTGCCTCTGTGCACAAATACTTCTAAAACTGCGTCACACAAAGTATATCTACTGGTGTAGTTAGAGAATTGGGGATAAGACAGTCAAGTATTTTGCCAAACTTCTAATCTGCCTACTCACGTAAGTTCCTCATCTTGCTGTATATCAGTGGTAGCGAACAGCGCGACAGTGGGTAGTCTGAGATCCCTGGCGTCGGTGAACACCCTGACCGGAGCCAGGTTGGCATGACAACTGTGGTTGATAAACCGCGCTGCGCTGCCGAACTGGGCTGCATCCACACATAGCTGTGTCTTGTCGGAACATTGCTGGGAGAATTAAATTAGGTTAGTAGTCAATATAACATAGTAGGTTACTAAATGTCCAACTAGCTGGCTTTTAAATTATCTTAGAGGTCCGTAATATATTATACCTATGGGATAATTTATAAGTCTAACGTCTATGTTTATATTGTGCACTAATTTCTAAACAATGAAAGAGGTTGTATGCGCTGAGATATTTTCAAAATTTCAGCCTGGAATCATCCACTCCTGGTTAAATGTCTCCCTTTTCTTCTGTCATACTTACCGGTTCCTTGCGTTATATAACAAACTATAAAAACGATGTTTGAATATTGATGAAAATTTTGACTTTTTTTTTTAAACAAGAGTCATTTGCTGGCATGCGTGGTTAGCTAATACCGATTCCGGGCATATTTTGAAACGGTTTTATTGAAATAAATATAGTTTCGTTACTTCGAGCAGGTCAGGCTTGACATCCAGCGCGAACATGTAGTGGTCCGCCGGGCGCGCGTCGGCCTGCGGCAGCGGCAGCAGCTCGCCGCAGTAGAGCGCCACGGGCGCGCCGCGCCGCACCGCCTGGCGCGTGCGCAGCCCCCACCCGCGCGCGCCGCTGCGGAACACGGCCGCGCGCACGCACAGCGAGCCCGCGCCGCACGCCTTGCTCACCACGCTGTTGCCGCAGCGGCGCTGGACGAGAGCACGGTAACACAATATCGACTCATTTGGAAAATCGACTATTTAAAAATTGGAACATCCTTAGCTTGTGAAACACTTTGATGAACCCTTTGAACACGTGAAAATCGTATCACATTGTTTGCTTTACGAACCAAATCGCACTGGGTTCGCCTAGTTGACTACGGCCCACTCCATCTCACAGAGAGAAGCCCTGAGTTCAAGAAGTGTTTATGTTTGCTGGTTTTGTGTTTGCTGTACGAATTACAGAGCACCCCGTCCCTAGGCACCATAATTATGATAATAGATCTTGCAATGTAGAGGAATGCTAGATATTATTAAAACATAATTCAAAGTGGTAATCTCACCAGATTGCATCCACATGTCTGGTTGCACTCGAACAACATGGGCGGGTCGTGGTAAGGGAAGCTGGCCTGCAGCCGGCCACGCGAGTACCAGCAGCGCACGCCGAGAGCGCTGCACGCACACGAGCCTGACGTGCAGTCTCCATCCTTGCACTCACAACCCTAGGGTATTTGCATAATTATAATCATAAAAGCAATGAAGACGAAAAAAAACATGCCATGATAAATATAAATAAATCGGAAGCTTCAAAAAAAATTAAATCAACATGATTTGAGTATGACCTTGTAGTGACGTATCAAAATCATTGACACCCTTTCAGTATGTACCTCGTTGAAACTCCGTGGCAATGCGGGTGTTCTGAAATGATGTTCACTAGGTGGCAGCACTGAGACGTCAGGTCCGGGCACCTATCAAAAGTGTCAAAGCGCCTACGGACTGAATGGTGAAAGAAAGAATGAAACGAAAATATTTGATGTCATTCAAATATTTTAAGTTCATTGTCGAACTGGAAGACCTCTTATCAAAGTGGCGCCAACTGGTGGTTTGAATATTCATGAACACCCTTATTATTTGGATTAAATTTAGGAATCGAGAAATCAAAGGCGTTAAGCAGACGATGGATATTTGCCCGCAGACGGCGGCAAAAGAACGTGTGGAAATGCGGCATTCTATTCGTTCAAATGTGTGTTATTTACACAGATATCGCAGTGGACATAATGTCCATCGACGTCCAAAATCGCTGAGCAGACGTAGCGTCTTATTAGGCTGTCAATTTGTAATGCTTTCCAAACTAGATTTAGAGACCTAATCGAAAGTCCTAAGCATGACACACATTCATAATGTTTTAAGACAGTTTGATATAAATAAAACTACCTGTGATAACTAACCTGCATGGTGTTGATAGTGTTATCAACGTTCACATGTACTGGCATGACGTGCCGCGTGACGTACGTGAAGTCGTCCGGTAGCGGAGTGTCGTCCACTTCGTTCACGCACGGGATCGGAAACGGCTCGCGCCCATTTGAAATGTCGCTGTGAATTATTGTTTCAGTAAAAACACGAAATAAAATTAAAGAGGGTTTGGTCATGTTGAGAGGATGAATGAAACGTGACTAACAAAAGGTATTTCGTTTTACCCATTAGGCAGATATGAGTGGAAACGCCGAGTAAGACGCCCAATGAGAACATATTCGTTCGTCAAATCGTTGATCTCCTTAAGTTCTGAGTTGAGCTACATGATTACCTACTGATAAATGCGTGCACTGATTGGACAGGTCCACTCACTCTGTGTGGTTCTTTTCTCAAAAGACCATTTCAGACCAATCCACGTGGTCTTCACATAATCTGACCAAGATTATCTCTCTGTCTTCTCACTCTTTATCTATCACACCTTCCCCATAGTACACGGAGTAATGAAAAAAGCGGAGATGCCGCAAGGCAGTTAGAACGAGCGCCTTCAGTAAGGCCATGACGTCACATTGAGCGGAGCCGAAAACCTTTGTTTTGAGTGAATTGTAATCGCGTTATGGTCTGTTGGATTTTGATCATTTTTAATTGTTTTAATAATGAAGTGCGCTGTTTTTTGATTCGAAAATTGTTCAGGATTACACTGAAACATATTGATGGCATAACATTTCACGTGTAAATCCCAAAAATTAATATTTTCACTTTAAATCACGTTTTCTTGTTTGATCGCCAGATTGTAGCTAGTGACATCTGTCGTCGAAGAGATGCATTCTAACCAATTCTCATCAATTTTGTGTTTTTATCATTATCAATGCATGTAATGACCAATTTTCGAATCAAATAACTTGCAAAGGTTTATTTTGCTCGCTATAAGTTATTTAATAAATAAATTACATAGTTTGATACGTGAAACAAGATGAATTTAAAAAAAATGTTTTTTTTTAAACAGTCAGATTAAGGAAATTCCTCCAAATAATTGTCAAATTATGGGTCAGGATGACAAGGACATAAAGATGAAGCGTCTATATAATAATCTGACGCGCTCTAGTATTTCTTTATGACGGTTTTTTTTTAACATTTTTGAAAACCTGTACACGCTCCCCCCACCAGTGAAATGGTATACATCTTTTAAACATTTTTTTCTTTTTAGCTCTAACCTTCACAATCCAATATATCCCCACGACGCTCGAGTAAATCCCTATTTAGCCTCTCTCTATAACACATCTTTTGCTATAATCTTTTATGTTTTTTTTTTACCTGGAGAGCAGTTTGAACCGCGACACGTTGGCTCTGACGGCGATGGTCATCTGCATGTTAAGTGAGATGGCGCTCTGACACTGTCCGGTACACACTTCGACTGCCAGTTCGCCTGCTGAGTTTTCTACGTCAGTCTGTGCACACAAAAGTATTTGTATTATAAAATTAATACAATCACTCAGTAACACTTAAGACGTGCTACACCCATTTCGGGTCGCATGATTTGGCACAGCCGGGCGGTATAGCATACGTTCAGTTTGGCCTGTGAATCGTGCCGACCCAAAAATGTGTGTGAAATGTTTAATTTAAATATGAAATGATTTTGAAAAACCGACTTATGTAGTAACTTTCTTATTTTACAAATTTATCGAATAGCTAGACAAACGAAGAACAATTTACGGATGGAACAGATATAAATACGAAACGAATTGAACGAATTAACAGAGATCTAGATCGATTTGCGAACCTAGATTTTGGAGCGAAAACCGAGTGTGCATTCGCCTTTGGGCAAGGATAAACACTTCATTGGTGACCATGACGTGATATCACCGTGTGAAGTCATGGATTAGATTGGCATGAGGAATAGTGTACAGTTCACTCATCCTCCATAGAAAAGGACGGATGAGTGAACTTTACACACTATGTTCTATGTTAAGTGTTTGGTTTCCGCACTTAGTCCTTCAAGTGGACCATTGTGCGTGACTTTACACACTATTCCTTATGCATCTTTACTGGTGACCCCGACGTGATCTATGTCAAGACTTAATGCGCATTTGGTTCTCCACATGCGTACTGTGCCTGTGTAGTACCCCTAAGATTTCACTCAGAAAAGTCTTATAACGAAAATATTGTTACAGATTATTGCGATATCATTGACCATAAACCAGCCATATTTATAAAACTTTTTTTTTACATTTCCCTTTACACTGCCAGCTATCAATTATTTAATAATAAATAGTTGTTTATTTTTATACATACCCGTGCTCCGCGAGCCAGTAGAATGACCACGCAGGCATAGTGACCTTGCCTCGCAGCTACATGCCTGAAATTAAGAAAGAAATATAATAATGACGTCTATGCGCTCCAAATAACAAGCGACTCCTTATCCGAACTAATCTAAGAAGGAAGACCAAAACAACGTCAGAACTTGCAGTGTCTTTTAAAGTCGAGACGTAATCTTGGTCAGACCATATGCAGACCATTTAGACTAGTATTTGAAATAGATTTTTAGGAATGAACTACACGGATTGAATAGGGTATTTTACTCTATATGAGAAAAAATATATTATTGAGATAGCTTAGGAAAAATGCAGTCGGAAAATGTTAGGTTTAGTTCATGAAATAATAAAATAAATTTTAAAATTAAATTCAAAGATTTCAGTGTTTTTATTCTGTTTATGAACACCATGAAATAGTAGCCGCCGTGTTATTACTTCATATATGGCAAGTCAATTGAACAACTTTGTACTTTTTTATTATATTCCTAACCAAAGTAATTTTTATTTAAATAATATTTTGCATTCAGGAACAACAAACCAACGATAAGTAGAATAATAACTATTTTTTTTTATTATAAATAATTATCCCATTAAATAATAGCGCATTTGTCTTTAAAGCAAACTGACATCATACCCACAGAGCAATATGACGTCAACTGCGTCCAGCGTTTTCGTCAAATTACGCGCGAAAGGACCATGGGGGATTTTGTATGAACCCCGTCCCCACCCTACAACAGTCATGGGATACATGTCAATTTGTTCATTGGGACCCAAAAAAGCCTAAAGTACCAGTATTAGTTGCAAAAACTACTGGGTTTATTTATAATTTAAAAAAAACTTTTCCGCAAAAATGTATTAATTTTTAAAGAACAATCATTTTTTCCACAAACAAAAAAGCATATTTCACGTAAACAAATGACGATTCTATATAAAAAATACTTGATTCTCAAACTGAAAATCATTGAGTAATAATAACAGTGTGTAAGTTAAAAAAATAAATAAAAACGGAAAACGCGATGAGTTAGATTTACGTTTTTTAATATTATTAGATTACTAGCTGTGCCCGCGACTTCGTCCGCGTGGAATAGTGACTTTTTGGGCAGCATATTTTGAATTACATAATAATATACCGTCGTTTGGGTAGCAAAAAATTTACTTTACAGTAATGCTTCTCTGTATACGATATTTGACGTATGGCCATCGGGGATGAAAGCATACAGGCTCCTAGGATTGCTAACCCGTGACAGAGCCACATACAACTGACCGTGCGAGAAACAGCTGATACTCAGATCTACACCCACAACTTTCAGCGTCTGACCTTGGGCTTTATTAATTGTCATCGCAAAACATAGGCTGACTGGAAACTGGACTCGTTTAAAACTAAATGGAAAATTGTTTGGAATGAGAGGAATCCGAGGAATGAAAACACTTTCACCTTTTCCACACCCTGTTAAAATCTCTGCTTCTATCAGATTTCGTTGTAAATTGGTCACTTTTAACCTGGTGCCATTGCAAAGTTTTGGAGGGCTTAAATTTCTAAGAAGCATTATGGGTACGCCTACTTTTAATTTTATTTTATGTGCTGGTAGTCCAGGAGCATTTAGGGATTCTAAAAATTCTACTGGGTAGCTTGTAGATTCTCCTTCTTCCATGACTCTGTTAATGGAGATATACTCAACATAATCCCCCAGAACATAGCTCAAAATTTCAGCGTTATACAGGGTGATTGGAAGATGGGTGCAAAGCTTTAAGGTGAAGATAGTATAGACAATTTAGAACCATTTAAGCCATGGTTGTCTTAGACGAAGTCTTACCAATTTTTTTTTTTAATAAGGTTTAAAAGACGTATTGTACAATTTTTTTATTTTTTCTGAGCTTTAAATGTCTGTAAAAAAATGTCTAATGACACTGAAGCCTAAAACATGTTTTGCTTGATTGCTTACACATTACTTTAATTAAATAAATAAAAAATGAATTCATTTATCATTCAATTTGGCCATAATTATGCAGTTTACATTAAATTTTGAGAATTTCCGAAAAAAACTTAAAAATTTGGTTAAAAATATTTGGTAAGACTTCGTCTAAGACAACCATGGCTTAAATGGTTCTAAATTGTCTGTACTATCTTCGCCTTAAAGCTTTGCACCCGTCTTCCAATCAACCTGTATAACTGATAGAATACTTTAACAAATGTTCGCCGTGATTCTTTAAATTGACATAACTTTTTTATTTATGAACCGATTGACATGAAATAAACACTAAATGTTAAGTGAAGCTTACTACAATATATTAGTGAAAACCGCATCTAAATCGAATTAGCCGTTTCTGATATTAGCGTGCACAAACACACAGACAAACAGACAAACAGACAAAAAAAATTTAATTACAATCTCGGGTTCGGCATCGATATAATAACAACCCCTGCTACTTTTTTTTTATATATTTCGATTGTACAGACACCACTTTTCTACAATTTTATTATATGTATAGATATAGATACTTGTGTTTAGTTCTTCAGCAATAAATGTTTAGTAAAAAAAAGGGAAAAATACAATCGGTTGCTTTGAAAACCGTTACCTTATAATTAAAACATTCTTAAGACCGCCATATTCTAATCCTTTTTATTGCACACTAAGTAAATGTGTTAGTAAAACTTCACTAGAAGCTCGATGTATTTACATGCCATTTGAGTGAATTCGCAAAAATACTGTTGTTTATTTTATGTTATAGTGTAGATTAGAAGTTATGTTGTTGTTTTATTTTTACTTTATATTTTTAGTTTTTATATTTTTAAATATTGTGTTTTTTACGTTTATCATACAATTGTAAGTAAATTAACTTTAAGACCGCGCTATCGCATTAGGGATACACCTGTAATGATAGCTGTAAGGGAGATTTTAATAAATAAATAAATAAATAAAATAAATAAATAATATATTATAAAACCTAAACCCCACATATTTGAAGGATGTCGCCATAGTAAAAAATTATCAATCCTACTAGACGCTTCAAATGACACTTATTTCAAATCTGGTGGATGGTGGGGACGTTTCTTCTCATCATCCTTTGAAAATGTAAAAAATTTATGCATTTTTACGGCACTAATCGATTAAATAAAATTGTTGTGTTTTTTTATAGTGGTTTACTAGCACATTATTATAAATCTAATCAGGACACTTCTCAAAAATGGATGTAATTTTGTTGATGTAATACGTACAGTGCAGTGTCTGCATGCGCGTTGACAGATGCCGTCAGCTGTGGTGCGGCATGCAGCAGTAGCCGCAGGGCTTCGGCTGAGCCGGCCAGCGCACACCAGTGAACTACACCGTTGCCCTCGCTATCACATGTCATGGCGTCTGCGCCTGATTCTAGTAAAATTCTGGAACAAAAGATCATCATCTGCCTAGACTTTTCACAAATATTTTTGGGGTCAGCTTCCAGTCTAACCATATGCAACTAGCATAGGTTACCTAGTTGCATATGGTTAGACTGGACTGACAGGTACCTTTACTATCTTACTAATATTATAAATGTGAAAGTTAGGATGTTTGTTACTCAATCACGCAATAAAGTCCGGGCGGATTTGGATGAAAATTGGCACACAGATAGTTTATAACCTGGATTAACACATAGGATACTTTTTATACCGGTAGTACGTTCCCGCGGGATAATATTCGACATCCACGCGGGCGAAGCCGCTAGCAAAGTAACATATCGCACGCTTAATCATATACTGACCGATTAGTGTTTCGGTCAAAGTTTAATTAAGTATACCAAGAAGTTTATTTTAACGCCCTCTTTCGGCCGATCTCGGAATTTTTTTGATATCTTGTTTGTAGAAGGAGTTAAACCTATATCTGTCTCTTTCATACGCAAGCGTTTCGGCAAACGCTTTTACGAGACAGAGACAGATATCAGTATGCGTCAAGGACTAGGATCGTGAACATCTCGTGTTTTTATTTAAAAGTGTCATATTAGTAGTTAAGTCGCTTTAGTGTAAAAATCAAAGGTAAGTTTTATTGAAATTATTTATAAAAATGTGACCAATTGTTAAATATGCCTATTTAGTACAAAATAGGATCGAACTATTCATGAATTATTTAGTGTTAGTTCTGTTTTATACAAAGACATGTTAACAATTCTTTGACTGATTGTGTATTATGCCTATATTTTATAAAACTGTTCCGTTTTGCCGGTAGTGTTTTGGCGGCTTTAGAAGTTAGGTCAGTTTTTTACAAAAGTGTTCTTGAAATCTAAAGTCGTACTTTGTTATGATTCTTTATTTTATAAAACACAATTGTCTGGTATAAAATTGTTGAATGCATATTCGATCTTGTGTCACTTATAGATTAAAATAATTGGTTTAAACGAAATAAGAAAGTAACTTAACTTTTTTCAGAATGTCTTCAAGGTCGAAAAAGATAATGGAATTGATTAATTCTACAAGTGACCCTTCTCGTGATGATAAGGGAGCTCAAATTCAAGATCCCATTCTGAACCCAGACCCTAGTCAATCTCCGATTCAAAATAATACGTCCGATAGCAACAAAGTGGCGTTTGACATAGATGAAGATAGTTCAGTTCAGAATGTTGCAGTTGATGTCGAGGTAAGTACCTACTCGTAATTATTATTTTATTCTTTCGAATTATTTCTTATTTCATCCCTTTTTATTGTGGTATTTTAATTTTAAACTAGATTTGCGCACGCGACCGCGTCGCGTCATTAAGTTTTGCTGTCATCCTCTATTTTAGGTAACCCTTAGGGGGTGCAATTGTCAATACTAGATGAATCATGAGTTTTTAAACCTTGTATTTCGTCATTTATTTTGTCAATGGCCATCGGTTCGAATTGCGTGAATCTTTAAATAACTATTCTTTTTTTACAGATGTTATGTGATATTACTAATAAACCTGAAAACAAGCGTTATTACAATGCTAAAGACTTTTTTGAAAGCGAGCTCAATCATGATCATAAATATTCTAGCCGTAAAAGAGACCAAGTTGACTACAATGTTTCACCCGTACATTCTGGTGAAATCAGTGCAGATATCAGCGACAATGACGATCCAACCTATGATAGTCAAATAAAAAGAAAGAAAATAGAACCAGTTCATCCTTCATCACGTCGATCATCATCTAGCTCCAGTAGCTCCTCATCCTCCAGTTCAAGCAGCTCCAGCAGTTCCAGCAGTTCCTCATCTTCTTCTTCTGATGATGACACAGTGGTAAAACCTTCTACTTCCGATCACGTGGATGATAATACTATCAATAATACAGATACTACAGCTAATGGACAGTCAACAAACGAACAACAAACAAGTGAAATTGAAAACTCTGAAATGAACGAACTCAACATAGAAGAAGAAATAGAGATTATTAAGAAGAAAGGTAGAAAGCGCACAAGCAATCCTCAAAAATGGAAACAAAACTTAAATAAAATTCTAAGAAATTCTGGACGATCTTATGAGACTTCGAAAAAGAAAACTGTTGCAGCTCGTGAAGTGAAACCACCTTGCACAGACAAGTGCAGGCTTAAATGTTATGAAAAGTTTACATCTCTTCAAAGACAGGCTATTTTTGATGCTTATTGGAATA
Organism: Antitype chi; assembly: GCA_947359405.1. Taxonomy (NCBI): domain Eukaryota; kingdom Metazoa; phylum Arthropoda; class Insecta; order Lepidoptera; family Noctuidae; genus Antitype; species Antitype chi. Next base: position 2,417,733 of record OX375809.1, on the reverse strand, counting down.
TTGGTGAACTCAATCAGCAGCGATCGTTTATTCAGTCTTGTATGTCCGATGTCACTCCTAGGTATAAATATACCAACGCCATGCGCCCGAGGCAAGCTAATAAAGCTTTTCATTTTATAGTCAATGGTGGACCAATCCGGGTCTGTAAACCATTTTTTGTTGGTACGCTGAATATATCCGATCGGGTTATTCGTACAGTAATCCAAAAGTGTCAAAACCATGGAGTTTTGGAAAATGATCGAAGAGGTAAACACGACAACCACACCACTACTGATGAAACACTGATTTCAGACATTAAAACTTTTATAGACTCAATACCAAGGGTTCCGTCACACTACACAAGGCAAACATCTACTCGCGAATACATAGACGGGGGCAAAACCATTACAGATCTCTTCAATGACTTCAAGGTAGCGCAAGAGAAGAACAGTAAGCCCTATGGTAAGTATTGCATGTTTTACCGTACATTTTCTAAGGAATATAATATTTCATTTTTTTGTCCGCGAAAAGACCAATGCGATCTATGTCTACAGTACACAAATTCAAACGCAGAGCAAAAAAGTATGATTCATGATAAGTATATAGCTCATATAAAAGAAAAAAAGCTAAGTCGTAATGAAAAACATGATGACCGTTGCAAAATAGACGACAAAAATAAAGTCTTAGTGTTCGACTTGCAGGCGGTGTTACAATCGCCACGAGGCGATACATCAGCTTTTTACTATAAATCGAAATTAAATAGTTATAACTTTACCATCACACTCTTAAACAAAAAAGTTGAAGCCCAGATGAAAGATTCCTATACTGATGTAGACTGCTATTTTTGGAATGAAACTGATGCCAAACGCGGTGCTAATGAGATAGGCTCCTGTTTATTGGATTGCTTTGAGAGACTATGTTGTGAAGCAGGGGTAACTGCTAGTAATAGTGATGGCCTGAACTTGATTCTGTATTCAGACAACTGCTGCGGTCAAAATAAGAATAAATATATAGTAGCGCTTTATCTCTATACTGTAACCCACCTGAATATAGAATCAATCACACAAAAATTTTTAATTAAAGGTCACACTCACAATGAGGGTGACAATATTCATAGCCTGACCGAAAAAGAAATTAAAAAGAATTTAAAATCAGGACCAATTTATTGCCCCCACCAATATGTAGCCATTATCAAAAATGCCAAAAAGACTGGTCAAATGTTCCGCGTACACGAACTTACATACGACTCATTTTTAGACCTAAAAAAACTGCAGGAAAATTGGGGATACAATTTTAATGAAACTGAAGATAAAAATGTTTTATCATGGAATGATATCAAAGTTATAAAAGTGATAAAAAGGGAACCTTTTTCATTCTATGTGAAAACATCATACAACAAAGATGCAGAATTTGCAAAGATAAACGTAAGAAACAAGAGAAAAAAATTGAATCCCCTATCAGAGCTGACAACAGTAAAAGCATACACGGGCAAGCAAAAGCTCGGTGAAAATAAAAAGAAGGATTTAAAAGAGTTACTTGATAAAAATTTGATACCCAATTTTTATAAAGATTTTTATGATACGATTCTGTAATCAGGGTGAATACTTGCAAGGTGCAAACAAATTGTATGTTAAGTTTAGTATTGTAATGAATGACTGATTAAGTGCCTAATATTGAGAAAATTGATCTCTTAATTAATAATAAATAAGTACAATTAGGTATTATCATGTTGTTAAAGAGATGATAAGTGTGACTGTTGCTATTTCCTTGAGAATTTTTATTCAGATTTACGGTTTTTATTAGATTATAAATAAAAAGTGCCTCCTAATATTGTAAATTTAATATTGATCTCTTCGTTAAGTTTAATTCGTTAATATTATAATCTAGGATAAGTTTTTACTGCTTTATTTTTATAAAGTTTATAAATTACATTATTAGGAGTCAAAGTTTATTTCAGAGTTGATTTTAAAGTACCTATATACAAATTGTGTACTGTGATTAGGTATCACAGTACACAATTTGTTTTTCACAGTACACAATTTGAATATTGTAAGAGTATTAAGTTCAATTCAAATAATATATCTTAAGTATTAAGATTCATTCGTGTATAAGTCAAATACTACATAAAAGTAGACATACAGTTAATTATTACTTGACTGTTGTTGTATACAAGATTTATTGTTAATTAAAGTTTGCATTGCAATAAGGTACAATACAATTCACAATTGTTTGTACAAAACAATTGTGAATTGTATTGTACCTAAAGTTCAAATAAAATGCTGACCTGTGTCAGTCCCTACCACCAATGAGGCGTTAGCCGCAAATCAAAAGTTCTCGAAAGTTCAAAGAAAATGCTGAAAAGGCTACTGTTAAGTAGCCTTTTCAGTATTTTCTTTGAACTTTACTATGTTTTTGATTCTTTTATAAATGAAAATAATAAATAAAACGAAATATTTTTATACTTATCTTTTATTTTATATACCTTAACGACTCATTATAATAACAATAAGAACTTACATTGAATAAAATACGGACACATTTCAAAATATGTCACCAATATTAAAATTTTACTTCATAGTAAAAGGACCCATACCTTAATAATGAGTATTCTTTAGTTATATATTAAATAAAACACGGACTCATTTCAAAATGTGTCACCAGTATTAAATCAATGTAACTTTATCTTTTATATTACACTGACGCATCTTGAGGAATATTTTTTTTTACCGATTAATTTATAGTAAAAAATCTAAATTTCTTAAAAATTATATTCAAATACAATACTCACTTTATCAACTATCCCTACAATACATTATTTCATTATATAAAGCTATTTTCTTCGAGTAATAAGCCATTTTGTAAGGTAAGTCAGGTTTGCTAAATCGTTTTTTGCGATTTCTCGAAAAACGTCTTTTTTCAGTTGTGTCAGTATATGATTAAGCGTGCGATATAAAAGTAAGTTCATAAACCCGACTACTGAAACATCACTCTCTAAAAAGTATCAAACAAGAAAATATTCTCATCTAAACACCGTGGTTGTATGCCACTTTGCCTGTAAGCGCTGCTGAATGGGTCGCACACACCTTGTATGTTAGCTTGAAATGTTAGCTTAATTCACGGATAGCCAAAGATGCTGGTTTATTGAATATATTTAACTACCACGTAACTAATGCTATCTAAATGTTGTGTGAATGAGTGCAGCTGACTATGAACGTTGATTGTGCTGATCTCTGTTTGTTTAGGTGGCATACGACCCTTTCGGATGAGAATATTTTCTTGTTCCATACTTTGCTGCAAGTCATCTGTTTACATATGGAAAATCACGGAAGAAAAAAAACAGGTGGAACTGCAATGCAACAAAATTACTATAGGAACCGTTGTCGCCAAACTCACACACATAAACCGATAATCATATAATGCACTACAAATAAACAATTCGTTTGATTTGTCGTTTTAGTTTTAGTCAAAACTAACATAAGCCACAGATCCTTCATCTGGAAATAAACCTTCAGGCTCTATAGATAGGATTTATTTTGCTTTAGCTCAGAAAGTATTTACAACGTTTTGTAATCTAAAGTCAAACTAGATTCGATTGCCGAGTAAATTCCGCTACTCGACCATAGATGGCAGTATTTTCAGTGGTCCCAATTTTAAACTTAAATTTGATAAATATAAGGTCGACATTTGCGTCATAGGTCGATATCTATTGCTACTCGATTAGGGCCGCACCAGTGCAGATGCATTGCATTTTTAATTAGGTTATCGATATCGATAGATACTTTTTTCAAATTTAACTAAAAATTGGGTGTCTTGTTGAGAGTTCAGTAATAAAACTGTAGGAAGAATAACGTAGTGTTATTTGAAAATAAAATAAATAACTGAAATAAAAATAATACTATTGAAAACAATACCAATAAAACAATGAACAGGAGAAAAAAATATTACTGTGTTTAATTTAATTTCAATTCAATCCATATTTTTAAGTGATAATAATAAAACATGATAACTGACTTGATTAAAAAACTTAATGATTTTCGAAAACGGTGAACTGTTCAGTGGCACTGGAGTGGCGTTGAAATATTTGTTGTACTGTCATTGAGGCGGTTTGATGACTGAATGATCTTACACACCGAAATGACCGATTAGTCAATGCAATGCAACGTCTCAGGCATCATTAAAATTATAATAATTACGTTATTAGGTAAAAGTTTGATTACATTTTTGCTATAAAGCATCTATGCAACATAATACACTTCTTAAAATAAATTTCGTGTATGAATGTTAAGCGACCTATAGTGGTATTGTAATGTTATTTTGCAATAAATGTTAAATGACTAATTTTCTTTTATCGATATCCATCGATAAAACCAACATCCGACCCGACTGCATCACTAATTGAGTAGCGAAGTACTTTCCAGAATGAAATAGAGAATACAATCAATCTAAAATAAACTTTATTTTAATCATGTAAGGTTGATTTTAACCAGACGTTATATTAAATTATTAGTAAATTGAAAATAACTAAGATTTTATTAGAAAACAAATAAAACCGTACATATCGATGGTACGAAACACCTCAATTTTTAAGATTTATTCTCCTACTATCATTTTTGCACTCCAAAATGGAACAATACGGCATAGCAACGGAAAATTAAATTTGTCGTGAGACTAGTGACTCGACGCGATGTCAGAACACGACTGGGACCAACTACGCGTAACAGCGCTTATTTGTGGCACGCGTGCCACGCCTACTTTGCAGTTCCATGTTTTTTCTCTTCCGTGTGGAAAATAGAGGAAAATACTCTGGTAATAAAGTAAATGAAAATTGAAAAGAAGAGGAGCGAGAACTCTACCCTGAAGAACGCCGTCAGTGAGACTACACCAACCAGAAAAAGACTCCTCAAGGCGAACACACTAAAAGTAGCCCCGAAGATAAGAACTGAACCAGGCTAGAGCAAAAGAAGAGAGATTAATAGATTTGAGGATACCAAGTAAAATATCGATATCCAATGAGTTAAAGGCACTACTAAAGTCAAACAATACAAGAACATATTTTCCATTCCCAAGTGGATGACTTACTTAATTTCAAAAGCGCGTAGTTGTAGTGTCTTACGACATCCATTCAAACGATGTAGCGGGCAGAAGCTAGTAGTTAACATAAGTCTGTAATAACCAACCCATCTTGACCAAGCGTGGTTTTCGATGTTCGTGCCTTCTCTGTATGAGAAGAATCCTTTGCCCAGTAGTGGGCCAGTTACAGGCTGGTATTATTACATGTGCCTCACCTCACTACGTCTATGTGTTCGTTCTCCGCGGCCCACACGAGCGGCGTCCACCCGCCGAGGTCGCGAGTGTCCACGTGCGCGTGCGGCGCCAGGAGGCGGGCCACGTGGGCGGCACCGTGCTGGGCGGCCACGTGCAGAGCTGTCATACCTTCTGGACCCTAGGAAAATAACAATAATAACTCAATAAGTCATGCAAGTCCCATCCAAGGCATCATATAGAGAATCTGAAAGACTATTTGTCTATAATCTATAGGGCTACCCGAAAAACCTATGTATGTATTTTTTATCGATCATAGACCATAATTTAAAGATTTATAATACAAAATGCGCGACACAACGAATAAAATAAAAAGTCTGAAGTCAAGTAAGAATTTCCCATAAAAATTAAAAGTCATAAATTATCGCTGAACATACATGACATGGGGATGTATGCTCAACGATAAAATTATATATTACATTCCGAGATGCCCTTGGAGAGAGGCTTAAAAAAATGTTGAAACGTTCTAAATACCGATGAATGCGTACTAAATTATCTTTACTGAGTAATTGCGTAAGAATTTAACCAGGGTTTGTTTCATCAGATAATTTTGGAACAGGCATTGTTGTTTTGTTGTATTTGTTGAACAAACTTACCGGAAAATTTACATCACAGCCAGCCGCTACTAGATACCGGATCACCTTGATCAGATCCTCGTCCTTCGCCTTCCTAACATCAACCACTTCTTCCTGTGTTTCTACTTTCTCTGCGTCCTCTTCTGGTTCCGCGTCTTTGGAACTGGCGTCTTTAAGTTTGTCTTTGTTTTTCTTGTCGGGTTTTTCGAGAAGTGCTGAAAGGAATTTGAGTATGTAAACTAGTGTGAGGATAGTTTTGGCTCAGCCCATGTTCACAAGGACGTAAAAATATCGCGGCGGGCTAGGGACCCATAGTTGAAAATCTAACAGTGTAAAGACACCGTCTGTGTCGACGCGCTGGGATGTTCGCTGTTAGATTCTCAACGCTCTGCTCAACACCTAGAGTTGAAAATCAAATGGATTTAATTATATTTTTAATTAATGTTTTAGCTTGCATGTGCGAACGTGGGCTAAGCTAAAACATTCGAAACTGTTCTCTCACACACAACTGTCTTAGTTTCTGAATGTTTATGAGAAAAAAAAGAAGAAAAAAACTTCTGGGTGAGGGATTTCACTATGCCCAACTAGGTTCATAATGAACTCATTAAATTTAATGTTTTCTGCTAAGTACAGATTGAGAACTCATTAAATGGTTGAATATTAGGCGGAAGATTAAGGTAAATGGCGTATTATTTACGAGGCTTATGTTTAGATAGTGGACTAATATGGGCTGATGATGTTAAGGCTCCAGCTTCCTCTTGAGTTAGTTAAAGGGTAAGCTGTAAATGTTGTTTCGCTAAAAGACGGCTGGTTAAGTGGTTGTTTGTTAGTGAATCTTCAGCCTATATAATTCATGAGATACAAAGTGACTGACTAATGACTATACGAAATATTTCACAAAAAATACAGTGAATGACAGACACATTTTCAAGACAGGTGCTGTTCAATGATGCTGAAATTATATTAAAAGACTATTGCCCTGTCACCTGACGGTTTATAAAATAGGTCCCAAGCTAGACATTTCATTGTTGTTAGCCTCAAAATACAGTTTCTATTTTGTTTTTCTGCCACCCCATTTCTACGTACCTAGTATAGCAGTACACAGCGGCGTGCGCATGCAGTTGTCGGTGACGTCGAGGTTGGCGCCGGCGTAGTGCAGCAAGTAGAGCGCGCCCGTGTGGCCGGTGCGTGCGGCCGCGTGCAGGCACGTGCCGCCCGCCTGGCTGGGCAGCGCCTTGTTGATGCTGGAGCTAGACACTGTACGGGAATAGCATAATGTGATCAACGCCCAGGGAAAGTGAGAATAACGTCAGGTTCCCAAGACAAGAAATCTACGCCAAAAGATCCTTTCATTAGCCAACAACAGATAAAAAAACATAAGGAACACATGAGGTTCAAGGATACGTTCAAGAGGCATCTAAGCGCTTGCGCTATTGATCCAGCAGGTTGGGTAGGGCTACAATTTTTTTTTTTTCGAAAAACAGCGCCTCGATACACTAAGCGAAAAACATCAAATACGTAAAGAGAGACCTAGGCCCTCCTACACCTATTCCCATAACTCTGGCGGCCAACTCTATTGTATTAGTTGTGACCGGGTATTTAAAACTAAATTCGGTCTGGCGAGTCATATAAGAGCCCACTCCAGGAAATAATTACCGCAAAGGGTCGCCGTTATCGACATCGATAAGGAGGACTATATTCGTTTTCGCACACCGGTCACACGTAGTGCGCGTTGCATGGGAAGTGTTGCGATAAAAGGCACATCGTTATCATCATCATCATCATTTCAGCCGAAAGACGTCTACTATTGGACATAGGCCTCCCCCAAGCTGGGGGAGTTTGCCATAATCGCCACGCTTGGCAGGCGGGTTGGCGATCGCAGTATGGTGGTAAAAAGAGAACGCTGCTGCCCATTCTCTAGTAAGTTCCTTAGTCGCCTCCTACGACACCCACGGGAAGAAATGGGATGGTGCTATTCTTTACGTCCTGCACCACACGGACCACACTATGCCAACATGCCAAAATCGACTCTACCAGGACTGACTGAGTGTACAACGATGTTCTACACTCAGTCAATCATGGTAGTAGATTTTGGCATGTTTTACAACTCGATTAAATCTTTCTACGACATCATTGTTACGATGCTGTTTCACACCGGCTGGCGCTGAAAACAAGCGCTGTGGCTGTGTGTCGCGTAGGGTCACAGCATTATGCTATGCGATCGCCGTTTTGCGTGGATGTGACGCAGACCAAACGCTACTTGAGTTGAGGAGCGCAGGGTGGTGTTTCTAACTCCATCCGTACGCCTTGACACCTATTATGTTTCGCTCCATTACGAGTTGAAAAATCTTGAGTTTGGACTCCTGTTGTTCAGTAAGAGACTAACGTTGTTCACCGTAAGTTAGGACCGTCGATTATTTAGATAAACAATGATGTTTAAGTTTCTCCTCGCACTTAAACATCATTGTTTATCTTAATGCTTTGACCACAATGTCGCGGTAACACGAACTACACTTCGCCCGCTCTCTCTCGCTCATAGCTCGACGTCTCGATGTACAACAGAGAGAGCGCTACTTGTAGTTCGCCACAACGCGACAATGTAACCGTGGCATAGCGCATCGACCGCGTTCGGTGCTCCGATTGGCCCTTTCACCAATCCAGGGCCAATCGGAGCGCCGAACGCGGTCGATGCGGCATGTCGAGATGGTTAAATGAAACTCACACTAGGGCCTCTGTTGTACGGCGAGAGATTGAGCGTGTGAGAGATTGAGTACACGAAGTGTAATTCGCGTTTTCGCGACAATGTAACCGAAGCATAAGCAAATCTTCTGAGACACTTTTACACGTCAATTTTTTAGTAATTTTTTAAACCTCGAAGGTGTCGGCATTATTTACTTCTTGAGCTACGCTTACTGATATCTACCCTACACCTGCAACTTTTAAAGTACTTACCAATTTTCGGTATAAGCATATCCACGGTATCTCCCTTCAGTATAGCGTCACACAGCTGCTGTGGCGACTTGTTCGGCGCCTGCGCAGCCTGCTCGCACAGCTGCTTCAGGTCTATGGGAGGTGAGGGGAGTAAGTCCTCGGGGATGAGAGGACCTGGCTCTGGCTTCGGTTCTCGGGTCGTGAATGTGAGGTAGGCTGGAGTGCTGGAAGAGATTTTTTCATACACAATTTAATACCTTTAGTATACCTACAGTTGATAGTACAATGGGGTATTATTCCTCCGAGATCTGAAGGCTACAGTGGTTTAAAACTAGATTTAAATTTATGAAGACGATATGAGTAGAATATTAATTGAGATTAGTTTCAATATATATTAAAACTTCAGCATTGTTCTAAATCTAGAATGAGAGCCTTTATTAAGTTTTCACTTGACATATTTGTGGCGATTGTTGTTTTTATGCTACGGCTTTATTGTCGCAATAACGCAACAACTCGCGTGTTCTCTGTTGTACGCCGAGACGTCGAGCAGTGTGCGAGAGAGCGAACGCGCGAAGTATGGTTCGCGTTATCGCGACCATAGAGGAGTAGCAGAAAATACTGATATGGTTAAGTTAGACTTCACAGCATGACTTTCAAAGTTTCTGCATTAATGGCAGCTTGATCCTGACTGCTAAAAACACCACTCATCACCATCTGCCCAGCCGTTTCCCAACTATGTTGGGGTCGGCTTGTAGTGTAACCGGATGCAGCTATTTTACATGGAGGATCTGCCGATCTGCCCTCCACAAACCAGTTACTGGCTAATACGAAGTTACGGTAGGCGAAGGGTGGGCGTTTTTAGGGACTGTATTATGTAATAGGGTATTACACTCATTTTTGAAAAGTGTCTTAATTAGATCCTAGAGTGCTAATAAACAACTAAAAAAAACACAACATTTTTGTTTAATCGATTAGTGCCATAAAAATGCATTTAAATTTTACATTTTCAAATTTCGCATGTAATTTGACGAAAACGCTGTACGCAGTAGACGCCATATTGCTCTGTGGGTATGACGTCAGTTTGCTAAAAACAAATGCGCTGATATTTTGTATGACAATTGTTTACAATGAAAAAAAATAGTTATTTTACTACTTATCGTTGGTTTGCTGTTCCTGAATGCAAAATATTATTTAAATAAAAATTACTTTGGTTACGAAAATAATAAAAGTACAAAGTTGCTCAGTTGACATGCCGTATGACGAAATAACATGTCGACTATTATTTCATGGTGTTTAAACACAGATAAAAAAAAAGAAATCTTTAAATTGTATTTTAAAATTTATTTTGTTGTTTCATGAACTAAAACTAACATTTTCCGACTGCATTTTGCCTATGCTATCGCAATAATATATTTTTAGATTTTTTCTCGTATAGAGTAAAATACCCTATTTTGACGTTCAAAAAGTGCTGACTCTCAGCCTAGTTTGAATAAATAACTTTTGATTTTAATACATTATCCTTTGGTAAGGCTGGTTGGCAGACTTGGTTTTCTGACGACCCATAACGACTGTCAAAGATAACAATAAGAGATAAAGAATAACAGTCGGGGCCAACGGCTTAAAGTGGTTTCCGACGCACAGCGGGGTCCCATCCAAGGATCAACCGCGGCAAGCGTAGCCCTGATCGATCGAACCATGCGACTGCTATTACTTATCCACATGCTCTAAATATGTTAAGGACTCACCACTGCTCCCTCTGGTCAGGCAAGAAGATCCGTTTGTTACTGCACTTCATCTCGACCGTGACCTTCACGCAGGCCGCGTTGGCGGGTTGCCAGCGGTAGGAGTACACGCCGCAGTGCGGGCAGCCCGGACGATTCTTGGCGTCGTTGTATTGCAGGCCGCAGTCTAAGTGGAACAAGTGGCCGGAGGAGCATTGGTAGAAGGTACCCTGGAAGAGAGACGGGAATAAAACCTTAGGAATGTTGATGGCTTTGAACTTCTTTACATAGTATAAAACAAAGTCGCTTTTCGTGTCTGTACGCTTAGATCAAACTTCGTAACGGATTTAAATGCGGTTTTCATCAATAGACAGAATGATCAAAGAGGAAGATTTATATTCTTACTAATAATATAAACGCGAAAGTTTGTAAGTATGGATGGACGGATGTTTGTTACTCTTTCACGCAAAAACGGCTGAACGGATTTGGATGAAATTTGTCACACAGATAGATTATAACCTAGATTAACACATAGGATACTTTTTATCCCGGTAGTACGTTCCCGCGGGATGATTTCCGACCTCCACGCGAGCGAAGCCGCGGGCGGAAGCATCTATAAGATAAATTAAAGCTCAAGATTTGACTTGGCTAGTGTATAATACACCGACCACCACGCGGGCAAGCCGCTCGCAAAAGCTAGTTATATCATAAAACTCGTTAATTATCAATTCGATTTAATATTTGCCCGTTCACCTGCACCTTGGATAATCTCAATAATGCTACTGATGCCGCAATAAACTTGGCCCCCTACTGGGCTAAGAAAAAGAAAGTGTACTAGTACCATCGACAAGAAACGTATTTTAATTAAAAAAATATTTTCAATGTTTGCATGCCTAATTTAAGGTAGATTGTACAGGAATCACCAGTTTTGTAATGAACTTTATTTAATGTACCTACTTTCAAAGCAAATAAACGATTATGATTATTATGTATGACGCTTTATCAGGGTTTCAAATGTCGATTTTGTAGGCAGTTTATTAATTGTTTGGATGACTTTTCAGTGAACCCGGGAGTACGCCATCTGTTGGGACAGGTCAGCTCAAAGCTGCAAGGGCACTTTATTCAAGAGGCCCTTCCAGACATCTTATTATAATGCATGAACTTTAAAAGAGACCATGGCCTCTGTGTTTGCTTTGGCATTTCTTTTCAGGGATCAGTCAGTCAGGAAATGGCGACGCCATTTAGTTTTAAAATATTGAACAACAAAATATTGACGTGTAACCTTAAAAGACCTACTTACGTAAATAAACATTTATTTTCATTTCATATGCACTTTTAATAACTTCGTGAAAAAGAACAAAACTAAAAGTGTGTGTAAATAGTCATTCTGTATTATCTTACCTGAGTACAAAACAGCCCACAAGCAGGACAGCACATGTGCTTAGCCAGTTGCGCGGCATGCAGGGCACACGCCAGGAAGTAGGGCGCCCGTGGCCCAGCCCTCACTAACGGCGCCAGGCCGCTAGTGTTGTTACTGTCGGGGCTAGTGTTGCGCTCGCGACGTGCGCTGTGAGAACAACCGACGCGGACTCCGTCAACCAGCTCGATTGCTTGGCAGAATACTGGCTCTGAGAATAAGACATGTCGTGTTTTTGTTGTCATTGATTTATTTGTGATTTTGCGCATTTATTGTAGGTGGGATTGCGATAACACTGTTAGAAGTCACGTAAAGTACCCTGTCATTGATATCGAAAGAAAAAGAAACTGTCACACATTTAAATATGCAATATTAAAAAAGGCGTAATTTTTTTAAACTCGATGTGCCATATATAATAATATATAATATAATTATATAATATAATAATAATAATATATAATATAATACACTTTATTATAATTTTACTGCCTTTTGGTAAAAGAGCCAATTATGGGGTACAAAAGGCTCTTTTACCCCAACCAGGTGCTAAATAGTGTATTTTTTTTATTTATTTTTTGTACTTTCGTATAACATAGAGCAGGCAGGAAGGTTTTTTATAAATAAAAGTTGATTGTTACCAGTAAGCTCCTCAGGGGCTGCATACACATTGCTGGGCGTGTTACAGAAGCACGTGGCTACAATCGTGGATTCGTCGACCGGACACGCGGCCTCCGAGCCTTCGTCACCTCCCGCCGGATTGCTAGGCAAGCAATGAGGAATAGCGTTATTGACGTGTAAATGTGTTTGTACAAACTTACTACTCGTACAATTAACTCAGGCTATCGCAGTCCACTGCTGGACATAGGGCTCTCCCAGGTTGCGTCACAACACTCTATCTTTCGCGTTCCGCATCCAGCCCTTCCCAACCATCTTTTTAAGATCGTCAGTCCATCTAGTTAGGGTCGTCCCACACTACATTTGCCGATACGCGATCTCCACTCTAGGACTCGTTTACTCCACCGGCCATCGGCCCTTCAACAAACATGGTCAGCCCACTGCCACTTCAGCTCGCTTACTCTGCTTCATGACAGTTCAATTTACCTTGTTTCCTCCATTTCAGCATCCGAATGTGCTTCTTCGCCACCAGAAGACCTGTGCCTCCTTCGTTTTCGATGGCTCCTGGGAATAAAACAATAGTAAATTAGGGTAGGTTATAATATACATAAGTTAAGGTGTAAGAACAGGGTCTCACCTCTCACTCTCTTCCACGAAATTGTGCCTGCCCGATCGCTTTGACGATCGGCGCGGTGACCTGGCGTCAAATTATTAAGTCATTTACAAATTTACCATTATCTTTTAATTTAATTTAAACGTAAACGAAGTAAAAGGGCTATGTTAGATAAGCAGCACCTTCTATCATGTAGCGTTTTGCAGTTTCTGTCTACCCCCACGGAAAGAATGCGTGAGTATGTATACATGTTTAAATAGTAAGTTATTTTTTTAAAGTTCTAAGATTCGTTTTCGAGCCCATGATTTTGTCAGTTCAGTAAATATCTAGAAAAACTCTAATTGGGGTTAATTCAGAAGGATTTTGGTGCCTACAGATTTGCTTGAGTTTTGAACATCGTTATTGTCGCTTAATATGTGGTTTTAACTTATAATAAAATCCGTAATCTTCTAACAGATTTGCTTGAAAAGTCGTCTGTTGTTTACACAATACTCAATTTTATTTAATCAGATGTGTTGATTGTTTAAAATTTAACAAATCTGTAGGCATGTTAACGAATCAACTAAGAATGATTTGGCTCATAGCAACAACAGCACAAAATGACTTTTCAGAGCTGTACAATAACACAGTTTGGAGAAGTAAGTATGAATTATAATAAAAACTTACTTATTCTCTTCTTCACCAATAGGTGAAGACCTATCACTGTCATTCATGCCAAATGATGAGCACAATCTAGTAGACCTCCTCGGTCGATTCTTAACCGCTACTTCAACAGTACACTGGAAGTCTTCACTGGAATCTTCATCTGTCTCCAATAGCTTGCTGATGACTACAGGATCATCATCCATTTCATCATCTTCTTCAATTTCCTCCACTTCCGCGTCTTCATCCTCTTCTTCTTCAACTTCTTCTCTGTGTATCAAATGTGTGTAGTTTTATTAAACTGCAAATTGAAGATTCAAACAAAAAAAAATGGTAGGTTACTTTGAGATTGTTTTTGTGTGGATAGTTCCAAATTATTTAACTTACTGTCATTCTTTTGTCAAACAGATGTGATGTATTCTATGATACTTCTACCCTTGTTAAAATAGTTTGAATAATTTCTATAGATAGTCAAAAACTCCAAAAGTTACATAAATCACATTTCTCTCAAAGAACCTATTTTCTTATTGCGAAATGGGCAAGCTAATCACCTCGAATTTGTCCTGGAGGAAAGCCACGGATGATGCCTATTCACTCTTACTTTGAAGGCTGACAGTTATAAATGGAAGAGAATATTTATATTAAAATCTAATATGTTATATTTAAATGTGTTATATTTAGATTTCGATTTACAACAGAAAGTCAGCAAGTATGTTGGAAAATAAACATGCTGAAAATAAAGTATGTTCAAAAGTCTTTGCATTACGTATTTACCTGTTCTCATTCTCACCCTCATCCACCTCGTCAGGGTTGATAGCCTTTAGGCCGAGCTCGCACAAGTGCTTTAGCTTCATCACAGTGTTCTGACTCTGGCTGTCATCATCCTCGCAAATCTCCACCACCTCCTCATCAGCTTCCAGTTCCTTCTTCTTTTCCACATCTGTGACTACTGGGCGGGCTGACCGCCTCGTCCTGACACCCTCCTCAGGAGACTTATCACTTTGAATACCAAGTCTTGCATTGTTCTGAGATTCAAGAAACATAAGTAGCTCATTGTTTCCAAGTACTTCGGCTGAGGGTTTTAATCTACGAGTTAGTCTCCGTGGGGCTTGCTGGGTCTCATAAGACTTCTCTTTTCTGGCGATGGCATTGGCTAGGACGTTGTCGGAACCGTCGCGACGCCGTGTCGTGCGCTTGGGCGGGGTATGGGAGCTGTCTGACTCATCATTCTCTGATGTTGTCTGAGCCCCAGACTTGTCCTTCTTTGGTGACGTATCACTGTCGCAGATCCACTCCCACTTGCCGCGCGTCCTGCTCGACCGCCGCGGCGCCTCTTCGTGCTTGTCCTCAGTAGTCACGATCTTCATATTGCTACTCTTAGCACTGTTTTTTTCTGATCGAAACGTCAAAACTATACGCGGCTTAGGCTCCTCGTCACCTTTCTCAGATCTCTTTGCATCTATTTTGTCTAGAGTCACAGTTAGGTTCTCAGTGGATTGCTTATCGACTTTTTTCTTGGTAGGCGCGTCTTCATCCGCATTCATGTTGTCTTCAAGGCTGTCTCAAATCCTCACCTCAAGGCTGGGTTTCTTTCACTTTTCGTTTGGTTTCACTAACGTAAACTTACACTTAGGCTTATAGAGTTATAAAAACTACGTCGATCATTTAAAAATAAAATAAAACAAGAAACACATACCCATATCGATAGTCAACAACAAAAATAATATTGATTAAATCAGTAAGTTTCAAGCAGGCATTTTTGTAAAAATGATTTTATTCGTGCTATGAAACAAACTACTTGTATTTTATAGTTCTTTTATACTCATTTATGCGTGAACTTTACAGAAATTACATAAATAAATTCAAGTAAAATCAAAAGAAATATTTCATGTATGTATAAAACTCTACGTCTACTGTCTATGCATTTTTGTGATTTTTGTACTCTGTCAGTGGCTCTGTGCTCTGCACCTCTGCACCAGTGTTGCCAACTCCAAAAGTTCAAATTATAGAGTTCCGACCTGAAAATTATCGTATTCCGGGCAAAATTATCGTACAAAAGCAAACACACAAAAAACCCAAAAAAAATCATTTCATTTGATAACAAACGACAAGATTAGAGTCGAAGGAGGAGTATGTGCCAAGTTTCACCAGCAGATCGAACCCTAACCGTGTTTTGTCGTAGTGTTTTTTTATGTTTTTCACCGTAAAATTAAATAAAGTAATAACATCGCTTAAGTTTTTTACGTATAAGCCATTTGAGGTTTTGTTTACGGCTATGTGTTAACTGCAGATGGAAACATAAGAATATTTTCAGGATTGTGCGCTAATCAATGTAAGGGAAAGAGTTGGAGAGAGACATTTACATGTTGACGCTTTCATTCTTCACATTTCCCATTGAGATTTTGTTGATTTTTTTTCTGACTCTCCAAAGCACAAAATTATCGTACATTAGACATTCATTATCGTACATCGTACCATGGGCCAAATTATCATACGCCCCCATAATTATCGTACGGGTTGGCAACATTGCTCTGCACTGTCTGCACAGAACACTTAAACTCCCACAGAACACATAAACTGTATACTCATAACGTGCTCTGCACTGCTTTATTGACAGATAGATGTCACTAGATACAGTCAGACAGCAGCAGTGTTGCCAACTGGGTGTCAGGTTTTGGGGCTAAATCGAGTAAAAATTAACAAGTCATGTGTAAATTATTAATAAAATATATCATTCTGGATTATAAAATATTGTAATATATTTATTATAAAAATCTAAATAGCAGTCTTCATCTAATTCCTCTCGAAGGATTTCACTTGGCGCTGACGACGTTGATGGTTGGGCTTGGCAGCTTTGTTCAGAATAAATTTAAGTTGGATACAATTTTTTTTAACCTGGTAAGCCCGGTTCGTATTTATGGTATGGAATTTAGGGACTCAAAGTTCATCCTGTTTCGTATTTTATGTTTGTATGGTTTAGACACGAGAATATATTTGGGGCTAGATTACGGGCTAAGGGCTAAATAATTATATTCGGGGCTGAACAAGAATAAAAAGGGCTAGATCTAGCTCCGAAGGGGCAAAATTGGCATCACTGGATAGCAGAGACACAGACGGCGAGGACCTGCCTGTCCTCCTCTTTCAATCTTGTCCTTCCTCTGTAATCTATTCCAAAATTTTGTGGTTTTTTAACTTTTGACAAGTTTGTCTTGTAACTTGTATAATTAATTGGTAGTCAATGATATTAAATATTTTTCTAAATGACTTGATCGATCGATATTGTTTTGGCTTATCATGTTACCGCCTCTCACTGTTTTTACAAGAAAAAAAAATACATCGTTTGTCTTTGACCATTTGACGATGAAGAGGACCTGCTTGACATTGACATTGTCATGTTGACATTTATTTGTATTGTTTTGAAAAGGCATTCCATTCCAATACAAATTTTGCTGTCAGCGTCGCGTTTTAGCATTATGTGTTGCTTTGCTTACACTTACTGTGTACTCATAAATTCATCTCAGTGACTGATAAGGAGTGAAGTCAACTAATCAATACACCGATTGACTACAATGACATACATGAATTCCAATTTTCATGCTTAATTTATTATCAATAATTAATTACTGGCCTACTGATAAAAATCAATTTAGCGTGAATTTAGACATTGCTGTTTAAACCATTGTAACGACCGTTTGACTTAGGCTCTGTTACTACAAGATGAATCAATTATTTTTGAGCCCCGAATCTGTCCTGCAAGGAGGGTACTTTCACTCGACTCTGCGGAAATTACAGGAACCAAATACAAGTATTGAGGCGCACAATATTATGTACCCCGTATTCTTATTGTAAGTACTCTGGATGAGCCGGGCACCGCCGGATAACCCTGTTAGAAAGTTCTAGGACAAGAAGAAAATGGTTTATTTGAAGGAATTTCTTATTACTTAAATCAGGTTAACTTGCTGTCTGCCTGTAGAGTCTATAGACCCTGAAATCATGTGCCTATTTTCTGTATTTTTATAAACAGGGAAGATGACAACCGCATTGAACCAGTGGCAAGCATGCCAAACGTATGCAGATATGGTATCAATCCGCTGATTAAGATGCTTGCTGATCTGGTCAATAAGGGACTGAAGTCCATACTCATCTTTGGGATTGTCCGCACATTGCCAAAGGTAGGAAACAAATATAATTTTTATTTCTCTTTGATTACTGCACTGCTCTGAACAGACATATTGTAACGGGATGAGGAAAAAAGTATAAGTAACCAAAAAAATATACTTTCAAAACAGTTTTTGTCATAAAATTGTCAAATGATACTACATGGTAGTCATATCACACATTCAAAAAAATATACATTCTGGACAAAAATATACAGTGTGGACAAAAATATGAAGTGTGGGAAAAAATATACTGTGTGGACAAAAATTGTAATGCAGGGGTACCTAGTTAAAATTATGTGTTGAATCCATGGTAATGTTGATGTCCCTGTCACCCTGTATGCTGTATGCATCAACTTGAGACCTTATCCTTTTTTCATCAGTTAACAACACTAGTCTACAGCCAAAATGCAACTGAGTGGCTATTGGTGTTTTTATGTTGATTAATGTGTACTTCATAGCAAAAAAATTGTAAGGTTTTTGAGATTTTCTAACTTTGTTTAAACAAAATTTCATTAATTTTGCTATTATATTTGCAACAAATCAATATAATATTTAATGTTATAGTGGGGTACTTAAAACAAATTTCACATGTGTAGTCTTGAAGGTAGTTGTAAAATTGTTGTGATAGCTTCGGAAAGTGAGGTTTTTAGATAAAATATGTCTAAAATAAAAAAAACGTGACTGTAAATCAGCAGACTCATTATGTTATTATGTTTTTGGCTCGTATAGGTATGTCACCGTATGGTTGTGAACACTGTTAGTTTATAATCTATCTTGCGAGATTATAAACTGTCGATAAATTATGAACTGCACCTTACTGCTTACCTACCGAATAGGTTAGGTTAGAATTGCGATCAACCGCGCGCGAGCCGAGCGAGCGGTGCCACGGCAGCGGCCGGCGAGCGCTATTTCCAAGTTAATGGCAGTTACAATACTTATTATAATACAATGTTATACTTGACTATTTAGTAGGTAATAGCGCAAGGTACTATCCGCCTTGATACCAGTTCACAATTTGACGGTTTCACTTCGATAGATTATAATCTACCGAAAAGTAAGCAGTAAGTTACGTTCACGCTCTTTCGAAAATCTCGCGAGATAGATTATAATCTAACGGTATTTACAATTTTACGGTGACATAATACCTAAATCACAAGCTAGATTAGCGCAATTAGCTCGATAGAGAGCAATAACTCAAGTAACTAGATTAGCATAATTTAAGTAAGTATTTTGGTTTTCCTATAGTGAATCAAGATCGGAATTGGGGTTAAAATTTCAAAGTTAACCAAAAATTTAGGTTCTGTTAGTGATGAGCAGGTAGAGAGGTACCAACAAGATATTTTAACAATGGAACAGGGATTTTAAGGCCGCTGGGATACTGCAATGATGGGGGATTATTGTCGGTTTCTATTGAGGGAAAGCAACACATAGGTAATACAAGAAAAATCACCATCTGCTAAAAAAAAATCTGCAAAACAGTTACAATAGTTCCTTATCTACATGCACATATTTTGTCATTGCCTCAAAAATAAACATCTTAAATTAAAAACAACCTCTATTTTTATTTTAAAATGAAAGTGAAAAAAGGGAAGTGTATTGTCCTCTCTGACTAATGATCAACCGGTGAGCCCAAATATACCCGCTTTCTGTACGCAGACGACCTGGCATTAACTTGCCAAGCCTACCTTTGAGGAGATTAAAGTCAACCTTTCCACCGCCCTCTCATCATTTCAGCCGAAAGACGTCCACTGCTGGACATAGGCCTCTCCCAAGCTCCGCCACTTAGACCGGCTCTGTGCTTCCCCCATCTAGCGGACTCCTACAGCCCTCACAAGGTCATCGGTTCACCTTGTGGGAGGCCTTCCAATTTTACGTTTACCGGTGCGCGGTCCGAGGAATGTGCCCTGCCCACTGCCACTTAAGTTTGGCAATTCTTCGGGCTATGTCGGTTACCTTGGTTCTCCTACGGATCTCTTAATTCCTGATTAGATCACGTAGGGAAACTGCAAGCATAGCCTGCCCTTTGGGTGACTTTAAGCCTTCTTATGAGGCCCATTGTGAGCGACCACGTTTCGGTTCCATATGTCATCACTGTCAACACGCACTGGTCAAAGACTTTCGTCTTGAGATACTGCAGTATGTAGGACGAGAAGATATTGCGAAGCTTCCCGAACGCTGCCCAGCCGAGTCTGATTCGACGATTGACCTCTTTCCGAGGTTGGACCTACCTAACTGGACAGTTTGTCCTAGGTAAACGTAGTCGTCCACAACTACAAGTGCAGCGTCTCCGACCGTTATGAGACTGGGTGTTACACGGGCATTGGACATGACCTTTGTCTTGCCCATGTTCATTTTAAGACCCACTCTTTCGGAAGCTCCACTGAGGTCATCGAGCATTGTACTGAGGTCCTCCATAGTCTAAGCCAGGCCAACTATATCATCGGCAAACCGAAGGTGAGTGATGTACTCGCCATTGATTGATGTTGATTCCAGCCCCTTTTCAGTCCAGAACCTTGAAGACATCCTTCAGTGCAGCGGTGAACAGTTTCGGAGAGATAACGTCTCCCTGTCTTATACCTCGCTGCTGAAGGCTAGGTTGCGAGGTCTGGTCTTGGAGTCGGACTGACATAGCGGCGTTTTCGTACAAACACTTCAACACCCCGATGTACCGATAGTCGATCTGGCACCGTTGGAGGGACTGCAGTACAGCCCATGTCTCGATCGAATCGAAGGCTTTTTCGTAGTCCACAAACGCCAAACAGAGAGGCAGGTTATACTCATCGGTCTTCTGTATAACCTGCCGCAGCGTATATATGTGGTCGACTGTGCTAAAGCCTTTACGGAACCCGGCTTGTTCGGGAGGCTGGAAGTCGTCAAACCTGCACGCTAGACAGTTCGTGATGACTCTGGAAAACAGCTTGTAGACATGGCTCCGAAGTGAGATGGGCCTATAATTCTTAAGAAGGGCATTGTCACCCTTCTTAAAGAAAAGTACCACCACATTTCTGTTCCGGCCTCTCAGATCTAAGCTATTATTACGCTGATAACACCCTAAAACCAACTCTCTCAAAAACGCGGTCATGCGCTTTGCACCTACGTAACAGACAAGCGGGTCGAACACTTAATATCTCGTGGCAAGGCGTTCCAATCAACCACAGTGCTCACCCAAAGTATCTCGGCATCACTTTGGATAGGTCCCTTAATTTCCGGAGAAATTGCGAAAATGTCAAACAGAAAGTGCATACCAGGAACAACCGTCGCCTAACATGCACCAAATGGGGGGCATCTCCTCAAGTCCTGCGAACAACTGGAATGTCGCTTTGTTTCTCACCCTCGCTTTGTTTGCTTGACATTAATTGATTATACTCGTAAAAATACCTCAAAAAGCACCCCCCGCTTTTTAATTGAATTAAATTATTTTTTACTTTTTTAGTTTGGTTTTTAAAGCGTGTTTTTTAAACTATTATTTTATTATTTGTAAACTAGTGTAATTTATTATGTAGGATTTCATCTATTACATGGTGTCCCGATATTATGAACAAGCAGCGGTGATATATTTATCTTTATTGCTCCCTCATCAGTAATAGTAATACAAATGACATTCAACAGGATTCCAACGGATCAAGTGCAGATAGTCCAGAGAATCCAGTAGTGAAGGCTATTCCTAAACTACGGGCTACGTTCCCGAATCTCCTCATAGCATGTGACGTGTGCTTGTGTCCATACACATCGCATGGGCATTGCGGACTTCTCACACCCGGTGGAACAATAGACCATGCCGCATCCGTCAGGAGGATCGCTGACGTGGCCTTGGCTTATGCTAAAGCTGGTAAATTGTTTTGTTCATTAGATAGAATCATGATCAAATCGTCATTATATCAGAAATGTTTTGAAAATATTTGAATTGGCCTTTGAACTGTGCCTGTAAAACTCCAAAGATAAGGCCTGTTGAGAACACTATTCTATTCAGTAAAGTATAACTTTAAATTGTTATTATGTTGACCAAAATCAAAATGTAAATAAATCAAAGTTAAATTATATTATTTGGTGAAACACAACAAATGTGAAAATCATGTCTGTTCAGTTTCTTTGACTTGTATTTTCAGGGTAGTTTTTAGGGTTCCGTCCCCAAACGGTAAAACGGGACCCTATTATTAAGACTCCGCTGTCCGTCTCTCTGTCTGTCTGTCCGTCTGTCACCACGCTTTATCTCATGAACCGTGATAGTTAGACAGTTGAAATTTTCACAGATGATGTATTTCTGTTGCCGCTATAACAACAAATACTAAAAAACAATAAAATAAATATTTAAGGGGCTTCCATACAACAGACATGATTTTTTTGCCGTTTTTATATATAATGCTACGGAACCTTTCTTGCGTGAGTCCGACTCGTACTTAGCCGGTTTTTAAAATGCTATTAAATATGAAAATGTTGGTTGTCTGTAAACAGGCGCTCAAATCATCGCCCCATCCGACATGATGGACAACAGAATAAAAGGTATCAAAGATTCTTTGGTGGCCTGCAAACTACAGAATACGGTAAGTTTTTAATATTTATCCGCATTTAGCGACATGCTTATTAGTGCATCAGCTGAATAAACGTAAAACAATGAATTGAATAAAAAAACTGAGACATTATGTCTTAGTTTTTTTTATTTTTAATAGACGTATTGCTCGACCTCTTACACAGAGGTGGCAATGGGAAAGTTTGATTAAATAAAAAACGATTACACATATGACGCTTGTTTCCTGAAGGGCTAGGCATAGATGCAAGTACCTTTAATACACCCAGAGTTCGCCAGTATTTTGATTCTGTTATAGCTTGATTAAATTTATATATTTCAGGTGTCACTTTTGTCATACTCGTGCAAGTTTGCGTCGGCAATGTACGGCCCGTTCCGCGACACAATGAGCAGCACTCCCATGGAGGGTGACAGGAAGTGCTACCAGCTGCCGCCGGGCAGTGCGGGGCTCGCTGCTAGGGCTGCTGTAAGTCATAGACACTACACTTTATGGGTTATACTCCTGCAAGTTCGCGAATTGGCGATAGCGGCCCGAAGTAAGTCGACATTCACTCGGACAAAATAAAATCGCAGCGAGGTTTTTCGCTCGCTGGATTGTCCACCTCTCGGTGTTAAACCGCCCATTAAGAATTCAACAGAGTATATCTCAGCACGTCGTAAATCAAACAGTGTGTTTTACTGTTCGATTTTCGACTCTCGGCGCTAAAGCAGCGCGTTGAAAATCCAGTGCGCGTAAAAATCCCGCCGCGATTGTATGTGAATGTCGACTAAGTAGTGGTAAATAGTACCCCCCTACTAGGGGAGTAGGTACGTACTATTTGTACAGCTTGCGGCTTGTGCATCAGATCCGAATTCCATCCGTCTACTAGAACATTCTGTCACGTCATTTCTCTCAAGTTCAGATCCGATGCAGTGTAAATATCGCCATTACATTTCACTCGCACAATACTGGCAGCTGACAATAGTTTGGGTGGCAACTATTTTTTTTTTCTGAAACAGAAAAATGAAAATCGTTCCTTTAATATTTGAAAATTGGCGAAAAGAAGGCTTGTGGTGTTAGTCCGTTTTCGGTTTGTCTGTGGCAGTATTGAATCTACTGTTTATATGTCTGTGTATTGAATAAAGATTCTGAGAATTCGGATTCCAATCTCGTGTTGTATGCAAATGGAAAGACTTTAATACGAAGTTTAAATATGGTTTTCCATCTTGTTCACAGGCTCGAGACGTGGCTGAGGGAGCAGATTTCCTTATGGTAAAGCCAGGCCTACCGTACTTGGACATCGTGAGGCAGACCAAGGACAAGTACCCGCACCATCCATTATTTGTGTATCAGGTATATTTTTTTTAATGTACATACATTAGGCGCTTGATAATAGGTAGTAGGAGATCGTGGTTAAATAATAACAGCTGCACAGGTCGATCGAAGCTAAGCTACACAACGCGTAAAATTATCGAGACTTCTTCCGTGCCTCGGAAAGCACGTTAAGCCAGTGGTCTCGACTGTTATTTGTAAATCTCTGCCAGTCATTACGGGATCTCACAAACCCAACAGTCTGACAACCATTCTTATCAAAAAGATACTGTGTTGCCTATTACTGAGTTGTGGAGGTCAGATATGCAGTCGCTCCAACTAAATTACTGGTAATTTGGACCATCCGGATACACTGAAAGCCGAATCCAATATAGTTGAGTAAAGGCTAGACAAATGATGACGCCTTACTAAAGCAAACCCACTGCCTACCTATTTATACACATCTGCGATATTATACTTAACGATTTTTTTTATTCAATCCTACGAGCGTAAATTTTACAATCTGTTATCTTTACAATAATAATGGTTTAAGTTCGTCACACTAGAAAAATGATTAAATTCACTAGTTATGTAGTAAATCAGTCAATAGAGCTTGTAAGCCTGCATCATCCCACTCCTGGGCGAGGCCTCTCCCCATTACATCCAGCTCCATCGATCCAGGGATAATGTGGTCCACTGGTCGTTTGTTTTCTCCAGCTCGTCCCGTCATATTTTGGCTGTATCAGGGATCCACGTAGTGGTTATTTTAGCGCTAAACGAATTTAAAACATCGTTGTTTCTGTCAAGCGTTTGAAGATAACAGAGACAGAATGAAGTTTTTATACATAGTTTTTAGTATATGCGAAACTTGAATATAGTTTATTCAGAATAAGCAAGAATCGATGCCAATTTGTTTTACACGATGTTAATTTTTTTCCCGAAAAAGTTTTGCAAGTGTGACGGAAAATGGTATCACCAGTTAATTACAATACAATCGCCATACGGTTAGGTACTACTGCCTAATTATTATCACTGAGCTCAATACGACGCTGACGGTTTGTTTAGACAACTATACTCCATAGGTTTAGGTAGTTAAATAAAGGTAAACAAAAAAAAAACACGTGACTCATAGATGCGAATCGTTTTATTTCAAATGTTTAAATCATATTATTCATAGTCATATAATAATAGCCTCTATTCTGAATTTGAATCAGAATCTGATGAACTATCTGTCACATTAATAAATCAATAGTTCTGTTGCATCAACAATTATTTTGCCAGCTATAAACATTGCATAACACAATTTAACAAAATCGAAATGCTCTCGCAAAATCGTAAATGTCGATTGTTGAGAGCGCTGTCAAAGGCGTCTGGTTAACCAACTAAACGTAGTACCTGCTGCAGTTGTCATACTAAAAAAGTTTTACATCACACTTGTACTTTTTAACTTAGCAATTCGTTGTATTTTCTAAAAGGTTTAGGAAACCTGTCTTTTGGGGCTCCTTACAATAGGCAGATTAAAAAATATTATATCTATACATAATTATAATAAAATTGTAACAGGCCGATGTCTGTACATTAAAGATATTGAAAAAAAAAATAGTATGGGGGGTCTTTATTAGAGCAACAGAAGCCAAAACAACGGTTTTTAGAATTTTTGTCTGTCTGTATGTTTGTTACCGCATCTCGCAAAAACCACTGCATGGAATTGAATGCAGTTTTCAATTATGTATTCCGAGAGGTCTAACTTAAAAAATAGGCTATATATTATCAAAAAAAATGATTATCTACTTGATTCTAAAGTCCACGCGTATGAAGTCGCGGGCAAAAGCTAGTTATTATAATAAATCGAACTAAAAAAATGTGCTAAGTACTGGGAAGAGTAGTTTAAGAATAAATGATAAAGTTTAAAATCATTAATAAAAAGAGGAAACTATCGTATAAATCGAAAATAAATTGTAACCGTCAACTATAAAAAACACTTTTTAAGATTTATTTACCATTATTTGGCTACCTAAACCTATAGAGTATAGGTAACTTAACAAGCTTATAACTTTGTGATTTTTCATGATACAATTTTGAAATTTTCTAATACTAGACACGTGTTTCGGGTTTCGAATATACTAAAACTAGAGTTGTATATGTTAAGATTCGCTGCTTCAAGGAGTCTTGTTGCTAAGCTGTAATTTTATTCATATTCTTCAACTGTTTTTTCGTCAGGTGTCCGGTGAATACGCAATGATCTGCCGAACTGGAGACACCTCGGAGGTTGAAACTATTCTCATGGAGACGCTCACGTGCTTCCGAAGAGCTGGTTTGTATTTTATTATTGTTATATTATATTCTTAAATGCATTGTGTTATAATTAGAGATCGGATAATCGGATGCATATTAAACCTAAAATTAATTTTCAGTTATGAAAGTATGGAAGTGGCTTCTTAAATTAATATTTTTGTAAAAATATCCCGGGATTCTAGGAACACAGGGAATGCATAAAGCTTTCTAGTCAGGTGTATAGTATGGAAGCGACTTCTAAATTATTACGAATGCATAACTATTCAGATGCTTATTTATTTAAAATTAACCCCGATGCAAAGAATATAATGTGTATGTGTTTGACCAAAATACTTTAAACTGGTTCCAAAGCTATCTTACCAATCGACAGCAGCGTGTGGAAATACGACTAAGCAATGGCTCATCTCTTGTTTCGTCACTCACTTCTGTTTTCAGGGGAGTCCCGCAAGCTTTGATACTGGGCCCCACCATCTTTATTTTGTATTATGCGGATATCATAAATATCCTGAAGCCATGTAGGTATCATATTTACGCTGATGACGTACAAGTTTATATCTCCTTTAAGTCAAGTGACTATGAAATCGCGATAAAGGATCTTAACAGGATAGCATGTTGGGCTGAAGATAATGGTTTAGTACTTAACCCCACTAAAACCAAATAAATGTTATTCGGAAGCAAGAACCAAATCACTGCAGTCCCGGCAACACTCAACGTAACCTTGCTGGGTGAGTCGGTCAGTCGAATCAGTGAAGCACGTAATCTGGGTCTGAACATGGAAGTTGGGTTGAGATATGAAGCACACGTGGCAGAGTCAGTGCGCATTTGTTTTTACCGGCTTAAGGTCCTTTAAAAATAAGGCCTTATCTATCAGAGGAGCTGCGAATCCATCTGGTTAAGTCACTCGTGCTATCCAATCTAAACTATGCGGACGCAGTTATTGGTCCTCGACTACTGGCAAGAACTGATCAACTGATCCAGAGGGTACAATAAGTCTGCGCTCGGTTCTGCTTCTCAATCCCACCAAGAAGTAATGTAACGCCATTTTTAAGAAGTGACGTCGTAAGTTGCACTTAGCATGCCTACTATTTGTACGGTGGCGGTCTGCCCAGCTTGGGCGGAGCACCGCCGTGTCCTCGTGGAGGCGATCGGCGGCGGCGATCTCTCGCGTCCGGCCCTGGTGCAGGCCATGGTACGGAGCGAGAGTGAATGGCTAGCCGTCACCTCCTTCTGCGAAGCAGTAATGCTCGCGAAGAGGGAGGCGGCGCACGTGAGGGAGAGGCACTAGGCACGGCCGTAGTCGCCGCGGGAGAAGCCCTGGGCGTCGGGAATCCCAGGCTGATTCCCGGCCACCGTAGGCGCGGGCTTGCGGACGGCGAGTAATGGGTAGCTCGCTGTCCGGTAAGGACCAAGCCCGGGTCGACGGCGCGTTGTGTTCCACGCGCGCCTCAAAGAGATGTCAGCACCAAAGGGTGGGGTCCGCAAGGGCCGATGCCTGCCAAGGGTGCGGGTTGTTCGAAAGAGATACCGCGGCCCCTGGCACACAGGCAACTGAGGGAACACGGGTGGGTTTTAGTCAGTAAAAGTCTGACACGCCCTCTCGCTCCACCCAGAGCGGGAGAAGTTATTTGATGATTTCCCACCCAAAAAAAAAAAATCGATTTATTTATTTAATTATTTATGTACACACAGTAAAATACAAATACAGCATAAAAAAACATCTATCTATCTATCTATAGAGTTTAAGTCCGTAAGAGAAAGGGTGGTGTGAGTTAGTTATAACATTTTTTTTGCATCCAATTATGATTTTCTCGATACAAAAGCGCGTTCCATACTAGCCAACACCTCAACTTTAGGTGAATATGCATCCGAATATCCAATCTCTGGTTATAATCAAACTACAGACTATCGGACTGTCGGTCGCAATTTCGTCGAGCGAACATGGTGACAGAAGTAAATATTTGTTCTCTTTGCACCTTTTTTGCACAGCCGAGAGGCACACACTATTGTTGTTTCATTACTTTCACTTTTTATTTTGTTATGTTGTGTTTCACGAACTGTGTCCAAATAAACTTTATTATTTCTTTCAGGTGCCGATTGCATCATCACTTACTTCGCGCCATTGATTTTAGATTTGATATCAAAGAAACGTTAAATCTTGACTGTTTTATTTCAAAATGATTGTTATGATTTTTGGGAGCGGGGATTTGGATATATTATACTTACTGGTTACTGGTCAGCCTGCATCATCCCACTGTTATAACTTATAACGCTACAGTGTTCTATTTGGCGCGTGACCAAAATCGGAACTAACGTCGCCATCTTGTTTTTTCTTTTTAAATTCACAAAACAATTGCACAAATGTTTACCAACAGCGCCCTTCTTAATTTGAGCGCCAAATAAATACCGCGTAGCAGTGTTTAGATACTTTGCTCAAATTAATTTCAAACTTTACATAAGTACAGACAGACTCCAAACTGTTGTAATAGTTTTTAAGTTCAAAATAAAATAGTAGGGCATGGTTGTAATTTTTTCTATTTTATTGTTTATCTGCATTTTATTGTACCGTATTTATGGTGTATGCGCTAAGTTAGCCCGCGAAATTCAAATTTCTGAGGTTTCTTGCATTTTGCAGGCCAGTGTCAGGCTGTATGGTGAACAAAATATAAATCGCGATTTTTGCGTACGTATATTATGCAAAAAACTTCAGAAAATTTGAATTACGCGGGCTATCCTAGCTTATGACATAATATTATTGTATTTATGACATCATTACCCAAATTTTATGCGTAGCCCGCTTGTATCGACCCGTTTATGACGTACAGGCGTGATATTAGAGTATATAAGTTAACATGTAGGCGATGTATGCCTTTATCATTATGTGATAGAATTAAAGAAATTAATATCAAATAAAGAAAACGTAATTTCAGGTATTTTTTTATTTATAGAACCTGTTACCATGCCATGTGCTTTGCCATCTGTTTAATTACTATTAGAACAGTTGGTCATCCATTTTCATTATTTGAAAGTACTTTTCGGGAACAAAATACGTATTATATAAAACAAAATATTCATTCGTTATCTGAGCTGACGTGGCCTACTGGTGATTTATTTAGAAAGTAAACCGACTTCGAGAATGTTACGAATGATGCAATTTTTATCAAAAGGGTATCACGGGGGTCCGAAATAAAGCCGGGTGAGAAGAGATTAAAATTGTTACTACAATATTGTTGCCGTCTGTATCATCTGTATGTCCCCCTTGACCCATTGGTCGAAAAATGAACTTTTTTACCAATGTTCCACGGGGTCGAAGGTTCGCGTACGGCCAGATATTTAAATTGGATTTTCCCAAAATTCCAGAAGTTTGGTCATATTTGGTGTCCGATAAAAGGGAACAATTATAAATAGGCTGAAAGGTTTGAAATATATGATGGTGTCAATAGTAGAAGCTTGTCTTATTAATTTTACCATTGAGTAGTTTACACTAAAAAATCCCATGGCGAAAGGGATAGCCTAGGTTGGTTTATCTCGCAATGGGAATAGTAACTGGTACTAGATGCACTAATAAGTTTGTGTATATACAAGGAAAGCCTCAGTAAAATTGGAAAACTGGATGTGTTCGTTTAATTTGTTCGGCCATGCGTAGTCTACGGAGCCGATAGACTACTATAATGTAGTGTTTTTGGAAAGTTTTGCTCCGGGTGGTGTTTTAGAACTTTGGTGTTACCATATGTGTGTGAATGCAAAACACAAAATTCTAGATATACAAGGTTTCTAAAAATCTAGAAAAATATGGAATACTGGGGAATATTCCATGCTTTTCTAGATGTTTCGAAACCATGATTGTCTTCTTCTTTGCAAAGCTTTATGTGTTTGAGCATTTCTCCATAAGTACTAGTTTATTATAACAACTATTATTTAACTAGCTACCCATTTTGTACATAAAGATACGAGGTCCGGAACTATTTCATGATAAGATGTGATGTTCTAGAATATTTCCATCCGTTTTCTATGTAGATGTGGCCTTGTATTTAATTTCTTTATAATGGTAAATAGTAGCTGTGTGCAATATTCTTCATGCATTACTTTATCTCTACATCACTAAAAAACAGATAAAATGATCTCTTTCGCAAGATTGAGAAATTTCGCAATAAACTGTCTGTGGAATAAACCCTATTTTTAAAATTGGCGGCATGGGGAATGTCCTATTCAGGGCCAGTTATAAACGTGGGCCAATCGGGTTGCGCCAAATACGTGCACTCGGATCAATCGTAGAGAAAGATATGAAACGTCATCGCTTTGTGGACCAATCACGTTAGACCACGATGGATACTAGCGCTAAATAATAGCGACGGCTGCGTGTGAAACTTCAGTTCTTCTTGAAAAATCGAAGGTGTAGGAACAACGTAATTGTGAATTCGTAATCGAGTGTCCCATTCAAAGTGCTTGTATCGTGGCTGTGAATTATATTTATTGGGATTCAGTCTAATTTATTCATCTGTAGTATCCGGTAATTATATTTTTCTTTACGTTTTTTCTTGTTTTTCTCTATAAACCGCGGATCGCCATGAAATCGTTAACCTGACCCGTCATGGTTTGATAGCTTTCATTAATTATGATAATAACGAAGTTTTCCATCAAGTGGTTTTAATCATAGCTTTTAAACTGTAAATCTAGTGCCTCCGTGCATTAATTCCCATAAGATTCATTCAAAATTCCTTTTATCTGTGTGAAACGTCAGCGAAATTTCTCGACGCAGCAGTGTGGGCCGGTGGCGCGTCCTACATCTCCCGTCGCCGTTTTATGGTACCGTTAGGTCTCTCATGCCGTTATAGGTGGGACGGGGTACTTTCCTTTTCTATAATTCATAACCCGGCGGCGTTTGGCCCGGCGCCCTATAGTGACGTGTCCCCATAACGATTACGTGTCTTTACAAAGAAGTGTCATCTGGTAGTTATTGAGAGATTTTAATTGTAGTACGTCTGCATACTGACGTGTACGCATATTTAAAGGATTCCATAACTTATTTTACTTTGATTTGTTTCAGAAAAGTAACATTGCATGCTGAAAATGCGGTGGAGTATTTTAGCGTTGGCCTGCGTGGTCGCGGCGGTAGTCGCCGACGAGAAGAAGGATAAGGAAAAGGACATTGGCACCGTCATCGGTATCGACTTGGGTACCACTTACTCTTGGTGAGTATTTACTGAATCTAACCTTTTTGATCCACCTACTTTTTCAACTTGTATGAAGTAGTCGAAAAATTCCACAAACCTAAGCAAATTCATTTAGTCTCATGAGAGAGATTCAACTGAGCTAATACCTCAATATTTTATAATTTTTCGTTTAAAAATACATCATGTACAATAAACTATGATTAAATGTTAACTTGTTGCTAATCAATTCTTCCAGCAATTTCCATGGAATGTTCATATTCTACACTGAAAGAAATATTCCAATATTGTGAATGAAAATTAAATACAGCTTTAATCAGCAAACTAGATTATGATAGCCATAAAATTCAATATTTATTTGGGAATGCTTTCAACAATCAGAATAAAACATTTTTTTAAAGAAATCAAGTTTTTAAATTGAGTTGTATGGACTTCTCTTTGAAATAACATATCTTGTACAGAATTAGCATATTTTGGGTCAATGAACTGAATACCATGTGTCAGTGATCTTTAAACAAGGAACTTACAAATGAAATGAAAGGAATCATAATTAACATTTTCTTTCCATTGAATCTTTCCACCTTTGCTATTTGTTTAATAAAACTATGAAAAAGTAAAAAAAAATTATAGGCACAAAGGCAAATTCGATGCCAGAGGCATTTTCTATCAGTCAACCTTAGGGTGACCTGCCAGGGGTGCGGGTTGTTCGAAAGAGATACCGTCGCCCCTGGCACACAGGCAACTGAGGGAACACGGATGGGTTTTAGTCAGTAAAAGTCTGACACGCCCTCCTGCTCCACCCAGAGTGGGAGAAGTTATTTGATGATTTCCCACCATAAAAAAAAACCGTTAGGGTGATGCAGAGACAAAACATGGCAGGTGCAGCATAATTGACAGATAATTTTATAAAAATACTATACACACATTTAAAGTCAGTTGGGTAGGTTCTTCTTTAATCAGTCTCTCATTACTGAGGATCGTGGTCACTAGATGCCTTTAAGCGGAGTCTGAAGTTGCCATCACCACCTGCTGGAATTTACTGGAGGATGTAGATTCCTTTATTTGGTCAGACCATCGTGTTTCCATCACCATTGGTATTGGCAATAATGACCAGCTTTTCAAGGCTGCTATCTCCCTTTGCATTATGTGGCCAAAGTAGCTCAAAATACGCTGTAGACAAATTGTAGACAATCAGGTCTTGATATTGAGCTAGGATAGAATCCTGGATCCTGGAATCATTTGAAATTCTTGAGATTGCTAAAAATTCTACATGCATACAAAATGTAGTTAGAACTTTTTTAACAGTCAAAAATAATATTAATATTTTAATAATATTAATATTTTTTAGTCTTCTGTTCGTATAAAATACAATAAATGAGTTGATTCAAGCACTAATCTGCTAGATAGATAAATCAATTTCCACTACTTGACCACATTGTGCACATTATCATGTTTTATTGATATACCATTTGTTTTGAATAAAAATGAAGATACTAAATCAAAATAACCACTGCTATAATTTAATTAAGTTTTTTATAGTTGTTTTAACAAAATTGTTCAATCCCGGGAACCCGGGATTACTTATTTATTCAGAAAGGAATGTCCATTATACTTTTGTAGAGACAAGTTTAGGTACATAAGCGCCCGATTATCAGATCACTGGTTATAATATCTTCAATATCTAGCAATACCAACTTTGCATAGCAAGTTTCCATTACACTTTAGTGTTAGAAACTTGGAAATCTCGTCTTGCATAAATAGCTCGGAAATTTCATATTATTTTAACAATACTTAGGGATTTGTTACCTATCTGTTTAAATATTATTTCATTTATAATAATAGTGACAAGATGTATTTATGTGTATGGCTCAAAAACTAAATAGAAAATAAATAACCAGGGGAAGGGCGGAGTATCCTAACACAAGTAAACTATTTGCTTAACAGGATTCTCCCCATTGGAACTAGATTAAGTTATTTGAGTTGATGCAATAAACTTTATTTTTTTATTTTTTATTACAATACCCAGTCCCCATTGATATTACAATGCATCCTTTTGCAAGATGAACATTCTAAAGAATATTTTTCTTTGTCCACAGTGTGGGTGTGTACAAGAATGGCCGTGTGGAGATCATTGCCAACGACCAGGGTAACCGTATCACCCCCTCATATGTAGCGTTCACTGCTGACGGCGAGCGTCTCATCGGTGACGCCGCCAAGAACCAGCTGACCACCAACCCTGAGAACACCGTGTTCGACGCAAAGCGTCTCATCGGTCGTGAATGGAGTGACACCACTGTCCAACATGATGTCAAATTCTTCCCCTTCCAGGTGGTTGAGAAGAACAGCAAACCCCATGTTTCTGTCATGACCTCCCAGGGTGACAAGATCTTCGCCCCTGAAGAAATCTCTGCCATGGTCCTCACCAAGATGAAGGAAACTGCTGAGGCTTACCTTGGTAAGAAGGTGACCCACGCCGTCGTCACAGTCCCCGCCTACTTCAACGACGCTCAGCGTCAAGCCACTAAGGACGCCGGTGCCATCGCCGGTCTCCAGGTGATGAGGATCATCAATGAGCCCACCGCCGCCGCTATCGCTTACGGTCTTGACAAGAAGGAAGGCGAGAAGAACGTGCTGGTATTCGATTTGGGTGGTGGTACCTTTGACGTGTCCCTGCTCACCATCGACAATGGAGTGTTTGAAGTAGTAGCCACCAATGGTGACACTCACTTGGGAGGTGAGGACTTCGACCAGAGGGTCATGGAGCACTTCATCAAGCTATACAAGAAGAAGAAGGGCAAGGACATCA
Source organism: Antitype chi (assembly GCA_947359405.1). Lineage (NCBI taxonomy): Eukaryota > Metazoa > Arthropoda > Insecta > Lepidoptera > Noctuidae > Antitype > Antitype chi. The sequence goes on along the minus strand of OX375809.1, from coordinate 2,383,673 downwards.
GGAAAGACAACCGCGCCGTCCAGAAACTTCGTCGTGAAGTTGAGAAGGCAAAGAGGGCTCTATCCTCCAGCCACCAGGTCAAGATTGAAATTGAATCCTTCTTCGAAGGTGAAGACTTCTCCGAAACTCTCACCAGGGCTAAGTTCGAAGAATTAAACATGGATCTATTCAGGTCTACCCTCAAGCCTGTACAGAAGGTATTGGAAGACGCTGACATGAACAAGAAGGATGTCGACGAGATCGTGCTCGTCGGTGGTTCCACCCGTATCCCCAAGGTTCAGCAACTGGTCAAGGAATTCTTCAACGGCAAGGAGCCTTCCCGAGGCATCAACCCCGACGAGGCCGTCGCTTACGGTGCCGCCGTCCAGGCTGGCGTGCTCAGCGGAGAACAAGACACTGACGCTATTGTGCTGCTCGACGTCAACCCTCTTACCATGGGTATCGAGACCGTCGGAGGTGTCATGACCAAGCTGATCCCCCGTAACACCGTCATTCCCACCAAGAAGTCCCAGATCTTCTCCACCGCCAGCGACAACCAGCACACCGTCACCATCCAGGTGTACGAGGGTGAACGTCCCATGACCAAGGACAACCACTTGCTCGGAAAGTTCGACTTAACTGGCATTCCTCCCGCGCCCCGTGGTATCCCTCAGATTGAGGTTACCTTCGAGATCGACGCTAACGGTATCTTGCAAGTGTCTGCTGAGGACAAGGGTACTGGAAACCGCGAGAAGATCGTGATCACCAATGACCAAAACAGACTAACACCTGAAGACATCGAGAGGATGATCAAGGACGCCGAGAGGTTCGCCGATGAGGACAAGAGACTCAAGGAGCGCGTTGAGGCCAGGAACGAGCTGGAGAGCTATGCTTACTCCATCAAAAACCAGCTGCAAGACAAGGAGAAACTTGGCGCTAAGTTGAGCGATGAAGAGAAGACAAAGATGGAAGAGGCAATCGACGCCTCCATCAAGTGGCTCGAAGACAACCAGGATGTTGACTCTGAAGAGTACAAGAAGCAGAAGAAGTCCCTTGAGGACGTCGTCCAGCCCATTATCGCCAAGTTGTACCAGGGACAAGGAGGCGTGCCCCCGCCCGGCGCGGGAGGTGAGGAGGAAGACTTCAAGGACGAGTTGTAACCAAACAGACTTTAAAACGTGTGATCATAGCCAAATGTGATCTCCGACCGCTGCAGACTGTGCACCGCGACATGTGACGTCACGTCGCATAGCCTGCACCGGACACGGATGCGGAGTGTTTTAGCTCGTGTTGTGTATATTTATTGTATGTCTGCGAGTGTGTAGCGTGCGTGTGGCGTGTGCGGCGGGTGGCCTGCCACAGAGCCGAGATCTGATCGAGTTTCTGCCGCTGCGCACGCGTGTCTGACTGGTGCGTGAATTTAATTGTAAAAATTGATGCATTTTTATTTTTAGTGAAAGTAATAGTTCGCGTGTGGATTGCGAGAGGCCTGATTCCATGACTTTCTCATAATCGATTCTAATTTTTGTCATCAGCCGAGTCGAAACAAGTCTCATTACATCTAAGAGACTACCTCAGTGTTCTTAAACTGTATGTATGTAATTATTTTGAGACTGCAGAATTGTTAGTTCATAATTAGCAGAATAATTCAATAATTATGTAGTAATTAAATAATTTCAATTGAAGTACGGAGGAGTACATAAAAATAAACAATTTTTCTAATGATATCATCTTTTATTTTCGTATAACCCAGAAATATAAGATCATAATTATAGTAAATAAATTAATCGTCGCAGATATTGTCTGAGCGCAGTTGAGCGCAGTAATCAGTGTCGAAGTGTGGCGCAGCGATGACGGCTGCTTGCACTTGCACTTGTACTTTGTCTGAGAAAAAAAAAAAACAATTAGAAGTGTGCTGCAACCGTGTGCGTTACCCAGGCCAGATGTTGTCGAAAATGGTCATTTGAATCTAATAGATAATTAGTTTTGCGGCTTCTGTAATTGTTGCGCACATTTTTAAATTTGTTGCGCTTATAGTTTTTTAATTATTTCACAAAAACATTTTCTGCTGGGGTAACGTTATCCCAGCCAGACCTTTTTCTTTCTAATGGGAATATTTAAATAAATACTAGCTATTTTTTTTTTTTTGTTGGGCATCTCGCAGTTGGCCTTGAGAGGCCGTGACTGCTCAACCGGGCTTTCCTGGGGCTGCCATTAAGAAGTTAATCTTAACGCCTCCAGCCAGGGCTTACAAACTAAAATTTACAAACTAAGCGACTGCACGCTGAGGGCACCCCCTGTGGGGTACGAACCTCGGCTCAGGGCGTCACTGATAGGGGGACAGCTATCTCTATTGGGGACAGGCTGGATCGAAAAATTGGCATTATTATTATTAGGTGGGGAATTTAAAGCTACTGGCTCAGCTGCGGCGCGGGCTGGCGCTTCAACGAGCAAGGGTCGGTCGGGGGTCTCGACGTTAGGCGCCGATACTACTAGGGGTCTTCGCGGGGCGCGAGGACCTCGGCGGCGAGGTCGGAAGGACGATTTTGTGCGGTGTGTGCGAACTGTACTGGTGGCCCTATTGCTTTCCTGGAGGAGAGTAATGTGGTCGTCTGGGTCGGTGAGGACATGTCTCGGCCGTCGGACAGAGAATACTAGCTATAAAATTAGTTGTTTATATGAAGTAAATGTTGTGCCTTATTTTGTATTTGTTCTTTCATCGGTTGCGAAGTTATTCGAGATTTTGCTGGGGTAACGTTTTTGGTTTTGCTAGATCTTTGAAACGGTTAAGCGGATTCTTATCATATTTTGTACATGACTTCTTAGGAATTAGTTTAAATTTGTTCTGCAATAAAAAAACCAAAATAATGCATTGTTTAAAGATTATTTCATTACATAGAAAAACACTTCAATTGGTTCCAGCACTCTCAATAAGAGGTCTAAAGACTTACTTTAAACGTTATTTTAAAGCTTGTAAATGCCTTCAAATGTATGTGAAATTTCATTAGTATCCTGTAAGTATTTAACAAGTTATGATGATATTCAGTTCTTCACGAGCACGGTCTTGATGCGCGCGGTGTTATTTGGCCACTGGATTGGATATGAACTGAATGTTATGTCAATTATTAGTTGTTTAGTTCAGTTGTATATCAGTAAAATTTCAGCGTAGTACATTGGATAATTAATGAGATAATACGATTAAAGTCATTAGGAAGTGAAAGACCGAGGTAACCCGACCAAGTTTAGGTGGTTACGAAAAATCGAAATCGCAGAACATTATGCTATCTTTTGAAATGTTTAGTATAATACACCTTACAATTTCGGTACAGACGCGTACACTGTTAAATACATAATAATATCTGTACTATGAAAACATTATTATTATCTTCCAGTTGCACATACTTATCAAAAATCACCGATATAACATGTCGTTCGGTGGGACGCGGGAAAATGTGATATTTGAAATGAGACAACAAATCAGTAGGACTAACTGTAAGCATTTTACTACATTGTGATATCATTTAATATTACCTTTGATCTGTGATTTTAATTGATATAAGTAGGTATTAGTAGACATACGTAAGTTTAGAGTTAACTGAAAAAAGGCATTATATATAATTTATTGTCTGTGATCATTCATTCACCAAGGTAACCGACATAGCCCGAAGAATTGCCAAACTTAAGTGGCAGTGGGCAGGGCACATTGCACGCAGAACAGATGGCCGATGGGGTCGAAAAGTTCTGGAGTGGCGACAGCGCACCGGAAGACGTAAATTTGGAAGGCCTCCCACAAGGTGGACCGATGACCTTGTGAGGGCCGCAGGAGTCCGCTGGATGCGGGAAGCACAGAACCGGTCGAAGTGGCGGAGCTTGGGGGAGGCCTATGTCCAGCAGTGGACGTCTTTCGGCTGAAATGATGATGATGCTGATGATGATCATTACACATTCCAATATGTGTATATTTAAATAAAAACTGTAACTGTGTACTGTGTATACTGAAATCTATAATTTAAATAAAAAGTAATAGAAAATTTCAAAATAGCAAAATTACTATCTGTAATTTTAATCTGTGATTGTTTTTAAGTATAAGTTTATTAATACTTTAAAAGTTCAGTTGAAATCATTATTTTACCTGTTAATAAAAATTCTTTAATAAACATGTATTTTTTTTAAACTTGTGTACATGTCTGTACTAAATTTGTAACACTATCCTACATATTTTAGAAGGTACCATAATGTTCTGCGATTTCGATTTTTCGTAACCACCTAAACTTGGTCGGGTTACCTCGGTCTTTCACTTCCTAATGACTTTAATCGTATTATCTCGTTAATTATCCAATGTACTACGCTGAAATTTTACTGATATACAACTGAACTAAACAACTAATAATTGACATAACATTCAGTTCATATATCCAATCCAGTGGCCAAATAACACCGCGCGCATCAAGACCGTGCTCGTGAAGAACTGAATAGGTATCATCATAACTTGTTAAATACTTACAGGATATTAATGAAACTTCACATACATTTGAAGGCATTTACAAGCTTTAAAATAACGTTTAAAGTAAGTCTTTAGACCTCTTATTGAGAGTGCTGGAACCAATTGAAGTGTTTTTCTATGTAATGAAATAATCTTTAAACTATGCATTATTTTGGTTTTTTTATTGCAGAACAAATTTAAACTAATTCCTAAGAAGTCATGTACAAAATATGATAAGAATCCGCTTAACCGTTTCAAAGATCTAGCAAAACCAAAAACGTTACCCCAGCAGAATCTCGAATAACTTCGCAACCGATGAAAGAACAAATACAAAATAAGGCACAACATTTACTTCATTTTTACTACTTCATACTACTTCACATAGACAACTAATTTTATAGCTAGTATTTATTTAAATATTCCCATTAGAAAGAAAAAGGTCTGGCTGGGATAACGTTACCCCAGCAGGAAATGTTTTTGTGAAATAATTAAAAAACTATAAGCGCAACAAATTTAAAAATGTGCAAACAATTACAGAAGCCGCAAAACTAATTATCTATTAGATTCAAATTGTCCAAATGATTATGAGATGTTGGGTGCGTACCTATCAATGTATGCGCGTGTACGTACCTAGCTATAGCTAATTACGTGTTATTACAGTCCACACATTAGAAGGAATATTATTTTAGTGTCAATAAACAGAGTGTGCAAAGGAGACGTTGTTTCTGTGAATCCCCAACCCTTCAAACAAAAAGCAACCTAAACTGCCTAAACATATGGTCCATAACGAGCCGGATTGTGTCACCTACGATCGAGCTTCGCCGCGAGCCACGAGAACAAAAGAACGCATTCCTTAGATAAGGATTCGCCCGGTGATCGGCAACTTAAACGTGTTGAGACATTTTTTTGTAACTAATTATTGAGTTGTAAATTATTACGGTGACTGATTGAGTGAATTAAGTGAGAACTATTTAGTTATTTACGAGTGTAGCCTTTTTTAACAACGTGAGAATACAATAAGTGAGTGAGAGACTTGAACAATTAGTGTTATACGAGATTAAATAACTATAATAGTGAGTGAGTTGGGATTAAAACAGTGACGCGTCTGATAATACAAATACAATGGAGAAGTTAGTTGCATTACAAGAACAACTGATGAACAATTTGAAGACAGCCGAACGAAATTATAAGAAAACGCCAAAAGAAAGGATAAAACGACCTTATTTGGAAACGAGATTGGAGGTACTTGAGCCACAATATACAGAATTCAAAGAGGGACATAAGGTTATAATTTCTTCAGCTTCGAACGAAAAAAAGGAAGCATATTTCACCGAGGGCTATTACGAACAATTTGAGGAAGTGTATGTGCAATATAAAACTAGTTTACGTGAAGCGTTGGAGCCATTTTTGACACAGCCATTTTCTCAATCGCTAATTGCTTCAGCCGCTAGTAATAATGAGAACAGCTACAGTGATGTTAAGCTACCACGTATCACACTACCTACATTTGGAGGTAAATATGAAGAATGGCAAACGTTTTATGATATGTTTTCATCACTAATTCACAACAACAAAGCCATAACATCAGTTCAAAAATTACATTATTTGAAAAGTAATTTGTCAGGTGAAGCTATGAATCTTCTACGAAACTTTGCAACTACTGAAGCAAATTATGAGGAGGCGTGGAACCAACTAGTAAAAAGGTATAATAACAAGCGTTACAACTGTAATACTATTATGAATAACCTGATTGGACTTAAGAAAATAAATACTGAGTCGGCTAATTCAATAAAACATTTACTAGACACCACATCGACTTGTTTAAAGTCACTGCAGAATATAGGAATCAGGACTGATAACTGGGATGAAATAATTGTTTATCTAACCGTCGCAAAGTTGGACGCGGAATCAATAAAACAGTGGGAACAGTATCTTAATACTTTGTCTAGTGATGGACTGCCCACTTGGTCGCAGTTAAAAGACTATTTAGAGTACCGATTTAGATCTTTGGAAATGATTGATTCCACAACTCAACGTTCAACACAGACAGTAAAGCCTGCACAGAAACCAAAAACCTTCCACACGTCAGTTGATAACAAACCAAAGTCAAATGATGTTGAGTGTGCAATGTGTAACGAGAAGCATTATATTTATCATTGCAAACGTTTCGGACTTATGACGCCGAAGGCAAGACAAGAGTTCGTGCAAAGTAAGGGATTGTGTTTCAACTGCCTGTCACCAACACATTCCGTCATCAAGTGTCGTCAATCAATAAGCTGCAAGAAATGTGGTAGAAGACACCACACGTTGCTACACTTCGACAGAGAGAAAACCGAGATCACCAAACAAGCAAGTGAGGTAACAGTGTCATCGAGTGAACAACACGAGATAGCGAGCACACCACGAGGTGATACCCACATTACTACTACATTTACTAAGGAGGAGCTGCAGCCTGCCAGGGTACTTCTTGCAACGGCGATAGTTAAGGTATTTAATTCACAAGGTTGTAAACAATATATTCGAGCTTTATTAGATCAAGGGTCTCAAGCCTCGTTAGTTACCGAGGCTACAGTTCAGTTACTTGGGTTAAAACGCATACCAGTAAATGGTTTTGTGTCGGGGCTGGGAGATGGTCATGCGAGAATAAAACACAGAGTTTCACTTCAAGTGGAATCACGCCATAATCCAGCAAATTTTATTCAAGTTAACGCTTATGTAATGCATTCTTTGACGTCTATGCTTCCCACAGCCAATCTGAAGACTCATGAGTGGATTGAAATTAATAGTCTACCTTTAGCTGACCCCACCTATGCAACACCAGGTAAAATCGATATATTGCTAGGCGCGGAAGTGTATGGAAATATATTACTTGACGGTATTGTCAGGCAATCTCAGGGTAGTTTAACTGCACAAAACACACTTTTTGGGTGGATTATTTCAGGCAAAGTGTCAAGGGGACTTCATTCGTCGGTAGCAAGCAATCTGACTAGCATGCATGTACATTTAGAAGAGACTGATTTACTGAAGAAATTTTGGGAAATGGAGAATGAACCTAACATAATACAAAAGGAGATGACTGACCATGAGAAGGTATGTGAAGACTTATTTGATTTAACCACAGTTAGAGATGATAGTGGAAGATTTATAGTAAGGTTACCTTTTGCGACTGATGATCCTCAGTGTCAGTACGGTCAGTCAAAACAGAGAGCTATCAAAATGTTAGAGAGTTTAGAGAGAAGGTTATCACGTGATCCCCAGTTGAGGGTAGAGTATGATAAAGTATTTCAGGAATATTTAAGTTTAAACCACATGACGGAAGTAAATGAGCAAGAGATAGAGAATCCACGTGCAGTCTATCTTCCTCATCATGCAGTGGTGAGAGAAGATAAAGATACTACAAAGGTGAGAGTTGTTTTCAACGCATCAAGCAAGGGAAGCAATAACGTATCATTGAATGATGATCTTCTTGTTGGACCTAAATTACAACAAGATCTTAGGCATATCTTAATGAGATGGAGAAACCACAAAATAAGTCTAGTAGCAGATATTACAAAATTCTATAGAATGGTCCGAGTTGCTGAAGAAGATACTGATTTTCAGAGAATAGTATGGAGATTTAATCCATCTGAAGCTATACGACATTTTAAGCTTGTGAGGCTTACGTTTGGTACGGCATGTGCGCCGTACTTAGCAGTTAAGTCTTTACAAAGACTAGCAGAGTTGGAGGATCATAAATACCCGTTAGCAGCAAAAATAACTAAACTAGACTATTACATGGATGATTTGATGTCAGGCGCTGAAACAATAACAGAAGCATTACAGATACACTATGAGATGAACGAGCTTATGAAATTGGGTGGATTTGAACTCCAAAAGTGGAACAGTAACAGTGAAACATTTCTAAAACACATAGACAAGAATGGAGAACAATATAGTGAGCAAAATACACCAATTAAGGTAAATAATTCAATTAAGGTACTCGGAGTAAGTTGGTGTCGGAAATCTGACCATTTTGAATATGTCCTCAACTTACCTGACACCAAAGAGGAGCCAGTCACTAAACGAAAAATACTGTCTGTTATAGCACGACTATATGATCCGTTAGGCTGGATTGCGCCCGTCGTAGTTGTTGCCAAAATCTTTATACAGAGACTTTGGAAATCAGGCCTTGAGTGGGATGGCTGTTTAACGGAGGATCTGCTTAAGCAGTGGTTAACATTTAAAAATCATTTATTTGATTTGAAGGAGCTTACAATACCAAGATGGTTAAACGTAACGCAAGCCTCTAAAACAGAATTACATGTGTTTTCAGATGCATCACAAGCAGCCTACGCAGCTGCAGTTTACATACGAGTCACTGATGAATCAAACAATGTACATGTACATTTAGTCACTGCAAAAACCAAAGTTGCGCCAATTGATAAAGAAGTTTCGATTCCACGATTAGAGTTGTGTGGGTCAACTTTGGCTGCTAAACTGATATTTGAAGTGTCACAGATAATGGAGATACCCAAGAAAGATTTATATGGATGGACAGATTCTACTGTTGTCCTAGCTTGGCTCAAAGGAGGTTCAAGTCGCTGGGCGACCTTTGTTAGTAATAGGGTGTCCACGATTTTAAATATTTTAGATTATGAACAGTGGGGACATGTCTCCACTGATGCAAACCCAGCCGATTGTGCGTCACGGGGCTTACAACCACGAGAATTGAAAAACCATCCATTGTGGTGGAAGGGACCTCAATGGCTGGCAGAGAAAAATGTACAAAAGGTCAACACAGATGTCATAGATACACATGAAGAAGAGAAAATCAAGTCTTTAATTGTTTCATCTAATATTAACGAGTTATGTGTTTGGTTGAGATTTTCTTCGTTAACAAGATTATTAAAAGTTATATCGTACTGTCGGAGAATTTTGAATTTTAAGTTACCTAAAAGTGAACGACTGTGTTTACCTAAATTTATTACTGCAAACGAATTAAATGATACTTTAATGGCAATGATTAAACTAATTCAAGAACGCGCTTTTGAAGTTGAAATCAAACAGTTAAAGACTCGAGGATGTGTATCTAAAAAGAGCTCTTTACGAACTCTTTGTCCGTTTTTAGATCAAAAGGGGATTCTAAGAGTAGGTGGCCGCATAACTCATGCAGATGCGTGCAGTGATACGAGACATCCAATAATTATGCCTGCAAAACATCATTTTTCCATGCTCATAATTATCGATGCTCATCACAAGACATTACACGGAGGTCCACAGGTTATGTTAAATCTCTTGAGAACCAAATATTGGATATTACGAGCAAAGGAACGTGTCAAGAAGTGTTATAGAGAATGCGTCGTTTGTTTAAGGTATTCCACAAAGAAGTCGGTACCATTAATGGGTTCGCTTCCAGAGGCAAGAGTACAACCCAGTAAACCATTTAAGTCTACTGGCGTAGATTATTGTGGTCCGATGAATATTCGATTCTCACCCGGTAGAGTTTCTAAGTCATACAAAGGCTATATATGCCTTTTTGTCTGTATGGTAACCCGAGCTATACACTTAGAAGCTGTTACTGACTTGACAGCTAAGGGCTTTATCGCGGCGTTCAAGCGTTTCACTGCGAGAAGGGGCCACTGTCAAGACCTGTATAGTGATAACGGCACTAATTTTGTTGGGGCTGACAAACTAATGAGAGAAATGTTCAACAGTGCCAAGTCAGCCCTTCCAAAGGAAATAGCAGAGTTGCTTACGTTAGAGCGAACAACGTGGCACTTTATACCCCCACACGCCCCAAATTTTGGAGGGTTGTGGGAGGCTGGCGTTCGTAGTACCAAGACACATCTACGCAAGGTAGTCGGTAATGCTACACTTACATATGAGGAAATGGCAACAGTTTTAACACAAGTGGAGGCTTGTCTAAATTCACGGCCTATAACTTTTCTCAGTGACAATCTCAATGACCCACTACCCTTGACACCAGGTCATTTCTTGGTAGGTGAGCCTTTAATTAATATAGCTGATGAGGATTATTCTAAATCCAATGTTGTAGGTTTAGATAGATGGAGACTTACTCAAAAAATTGTAAACGACTTTTGGAGTAGATGGTCAAAAGAATATCTAGTAAGTCTTAGCCAGAGGTATAAGTGGAATACAAAAGGTACTGAACCAGAAATTGGTGATATTGTCATCTTAAAAGAGGATAACATTCCTCCAGCTAAGTGGATTCTTGGTAAAATTATACAAAAACATACGGGTCATGACAACGTAACCCGTGTTGTGACCGTTAAATGTAAGACAGGCGAATATAAGCGTCCACTTAGTAAGATTTGCGTTATATCTAAATAAAGTATTTACTTTTACCTATTATTTTAAGTAATTTTAGAGTTTTCTTTATTTTTATATTTATAGATAAGGTATTTACCTACTTTACAAACTGTTTATATGTTTTGATGCCTTTACCCTTTACTTTAATAATTTTGTTTAATTTTTTGAAATTATTGTAACCAAACGGTGGGCGGGTGAAACTTATTTAGTATAGCTACCTATTTTACAATTAATGTGTAATATTAATTATAGAGTTTGTTAATAGGTACTTATTTTGCATGTTATTTTTGAAGTACTAAGATCTAATGAATATTACTTGCCTACACCTTTGAGTTTATAGGTGCACTTATGTTTGAGGTACTTGCACATAGTACGTTGTTGGTTAAACTCACCATTTCGACATCGTTTTTGTAGATTATGTAAAAGTGACCTTTAAAGTCGTGTTATGTACTAACCTAGATTATAAGTCTAATTGTGAGTAAAGAACGATGTTCTTTGGTGGGCGGAATGTCCAAATGATTATGAGATGTTGGGTGCGTACCTATCAATGTATGCGCGTGTACGTACCTAGCTATAGCTAATTACGTGTTATTACAGTCCACACATTAGAAGGAATATTATTTTAGTGTCAATAAACAGAGTGTGCAAAGGAGACGTTGTTTCTGTGAATCCCCAACCCTTCAAACAAAAAGCAACCTAAACTGCCTAAACACAAATGACCATTTTCGACAACATCTGGCCTGGGTAACGCACACGCTGCAACCTCTACGCCTTTGTCTAAACAACGAATGAAAGAAAGTACATTCTTCTCATTAGTCGTTTAGTTTTGATGTTATCTAGTCATTTATAATATCTTTGCTACTAAACAATTTTAAATTTCGAATCTAGATCGGCTTCGGAATTTACGAAAAAAATAATTATCATTTAGTCAAAATCAAAAGTCATATATTCAAACTAGGCTGATTTTTTTTTTTTTGGGCATCTCGCAGTTGGCCTTGAGAGGCCGTGACTGCTCAACCGGGGTTTCCTGGGGCTGCCATTAAGAAATTAATCTTAACGCCTCCAGCCAGGGCTTACAAACTAAAATTTAAAAACTAAGCGACTGCACGCTGAGGGCACCCGTATATTCTAATGTACTCTGTGGGGCACCCCCTGTGGGGTACGGACCTCGGCTCAGGGCGTCACTGATAGGGGGACAGCTATCGCTATTGGGGACAGGCTGGATCGAATTGGCATCTAGGCTGATGTCAGCACTTTTCTTATAAATCGATGAACGCCGGCTGCACGCACGAAAAGGCATGACTCATTGTCAATTTGTCACGTTCCGTCTGTGTCACGTAAATTCACGTTCCGCCTGAGCCGAGTATGCAAGCGAGAGCGTGGAACAAGCGATAGAGAGAGGCACGATCGAAGTGGATGGATATTCAGTAATAATATTCATAAAAGTTTTCATAAGACGTTATCACCGTAAAATTATCGTCCATAAACCGACTTTACAGACAACTATTTTTTAACGACAAAATTACATTATGACAGTCTTCCAAAACGCCCGCCCTTCACCACTTCCGAGTGCTTCCGAGTGCTAGCTGGTAAGAAGTAGCTCCCCAGCAGCAGCACAGCTGTATATTATGTTAAAAGAACTTGATTCTATACAATAGGTACGTAATTAACGTTACGAAACATAAAATTAAAATATTTGCCATATTATGTCAGGTAGCACACGCCATTATACCAAAAAAATAATTAAAAAATTTACTCAAGCAGAAAAAAATAATAAAAACATAAACCGCACCTAAAACCTAAATTTAGGGCGTGCACGCTTACGTATGCAATATAATAGGTAGGTTATCTTCTTCGACCATTAGAGACTTGCCATGCACGGGAAAGACTACATAACGTGTATAAAGAATTATCACGTCAGAGTCATGTGCCACAAATAAGAGGTGTGCGTAGTCCAGAACTCATTGCTGATAGACATTGAAAACTCAATTTCTTTTTTTTTAGCTAACAGTCGTCAACTCGACCCACTTAATAAAGTTAATGAACGTTGCCCGTGATCTTGAACGGTGAACTCACATTGTAAATACGCTAGTGATACTGATACGTACCTACTAGCGTTTTCCTCATAATTATGTGTGCTTTCATTGATAGCTAAACTACTTTTTATGCTAATATGCTTATAAAAACGAACCCAGAGACAGTTGTCAATGTAATAGATGGATGAGATTGGCTGATGCTAGTCATAGCCCCATCTAGTCGTTAATAGAGGCCACATAAACCTCGTTTTTGGTCAGGTTTTAACCTCAACTTTAGGGTTATCCACGATAATTTATAGGTAGGAGTCAGTAAGGTCATTGTCCACGTACCGAAAGCCTCCGTAGCATCAATCTCGATAGCCGACAGCCCTGCCGATGCTTGCAGTTCCGCTAATTGCTCCGTGAAGTATAAGTCCCACTGTTGGTACAAAGCGAGAGATATAATGGGATAGTTAAGAACTACATTAGTTACTTACTCATCTAGCCATTAACACCCTAAAGTATCTGCCTGTTTGTAAGTTTCGGAAAAAATAAACACGTCAAATTTGTATGTCGGTGATGCGAGCCCATACCTAAGTATTGCCTCTAGCATAACTCGCCCAACATTGCCAAAGAAATTTTCGCTTCAAAAATGTTTATTGACATAGAAAAGCTATTACATTTTCAATTGAAGCTCTGACTCCTCAGCTAGACGGTTATAGGTTTTAGAAGATCTTAGCTTGGTACACACGGCTACATATTAAGCTACAGGTACTTCGATCAACAATAGCAACATTGTTAATCGAAGAAGCTATACATTTCCAGTATAAGCTAATCTCGCATTGTATAGGATTTCCGTACAGTGCGAGATCAGCGTAAACTGGAAATTTATAGCTTGATGTGTAGCCGTGTGTAGATACCTACGACAAGCCATTACTAGAAAAATTGAGGTGAAAATTTGTATGGGAAAATCGGTCGTCCGGCGGCAGAATGACGATGATGACATTGTTGCATCGCGATTGGAACTAGATGAGACTGGAGGGAGGATACGGGAGCTACGAGATTGGAACAAGAAAAGAAACGCCTATGCCCAAGTGAGTGAAGTTGGGCTGTGGATGACGATGGAAAAATCCAAAATCCATACCTAACCCAAGACCAAACCGATTTTCAATACGTTTATCTATCTAAATTTACCACATACATTCGCTACGGCAGGTTATACAGTAGACCGAAGAGTATAACTGTATAACCTGCCTCTTTGCTTAGCGTTTGTGGACTACGAAAAAGCCTTCGATTCGATCGAGACGTAATGGGCCGTACTGCAGTCCCTCCAACGGTGCCAGATCCACTATCGGTACATCGGGGTGTTGAAGTGTTTGTACGAAAACGCCACTATGTCAGTCCGACTCCAGGACTGGACCCCGAAACGTATCCTCCTGCAGCGAGGGGTGAGACAGGGAGACGTTATCTCTCCGAAACTGTTCACCGCTGCACTGGAGGATGTCTGCCAGGTTCTGGACTGGAGAGGGACTGGCATCAACATGAGTGGCTAGTACATCACTCACCTTCGGTTTGCCGATGATATAGTTGTCATGGCTGAGACTGTGGAGGACCTCAGTACAATGCTCGATAATCTCAGTGGAGCTTCCGAAAGAGTGGGTCTTAAAATGAACACGGTCAAGACAAAGGTCATGTCCAATGCCCATGTAATACCCACTCTCATAACGGTCGGAGGCGCTGTACTCGAAGTTGCGGACGAGTACATTTACCTAGGACAAACTGTCTACTTAGGTAGGTCCAACATCGAGAAAGAGGTCAATCGTCGAATCCGACTCGGTTGGACACGCAATATCTTCTCGTCCTACATAGCGCAGTGTCTCAAGACGAAAGTCTTTGACCAGTGCGTGTTGACAGTGATGACATATGGAACCGAAACGTGGTCGCTCACAATGGGCCTCATAAGAAGGCTTAAAGTCACCCAAAGGGCAATGGAGAGGGCTTGGAGTTTCCCTACGTGATCTAATTGGGAATGAAGAGATCCTTAGGAGAACCAAGGCCACCGACATAGCTCGAAGAATTGCCAAACTTAAGTGGCAATGGGCAGGGCACATTGCTCGCAGAACAGATGGCCGATGGGGCCGGAAGGTTCTGGAGTGGCGACCGCGTACCGGAAGACGTAAAGTTGGAAGGCCTCACACGAGGTGGACCGATGACCTTGTGAGGACTGCAGGAGTCCGCTAGATGCGGGAAGCACAGAACCGGTCAAAGTGGCGGAGTTTGGGGAAGGCCTATGTCCAGCAGTGGACGTCTTTCGGCTGAAATGATGATGATGATGATGATCGAAAATTTTACTTTCATTACTACAAAGTCGACAACGGGATATTACCCGTAGACAATTATCACATTTCCGAAAATAAAACACAGCAGGTATACCTACTCCTAATTCTAATCGCACGTACGGTACGTAACGGTAACGGTTCGTAACGTAACAGTTAGGTATCTAGGTATGTTGATATCATCGGAGCCTACCGAGTCGCCCGCGAGGCAGCGAGTCAACGACTTGTCAAATATGCACACCTTATTAGCATTTTTTTTGCTAAATATACTCATGCGAAGTAGATGGCACGTAAGACATCGTTCTAGATTTAAAATATAGGCCAGTGTTGATTGATTCGCCTATAGTGAATGAGATAGCGGTGCTTGTAGTTTCGGAGGTAAGGGGGGACGGTAAATTTTCATCTATTTTCCTAAATAACTTTAAAACGATTTATTTTTCGAAATATTGAGACCCTCCTCCTCACAGTTAGCCCTTTTATTTCACACGGTAGGTACAGTTTGCAAAACTCCTTTTTTATTTTCATAATTGCCTCCCAAAAGTGACCCCAATACTCAAAAGTCCGTATTTGAGTCACATAAATTAATGCACATTTCAACTTAATCGGTCCATTAGATTCGGAGAAAATTGGCTGTGACCGACAGACACACGAGTGATCTTATAATATGGGTTTATTTTTTCATTCGGGCCCATGGAACCCTTAAATCGGTGATGTGGGTTAGGTAGGTTCCTTGACACAATACTGAAAAAGTTTTTCTGTATAGGGGCTGCTGCTCGTTCTATATACATAACACAAACATACAATAGGTACAAAATAGGTAATGCTGATCCACAGAAAAAAATGTGTAATATAGTCATATGTAGCTACCACCAAATTCAAAGGCACTTCCGGTAAACACGAGCCGCAGCCACCAGCCGCTATCAATTAAAAATGTCGATAATAACCTCATAGTCCCTCCGAACTTCATCATGGTCCGGGTGCTTCACGACCCGGGGCCCGGAACCCATCGGCGCCGACTTGCCGGTACACATGTCAAAACCAGCATTCCTAGTCCGCTCGCGACACTTCTCCAAGGTCATGTCCAAGAAAATTACACTGGTGGAAACGGAAATTATTATCGTAAAAATGTGGCGGGAGTTTGAGAAGCCGACAGAGTGCACACAAGCGCGTCGTTAAACACACTGTTCGATTTTCAACTCTCTGTGCTAAGCCGAGCATTAAAGATCCAATGCGCGAAAACAAAATTTACATCCGTGCGAGCATGAAATATAGGTACATATTTTATTTTTTGGTTGGGAAATCATCAAATAACTTCTCCCGCTCTGGGTGGAGCAGGAGGGCGTGTCAGACTTTTACTGACTAAAACCCACCCGTGTCCCTTCAGTAGCCTGTGTGCCAGAGGCCGCGGTATCTCTTTCGAACAACCCGCACCCCTGGCAGGCATCGGCCCTTGCGGACCCCACCAGTTGGTGCTGTCATCTCTTTGAGGCGCGCAAACTTTCTACTCGACGGCCACAAAGTATATACGATTATCTACAAAATCATGATTCGTTTAGAACGCATAACGAAAAACATAGCTTTCTTCTCCTATTGTACAGACGCCAGCACATCAACCTACCCGAAACTGTCAAATTTTCTCAATCAACTTTGTACCTTATGCTTTAGCATTCGAGTTGAAAATGTATTAAAGAAATTTGACAGATTGTAGTAGGTTGATGTGCTGGCGTCTGTACATCATTTTGTTAATAGTCATGTCTATTCTTCCGTCGACAAATCGGTTTGCTAAGCCTACTGCCCTCGCGATCACACGAGTCCAGCCACAAGACAGACAAGCGAGAAATGTGGTGGGAGGAGCAAACTGCCCCGAAAAAATACACCGGCGAGCTATTAACTGTTCTGCCTTGATTACAGTCAAGACAGTATACTGTTGTGTGTGGTTAAACAGTAGCAGTACTGTGCTGCTCACTGTTCTGCCCTCGTGTGAAACAGGCATAACTCTGTAGGCCTAATAGTCCATGTTCCCGAGGACGTAATAAAATCATGGTGGGATTTTTTCGCGCACTGGTTGGCGCCGAGGGTTGAAAATCGAACAGTAAAAAACACAGTTAGAATTTTCTGCTTAAAAATGTTGTCTGCTGAACAACACAAATAACGCAATGAATGTTGTTGAACTGTCAAAATGAAAGCCATTCCTGCTAGTCATGTGCCTTTTCGGTCATTTTTAATATCGCTCCGTACTAGTTAATTTCGGTCAGTGAACTAGTTCACTCTATTAGTTCTATTGGCTCCATTCGGTCTTCGCTCTCAGTCAGTACTTCTATAGGGTATGTCCAGACCTGGCGAATGCGCGGCCCACGAGCCGCTTGCGAACTGCGCGCGTGTTGCTCGCGTGCGGCGCATTCGCCAGGTCTGGACACACTCTTAGATCACAGAGCAAAAAAGTCTCATTGAAATCGTATCAGTCAAATCAGTCGCTGTCATTCTCGTTCGCGTTCGGACTATACGATAAGGCTCTTTGTAAATGTACAGACGCCAGCGCATCCAGCTATCCCAAACTAAAATTTTCCCAATTGAACATGAACCTTACACTTTTGACATAAAGTTGAAAATCGATCAAAGAAATTTGACAGATTGGGGTAGCTTGATGTGCTGGCGTCTGTACGAGGAGCTATTAGAACTTACAGACCGATTACAAGTCGGCGTTCGGAAACGTTTCATTTAGTACAGTGTAAAGAAACGGTTCCTATTCGTTCATGGTTCACGAACTACACAAGACTAATTCCTACTGTAAGAGTTTTACGCAATTATCCTCCTCAGCACCCTAATTGCGTAACACACTATTAATCACAATCATTTTGAAAGCTATTCCTGATCCATTGCTTCATATGTTCGAATTTCTCTGCTCAATAGCTTACGCAATGAATGTTGTTGAACTGTCAAAATGATAGCTATTCCTACTGTTAGTGTGGTACGCAATTACCCCGCAGTCTGACGTAGTGCATCACTGAAGGCTATTCAGTCTTTTACAAGACTTACAAGACAAGACAACGCCAAGACTTTCACTTAGAAAGTATTTTAAATTAGAGCAAGACTAACTGAACATTACGAAAATGCAAGTTGCACTCGTCTTATTGGTCTGACGGTAGCAAGTACAGCGAAATAATTTAGCACGATGTCGACAGCACTCTTTAGTTAAATTGCAGTTTAATTCGGTATCTCATTTACACAGGACAGTTCGTCGACCTTAGAGTGATGTGAATGTCCTTGCGAGGATGCGACAATGCTGTGTATGTTTGAAAACTATCTGTCGAGTCACCTACCTAATATCTACTAGCAGTAGGTAGTACAGACAACTGCCTACCACTGCTAACGATGTGACATTGACAGCACCTTTATGTCATAGTGATATGAGCATTTCTCAATCTGCAAGTGTGCTTTTTTTTTTTTTGTTGGGCATCTCGCAGTTGGCCTTGAGAGGCCGTGACTGCTCAACCAGGCTTTCCTGGGGCTGCCATTAAGAATTTACTATTAACGCCTCCAGCCAGGGCTTACAAACTAAATTTTTATATAGTACGCGACTGCACGCTGAGGGCACCCCCTGTGTTGTATGGGCCTCGGCTCAGAGCGTCACTGTTAGGGGGACAGCTATCATTGGGGACAGGCTGGATCAAAATATTGGCATTATTATTGATCGGGGAGTTTAAAGCTACTGGCTCAGCTGCGGCGCGGGGTGGTGCTTCAACGAGCAAGGGTCGGTCGCGCTGCAAGTGTGCGGCAGACTGTCCCTATTTCAGCCCCGGATCTAGGGGGGGCAAACCGGGGCAACTGCCCCGGACGCCAGTTTCAGGGGGCGCCAAAATCAAAATATAGTGATTATGATTAAAAATAAATATCTTGCTCCATAAAGCGCCTAGCATACGGAAGCCTGGTTGGCTCACTGTCAACTTGTAAAAATAAAAACTTTTTCCAAAAAAAGAACAACCGACTTCCAAAAGAACACTACTAAGTGAAAAATAACTTTTAATTTCGGAAATTGGTGACTGGTGACATGGAAATTAAAATACATATTCAAAGTCACCGACTTCCGAAATTAAAGTTATTTTTCACTTTGTAGTGTTTTTGTTGGAAGCCGGTTGTTTTTTTTTTTTTTGGAAAACGTTTTTATTTTTCACTTTGTTTTTAAGTCGGTTAAAAAGGCGCCACACCTAATTAATTTATCTCAAATGCTGGAGAGAGGGGCGCCACTATCAAGTTTCTGCCCCGGTTCGAAAAAGTCGTAGATCCGGGGCTGCCCTATTTATACACGGGTCAACCTTTTTATCTTTGTTCGATCTCACCATTTGTGTGACCCCCCCAGTGGGTTCCCGCATTGTCGTTGCGGGGGGGCTCAGTAGCCGTGGTCCGCTCCCACGTTGAAGCGAAGAGGAACCCCCAGGTGGGGCCGCTCGTCAGGGCTTTTGTCTCCAAGCCGACAACGTAGCGGCCAATGGGTAGGTTGCGGTGGGGTGCACCGCAACTGAGGCGGGCCGCAATGTCGAATGGGAGGCATCGCGGCTGAGGGTTACAGGCTGCGGCGGAGGAGGAGTGCCGGTACTTCTGAGTAGCGCTCTTCACTTCCGTGGCCTGGACGGGGCCGCCACCGTTTGATGGCGGATGCGGTGGGGCCGCAGGGGAAGAGGAGTGTTGGTATAGCGTTGGCCGCTTTCCCTATCCCCTGCGGCCGAAAAGTGGTAGGCGGCGGGGCCACTGCGCTGACCCGTCGTAGGGGGACCAAGGGTTCCAGATACGGGTTCGTCTGGGGCCCTTATATTACTTGGTTCCTGGGGTAGTCACGGCGTGCCATGTGTCCTGGTGCGCCAAACTGGTGGGGTCCGCAAGGGCCGATGCCTGCCAGGGGTGCGGGTTGTTCGAAAGAGATACCGTCGCCCCTGGCACACAGGCACCTGAGGGAACACGGGTGGGTTTTAGTCAGTAAAAGTCTGACACGCCCTCCTGCTCCACCCAGAGCGGGAGAAGTTATTTGATGATTTCCCATCCTCAAAAAAAAAAAAACCATTTGTGTGACCTGTCAATTCCGGCTAATGAGATAACAATAAATTTTCTATTGTGTGGGCACGCATGCGTGCCCTCCTGGCGGACGTTCGTTACGAGAATACATCATTTTTTGAGGCGAGAATCTCTCCTCGTGTATCTAAATGAATCATTTCACTTACCGGTTTGGGGGGGTAGGCATTGCGTCCAGCAATTCGAAGTCGTTTCCATTTGTTGGGTAGCCAACCATCACCCAGCCGTGGTCAATGCAGTCCTGTCACATTACAAGTCACATTAGGTAATAGTGTGCTGGTGTCTGCATTTCCGCAACTCTACGTCAAAGCGCGTATTTTGCGTAGGTACGATCGAATATCGAATGAGGAATCGAATAATCGATTTTCGCTAGGCCTCCTCAAAGAAGGGCATTGAGCAACGGTTTTGTGTAATTGAAAATCTCACGGATTACAAGTCACTTTATCCCTGTCCATGACTAATGAAATGTACCTATCTTATCGAGAAAAGTGAGACCAAAATAATTTCCATTATTACCGACAATGCCAATAAACGCATTTTTCTTTCTTCCTTAATTATACTTTGAATAAATAACAACACACCTTCTTCGCCAGTCGTTTCTTGACAACCTCTCCCCTTATTTGGATGCTGGTCTTGTACTTACGGATCTTTTCACCAATATCATCGTCCTTTAACGAAGCCTCTTTGAAAATCGCGTCGAAATGTACTGCAAACGGAAAATTTCACCAATATCATCGTTCTTTAACGAAGCCTCTTTGAAAATCGCGTCGAAATGTACTGCAAACGGAATTGTAGGGAAAACTGGCAGCATCACATGGCATCACGTCTATATATTTCCGAAAATACGACAGCCTACAGCGCCACCCGACTCTTATAAGTATACCAACTACTTGCTAGGTTTGGAGGACATTTATACACGGCGCGGTGGGCTGACGACGCCGCCAGCGCCCCGCAGGGCGGCCGCATCGAAACGCATACATATGTCAGGCTGTATGTTGAACAAAATATCGACTCTAACAAACATGGCTTTACAGAATTATAATCCCATTGAATGACTTTGGTCGCGAATAATTTTTTGTTCAACATACCTACACCCTGACTCTGACCTGCAAATTGCAAAAAAAAAATCTCCAACGGAATTCTTCCCAAATTAATTTAACAGAATAATCGTGCTCTGGGCTTTTTTTTTGCAACGCGCCTTGGCGCGATGAGATGGCGCTTGCACTATACCTTAATAGTCAACACATTTTTTGCATACTAAAAACTAATCCAAAATGCTTAGCAACGGCGACTGCTTGGGTACTGCGGCCGGAGCCCCGAGGTCCGAGAAGCAGTACCCGGTACACGGATGGAGCCCCCGTTGCATTGATGCCCTGCTTGGTGCCTTGGTGCCCTGCGTTGAAGGCGCGCACCGCGTTGAAGCACTTCGTCGTTATCGATTCTAGGTTATCTTCAGGTGTTAAATATACTTCCTGTAAAAAACACACGAAGCATTTAACTTCACGCCTGTACTATTACCTAAAGTTCCATGATGAGCCTATAATATAGCCAAAAACTGGCTATTTATAACGCCATAACGTGCCTAAAATGTCTATTAAAAATCTTAACTTTGATTTGGCCAAGATACGTTTTGCTAAACAGTGTATTTATCCGTTCAAGTTGTCCTAGAATTTAAAATAGTTTTCCAAATAGGTACGGTCTTCATATTAATCATTCATATATATTACTTATTATATATATTAATATTATACCACGATCTATCGTCGCGATCATTGGTCCTTCGAGCCGGATCAATGATCGCGACGATAGATCGTGGTGGAGCAAAATGAAAGGTTGAGTGGACTGTTATAACATGTGTAATTATGAGATTAACATGAGATAAATTACAACGGTTAAATGGTCGGTTTAAATGCAAACAAGATATTGAGATACTTTAAGAAGTGCAAGCGCAGCCGTGCGAGGAGGTGTGCAACAGCTGACTGGTGTGGTGCAGGAGCCCGCGCTCGGCCGTCGGCCGGCTGGCGAGCCGTTGTCCCCGCACCCCTCTTTCACTGCCGCTGGCGCGCGGCGATGTTGAGATGGTAGACTCAACAGCCATGGACCGGACGACCCCCGCGTAGAACCTCCGGCAGGAGGCGTTTTGCCCCCCTAGATTGGGCAGGAGGCGCTTCAAGGCAGCCCCTGCCCGCTCCAGTCTGGGAGCCAAGCGTCGGAAATGCTCCGCGAAATTTCACCGGCTGTCGAGGACGAGTCCCAAGTACTTCATCGTCGACTCGACGCCGATGTGAACCCCTCCTGCCGTTATCTGGGAACCCGTCGGTGGCGCATTCCGAGGACCGTGAAAACACATGGCCTCGGACTTGTGCAAGGCCACCTCGAGTCCCAGTTGCCGGATCCTATCCACGATTGTCGCAATCCCGTGTGTCGCTATAAAGTCGGCCGCCGCCTGGTACGACCTCCCTTGCGCCAGGACCAGCGTGTCGTCAGCGTAGCAAACTACGCTGACGCCGCTAGGGAGGTCGTCGCGCAGCACCCAGTCGTACCCGATGTCCCACAGATGAGGCCCCAGGACCGATCCCTGTGGGACACCGCACGCCATCTCTCGCCGGTTCCATTCTCCTTGGGGACCGGGGTAGATGACGGCCCTGTCCGTCAAATAGGCCTCGACCACACGACAGAGGTAGGTCGGCATCCGGTGATACCGGACCCTTATGCAACTCCAGGGCAGGGTGTTGATAGCATTGGCGATGTCTAGAGACACCGCCAAGACGACCCCATCCCGGGCCACAGCATACCCCATCGTGAGGGCTCGCAGGCGCATGATGGCGTCGATCGTGGAGCGCCCCCTGCGGAAACCGAACTGTCTTTCCGCCAAATCCGGCCCCACCCGACCTAGGTAGATTTTGAAGTTTAAAGTAAACTTATTAAGACCTGATAGTACCTATAATGCACTCGCTAGCAATAAACTGGAATCACTTCATCGCGCGTTGCTCAAGACAATTTTTTTTAATTTCTATGCAATGAGCTGTGGATTGTGGTATATCACCTGAAAGATATTTTTTTTAGCTTTAAAATGATATCAATATGATTTAAAATTAATTAAATTTTCTACCTAAATTTACATAATTATTGCAATAGGTCGAAGTTGTGGACGTCTAAATGAATAGGAAGTAGGTAATGAATATGAAAATATATTTTTTTTATTTACAATTTATGTTATTTACCCCTTAATATTTTGTGTTAGCCCCCTGGCCCTAATGCCTGGCTGTAAACGGTTTTTCATTAATCGAGTGAGCTTTCTGATGTAATCCTGTGGGATTTCCTGCCACTCTTCGACTAAAGCAGTTTTCAGGTCTTCTATTGACGCCGGAGCTGGACATCTTCCTCGTACTCACCTTTTCAGCTCGTCCCATATTATGTTCAATCGGATTTAAGTCAGGGCTGAGGGCTGGCTAGTCTAGTGTGGAAATCCCGACTTCTACAAGGTATTGTCTGTCTAGTCACTGCAGCGGTGTGTCAGCGGGCATTATCGTGCATTAGCAGGAAATCTTGGCCTAGCAGAATGTCGTTGATGTATCTTTCTGCGGTTAGCCCCCCTCCCCGACCTCCACCAGGTACGAATATCAACTCCGTTTTTGATTAAATAGATATCCCCGCCAACATCATACAGGACCCATCTTCGTATGCCACTGTTTCTGCAAAACAGCATTGTGCGAATCGCTCCCCCGTTCTCCTATACTCTCTGTCGACGGTCGCAACCATGCAGGCACATCCTGGATTCGTCCGAGAACAGGACTCGCCTCCATTGCTCGATATCCCAATCTAAGTGATCGCGAGCAAACTGAAGCCTGGCTTGTCGGTGGGCTGGAGACAATTTAGGTCCCGTGGCTGGCCTTTTCGGGGTCAAGTTCGCTTCTTTAAGTCTTCGCCTCACTGTCCACTCGCTGACAGCCCTCCCTTGAATTTCTCTGAGCTACTGCTGGACGTCTACGCCGGTCAATTGTCGATTTCGGTGAGAAGAGGTGACAGTAAATCGGTCATCTCTCACCGAAGTGCATCGCTGTCGTCCAGATCCTGGTCTCCGGACTAAGTTTCCAATCTCCCAGAACCTCTTGTATACCTTCTAGACACAAGACTGGCTCAAATGAAGCTGTCGAGCGATAGTACACTGAGACAATCCTTGCTGGATTAGGATTACGACTCGAGCGGCTTCTATAGGTGTGGTTTCAATTTTCTTTTAGCTTCAGTATTCCCAGTGACGTGCAATATTGGACTGGTGATAAATTTTCATATACGCCCCCTTTTTGTAGGGTTTCAGGACTACCAAACAATATGGTGTTTTGTTTAAAAAAAAAATGTTTTTTGTTTTACGTTCCATGTTCCATGACATGGTGAATAATCTTTGGTTATGATATTGAAAGAGGTTGAAAGCTAACAAAATTGCCTTTCAAATTATATGCCACAATCTAGTTCATTGCATAGAAGTTGTAAAAATTTGTTTCGAGCAGCGGACGATGAAGTGATTCGACAACCTGGCCTTACAAAAAAGCAGTATTGTCACTAAGGGACTTAATAAAAACAGACAGTCAAAACTATAGGCACTTTAGGACCAAGGTACCTTCGCCGTAGCTTTGTACGCATATGTGAGCGCCTGAAAGTCTTGCTGGAAGAAGTTCCGAGGTGGAGTGTGGTTACTAACGGCTTTAGCCGCGACCGGAGGCGTCTTCAGCAGCACCAAGGTCACGGTGGGCAGGATGGCATCTTGCTGAAGACAACGAGCCTCGCGCAATGTGCACGGGTGATCTAGAGTCAGGCAATGAATACAATATTGTTTTTTTATTAATTGCGTTATTTACATTGTTGAGCAGAATAATCTTTGAACACAAGATGCAATGGATAAGGAATAACCTTCATCTATCATGCAGCAGAGTCACTAGTAGGCAGTATGAATGAGCAGCAAAGTTTTCAGGAACACCTAGACTAGAATGGAGCCAAGTACGATGGTGTCACAGGCATTGTTACATATTATGTTGACTGTTGATATGGTGATAGGTGGTGATAAAGAAAAATCGTACAAGAAAAATATTACCGAACATGAGCCATCCAGCTTGGGGTACGGGTTCCCTCTCAGTAAACGACTTAGTTATTTCCGACATCAAAGCTGGGTCCACACAACCAGGAACGTAGTTATCGTGCTGTGCAAGACATTCGTGTTATTAATCGATTATCACCACAATAATCATTTCATCAATAGTTAATAGTTATCGATTAATTATGCAATGGTCATTACTTTCTCATAGCGATCCATCACGCAGCGACGTGTTATAACAAAGCAACCGAAATCTTTCATTATGAGTTTCGCCACACCTTTGATATCTAATAATAAGAAAATTATTATTGGTTAACTAGAAATGATAAGAGAATTGATTTGAAGCGCTTCTCTCCTCAGGTGTTACATATAGTTGAATACCTGGGCAAGGGCAAAACTGTAGGTTTAAATCTCAAACCCGATACGTCATGTAGGTCGCGCGTTGGATAAAATGGGAAAGGTAGGTATTTACGGCGGGGAAATCTCCTGAAGTAATGCCCTGGTCCAGGGGATAAAAAATATTGTAGGACTATAGGACCGTGGTGGGCCATGGTGCAGTGATAGGTATTATTCTCAGTCAAAATACGTCTGAAAACGTGGGTATTATATGGGTCTATAAAAATCCCAAGCATGACAAGGAGATTGCAAGATTCTGTAGCTGGTCGCTGATGCTTGTCAATCAATGAATCAAATTACTCTGCTGGAGAACAAGGCCCATAAGCCAATATTCTTTTCATCGTTCCTGAGGGCCGTTACACAAGGCGCCCTGAAAACATAATCATTGCAGGACCTCGCCTATTTTTTTGCTGGAAGAGGGTATATATGAGGGGTGGATAATCAACATAAGTTTACCTATATCGAGTCCTGGTTCAACAAGCAACAACAATCGGGATGCCTCAATAGTAAGCAGGTGACGAATCGCGAAGATCTTCATCTGTTTAAGATGATCTTTTGGCAGATGTACGATGATATTCCTGACCATGTCCTGAGAATAATTAAAGATTTAGCGTTGGGCATTTTTTTTTTTGCAACACCAGCAAATTCATCTGCGATCCGGGATGAAAAGTAACCTATAAATCTTCTCCAAGTCCCAGGCTACCTATTTGACTTTAAGAATGGATCGATTCTGTGGTTTTGGCGTGAAAATGGTAACACACAGACAGACAGAAAGAAAGTAACTATCGCATTTATAGTAGAAATTGCAAAACCTTCATCATTAGATAAACCCGCGATCTCTCAAGCTGAGGTAAAAAATGTGTAGGCATTTCCAGCGGTCGTTTCGTGGCGTCGGTTTCCGTCATATTTCCCGAGGATAAATTAGTAAGTTCTGTAAGATAAAAATCAATCAAATATATAATATAGTTTGCAAAGTTGTTTTACACTCTTTGAAAATTATTTGCGAAAAGACTGTCTTTAAATAAAAGTGCTCTGTGGACTGTGTCAATCTTAGTTTGTCAACAGTAATTTATTTTTCTTACAACCAAAACAGGGCACTGCAATGCACTAAGGAGTCGTTTAACCGCTCACGTACTTCTTTTTATTTGGGACGGCAAAATTAACCTTGACGCGCCTTGACGTTTGGTATGATGGATCTACAGATTAATTAATCTTTATCGGTGATAACTGCTGGCTTCATGCACTACCGTCGTCAAACATTGGCACTATATTCGACATCACTACTTCCCGCCTCGCTGCTTCCCTATGAATAGGAGCTGCGTGTTGTTCTCCTCATCGCTGTCACTGTGGCGAAGTTGTCAACAGTCCAGAACACCACGGCCTGTCTTGCAGCCGAAATGCGGGATGCTTAGCGCGGCACGTGAACATTAACAACATCATCCGACGAGGTCTTGTTCCCCCCGACCGATCTCCATGTTCGGCAAGCCGATCCCTTGGGAAAGCGAGTTAAATATCTGGGAGTGATCATGGATCAGAACCTCTCCTTCGCTGAGCACATAAAGCAGGCGCGTTGGCGCGCCGCTTTCGCTCTCGGTAGGCTACACTCCGTCCAAAATGCACGTAGCAAGTTGTCACTGAAGTGCAAGTTGCGCATTTACACAGCGTGCATTAGGCCCAATATGACATAATGCCTGTGAAGTCTTTATCGTCATATCCATAGGATGCAGACTCTCCAAGACCGATTCCGGCCACAGGTTGCCCTTGGTTCGTTCGGAACGAAACCCTCCACCTCGCCTCGGTCTGAAAATCCGCACTATCCTCCAGTTCATGAAACGCAATTCCGAGCTTTCTTTGATAACCGTAAATCATCGCAATCCTCTGATTGTGAAGGCCACTGTTATGTCCCCAGTAGAATAAGTAGAGTTCGCCGGCTGAGACATATTCTTTCCGATCCCGATGACCCCAAAACTCTCTTCTAAGAAAGCAATAGGACCACCAGCATAATACACAAACACAGACAACCGCCATTCCTACATCGCCGCCGCGCCGGTGACCTCGCGCCCGTCGAATATGATCCCCCGACCCTTGCTCGACGAAGTGCCAGCCCGCGCCGTATCTGAGCCTGTAGCTTTAAATTCCCCGATTAATATTAATAATCAAGATATGATCCGACTTGGTGTCCCCCTATCAGTGATGCCCTGAGCCGAGGCCCGTACCCCACAGGGGGTACCCTCAGTGTGCAGTCGCTTAGTAATGTAAGTAATACGTCCCTGGCTGGAGACTTTGAGTTTTCTTAAGGCAACTACAGGATAGTCCGGTTAAAGTTACGACCTCTCAAGGTCAAAACCGAGATGCCATGGTTAAAAAAAAATTAGCTCTTTTCACCGTCGGCTGTATTAGAACTTAGAACCCAATGGCTTGGCACGCGACGAATGCAAGAGACCGGACGGCATGTCTTTATTTCCATAGAAGATGGGTGGGCTTTTAGCAAAAACTATAAAACCACACTCTACTTTTTTTAGTGTGGGATGCAAGGTGTGTCGATACTCTGGCGCCATCCCATCTTCCTGGCTTTGTGTGCTGTGCTGGCGCTGGCACTGCAGCTGCGGAAAACCTCAAGTGGCGAAAATATTATAACAACCCTATTGGTAACTATATTTTCGAGCCGTTTGGGGTTGAAACCCTCGGCCGAGTGCTCATGCTCTCTTTAACGAAATCTCGAAACGGCCGAGGTCGATTGACACTTCCGGTGACACAAGGGCTGGTTTTTACCTTGGCCAGAGGCTGAGTATTGCTATACAACATGGCAATGCCGTTTTAAAGTCTTGTGTGTATTGGTGGTTTAGAAACTCTTCATATAAACACAGCTCTAACAATTAAAAGTTTATTACGCAAACACAATATAAATTAAACACGAGTCGATCATCCTGGTCTACACGTGGATTAGCGCAGAATTGTATTGGTAGAGCGGCCGAACTGTAGGTAGCTTTATCGTAGTAATCATGTAGTAATGGTGTGACAGGTAGGTACTGTGTCACCACCAAGGAACTTAAATACCACAAGCGGGTCACCACACCGTCGCGTCAGTCCCTTGGGTACATTACCAGTCGACAGCGAAGGGGATGAATTTTTCGACGCTTTATTGTAGTACATACATTCGTTTTAGTTAAATTAGGATATAGAAACTATGTTATTAAAAAAAAATCTATACATACAAATAAATAATTATATTATATATAACTAAAATTATTAAAATCATCGATTGCGTTTCCGAACGTTTTGACTGGCATGGCAGTGATGCCCACTTAGGGTAATTTACCCTAGATTTAGGGTAAAACTAATACAGCAGGGTAAGTTTTAGGGTATTGTTTTTTAAGAGTATTTTTAGGGAAAGGTCCGTGTCGATTACGAGACTACTATAATATCAAACTACTTAGTAGAAATACGTCACGATGCCTTTAGTTTTCGGCCGGGGTTCAGTGGGGCTTAGATGCTGGTGGTAGTGGTGGTAATAAACGATTCCATAACATTACTAAGGTGGCATTACCTTTTTTTATCAGCACCAAAAAAATAATGTGCAGCCGTAGAGCCTTTTCTCTGTATTCAGTCGTCAAAACCGAGCTCTGTAGGTAATATGCTATCTTTGGCCATGACAGGCCTCCGTCACTCCATGTACTTGCGCGCTATAAGTGCCTACCACCCAGCCGAGCGGTCTCGGTCCGCCGGCGGATCAAATTCAGTGCGGTTTTCGCAAGCGAAGCGCGCGCACGCCGTTCAATTTTAATAGTGCTGTTCGTTCGTACGCGTATTACGATGCCGTGTGGTGCCTTATGTGCTGTAGATGGGTGTAAATCAAGCAAAAGAAGGGATTATTTTACCTACACACTGATGTCTATAATTATGTTTTATCTAGGTTTCTTCCACAGTCAGCACCAATCATCATCATCATCATCATTTCAGCCGAAAGACGTCCACTGCTGGACATAGGCCTGTCAGCACCAATATATAAAACAAAACAAACTTACAAATATAATAAAACAAACTTTAAAAAAGAGAACCGACTTCAAAACACTAAACCGTAAGAAATAATTTCTTCTTTGATGTCGGTGCTTTTTCGATTCGATATTACCAGCTGTTAGCACTAACATAAAAAAAAAAAAAAATATTTCTTGCGGCTTAGTGCTTTATTTGAAGTCGGTTCTCTTTTTTTAAGGCTTTTTTTTTAATTTCTAGTGAACATCTCCGAAGATCATCATCAAACTAAGAAGTATTATACTTATTTTAAAACGTTCTCCTAAATGTAACAAATCCTTTTCTGAAAACCGCATCGATATCGGTTTCAGCCAAACGCGAGATTATCGCGCACAAACATACATACCTACAAACCATACAAGTCAAACTTCTCAGTTTGGCCTGTATGTCTGATCACCTCCTTTTTTTAAGTTGGTTAAATATTTTATAAATGATAAATTTTTTAACTGCCACATAAAAGTCAGAACATATTCACAGTTCTCAATAACATAGATAAAAAGTTATGTTAATTTAATTTTATCGAAGAGGCAGCCCTGCGATTACTGTGGAATCGCGCGGTGCGAAGCAATCACTGCTGTACGCTTGAGCATTTAGGCGCATTTTAGCATACAGTGGTTGTTTGCGCGAGGGAGTAGGCAATTATCGTAATAGGTATTGGAAATTTTCTACTGAGTGAAGTATCTGTTACGTAGTAACTATTCAGTAATCTGTGGCCATGATGAGTAAAATTCGCAGTCATTAAACAGTACGTAATCTTGCGTTAACTTCACACCGTCAAAAACTATCATAGATAAATTTTACAATAGTATTTATTTACCTAAACAAAGATAACTATGCAGTCGATGCAGAGGACACATTTGTGATGTGAGAGTAAAAAATTAAGAAAAATAATATCGTTCTATTTGTAAAGTAAGAAAAAACTGAGAGAATTAATTTAGGGTATTTTTTCAAAATGTGAATCTGGGGTAAACTGCGACTAAGCCTGGAGTAAAGTGAAAACCAGGCCTGGCAACACAGCTATCAGTGCCATCCGGCCATCGTTTGTCTTCTCTTCTCTCTCATCCAGTGTTGCCAACCCGTACAATAATTATGGGGGCGTACGATAATTTGGCCAACGGTACGATGTACGATAGTGATTGTCCAATGTACGATAATTTTGAGCTTTGAAAAAAAAGAAAGTTCAATAAACAAAACGTATTTGTCAGAGAAAATAAAACGCAGAAAGTCAACAAATTGTCAAATATATCAACATCGACATGTAAATGTCTCGCTCTCTCTTTCCTTCACATTTTTTCACATGAAAAAACACTACAAAGTGAAAAATAACTTTAACTTTCGGAAGTCGGTGACTTTGGATATGTATTTTAATTTCCTTGTCACCAGTTACCGACTTCCGAAATTAAAGTTGCTTTTCACTTTGTAGTGTTTTTTTGGAAGTTGGTTGTTTTTTTTAACCGACTTCAAAAAGGAGGAGGTTCTCAATTCGTCGGAACCTTTTTTTTTCTGTTGTTTTATGTATGTTCCCCGATTACTCGAAGATGGCTGGACCGATTTGGATTTTTTTTTGTTTGAAAGGGTCTACTTCCCAGGTGGTCCCATGATCATCAAGTCAGGATCTGATGATGGGATCCTGGAGAAATAGAGGGAACTCTTCAAATTTTATAGGCACACGAAGAGATTTAGGTATTTTTTGGAAGAGTACTTTCTCGAGTTGTCTCATTTCAATTTGGTAAAGATCTGATGAAAAACTTTGGAGATAGGCAACGGAACTCCTCAATAAATGATAGCAAATGGACTGGGATTGCTGAAATCTCATGTCTGTCTATTGCTTACACCAGTTCATAACATAACATCACGCCGGTATGCTGTGAAGGGGTAAGCACATGTGAACCACTAAAAAGTGAAAAATAAAAACTTTTTCCAAAAAAAAACAACCGACTTCCAAAAAAACACTACAAAGTGAAAAATAACTTTAATTTCGGAAGGCGGTGACAAAAAATTCAAATACAGCTCCAAAGACACCGACTTCCGAAATTAAAGTTATTTTTCACTTTGTAGTGTTTTTTTGGAAGTAGGTTGTTTTTTTTTGGAAAAAGTTTTTTTTTTAAGTTTTTATTTTTCACTTTTCAGTTATAGTACCTACCCCACACCAATTCGAAATGTCATCATCCTTGGATTAAAAACAATGTATATTTATGCGATAGCAGCAATCGTGGTTGATTTGCTGTCATTTTTTGAAGAGTTCCGTTGTCTGTCTCCGAAACTAATCATCAGATCTATTTGAAATTCTATATAAATGGGACCACACGGGAACCACCAGCTTTCAAATAAAAAAAGAATCATCAAAATCGGTTCACCCAGTCGAAAGTTCTGAGATAACAAATAAAAACAACAGTCGAATTGAGAACCTCCTCCTTTTTTTGAAGTCGTTTAAAAATATTAACACTTGTTTCCATACGACTGCGACTTCACGTTTTATATTGTATTCTTTTGGTTTTCTCAGATAACTTCATCTTGTGACCTGTGATACACTCCGTGGTTGTGTGTAAAGTTTGGCGGTTTGTGGTGGAACTTGGCATATTTTCCCCTTTGAATAGTCATTGTCGTTTGATTAATGTTTTAGGTATTTTTCGTGATATTTTTCTTTTGCACTATAATTTTACCCACCATACGATAATTTCGACGTGGGAACTCGATAATTAGAACTTTTGGAGTTGGCAACACTGCTCTCATCTCACTCATCCCATTATCCCAATTAGAGGTGGGCAAAGTGTATCATTTTTGTGATTGGAATATTTGCATCTCGATCACTGAAATGATCCGAATCACTGATATGTTTCATTTGGCTCATTTGGATCTTCGGCTCAAAGGATATAAAATACAGAATGTTACGTATTACATTACGTTGCGGCCGCGGGCGCGAGTTCACTAAAATGGTTCCACAATGGACTTCTCTTGCTTATTGGAGGCATTTTAATAATAGAATAAGAAAATAAATGTCTTAGGGTAAGTATGTTA
Source organism: Antitype chi (assembly GCA_947359405.1). NCBI lineage: Eukaryota > Metazoa > Arthropoda > Insecta > Lepidoptera > Noctuidae > Antitype > Antitype chi. The sequence continues at coordinate 2,350,952 of OX375809.1, read as the reverse complement.
GTACCTAGGTATACCTTAGAAAGTCATTTACTACGAAGTACGAACACGTAGAATTATTATTTACACCCACATTAGTCACAGAAAGAAAGTCTCACAAATACTTAAAATTAGCTATACTATCACTAAGATAATACTAGGACTGAGTGTCTGAGACAAGTTACTAATCTAGTAAACTAAACCATTTACGTGATTCAATGTCTATTTACACAAAATTCTCACGTAAAGTCTCTGAGCTCTTAACTTTATGAATAAAAAGAAAGAAAGTAAGTCACGATAATCACTACGCAAAGAAATAGAAAACAGAACTATAATATTTTCGAAAATTACTACGAACGAACATAAACAAACAATCTGCCGCGTTTAGTGCAAACATTGTATGCAAAAACGACCGTATAGTATTTGATACGTAAGCGCCTTAGTGGCCATTTTTACATGCATAAATAACGACAACGAAAATTTGTGAGAGTTGAGTGAGACACATCTCATTTGGTATCTCTTTCTGACTTGTATAAATTGTAATTGTGTCGCCCGCTCATTCGCGACTCGTGTCTCAGTGGCTCAGTGTCTCAGTGGCTCAGTGTCTCAGTAACTCAGTGTCTCAGTCTCCCTCTCTCGCTCGCTCACTGCTCCGTCGCCTCGCGAGCGACGCGTCAAAGAAATGATTCAGATCCAAATGATGCGTTTGAAACGTTGTTACTGAACCAATCTTTTGAATCACTTCAGTGATCCGGATCAGTGAGTCGGTTCCGTAAAGAGTTACACACCTCTAATCCCAATGTCAATTCCACATGTTTTTGTGAGGTTATGTTTGCGTAACATTTGTTTTGTTCTAGGAAGCGATTATCGCTAATTACCGGCTCTGTTCAGTTTGATGTTATGACAATAGCCGGTATGAGGGTCAGATGTCGTATGCCTCATCGATAACTCACAGCAGACCTACAGAAACGCCATGTGATTTTACTCGCACGTCGTTCGCGACGAGGTCACGGTTTTTTCATTTATTTCCAGTAGGTATAATAATTGCGCCGTCCATTCGACGGATGACGCACTGATGAACAGCGTCCACTTATTCCGTAGTTGTGTAGTCAGTAGTCTAGCTGTTAGGATGTGCCACACAAAAACGAGTTACGAGGTACGAGTTGTCAATATTTTTTGTTTTAGTATTTTGCTTGTTAGCGCATTGATTGCGTCAGTTCTGTTTATATATTGCCACATCATAGGTACTGTATTTTAGAAAGTTTCTCGTTTCAGTATTACCTTCTCAAGATAACATTATTTCATAGACTATAGTCAGCTATTATATTTATGTACCTACCTACCTATGCAAATCTTGTTAGAAGATTGTGATTATAATTTTGTTTGTTTGTCAACATTGATTTCTGTACTGATCGTACTGGATAGCATATTTTTTTTTAGTTTTAAGTTTGATTTTTATTTTGAGAACTGTTGAACCTGAAATTCTGTGGCCTTTCAATATTGTAATTTTGTACATGGGAATCCTATTAGAACTCTACAGTTGTATCTACTAAAAAATAATTATTATGAGAAATTAAATCCAACTACTCAACTCTCATACTACTTTGTACACCTACATTTTGGCAAATAAATTACTTACTTACTTATCTAGATTCTAGTTGGATTTAATTTCTCATAATAATTATTTTTTAAATTGCGAGTCCACCGTTTCTTATTGTAATTGAAATGTAATTCAGCCATATCTTTTTTATATATAAAAATGAATCCCTATTTCCCTTGGTCACGGCATCACATGTGAACGGCTGGACCAATTTTGCTAATTCTTTTTTTGTGATGTCTGTTATTGTCAAGAGAAGGTTCTTATGAAAGAAAAAAAAACAAGAAAGTTGCACATTAATTATACCAATTTGAATACAATATTAATAGTTAAGGCAGGACAACAAATTAATCATTATATTATCAGTATTACACAATTCTTGATCCATTATAAGTAGCAACTTGAATGTTATTCTCATTAATAAAATATATTATGCAAAAATGAGTACAAATAAGTGCAGATCATTCCTATGTAAATATTTTATTTGTATTCTCCACGGCTACCAGATGTAGACGTAGATAAATTAATTAACTCACTTGACTTACATCTCAAAACATTCACACTACACTAAAATGTTCATCATAAAATAAACAGAGTAATATAATTTTAGATCTGTTGTTATAAAGGAAATAGATGATTATTATTTTCTTAAATACAATAGAACAACATTGAAATGTCTGTTTGTTATCAGCTTTTTATTAAATGCTTATAAAAGTATTAAACGGTATATATTTTTTTTTGTCTGTCTGTCGTGTCTGTTTTGGCTCATCTCTGAAACAGCTGAACTGATTTTGATGATTTTTTATGGGGATCCTTTGAACCGTAGGCTACTTTTAATAATTTGCCACGTGGGCAGAAGCTAATTATTTTTCCTAATAAAATTTCTTCAACTAACAAAATCAACTTTGGTCACTTTTATAGCTTCAGAAAAATATAACTAGGTACTTAATGGTATTATGGAGGGTAACTATGGAGTTTCTTTCCCATTCTTCTCCAAGAGCAACTACATTTTAGCAACTAAAATCAAGGGCAACTAGAATCTATTCTATTTTCATGTAAATGTTAATGTTCAAAAGTACTTTTAAATGGCCTACTCGAAATAAATGACTAATGATAAGTAATAACAGTCGCACGGGTCGAACGATCAGGTTAAGCTACGCTTGCCGCGGTTGGTCCGTGGATGGGTGACCTTTATGTGTCAAGACTCAAATCACGTTTCAGGTTGTCAGAAGCCCGAAAGTCTGTCAACCAATCTTACCAAGGGAACTGTATTGCCCAGTAACTGGGTTGTGGAGGTCAGATAGGCAGTTGCTTCATGTAAATACTGGTATTCACCTTCATCTGGTTGGACTGGAAGTTGACTCCAATATAGTTGCGAAAAGGCTAGGCAGATGATGACTTAGAACAAATTATTTGACCTTATTTTATTTCAGGAGGCTGTTCGAAAGTTAAACGTGCTTCAATCAAACAAAGCGACCATTGAACAGATCCGAAGAGAAATAAGAACGGGTCAAGTAAGTAGCACCCTAGCTCAGATAACCAAGGTAAATGTTGTTGTGATATCTTGCACTATTCGCCTGATTGCACTGTGGGTTGTTATTTTATTGTGGGTTGTCTCAGGGATGGACGCCGGTTTGGGTGTTACCATGGTTTCGGTACTTGATTCTGAAACTCCCTGCATGGACATTTTTGGTCAGTGATAAAAAAAAAAACTGCTGTTTCATAGAAAACCTTAAAACCTAGACGCTCAAAATGAATGGCAGAGTTTTTTTTTAATAACCGACGTTTTTACGATACCTCATTAATGTTGTAATAATTCATCAAGCCATTTAGGCTACTCTCGAATAACATTACCCTTCTTTTGGGTCAGTCGGGTAAAAATAATAAATACGTTAAGTGATGCTGTATGACTGCATGTTAGAACGCTATGATTATAAAAGACTTTAAACGGAAATAGAATTTGGCTATCATAACGGAGCTCGGAGACACAATAAGTGGTCAATACTTTCCATACAAACCTAGTGTGTCAGCGTGTTACAACCCGTTACAAACTTTATGGCACCTCGAATCGGAACAGGAGGCGAGTCGCTGCGCAGTAAGTCCACATCAAAGAGTACTATAATATAACGACCACATTCTCTATCTTCACTCCCGCTGCACTCTGTTGAATTCTCAATGCTCGCTTCAACACAGAGAGTTGAAAATCTAGTGCACGATAAAATCCCGTCGCGATTTTATTACGTCCGTGTGAATGTCGACTATTGCTACGTTTACACTGTCGCGATAACGCGAACTACACTTCGTGCGCTCTCTCTAGCACATTGCGCGACGGCGCGCGACGTTGGTTGTATGTACAGACGCCAGCACATCAAGCTACCCCAATCTGTCAAATTTTCCCAATTGAACATGAACTTTATGCTTCTGTAATAAAGTTGAAAATCTATCAAAGAAATTTGACAGATTGGGGTAGCTTGATGTGCTGGCGTCTGTCCATCATAGAGAGCGCTACTTGTAGTTCGCGACAAAGTAGCCGTAGCATAACAAAATTATGTGTCAGCGGGGGTGAGGTGTGCGGTACTGCGCAGCGAGTAGCGCACTTCAGAGGGTCTACTCTTTAGGCACGAAATCCGTAGTTTCAGCCGAAGTTACGGAGAGTAGGCTCCCAGGAAGGCGGCTCTGTTGGCCTACTCTCTATCTTTATGGTGATAACTGATAAAGCTAAACGCGTTATCACGAACTTCAAGTAGCGTTCTCTCTGTTGTATAGACGCCATCACGCCAGCACATCAAGCTACCCCAATCTGTCAAATTTCTTTGATAGATTTTCATCTTTACTACATAAGTTTAAGGTTCATGTTCATTCATGTTCAATTGTGAAAATTTGACAGATTGGGGTAGCTTGATGTGCTGGCGTCTGTACATCGAGACGTCGAGCTATGTACGACAGATAGAGCGCTACTTGTAATTCGCGATAACGCGACAGTGTAGCCGTAGCATAACGCTCTTTCGGCGCCACGAATTTTATTAGTACCAATTAGTAGTATCGTATACAGGTATATAGTTTAGTATCAATTAGGACGCTGCCGACGCGTATATTCCGCGCGCTGTGGGCTATCAATATTAATTTGTCGTCAGTCACATTATTATAACAATTTACTAACAAGACAAGTACTTGTAGTACCTACCTGGTTACTATAAACATCAATCTTCTATGTCAGCCATTACGGGTCGCCAGTAACTCGAATGTTTGATAGCCAGTCATGGTAATGGTATTGTATTAGTGGACCTAACTGACTCAGGGAGGTCAGATAATAATCAGTCGCTCCATGTAAGATATTCAGCTGCACCCGGTTGGACTGAAAGCCGATCTGAAACGAAAAGGCTAGGCAGAAGATGATGAGCCACCATTCGAAAGATATTATAGTTATAAGAGTTAAATAAATAAATACTTAAATAAAGTTGATATGGCTTGTATTTATCCGTGAAAACCCCAAGCCTATGTCCGTTTATAAATGCCTATTTAAAACCACGCTGTTGGATATCCAACATTTGGCTCAGCGGCGAAAGTTGAAAATCCGATAACGCGGTTTTGTGTAGGTATTCGTGTAGGTGTCGCGTAGTCAAAATTATAATCAAACCGCCCTTCAGTGTTAGTGCAAGGGGCATTAGAAGAATCATAATATTCGGCACTAAATATTATTTGGTACATAAATACTTACTATGATAAGGCTATACGACCAGCACTCAAATAAACGATAATTACGATAAAATATTGTGAATTTACCCTATGAAGGCATTGTATTGAATAAGCAAGGTTTCACATAAACATTTTCAAGCAATTACTTTTAAATAGCACCTCATAATCATCATCATTTCAGCCGAAGGACGTCCATTGCTGGACATATAGGCCTCCCCCAAGCTTTGCCACTTTGACTGGTTCTTTGCATTCCGCATCCAGCGGATTCCTACGGCCTTCACAAGGTCATCGGTCCACCTTGTGGGGGGCCTTCAAACTCTTCGTTTTCCGGCGAGCGTAGCCTAGAACCTATGATTCACTTAACAATGGAAAATGATTTATCTGGTTTCTTTGTCTAAGCTCAAATCATTATTCATTGAATAATAGTCCAGCTGTGGGTAAATTTGGCTGAAAATGTAAAAATCCAATACACAATACGTACCTACGACTTACAGCATGTTGTTAGAGGGATTTCACTTCTATAAAAGAGCTGCAACTTGCTTGAAAATAAGGTCAAGACTTAAGATAATCATTTTTCATTTGTTGAATGTATGCATGACATCACATTTGTTTTTTTTTATGTTCTTTTTTATTCGCCGCTTATTACTCTGGCGAAATGTGGGTGTACCTACCTACTATAAGTACACCTCTGTTCAACCCTTCGGGGAAATTAGGCGTGATGTTATGTTATAGTAAACAATTTTGAGTTTCTTCTCTTCCTAAAGTAAAATAAATAATAGAGAGGATGAGAATTACACTTTCACCATAAAACAACATTCTGTATGCTTATACAGGATAATTTTTGAATCAGGTTAAAAAAAATCCCTGTATACGAATTTGTGTGTCGTTATATTATATAATATTTTTTAACAAACATTTCAGAAATGCACAAACCTAGAGGATATGGAACACTATTTGTCGAGAACTGGAGTGAGCCTCACAAAGTTAGATGAACTATCTGTGATACACATAGCTGGGACCAAAGGAAAGGTAATTTAAAATGTTATGAATTTAGAAAAAAAAAAGTAATTATTAGGCACTAGCTTTTGCTTAAGGCTCTGCCTGCGTGAAGGTCGGGTATGATGCCACGCGAACGTAATACCGGGATAATAAGTCCTAATCCTGCACCCTAATTGCATAACTCACGATCAATCATAATCTGTTTCAATTTGACAGTTCAACACAATTCATTGCGTTATTTACGTTGCTGAGCAGACACATTTTCCGAACAGATGAAGCAATGGATTAACAATCTGTTTCAAAAACTTTCAGATTATGATTGATCGTGCGTTACGCATTTAGGGTGAAGGTCATGCTCTCTAAGTGTGACAAATTTTATCCAATTTCGTTTAAGGAGTGACAGACAGACAGTTTCGCAATTATAAAATAGTAGGCGTGACTACCGAGATGACGACTAATAGAGTAGTATGGCAGAAAAAGACTAGTTGCGCCGGCCCCAAATGAATTGGGACAAGGGCAGAAGAATGATGATGATCATCTAGGCTATAAGTGACTACTGCTGACCATCGGCCCCCCAATGGCCTCCGCGCTATAAGTGACTACTGCTGACCATCGGCCTCACAATGGCTTCCGCGCTATAAGTGACTACTGCTGGCCATCGGCCCCCAATGGCCTCCGCGCTATAAGTGACTACTGCTGGCCATCGGCCCCCCATTGGCCTCTGTGCTATAAGTGTGACTACTGCTGACCATCGGCCTCCAATGGCCTCCGCGCAATAAGTGACTACTGCTGACCATCGGTCCCCAATGGCCTCCGCGCTAAAAGTGACTACTTCTGACCATCGGCCCCTCAATGGCCTCCGCGCTATAAGTGACTACTGCTGACCATTGGCCCCCCAATGGCCCCTGCAATTAATGTTTATAATTGAAATCGGCTTTATGCCTTCAAGGTTAATCAATGACAATCAATCAATCAATCTTTATTGGTGAACACAGGTATTACACTATAGGTCTTATGTATACATTTTAGTTGAGCTCTATGTCCTACCAGTGAAATTGTTGTACAAATATATTAGTTTTTTTTAGTAGATAATAAGTCTGAATGTATACAATACAATGTCATGTCAATTAAATGTATCAATAAGCAGTATAGTAATAATAAATGATTAATCAATTATTATAATTTATTTTTACATGCATGTCAATGGTAAATTAAAGGGCTAGTTATGTCATATTTCATCATGTTGAAGGTAATGTCAATTAAATGTATGAATAAATAATTAATCAATTATAATTTATTTTTTTGTCATGGATGTCAAGCTCAGAGGACTGTTACCTTCTATCGTCTTTTACAAAACCCACGATTAATGTCCACTGCACTTAAATGACTAACTAAATTAAAAGTCTTATAAAACTTTGTGTCTGAAAGTCTTGTGTACTTAGACGACAGAAGCAAAATGATGTTCTTTATGCGGCTATTATTTAAGTTATAATAGCCGCATGAGTCGATCAGGTTAAACTACTCTTGCCGCGGTTGGTCCGTGGATGGGTGACCATCTTTACATAATAAGACCCCTCCGTGCCGCGGAAAGCCGTTAGTCCCGGCTGTCATTCGTGGATCTTTGACAGCCATTAAGAGTCGCCAGAAGCCCGAAACTCTGGCAACTAGTCTTGGCAATGGGTATCAAATTACTCACTATAATAAGATGTGGAGGTCATGCAGTTGCTCCATGTAAAATATTGGTATTCAGCTGTATGTGGGTAGACTGGAAGCCGACTCCAACAGCAAAAACTGGATATCCAAGACCATGTTTAGTAAACATGGCATACATACATTACACACTGAAAAGCCATGCGATTGTATTGTTACAAAATATTCTTTACGCATTGTAACCGTTTTATACCTACATAAGCCGTGCACCCGATGGTCTCATCGGCAAAAATATGGAACTTCCATAGAAACTTTCATTCCCTATTTACCTAACCCGTTTAGGATATAAGATGATTTTTCATAAATCTTCCTTCGTGCGAGGCGCGGTCCGAGGGGGGGGGGGGGGTCATGAGCCCCCCAAAGCCGTAAACGTAAACCTTAAAACAGTAATTTCTCTAAAATATAATTTTTCTTATTAACATGTTGGTAGTGTTTGTCTGTGACCCCCCCAAAGGCTTTGGCTGCGACCGCGCCTGCTTACGTGTTCACCTTCGATAAAAACTCTAGTGCATTGTTTCTAGGACCTCCAGGGGTTTAGGCTGTGCATGGACTGTCAGTCATCATCATCATCAGCCTACAGCAGTCCACTGCTGGACATAGGCCTCTCCAATTTCACGCCATTTAACTCGATTCTCGGCAACTCTCAGCCAGTTGCTACCAGTAACCCTGCGAAGATCGTCACTCCACCTAGCTTGAGGGCGTCAGTATATTAATGAATTTAAGAATTTATGTAGATTTAGAGGCAATTCAGAGACGTCACGCTAGACTGGGCATTGTTTGGTGAATAAACTCGAATCAAAGACATTCAAGCAAACGTGTCTCTTAAACATGGCACAATACATTTCATATTTGACTGTCCTTATCAAAAGGCCCGTCTAAATTTTCAGGGTTCAACAAGTGCGATGTGCGAGTCCATCCTCCGTCACCACGGGTTCCGTACAGGGTTCTACTCGTCGCCGCACCTTGTGGCGGTGCGCGAACGCATTCGACTCGACGGCCGTGTGATTTCTGAGGAAAAGTTCGCGAGACATTTTCATCAGGTCCATGATATGCTGGATGGAACTAAGGTAGCTTTTGATAAACACATGGTTATGTAATATTTAAATACCATTTGAGACGGATCTTGCTGGGCATTTTACAACACTTTAGAATAGAATTACACATTATTAGGGCCTGACGGTGGAAAGGGCCACTTTTCATATGAAGTAGGACCAGAACCCTAATTGTGTAACACCCTATTAATCATACTCTGAATGATTTTTAAGGTTATTGCAAATACATTGCTCAATATGCCCGAAAAATGTGGGTGCTCAACAACGTAGGTACTTAAATAACGCAATGAATGTTGTTAAACTGTCAAAATGTAAGCCATTCCTTCTGTTGGATTACCCCGAACCAACAGAATAGCGTAGTCTTGGATGACTGATGGTTTTCTGAGAAGTTAGCCGCTACTAATTACAGCGGGCATAAGCTGCTTCTCTATAGTCTCTTGTAACTTGTTCTGACACAAGCCGAAAGAGATCCGTTCCTATGTTTAATACTTATTCAAAATCAAAAATCAAAAGTCATTTATACAAACTAGGCTGAGAGTCAGCTCTTTTTGAACGTCAAAATTACTTAAGACAGTTCCCTCAAAACGCCCGCCCTTCACCACTTCCTAGTGCTTTAGCAGGGAAGAAGTGGCGCAACAAACTCCCCAGCAGCAGCACAGCTATCGGTTAAGTTAGAAGAAATTAATTCTATACAATGGTAGGTAATTAACATTACGAAATACAAAAAACATTAAATTTGCCATATGTCAGCTAGCACGCTCAAGTAGAAATAAATAATAATAATAAAAAAATATCTGAAGATGTGTATAGACTGCAGCTCGTTGGTCTTGTGCTCGCAAGCGCTACTGCTAAGCACAGCTCTTGAGGTCGACTCCCGGGTCAGACAATGTGTTATTGGATTTTTCTATCTGGAATTTAGCAGTAGCGGCCTGGAGTACGTATTTGTGCCCGGCTGATGGCAATAGGCTCACCGCCTATTACATAGGACTTAAACTGTAATGTGTAACCATGTAACACTATCTTTCCAGGCGTTTGAGGGAGATATGCCGAAGTACTTCGCGTTCCTGACCGTGATGGCTTTCAATGTGTTCCTCAAGGAGAAGGTGGACGTCGCCATCGTGGAGGTGGGCATCGGCGGCATTGTAGACTACACTAATGTTTTAAGGTAGGATATCCTGATTATAGTTATTCTATAACTACCCTTATTGCAATCCAATACGCTTCAAAAAATAGATGGGCAATAAATTAGATAAATAGGACATACCCCAAACTCATCTTCGCCATCAATGTATATAAAAAAAATCTAAATTTCTATCAGTATGTAGCGCCATTTAATAAACACATAATATCATGCCTGTAATCTCTGAAAATCCAAATTACGTCACTTATGTTTGAAGCCCCTGTGATATGGGGCCGTTTATGAATTTGGAAAAATCTTTGAGTGTCAAACCAGAACTGACCAGAAGTTTGTACTCTTAACATTGGTTATACTTAAGCTTTTGCATATGGTGTGACCATTTGGTATCGCTAGTGTGTTTCGTTACAATAACAATGCTTCAAAAGTAACATCTGTGTTTTACAGAAAGGTCCCAGTCGTTGGTATAACAGCATTAGGGTTGGACCACACATCGATATTAGGCACGACACTGCCTGAGATCGCGGCGGCCAAGGCAGGTATCATGAAGACTGGGTGCGAGGCCTTCACGGTGGAACAGCCCCCAGAAGCTATGGAAGTGCTGAAAAATTTTGCTAACAGTTTTAAGGTAGGTAATCAGATTTTCTGATAAAATTAGACTGTTAGATACGGGACACAAGTAAAACAAACGACGGCCGTGAACGCACTGACGCTTTATTTAAAACATGCTAGCGCGGGCACATGGGTGGGGCGCGGGGTACGGGACGCAACGCGGCGCTGGCGCCGTGTGCGCAGGCCGATCGCATATGACCGCGCATCGCTATACATTAGCTAGTACATAACAGAGACTCATGATTATTTCTAATAAATTGTCGAGAGCAGTGGTGACCCAGTGGTATTGGCCATGCCTTACGAGTAGTAGGTCGTGGGTTCGAACCCAGCGAGGCGCTTTTTTTTGCCGTTATTGAATGTGTATTTATTTATGGACAAAAAACAGTAACTTTGTGTGAATAATTTCGTCACCACTGGTCTCAAAAACTGTGAAGGAAACCTCGTGAGGAAACCGACACGTCCTAGAACCAAAACTTCGAAGACATATTATGTGACATCTACCAACCCGCACTGGGCTTGCGTGGTTGATTATGCTGTTCATTACATTCACCGTCAACATTCACCGTCAGTGTAAACCACGACGAAGGTGGTGTGACGATCTGACAAGGTTGGCAGGGCCAACATGGCCAGAGATCGCACGAGACAAGGAAGTTTGGAAAGAAATAATAGTTTAAAAAACTAAAAAACACGCTTTAAAAACCAAACTAAAAAAGGAGAAAATAATTTAATTCAATTAAAAAGCGTGAGGTGCTTGACATTAATTGATTACAAAAATACCTCAAAAAGCGCTTTTATATTTATTTTCTATTTTTAGTTCTGCTAACTACAAAAACGTATTTTTTTTTCTCAATTTTTTTTTAAATTATTGAATTGTCATCGGTCCTCAACAAGTTTACAAAGTTTCAATGAAATCTGACCGTTTAAAGTGGGTCAAAATCGCGCTCAAAGGAGTCGGTTACATACAAACAAACAAACAAACATACAAGTGAAGCTAATATAAAGCGTGTAAAAAGAGAGGTCTTTGTCCAACAAAATATGGTCACAAAAACAAATGTTGAGTTGTTTTCAGCTAAAATGTCAAAGTCGATAAATGTCATACATAACTATAATTAACTGCTTTTTGTTATTTTCAGTGCCCGCTAACGGTAGCGCCTCCCTACAAAACCTACACATTCCCGACCACAGAACGAGCCATTTTGCCAATAGATGTGGAAGCATACCAAATGAACGCCTCCCTAGCCATACAGCTAGCTCATGCCTGGATGAGAATCACCAAACCAGTACACAGGAAGAACGGCCTAATTAAACACGTCGTTAACGGTCAAAATGGCGTGACCAAACCAGTATTAGAAACCGTAGTGAAATGTGTGACGAAGGAGACTATGACAGGGCTGACTTCTTGCAAATGGCCGGGAAGATACCAGGTTGTGAATTCTGACTATGCGAAGTTTTATTTGGACGGAGCACACACCAAAGAGTCTATGGAGATTTGCGCGCAGTGGTTTAAGAATCGTAATAGGTGAGATGGTTTAAAATCTTTATTATTTAGCAGAACATTCAATACAAAAATGGAAAACTAAACTGCGTTTGTGCATGACTCACATGACTGTGCAGTTATAAATAAAGTATCTTTAGTTTTTTTTACCCAATGTGGCTGACAGGCGCAGTCCGAGGGGGGGGGGGTCCTAGGGGTCATGACCGTAAGCGTAAACCTTCTTAAAATAGTAATATCCTAGTAAGAAAGTAATAGTAGTATCCTTAGTACGTTCTCGTGGGATAAATTCCGAGCACTACGCAGGCGAAGCCGCTGGCAAAAGCTAGTACCTACTTAATAAATACATATTCATTGCTCATAAGCTTTATGTGCAAAAAAGTCTTATTTACTCTTTTTTCTTATTAATATGGAGTCTTTGTCTGTGACCGCGCCTGGTGGCTGATGACACAGAATTGATTCTGCCAAAGCGTTAGTAAATCTACGTGACACTCATAATATCTAGAATATAATTCCAGATATTGTGAGTGTCACTATAATATTACATCTCCTGAAGGACTAGGCAGAGGTTTCTGACACCCACATCTCCCCAGCTATGTCGTAAGTCCATGTATGTTATAGGGGGCGATGACATATTTTAAAATAATTATACATTTATTTGCATAAAACCACGGTGGTAAAAATACAATTTAGAACAATACATGTTTTGCCCATATAATAATCGGCATGCAATTATTTTTTTCATAGGTAACATGAATTAACATTTTGTCAATGAATTTTTAACAGTATAGAAGCTATTAGCACATAACATTGCCATCAACCAGGCATAAACGAGACCCTGGACTCCTACTGAGAAGTTCCAAATACAAAAATCCAATAACACTGCGCAACTTGGGAATCGAACCCAGGACCTCGTGCTCAGCAGTAGTGCTTGCGACCACTAAACTAACGAGAATTATATCAATAAAATTGTAATAATAACCTTAGCATTTCCTTTGCAGATTTCATGACAAAGTACTGATATTCAGTGCTACAGGCGACAGAAACGCCGAAATCCTACTTCAACCACTAAAACATGTGGGCTTCAAATCAGTCTACTTCGTAATTCCGACCGCCCACAAAAATATAAGCCAAAACAATGACAATTACTCCTTAGTAGAACAAGAAGAACTCATTGCCAGATGCGAAAAACACGCAGAGATCTGGCAACTCTTACAAGAAAGCTGTATCAATGTAACAGTAGCTAGCTGTGTGGCAGATGCCTTAGCCAAATTGAAGAAACAAAATATTGTCGATAGATCGTCCGTGTTGATCACAGGATCATTGCACTTGGTTGGTGCTGCATTATCTATATTAGATCCTAATTTAAGTAGTTGATTTTTGAGTGAATTTTATTAAAGTTTATTGTGTTAATTTTTCGCATTTATTTTAACAACCTTCCAATAGTTCTTCCATCATCAAAGCAATTCCCCAGTTTAATAAATGTTGTTTGTTGCCTAGACATTCAATAAACAATATAGAAACCTTGTTACCTAACAAACTATATGTATTCAATGTTGAAGTCTTTCTCAAAAAGTTTTACTTCAATTCTACCCTGACCATATTTTACCAGTACAAAGAAAAAACCAGTTTAAAAAATATACTATGTTTAATAAATAAAAAGTAACTATAATATTTATGTACAACTTATTCCACAGTTAATTGCGTATCACTAGTATCTAACAGCCGATCTACGTCAGTTAGCCAACTTATCAGTCTATCTAAGTAGCCCCCATCTTGCTTATAACTTAACAGTAACAACTGCGTATGTTGATATGCAGTTGGTTGCTGAAGTAAATGTTCAAGTCTTTTATCCCTCAAAGACAAAAGCTTTATGAAAATAATTGCTATCAGCATCCACTGTATCGGCTTAAACATGATATTATTTGCTTTTAACTTAAACGTATTTACCAACAAACGAATGTCCGAACTTATTGAAAAACTGAGTAGACCCAAAGTTTGGAGAATGTCAGGTAATACTTTGTTTAAATGTTGACAGACAATTCTTCTACGCAGAGCGTTCTGTGAGTTTTTGTCAACTAAAGGCAGGTTTGTTCGGTTTTCCTCTTCTACAATCTCTGGGGATTGTATAAGTTCTTCTTTCACTGGTTCCGTTACATCCGTCTCTCCTGAAAAGAACGCTTTTACTTTTAATTGCATTTTTTTACTTTCCTCCTGCAGCATTGTATAGTTAGGCAATGGTTTTGTCTCTCGTTTCAGTGCTTGATTGTCTAATTTTCTGTCTTCCAACTCAAGCATATTAAGTTTCTTACATAATGCTTGGTACTGATCATAGACATTGGAACTATAGAATATTCCTTTTGCAAAATTATTCAGATATTCTTTTATATACTCTCCTTTGTCTGCCACCATTTCTCGAACTTTCTCTTCACCAAATAGAAAGAGAATGGTGTCCAAAGTAAACCATTCAGCCAGACATTTTTCAACTTCAATGGTTAGTGCCATTAGTAAAGGTTGCTTTTTCTGTGGCAACTTTTTATTTGATTTAGTTTCTTTGGTTTCTTCGTCAGCAGTAGAGGCAGGAGTCATTAGTATTGGGTCAATTTTCTTCTCCGGTTTTTCGATGATGTCACCTACAATGTTAAATGGATTGGGTGCTGGTTTAAGATTTTTCTTAGCAGGTACTTCTGTTTCAGCATTTGAGTTAACAGATTTCCCAGAATTTGGTTCAAGTGTTTCTGAATTACTGTCCTTTATTTCATGCTCAGGATCAACAGTTACATCCGGTTTACTGGATGTGTTGTCATCACACTTTAAGTTAATATTGGCTATTTGTTCATTGATTATTTCCATTGATTTATCTAAATTACTCTGGTTATCGGTTTCACTGTGTTCTGATTCATTTCTTCTGTTATTGGATTGTTCATTGTTTTCATAATTTTCATTTTCGGCATTAGGAGATATATCTTTAAGGCTTGCTTCAGCAAATTCGTTGATAGAAGTAAATGCTTTCGGTTCTGAGATTTTAACTCTTTTAATCAATGTTACATCTACCTCTTCACCCATAGTACCAACATCGTGTAAGTTCAAGAGGTGGAAGGTTGGTATGTTCTCATACTCCCTGAACCAAAGGGGGCTAGTCAGCATCTGCTTTTTGACATACATTGCAGAGTTATAACATGAGTTACTACAAAAATTCTTCCTAGCAGTGATGTCGTAAACCTTGTTGGTCTTCATAGATATTCTGTACTTCTGTTTAGGTATATCCTTAATTGACAAAGCCTTCTTACATAGCGGATAGCCACATAAATGGATTATAACTCTTTCTTCTATAATATCTTCGAAGTGCGCCTGGTTGATGTCTGGAAGGCACTGTAGTAAGTATGCTTCGGTAACGCTCGGTTCCAAAAGGCTCTCGACAATCTGCTGAGCCCTAGCATTACACTCTCGCTTCTTTACAATTGCTTGACGTATTTGCTCCTTAGTCATCTGCTCAATCTTTGTGGGTCTCTTCTTGGGGTTCTGGTTGCGCACTTCCATGTTTTATATATTTGTGATGGGCGAAAGAACTCAAAGAACTGTAACTTGGGCCAGTGCGTCGCCTTATGGGTGAATGATATCCTATTTTTAGGAAAAAAATTTTTAGCTTAGTACGCTTTGCTAGGATAAATATATAGATAAATGTAAATTTCCCTATATAAAAATGTACTCTGTGATGTAAATGCTGAAAGCTCGTCTGGACTTGTTTAGACATTGACATTGACAATTTGATAGACTTGTGTAAGTAATGCGATCAGTGTTGCCAGTACCTGCGTCGACTTTTGGACGATTCACTACCTGAAATGGGACGATTTTTGGAGAAAAAGGACGGCTGGAGAAATATAATTTGTTATGATTAAATGAGAAAAAAGTATATATAAAAGGGCGCGAGTACTGTTCTATTTTTAGGGCAAACAAATAAAAGTGTTTGCTTTTTTTAAGATGTTCAATATTTTTAACCGACTTCAAAAAGGAGTAGGTTCTCAATTCGTCGGAACAGTTTTTTAATGTATGTTCCCCGATTACTCGAAGATGGCTGGACCAATTTTTTTGTTTGAAAGGGTATACTTCCCAGGTGGTCCCATGATCATCAAGTCAAGATCTGATCATGGGATCCTGGAGAAATAGAGAGAACTCCTCAAATTTTATAGGCACACTTGAAGCGATTTGGGTAGTTTTTGGAAGAGTACTTTCTCGGAGTGATCCCATTTCAATTTGGTGAAGATCTGATGAAGAATCTCCTCAATAAATGATAGCAAATGGACTGGGATTGCTGAAATCTCATGTCTGTCTATTGTTTACACCTGTAGATAACATAACATCACACCGGTACGCTGTGAAGGGGTAAGCACATGTGAACCACTAAAAAGTGAAATTAAAAAATAACTTTAAAAAAAACAACCGACTTCCAAAAACACTACAAAGTGAAAAATAACTTTAATTTCGGAAGTCGGTGACTTGGGATATGTACCTATTTTAATTTTTTGTCACCGCCCTCCGAAATTAAAGTAATTTTTCACTTTGTAGTGTTTTTTTTGGAAATCGGTTGTTTTTTTTATGTTTTAATTTTGTATTCCGTGCATCCATTATGTTTATTTTAATTTAGCACAAAGCACACGCAGTTCAGTTTTAGACCTAAATCAAAATAATTAAACATCAAAACAAAAAGTTTAAACCGACTTTTATTGATCAAGAAGAAAAATCTGCCCACTAAAACCACTGCTAAAACAGTATTATTATAAAATGTTTTTAATGAAAGAAACTCGCATAACGAAAACTCAATTTCAAATTAAACACCGCCGAGCATCGTAGTAACTCATACATACGGCTACACATCAAGCTAGGTATACTTTTCCAGCATAAGCTGATCTCGCATTGTATAGGATTTCCGTACAATGCGACATCAGCGTAAACTGGAAATGTACCTATATAATTATATTGATGTGTAGCCGTGTGTACGTAATGAATTCAGCTGAATAACCGAGTGATTGTGGTTGTTTGT
This sequence comes from Antitype chi, assembly GCA_947359405.1. Classification (NCBI taxonomy): domain Eukaryota; kingdom Metazoa; phylum Arthropoda; class Insecta; order Lepidoptera; family Noctuidae; genus Antitype; species Antitype chi. Next base: position 2,333,642 of record OX375809.1, on the reverse strand, counting down.
GTGCGTGGAACGTGCAGGCAAGCGATATGGGATCACTGTGCGTGGAAAAAGGATGGCTGGCGTTATTGTATTCACCAGAAGTGGTCTGAAGTTGCATTCACACGCCGCGCGTTTCGTTTTTACATAAAGTTTTACGCGTTTTTGTAATCTTTAAAACTGCGTGTTGTTATTTGTATTTTAAACGCATTTTTGTAATAGTTAGCGGATAAAAGTAAATGATTATAGTTGGCTATTTGAAAAGGGACGAAAAAGGGACTGAATGTATGAACGGACATCGAAGGGACGTAAAGATGTCTAAACGGACAAAAATCGTCCCTTTTGGGACGTTCTGGCATCCCTGAATGCGATGTTGCATTGCGCGTCATATAACTCGACCGCGTACTGTAGCATTACACATGACTTGACCAAATTAATCATGACACATGACTCTCAAACATGACGCGCGGGCCATGACGCGCGTTTCGACGTTCGTAAACTTCTATCTCGGTCATTTTCGCTCTGTGTGACTGTGTGCAAGTGAGAAGGAACATGCACCGCGCGCCGGTCGTTTGGGAGCGAAATAAGTGAACTATTATTTAGAACCGTATAATTGAAGAAATAAGGTTTACGTTTTACTGACAACGCAATCATGACTCTGTATCAGATCCTATGACATTACCTACGCTTTGCCGCGCGCTACCTATGATACAAAACAAAACAGTAACACGAAACAAATATAAAACTGAGTGTTGTGTTGTGTTTATGATTGTGAGGTAAATGATTGTGGAATTCATGAGGTATTGAGTGATATTTAAAGAAATAACTTAAAACTGTAAATACATAGATTTTTATTACGTAAGTGTTAAGTGAAAATATCTTAAGGCGACGAAAAGAATGATTCCGAATTAAATCAAGATTAATCACGAAACAATCATTGTACATAAAATCGATTTTTAAATACGCCAATATTCACAGTGATGGTCAATAATATACTATTAATATCTTCTACAACGCGAGCATTTCATTACAATAGCCATCGCGCGTGATGCTTCATTTCGCGTCATGTTTGGAGTCATAAGTCATGGTGTAATGTAAATGCAACATCCCTCGGTACGAAATGCGCGAGCATATCATTACAATAGCCATCACGCGTGACGCGTCATTTCGCGTCATGTTTGTAGTCATGGTGTAATGAAACATTACTCGGTACGAAATGTAATGTCATATGACATCACTTTATAACGCACTGTTTTGCGCATGTCTACAATTTGATGCACAGAACACTATTACTCCTAGCGGAGACAGAGGCTAACACATAAAGCTACCCCAAACTGTGAAATTTCTTTGATAGATTTTTAACTTTAATTCCTAAGTTTAAGGTTTATATTCAATGAAGAAAATGTGACAGTTTGGGGTAGCTCGATGTGCTGGCGTCTGTACATTTTACCGCAGACCTAGCCTAGCTCACAGACATATAAAATAGTGTTTTATATGTCTGTGGCCTAGCTCAATACTGGAAGACTGAAAAAGGAGAAAAGGTGTGACTTTTTGTATTTATCAAAACCATGTTTACTTGATGACTAAAGACTAAGTGTCCACTCCACGATCCGGGTAAGTCACAAACTCACAAGTTTGTCCTTCCGACCAAATTTCGGTCATCGGCATGGCTCATGGTGGCTAACATAGACTAAAACTGTGGCTAATCTCAACGGAGATTCAGATTAGCCAAGTACGCAGCAGATATTATCGCGGTACTACTGGAAAGTTCTATAGTCGAATAATATTTTACCTCATCTAAAATAAAAATCGACTAACTATTACGTAATCGTTGCAATTGACAGCTATTTTGACAGTGACAGGTTTTCGTTAACCATTGATATTTTTTTATCGAATGGAGTTGACCAGTTGATAATTTTTAGTGCTAAATTTTGCGAATGTTATTCACTTTCTACAACCAAAATAAAGAGACGTATAAATTCAGTGACCGAATTGGTTATAACCTAAAATGTCTTTAGAGTATTTATAAAAAGTGGTGTAAATGTTATCAGGTGTGATTGAAATATTTTATTTACTTTCTAATTTATCAATAAAATGTGTGATAACAATGTTCGTTTAGTGTGATATCTTGAGGACAGTTAGTAAACAAATACATGGATGATACGGATTTGAAGAGCCCTAGTTAGAAAGCAGCTACAAGTAGTAAAGGTGAGTGCAATGTTACCTAGGTACATATTAAAAAACAAATTGCCTGTAATAATTAAATGTTAAGTACCTACTCATAATTTTAGTACCTAATATTTATAGCTTGGTTTTATGTCCTACAAATGAATGTTTACTGTATCATATTTTATATAGCATTTTTTATGTATGCATACAGTAGTAAAATAATATTTTTGTTTGCTAAACATTTTTTTTTTATTCAATAGGATGGCTAGTCCACAGGATGAGATATGAAAACAATACCTTTTCATTATTGTACTCCATCATTGGACACTTGAGTTAGTTCAAAGGGTGTCATTATAAAAAATATTATTTCTATAACTATTGATATAAAATGAGAAAATTAGATTTTAAACTTTTATTTTATCCTAATTAAAATAAATAGGCCAGGCAGACAAAAAAAATAGTAACACATTATTTTTACGTCAGGCATATTCTGTGGGTCCAGTACATGCCTTTGTCACACTTTGTTGTGTCTTATCATTGTGCAGAAAAGGCTTGAAATACATTACATACAGTATGATATAGAATAGGTGCGCCAAATTAAAATAGAATTTAATCTCATATAAAGAAAATTTAGAGATGTCAAACATCATCACGCACCCTTTTTTTTTTTGTAGGAACGGTCAAAATTAGGTAACTGACAATTAGCTCAACGCATTGCCAACTTGGTTCATGTTGTAAACTCTGCAATTAATGCATTGCTCATCGAGCGCACTAAAATTGATATGATTCAAGAATTTAGATTTAGGAAATGACAATTTATTATGAGTATGTACTGAAACTGAAGCTTCTTTTTGAGTTGGCAAAAGTTTTCGATTACATCCTATATAGAGCAAATTATCAATTAGCAAAATAATGTTCAAGTTAATTACATGCAGACATAAAAACAGCAATTAATTATTGTAAACAACTTAAGTGCATGTGTTATCAGAAGACATCCTAATGGGCTTATTAAATAGTAAGATATGATGAAAATAATAATTTAGTACTTCATTTATTAATGAAGGTGCTGATGTACATGGTTTGACATGGTTCCAATGAGTACTAATATATTTCCAGACAGTCAACTGTAAACAAGCTTAGGTAACATTAATCTGCATGGCCCTCATATCGGCTGACCAAGGAGTTTGTTTCGGTCTTTCTTCTAAGAGTAGTCAGTTTTTTTAAACAATCTAAAGAAATAAAAATAATTTAAAATTTATAAAACAAGACAATACTGTTGTCAAATTGAAGCAATTATTTGAATTAAACCATTTACAGGCACTTTTGAAAGTATCAAAAAGTGGGTCAGTTAATCAGACAGTTGACCATTGCTAAATGTAGATAGATCTCTGTAATAATTAAAGATTTGCTTCCGCCCGCGGCTTCGCCCGCGTGGACGTTGGAAATTATTCCATAGAAACGTCCTACCAGGATAAAAAGTATACTATGTGTTAATCTAGGTTATAATCTATCTGTGTGCCAAATTTCATCCAAATCCGTTCAGCCGTTTTTGCGTGATTGAGTAACAAACATCCAAACATCTTCACAAACTTTCACATTTATAATATTATTAAGTAGGATAAATTGATTAATATTAGGTATCAGGGAAACTAATTCCTCAGCTGATAAAATTTTTTCACTGACTAGTTAAATTGTGCATATGTACAACTTTCAAAACACAGAAAACTGGCATAGTGTGGCAATTTGATAAACAATTAAAGTCCCTGATAGTACATGCCATTGACAATAATGTTGATAGAAATATTCTCTCAGATTGTAACTCTTCCTGAAGAAGTTAAGTAAACCATTTTCATTTAAACATAGTTTAATTGAAAATGATTAAATTTAACTATAATTATAGTGTCCAGAAGTAAAAAACAACTGTCTATTTGAATAAAAACATGAATAATTTACACTGATATCAAGATAATTATCATAATGATTCGCATTTTTTCTTTACATTGACATTTTAGCATTGTTAATAATCTGCACCCTAATTGCGTAACACGCGATTAACCATAATCGGTTTCATTTTGACAGTTCAAAAATATTCATTGCGTTATTTACGTTGTTGAGTAGACACATTTTTCGAAGATATGAAGCAATGGTTTAGCCATCTGTTTCAAAACGAAACAGATTAATTATGATTAATCGTGAGTTACGCAATTAGGATGCTGTTCCCACTATCTTTTATTTACAAGTAATTTTCGAATATTTCCATAAAATATTTAATTGCCTATCAGTATTGCGCTGATTGGTCCATGCTACCTGTAGTCAGGGCTTGAACGCTTTAAGGATGTGCTTGGATAGCCCAGGAAATTCAAACTTTGTTACATTTTTTGCAATTTACAGGCTGGTAACTGACTTTTTCATGAAATAGTCATTCCATGGGATTAAATGAACTTAGAGGGTTGTATTAATGATTATAATTACCTAAATACCTACGTATTATGGTCGCAAATACACAAACAAACAGCCAAACTTACAGCCTGACAGTGAGCAGTGGTGGCCACTGGCCTCGTCTCTTGATATTGAGCACTGGGCCCTGACTTACGAGATGTACTTGGCCGTGGCGTACCAATAGAAAATGGCGAATAGGGCACGAATAGCATTTGCTCCCCTTCGTAAATTATCTTCTCGGTCCACACTGAGAAAAGCAAGGTCGCATAACCTTTCTTGACCAGTTATAGCCTCCAATGACGAATATCTAATTACAACGTGCTAAAAAATCGCTTGCAATGCTGCAATTTTAAGAGAATTTGAATAGAAATAGGCCGAGTTGAAAATACGCTTTCATCCTCGTACAGCTCGTACTGCACAATATATTCAAGTAGCTCTTCAGATTTCTTAGATATAGGTAGGTAACAGTATGAAATGGTTTATTGGTGTTTTACTTTTTTAATTTAATAATTGGCGACTTTTTGCGCCCCGTTGGATAGGCGCCCAGGGCTCTATTCCTGCTTGCCCCACCCTACTTATGCCACTGGTACTTGGTCTAGAGTTCGAACCTAAATAAGCAATTTAATACGTATTGTATTTTATTTAATTACCACTACATACACTCTCAAACCGGTGAAGGATATCATCATGAGGAAACCGAAATGTCATAGAATAAAAAAAATCGTAACAATACCTATCTATACTATGAAAAGTATCTACCAACCCGCTTTGGCCCCGCGTGGTTAACTACGCTTCCACTCCCTCTCATAAAAAGTAAGTCTGTGTCCCAGCAGTGGGAACTTATAGGCGGAGGTTTGATACCTACATGATATATCGACAGAATAAACTCTGTTGGTTTCTCAATGCTCGGATTAACCCAGCGCGCGAAAAAAACCCGTGGGCGACTTCGCGGCACTCGCAAAAAGTAGTTCCCTTTCGCTTAAAAAGAATACGATTATCATACAAGTTGATGTTCCATATCACCACGAGACACCACGACAGTCAATTTTGTTGACTGATTTTGTTGTTCCGATGTGCATAAGTATGGTTAATTTACGGGTAATTATTATACCCATATTATGAAGATGACAATGCATCCACTGTTTAAACAATAAACAATATGTTAACAATAACTTGTTGTACCTAAAGTTACAAAGTGAAAATGCAAAATAAATAGGTACTGTTATTTGCTGTTGGTATGGCACAGGGCGCAGTTGTGGTTCTGGCTTACGCGCCGCAGGTTGCGGGTTCGAGCCCCAGATTTCGTCACCACTGCTCTATCTGTTACATAACCGGCAAAAACTTTGTCTGAGTCTTTGGGTGTGTATGGAAATACTGGATGGACAGGATCTACGAAGTATGGACCTTGCAGTGCTTGATTTTCGTTGACTAATTGAGCCTGTGAGACAATTAAGCGTTTGGTGCTCATTCAATGGACACGTGTATTATTATGAAGTGTACCTCATACCTATTCTTTTCATAACTAACCAAGACTGCCCAGCATTTTATGCAAATAGATTTAAAATATAAACTTAATATTATAAAGCGGATTTTCTTTAGTTGGTTTGTAAGTGGTTATCTCTGGAGGAACAATTCTTCTTTCTTGTACACTATCCCCTTACTAAAATTATGTTACTGCATAGTTATTCACAACCATTCGATGTGCTTCCGTACCGAATCGAACATCTATCAATGTTATTGTAGGAGTCCTATGAACACTGTTCACAAATACAAAACCTCAGTTCTCTCAGTTTTAATCTAATAGACGACCGGTATTCTAGTCGGGGGTAAGGCAAATCAGGTTATCGAAATGTGTCATATTCGATCCGATAGCCTGTCGAACGCTTGTGAATAGCTATGCTGGTCGAGAGCTAAACTTTTTTCGAATGTTTTATGGTAAAGTAGATTTTCATGCGAAGGAAATCGCAAGCAGAAGACAGTGTTTTATAAAACAATAGTAGGTAGTTGAAGATACAGCGACGCGTGACGATAATTATATAACCACTTACACCTGGACATATTGACATTCCATTATTTAATTGAATGTCGAAGCATATGCAGACACTTGAACCACGTATGAAAAATGTACAAGGTTAACAAGGAAAAGTTACGGCTTACAAATTGTCGCATTTTATAACTCTTTTCTTATAATGTAGTTATCGTATATTTGATTATAAAAATTAATTGGTGTTGGCTTTTTGAAAAAATCGTTATGTCTGGGAAAAGTCGTAATGAATTAGAATTAGATTGTGACCAATTAAAGGCGTTTGATTTCGTTACGATACAGTGATCAAGTAATTGCATTACTATCGGGTTAAAAAAAACTGTAGTTTTACTAATTTCTCATTGGGATAATTAGATATAGAAAGTTGAAGTTAACGAGACCTCCAGATCTGGGTATTAGAGCTATTTATCACTATTCACAATGGAAGTTCCGCAAGGCACTATCCTTGGCCCGCTTTTAAATAAAATAAATAATGAAATACTAATAGAAGAATAAAAACAATTAGAAACTATAAACTACAATAATATTAACAACCAAAATGGTACTAAAATATTTGACGTTTACGTTCTGACCTGTTCGGACAATAGCAGACCCTCAGGTGCTGAATGCCATCGGATTGATATCATTTTTGGGCTGTGACTATGATTTTATAAATATTTTTACTAATGGCAGCCATTCAACGGTAGCGTATTGTAAGACTAGACGCCCATAATAATATCATCAGCATTAAATATAGAAACGAATGAGTAACAGTAATAGGAAATAACAAGGAATGGTACCTATTATCTAATAGATTACCTATCAAAACATTCAAGCGACGCGCCCTATTATATTTATGTGCACTAATATTATTGAGTCACTCGTAGGGTGACAATTATTTAAGAAATTAGTATTTTCTAATCCATCAATAAACGAACGCTTATGTATCAGCAGAGCTGACTAGGATATCTTAATACTATAATTTATTACGATACATTTTTCTAATAATGAATGATTTCGCATTAAATAAATTGACCTAAATCTGGATGTAGCTTAGAACTTAGAAGACCGGATGAACACCTTGTTTCGGAACTTGATGGAACGTGTTATTTTTTAATATGCGACAGCATGACTGACATAAATATGAGGAAATTCCAACGAATAAACCTATGAGTTTCCTGCTGGCGCAATATCCTTTATAAAATTATAAATCAAATGTTTGAATCGGCTAATAATGAGCCTTATGAAAGCCTGATAATCGTCATCATCATTTCAGCCGAAAAACGTCCGCTGCTGAACATAGGCCTTCCCTAAGCCGATTCCAACGATTCTGAGCTTCTCGCACGTAGCGGATTCCTGCGTCATCCTGGTCATTCCTGGTCATCGGTCAACCTTCTGGGACGCCTTCCAACATTACGCGTTCAGTTCCGCGGTCGCCACTCAAGAACGTTTCGCCCCCATCGGCCATCTGTTCTGCTAGCAATGTGATCTGCCCACTATCGCTTAAGTTCGGCAATTCTTCGGGCTATGTCGGTTACCTTGATTCTCCTATGGATCTCTTCATTCGATCGCGAGCCCGATAATGTCCGATTCAAATCCACAACAATCATAGTCCCACTACAGATCGCCTAATCACAATGCGGTTTGGCGAAAAATAATTTCGAGCACACATGTTTTATAATTAGCGCCATTGTTCTGGAGTGTTTACAATAACACCGTACCTAACAGTCTGGAGCCAATTAGTTATAGCTGACACTCGTACTTTTGGACCTAGCCCTTGTCATACCGGTCATAGGTCAGTAGAGGGACAGTGGTGGTTTTGGAGTGACTAGTGAATATATCTGGATGATTTGTTCCCAGTAAACCTGTAAGTTTTTTTTTTCTTTCGGCTTTGGACGGTTTGTGCATTTAGCAATTCTAATGTCATGTATAGTTTATGTAAATGTAAATATTGTTATTCATTTAATCAGATGTTTAGGATCAGTGTATATCGCAAGGGGAACGAAAAGAGTGATGAATATAAATGCTAATGGATGGAGAGGGAGAGGAGAGGAATGCCGAAGAAAAGATAGTTTGATTGTGTGAGGAATGATATGAAAGAGAAGGGAGTGAATGATAGCGTGACGGCTGACAGGGGAGTCTCAAGGAACATGGGACAAGGTAAGGAAGATAATCATTGATAAGTAGGATCAATATAATTATCACGGTGATTCTACTAATATTATAAATGTGAAAGTTTGTATGTTTGGATATTTAGAATCACGCAACAACGGCTGAAGGGATTTGGATGAAATTTTGCACATATACCTATAGATTATAACCTGGATTAAATCTGATACGTTTATCCCGGTAGTAGATTCCCTTTGGATAATTTTCGACCTCCACGGGGCGAAGCCGCAGGCAAAAGTTAGTACCATAATAAATAATGAGCAAATTACAATGACGAAAAATTACAACTTAACCTGAGTTTGTGTTTGTCCTCAATTTGTAAATAAGCAACTGGTTGTCAATTCGATAAAACATAAATTGATTGATTCTCTTTTATTTTTTAACCGGTATCTACTGGTTGAGATTTGGAGTTCGGGGTTAGAATGTAAAAAAAACATTTTTGTATGTGGTTGGTCAGAGGATGACTCTATAATGAAATTGAGATAAGGCTGGCCAGGGGAATCTGTAGAAATAATGCAAGAAATCTTCATAGAAAACCTGCTAGAACGTTTCTGCAAGCTCCGACCTACCGGAGGAGCGGAGGAGGAATCCCTCACCCTCAGCCATGGGCAGAGGAACACCCTGCGTTCGGTTTTAGTCGACAAAAGTCCGACATAATCATTCACCTACTCTGAACACAGGGTATACCTACAAGAGGATTTTCACACAATAACATAAGCCAAAAATCCTTGACTAGAATTTTCTAGCATTTAACTCACGCCAGACTAGCTTAAATTATACGCTGTTAGAAAGTTGTGGTTACCTAAGCAGTAATATCACGGTAGGCAATCTTAATTTTAATAATTATGACTGACCTATTAAGGAGCATTTTTACGGTTATTTTATTATCATAATAAGCCTGAGTTGTATTCCCAGGTCGGACAAAGTGTTATTGGGTTTTACGATCAACAATTTCTCAATAGCAGCCCTGGCGTCTGGATATTTTTTTGCCTGGTTAATGACAATAGACTCGTCCCCTATAACATAGGACATAGACATAACTGACGAAATGTGGGTGTTAGAAACACCTCTGCCTAGCCCGTCGGGAATTTGAGGCGTAATTTGTGATAAAATATGAAGCACAAAAAAAACTATTCGTGATAAGTAACTGTACTTTAGGAAGTTCGTTCAACCATATCGTTAGGTATGAATATAGGCACATGCACCTAATGCCGGTTAATGCAAGTGAATGTGAAACATAATCACGAGCAGTTATTACACCTTTACGAATTTTACTTTCTGCCACTAAATATTTATTGCAATACAATTCAAAATGTTTTAAATCACACAAACCTACATGGGCACCTATGAAACTTGAGAAGCTATACTGAGCTTTAGAAAAAAAGAGGCTCGTAGAAGCAGGAGTGCAACACATTTTATTACTTTTTTAGGTAGATTTAAGACATTACTAAATACTGAGATAAACGAAGTAAAAGTAATTTTATTTTAAATAATGTTCTATTTATAATAACATCTTCATCACACGTTACAAACCTACAACAAAACGAATGAATGAAACAAACAATCACCGTGATGATTTAAATCTAATTAAGATTAAAGGAAATAAAATACATTATTTTGACAATACTTTATTTTAAATAATAACTTACGACCCACAATACGTTGGTAAAACTTCGTCGTCGTCATCAGCTAATTCAGTCCCTCGGTATTGTTCTTTTAGGTTTTTAGCATTGTCACTTTAATTTTAAATGAAATAATTATATAAATGAAAGTCACATAATTTCATAAGATAAATAGTTACACATGATTACAATAAAGTGTGATTGCTAATATTTAAATAAATTATGATAAGTTTGGCATTAATCGTAACTGCAACACGTTTAATGTATTTTTTTTACTAAGTGTACATTAAAAATAACCTTTTTTAACTTCTGTCTAATGCTATTGTAAATGGAGTATAGGTACTATGGAGAAGAGCCGCGATGGAACTCCAGGGTTACTTAGTTTATGGCTTGGCTGGCTGTTAGATCATTGGGACATAATAATAATCTTGAGGAGATTGGCCATCAGTGCCAACTGTACTTTGCGCTTTTTCTGAGAAAAGACACGAATTAGATATACGTAAAACAAGGATTCTTTATTGTAGATACACACGGCTACACATCAAGCTATACATTTCCAGTTTACGAGATCAGCTTATACTGGAAATGTATAGCTTGATGTGTAGCCGTGTGTACACTTAAATTGTAGAGACATTGTTACAATGTTACAAGGATAAACTTAAAAACAAAACCGACTTCCAAAAAATCACTACAAAGTGAAAAATAACTTTAATTTCGGAAGTCACCGCCTTCCGAAATTAAAGTTATTTTTCACTTTGTAGTGTTTTTTGGAAGTCGAATGTTGTTTATTTTTAACTTTTTAGTTTTAGTACCTCCCCCACCAATTTCCAAATTTTTCGTGGAACTTAGATATTTTGTACGAATTTCCAAAAACCATAACATAACAGTCGTTTGGTTGCCTGTCACACACGTCACAGTCACGACACGTCACCTTTTATCTGTAATCTTCTTGCACGTCACATACACACACGACACGTCACAGAATATGGGAGTACCTGAAATAAATGGATTTTATTTATTTTATTTATTTATAAAGTTCTAAAGAAAGTTCGAATGATGTAAAACATTTTTTTTGTTTCACTACTTTTCGATATCGATAAGTACCAAACACGTGGTTAAAGTATTGGCAGCTAATTTAACATGACCCTGTATCTATGAAAGTTAAAAATGTTTTAGTATCCCATCCCAAACTAAACGAAAAATTTCCTCGTAGTAAGTTTGAGATAAAGCAGATAGCATTTGCCATTTAGGCTCAAAACAAGTCACCCTAAAGTTCTACAAATCAAATTATGTGTAGGTCAATTCAAATATCACATTAACTCCGTTCAATCAGATCAATTACATCGTCCAGATATAAATCGATATGCTCACTTTTACAGTTCATTGACTGTTAGCTATCGAATACGACACTGCTGATAACGATACAGTTACTAAGCTTATTTATTTTGTACTTACCAAGATAAAAACGTAAAAAAACGTGTTACTTGAACAAGTTATATCGATTTAAAAGCTTAGGGTATCGTTCTTCGGAAGTGAGAATCATTGTGGACGTCAGAGTGCAAACTGGTTAACCCTCTTCCCTGTTGGAATGATAAAAGAGGTAGGTATTTGCGTCCCTAAACAATATAGCTCTTCATTTGTGTGTTTTAGCTGCATAAGCACCCAACCCAACATTTTGTAGGTTCAACATCTAAGGTACTGGAAATGAAGTATCTTGTTTGCGTAATTTTAAGGCTCTCGGGTTGTGTTGTGTTAAAATTTCAAGAATAATAGCATGTTTTAAGTAAAGGTTTTCCACGATTATCTATAAATTGTTTAAACCAATTGAAATTTAACAGAAATTCTAAGCACATCATAATTTTTCATCACGTCTTTAGCAGAGCTCCTATACTCCTGTTTATCAGTCAGATTTATTGTCGTCACTTCTTTCCTCATAAATTATAATTAACATTCTCATTGCCCTTTAATTTCAAATCGCCAACTTTTTGTCTACTTTCACCAGCGCATACGCACGAATGTACTCGTAAAGCAATTTATGTCGCTCGCAGTTCTCTGTTATCCAATAAGTGGAACAGCATTTACGAAACTGTCTCAATAGGTATTTAAGTTGTTCAGTTTGTACTGGATAATTAATTTCTGTTCTGCCAAAAGTGCATTTGTCAGGTCCAGTAGTCTAAGGTTATAATTAATTTCATAAAAAGGTCCACTGTTGCAGTTATAAAATAATATATTCATTACCTCTTCTTTTTCTCTTCCATGTTTCTTGGATGTCTCGAAATTCTCACCCAATTTCCCACACACCAAAGTGGCTTGACGCACATATACCAAGACATGTCATAATGCAAAACAACTTGAAAGCTGCATTCTTGAATACATTATGCCGTTAGGTGTATCGACGGCTGGCTCTGCGAAAACTTACCCTATTTTCTGAATACGAGGAAACTAACTGTAGCAGATCTTGCATTTCAACTATAATTCCGAGCCCCAAGACACAGACTGACTGTTTAGTTGGGCTCTCACAGTCTCACTGGCAAATAATACACCGTAACCTAGCTATAGGGAATATATTAAGTGCCTCATGTCGTCTCAACGTGGTGTTAACCTGTGAACCTGCTTACTGTACTACCTGGACTATAAACTATTTTCTAATTGACTACTAAAACTATACAAATTTCCAGCAGGTCTTGTGCCGCCGCCAAGATGATGCACATGTGGCTATGGTTCGGCTACGACCTCGGGGAGTTTATGTTCGCGGGCCTCACCATCGGCTCGCGGTGGGCCTTCGCCATCACATGGATAGTGCTCTTCGTGGTCGCGCTGCTCTTCGAGGGATCAAAGGTGAGGAAATGTACCTCTAGTATTAACATGTAGAATTTCTTGTTACTTTAAGCTTTCATCATCATCGTCCACGGCCCGACTTCACTCACCGTTGGCTATGCTGCCTCTCTTTTCTTATCCTCACGGTCCAGTGTCACTCTCATTTCGGTTTTGCCTGCGATGGCAACATTTTCGTCCGCCCATCTCGCCGCCGGACGACCGACACCTCGTCTTCCGGTCCTTGGCCGCCACTCTGTCAAAGCCTTACTCCACCTGCCCTCACTGCGCCTCTATTTACGCTTCATAATACGCTCTCCGATATCGAAGACCTTCGTACGTCTTCGTATCTCCACCTTCGGAACTCGGTCTATTAGCCTGAGGCCAAGCATGGAATGATCCATGGCTCCTGTGCAACTTATAGCTTTAGGAATCAATTCGATAGTAATATTTTTGGTACGCTGCGATCGAATGGTCCAGACTCTAAAGTGTTTCGTGGATATAATGTACGATGGCGTATTAAACACAGCATTTGAAGTTCCGCCCCCTTTATTTGCGAAGCACCAGAGTTTTTCTGTATTTTATATCATTAGCATAATCAGCCGTTAACGCGCCTACTAGTTGGCTATAATCGCGGGCCCAGTGCGGGTTGGTGGTCGTCAGTTAATGTCGAATTTTAGTTTCTAGGACATGCCGATTTCCTTTATGCATGTATGCATAGTTTGCTTCTTTTCAATTCAAGCTGTGTGGTAATAAACTACGGAAAATACCATTTAATATATTATGCTTTATATTATGCTACATTACTTATTTTATTTTATTTGGTTTAATTAATTGCATTTTATATATTAATTTGTATTTGTAAAATTTATATTAATTTATGTTTGGCAATGGGTGTTATTTACCTGAAATAAATGAATTTATTTTTTTGACATAGCCTGTTCGAGAAACATGGCCTAGTTACAAAACGTGACCGGTCCTCGATACCGTTTTTCTGATAATGTGAAGTGAAGTGCATACAATATGCAGGTACTTAGAATAGAATGGCTAGAGTCTAGACTGAAGCTTGATGTATCGACAATAAAAGTAAATAAAGAAGTTGAGAGATCGGTCGCAGTTGACGCGACAGGTAAAACGCAGCCAAGTCCAGAAATAAATTTCTGTGCACACATACAAAAAATACAAGTGCATAGTATACACAACTTTGTAGTACCTATATTACCTATAGAGACTCAGCATTCAAACAAAGTACTGAATACATTTTCGGATTAGAGCGACTGTCAAACGCCCTTTTGCCTTTTCTAGTAATGACCCAAATAACTCGGGGCGCAATAAAATTTATTATGGTCGAATTCCTAAGCGTTTGCAATGTTGAGGACATTTAATTTTGCAATGTCCTTATAGGTTGACTTTTATTTTTATGGTTTTCTGTAGTGAAATAAGCCAACCTTATTAATATCATTTCGTCATGTCCGTTTTTAATTGCCACAAACAAACTTCCGATTTAAATTGTTTTGCCTCACTTATCGAACTAATTTTGTTTTCAACTTTTCAATCCTTTGATGGTTATTAGGGTTATCGTCAGAATTAGTTGCACCCAGCACAAATAACGGGAGAGTCAACAAACAGGTTAAGTTACTTATCTAACCCCGAAATTATGCACACGTTGAACACGTTCACTGAACTTATCAACAATGTCCGTGTGCAAAAATAACTTTTATATTCAGCTTTATGTATTGCATTTTTAATACAGATTTTGAATAAATAAATACGTTCCATCTGCGTACAGAATGGTTAGATCATGAGATGGCCTATTTTGTGGGGGACTAGCTTCTGCTCGCTACTTAGTACGTTTGAAATTTAGGACCCCAACCCGACGCCCCGGCGCCGCCGCGTCGCATCCCATCGCGAGCCACAACTTCGTTTTTACTAGCGTTCTTTCCGTCGTTTTTCGTTTTGCTCGGTTACTAAGGGTCATAGTGCGATGGTAAATAACCTATAACGTTCCACCAGAATTGGCTTTTTAAATTCAAAATTATTTTTTTACGGTCATATCGCCGTTCATTTTTCTGCTTATTACCGAGTAAGCATCGTTGGCCTAAAGTAGGTCACCGAACCTACTTTAGGCCAACGATGCGCGTCATAATTTAGCATTATAAAATAACTTGACTAACGAATCTAAATATAGGTATGGTGGATAATGACAAATAATCGCCTTCCACTGTACTATTTGTAGGGGATTCTATTGAAACACCTTTTTTTAATTCCACTATTCACATTTATTGAATCACGCACTAATAACTATTACAATATACTGAATTACTGCTAATTTAATATGAACATAACTTGTCTTATTGACGACTAACTTTAAACTGAGTAAAATCTGTATAATTCTATGTGTAGCTCACTGTGTAACTCATTACTATTTTCCTTAGAGATTTCCTTAAGTAGTTTTCTACTAGAGTACAAGTAGCGGTTATGTTTGACATCAAACATTTGTTCTAAACCAGTCACATTAAAGGGGGTGGAGCCTAATGGTCAAGCGTAAGCTCGATTTCTCTCGACAAGTTTATACCTGCTCCCGATTCCTTCGAGAAGCTTCGCTTGGATCGTGGGAAAACCGGTCACGTGCCGATTCTTCGTGGAATATTTCCAATGTTTACATCTTTGCTTTAATTTAACTGCGCATAACAGATTTGGTTGTTTGTTAATAGCAGATTAGGTACTATAGGTACATGCAGGTAGGTACTCATGTATTTAGGCTTAATTCTAGTTGGGTTTTGCCTTTAATCATGTACCTTTCAAGATAGTTTAAATTCTAATTGAGTGATTGGCTTAGACTTACATTTGATCTGTAGGTATTCATGGGAAATCAAAACCAGCCCTACGCTTAGGTATGCAACAATAATTTTCTTATATCTACCTAATATCAAATCATTTTTATTTTCAATAATCAACCTTATTCTATGGTGACTTGACGTCGCCAACAGTCTCCCCCTCAGTGCGTTGCACTCCATCTGGTTGGGGCGACGTTGCAGGTACGATCAGGACTAGACGTGATGCTGGCCGCCGCAGGATACCCGCTGCTGTTCGCACGTCGACGATCCTGGTTCTTCCGTCTGGTCCGGGATGAGTGGCGACTATTTCGCCGCGTGGCAGAGTGTGGTCGACAATTAGGATTATGTCGCCCAATGTTGGGTCCTGATAATGAGGACTTTGGTTATAGCGTGGCGAGAGAGTGGGAAGGTACTCTCGCAACTACCTTGACCAGAAATGATCGGCCAGGCGTTGGGATGTCTTCCAGTTGGGAGAACTGATGACTTCTGTGTCGTCAAAGGGGCCAAAGAGGGTGGCTCCGTTTGGCCGCCCGATGGAAAAATGGTTCGGGGTCAAAACTTCTTCTTTTTCTGGATCGGCGCTGATGATGTGTGGCAAGAGGCTTGAATCGCCTACGGTCTGATTTGATCCATGTTATTGCTGTTCTAGAGTCGGTCCAGAAGTATCTTTGGGTCGTGGTCAAATCTTTATGAATCGATCTTGTGAAGCCCGTAAATAATGCTCCCCCTCGTTTCTTGGTACGTCTTCTCATAGTGACGAGCATGGGTTCAATGTCTACTCCTAGGCAGGTGAAAGGAGGATTGTTCTTCGTTAGACGTTCAGGTGGCAGGTCTTCTTTCTTTTGTAGGGCAGCTAATTCGTCTGGGAAGCTGTCTTCTTGCACTCTTCTTATCTCGTCTTCGTCGCGAGTGTTGCGCAGACTCCAGGTGGAATGAAGACTGTCTTTATTTTCTTCGTTCTGGGGGTGGACAATAGCGGTATCAGGCAGATACCATGATCTTGAGGAGGCAGGTTCGTGTGTTACTTCCTCAGCGTATTCGCTGTTGATCAGGTTTTCGATTTGTTCTTCTGGTTTCTGTTCAAATTCTTTGTCCATTCCCGTTAGTAGTCGTGCTGCAGCTGTTCTGCTTTCTGGTAGACCTTCGTCGTCCGTCTTCCAGATCAGCTCTGCGCTGAATCTTCCATCCGACAATCTGGTCGTTGTTGAATGCAGCACGTCGAGAGCTCGTTGATCTATGTCGCTGGATGGTTCCCTTGCGGCGACTTCTAGGGCTTCGATGTCGCAGTGGTCTCTAGTCGTCTTCTCAAGATAATCATCTTTTCCTGGCGGTGTTGATAGATGATTTACCATTCGCACCGTATCGTTTCTCGTCTTGGTTCCGTGCAAGACCCATCCCAACAGGGTTCTGGAGGCTACTGGCTTGCTTCGGTCACAAACTTTCATCTCTTGGGACACGATCAGATGCCAATTGTCCTGACCAATGAGTACAGTCGGACGATCGTTAGGGTATTTTACTTGCTCTGCTATTTGTTCTAGATGGGGGCAATCTTCTAAATCCTTATTGCTGACTTCTTGGGGGGATAGGTTCAAAGTTTTAATGGTGTATCCTGACATTTTCTCTATGTTGCGCTCAAACCTTCCTTTGATCTTGATGTCAACCTTCTTTGACTTCTGATTTATTTGATGACCTCCCACAGCCTTAATTCTTAGATCTTCTTCAGAACCCTGGGCTCCAATCATGTTCGCGACATCTTCGTCTATAAGGGTCACTGTTGATCCTTCGTCCATGAGGGCGTATACTTCGGCTTTGGCATCGGGTCCCCATAGTTCCACTGGCACGATTTTCATGTAAGCTCTTGATGTTGTTTGTGTTGCATTCATTGTTGATACTACAGCTTGGGTCTCTTGTGAGGTTGGTTTCATCCATTCTTCGGAATGTAGCATCACATGATGATTTCTCTTGCATTTTTCACATGGCTTTGCTTGGCAACTGAATCTCCTGTGCCGTCCTAGTAGACATTTGAAGCATATGAAGGCTCGCTTGGCCTGTTCCCATCTTTCTTTTATAGAAGCATCGACGAACTTCTTGCATTTGAACAGTGCGTGTTCCCCTGCGCACTCAGGACAGACTATCTTTTCCTGCTTCTTGGCGTCGTCCTTGCATGAACATACTGTCGCAGCTTGTTGTTCGTCTTGCTCTCTGTCTGTATCCTCGTCATATGATGAATATTCTTCCTCATCGTGCCGTTTGACTCGAGCGGCGTTCACGCTCCGGGATCCTGAAGGTCTCATTCGGCTTCTCATTCCTTCCTTCTTCACTCTGGTTCCCGTGAACTCGTGCATCTCGAACTGGTCTACCATCTGATTGAAGAAGTTCATAAGGCCAATGAGGATCGGTTCATCATCTTCTTCTTTAGATGCTCTATACTCGTACCACCTGAATCGTACTAGAATACACATCTTCTCTATTATACGATTCGATATATCACTCGAGTGTAGATAACTTTGTTTCTTCATTTGTTTTACAACGCTGACTGTATTGGCCACAGCTCCAGCGTATCTCACTAACTCTCTTGCATCTTCTGACATGGGAGGCAGCTTCTCTATGTTTTCTATCTCGCTTCTTATTAGGTAAGTGGATCTCCCGAATCGACGTTCTAATGCAGTCATTACTTCTTCCGGATCCACTTGTGTATAGAGAATGGACTTCACCGCCTCTTTGGCTTTTCCTCTTACTGCTTTTCTCAGCCTTCCCATATTCTCGATTCCACTGAAGAGAGCCTGTGAGTCTTTGTACGTAGCTTTAAAAGCCATCCAGTCTTTTGCATCGCCGTCGAATTGATGTAGCTCACTGACATACTTCGGCGCGTGCTGCGTATTTGTTGCTGCTTTGCTGTCAGTGGCGGACTTGACTGCTTCCATTATCGCTTCTGCCAACTGACTGGTGGGGTTCGATGCGGGTTGCGCTTCCTTCGCTTTTGAAACCCACCTTTCAGTGGCCTTTTCAGCAGCCGCCTTAGTTGCAGCATCCTCTTCGTTATCACTCAAGTCTGTGTCTTCTTCGTTGACACGTGTTAATTCTAACTTTGTATTTGCCATCTTAGTCTTCAGCTTAATTTCTTCCAGCTGTAGTTTTTCCAACTCTAATCTGGCTTCTAGCTCTTTCTTCTTATTCGCAGCTTTATTCGAAGTAGATTTCGCCTTCTTCTTCTTCTCCACTAAGGTAACATTAGATTCCTCGACCATGGTTGTATCTTCGGTAGCCGCGCTAGTATCTGTCACCTCTTCGGAGGTAGTAGCTGACGTCTCCGTAGTCTCTTCTTCCGTGGTCGAGCGCGTGCTGTCTCCTTTGCGGCTTCGCGTCATCATTCTTATTCACTTCACTTAATGTCAATATATTGTTCAATGACTCACCTGAGTTTATATGAAGTCCTTAGCGGAGACTGCTATGTTATAGAGACGTACACACACTTCGAACTTACAGTACATACACACGTTAACACTTATAAACTTATTCTACACGTTCTTATTATACAGGGTTACGCCGGGCTTCGAGTGATATTCGAGCTTCGAGAGGACGCGGCGTTGTTCCTAGCCGACCTCCCAGCAATATTCTTCACTCAGCTAGTTGCGCTCCCACAAATAGGTATTTCTTGAATACCTAGCCTCGAGAATAAGCGATCTTCCTAGTCGCTTATTCCCAGCAATTTCCTTCAGCGGCACACGTAAAGCTTCAAGTGATACAGGGGCTTCGAGAGGGCGCGGCGTAGTTCGTAGCCGACCTCCCAGCAATATTCTTCACTCAGCGGGTCGTGCAGCCACCAATAGGTATTTTCTAGACGTCCTAGGTCTTTCAGCAGCACACGTAAAGCTTCAAGTGATACAGGGGCTTCGAGAGGGCGCGGCGTCGTTCGTAGCCGACCTCCCAGCAATATTCTTCACTCAGCGGGTCGTGCAGCCACCAATAGGTATTTTCTAGACGTCCTAGGTTCTTCAGCGGCACACGTAAAGCTTCAAGTGATACAGGGGCTTCGAGAGGGCGCGGCGTCGTTCGTAGCCGACCTCCCAGCAATATTCTTCACTCAGCGGGTCGTGCAGCCACCAATAGGTTTTTTCTAGACGTCCTAGGTCTTTCAGCAGCACACGTAAAGCTTCAAGTGATACAGGGGCTTCGAGAGGGCGCGGCGTCGTTCGTAGCCGACCTCCCAGCAATATTCTTCACTCAGCGGGTCGTGTAGCCACCAATAGGTATTTTCTAGACGTCCTAGGTTCTTCAGCGGCACACGTAAAGCTTCAAGTGATACAGGGGCTTCGAGAGGGCGCGGCGTCGTTCGTAGCCGACCTCCCAGCAATATTCTTCACTCAGCGGGTCGTGTAGCCACCAATCGATTTTTCTAGACGTCCTAGATGTCCTAGCTTCGAGAATAAGCGATCTTCTTAGTCGTTTATTCCCAGCAATTTTCTTTAGCACACGTAGGACTCGTGGCGTGATTAGTGCGTGGCTCGTAGAACTGATCTTCACCAATAGCTTTCTTGGTATTCGTGATCTTCTCTTAAAACGCTGCTAATCTTCAAACAGCGATTTATCTTCACGTAACTTCAGACTCAGGCTTCAGTTCTTTTTATCCGGCTTCTGAAGGACCATTATTGTAGGGGATTCTATTGAAACACCTTTTTTTAATTCCACTATTCACATTTATTGAATCACGCACTAATAACTATTACAATATACTGAATTACTGCTAATTTAATATGAACATAACTTGTCTTATTGACGACTAACTTTAAACTGAGTAAAATCTGTATAATTCTATGTGTAGCTCACTGTGTAACTCATTACTATTTTCCTTAGAGATTTCCTTAAGTAGTTTTCTACTAGAGTACAAGTAGCGGTTATGTTTGACATCAAACATTTGTTCTAAACCAGTCACATTAAAGGGGGTGGAGCCTAATGGTCAAGCGTAAGCTCGATTTCTCTCGACAAGTTTATACCTGCTCCCGATTCCTTCGAGAAGCTTCGCTTGGATCGTGGGAAAACCGGTCACGTGCCGATTCTTCGTGGAATATTTCCAATGTTTACATCTTTGCTTTAATTTAACTGCGCATAACAGATTTGGTTGTTTGTTAATAGCAGATTAGGTACTATAGGTACATGCAGGTAGGTACTCATGTATTTAGGCTTAATTCTAGTTGGGTTTTGCCTTTAATCATGTACCTTTCAAGATAGTTTAAATTCTAATTGAGTGATTGGCTTAGACTTACATTTGATCTGTAGGTATTCATGGGAAATCAAAACCAGCCCTACGCTTAGGTATGCAACAATAATTTTCTTATATCTACCTAATATCAAATCATTTTTATTTTCAATAATCAACCTTATTCTATGGTGACTTGACGTCGCCAACACTATTCTTACTTCCTCTTAACTTAAATAAATTTAACTACTTAGTGCATCTTAGTGGAACGTGTTTCTCTATCTAATTTTAACTTAAAAACCTTCACGACAAATCAATGTACGGAGTTAACTATACTACTATAGAGGTATGAGGAACAGGGTGTAAAGTTCATTCATTACCTATGGTAAAGGGAGGATCCTCCGACCAGACGGGTGTTGTGTCTGGTGGGCTACTGCCCGACGGTTGATGACGGGATGTTGTATATAAATGTCAGTTTCGTGGTAAACTGTGACTGCGCGATGTAGGATTTCTGTGATGTCCAGACGCGTAGTTCGCATGTGTGCAGATGGCGCCACATCACTTTTTGTGTTTCAAAATATTTGTTGCGAAGTACTTTCTGTACTGCCGCTACACTACCACCCGTACAAATTTATGCAATCCAACTGGTAATTCCGGAGATTACCCCCTACATACAAACTTACAAACAACAAGTTTTACCTCTTTATAATATTATTATTAGGATTAGTGTAGTAGTAAACATACCCTAAATATTCTTATTGATCGAGCTGCTTTGAGTATTCGGTGCAAACTGTGATCCACCTATCACCTAAGCTCACATTGTGGAATGCAACAATATGATTGAATATCGAGCAGCTCCTAATTGCGTAACTCACGATTAATCATAATTTGTTTCGTTTTGAAACAGATGGCTAAACCATTGCTTCATATGTTCGAAAAAATTGTGTCTGCTCAACAACGTAAATAACGCAATGAATATTGTAGAACAGGCAAAATGAAACCGATTATAATTAATCGCGTGTTACGCAATTAGGGTACAGGTATTAGCAGTATTGAGCTATGTAAAATGTAAGGGAATAAGTTAGCTCGCTAAGTTACGGGATAAAATTGTAGCGTGACAGCGCTGTGCTGTGCCGGAGATCTGTCCACAGCATCATGCCGAGTGGAAGCCTTCATGTCACGGCGTTTAACTATCGACTTTTTTATTTTGTTTTTCATACCAATTAACTTAATTATCTTTTTTATTGCAAGTCTGACAACCATAGTCGTATCAAGTGGTATCGTATTACCCAGTAACAGGGTTGTAGAGGTAAGATAGGCAGTCGCTCCATGTAAAATACTGGTATTCAACTGTATCTGGTTAGCCTTGAAGCTGACCCCATCATAGTTGGGAAAAGGCTAAGTTAAGGATGATGACGTATTTCTGTGACAAATACTTAAACCTGTTTTCCTTTCCTTCTGTTCACCCCTGTGTGAAATAATCCGCCCATAGTCGTGACGTCATCATACCCCGCTATCAGCTCTGACGTCGGACTGAGCGCAAAAACGCCCACTAAACTATTTTGTTTTACTTATCTCGTCCCACTGAAAGTTCACACGTTCTTACAGTAGGCATCCACCGCACCGGGTGGAATTCGCGTGCGGTAGTCGCAGTAGATAATCACACGAATTTTCAGACAGACCCGTGGGCAAATCGATTAAAATGAGTTTGTATTCATAACATGATAATTTATCTAGATAGAACGCTTACTTAGATAACCAAGGGTTTATAGAATTTAGGATTATTATGATAAATTCGGGATTATCCAAGTTTAATTAAGGACTCTCAAAGGTACTTTTTGGTGTTCTTGGCTGACCAGTGTCTCGGAGACCACTGCTCAGTCATTGCTTTCTCAAAGTCACAACTACGGCAGATGAAGACTGCGAAAGGTTAGGGATGACTCACAATTTTAGTGATGTAACTATTTTTACATTTTTGAATTGTACTAACTATCTTTAGCCCTCGGCTGCGCACGTAGATGATGTAGGTCGGAAATTATCCCTCGAAAACATACCGAAAGTACCCTATGTCCTTACCCAGGCATATAGTCTAAACATGTGCCAAATTTCATCCAAATTCGTTTACAAACTCTCTTTCGCAATGATAATACTAGTCAACAGGGAATATCAGAATAGTGGTTGATGGTTGGTCATCGATAGCTATAGGTGATAGATAATGTTGTTCGAAAGGTGAAAGATAAATCGTAAAGGAAGTTGCCATTTCTCAACTAAAGCAAAACTTTGAACTAAAGAGTCTACAACGAATTGGTGATTGATGGTAACAGGGCGACAGCTAAAGATGATAGAGATGATGATAAATAGGTGTAGATAATAGATAGATATTCTGTAAAGTTACTACAATCTTAAACGTAAACGATTTGACATTATTATCTAACGTGTTAAGTCGTTGATCTTCCCAGTGTCTTTGTTGTTGTAATTTCAAGCAATGATTGTTATTGCAGGTGTATTTGGCCAAGGTGCAGCGCGCAGCCCATAAGAAGCTGTACCCATACAGGTCGGATGAAAGGCGAAACCTATTGTGTGATAGGTGAGTTTTATCAACAGCTATTAGATAGTATTAAGAAGTAAGGAGAAATCTTAGTCTGGTAAAATATTTCATCCGCCTACTTCGTTGTACCTACCTCAATTGCTCGTTACTACAGGGCCCTAATTTACTATGACCACTTAATGATTCCTTATTTCGAATCCACGTCAATTCCTGAGATCACACACGACATCTGCTAATATCGTATTAATAATATCGACAAATTGTCTTGAAATTTACAGAATATGACATTTAGATTCCTTACCGTTACATTGGTTCTAAAAGACACGATTTTGACGTTGTTTGAACGTAGTAAGATTCTGCGAGGAATCATTACAACCATACAGAATTGGGGCCCTGTACATCTCCTCCACCCACCAGACCCACAGTTCGCCCTCGCCAACGTCCTTTTTTCTCAATACCTCAAACCAGTACCCTAACCCTTAAGACCAGTCCGTTGTCTAGCCCTCACCCATATTAAAATCATTTTATTATAATTATGACGAATCCTCAGATGTCTTCGCGAGTTCTGAACTGAGATTCCTGGACACTGCTACTCGATACCTGGAGTCGATGGCCAATCCCAGTACTCCAAGGATATAGTCCTTGCAGTAAATAAATTCAATTGTATCTTGTTATTAATAATCTATATTCCAATTTTATCCTAATGTTATGTAATTTTGTCTAATTTCATTTGACAAAATTTGATGAAATTGTCATCAAATGTTGTCTAGTTTATGTAATTTAACCTTTATTATAGGATTGTATGTGTAATAACAAGTATTGACCAATAACTTGTATGTGTGATGCAAACTGTAATTAATATACTTATATGGTTATGAATAGTATTAAATAAGTAAACTATTGACTGCCTCGTTGGTCTAGTGGACAGTGGTTGCAAGCGCTACGGCTGAGCATGAGGTGCATGAGGATTCGTCTCGGGCAAAGCGTTCTACTGGTTTTTCAATCAGGAATTTCTCAGACAACCAGCGAGACCAGCATATCAATCATAATCTGTCTCATTTTGACAGTTCAACAATATTCATGGCGTTATTTACGTTCTTGAGCAGATACGTTTTTCGCACATATGAAGCAACGGATTAGCAATCTGTTTAAAAATTATTCAGATTATGATTGATCGTGCGTTACGCAATTAGGGTGCAGATTTCAGGGCACAAATCGGGAGTAAAAGAAGGCGAGCCTCCCGATGCTCGCCCTCTATTACATATGGGATTTAAACCTAACGGGCAAAAGGGTGTATTATTTAGTTTGGTAGGTAAACCTCTACGTAACTCGTTGGGGAAAACAGGCGTGATGTTATGTTAAGATAGAATGTTATTTAAGCTACGGGTAGGTAGGTACTTAGCCCCAAGCACCCCAAGTACCCAATATTAAAGAAGAACTAGCCTGTGGAAAAACTAGAGTGGAAACACTCGCCTTGAAAGTTGAAAGAATGGCCTTGTTTTTGATGGTATGAAAACATGACGTCTATCTATGACTATTTTCTTCGCAGTGTGAACTGAGCTATATAAGGAAAGTGGAGAAAGTGTAGCAATTACAACAAAACTATGTTAATTACAGCAAGACTTTACTAAATACAGGTATTTAGTAAGTAAAGTCTCGCTGTAATTAACATAGTTTTGTCACTCATAAAGCATCACTAAATAAAGGTATTTAGTAAGTGCGCAAGTGTGAGGTAAGCATAATATGGATCTGTTAGAATTTTTGGATACCTGCGCGAATTTTGACCAAACTCGTGTCACCAAAGCAAACTTATTTGCTTTGGTGACACGAGTTTGGTCAAAATACCATACCGCGCGGTATGGCTTACCATAAAAGTGATAGATCAGCCAGTCTAAAAAGTTGATAGACCACTCCAACATTTTGTTGTTTTCTGATTCACCATCCTAACAATATGGATTCTAAATGGGCAAACAGCTCCACAATAAATTGTCTCTAAGTCATTGTTGTATAGAAATACTAAATGAATGCACATTGTACTCTGTTATCGTAAACGCTTTACATTGAAGCATGGATAGGCTAGATACATCGCACGGGTTTACGCCTATAAAAACTTATTTGAATACCCTGTCTGTATGTCTTGTCCATGTATATTTCCAAATGTGGATTTAATTTCAACTAGATCTAGTAGTTTATCTTGGGTGTAGGGCTGTTTATAGCAGCCAAATTGGAACGAGCACAACTATTAGCAGAAAAATGAGCTAGATCTAGATCCTTGTTCACCTAAACCTCACTGTAAGCGCAAATATGTTTTAGTTAAGTTTTTACTTATTTGTTCCCTTCTAATTTCAAACTAAAGCGCCGTTACATATATGCAACGTGATTACGATTAGCAACTGCATTTCATTTACATAGTAATGCACATCTGGCTCGGGTACCTATACCTAATCATCTCTCAGCTGTTATCTTCGGGCAGTATAATTTAGTTACTCTTACTAACCTATTGTTTAACGGTTTAATATCACACAGCAGTAATTTCAGCAGGATTGTGGCAAAATTACGACCCGTTCTCTCGTCGGGTTTCCAACCAACCAAAAAAAAAACCATATGGTTGCGTGGTTGCCTCGTGGGTCTAGTGGTCACACGCGCTACTGCTGAGCATGAGATCCATGGTTCGATTCCCAGGTCGGGCAAAATTGGAATTTTCCATCAGTGATTTTGCTGTACCAGCCTGGAATCTGGAGTCGTGCCCGTTTAATGGCAAAAGGCTCGCCCCCTTTTACATGGCACTTAAATATAACTGGCGACATGTGGGTGTCTATAGGCACCCATCGTCGATTACAGGCGTGATGTTATGATCTGTGATGTGCTCTCCGCTTAGTTTCATCGCAATATACCACATCACGCTATGTTTATTTTCGAGACATCCTGTTCTCCTCTCGGCTTTGATATAAAACCCTTGCACCTTAAAGGTGATCTATCATATGGCGCATGGTCAATAACATTCACCAGAACCAGCGGGGTAATTGTGTAACACATGAACAGTAAGAATGGCTTTCATTTTGACGGTCAACAACATTTATTGTGTTACTTATATAAACGTAGTTGACCAAACACATTTTTCGAACATATGTACCAATGGATTAGCAATATCCTACAAAATTATTCAGATTTAAGATAGTGTGCTACGCAAAAAGGGTGCGGATTATACAAAAACAGGCGTAGGTTTAGAGTTACCTTACAAAACGGTTTGTAATCCCTAATTCCTGTAATATTATAACTGCGAAAGTAAGTTTGCCTGTTACGCTTTCACGCCTAAACCGCTGAACCGATCGTAATGAAATTTGGCAGAGATATAACCTGGGAAGCACAGAACCGGTCGAAGTGGCGGATCTTGGGGGAGGCCTATGTCCAGCAGTGGACGTCTTTCGGCTGAAATGATGATGATGACGATAGCCTGGGATATGGAGAAGGACATAGGCTACTTTTTACACGATAATCGACATCTACGCGGGCGGAGCCGCGGGCAAAAACCTAGTTACCTATAACTTTTAGTGAAAGGCGAAATTGTGTCGAAGCCTTGACAATATGTAACAATTAGCTGCATACCGCTAATGTACTTTAGTTATCCGTTTTCCAATCAAATCGACCCTGACAAGTTCACGACAGTTGAATTTATGCTGCTCACGCTTGGCTTGTGGGCGCCACGCCTACACGTTGAATGGGCGTGCATTCATGGTGAGGTCAATGTAAGAATTTCCATCTTCCTCTAAGCATTTTCCTTGGTGTGGTTTGTTTTGGCTTGCAGTCTTACAAGATGATCAATAAGATTTAGCATAATACAGGGTCAAATAACATTTGCTGGCAATACTTTTACTGGCAATACTATTAATTACGTGAGGCAATTTTGGAGATTTTTCGACCCCTACCCCCAGCTCTGGTGAGATGTCGAGATATTCGACTCGACCCCCCCCCCCCCCCCCCTAAACGCCTCACGTAATTAATAGACGCCCCCCAAAGCTTCGTTCAACACCGAGAGTTGAAAATCTAGTGCGCGAAAAAATCCCGCCGCGATTTTATTACGTCCATGTGAATGTCGACTTAGTGCTTTAGGGCTTCCGACTGAAACACTGACAATATAACAATATAAGTCATAACAACTCTTGAATTATATTTGCTGTATTATTAGGGGCTTAATCATCATCATCATCATAAGTTCAGCCGAAAGTCGTCCACTGCTGGACATCGGCCTCCCGTAAGCTCAGCCACTTCGACCGGTTTTCTGTGCTTCCTGCATGCAGCGGACTCCTGCGGCTCTCACAAGGTCATCGGTCCACCTAGTGAGAGGCCTTCCAACTTTACGTCTTCCTGTACGCGGTCGCCACTCCAGAACTTTTCGGCCCCATCGGCCATCTGTTCTGCGAGCAAAGTGCCATGCCCACTGCCACTTAAGTTTGGCAATTCTTCAGGCTATGTCGATCCCCTTGGTTCTCCTGCGGATCTCTTCATTCCTGATTCGATCACGCAGGGAAACTCCAAGCATAGCCCTCTCCATTGCCCTTTCGGTGACTTTAAGCCTTCTTATGAGGCCCATTGTGAGCGACCACGTTTCGGTTCCATATGTCATCACTGGCAACACACACTGGTCAAAGACTTTCGTCTTGAGACACTGCGGTATGTGGCACGAGAAGATTTTGCGAAGCTTCTCGAACGCTGGCCAGCCGAGTCGGATTCGATGATTGACCTCTTCCTCGAAGTTGGACCTACCTAACTGGACAGTTTGTCCTAGGTAAACGTACTCGTCCACAACTTCGAGTGCAGCGCCTTCGACCGTTATGAGAGTGGGTATTACATGGGCATTGGACATGACCTTTTTCTTGTCCATGTTCATTTTAAGACCCACTCTTTCGGAAGCTCTACTGAGGTAATCGAGCATTGTACTGAGGTCCTCCATGGTCTCAGCCATGACAACTGTATCATCGGCAAACTGAAGGTGAGTGATGTACTCGCCATTGATGTTTATGCCAGCCCCTTTCCAGTCCAGAACCTTGAAGACATCCTCCAGTGCAGGGGTGAATTAGGGGCTTGTAGCTAAGTATTAACAGCCGCAGGGGTCGATCGATCATGTTAAGCTACTCTTGCCGTGGTTTGTCCCTGGGAAGGTGGTCACCTTTACATATCTAGACACCTCTATGCCACGGAAAGCACGTTAACCTATTCGTCCCGGCTTTCCTTCGTGGATCTTTGACAGTCGTTACAGGTCGTCAGAAGCCAGAAAGTCTGTCAACCAAACTTACCATGGGGTATCGTTATACCCAGTTACTGGGTTGTGGAGGTCAGATAAGAAGTTTGTAAAATACTGGTAGGTTCAGCTGCATCCGGTTTGACTAAAAGCCGATTACAAATGAGCTGGGAAAAGATTAGGCAGATAATGACGATTGCCATAAGCATATCACCGTGTACCATTGAATATGTATGAGAGTAATAGAGATGCCAATTTGTCGTACATTGCTAATCACATGTAACGAATAAGCGACGCGAATTCTATACTTACTTGGTAAATTAAAAGTACGATAACAGTGATTCGATACGGGTAAAAGGTTTTGCCATTCACATTAGACAAGCCAACATACTTAAATCATTTCCGTCAAGAAAACCTCCGACCAATTGGTCAGAGGTTTTCTGCTATCGTGGTCTATTAATCTCAACAAGATATCTGTATATAAGAAGGGTAACTCCAATAGCGACTATCTACAGGATAGCAAGCTCATATGGCCGAGCAAATTGTAACCAAGAATAAAATTGGCTGTTGCCGTGGTAAACAGATAAGCCAGTAAGCAAGTTCATAGAGTGGCTGACTGCCTAGGTTGCACCAGCATAAGCACACGAATTATCAGCCCATTGTTCCTGCTGGGACACAGGCTTCCTCTCTCCGTAATCCACACCCGGCCCAAGCGCAGGTTGGTGGATGTCACATGTCTTCGATTTTTATGTTCTAATTTCAAAGACATGCTGTTTTCTTACGATGTTTCCACATAACATCACGCCCTGTTTCCCTGAAGACAAAGGTGTATCTATAGTACAGTCAGTCTAAAATATCGGGAGGAAAAGACTGTTCAAAATGATCTCAACAACTAAGAAAATTGAACTTTATCTCAATTGGATAAAGTTCTAGTCAGAATGACATTTGTGCTGTATTGTCTTTTTGCTGAAACATCGCTTGCGACTACTAAACCAACGTGGCATCACGATGTTTCCCGTCACCGCTTGTAGATAGAGCAGTGGTGATGAAATTAATTATTCAAAGTGCCACCTTGGGTTCAGACGAAAGCTTAATCCTCGCCTTACATAGCTTACAATCGTGAAAGCTGTTTATAGAGATGCTGCTAATGATACCTTGATCAATATTATACGCTGGCTTGACCAAAATAATTTAATGTTTAATATAACGAAGACCTAGACGAGGCCTATGTCCAGCAGTGGACGTCTTTCGGCTGAAATGATGATGATGATGATAACGAAGACCAATATAATGCATTTTTATCAACGGATCTCACCAGAAGTTCTTCATTTACACTATAATGGACTAAAAGTCGACCAAGTACTAGTTGCGAAATTCCTTGGAATTATGATAGATAGCCAATTATCTTGGAAGCCACAAGCAAAAGGAGTATGCAAAAAACTTAGTACAGCTGCAGTCCTCTTTAACATATCTAGAAAAGTAAATATGGCCACAAGATTTTTTTTTTTTTTTTTGGGTGGGAAATCATCAAATAACTTCTCCCGCTCTGGGTGGAGCGGGAGGGCGTGTCAGACTTTTACTGACTAAAACCCACCCGTGTTCCCTCAGTTGCCTGTGTGCCAGGGGCCGCGGTATCTCTTTCGAACAACCCGCACCCCTGGCAGGCATCGGCCCTTGCGGACCCCCCCCATTTGGTGCTGACATCTCTTTGAGGCGCGCGTGGAACACAACGCGCCGTCGACCCGGGCTTGGTCCTTACCGGACAGCGAGCTACCCATTACTCGCCGTCCGCAAGCCCGCGCCTAATGGCCACAAGGTTAATTGCATACCACTGTTTAGTTGCCTCGATTTTGAGATTCGGCATAATATTTTGGGGAAATTGTAGCCTGAGGAAACAGGTGTTTAAGGCACAAAAACGCTGTTTAAGGGCCATATGCAACTTAATAGTAACAGATAGCTGCGTACCTGTATTTAAGCCCCTAAAATTTTTAACATTCCCATCACTTTATATTTTCGAGATGGCTATTTTTGTAAAATCAAATATGCTTCTTTTAAAAAGCGTCCGAAAATAGAAACCGGACAATCCGGAGACAATATAAAAATATTCTAATTGTTATTGGTTCCGATATTAAAGAAAATTGTTAAATGTATGGGTCCAATCATATTTAACAAAAATGCCCAATGTAATAAAAAATGAGACATTTCCATTATTCAAAAAGAAATTGACTGTTCTATTAATTAATTAATGTTATTACTCAATTGGTGAATTTTTGACCGATGAGAATTTAAATTGATAATATGACATCTCTGTACCTACTCTTGACTTGTACTAAATCATTTAAATTTTTTATTTAACTCTATAGACCTCGAACTTGACGAATTTATGATCCCATTTTAATAAACTTGACATTATATATATTGTATTGCCTATTTAAAACTATTCTCTGAATTCCTTCTCGACATAGTAAACTTGTATTGTTTGATTGAATGTGATAATAATGTATTATAAATGAGTCTTTATTAATATAACTTAAACTGTTTGCATGCCCTAGTTAAGGTACTTAGTATAAGGATCATTTTAAACTGAACATCTTTAACATGTACCTACTTTCTGTACAAATAAAGAATTATTCAAAAAAAAAAAAACTATTCTATTCTATGCTAATAAAGCTAATTTGTTTTAGTAACACGGCCCTGTTGCGAGCTATAATGCACGTGCGTGTCGCTATTCATAATTAATTGAATGACTGTTATAATTTATTATTTAAAAATAGTTTTTAAAAAGTAAATCATGTACAGGTATTGTTACCTATCATTGCCAACGCAAATGTTTAAAAATATTATATAATTACTGTGAAGTTAAAAGAACACATGCGATTAATTAGTTCAGATAAATTCTGTTAAACAATTTTGCACCTTATTCCAACCCGGTATAGTTTTATGTTAAAAAGATGATCAAATAAGGATGTAAGGTAATAAAAATATGAAATAAGTGGGAGTTGATCGAGCATGACTATCGAGCTATCGACTAAACGATAATGGTCGTAAATACATATTATATCTATTAATCGCTTATTATGCGTAGTAAAACAATTTTCTAAGAAAATATTGAAAAATAACCAATCGATATTTTACATTGAATGGTTATTTTCATTATTTTATTGGGTTATATGAAAGTTATATGGTTTTTCCTTCGATTAAATGTCGGTTGCCGATATATTTTCATTCAATGTTGAGAATTTATCACAAATCTCGCCTACGAAACAAATTCAAATAAGGTTGACTACCAACACTTTTAGAAGGTCAAAGTCAAGACACAAAGCCCTTCCCACTATCGCAGTGTTTAATCTGGGAAGAAAAAGTTGCATACAGACTCCCCAGCAACTGGACATTCTACAATCAGGCTCACCATTAGCTTATAGATGATGTGGTTGGTTGCAGGGAGCAGGGCAGCATGGAGCCGACCACCAGCCGGAACACCAGCTCCGGACAAGTCAGCAGGTGGGCCTCACTCAGAATACGGTAAGTTATCTCCTCATCATCACGAAATATGAGAACCATTTTGGCAACACACTTTGTGGACCTAGGCTATTTTACTTTTGACAACAATTACCAGTACATTGAAACCACAATAAGTTGAAACTATGTAAATGTCACATAGACAAATAGACCTTTGCGAGTGACATCCAACTGTGGTGATGCAAAAATGAGGTCTCATTAAAAAGGATTATTCAACATAAGTTCACTCACTTAAACGGCACTTGTGTAAAAATAAAAAACACATCTTACAGTATACCATAATGAATCGAACGAAACATAAAGAAGTCTCATTAAAATAGAAAACATGTATAAACAGAGTGCCATCGACGTGCAAACTGTTGCATGAAGTACATGATTCTGAAGCCCCAGTCTTTAAATTTTTCGTTGGTTATTAAAAAACAAATTTCTATTCCATACATATTGACCGCATAGGTATTGCACTTTTCTATGAAACGCAGATATTTTTTCATAACCGACGAAAAATGTAAAGGTACGTTGGGGGATTAGAATCATGTGCTCAATTCAGTGGCGTAACTAGGGTGGGGGAGGCAAGGCAAGAGCCCTGGGTGCTTATCGAATGGGGCGCAAAAAGTCGCGAATAAAAAAAAAAGACATCTATATACCATTTCATACTGTTACCTATTTCTATGAAATCTGAAGATCTACTTGAATATATTGTGTAGTTACGGGGATGAAAGCGTATTTCCAAATCTGTCTTTTTATATTCAAATTCTATTAAAATTGCAGAAGCGATTTTTTACCAAGTTGCAATTAATACCTTCGTTATTGAAGGCTTATAATTGGTCAACAAAGGTTATGTGACCTAGCTTTGCTCAGTGTAGACCGAGAAGATAATTTGCGAAGGGGCGCAAATGTATGCGTGCCCTAGGCGCCATTTTCTATTAGTACGCGTACGCCCCTGGCTCAATTCATGGTGAAAATTTGCGCGTCGATTTCTCTGCCAGCCTGTAAATATTCACGAGAACGGACTAGCTTGCGTATCTACAGTCAGAAAGTCTACCATACAGGTAGCTGAGGTAGCTAACTTGAAACTACTGTTAATAATGTTGTGACTGTGCCCTGTAGTCAATTCTTTATTAATATTGTGGATGACTGTTTAAAAAAAAAACAATTGCCTTGTTTTTTTTTATTCAACGAACGTAAATTTAAGAGTATTTGATCTGAGTCTTTTGAGAGATTTATCAGTATATTTTACTACTTAGGACTGCAGCCAGTTGTATGCAAAGCACTGTCAATATCTTTATTTCATTTGTGTTAGTAAGTACTTGAACTAAGTTAGTTAACCACAAAAAGAAAAACAAACGAAATCATAGACGCGTATGTTTTGTTAGTGTGACGTGTGTTTTTTCTATAACTATAGTACCTATTTAGTTGATTTCGTTCCTTACAAAAAAAAAAAAAAATAGTCAACTTCGAATGATATGGTGATTCCTTGATTAGATTTTGCTTTTGTTTGTCTATTAGGTATGGGCTATGGGCATTGATGGAAGCAGTCAGTTTGTTCAAATGAAACTACACGTGTATTTGAAAAAAATACTATCATAAAGTTCAGTTTACGCTGACTAAAAAGATGATAAATTTGCCTTTTTCAATCTCCATCATTATTAGTTAAGCTGAAAGACGTCCACTGCTGGACATAGGCCTTCCCCAAGCTCCGCTACTTCGACTCTTTACTTTTTCAATAGTGCTAGTAATTCTGAAATCAATCTTATTTAAACATGCATAAAGTAGATATTTCTTTGAGTGGAAACCAGGATATGAATGGAGTATCTTCTAGCATCAAGTTCTGTTTATTGCTGCAGTGCCTTGGTGAACACGCACCAGTCGCTGGTGTTCCTGATACACAACGTGGTGGGCTACCTCCTCATGCTAGCTGTCATGGTGTACAACGTACATCTGCTACTCGCTGTCGTCTTCGGGATGATGCTTGGTATGTTTACTTATTTATTTATTCATCATAATTAGCCTATATCGTTCCCACTGCTGGGAAAAGAGGAGATCATGCAGTGTCTCCTCTCTTGGCGAGAGGGAGTGGGTCGTAATCCACCACGCGGGCCCAGTGCGGGTTCGTAGATGTCACATGTCTTTATTTTTGGTTCTAGAACATGTCGGTTTCCTCACGATGTTTTCCTTCACCGTTTTGAGAGCAGTGGTGATGAAATAATTTACACGAAGTAAAGCGCCTTTCTGGGTTTGAACACACGACCTGCAACCCACACCATTGTCCACGATTTAACTAAACGTTAAAAGAAGTGTTGAAGACAAGGGATGTGTTAACCTACTTTATACATTTTAATGTTGTGCGGAGGACAGATAGGCAGTCGCTACATGTAAGATACGGGTATTCAGCTGCATCCGGTCAGACTGGAAGCCGATCCCAACATATGCGGGTTAAATTAAATTAGCTGGCAAAACTTCGCCCACTTGTAGGGTATAGATATCCAAAACTAATAGAACACAAAAAAAATACATCATTCGAAGGGCGAAGGTAAATGCCCTTAATCGATCAGCTCAAGCATTGGATTACGAATTTCCAAAAACCATTAAGTTTTGAACAAAGTACGGAAATTATGTTTTTTTTTATCTCATAACTTTTCGATTTCGATACCCAAAACGTAGGTGAAGTATTGCCAGCTAATTTAATTTGAGTTTGTATAGCTGGGAAAAGGCTAGGTAGATGATGAAGTTTCAGTTAAAACATTACCGAATGTGGTCCACTTTAGAGATATCTATGCTCAAAAATATCCCGTTGGTAACTTCAATCGTAGTAAAATTAACATGTCGCCCTTTTACTATTTTATGTCGCCCTTTTACTATTTTATAGGATTTATAAATTCTAACTATTTATGAAAGAGAATTTGACTTGTAGCTAAAAATTAATTTAGTAGTTAGTGATTTGAGTTAAACTCGCTAGAACTAAATTTCTGACGTCACATCCTTGTTCCAGGCTACTTCCTGTTCGGCACGAAGTTAACGCGTCTCCAGATGCAGTGCTTCAGCAGAAAGCGGACGGTCATCTGCACGCCCGAGTGCGACGATACAGGTGAGGATAGTCCTGACTTCACGTAAATGTCGATTATGTAGCGCATTTGTGATTTAATATTGCACTTCTTTGCACACACGGCAAAACTGTTTAGTGTGCAGGCAACGAGTTGTATAATCATATTCTTATACAAAAGCAATACTTAATCATTGCTGCCGCCCTCACACTCATCTCTTTTGCCGTCCACACTTAGTGATCGCATTATTCTTACGTGCATTTTGTAATTCAATATAACCATAGACAGAAGTCATAGCATGAGTTGTTTTTACTAACAATTCCTTATTATGTTATTCATTTTACACGTTTATAAGGATGTGATTTCTCGATTACGGTGCTATACTAGTTTCGAGATAGCTTTATAGCACTTAAATAGTCGCTGAGGAGCTGTACAAGGATCCTTCGGCGCGTAGCCAGAAACCGGAACGAACGCCGCCATCTTGTTTTTTTTTAAACACAATGGGGAAGCCACCTGTCAAAATGGCGCTAGTGTAGCTAGTTTCCAACACAAGCTAAAAATATATAATAAAAATGCCAAAACATGGCCCTAAGCGCCATCTCTCTCTAACAAACATAAAGCTACATCTTCCATCCTTCCTTGCCTATCCCTGCTAAGATCGTTGCAACACGGAGAAGTGTAGCTGGGAGGTGTGTGAAGGCAAGCTGTGCAAGGAGATGGACGCCGTGGAACTGCAGCAGACCGACCACACGCTGCTGCAGGACGACTACCAAAGAAATTGATGTAACACACTCCCTGTTATCTACATAGATGATTGGTAGCTGTTTGTGTAGCCTTTTTAGAGCAATTTAAATTGTCGTATAGTTTTCAGTTCTCATTTGCACGCATTAACAATCGTCTCCATTTCAGCGTACCTTATCACCTCTGACCATAGCTTCATCATGGTTATTATCATGTTCATGTCTGTCTGACGGTTACGCTTTCAAAACCACTGAACCGATCGTCATGAAATTCGTCGGCAGAGATATAGCCTGAGTTATGGAGAAGGACTTAAGCTACTTTTGTTGGTGTCGCACTCTGCGCTGGGTTTGGGGGTCAAAATATATAAATAATACTTACATTAAAAAAAAAACTATATTTCACTGTTAAAGGTAGCGAGTACTGAGGTCTACTCAGTATACCGTCTTGTACCAATTTGGTTCAAAATCCATTAGCTTATTTAATACCTACTAGCTTTTTCCAGCGGCTTGGCCCGCGTGGAGATCGAAAATTATCCCACGGGAACCGGGATAAAAAACGTATCCTATGTGTTAATCCAGGTTACAAAGTATCTGTGTGCCAAATTTCATCCAAATCCGTTCGGCCGTTTTTGCGTGATTGAGTAACAAACATCCAAAATTTCACATTTACAATATTAATCAGGGGTTAGAGTAGACTCAAAGGTTATTGAAGATTCGTGAGAATGTCCTAGATGTTTAATTAACAGTTTTCCTAGCATCCCTCTCTCTCACTCCATCTTCTCTATTCCAGCTTCTCGCCTCTTAAGCCATGAATCGTAGATATAGTTGTTAATGAATTAATTAAATAGATGGCGCTTTGGATCTTCAGATTTTTTACTAATCAAAGCTTTAGTACAGGGTTTTTTTCTCTCACGAAGTGGCGTGCGCTGTTCTCGTGGTAGCCAGGTGTACACACAAGCTGTGAAGTGTGCGCGAAGACGAGTTTCGTCAGCACATACGTATATGCTTTCGAATTCGTCAGTGTCTCGGACGGTACGAACACACACACAATGACAGCGTGTTATTACACTTGGTAACCCCAAGTAAACAGCCGCGCGTCGCTTCATGTAGTAAAATATTATAGGTTATAAGTTCAGTTTTCAAAAGTCATTTATTCAAACTAGGCTGATGTCAGCACTTTTTGAACGTCAAAATTACATAAGACAGTCCCCTCAAAACGCCCGCCCTTCACCACTTCCTAGTGCTTTAGCTGGGAAGAAGTTGCGCAACAAACTCTTAAATGTTAAAGACTTTGTTTATCAAGACCCACGTAAATGCGAAATATATTTTTTGCAGATTTAATTTGTATGTTTAATCAGCTGTGTAGATACGTAGGTATGTTTGAATACTGTAAAATTGAGAGAATGATGTTAATTGTCTACTTTGTTTGCAATATTTTAACCAATTTTATTTGCAAAGTTTATGTAAATAAGGAACACTCGTTCATAATACGTATTATAATACCCCACACCTGTTCTGTAACTATTTGCTATCATTCAACGTAGCATATAATTTATTAATGACAATAATGTCAATGATATACTACTGTAATGATTTTCTTAAAATAATATTTAAGTATAGACTTATTTTCACAAGCGACAGATGGCGCTAGTGGTCCCAGGAACTTTATACATCCGTTTTAAGCATTAATGTTTAGAATATCGGTAATAATGTATATTTATTTTGTATAATTATTAAATCATATTGTTTAAATTTAACAGGTTAAAGTATTCACATTTAATCATAAGCCCTAATGTATTTTAGTTAGTCAAATGATTGTATGTAATGTCTACTCTGCTCTGATTGGTCGAATAGCCGGCCGAGAATTGACTTCCGTTTAAAGTGGGGAAACATTTAGTGGGGTGACCGATTTGCTAAACGAGTCAGTCGATTTGGAGGCATGAAGCCGTAAGCATATCTGACGAATCTGTGCTACTTTTGTTATGTATATAAAATACTAATTAAATGGTAAGTGATTGTTATTTACCTGATCACTGTAGAAAAGTGAATAAACATGATTCATATTGGATTGAGGTATATGATTTTTAATATCTCAGAAGCGGGATCAAGATCCGTAAGTACGCCTACACAGTATGTTTGACCAACCTGAAATTATTATTTACTCCGTGAATGTAAAAATCCGTTATTCGTACAAGTGGTTTTGTTTACTTTTTAAATTTCAAGGAAATTATATAATCAAGTTGTACTACCTAGGTACTTCTAAAAGAAAAGCATAATTTGATTCCCTAACTTCTAGTCTTTCATCATAATTTTAAATTGCACGGCAGGACCGTTGTCATTTATTCGAAGTATCATTGACTGGTTTAATTTTCCATTTTACCACATTTGGAATAGTATTGTGCATCATATGATTTTAAATCTTAATTAAAAGTATCATCGACTGGTTGAATTTTCTTTTCTACCACGTTGGAAATAGTAATAATAATAATAATCGTTTATTAGGAACAAAAAAACAAACATACGAAGACAAACAATGTTAAACGATGATAGCTGCAAAAGTTAAAACTGAGGCGCAGCTACCAACGCCCGACTCCTAGTGAGAGGGTAGGTTGTTCCAAGACTAATAAAAACAAAGGTATTTAAACAAAATATAAGGAAAATTAAAAAATTAAAATTAAAAACTATACATATTAAAATACATTTTGAGATAAGTGCCGTGTGTATGAGTACCTAATGTAGAGTAAGGGAGGGTGGTGGTGAGATGTGTGATGTGTGTATGTGGGGGTGGGTGTGTGTGTGTTTTCCA
Organism: Antitype chi; assembly: GCA_947359405.1. Taxonomy (NCBI): domain Eukaryota; kingdom Metazoa; phylum Arthropoda; class Insecta; order Lepidoptera; family Noctuidae; genus Antitype; species Antitype chi. The sequence continues at coordinate 2,294,503 of OX375809.1, read as the reverse complement.
AGGTGTTAAATTTCCACAAGATTTTCTGTTGCATCATAAGTTAGTGATTTTAGAAAAATCGCAAGTTTTTTCTTACATACATTTCTGGTAACTGAATATATGTAGATATTTTTATTGATCCTATTATAGATTTTTGAGCTCATGTAAGTAAAATGGCGACGTGCTGCAATAGTTGAACGAGGCTTTACCTCACAAACTCGATCGGAACGGCGTCTATTGCAAGATCTACCTGGTTCATAAATCAGCTGGGCATGCTTACGGAGCACTGCTTGAGAAATGAACAACTGTCTGACCGTTAGTACTTGGCAAAGAGAGTAAAGTGATGTCGTAGGAAACCGGATTGGTTTTCTCGAAAGAACCTTCAAAACTGCTCTCTGTGCTCTTTCAATCCGCAACATTGTTGTTTTGTGCGCACCACCCCAGACCGTCAGGCAATAACCCAACAGTGACTGAGCTAGTGCATAATATATGCCAATTAAGGTCTTAAAATCCGCTGAGCCTCTAAGTTTCTTGAAAATATACAAGAGCTTTCTTACGCGCGCTACGACAGAGCCAATTTGCTGATGCCATTTAAGGTAACAGTCAACCACAACACCGAGATATTTAACAGTCTGAGAGCTTTCTAGTTCAGGGCAGCCACAGATTGAGGCAGAACTAGGGTTTATACAAGAGTGAGCGTGTAGGGCAATAGGTGCTGGGGGTTGACCTGATTTATTTAGGGAAAAACAGATGAACTTAGTTTTATTGACATTCAGAGTAAGAAAATTTTTGGCTAGCCATTTCATCACAGTACCAAGGGCTAGTTCAGCATTTTTACGAGTTTCACTCCAATCACGGCCATGAATTATTAGAGCCGTATCGTCCGCGTAGGATACTATTTTGCAGTTAGGGAGAGACAAGCGACACAGCTCATTTACATATAATAGGAAGAGGCTCGGCCCAAGCACGCTGCCCTGTGGTACCCCAAAGGTAACCATCTCCTTTCTGCTTAGGTGATTATCAATTTTTACGTACTGTCCACGACCCGTTAGATAACTTCTGAATATGTCCAGGGCAGTGCCGCGGATACCAACATTTTCCAGCTTCGAGAGTAATATGGGGACAGATACAGTGTCGAAAGCTTTGGATAGATCTAAAAAGATAGCCAGTGATTTCCTTTTGCTATCAATATTATCAATAATAGTATCTGTTAGTTCCAATACAGCTTCTTCGGTGGTTTTACCACTTCTAAAGCCAAATTGGTTATTAGCTAAAATGTCAAATTTTGTAAGAAATTTTGTTAGCCTAATGTTAATAACTTTTTCAAAGATTTTTGAGAGAGTCGTAAGTACTGATATGGGTCTATAATTTGTGACACTGCCTCTGTCACCAGATTTATAAATTGGGTGGACAATCGCGGTTTTGAAGATGTCAGGAAAGGTGCCTAAGGAAAGGCATAAATTAAAAACGTGGACAAGCACCGGTATTATGGTATGTCTAGTTGCTTTCACAACAGAAGCGGGGATACCGTCAAAACCAACGGCGCATTTGTCCTTGAGACCAAGAATAATAGTATTAAGCTCGGAGTTATCAACGCCGTGAAGAGCCATTGAATGCAGAGGAGGAGGTTTAGAGCAATCGTTATCAAGTTTACTGGATGTAGAACTGTTTTGGGGTTGAGAAGGCTGAATTTTGGATGCCAATAATCTGCCCACATTGGCAAAGTAGGCATTTACCGTGTCAGCTGATTGAGAGGGATTGTCACAGCACTTTAGGAGATCTGAAGACGAAGTTCTGTTTTGGTTTAAGTTAGCTATCTGTTTAATAAGAGTCCATGTAGCTTTTGGGTTGTTTCTGGCCTTCTGAAACTCTGCGCGTTCGTACTCGGTTTTGACTTTTTTTAGTAAGTTATTACAAAAGTTTCGGTATCGATGGAGGACAAGCTTGTGTGATTCATTGTCTGGGTATTTTTTAAATATTCTGTATAATTTATCTCTATGCCGTATGCACCTTAAGAGGCCTGGGGTTATCCAAGGTTTAATTATGCGTCGTCTACTTGGGGCAATGGATGTATGAGTGTGCGCCTTAATAGCTGAAGACATTGTAGAGACAAGAGACTCTGCAGCATCATTCGGATCATTACAGTCTAGAATTGATGAGAAGTCCGTGTTTTTGATGCATTCAACAACTCCAGGAACATCAATCTTAGGGTTACAGTAACTTCGGTTTACTTTGATTTTCGTGTGCATGTTACAGAAAAGCATGACGGGAGAGTGATCCGTTATGAGTGAATCGAGTACTAGAGTTGTAGCAGGGGATTGGCTACGGATAATCACATGATCAAGACAGCTTGTTAGTCTAGTGGGAAGACTGTGAGCAGAAAGCATTGCATGAGACGCTGTGAGATTTAAGTATTCGTCGGCATTAGGGTCAGAACTCTCAGGTACAATATTTATATTAAGATCTCCAACGATTGCAGCGGTTTTGTATTGAGCAAGAGTCCCAAGAATGCTGTCAAGACTGCAGAGGAACTGTGTCAGATCTCTGCATGACGGAGAGCGATATAAGGCGACCAGAGCCACTTTATCTGAGAATTTAAGTATTAGGCAATTTGCATCGCTAAAATTTGGTATTTCAATGGTAGGATTATAGCAGTCTCTAATATATGCGACTACGCCATCATTTTGATTTTTATAAGACGAAATGTGAGAGTTGTAACCATTTAAGTCGGGGATTATTTGACATTTACTCAACCAGCACTCCGTAAGAATAATAACGTCAGGCAGGTATGACAGTCTACTCATAAATAACACAAGATTGTCAAAATTACAGTTAAGGCTACGTATGTTGGTGTGTAATATTTTAAAGTCGTGTATGGATTTATTTAGATAGTTTGCACTATTTTCAGGTGAGCAAACATAATAATTTGAGACAGATACATTTTCTACCTCATTGTTTATCATGGATAAATCACCCATCTTTTATTTTTGGAGCAACCAGGGAACAAAAAATATGAATTAGGTAGATAAACGTTGAAAGGTAAATAGCTGTGGTCAGATAACAGGAATTAAGGGGTTTAAGACAGCATTTAAATGAATGAATTTTGTAGGGGCTAAAATATTGAAGTGATGCGTGGGACTTGTGGAATATAGTGATGTGTGGAGAGGTGTGTAGATATGAAAAATGTGGTATGTGTGTGGTTACGGCGGCTAAGTACTGAAATATCAGGCGACTAACACAATTTTTAGATATATTTATGCTAACAGAACATTTAATACAGTTTAAATTTAAGAGAAACAATAGATCCGGGTTTCTTGAGGGGTAGACAATTAGTCACGGTGACTTGTTAATACAAGCAAGATCCGCCTCATTTTTAACATGAAAATGGGGTTTGCCAACTTTTTCTCGAACAAATATTTTTCCATGCGAGACCCAACAAAACTGGAATTCGTTTGATTTAGCGGCATCTCGAGCCAGGAAGAAAAGTCGCTTGTTCTTGGCCGACAGGTTTTCTGAGATGTAGATTGGCTTCGCAGGGCCCCCCAATTTAAGGTGTTCCGTAGTTAATTTGAAGGAATTTTTATTGTGGTTTCGAAACTTTAACAGGAATTCTTCTTTGAGAAGGACGGAGGTGAAGTCCACAATAATAGGTTTATTGGCCGGGTCTTTAGTTTTAATGCGGAATAAGTCCTTAACGTCCCTCGGCTGGAGTTTCACATCTAGCAAATTGGCCGCGCTCAGTATGGTGTTCAGTAGGACGGCTTTAGTTTCTGATTGATTACTTGGAACATTACGAATCTCAATGCATGCTGATCTTGCGCTTTGTTCCATTTTTTCTAATTTGTTCTCGAGATCGCTGATATAGGATAGGTTTTCCTTGCGCTCGTTTTCCAGCTGTTCTACATGAGATTTAAGGCTGTTGTGCTGAATAGTCAGGAGATCGAATGAGTCGCGGATACTGTTTGCTAGTGACAACAATTTTTCGTACTTCTCATCTTGTTGGAGCTTGAAATCGCGGAACATTTGCTTCATATCAGCCATGAAAACAGACAACCTGCTGTCATCATTGTCTTGCGAATGCTTGCGTTTGACGTTGCGAAAAGTTATGTTTGGTGTATCTTCCGCAGCAAGTGAGCACGCCTTGAGACTGAGGTTAGGTTCAGAAGAGCTAAGCATAGTAAAAAGCGCCTGATCAGATGCGGCGAGCAATGTTGCATCGGGCGTTGGCGCCGGTGAAGCACTGGGTGGTGTGCGATTTAAAGGCATATTCGAATGATTCCAAAGCAAAAGTACCAGGTTACCAGTAACTTGAGGCGGTTTGCTTGTTCAACTTGGGTGGTGGTTTAGCCTAGACTGGTGGCTATCGATAGATCGGAACAAAACGGCTTTCCGTCCAGTTTAAGTAGACCTCCGCGAGTAAAAATATATCTATGTCCCTTACTCACGCAGTTTCCTTCCCTGTCACGCTTGACCGTCCGCTCTTGTCACTCAGTACGATGTTCGGAATAGCTTGAATGGACTGTGGGCGTTGCCGCGTCGCGTAGATCGGTGGTACGGTGTGTATTTATTAGGCGCAGGAGACGGCGTAACCGCAGCGCGATCTTCGTTGTTTTATGCACTCCTAATTTTTAGACTGATTTATTTCGACACAAATAGATGATTTTTTGTAATTTAAATTAAATAGGATCAACTTAAAACACGTCTGAACGCCTCAGATATCCGGAGGGGAGGAGGAATATGCAGGATATGTTTTTAGATCTGAACTCGAAGTTTCATTGACTAGTTTAATTTTCTATTGTACCACATAGGGAAAAGTAATATGCATCATACGATTTTAAATCTTAACGGCTGTTGAAATTTTCAACCTAACTGAAATCGTACCGGTTTGTACAACGAGGTTGCAAACACTGGGTAATTGAACTCGTTTTGCTTGACTTTTTAGTTGTATATAGACGATACAATGATGGATCATGGATGGGTACCAGGACTATGGAATCCAATGAAATTTAAGATCAGTGGGTCGTCTTAGGGGTAATGGTGTATTGGTTTCTCTGGTATGCCACACGATGAGTGTGCGGTTTTTAAAAGGGGGTGAAATTTATCAGTAATTTTGCTCTAGGATGCACCGTTTTCGAGATAATTAGCTAATGCTTTTTTTTTCTGGTGGCGAGTTTCAGTTTATGGATGGAGAAAATGAAACCCATCGGAGCAGGGATACAGGAGTATCCCGCAGGAGTATCCGCAGAGGACTGCGTGATCGCTCACGCTTGAAGTTAAAGCCATGTGTGCTAAGGATAAAGCACAAGTGTGCTTTAAGAAGTTTTTATTTGGCCAAGTGAGCTAATGATAATGATGATCATAATGATAATGATGATGATAATGATGATGATAATGATGATGATGATGATAATGATAATGATTTGGGCCAGGTGTGCCCAGGGCCATGTGTGCTCAGGGCCATGTGTGCCAAGGGCTATGTGTGCCCAGGGCCAGGTGTGCCCAGGGCCAAGTGTGCCCGACACGAACAAAGCTATCCTCAAGAACGTAAGTAAAGTATGAATTTATCGATCAAGTATTACCTATTTATTCATGAGTTATTTTGAATTGGAAATTTTGTAAATGTACAAAAATTCAAGAAGACATTATAAAATGAGCTTAAAGCATATAGTATGCTCTGAATTGGATTATTATTACTAAAATTACTCATGTGACAGGTTACTAAGTTTTATAAATATTCTAATCAATGTTTTATTATTATCGTGAGGATCCATGGAACTTGATGGTGCAAAAACACCAGAAGTGCGCTAGTCGCGATGGGCGATCGATGAAAATGCAAACGGGCAGTCCCTGTGTCAAACAAGGCAGACACAAAGACGGGACGTACAAGAAAGCAATCTAGAAGGAAGCAAGCGCACGAGGTCTACATCGACCTCTTCTTCTTCCAGCAGGACAACTGATAATACAAGTACACCACCGCGATGCAAGAAATATGAAATAACTCCATGTTGGTCAAGGAGAAAGGTATTGAATGTTTCGAATGTTTGTCAAGAAGGAACCCATAAAAGGTCTCGTAACTTAAACAATAATCATTCAAACAATGTTATACAGGAGTTAGACCCTTTCAGTAAAAGTTAAAGTATTGAAAATTGGCTTAGAAAGTTGAATTAATGTACTTTATGAACGATATGAATATAATATGCAAATATGACGAGAAGCAGACCATATATATTGCTCAAATAGTAGTTTTTACTTGGACTTTGTGATAAGCTAAACTTATAAAGGCGTTTCCAATTATTATTATTATTTATTAAAATCTCCCTTACAACTATCATTACAGGAGTATACCTAAAGCGATAGCGCGGTCTTAAAGTTAATTTACTTACAATTGTATGAAAAACGAAGAAGAAAAATGGAATGAATAATTGATTGAATTGATTGGAATTGAGGAAGATCATGGTCAGTTTCTGGAAGAAATGTTAGCCTGTACAAGTCGTAGTAATGAAAAGTTATCTAAATATTATATTTTTGTTTTTACGACAATTTATGCTTATACATAGGTGAATAGAATAATATAGAATAATTCTTTATTTCCAAAGAAAGTAGGTACATGTTACGTATTTTCAGTTTAAAATGGTCCTTATACCAACTGCCTTAACTAGGGCATGCAAACAGTTAAATTTAATGGATTTTGTATAAGTCGAGAGTACAGAAACCTCAATATTGATTTATTGGTTGATTCACCAGGAAAATGTAAGCGTATCTCATTGTACAAATAATTAAATTTAAAATCAATATTAAATGAAGCGACTAGAATAACTGGAACCACAGCCTCATTCATAGACAACGTATTTACGTAGATTGCAAAATAAAAGACTCGTCCTTAATTAGTGACATCAGGTCTGACCATACTGGTCAGCTTGTATCGTTAGACTTAGATAAAAGTTACACGTAGATAAAACCATTAAATCTCTGAATAAAAATAAATTGAAAATGTTTAATAATAGTGTTCTTAGCAATCTTTCAATGACAAGGTTTGATTCACAATAGATTTTTTTTTCTACAGTATGCAATAAGTATGTCCAAAAAAAAAAAAATGTTACAATGAACACTAAACCAAAATTTAGCGAATGGGCTACTGGTATTATAAAAAGCAGAAATATCATATATTATATGTATTTTGTGTCGTTGACTTCTGATCAAGCTTTTCATAATTATGTAAGCAACTATGTTAATATATTCCAAAGGTTCGGGCTTAAGCTAAATCTAAATTAATAAGTAACAAAATTAGTATTCTAAAAATAAAATAAAGCCTATGTGGCAGGTAATTAACAAAGAAACTGGAAGCATAAAACAGCGAGGTCAGAATGAGTTCTCCCTAGAAATTGATAATGAAACCATTTCAGATAGGTTAAAAGTTGACGGGACTCTAAAAAGTTTGTTTACCAATGTCCCATTAGAGGTTGCGAAATCTCTCCTCTCTTAAAAGCGTTTGAATGCGTTGGCAGCAATGCACTGATCTGTAAATTACAACGCAAGAGAAATCGTGGACTAGCTGCTGATCTTGTACTCTATTTATCAAACAGGCAGCGAAAAAAGTGGACGTTAACGAGGCGAACTCCTCGGGTGTTTGGTTAGGGTGGACGAGCCTTATGGTTCAATTCTTGATCCTTTCTTATTTCTAGTTTACATTAATGACCTTCCATACTTTGACCATTTTAAGTTTCAGCTGTCTTATTTGGCTACTTGAAATGTAATCATTACTGTCAAGGATTAAAATTATGAACAAGTATATAAAGTAAAAAGGGAAAAACTCACTGGGCATCAAAGAATTCGTCCGCATCGCTGTCAGTGGGAAAAGTGCCCAAGGGGCTGGCAGCGTTGTCACGTTGGATGGCAATGCTGATTCTTTGAGCTATACTTGATTACTAACTTCTCAAATATATTTTATTCGCAAATGACACTTCTCTTAAAAAATAAAAGATAGAAAGATACGGATGTCTTTCATGTCAACGATAGTCGATGTTCTTTTGAAATGGGTTGCAGCTAATAATCTAGTTGACTTAAGTTCTCATTACCAAATGTGCCGAAGCGGTTCTAAATTTAAAACTTGATGGCAAGAAACTAGATGCTATTTCGGAAGCTGTATTTCTGGGAATAACTTAGGATTCAATACTGCAATGGGGTGCTCACATTAGAGTTCTTTCAAATAGATTAAATTCAGCTGCTTTTGCAGTGAGCATAAGCATAAGGCAGTTGTCTAAAGTGGCCACAGCTAGGATCCGAAGTCGGTAACAGAGCTTGGCGATGGATGGTTCGAAACTCACATCATACGTGCCTTGTCAAAGGGGCATATCTATATACATAAAAATGAATCCCTATTTCCCTTGGTCACGGCATCACACGTGAACGGCTGGACCAATTTTGCTAATTCTTTTATTGTTGTTTGTTATTGTCAGGAGAAGGTTTTTATGAAAGAAAAAATAAAGAAAGTTGCGAATTCAATATTCATAAATAAAAAAGATGCGCGTAACATTAGAAAATTTTACAAAACATATTCATAGTTAAGACAGGACAACGTCTGTCGGGTCAACTAGTTATAATATAAAATGCGGCATTGGAGACGGGGAAGTTTGGCATTGATTCCTTGTACACATGTCGCTTCCCTGGTAACTCATTGACAGCATTTATATGTGAATGTTTAATACGAGTAAGTGCTCCCAAATTGCAGTGTTGATTTTTAAACTTTTTATTTCTTTACAATGTGAGACATATTTCGTCATTAATTAAGATTTTGCACCTACAATTCTCATTTATACGCTTTATTAGTGGTTTTCATGGAAATCATGTTAATTGGTTTAATTAGGTTTTTATACTTTAATTGTTTAGATTCTTTTAAATATTGTGAATGCGAGAACGTTGTAGGCCTTGCAGACTGTACATTTTGTAGAACATTTTCTATTATTAATTTTCATTTCTCTTAATAAGTACCTGGTGCTATTGACAGGCCTGCACTGTTCTCCAATGCCTATCATCGCTGTAATTTGAAAGCATTGTAACAGCCAAATAATTTTAAAAAGAGAAATCCAATATTTTGATTTGTTTTGGTCATATTAGTGGTAAAAGAGCCAAAGATTGTATACCCACGGTATTTATGATAAATCAATTAGAAATGGAGCCCAAGCCTTAAATTATACTGAACCGGAAGACTTGTCACGTTTTGTCTGTAAAACTTTTTGTACACTTAGAAAGCGCCATGAGCTTGCCTGAACATCAAATTATTAGTAGCTCATTGTCTTGTGATAAATGACGAAAACCATGCTCTGGAATCGAATCAGATATCAATGATTAGCCGAATGTAATGATGTGTCGTATGTAAGGCTCATTTTAATTTAACTATTATTAGATTTGTAAAATCGTGCGTCAGGAGACATTGCACGATGTCGGATGGCCGAATGTAATGATTTTCTTAAAATAATATTTAAGTATAGACTTATTTTCACAAGCGACAGATGGCGCTAGTGGTCCCAGGAACTTTATACATCCGTTTTAAGCATTAATGTTTAGAATATCGGTAATAATGTATATTTATTTTGTATAATTATTAAATCATATTGTTTAAATTTAACAGGTTAAAGTATTCACATTTAATCATAAGCCCTAATGTATTTTAGTTAGTCAAATGATTGTATGTAATGTCTACTCTGCTCTGATTGGTCGAATAGCCGGCCGAGAATTGACTTCCGTTTAAAGTGGGGAAACATTTAGTGGGGTGACCGATTTGCTAAACGAGTCAGTCGATTTGGAGGCATGAAGCCGTAAGCATATCTGACGAATCTGTGCTACTTTTGTTATGTATATAAAATACTAATTAAATGGTAAGTGATTGTTATTTACCTGATCACTGTAGAAAAGTGAATAAACATGATTCATATTGGATTGAGGTATATGATTCTTAATACTACCAAGGTCGTATTACCTACTGGGGCTCTAGTCTGCTAATTTTATAAATTCGTCATTCCAACACGATCCCATTGTCATTAATTTGTCATTTTGCTAAAAGTTCGTAATCTGCTTAATTCATAATGGTCGATCATTGGTCGGTCAATTGTCTCGTAATAGAATTGTGTCATAATGGCATTTTCGTATTGCCATTATTATAAAACTCGTTAGTAGAAATGTTTTTCGAAAAACTACTACTAAATTTGAACATTTATTAATGCCAGATTTCATTTATATGTATTTTTACATATTATTTATTAGTGTTTTATGCAATCTAAAGTAGTAAGAAGTTCGTAAATTAAGTCAGTCATTCATTTGTCATGATGTACGAGATTACCAATAAATGCCATTTCTTTCAATGGAGTGTCAGTGGATGACCATTGGAAGTCATAATGACGCCATTTTATTAGTAGATTACCAAACTTGTCAAAATCAACAATTATGAAATCAATGATAGACCATTCTGACACTATTGTAATAGCAGACTTGAGGCCCTGTATGAAAGCCAATTGTTGCAAGTATGCTAAATTCACTAGTAAATGAGGATAATTTTGAAAATCTTTTTTTCATCACAATAGGCTATCTATTTTCTCATTACCATCATCACTAATAATTTCAGCTCATTTATTTCTTAGTTGTAACTAAAGTATACTGAAGTTACTTTTTATGGAGCAACATTTGGAAATGTTAGTGAGCAACAACGGATAGTAAAAAGTTATTAAGTCATCTTGTTGCGTCACTTCTTTCCAGATAAAACACTAGGAAGTGGTGGTTTTATGTGTAATTTTGACGTTAAAAAAGTGAGAGAGCCTTGTTTGAATAAATGACTTATAATTATTTTATTTTTTTCAAAAACATCACGTTGCTTTACAAAAAGTAACGTCGGTGTGGAATGCACCTTAAGAAATAAATGAGCTCGTCATATTACCGCACACAGTAGGTATTTCTCAACAATTGTAGACCGTTCCATTACACACAGAAGATCCAATTATTTACTGACCACAATAAATTACCTCTTCCCCAGCCGAAACCTCAACGCCGCCACTACTCGACTCTTCAATGAGTTCCGAGTCAGACTTCTTCATATGCCAGACTCGAACCTGCATCCAGCCGTCACACTACTTCCCTGCGACCTCGCAAGATGGCAGCACCACCGAGCAGAACGCCACTTGCTACTACGGCGCGAAGAAGTGTCCTTCAAGAGTTGCCAGAGCTAAGAAAATGCAAGCTTCCACATCACACTGCCACCACGAAAGTGAAAAAGAAGACAGTCCTAGTGTAGAAGATGTCCAGTTACTCCGGACGGAACGGCAAGGTTGCTGCAAGAAGAAGCAAGAACCGCCACCTGAGGAGAAATGCTGTAAAAAGGAGACTACTGTGATAGTCCACGAGCCTAGTCAGGGATGCTGTAAGGATGAAGGTCTTGAAGAACAGCGGCAAGAAGTACGGGAGCAGAGTCCTCAGATTACGTGCTGCCACAGTGCGTCTGCGCCGAGTGACAGTCAAGAACAGATCATCAAGTGAGACAGACTGTTGTGTGAGAGAGAGAGAGAAGTGATATTAGAGGCTCTTGTATTAGGCGTTACGCTGTTGTGGGTGTCCGTGTGCGCGCGTTTGTGATTTGCTTGGTGAGTGACTGTATTGTTTTGTATATTTTAGGACTTAGAAAATTATTTCTTGTCAGTGAATTCACGTCTTCCAATGTATTGCATAGCATCATATTAGGGGTATTAATATTTATTCGGTTTATAAATGTTTTGTTAATAGCAATGACAAACGTGCCCACAATACGATTCTGTGATACATTCTTTCTATTTTTGATGTCTGACTGTAATAAAATAGCGTTAAGATTCTGACTATGAAAGGCACCCAAAGCAGTAAGACGTCATTTACTTTAACTTAACGAATCGGTCAGTAAATGATGACAAGTAACGTTTAGTATTTTTTTTATTTGTACAGCAATTGTATATTTTATGTTAGATTTAAAGTTTTTGTATTGGCATATCACTATTTTATATAAAGTCGTACGCGTCGAAAAGATGACGAATGTAAGTGGCTGGCCAGATAGCGGATTTTGTAGAAAGTCACCAATTAAGTCAGTTGCAAAGCATCACACTTTGCCAGTGTCATCTGGACAGCCCTTTAGCGTTCGCCCAGCAGATAGCATCTTTTGGTTTTCTGTGAAAACCAGCACCTGCCTGATACGCGTATAATACTTATTAAATCGTCGAATTTTGTATAACGAGGCTTCCAAAATATAATACATTAATTTATGAAAGCATGATATTTTTAACGACTCTATGAATTAAATAATAGAATAGAATCTGGAAGGGAAAAGTCGTAACAAAATTCAAATTAAATGACTGTAAAATGTTAATGTGTGGTTTGCACTTTTGCAGCCACCTACATAAATGTACAGTAGAAATAATATAAGTTGCGATCAAAATCGTTTTTTTCCATATTTTTATAAATGAGTTTTTTTTTTTCACTTTTCCTTGCCATCTTCCTATGTGACCTTAGTTACTTCTTGACGAATATTGTAATGGCGACTCCACCACTAGTCAGTGACCGTTACACAAGACTTAATTCCTTCTTTGCAATAAGTTTATTGGGTACTCACGACAAAAGAGATATAAGGTGGATACAGCAATAAATTAAACTTCGTATATTTTTGTTGTTCCCAGTCTGCATACAAAAATTCAACCCAATATATCAAATAGTTTAGTCAGAGATTGGCGAAACCCATAGTTGGCCCAACACTACTAAATAAAACCACTTTTTAAAGTTTGAATTTAGGGTTTTTGATGTTTCCAAAACACGCTTATTCATCAGCATTGCCAGTGTTTTCATGTTCGCACGTAATTGTCATCTCCACATTGTATACACATGCAAGTTTCAAACAATAATTATTCGAAAAACTGGTGAGATATAAAGTTAAAAACCTTATGTGTAACTAAACCTTTAGTGAGAGAGATGGCAGCACCAACTGGTGGGGCCCGCAAGGGCCGATGCCTGCCAGGGGTGCGGGTTGTTCGAAAGAGATACCGCGGGCGCCTGGCACACAGGCAACTGAGGGAACACGGGTGGGTTTTAGTCAGTAAAAGTCTGACACGCCCTCCCGCTCCACCCAGAGCGGGAAAGTTATTTGATGATTTCCCATCCTCAAAAAAAGAAAACCCTTTAGTGAGTGGTTCCGTAAGATTTTAACCTGAACAGGGTAATGTTTACACAATTTTAAAATGTTGGTACAGACATTCAACTCTTTTGCCGTTAGTACTTTTATAAACGAGCCTTGCTAATTTTTTAAACCGAATTGCTCACAAATATGTAAAACCTAATTTACTTTGTTTCGCAAAATGTGTTCAATCTTTATAACATGTATTTTAATGTTGACTGTACCTTATTCATAATTTATACGTAATTTTGCTCCACGCGACAATATTAGTTAGTGAATCCAAGTGCCTTATAAGTTGCGTTGTGCCAAATAAATGTGTTTATGTTGAGTATTGAGGCACCTCTGTAATGTTGTTGGATAAATATAGATGAAATATTTTACTTTTAATGTGTTTTATTTGCTCTTTTTCTGCCTTTTTTTACGCTATTTTGAAGAATGTAAAAAAAAAAACATATTGAACCCATGTTCCTAAATTCTATTTTTGTTAGTTCAAACTGTGTGTTTACCTTTTTTTATAATACTTTATTTATCATCATGAATATAATAATAGAACATTAAATGAATGATATTAAAATAATGCCTTAATCTAACTTACGACTAACATTTTTGTTTCAACATAATCACAATAGATGCGGCGGGCGCGGCGGGTTACTCCCTATCCTCATAGTAATAGGGTCTATAATAGCGAGATTCTAATATTTTAAGACATTCACTGGTGGGGTTAGTATCTACGCTTACAATGTAGAATGTATTGGGTCGAGTACACAGTGGTTACGCTACAGATTTTACATACATTATTGTTTCAATTGAAAATGTGTTACCATTGTGTACAAGAGTCAATTTTGGCTTGCAATAACAGTGTGAATTCTTACAATATGTTTATTGTATCATACATCAATATGAATATTGTGTGTCTAATTATGTTTAATTAGACACACAATATTCACAATAAAAGTGGTATAAATGTTTTACATATTATTTTAAATATAAATCTAAAGTGTCTCGTTTTAACAAAGACTTGGTTGAAACATGTTTCATAATAAAGTAAAAGAACTTTGATGTTTTGTGCAAGTTCTCTCTTTTAACGTTTATTTGAAAGCAAAAAGTAGTCTATTTATTTTTGAAGCATTTCACTGCCTGATAATTTAAAAAAAATCATAATTACTTAATTAGTCAACAGACAAATAATAAGAGAACAAAGTTATAAATTATAAAACAGTGAAATAATCGTGCAAAACCTTTCTGAAGAAATTGGAATCATCACATTATACTATCCGAAGCCAGTTTTCGGTATATTCCTTATTTTTACATACGCCAGACTAGAATATTGTTTATAAAACGTACAAAAAGTTCCGAACAATATTGCACTTTGTATATATTTCTTATTTTAATCATCACTGGCCAATATTTTTGCTTGTATTACTGTTTTAACCTTTTAACCGCTTGCGTTTGATTAATTCGACAAATATTTTCGGGTCCATTTCGTCAGGGTCGTATATGTACGACCATATTACCACAGCTCGTTTAATCATGTACGTTTGCCCAGCACGGCCCCTCAGAATTTGCATTTATGGTGTACACCATTGCAATGTACTCGCCTCTAGCAGTATATGTACCGATTTCTTTTTCAATGTACCTCTATACTTTTGAAGAAATATGCAAAAAAAGGTGGCCGTGCCAGCCAAACGCTTTCAGCACGGCCCCCCATGTAACTTGAATAATACATACCGTATTAACAAATGTCTATAACTCAAGAAATGTACTCTATTAATACGTTATATGTGCCGCAACAGTTATTGTGAATTCATAATAACAAATAATATATAGATGTGGATAAGGGGCCGTGCTGGAAAAAATCATTTTAAGAAATATCTAAAAAAGACAAAACATACTTAGCCAAAAACTATTAAAAAATAATTGAAGTTTAGCAAGTAACATATGTACCGCATTGATTTCTCATACAACTTGTTATATTGTGAAAAATAAATCTATTTTAGTTCATTCAGCACGGCCCTCTATAGTTGCCTATATCTTTTTAAATAAGCCGTGTATGTTTACAAAATTCGACTTCCTGAATAATATATAGGAGTACATTCCTTTCAACTAAATTGCAATTCTGCTGTATCAATACTTTAGAAGATAAATTCAATCTAAAATATACATACATTAAAACTGATGGGGTGACCATGATTTCATATATTTGGTAGGTAGGTACATAAATGTTCTATATTTATGTACTTATATTAATTAAATTATGTGACTACATTGAAATAAACATTCTTTTTACCCGACTGTACCAGAAGGACGGTAAGGTTTTTCGAGTGAATGAATGTAGATATGTAGCAACCTTCATTTCTTTGGCACGCTTTGTAGTCTAAACGGCTTTATTAATTTCAACTTGAGAGATGTCGTTATATTCGTCTTAATTGTGAGAATGACACAGGGTAGGTATAGGTACCCATCAAAAACATTAAAAATAAAAATAACTGATTCTTGGCGTCAAGTAATTAATCGTTTTCTTTTCCTCAAAGCCTATCTAGTGGGATAATATATTAAATAAACGAATTTCTAAGTGGACTAGCTTTAACTTACGGTTCGGCTCGCGTGGTAGAAATAAAAAATATATAAAGCGTGCTTATAACCTTCCCCTAGAAAAAACACAACTTATAATATGTTTAAATAAATGTTATTCAGAATGAGAAATGCTAAAAAAAACAAAATACTCAATGTTTCTCAAAGTTTAAAATTTGTCCGCTATTGGGTAATTTATTTAAATAATTATGTGTTTATTCATTACATCTTAAAAAATAATCATTAAGTATAATAATATATTATCAGTTAATTTTGTCGTGTGCGATCGCTATTAGTTCACTGACGCTACCGTAATTTTTAATGTGGCGCTGGTGTCGCGGTTACTTCATGTTGCGCTTGAGTGTTTATTGACAGTCACATCTCTACGCGCATAACAGACAGTAGTAAATATAAATACTGCTCAAATAATATGAATATTCATGGGTCGTGTGTTTGTGCAGTGAATTCTATTTCAAGGACGAAAATGGATTGTTAAAATAAACGGGTAAGTAAGTTTTAAGTTATAATATAATTTATTTGTATTTAAAAAATAGATTTGATGTAAGTATATCTAGGTAAGTGCATGTAGGAATTGAACTTGACCCTAAAGAAGATTGCGTAAATATTAAAGTTACACGTTGTATGCACATAAGATAATGCAAAGCACATTAAATCAGTATGCTAGATTTATTTAATGTTATTTAAAAATACCAAAATGTATGAAGCACCTGCTTACGACACAAATCTTTGCAAATTTTCTTTTTTTACAAATCTTTGCATGAGTAGTAGACATGCGCATAACAGTGCATCGAAAGTCAATGCCATATGATATGCACCGGTTCCAAAGTACATCAACTTTTGATATGCACTTTAGTACATATCAACCGGCCATGAGGGCGGTCGATAAATACGATTTATAACATCAAATCTATTTTTTAAATACAAATAAATTATATTATAACTTAAAACTTACTTACCCGTTTATTTTAACAATCCATTTTCGTCCTTGAAATAGAATTCACTGCACAAACACACGACCCATGAATATTCATATTATTTGAGCAGTATTTATATTTACTACTGTCTGTTATGCGCGTAGAGATGTGACTGTCAATAAACACTCAAGCGCAACATGAAGTAACCGCGACACCAGCGCCACATTAAAAATTACGGTAGCGTCAGTGAACTAATAGCGATCGCACACGACAAAATTAACTGATAATATATTATTATACTTAATGATTATTTTTTAAGATGTAATGAATAAACACATAATTATTTAAATAAATTACCCAATAGCGGACAAATTTTAAACTTTGAGAAACATTGAATATTTTGTTTTTTTTAGCATTTCTCATTCTGAATAACATTTATTTAAACATATTATAAGTTGTGTTTTTTCTAGGGGAAGGTTATAAGCACGCTTTATATATTTTTTATTTCTACCACGCGAGCCGAACCGTAAGTTAAAGCTAGTCCACTTAGAAATTCGTTTATTTAATATATTATCCCACTAGATAGGCTTTGAGGAAAACAAAACGATTAATTACTTGACGCCAAGAATCAGTTATTTTTATTTTTAATGTTTTTGATGGGTACCTATACCTACCCTGTGTCATTCTCACAATTAAGACGAATATAACGACATCTCTCAAGTTGAAATTAATAAAGCCGTTTAGACTACAAAGCGTGCCAAAGAAATGAAGGTTGCTACATATCTACATTCATTCACTCGAAAAACCTTACCGTCCTTCTGGTACAGTCGGGTAAAAAGAATGTTTATTTCAATGTAGTCACATAATTTAATTAATATAAGTACATAAATATAGAACATTTATGTACCTACCTACCAAATATATGAAATCATGGTCACCCCATCAGTTTTAATGTATGTATATTTTAGATTGAATTTATCTTCTAAAGTATTGATACAGCAGAATTGCAATTTAGTTGAAAGGAATGTACTCCTATATATTATTCAGGAAGTCGAATTTTGTAAACATACACGGCTTATTTAAAAAGATATAGGCAACTATAGAGGGCCATGCTGAATGAACTAAAATAGATTTATTTTTCACAATATAACAAGTTGTATGAGAAATCAATGCGGTACATATGTTACTTGCTAAACTTCAATTATTTTTTAATAGTTTTTGGCTAAGTATGTTTTGTCTTTTTTAGATATTTCTTAAAATGATTTTTTCCAGCACGGCCCCTTATCCACATCTATATATTATTTGTTATTATGAATTCACAATAACTGTTGCGGCACATATAACGTATTAATAGAGTACATTTCTTGAGTTATAGACATTTGTTAATACGGTATGTATTATTCAAGTTACATGGGGGGCCGTGCTGAAAGCGTTTGGCTGGCACGGCCACCTTTTTTTGCATATTTCTTCAAAAGTATAGAGGTACATTGAAAAAGAAATCGGTACATATACTGCTAGAGGCGAGTACATTGCAATGGTGTACACCATAAATGCAAATTCTGAGGGGCCGTGCTGGGCAAACGTACATGTTTAATCTGCTTTTTTATTTATTTAATATTAGGTAAATAGTTAAATAAGTAACCATTTACAATTTCATAGACTTTAGTCTCTTAATTAGAAGTCTAGTAAGTATTGCACATCCCTCTTTGTTGTAGGTATTTATTTTTCGATTCACTGTGCCGGGCGTTGGGGGCACGACAACTGATATGAAGTCGGGCGGTTAAAGGGTTAATAGCAGAAACAATAGTCATTGTGTTTGTCAATCTTATTGACGAGAATTTAAAATACAGATGGCTTGATGCTGACGAGGACGATGCAGTTATATCGTCATTGATAGAGTTAAAGAAATTCGACAAATAAATCAGCTGGCAGGTGCAATCTCCCAGATACATTATAGTTGTGTATGTGTCGGTCCATATAAACTAGTGGTATTCTTTTATTAGTAAGACTGCAAGCCGACCCCAACATAGTCGAGAAGATGCTATGCAGATGATGATGTGTCTACAGACTGTTTTGGCTTGCACTTTGTAGGTATAAAAGTTTTCTTAATTTTATCTATTAACCGTGTGAAGGTGTGGTCAAAATTACGGGTCTGGTTCAGACCATCAAACTGAACCACTTTTACCAAACTTCATTACCTACTCAACCCAAATATGGAAATAATCCCGGGATTTTTTTAAGCGTCTACATATTTTCTAGCATTATCATTGACGATATAAAATGCACATTACATTTGCATACGACATTTACATACTGGCCCATCTTTCATTGATTATCCGATGGCTGACCGCGCCCAAGTCTGCGAGGCTTCTCCAAACAATTAATCATAACAATAAAGTTAAATAAATATGGCGGTTGCTTGTCACGGTACCTGATACATTGATCGTACTAACATGATACAAGACAATTTGGTAAGCACCCTATCTCCTGCAGCGTAGCATGGTACTAAGTAGTTTAAAACCGTCTCTTCTGAAATTTTTCAATATATTTTTTCTATTTCTCATATACCTAGATAAATGGGCACTTATACGTCAGACCAGTACCATAAAAGGTATATAAACTGTCCAACATACCTACGTAATTTAGAAATCTTGATATATTTATAACAAGTTACTCATACACACTGATTTATCTGATTTAAAACGACCCATATAAAACTGACCATGCAACACTACATCGAGAAGAGAGAGCTGTCATTAAAAATTCACAATATAACAAAATAAATTCTTAATTTACATGAAACCTTACTCAACAACTAGAAAGAAAGTATTCGCTTGGAATGAAACTAACTAAGGTATGTTAGAGTGGGAAGACGGGCGACATTCACACGGACGTAATAAAACCGCAGCGGGATTTTCGGTGTTAACCGAGCATTGAGAATTCACCAGAGTGCATCTTCGAAAATCGAACAGTCTGCTTTAATATTCGATATTCAACTCGACGCTAAGCAATGCGATGCAAAATCAGTGCGTGAAAAAAACCGCGATTATTTACGTCCGTGGGAACGTGGACCAAAACTGCGGTTTCCTACGACAGCGGTGGCCGCCACATAACGTCCGCAGCGGGTGTTATCAAAATGATGGCGGCTTAGTTTATTAACTTTACAGTTTCATAAAGCGCTCTCTAGAGAAACACACCAACTTACTTTCATGAACAACGTTTTAGTGACGTCATTCGACGGTAAATTGAGGACGCTATGCAGCGGCCACCGTAGTACTAGGGTCAGTTCAGACGGAACGGAAAATCCTCGGGCAGGATCGATTTTTCTTTGCCCGCAATTCAGACCCTCAACCGAGTCACGAGCATGAGCGAGCCGACTGTCTCAATATTCATTCAATTGAGCTAGTAATTTTAAGTTTTCCGTTCTATATCAACTGACCCTTAGGAAACCCTAGCTAAAGGGTAACCCGCGAAACTCAAATTTTCCTAGGTTTTTTTTTATTTCACTTCGAATACCTAGTCATTCAATGGGATAAAATGACCTTAAGAGGGTAGGTAGTGTTAATGATTTTATTGATTATAATTCCGTTAAGCCATATTTGTTACAGTTACTAATCATATTTTAATCAACATACAACCTGGCATTGACATGCAAATTGCAAAAAAAAAGTAATAAAATTTGTATTCAGCGGGTTACCTTAGCACATCCTCCTAAGTACCCGACAGTAAACATGGCCCCATCGAGCTTTAGAAAGAGACAGTCACATGGGTATGAGTGACCGAGACAGTGCTCTACAAAGCCGAACGTTTCCTAGAACTCCAAGTGCCATATTTATGGTCAAGTACTGTAACACAGATAACTAACGGACCTTACATCATACTCGAACCAAGTGAAATGCGCGTGTCAAGTGTGAGTTTAGGATGGGTTTTCTTCACCTTAAATACAAGGTAGTAAAGACTTTGTATATTAGAGGTTGAAACAAAGTAATTAATTAACACTTTGCGGGACACTAAACGCCTCCTGGGCCCAATTCTGTTTAATGATTCCCCGCGGAATCTTACTACGTTAAAACTACGTCAATTTCGTGTTTTGTAGAAACCAATGTAACGGTAAGGAATCAAAATGTCATATTCTGTATGTTCCAAGACAATTTGTCGATATTTATTAGCAGATGTCGTGTGTGATCTAAGAAATGGACGTGGTTTCGAAGTAAGGAATCGTTAATTGGTCATAGTGAATTAGGGTCCAGAAGTTATAACAAAACTTATATGGTGTCTCGTTCAGTGTCTTTTAACAATTTGCGTTGATGATTTATATTCTCAGATTAATTAAATTGTCTTTTGTCAAGGGAATTGCAATTTTGGAAATAAATCTATAAACAGTATGAAATAAATTCGCTTTTCGTGTATCTGTGTGACTGCTAAGTTCTTTTAAACTGCACAGTAGATTTTGATGCAGTTTCCACCATAATTTGGAGAATTTATTAAGGCGGTTTAAAGTGTGGTAGCCCACTGGTCGGATTTCAACCATAATCCGTTTAAAACTTTATACATTTCTGATGCATTTATTATATAAAAATATTAGTTTTCAGCAGTACTACATATATTATAACCTTTAACTACACCAAATTTCATAATCCTCCGATAGAGTACTTTTTGAAAAAAAGGGGTACAAAGGTTTTCCTTCACGTATTAATAATATATGTTAATATAAAACATAAATAGTAAAGAAATCTCGATGTTTCGCTACGACATAAATAGGCAAGCAGGTGCGGGACACTTGTAACCATTATGTTGTTGAGGATTTCCACACTGACACGCGTCATTCACGAGCTATTCTATAACAAACTATGCGCTGTCCCGCACAGAGTTAACAAGTCTCTCGTACGGCGCAGACGCACCCAAATGTCGGTAGTCAGCTTTTAGCACGGTTTGACTATACAATAAATTACATTAATACTTACATACAAAGAATATCAGACATAATTTACTTATTTATAAGATTAGTAATAGCGTTTACACATTACTAATCACCCCTCCATCTAAGAGTAGGTGGTCTATATCCTTACAGATATTAACTTATTTAAATACTTGACTACATTTACGTTAAAATAAATAAACGTTGTTAAACTTAAAGCTCACTACCGACGCCAGGCCAACGATCACAGACATACAAGTCGTTCGTAAAAAAATAAAATTATAATCAAAGTACAACAAACTCCACCTACATTACAACTTTAACATTAGAGTGCAAAATTTATTCAAAACCTTACAATTACCGACTTCATAATATTTTATCATTATCTTGTGTAATCTTTAGTTTAGGAAGTGAATTTATTTCACTGGCAATACTTTTAAAATGCTACCAAATCGAAATAGGATTCTTGTTTTTATATAAATTATAAATAAAGGCTGTATCCACACGTGCAGGCAGATTTCACCCAATTTATTCTACATTCGCGCTAGCTAACCAACAGTCCGGACGTGTGAAAACAGCCTAACTGTATGAAGAGCAAAAATTCCTACATTTTAGTCATAATCATCAACAGTTACTTGTTTTTTAAAACAAGGGTCAAGCGGGGAAAATGGCTAATGTGCTAGGCCTAATGTTCAATACGGTTACATCCGTATCCTACGGCTGACATACATTCTGCTATAAACTGCTGTGATACTACCTGTGTGCTTCATATCACGTTTATATCGAAATTGAATGATCAATGGTAGTGTCGATCATGCAATTTTGACGGCGGTTGCGGGAATACAGAGATATTTATTTATGTTTTTCTAGGCGAATTCTTTGGAATTTACCCATTAAATAAATATAGAAGGATCTAAGGACCATGAATGTCCTAACAAGATAAGAAATAACATGATAACCTGTCTAGGGTAGTCCAGGAGAATATAAATACAAACATCTCAAAAGCTCGAATTCCAACAGAGTTGTAAAGCAATATTAATTAAATACTTCAAGTAACCATACACAATAATATTATCTAATCTATCATTACAACTCTGAAATTAACAAAATTCGCAAGCGACCAGGGGCCCTACTATTAGCAGGATAAGTCAAGATGATATTTAATAAATACGCACATGGTA
Organism: Antitype chi; assembly: GCA_947359405.1. NCBI lineage: Eukaryota > Metazoa > Arthropoda > Insecta > Lepidoptera > Noctuidae > Antitype > Antitype chi. The sequence continues at coordinate 2,271,745 of OX375809.1, read as the reverse complement.
TAAAATCGCTTGACACATATTGACTTGCTTTAAGGATGGCACCTGGGCTATTACTGAAATTAATATGTTATAATGTTATTCCTACAGGCGACAGGATTTGGTCCGACCGACTTTAGGTACTGACCAAATCGTGTCCGATTTGGTCGGCACCATTTGTCGGCGAGGTCCTCTCACACGTAGGGTGTAAATGCGAGATAACAAGGTGTTGCTCTTCTTACTGTGTGGTTTGTGTGTGTGGGGGTGTTCAGGCCATTAGTTCCCAGTACTGCATCACTCGCTCGCCAGATGGCGTTGTCATGCCCTGTGGCCGCACGAAGTTCATCTCTATGGTTTTGAACCTCTTCTTTAGTTCGGCGTCGAATGACTGTGGGGGAAATGTTTGAAATGAACTGATGTAGCTTAAAAGTTACAGTGTAGTTCTAACAAGATTTGAGCGAGACTTTTTGTTTCATCAAGTAAAAAATCTTTTGGACTTGATAGCCCAATTATTGAGAAACATTACTCTACGTCTACTCTTAATGGTGGCCAAGTTATTCTGTAGTGATGCTATTTATTTAATGAAGATGTACCAACTAAATACATAAACAGCATTAGCCCACGATACACGCTCTTATTAAGCGTAGTTGTACGTATACATAAGGATTAGATAGTCACCGCGGCCAAGTCGGGCGGCGCGAGCGCGACGGGCTGCGCGCGGCCCTGCGCGGCGGCCAGCACGCGCGCCGCCGCGCCCGCCAGCGCCGGCGCCGCGTGCTTGTAGATATATATAAGGAGTAGATAGTCACCGCGGCCAAGTCGGGCGGCGCGAGCGCGACGGGCTGCGCGCGGCCCTGCGCGGCGGCCAGCACGCGCGCCGCCGCGCCCGCCAGCGCCGGCGCCGCGTGCTTGTAGATATATATAAGGAGTAGATAGTCACCGCGGCCAAGTCGGGCGGCGCGAGCGCGACGGGCTGCGCGCGGCCCTGCGCGGCGGCCAGCACGCGCGCCGCCGCGCCCGCCAGCGCCGGCGCCGCGTGCTTGTAGATATATATAAGGAGTAGATAGTCACCGCGGCCAAGTCGGGCGGCGCGAGCGCGACGGGCTGCGCGCGGCCCTGCGCGGCGGCCAGCACGCGCGCCGCCGCGCCCGCCAGCGCCGGCGCCGCGTGCTTGTAGATATATATAAGGAGTAGATAGTCACCGCGGCCAAGTCGGGCGGCGCGAGCGCGACGGGCTGCGCGCGGCCCTGCGCGGCGGCCAGCACGCGCGCCGCCGCGCCCGCCAGCGCCGGCGCCGCGTGCTTGTAGATATATATAAGGAGTAGATAGTCACCGCGGCCAAGTCGGGCGGCGCGAGCGCGACGGGCTGCGCGCGGCCCTGCGCGGCGGCCAGCACGCGCGCCGCCGCGCCCGCCAGCGCCGGCGCCGCGTGCTTGTAGATATATATAAGGAGTAGATAGTCACCGCGGCCAAGTCGGGCGGCGCGAGCGCGACGGGCTGCGCGCGGCCCTGCGCGGCGGCCAGCACGCGCGCCGCCGCGCCCGCCAGCGCCGGCGCCGCGTGCTTGTAGATATATATAAGGAGTAGATAGTCACCGCGGCCAAGTCGGGCGGCGCGAGCGCGACGGGCTGCGCGCGGCCCTGCGCGGCGGCCAGCACGCGCGCCGCCGCGCCCGCCAGCGCCGGCGCCGCGTGCTTGTAGATATATATAAGGAGTAGATAGTCACCGCGGCCAAGTCGGGCGGCGCGAGCGCGACGGGCTGCGCGCGGCCCTGCGCGGCGGCCAGCACGCGCGCCGCCGCGCCCGCCAGCGCCGGCGCCGCGTGCTTGTAGATATATATAAGGAGTAGATAGTCACCGCGGCCAAGTCGGGCGGCGCGAGCGCGACGGGCTGCGCGCGGCCCTGCGCGGCGGCCAGCACGCGCGCCGCCGCGCCCGCCAGCGCCGGCGCCGCGTGCTTGTAGATATATATAAGGAGTAGATAGTCACCGCGGCCAAGTCGGGCGGCGCGAGCGCGACGGGCTGCGCGCGGCCCTGCGCGGCGGCCAGCACGCGCGCCGCCGCGCCCGCCAGCGCCGGCGCCGCGTGCCGCCGCAGCGCGCACAGCTCCCACAGCGACGCGCCCAGCGCGCGCGACGTGCGCGCGCACGTCTCCTCCATCACGTACGGGTCGTTGGACACTGCGCGTCAACATTATCCTCATTTTTCTTTAATGTCACGGGTATAACATTTAAATAACAACGATTGACGAGGTAGATAAAGGACACCATCAAATATTTTAAGTAATACATTTGGTCCGACTAAAGTGCAAAAATAAAACATGTGATTCAAATATTTTAATAAAAACAGTCACCAAAAAATTAACCCTACAAAAATCGAAACAAGTAAAGTGACTCGCCAATTCAATCCAATTTAAGTTAGTGTTGAACAAAGTAGGAAGCCATTCCGAAGGAATGCTATGTGCACTAGACAGCACCTAGTATTTAGGTACTTTAATCGATTAAAGTCGCCCACAGTCTGACGTAAAGTGTCGGTCTGCTTTTGGTCCTATAGTGATGATACTCACTGATGTGCGGCGTGTCCTCTAAGCAGATCATGCGCTTGAGCGCGGGGTGACGCAGCAGCAGGTTGGCGACCAGCTGCAGCAGGCCCACCGCGTCTTCAGGAGACGCCACCAGCGACAGCCGAGACAGGCGCTTCGCGAATGCAGCTACTAGACTTTCGGGCAAGTGACTGCGGAAGAACAGACATCATTAGCGTCGCAATCAAACGACAACCATTGCTGGACATGCCAAGTATAAACGACCATGTTCTAAAGAAAAAAGTACGATTTCCACCGGTCGGCCGCTTCAGCGCAGTGCGTCGTAGCGAATGCGTGCACAAACGGCGGCAACCTACTGTGTCCGCCCGGGGTGCGACCAATAGTGCTGACGTGTCGCATTCAACTATTTCAACTTGCACGACGGCGACGACACCCGAGCGCAAGGAGTTGTAGCCGAACGCAGCTAACCGGCTACCGACACACATGGATACGACACATGGCCCCATGAAATCAGGTGCAGGTCAGCTCAGGAATTTGAAAAAAAAAGAACAATCTACTAATATTCCCCTTCAAACTAGGTACTGAAGCTTTGAATTTCTCACCCGTACTATCTGATGCCTCACTTAAAAATAATGTAAAGGTATGCCCTTTGGAATTTGGGTTTCAAAATATAAGCCCCCAGGCTGTTAAAAACTCTTTTATAGATCTTAGAATTGAATCAACCGAAGAACTTGGGGAAAATTCTGTAGATCAGTTATAGAAACTATTGCACCCTTTTTTATGGGAAATCATCAAATGACTTATCCCGCTTAGGGCGGAGCGGGAGGGCGTGTCAGACTTTTACTGACTTAAACCTACCCGTGTTCCCTCAGTTGCCTGTGCCAGGGCCACAGTAACTCTTTCGAACAAATCCGCGACCCTGGCAGGCATCGGCCCTAGCGGACCTCTTCAATGATTGCTGACATCTCTTTGAGGCGCGCGTGAAACACAACGCGCCGTCGACCCGGGCCTGGTTGCAACCTATTACCTAATAACTATTGCACCCTACGTTAAACAGTTTGGTTGTCGCAGTTAGTGCCTATTGCGCCCTATTTCGTTTTCATATTTATCACCAGTGTCTTTCCGGATCTGATGAAACAAGTAATTCCATTATTCAAATCTGGTGATAATAGTAAAGAACCCAATAATTATAGGCCTGTGTCAATTCTGCCAGTTCTCAGTAAGGTGTTTGAGAAATTAATGCTCCATCAAATTTTACGTTACTTTAATAAAATAAAACCGTCTTTCGTTAACAGTACAACTGACGCCGGTGTAATCCCAATACAAATATTTTTAACGCCTGGGAATAATCACAGTTTTCTATTGGAACGTTTTGCAACCTCTCGTAAGGCGTTCGATTGCGTAAACCAAGAGACGCTTTTAATTAAACTGGAACACTATGGCTTTTTGTAAAACACACAGTAAACACTCTTGATTGATTGAAATAATACCTGAAAGATAGACAAGTTTAAGTTAAAGTAAACAGCGGAACTCATTAGGGTCTAAATTGACTATAGGCGTTACTCAAGGTTCGATATTGGGTCCGAATCCATTGGATTGTCGATGATATGGCGCCACACTTGTCCTAATACGCTTTGACTGCTTTACCATGCTGATAGTAGCAGAGATGTAAATCATATACTCACGTGGAGCTAAGGAATATATCAGCCAGATGCATGAGCCGCCGTTTGTATCGCGTGGCAAACATCTCAGGCTCGAACATAGCGTAGAGGCGGTCGTACATGTCCGGGTAGTCGATGTTGTGGCGCCGCACTAGTTCGAGCACGCCTTGGAGCGCTAGCATGCTTATTGGACCACCTGTTGGGAACAGATTTAACAGTAAGTAAAACGCGTGCGAAGTCTTTAGAACTCTGGGACTGATGGTTGGTAATCGTGCGCTGATTGTTAGAATCATTAGCTCGAAAATCAGTCATGGTTAGTTTACAAGGTCCACAATATTAGTAGCTGTTAATACTATCGATTTTCCCTATTTGGGTAACTATTTGCATATTGAAAAAAATCATATTGTGATGTATTGGTACAACTCATATAAAACGAGTGACTAATGATATTATCGATAGTGTTGGCAGCTGTTCTACTATCATTCATCGATATTATTACTGTTTTTGAGGTGAACACTGCGTGGGAGTTGTGCCTCTGCTGTGCATTCTTAGTCCAATGCAGTCCTATAGAACTGTCGAGTCTTCGCAATGGCTACTACACTCACCGGCATCCAGACTATCGCACAGCATATCAGTGGCGAGGTGCGGGCGGCTGAGCAGAGGCATGAGTCTCTCCACCAGCAATAGGAGCGCGCGGCGGTGTGTGCGCGAGTCTTCACACAGCGGCCACTGGCACGCGAAGCCCCAGCAGCGGTTGGCGTACCGCCGGCATACGCCCGGGTTGTAGGGGAAAGGAGCCTTGTCTGTGGAAATAAATAAAGTTAAGTCCCATTTCTGGAAAAAAAAAATGAACACATTTATGTTGGAAGCTTGGAAGCCAAATGTCATGTCCGGTCCTCAGCTTTTTCGGAACAGTATGCATTTAATAAGGTGATCCTCACTCCGGGAGACCATGCCTTGGAGAAGAGTATTGTGGTTCCGATCCGCAAAAGTTAAACAAGGAAGAAAATGCCTGGTCCCCACGCAACATAACCCTTAAATACACCGAATGCATTCATTCCACTTACACACACTCTACAGTCATCACATGACTAACACTCACCTTCTGTCCCACACAGTAGTTTCTCCTCTTTTTCCTCGTTGTCCCTCTCCTTGCCTTTCCCCTTGGTCTCAGTGGCTATTTCACACACCAGCAGCTTGTCCAGCAACTCCAAGTAGTTCTGCATGTATATTGACGTTGGTGACCTTAAAATGATGCATAGATACTGAAACTTGATGGTCAAAAATGTATGTGGTTTCCAAAAAGTTCGCGGGAAATAATATGTCCACACGAAGTGGCGCAGGGTGCATTTTAGGGGCTGTCTTTAGTGCTACAGATTCTCAGCATAACTTCAATAAAATGTTTTTGATTTTTTGCATCATGACCCAGAAAACAAAGTAAAAAATATTTTTTTGAAGTTACTTTAAAAGACGATAAGTTCTTAAAATGATTACAATCAAATTATGAATTTATCAGTTTATATTTTTCCTTTTCAAAGTCTCTTACTTGCGATAAGCCAGTGTGGATAGTACTTTGAGGCCATACTGCTGCACATCCCTGTACTCTGTGAACTCCTGGAAGCGGGCTATCGGCGCTGACATCGACATCTCAGGGTCCAACAAAACACTGAATATGTTCTGAAAATAATACACAAATTAGAATGAAGATACACATTGAATTTTTTTATTCTCAGAGAAGGAAAAAACTTAATATTTGGCTAGTTTCTACCATTACAATATGAAGAGTAGAAACCAGCCAAATATTGACTACAGTAAGGAAACGAATGCTCGGTTTCCGGAAGTTGTGAACGCTTATATCATAGGTTGTAACAAAACAGAAGCTATTATGACATTTGATCAGGTTATCAAGAATCTTTCATGAAGGATATAAACAATATTGATAAGACACGAATTCACCCTCTAACATATATAACTTACCTTTAGTCTAAGCGAAGGGAAGTAATACCCAGTAGAGCCTTCCAAGGGATGCTTGCCCTCAGCCTGCATCAGCTTGCAGGCAGTAACAAGAGCCTGCAGTCGCGAGCTGGTGCGACCGCGACGGATGCACTCTAGGGCTCGGGTCTGAGCCGCCTCGAAACACTCGCGCAGCCATCGTGTGTATTCTGCCTCGGGGCTTTGGTCTGTGGAGGTTGGATATCATCAGTGAAGTTATGGAAGATAGGCCTCCTCTCATTGGGAGGGAAGGGTCCATAATCTACGGCGTGGGTCTAGTGTGGGTTGGTGTATGTCACATGTCTTTGAATTTTTAGTTCTAGGATGTGCTGGTTTCCTCATCATTTTGAGATTAATGGTGATGATATAATAAATTACATAATAATATTTTTTTTTCTGTGTGGATTTAAAAACCTATGCCAAAAAACCAATTGTATGCCAAATAACAACAGGAAAGTACAATTTTAAACAACTTTTTTACAGATTATTTTGCCTCAAGATTAAAACATAGTAATCATACATCTAACTTTATAAATATCAAAATTACATAGAACAGAGCAAGTTACTTATAGTACAGACATATCATTGTATCATGTTTGTGTAGTGTCCTTGGCAAAATTGAATGTCAATCCTGAATGACTGCACTATCCTTGTAAAGATCACTTTCAAAGGCAATTGATATTCTATTTATAGCAATGATGTGCCATCTGAAAGCTGGTTTTTTAAATGTGTTGTTGTTTATCTTATTTTATGTGCTTGTCTCTGTTATAAGGATAATAATATATTTTTGAAAAAAGTTTTGAGTTATATATTATAAGGAGTGTAAATGTGGTGCAGTCCCACAAACTATGGGGCACTTTACATCTTTTCCAGCGTGTCATGCTGTCTGCACCCTACAGAAGTTGATGGACACAGCTGAAAGTGTCAAGCTTGTAGCCAAATTCTGGGCTGACTGTATTTAGATTGCTATCAACACACTAAGGAGATTATAATGATGTATGGTAATGGGCTCATCCTCTATTATAGGGGACTTAAAAATAACTGGCAAAATGTGGATGTACTACAGGTGCCCCACTGCCTAACCCTTTGGGGAATACAGGTGTGATGCTATATTATATTAGAGGATAAGTTTGGAAAGTTTAACATTTTAAGGGTATATTCATAAACAATGATTAAAGTTAAATGATGTTTAAACGTCAAAAATATATGGTTAAACAGACGCTGGTCATTAACTTTAAGCTATGTTTACAAATAAGGAGGTTATTGTTAAGACTATGAAATGTAATAAAATAATGTAAACATTGATACAAATTCAGAATAGTTTTGATTACAACAACGTTATTATCTTGTCAAATTATTTGTGATTAGCCCAAAAATGGAATATCATTACATATTTTCACTTTTTCCTTGGGTAATATTTATACAGATGTTATTGATATAGTTTTATCATACATGGTGATACAGCTGTCATTACAGTAGGAAGTAAGTGAGCAGTTTCCAAGTAAACAAAGATGTAAACATTTAGTATCCAACCTATAATGAAACATGTGAGTAGGTACACAATCACTACATGTTGATGACCTTGAGACAGTGACCAATAGCACAGAACAATGCTGGCAGCCACAAGTCAGAGCCAAAGGCCAACATTGTTCAAACTTTGACTTTATGCAAACCTTATTTATATAAAGCCTCTGTACATAATGCAGCTAGTAACAAGAGCAATTAATTACACAAGAGTGCGGCTCTGCGGGCGAATCAATCGTTTATATAAGCAAATAACGTCACATGTTGCAAAATGTGACTAAACAGGACACATCCCACTCGACATCGTTGCTGCGCACTAGCCCTTAAAAAACATGGCAAGCAACATAGGATATACTCGACTACGGTGCCTGGATACATGCAAAATCAATAATATTCCAACAAAAATAATCTATATCATGGTACACCACTTTGACACTTACCTGCTGGTTTTAGGGGGACAATTCCTTCTACCAAATCGCCTCGTCGCAACAGTTCAGTAAATATCACTTCCACAGTAAGCAGTAAAGGCGTATAATTGTCCGTGTCAGCCTGAAATATAATAAATAACCAACAATACAAAACGTAACCTATGACGCAGTTTTAATAACGCAATTTTTACCATCCTATCGGGCTTGTGCTTACCTCGAACATCTGTAGTATATCGGCAAGATTATTAGCATGTTTCCTAGAATTCAAAAACTCATTAGCTTTATTGCGTAGCTGCGCCGAAATCATTTTTGATAAATTTGGTTGCACAGCAGCCATTTTTGTATTGAAAAGAATTTGTCAGACAGAAAAACGGAAAGGCAACTTCAGAATTTATAAAAAGCAAAATGTTGCGATTGCGATGCGTTCGTGAATAATTTCATTGAAAAAAAAAAGAGTTCAAAATTGCCAGACTGTAATGTGTGATAATGTGCTATAAAAGTAGGGGAGCATCAAAGAAACAATGGCCGACCGTCCCTTGCTCGTTGAGCCAGTAGAGTTAAATTCCCCGACTAATAATAATAATGTCAATATTTTGATCCAGCCTGTCCCCACTTGCTGTCCCCCACCAGTGACGCTCTGAGCCGAGGCCCATTCCCCGCAGGGGGTGCCCTCAGCGTGAAGTCGCCTAGTAATTTAAGTAGTTTTAAGCCTCTGGCTGGAGGCGTTGAGTTCTCTTAACGGCAGCCCCAGGAAAGTCCGGTTAAGCAGTCACGGCTTCTCAAGGTCATCTGCGAGATGCCAAAAAAAATAAAAGAAGCAATGGATGAACTGCGTGAAGTATAATAATATTATTGCAAGAAAGTGTGTTTCTACCAAGAAGCTTATATCTTTATCCGTTTTAAGCTTCTTGGTTTCTACCGAGATGATGACTAATAGAATAGAGAAGTATGGAAGAAGAAATCATGTTGCGCTTGCGCTGACCCCCAAAGAATGATGGTGAAATCTGTGGTTTTCGTTTCTGCTCTATGGACATAAACAAATTGACAAATAAGTTGACAAGTTTCATTTGAGTATTTCGAGGTTATGTGTCAAATGTGCTGAAAAGTTAGCGGCGGCATTTGTTTTGAAAAATTATTTATCTTGAATTTATTATTCATATTTCCTGCAAACTTTGATAATGGACGGTGATTTGTACGATGAGTTTGGTAATTATATCGGGCCGGACCTTGAATCCGATTCGGACGATGAACAGAGTGTGTACGCCGATAATAGAGACGCGGACGAAGATGCTATGGAGGAGGATGAAGACGGGGATGCGGAGCCCGAGGTGGCGCCCATGTCCGTCGTGCTTCACGAAGATAAACGGTACGTTAACATATGGGCATATATAGGCACATAGCCAGGAGTGAAAAAAAACTTGGCTAGGTTATGGTCTATGGTTGTTTACAAACATGAGGTTATTGATTGTTTTTCTTAAAAAACTGGATAAACTTCATATTTTTCATTGAATTTATGTAGGAATTAAGGTTAGTAAGCCGCAGAAAAGATTAAAATATCATGTCCACACAACACTTGCATTATAACACAATAAGTTGCAAACACCATTTTTTTTTTTGCCACAACATCATAACTGGTTTCTCACTATCATTGTCAACAGATACTATCCTCAGGCAGTAGAAGTGTATGGACCAGATGTGGAAACAGTGGTCCAAGAGGAAGACACACAGGCTTTAGATAAGCCATTGGTGGAACCAATCAAGCATAAGAAGTTCCAGGTCCAAGAACAGCAGCTGCCGGAGACTAAGTATGACATGGAGTACATGGCTGATATGCTGGACAATACTAACCTAATGAGAAATGTTACGCTGATGGGGCATTTACATAATGGTGAGTTTTATTTTGATTGTTCCTACAATAATTAATCACTTATTCTACTAACCATGGATAGATAAAATATTACTATAATGATGATACCAAAGGCACAGGTGGCTTAAAAATGAAATATATAAGTTAATATGTTGACTGTCCGTGTGTTACATATAATTAATTTTTGGTCTGACTGTGACGTTTGTGCATATAATTCATGCTGAAATTCAGGCCTGTATAATTACACAGTCATCATCATATCAGGTCCTTCTTAGGGGCATAAAAGAAAGCAGTTTATACAAAAAAACCATTGGACATACCACAAAATTACCACATGTTAAGTTTTACTTTGTTGATGCTTATGAGTCCACTGCCCAATATGGAATGACCTTCACATAGATCTATGATCAAAGGCTTAAAACTACCACATAGTTTGTTACCATTATTTTCTGACAGAATTTCAATTACATCAAAGTTGTAAAGTTAGTTTCAACTGTCCTTTGACCAGGGAAGCCTTTAGATTCCTGCTACTAACAAGCAGAAATATTGTGGCCAAGAAAAAAAAAAATCTTTATAATGTAGTGATAGATTTAGGTACGATTTTTTTTTGTAACACACTCCTTCTTTTTCAGGCAAAACCTCATTTGTAGACTGTCTAATCAGGCAGACCCATCCCAGCACAATAAACACAGACACAACAATACCGATGCGGTACACCGACACTCTGTTTGTGGAGCAAGAACGCGGAGTCTCCATAAAGTCAATGCCGGTCACTTTACTGTTGAAGAATATCAAGGGGAAGTCACATCTGCTGAATATTATGGACACTCCAGGACATGTTAACTTTAGTGATGAAGTTACTGCTGCTTTGAGGATCTCGGATGGTAAGTTGAGAGCTGGTGCAGTCAGGGGGCTATTTGTCGCCAGAAGTGGACGTGTCGCATCTTGTCCTTTGTAAATAAATAAATTGTAAAAAGTTGCCTTAAAGAGGCATTTTCCAAATACCACATGGAGTATTACAAAAGTGAAAAAGGATGATATAATTATCATGTTTCAAATTTGTTCAAACTTACTCTGAAGTAAGGCTATAAATAAAAGTAACAACTTTGGTAGAAAACAGACTTTCTATTCAATTTATAATTTGTAACATTGTCTGTTGTTTGCTAGTTTTTCTCATTCAGATCTAGCAATTGCAGAAAAAATGTGGAGGTTTATTATTTCCATCAAATTCAAAAGAAATCATGTCATCATATGAAGTAAAAGTACTGAAAAATGATGGTGCATTTCCTGCTAATAATCTTTAGGCATTTATTGTGGTATAACATCACATTTAACTAAAAACTGTTTGACTCATCATTTATCACAGGTGCTGTCCTCTTCGTGGACGCCGCAGAAGGCATAATGTTGAACACAGAGCGCTTGCTACGTCATGCGGTCCAAGAGCGGGTTCCCCTGACCCTCTGTATCAACAAGATCGACCGCCTGATCCTGGAACTGAAGCTGCCCCCTGCAGACGCCTACTACAAGTTGAGGCACATTATTGATGAGCTGAATTCTATGTGTGAGACCCACCAACCCCAGGATAATCCGGATGAGCCTGCTATTGTGTTCTCGCCTTTGTTGGGTATGTTGTTACTGAGTTTGAATTGTTCTTAGTACGTCAGTTGCGTAGTGTCCGACCGAAACATCGGTTTCGGTTTCGGTCGAGCTTCGGCAAAAAAGCGAGTTTCGGTTTCGGCAGACCGAAACCGACACTGCATTCGGGAGTTCTTGCGCTGCGATCGGTCATGTTCGGCACGTTAAAATTCCATCCAAGCTAGTAAGCGATGATGACATTTTGCCGCGTTCACGTGCCTAAACATGTCGTGACTGGCTTGTGTTTGCAGTTCGTTTGGTTTGTTGTGAGTTTTCGTGTGATTTATTTTTAATTAGGTTCGTTTTTTTACGTGATATAGCATATGAGTAGGTAGTAAACATTAATAAATAATTCATTAAAACAAACTAATACATCTAAATATTTTTTTGGTTGATTTAACTCTCTCACTAATGCTATACCTAAACTAACATTAGTTAGGTACTTAGTACTTACTATACCTAGTTCGTTAGTGGTGAAAATATTATGGATTCAGAGTTTCAAAATTCATTTTAATACTTATTACCAAGGTATTCAAGTGGCAAGTACAGTTAGATACTTACCTACGTCCCTAATTGTTTAAAAAAATAAAATAAACACACTTATAATATTATAATCCGTCTCCGTATAATAAAATTAATATTTCATTTCTGTTTTTCGATTTTCAAAAACCTTATTACCTACCCCCAAACTAAAATTGAATGCAATAAAATTCATGATAGTCAACGAATATAAATACCTAAATTTAAAATGCATTAAGTGCTGATTACACCTAATAGACAATCTTTATTTTGTTGTAGTATTCAATCATCGATGATGAAAGGAAAATGTCGTTAAAAAACAGCATTTGGCTATTTTGATTATCATACCAATAAGTGAAAATGTCGAAGACTGCATAGCTATGTGATTTAAAGATAAAAAAATAAAGACTGACTGATTAATACTGATTATAATAACGTTTTCTTTATTTTTCCCTCAAAACATGATCGTTGTTAGGAAGTTTCGGCAACAGTCTCAGTTTCGGCCGAAACCGAAACAGAGTCTGTTGCCGAAATTCGGTTTCGGTTTCGGTCGTAAAAACCAGTTTCGGTCGGACACTACGGTTGCGTTTCAGAAATGTGTGTAGGATAGAAATAACGCCAACGTCGCGTCGCGTAAAAAAATTATAATAGCTGTCGCCCGCATGATTGTCGGAAATTATCCCACGGGAACGTACTACCGAGATAAAAAAAAGTATCGTAGACACAGGCAGAGTTACTTAAAATCATATTGCCAAAGCAAACCAATAACAAAAAATGCGTTTTTTTTTAAAAATAATTTTCCAATTTATTAAAAACAACCGTTTTTGTTTTTTGAATGTTATGGTGAATTAAATACCCGTAGTGTAACTATATTTTTTGACAATAGTAGTCACTACTGACGTGCAATTTTTTAATAGAGTTGCGATCGATGCGAAATGCGAATCCCCGAAGGGAAGCCGGTAGGAATGTCTTATATGGTGCTTTCGCCACTGCTTTTTACACCCCATATAAACTTTAACTGTGCCAAATGTATCCGTCCGCGTAATTTTCTAAAAAGAAGTACAAAGTTTTTGCTTCACGTATTAATATATAGATTAATTACCAATTATGAAATTGAAAAAAGGAGTCGAAAACTGTATTTACAGTAGTTTTAGGAATCATTAAATATTGATCCTCCTTTAGGCAACGTCTGCTTCGCGTCGTCCCTCTACGACGTGTGTTTCTCCGTGGAATCCTTCGCGGCCATGTACGCGGCAGCGCACCCTGCCTCAGGGCTCCGTGGGGCAGACATGTCGGCGTGGCTGTGGGGCGACGTGTACTTCAACGCCAAGACCAGACGGTTCACCAAGAAGCAGCCTCATGCTTCTGCTCAGAGGAGTTTCGTTGAGTTTATTTTGGAGCCGCTGTATAAGATATTTGCTCAGGTAAGGTTTTGAACTGTTGTTATTTAGTACTGATGACTGTACTTTTACTAATGAGCAAATATTTGCGGATTTTTAGTTCATGTTAGTGAGTATTCTGTGTACGGTGTACCAGACTTCTCCTTAGGGCCAGTTCAGAGAAAACGGCAAAACCTGAGAAATTTACTTGCTCCATTGAAAATAGAACCGTATTACCATAGTCTAAAGTGGAGTGTTGTATGAATATTGACACTTTGGGTTCGCACACTTCGCGCATGCTAGCGATTCGGTTGTTACGAGTTTGAATTGCGGCCAGAGAAGGCTCGAGCCTGCACGAGAATAAGTCCGTTCTCTCTGTACTGATTCTTATTGTAGAAGTTTGCTGCTGCATATAATTTTCTTCTAATCAGCGTCATAATGTCATGCAAAATCATTAATACCTATAAAGATACTGTAATCTGTCTGAAGGACAAAAAATAAATTAATTTGACTGTCAAGAAGTGTATTAGTTTGTAAAAAAATATCCAAGAAGTTTTGTTACCTATTCCAAAGTGTAGGCAGAATACTGAGCATAAACTGAATGTTTTTTTTTTACTGATCAAATTCTGAACCCAGTTTGATAAAAGTGCCTTCTCATACATCTTAAAGACCCGATACAGAATTTAAAATAGATTTTATTGTATGCAGGTTGTAGGTGATGTCGACGACACACTGCCAGCAGTTCTGTCGGAACTCGGCATCAAGCTGACGAAGCAGGAAGCCAAGCTGAACGTGCGACCCCTGCTTAGACTTGTCTGCAGCCGGTTCTTTGGAGATTTCTGGTAAGTTTACCTGTTCATGTGATAGTTATTCTTTATCCTGACATATCTATTTAAAATATGATAATCTACAATATTTTAATTATACTTTCCGTTAGAGCTACCCACAGACGTAGTCCTGTCTAAATAGTAATAATTCATACAGATATTCCATAGAAAGTAGTACTTTCAGATCATTCCCTAAAAACCTTATTCCTACAAATACCAACATAAAAAAAAAACCAAATCGATTTAGCCGTTCTAAAGTGATACACGAACCAATGAACAGCATTTATTTTGATTTTTATTTATATAGAAGATTTACAGTAATAAATAATATACCTTGAATTTACCTATTACAGTGGTTTCGTGGAGATGTTGGTCCGTCACGTGCCGTCCCCCCTGGACGCGGCGCCGCGCAAGGTGTCGCACACGTACCGCGGCGCGGCGGGCCCGCTGCACGCCGACATGCTGGCCTGCGACCAGTCGGGCCGTCTGGTCGCGCACACCACCAAGATGTACCCGACAGATGACTGCACCTTCTTCTTGGTAAATGCTCAATGTTTTTTAAACCGACTTAAAAAAGAAGGAGGTTATCCATTCGACATGTTTATTTTATTTTTTAGAAATGACGTCTTAAACTAACTCTTGTGAATACCATTCAGGAGCGGAGTCTAATAATTTCCAAATATTAAAATGGCGTCTCCATTGTGAGTTTTGACATATTTTGTATTAGAACCTATCGACCGAAATTCCTAATGGACAAACCCAATATCGCTTAACAAAACACAAAATAGTTGCTGAAAAAATGTCAACAATAATCAACCAAAAAAATTGTTAGCTGACCGTTAAAAAAACCCTACTACTGAAAAATCTCCCTAAAAAGTACAAAGTAGTTTCTGTTCCTTTCTTCTTGTCTGTTTATATGTGTGTGCATAAATGGTTAAATAAATAAATAAAACAAGAAACTATTTCAGACAGATATCAAGGCATAGGTACAAAAATGGTCAGGGTATAGCCGTAGTCGCATACCTGTACCAAAAACACTTATGAAATTATAATGAGTTATTCATTTAATGTGACGTGACATACCTTTTAACTAGCAGACTATCAAGACTTCAAATCTTCCAACGATACCTCATTTGTCAAATTAGGATAAGTATTTTAGAAGTTATGAGAGAACAGATGAACATACGTAATTATACGCAGTCAAAATCATAACCGTCGCCGTAGTCGCGTAATTAACACCAATATCGGTGCCAGTGCTAATTAAATAAAATTCCTCTTCATCTATTTGTCAAAATCTACTGGCTATTGTTGTAATTACTATTTTACTACTAGCAATTAGGCCTTATCAGAAGGCTATAAGTCACTCAAAGGGCAATGGAGAGGGCGATGCTCAGAGTTTCCCTACGAGATCGAATCAGGAATGAAGAGATCCTCAGGAGAACCAAGGCAGCCGACATAGCCCGAAAAATTGCCAAACTTAAGTGGCAGTGGGCAGGGCACATTGCTCGCAGAACAGAGTCGCGCAGAGAGAGTTCACTTTCTGATCTCAGTGTCAATCTGTAAAAAATACCTCGATTTTTCATACATTTTTGACATTTGCTAGTCGCTGAGATGAGACTGCGACTAGATTTTGAACGTTTTTAATTACGAGAATTGGCCTTCAGATGGCCGATGGGACCGAAAGGTTCTGGAGTGGTGACTGCGTACCGGAAAATGTAGAGTGGGAAGCCTTCCCACAATGTGGACCAATGAACTTGTGAGGGCCGCAGGAATCCGCTGGATGCGGGAAGCTCAGAACCGGTCGAAGTGGAGGAGCTTGGGGGAGGCCTACGTCCAGCAGTGGACGTCTTTCAGCTGAAATGATGATGATGATGATAATTACTAATCTTTTGTTTTCCAGGTGCTAGCCCGCATAATGTCAGGCACGCTATACGCCGGTCAGACAGTGCGAGTGTTGGGAGAGAACTACAGTACTCAAGATGAAGAGGACTCCAGGATCATGAACGTGGGCCGCCTCTGGATATACGAGGCGAGGTATAAGGTAAATGGTCCTTTTTAAGTCTGTTACTAGTTTACTTTCCTCTAAACTAATTTTGGATTGCCTTGTGTTGGTTTAGTTTAGACCAACACAAGCTATTTTTACATATCTTAGGGTATATTTTTATATACCCTAAGATATGTAAAAATAGCTTGTAGCTTAACCTATTGTTTTCAATAGGTTGTAGCATAGGTCAAAACAGATGGCTGACTGCCAGTAGGCATGGTCATAAATCGAGAGAGCGAGACGAGACTAGACTCAGTGTCTAAAAAATTATATAATTATTATTTATTTAATAGCTTGCGCCCGCGGCTTCGCCCGCGTTATGTCAATAAAAATAGCCTATGTCCTTCTCCAGGGTTTAAAGGATGCCCATGACAAACATCAAAATCGGTCTAGCCATTTCGGAGATTAACAAACAGACAGACATCATTTTGAATTGTATATTTTTTTTTATAAGTACTGTAGTCTATCATTTATGCATTTATTTAAAAAAACTGATTTTAACATTACAAACAGTCACTTCAGATCTATTTATTTGTATTATATATAGATAAAAAGTTTACAGTAGTGTAAACAACCCAGTACTGAACATTTACCGTCCTATTCGCACATTTTATGACCGGACTGCCGCGAAACTTAGATTTTAGTCTAATAACTATATAAAAAATCCACAATTTCCCATCCAGGTGGAGTTAAACCGCGTGCCAGCAGGCTGCTGGGCTCTCATCGAGGGCATCGACCAGCCGATCGTGAAGACCTGCACCGTGGTCGCAGCAGACGAGGATGCGGAGCTACACACCTTCACACCGCTGCGGTTCAACACGCAGGCGGTCGTGAAGATTGCTGTGGAGCCCGTCAATCCGTCGGAGCTGCCCAAGATGTTGGATGGGTTGAGGAAGGTGGGTTCTGCGAATGATTTGGAGTAAAATCAGATCCGTGCATTGCTAAAGCAGTAATGGAGTGGGCCAGTGGCAACAGCCGAGCCTTACGAGTTGTAAGTCCCAGACAGCCGCTTTACTTTGCGTTAATTATTTCATCACCACTGCTCTCAAAACGGTGAAGGAAAACATCGTGAGGAAACCGGCATGTCCTAGAACAAAAAAATCGAAGACATGTGACATCTACCAACCCGCACTGGGCCCGTGTGGTGGATTATGGCCCACTCCCTGAGGCCTGTGTCCCAGCAGTGGGTACATTATAGGCTGATTATGCTATGATGCCAAAAAACAAGATTTGTCATAATAAAGCTAAGTTATTTGTCCACCACAAGAACTGTAGACAATACAGGTTTTGATCATAAATGGCAACCTATGTAATTTTCAACATTTACATTAGTAATTATTATGGTGTGCATAATTAATAATATTCTATACTAGCTTTTGCGAGCGGCTTCGCCCGCGCGGATGTCGATGTATTATGCATATAAACCTTCCTCTAGAATCACTCTGTCTATAAATGAAAACCACATTAAAAACACGACGTACAAACACGAAAAGCGGCTTTGTTTTCTTGTATGTAAAGATATCTATCTGTCTAATGTCGTATAAAATCCCATATTCTCGTAAATTCCGGAATTCTGAAATCATAATCAGGATCAGTAAAGTCTGCTGCTAAATCTTCTTTGGTTGTGTCAATCAAAATTGACACAACCAAAGAAGATTTAGTAGCAGACTTTCAAGTTTCAGATTGACCAAACTACTTGATTTAAAATTTACCAGATATTCAGAAATCGGAGCTGATATATTCTGCAATCAGTCTCCTTATCGCTTAGTTCTACTATAAGAATCTGTTATTTTAGGTGAACAAATCATACCCCTTGCTGTCAACACGAGTGGAGGAGTCCGGCGAGCACGTGATCCTGGGCACCGGGGAGCTGTACCTCGACTGTGTCATGCACGACTTGAGGAACATGTACTCCGAGATCGACATCAAAGGTAAAACGATATTTCTTATAATAATGAATGTATTTCGAACAACAAGGTCCATATTTAGTTTAGTAGGTATTTAAGAATTATGCTAGTGGGCACAAACCAAGTTACACAGTATACTAGCCGATAGAGTTAATTATACTTATACATCTGTCGGTCTTGACATCATCAGAGAATATTTGAACAAAACTAAGGAATACACGAGGCCTAGCCTAGACGCAGGTCGGTATTTTCCAGTACATGCAGTTGTCTAATATTCATGATCGGCCGTAACTATAAATACATTTTAGCAACACTGTTTCAATAATATTGAGCAGTATTTGTGATCTGGCTGAGTTAATAAAATCGTAAATTATAATAGTTTTATTTCGGAGGAAATCCAAACGGTATTTTTACTACGTGATTAGTACATAATTATAATAATTATTATCTCCTTGACTGGTTCTGGTGTTAATCTGTTAATCCGCAGCCATTAAAAAGTCAAATTCAAATTAATTTATTTTCTCTTCACAAACAAGGGTATAAAAGCTTAAAAACTAAGTGACACTAGTTTGTAAGACACTGGTGTCTGCACTAGGAATACCTGTATAGCAAATCATCAGGGTTCCACCACACGGTATGTAAACATTATTAGTTATTTAGTAACTGTGAAGGAATAGGGCATAACATAAACATCAGCAATTAAAAAACAATAAGAACAACAATAAATAATAAATTGAAAAGTAATCAAAACACCTACTAATATAAAATCTTGTCTACTTTCAACAGTGGCAGACCCTGTAGTCTCCTTCTGTGAGACGGTAGTCGAGACATCATCCCTCAAATGCTTCGCCGAGACGCCCAACAAACGGAACAAACTCACCATGATAGCGGAGCCGTTGGAGCGAGGCCTGGCAGAGGACATAGAGGCAGGCGCCGTGTGCGTCAGCTGGGACAGGAAGAGGATGGGCGAGTTCTTCCAGACCAAGTGAGTACATATGACGGAAAATATTGTGAAGTAAAGGGGCGTCCATTATTTACGTGAGGCAATTTTGGCAATTTTTCGACCCCCACCGTCCCTCAGGTGAGAGTTCGTGAGATTTGGCTCGAACCTCCCCCCACCCCACAATCTCACGCGAGATATTTCAGAATACGTATTTTTGGTGTAAAATGTTCCATTCAGACGATACCCCGCAATAATGAATGTAACTACATATTCTATTGTAGAAAGTATAACATTTTCATTAGCCGACCCCCGACGTGACAATCCTTTGATCAAAATATTACCTTCCAATAAATATATTTTTTTTACTTTTTAGAAGTTTTACTTTGAGTCGGGGGTTTTTTAATTTAACTTTTTACATGGAGCAACTCCCTATCTGACCTCCACAACCCAGTTTCTGACTGGTCAGACTTTCGGGCTTCTGATGTTGATATCTATGCCATGATTTTCTAGGTCCTCATATCAGATTTTGTGTCCATATTAACATAATGTAATAAATATATAAGAAATATATAAATTAATCCATTTTATCAGATACGACTGGGATTTGCTAGCTGCGCGTTCGATTTGGGCATTCGGTCCAGACTCCACGGGACCCAACATTCTGGTGGACGACACACTGCCCTCCGAGGTCGACAAACATCTCCTAGCGTCCGTTAAAGATAGTATAGTACAAGGTGAGACGATAATACGTGTATTTGAATATCTATACTAATATTATAAAGAGGAAAGATTTGATTGTTTGTTTGCCTTGAATAGGCTCCGAAAGTACTGAACCGATTTGAAAAATTATTTCACTGTTGGGAAGCTACACTATCCCCGGGTAATATAGGCTATATTTTATCCCCGTATTCCCACGGGAACGGGAACTACCCGGGTGAAAACGCGGAGCGCTGCTAGTACTTAATAAAAATAATAAAAAAACATACATTGGAATATTATACATGCACATTCATTCATAGGAATGAAAAACGGCCATCGCTCAGCATAATTAAAATTATGTTTTTCAGTGACAGCCGATTTTAGAATGAGAATTCAGAAATATTATCTGTTGTGATACTACTACCCGATCTTTTTAAAAGATAACCTCCTTTCTTTCTTGGATATTAAGATAGACAGGCATATTACTCATACCGCATTTGATAAATCAGCTACTCCATCGCACAGTGCAGTGGGCATTCCTGCCCAAACTTTTGTTTTCTACTTTTGTCCAAAATCTATTTTCTTCTTCATTCAAAAAGTCACTTAATTTATTATGCCTAACATTTGAAACTTCTTTCATTAATTTCCACAGGTTTCCAATGGGGTACGCGAGAAGGTCCACTTTGTGAAGAGCCAATTCGAAACGTGAAGTTCAAGATCCTCGATGCGGTCATAGCACAGGAGCCTCTGCACAGAGGCGGCGGACAAATTATACCCACAGCTAGAAGGGTACGTAATATTTATATTTATTTAAGGTGAATGCGCAGTGGTAGACCGCGAAATTCAAATGTTCTTACGTTTTTGCAATTTTCAGGTCCGTATCAGGTTGTATCCTGATCAAAATGTGATTTGCGAATATAACAGGTACGTGTTTACAGAACTAAGTCATTAGAATGTCTAATATATCTCTTATAAGTTAGATTTCTTCCACAAGCACTTTTCCATAAGAAATTTATTCTTATGGAACAAATCTAACTTAGAAAGATGTATTATTGATTCTAATGATTATAAATCTGTAAATAAGTACATGTTATAGTCGCAAATCATATTTTGATCAAGTAACAAGCTGACACTCACCTGAAAATTGCAAAAAACGTAACAAAGTTTGAATTTCGCGCTCTACCACTGCGCATTCACCTTAAAGATTTCTTTCCTATATAACGTCACGGCGGCATCGGTTACTAAAAGGTAATTTGTAGAGTTCAAACCTTAAATAGACTGAGAAACATAGTAAAGATTCTGGGATATTCGGATATGAATGCAACCAAGTTAAATTTATTTATAGAATGTCCATTAAGATGTTAATTGGAATTAATTTTATCGCCATTACTTTTAAAAAAGAGCGAAGGAAAATCATGACGGAATAGGCGTGTCCTTGAACTAACAATTCCAAGAGATTTTCAAGTCTTCCACCAACACGCATTGGACCCGCGTGATGGGTAACTCGCTCTCACATAGACGAGGCCTGAGTATCAGCAGTGTTAAAGCTATATCAACTATAAGCATGATCAGCCTATAATGTTCCCACTGCTGGGACGCAGGCCCACCCGGCGGGCCCAGTGCAAATTAGCGGATGTCACAAGTCTTCGAATGTTTGGTTCTAAGAGATGTTGGCTTCCTCACGAGGTTTTCCTTCACCGCTTGCAAGAGCCGTGGTGATGAAATTATTTACACAAAGTAAAGTTGCCTGCTTGGGTTCGAACACACGATCTACACCTCGCGGCCGTTGCCACTGGGCCACCACTATGACCAATATCATCAAAAACTACAATAATTATTTGAATAGGTGGCGTACTCTGCGTTCTTGATGGCGACGCCTCGACTGATGGAGCCCTACTTGTTTGTGGAGGTGCAGGCGCCGGCCGACTGTGTGTCCGCTGTCTACACTGTACTGGCTAAGAGGAGAGGTAACGTCTCTATTTATTATACTAAGTCTTTGACTAAGTAAGTTAAGGTGAATCTAGTCGACATTTTTTCCATACAAACTTCAATAACGTTGTGCGTGTAGACTATCGTCTAACTGCTCATCACTGATACTACCTCTGTCGGACACGATGTCTGGTTAGACAGCGTGCTTTTTAGCCAGGCCCACCAGAGAGTTCGAGCCCGCGACTAGGTTATCCTTAAGAAGAGTTTTCCAAATTGGTTTATAAATGACGGAGGATTTGGTAACAAACATAAAATAAAAATATCAACCAAATCGTGAATCTTATCCTTTTTTTAAGTCGGTTAAAACCACATTAAGAAGAAACACCCCACGACATTAGTGTCATGTTAGTCGCTTTTAAGACACTGGCTTTATTTTCTGACCTATTTTTAGAATTAATCCCCACAACCAACTAATCATATTTTTTTCCAGGACACGTGACACAAGACGCGCCCGTTCCGGGCTCACCTCTCTACACGATCAAAGCATTCGTGCCCGCGATCGATTCGTTCGGCTTCGAGACAGACCTACGAACTCACACACAAGGCCAGGCCTTCTGCCTGCAAGTGTTCCATCACTGGCAGATTGTGCCGGGCGACCCGCTTGATAAGAGCATCATTATCAGGTACAGCATCTACTTACATATATAGGAGAAAGGCCATTGAGTCACAGACTAGTGATTAAAAAATAAGTAATAGTTTAAAAAACTAAAAAACACGCTTTAAAAACCAAACTAAAAAAGGAGTAAATAATTTAATTCAATTAAAAAGCGTGGGGTGCTTTTTGAGGTATTTTTATAATCAATCAAGCAGCCCACGCTTTTTAATTGAATTAAATTATTTTCTCCTTTTTTAGTTTGGTTTTTAAAGCGTGTTTTTTAGTTTTTTAAACTATTATTTATTTTCTATTTTTTAGTTCTGCTAACTACAAAAGGTTTTTTTTCTTTTTCTCAATTTTTTTTTTAATTATTAAATTGTCATCGGTCGTCGACAAGTTTACAAAGTTTCAATGAAATCTGACCGTTTAAAGTGGGTCAAAATCGCGCTCAAAGGAGTCGGTTACATACAAACAAACAAACAAACACACGCTACAAGTGAAGCTAATATAAAGCGTGTAAAAAAGGATCATATCTACTCAACTTGCAGTAAAGCAGTAAAAAGATAGCTTTATGATGTGTTACCTTGTTGTTAACATTTCCAAAATGGTATGGACGTTTGACCAATGGAGTCTTGGGTTTCTTTATAAAAAAATGCAGTAGCAGGGTCTTGGTTTGTGTCCGGTTTGTCGCAATAGGTTCAACCTAAACGATTTAAGTCGTTAACTCCACCCCCTATTTAATTACATGCAGTTAAAAAATTACCGGCGAAATGTGGTTGTACTACTACACTTCAGCGTGGTGTTACCTATGTATACCAATTTTTATGTGATTTTATTTATTCCCCAGGCCCCTGGAACCACAGCCCGCTACGCATTTAGCTCGCGAGTTCATGATCAAGACGCGGCGTCGCAAGGGCCTCAGTGAAGACGTCTCCATCAACAAGTTCTTCGACGACCCTATGTTGTTGGAGCTCGCGCGGCAAGACGTGCAGTTGAATTGATTAATTAAATATAGAATATTCAAAACAAATAACGTATTATTTATTTTTTCCGAGATTCACATCATTCTGTAACCTGTTTATATGTGTTACTATAAGAATATTTTACTGTGCCCAATTTTTTTGTCTCTAGCCCGCCAGGAGCGTTTACGAAGTTAGATAAACTGCTTCTAGTGATATAGTCGATTGCATTGGCGTTGTTCAAATACCTTTTGGCATTTTCAAGTTCAGATTTGAGTTGCTTTTATCGATTAGGAACAGCAATTTGGAGCGACTCGCTCCTATACAGCTGGGTAACAGCCTCTTTCTACCTATCGTATACTTCATTATTAGTATTACTCGCTCGGAGCGGAGCGGAGTAATAATTAAGTGTACGATAGGTAGAAAGAGGCTGTTACCCAGCTGTAGAATATAGAAGGAAAATAATGAAAAAAGAAGAGTATACAGATAGAGTATTGGTCATATGTACTTAATTCTGTTTGTTAGTGACGTTAGTTTCGAAGTGAATAAATGACGTTCATTAGCTTCGTAAACGTATCGTCAACAAGTTTAACAACTGTCACTGTCACTCTCTTCCACAATCTATCAAAACAGCGAAAAGCATGTTCCACTTTTCGTTTACAAATTAAAGATAAAATAAAAATATATCCAGCATAAGATAATTGTGGAAAGCGTTGTTTTACGTCGACCTCATACAAATATAAAGCAAAATGGCTCGTGGCAAAGACAAGAAACAGTAAGTTTGGTTATGTACTCAGTTGCAAGTTGTTTTCCGTATTTACAAAGTTGAAGCTAACATCGTGGTGTTTTAGGCGTAAGTTGGACAAAAAACAAGAAGGTGACGATGTCCCGAAGCAGGTTCCTCACACGTTGGAGTCCCTCCGAGAGAAAGATGAGACTATGCTCGCTAATGTTGACGATGAAGAGAAATTGGAGGTTAGAAACTGTTATTTTTGTAATTCAAAGTATACTGTGCATTTGCACGTCTTGAAATTACACAAAAAAGAACTTACTTCATTTTATACAACAAAATACTAATTAACGAAACCACTATTAATTTGGTTTCCATGAATCTATGCAAACAGCAATGCGTCAAAGTATTGTAAAGACGTCTCTTTTTAAAATAACATAACTTTGATATTGAGTTATTCACTCATAATTTAGTTTTAGGGTAAACTTACATACGTAATAATTTTGAAACTCTTGTTTTACTCCAAAACTAAAAATAATAATTAATATTTCCAGGCACAGAAAGACATGGAATTAGATGAACTATCAACATACTATGAGAATTCATACGAGCCTAAAGTACTAATCACATACTCGGACAACCCACACAACAAGACTAGGATATTTGGCAAGGAGCTCTGTAGAATGATACCTAACTCTATATCTAGGTATAGGCAGAGGTAAGGATAATATGTTTATTCTTTTGATGGTTTAAGTAAGTGTATTTTGTAATTTTTACATTACACCGGTCCGGACTCCTCTCTATTTTAACTCAATTGTGTAGCCTCTGTTGGAGATCCAATCATTAAAACATTCTTAATAATTGCTTTTTGTAAAGAAAAGCAGGCGGCTCACTTTGGTAACAGCCATGACTTACAAGTGGTAGGTCTTGGTTCAAACCGATTGGTTCAGACAGTTGCTTTATTGTGTATAAATAATTTTGTTATCACTGCTGCCAAAATGGTGAAGGAAAACAATGTCAGGAAACTGGCATGTCCTAGAACCATAAATTCCAAGACAAGTGATATCTACCAACCTGCAGTCGGCCCATATGGTAGATTACGGCACATTCCCTCTTAATGACCGGCCACACATTCAAGCAAAACCGTGCAAGCCATGTTTGCGCAGTCCAAATCTTCAGTAAGTCAACGAATGCACAAGCCGCGCTTCCGGGACTGCGTAAGCTACCGTCTTGCCGTGCACACGCACGCGCTTACTTGCACAAACTGGTTTGCTTAGTAGTTTGGTTTGGTTGTAGCAATATGGAGATATACACAATTATTATGTCTCTCATTCAATACTGTATAGCAGCATCTAAGATGCAAATTTTTATTATAGAATATCATTTTTCTACTTTCAGATCATCAGTTAAACGCATAGTCCAGTCAGCCCTCCGTGAGAAAGTTACTGATGTGATAGTTGTAAACGAGAATCAAAAGCAGCCCAATGGTTTCCTTCTGATCCATCTGCCAAACGGACCAACCGCACAATTCCGCCTCTCCAGCTGTAAGATCACACCAGAGCTCAGGAAAGATTATAAAGAGATTACCAACCATAGACCTGAGGTAAGGGTACTCATATAAACTGCATAAAAAGTAAACATGTTAACTGTGGAAACAAAAGGGTCTTGTCGCCTGTTACATTTGAAAATGGATTTAGAAGTCTGTTACAATATTTGAAATTTCCACGGTTCACGTGCTAAGGGTTTCTCTTCACATTTGTGGATCGTATAAAATATAACCTTGTCAAAGAGTCAATGGACTGGTCATATTTTGCGTCTGAATAATACCATAAATTCACACTTGATCAGTAGTATTATTTTTTTGCTGCAAAGATTAGTACAGTCAGCTTCAAAAATATTGGGACGAATAGACTGTTCAAAATGAACTCAACAACTTAGAAAATTTTACTTTATCTCAAATGGATAAAGTTCTTGTCAGAATGACAGTTATATACTGTCTTCATTCTGAATCATTTCTTGTGTGATTCATTGAGTTAATATATTAGTTTTTAGATCATTTTGAACAGTCTGTTCGTCCTGATATTATTCACGCTTACTGAACTTGCACTTTTTGGCTAGAGTCAAACTCGGTGACACATCTAAAGCAATCTATAGTAATTTTTTGGAGTACTACATAATATTATGTTTTTGATAAATTACTATTACTATTAAGTTATCATGGATACTTTTGGTTTTTGTACTGCCGATAAACCATGCTACTATTTACAATCAGTGCTGAAACTTCAAAGCCTTGTAAAATGACTTGTAATAATGTATATTTTCAGGTGATCCTGAACAACTTCAGCACTCGGCTGGGTATGACGGTGGGCCGCATGCTGGGCGCGCTGTTCCACTACGAGCCACAGTTTCGCGGTAGGCGCGCCGTCACCTTCCATAATCAACGCGACTACATATTCTTTAGACATCATCGGTATGTTTATATACCTTTTTCATGATTCAGTTTTCGCCAGGAATTTTTGACTCCGACACAGTTCGTCAATATAGTGACGACGGTCTATAAAGCAGAACTTTTTTATGACGCGGCCAAAAAAGCAAAAACTTGTCCGCAGCTTCAAGCGGCTTTATTTACGTATAATTCTGTCATGTAGTCGTGACCGTGGCGTGCTGGGCACATTTTGGTTTGTCATCTATACCTACATGACTGTGGCGGTCAAAATGTTAATGTACCGTGTTTCTAGCAAATAAAGACCTTCATTCATTCCAGATACGAGTTCACCTCAGACGGCAAGCGCGCCAAGCTGCGCGAACTAGGCCCCCGCTTCACCCTGAAGCTGATCTCCCTTCAGCAAGGCACCTTCGACTCCAAGCGCGGAGACTTCGAGTGGATCATCGCAGGCAGGCGGCACCAGCTGGAGACTTCCAGGAGGAAGTTCTTCTTATAGGCGGTTATGTTATGTGTAATAGGAATAAAGTATTTGGTAAGAGCAACTATGTTTTATTTGGAGGATAGTGAGTCCTGTATTTTCTTTGCCCATCAGTTGGATTAAATACGTTGAAACACGGCAGCTGGCGGTTATTTGATCGAGGGTGGATATCTGTCGGCTGAATGATGATAGTCTAATGGGTGTCTATAATAATACACTTCTAGCATAACTAACCTTTAGAGCATAGGTTCCTAAACTATAGAGATAAGATACCAAATAATGAAAGACACAGCATTTAAAAAGTAATATTTAATAAAAAAAAACTTGAGAGGTGTCAAGGGACACCCGGATGGAACGAAGTTCCAGTACTCGCCGCCAGTACTTGCCTCTAGCACTGGCCGCCAGTAGTTGCTGCCAGTACTTGCCTCTAGCACTGGCCGCCAGTAGTTGCTGCCAGTACTTGCCTCTAGCACTGACCGCCAGTACTTACCGCCAGTACTCGCTGCCAGTACTCGCCGCCAGTACTAAAAAAGAAAGAGAGAGAGCGAGAGAGAGACAGACAGAGAAACATGCGCACGCCGCACAGCTTACAATAGCTTACTCTATAGTAAGCACTTTTTGCTATCAAAAAGTGTCGTGACAACTTTTCGTAAGAATTTTTTCCGTCTAGCCCCCTTTCACAACGCGCGATAAGGAACTTCGTTCCAAAAATTGTAGCTCACCGGTAGGTATACGGAACACGGACCAAGCTACCGGTGGTCAGGGCTGCCGAGAGGAACCTCCTAACGATACGCGCCTTGTCCAGTAGTACCGCTTTCTGGATCCAGCTGCCTAACGAGAGCCTCCAGAGGTGTTGATCCAGGCTCAGCTATTATGGCATTGGCCACCGCAACTATCGGCACAATGACTGGTATCCACATCCCACATGTCGGCAACCTTGCGATCTTAGTTTTTGCTTCTTCTGAGAGGGCATTCATTTTCTGAATAGTTTGTGACGTATGTTTGAAATATATGAGTCAGAGCTAGAGAATACAATCCCAGGATTAGATAGGTTTCTAAATGGACTCAAATAAAATAAAAACTTGCGTAATTTCTTTAAAAAAAATATATTGTTGCACAACACATCACAATAATATGGTAAGAAAATAAAAAGACAACAAAAAAAACTATTTAGAATTTCTTTTTTAATTAACGATGCGTAATAGAGACCAATATCTATTACGCATCGTTAAATATCACAATCGTTTCCAGATATAAGCTTTCATTAAAGTACAAACGTACGAGGCTTTGTTCCTTTAATGGCTTAGCTGTAATTGAAAAAAAAAGGCTTTTTTGATCAAGTACATAAATATATTTTATTCTAATTCTTAACCACCAAGAAATGTCGAACAAAAATAATTACAAATTAACTGAAACCTTCCTACTGGTCTTATGCTAAAAGATGACAAAAATCTTCAAAAGATTAACTAAACTCAACTTGCTATAAACTAACTTTAAACAAAAGGCAATAAATATAAACCCATAAAACAATTTTAAAACACAGTACTAACAACATCATACAACAAAAAGTAGCTAAGTACCGTAAAATGGGGGGAATAGGGTCTAGGGGGTGAATTGGGACAAACCTCAAGTTTTATTTGCAACCTTATTCATACATTTATGTTACGTGTTACACTTTGTGGTAGGATTTAAATTTGAAGCTTGCAATATTTTTTCTATAATCTGGCAACACTCACTCATCCTGTCATAAGTATTTTTTTTAAAAACGTAGGTACTTTAAAACATTGGGTCAAAGTCATGTGAAATTTGCTCCGTAAAACATTTTAATTTTCTTTGGTGTTTACTAGACTTGTACTAAAAGTGAAGTTTTCATAATTATCTTCAGTTGTTTGGGAACGGATTAAGCTATAATGTAAGTGATATAATCTTATTGTTTTTCCTTTAGTTTAACAAATTCTTACTAAAGTAGACTTGAACAATAATTGGGGGGATAAGGGTCGAACTATGGGGTGTATAGGGTCAGGAATGGGTTTAATAGGTACCCGATTAGGGTTAATTGGGACGACTATGGGTGAATTGGGTTTTTGTTTCTAGGGTTGTCGCAATCTCTAAATTACATAAAACGTAACTTAATAAAAGTGTTGGTAGGTACCTAATGCATACTTAACTGACTGAGTACATTTACCTACCTACACATTTATTTAAATTATAATAGTTTCCTAGTAATGATTGATTAGTTGATTAATAATAATTGAAAATTGGTACCTACGTAATTTAGGCGATATTAAATTTAAATTGTTTGATATTAGCATGTGGCGCCCTGTAGTTTTTGCCTATCTCCATGGTAATTCATACGCGTGAATTTATTTATACATTTAAGTATGTATACATATATAAATTTTATTGATTTTTTTACGTCATATTATTTTTTTGTTTTTGTTTTAGTTATACTCTAATACATAATGCCACGAGTATATAAGCCAAAACCTGGTGGAAAACAATATAAAAAATATGACGAGACTGTAATGAAACAGGCGCTCGATGAGCTAACTTTAAATCGTCATGCAACAATCAGATCTATAGCAGAAAAATATAGTATTAGCAGATCAGTTTTACAGAGGCATAGCAATAGACAAATGAGGTCGCCAGGAGGCCAAACGGCACTTACTAAAGAAACAGAAGATTACATTGTGCTCAATCTGAACACTTGTGCTGAATGGGGATATCCTTTAGATGTTACAGATTTAAGACTTTTAGTAAAAAGTTATTTGGATATGTTGGGGATTACGCACAAAAGATTTAAAAATAATTTGCCGGGGAGAGATTTTGTCTTCAATTTTTTGGAACGACATAAAAGTACAATTTCGGAGAGGCTATGTCAAAACATCAAACGCGCTAGAGCAGCAACATCACCAACTATTATCAATAAATATTTTTCGGAATTAGAAAAGTCACTTGAAAATGTGCCACTGGGCAATATTATCAATTATGATGAGACAAATTTGTCGGACGACCCAGGCCGTCACAAAGTAATAACGAGGCGAGGATGTAAATATCCAGAACGTATTTTAAACCATTCTAAAGCTTCAATTTCACTGATGATGGCAGGAACTGCAGAAGGAGAGCTTTTACCACCGTATGTGGTTTATAAATCCACAAACCTGTATGATACGTGGGTGAAAAATGGACCCGTAAACGCAAGATATAACCGAACGTCGTCAGGGTGGTTTGATGCAGAAGTGTTTAAAGACTGGGTCAAGGAAGTGGTCATTCCATTTTTTAAAAATAAGCAAGGGAAAAAAGTCTTGATAGGCGATAACCTATCGTCTCACTTATCGATAGAACTAATAGATATCTGTAAGAATTTTGACATTCATTTCGTCTTTTTACCGGCAAATTCAACACATCTCACGCAGCCGCTGGATGTGGCGTTTTTCCGCCCCATGAAAGTAGCCTGGCGTCAAATTCTTCAAAAATGGAAGAAAACGGACGGCCGTTCACTATCATGTGTACCAAAAGGTTGCTTCCCAAGGATGTTAAAGTTGCTCATGGACCAAATTAAAATAAATTCGGAAAATAATATTCGGGCAGGATTTCGTAAGACTGGTAAGCATTATAGTGAATGTAGATAATTCATTTTACTATGTTTTCTTTAATAAATTAAAGTATCCTGAAATAAATAATTATTATATGAATGTTCCTTTATTAGGTATCAGTCCATTAAATCCTAATGAAGTGTTGGCAAGATTACCGGAAGAGTCGCAGAATGATGAAGAGGTTAAAGAAGCTATAGACCAGTCAGTTTTAAGTTTATTAAAAGAAATGCGATACGGAAGTATAAATATTAAAGAACCAAAGAATAAAAAAAAAATCGATGTTATTTCAGGTAAATCATTAATTCTTGATAAATCGCCATTATACACATACACGCAATCACTCACATGCATTCGACCTTACACACAGTAGGTGCCTAATATACATACACGCAATATCTCAAATGCATTCACACTTACAGACTTAACTCACAAAAAAGTCTCAAATTTCATTCACACACACAACCACACACACAAACGCACACCAACCTACATTTTATGTCCTTACAACAATATTTTTTACATATTCGAATTTCAGGTCGAAGTGTTTCACACGAGGACGTAGAAAGTTACGCTGATACAGATACTGAACCTGAAATAAAAAAGAAACGAATCCAAAAAACAAATAACACAAAAAGTGCTAAAGGTAAGGGAGTAGGTAAAAAAACCAAAAAAATATTTGATGAAAAAGAAAATAAATCGCCATCGCCAATAGCACATTGTTCAAGGGCATTCGAAGCAATCATAACCGAAACAAACAATGTGCCCGCATCTGATAATGATCAAGAACAGCGTAATGATTGGCGAGATATAGAAGTTGAAAAACTACCCGTTGTGCTAACAGAAGATTTACAATTGTATGAAGAAATAGTAATACCATGGTGCGAACCTACAGATTTGAAAGGAACAAATGTGACAGAAGAAACAAATCTGATAGAAAATGAAAATGAACAGGCCAGTACTAGCACTACAAATAAACCGAAAATTATTATTAATAGTAATACAAAAATACCTTCAGAACAATTAACAAAACTTTTTCCGAAAAAACCAACAAAGCAAGCTTTGAAACCAGTAGCCATAAACCAAAAAATAAATGTAACTAAGAAAAAGAATTACTATAATGACAGTGATGAAATCTTAAAGATTCTAGAGAATTAGTGAGTTTGAGCTATGACTAGAGAATACAATCCCGAGCATGTTTTTCAATCCCGGGCTTACGGGATTTTTGAAGCCTTTTCCCGGGATCCCGGGCCTATCCCGGGATTAGACTATGTGGTTTCTAATTGAGCTAAAATTTAAAAAAACGAGTAATAAAAAAAAAATTTCTTTAATGTCTTTGCACAACACAAATCAGAACAATAATAAGAAAAGAAAAAACACAAACCAAAAAATACAATACTTTTGCAAGAAATTAAAAAACAGCACAAAATAACTATTTAGAATTTCGAAAATATAGTCGCAGAAATATCAAAGCATCCAATGTTTGACTTCCGAGCCTGCTTCGTAGTTTATTGCCAACATAAGCAGCAGCTGAAAACGCTCGTTCAGGTTCTACGCTGGTTGGAGGAATAGACAATAGATACTTATATGCTGTTTCTAAGTGATATCCACGAACTCCTCCATTTTCGAACAGGCTCATTTCACGTCTAATACTATTTGCCAACCCCAATTCATTTTGTACTTGTACTTCAGGATCTGGGGATTTCATACTCTTGTTAATTTCCAGCTGTAACTTTTCCTTTAATGTCAATTGGGGTTGGGAGGTTTCTGACCTTAGCTCATCATCTGTTTGTGATCCTGACCTTGCTTCTTCTTCCGTGTTATCTCGACTATTAAGTCTTTTAACAATACTCTTTATTTGCTTCCTCACTAAAGCCTGTGTCGGAACTGGAAATAAGTCGTGCCATTCCAAATCCGATAATAACTGATTTTCATCATCCATTCGTGGATTTTGTAAATAATTTAACACGCCAGTTAAATCATCACTTCGTCGTTGCTTTATACGTTCCACTAAGGATGTTTTAATTTTTTTGGCAAGTGCTGAGTTTTTGCTAGACAGTTGTTTTATAAGAAATTTCAGAGCGGCATCAGCTGTGCATAAATTAGCATCTCGCCGACAGATTGCTTCTACTGTCAATTTAATTGGGGTCAGCACATCAACAATTTTATTTACCAATTCAAAATCAACATCTTCTAAACGAATTGGATGATTGAGATCTATAAGAGCTTTTTGAATGCATGCTTTTAAAAGATAAAATCGCTCCAGCATTGTTAAAAGACTATTCCACCTGGTTTTACAGTCCAAAAGAAGTGACAGCTCTTTTCCATGTTCAATTTTCACATATTTTTGAAGTACTGTTTCATTTTTCAATGGAGATCTTTTGAAATACACTACAACTTTGCGGATTTTCTTTATCAGCTCATTAATATTTTCATATTGTGTTAACTCTGGTACGTGTTCTGGCACTTCTGGCGCAAGATCATTTTGTGACATTACGATTAAACCTGATTCTGGACAGTCTAAGTCTTCTAAATGGTGTTCATCATCGCTGTCGTCCATATAATCAACATTCACAGCTGGTTCATTTATACTATCATCTGAGGTAAGGCTATCTTGCAAATTATTATGTTTTTCATAAAGCACATCACAGACCGCCAAATTGATACCATGTGCGAGACACAGTTGTTGTTCAGTGCAAACAAGCCGCCCCACCTTTATCATAACATTCGGTCCATCGGTTACAATAGCCACGATGTCAGTTTCTAGGGAAATGTCAAATTTACTTAGACGCTCTTGCAATATACGAAGACAATTTTCAGCTGTCATACTTCCGTAAATAGGAACAAGTCCTAAGTTCCAAAAATTTTTATATGAATGAACGTTGACCGCCATGTATCGTTTATTGGAAGTTGAAGTCCACTCGTCGAAAGAAAGACTAAATCTTTCACCTGCACTTTTCAAATGTTGTAATTCTGCAGTTACTTGCTTTCTGATTTTTTCACTGTAATTCATAACACGTTTTCGAACAGTGACGGCTGACTTTGGTAAATCCGTGTATTTTGCTAAGAGCAATTTTCTCAAATCATCTGAGGTTATGAATACACTGAATGGAAATCCATCTAATGCAATCATTCTTGCCAAGATATCATCCAGGCTATCGTCGGCACTTTTAGTAAAATAATCATCTAACTTTCGCTTGGCTGGCGGCGGTGCTGTGTTCAGATTTTCAGAATCTTGACTTGTTGAAGCTGATATAACCTTGATATTATGTTTTGATAACAAATGTGTATGTAATCCCTTAGTTGATCCACCCAAAGTCTTGAGGATGGCTGGGCATCGCTTACATTTAGCACTATTCCCGTCCTTCGCAACTAAATAATAACTCCACACTGACGTCGTATCACTGTCTTTTTTATGTTTAACAAAGTCTCCCGCCATTTGAAATACAGTAGGGCCTCGGTAATCCGGACTCTCGCTTGTTCGGTGATCGCTGTAATCCGGCCGGGCAATGGGATACGCGGGGGAGGCCCGGCGGCGTGTAGGTGCGGGGGCTGTCATGAGCCAATGCGCCGTCAGTCTTTTGTTTATCGCCTTTCGTGTAATACGTAGTGTCAATTAAGTGCGCTCGCTAACATCATGGCGCCGCCACGTAAACATTCGACATTAACAATAAAAGACAAATTACGGATTATAGAAATGTTAGATAAGGGTGACAGCTACCCTGTCATTGCTCGGAAGTTTGGTATAGGCAGGTCAACTGTAGGTGACATAAAGAAAAACAAAGACAAACTCTTGAAGTTTGTTAGCCTAACAGAACGTGGTCCCGGTGTACGAAAAACACTAAAGAAATCGGAAAATCCTGTTTTAGAAGATGCTTTGTTTACGTGGTTTTTGCAACAAAGGCGATTGCATGTTCCTGTAAGTGGTGATATGATTTGTGAGAAAGCTCGAATTTTTCATCGCCAGATTACAAACTCCAATATCGGATTTAATGCAAGCCGGGGATGGTTAGACAAATTTAAAAAACGCCACGGAATAAGACGTTTAAAAATGGCCGGTGAAAAACTGTCAAATGATGAAGCCGCTATCGGACCATTCCAACTAGAGTTACAGAAAGTTATTAGAGAGAAAAAATTAACAGCGGAACAGGTTTACAATGCTGACGAATCTGGTTTGTACTGGCGATTATTGCCAGATCATACATTAGCCTCTGGCAATGAGCAGTCGGCTTCCGGAAGGAAAATGATGAAGATGAGAGTGACATTCATGCCTTGTGCAAATGCGGCTGGAACTCATAAACTTCAATTGCTTGTTGTCGGCAAATCAAAAAACCCACGGGCATTTAAATCAACACGTCTTCCTGTTTGTTATCGTGCACAAAAAAATGCTTGGGTTACGAAAGACTTGTTTCTTGAGTGGTTTAAAACGGAATTCGTTCCCGCGGTCCGCCGCCATCTTTTGTCTGTTAATTTGCCTCCTCAGGCACTGTTATTGTTGGATAATTGTCCTGGGCATCCATCAGCAGATGAACTTGTCTCTGAAGACGGCCACATTTTTGCAATGTTCCTGCCACCTTACACCACGGCGTGTATACAACCAATGGATCAGAACGTTATACAAAATGTGAAGTTAAATTACCGCAAATCACTTTTGGTTAACTGTCTTGCATTATGTTCTGAAAACCTCATGGACTCATTAAAATCGATAACTTTAAAGGACACAGTTTTTCTTTTGGCTAATTGCTGGGCCAATGTTAAGACATCGCTAATTAACAAATCATGGAAGAATTTGCACCCTGAATTTCTCACTGATAATGACGAACCAGAAGATGATGTTCCTTTAGCCCAGCTTTTTAACAGGTTGAGGGGACCCAATGATCCTCAAATAAGTGAGGCAGAAGCTCAAGAATGGGCTGCTGGTGGTGCCGAAAGCGAGTTACAAAGATATGAAGTGTTAACTGATGAGGAGATTGTGCGAGCGGCTATGTGTGAGGACGATGAGGAAGATGAGGACAATAGCGTTGAAATTCTAAAAATCACAAAAGTTGGTAATTCAGAGGCAGTAGGAGCTTTAAACACAGCTTTAAAATGGGCTGAAGATAACGAATTTGATAGCCACGAAGTTATGTTTCTCCGTCGACTTAGAGACCGGGCTTTCGAAATGAAGTGCGAAAATTATAAACAGAAGAGTATTACAGACTTTTTCAAGAAGAATTAACTAATGTTTTATTTTAACTTGCTGATTTCCTTACATAGTTGTTTGTATGTAATTTTGAACATGTACATTTTGACTGTATGCTATAATTTAAAAATTGATTAAAGAAACTAAGGTTAAACATGTGTTTTATTAACATTTAATATGGCATACTATAATCCGGACGCCTCGATAATCCGGAAAGGGTCTTGTTTTTGCCTCTCCGGATTAACGAGGCCCTACTGTACTTAATTTCAGATAATTGACTTTTAAATTTTAATGGCGTAGCCTACGTAACCCGTCACTGACAGAACAATAAATGAAAAAAATAAAACCTGATTTGCATATTTATACTTTCGTACAGGGAATCCCCGACGGGAAATACCCGCAACAATATTATGATATGAGATGATCGGGTGATTCCCCTGTTGGTCCGTTGGGGAATTACAATTTAGTACCTTAAGAGTATTGTATTAAAGTATTCCGAGTGGGGAAGTCCCTTCTAAGTTCAACGACAAACATATTATTAGGACTGTACCTGTGTAGTAAATAGTGGGTACCTACCTACGTATTGTACGAGTTGCTTTTTGTCGTAATGTATTAAAATAATCTAGGCAAGGTTATTTTCAAGACGCAACGGACTACGGAATACAAACTAGACTTGTTTGTGGCAATCCCGAAAATCCCGAGATTAGCCAAGTACAGTCCCGGGATTTTCGGGGCCAGAAAACGGTCGGGATCCCGGGATTGTATTCTCTAGCTATGACTTGTAATTGTTTATCGTATTACTTTTGTGTTGATTATTGGAAAAATACTTATGTATTTATTCAATAATTAATTTATTAAACAAATATCTACTGCTTATTTAATAATTAATTAATTATTAAATAAATATCTAAGTATTAATTAAAAATAATACTGTCTATTTTTAATATTTTTTAAGTTTGCCTGTCATAAAATTTCTGACAGGCAAACTTAAAAAATATTAAAAATAAATAAGTTTGATTTGAGAGGACTTTATTTTATGTTTATTTGGAAGTAAGATTTATTTTGTTTTGTTTAATTTTAAGTAAATTACTTTATTAGAAACGTTGATTTCATTAATGGATTTTTATTTTTCACTACAACTCTATAACTTTATTTATGATAACATATTAGGAGCTGACACTTTAAAAAACGGTAGGTATATGTCATGTACGTAGGTAACCTGAAAAGGCAATACCTACCAGGTAGATATTGTAGGTACCTACCTAATTATTGTAGTAACCTACATATAGTATGAAAGTGTCAGCCCTAGCAAAAAACTCTATTAACCCCTTAAGCGACCCGATTCACCCCAACGCCTGGGTGAAGAGGGACAAGTGAGTTTTTGTAACTTTTCATGATTATTCTTTAATAAACTATATCTTAATGCATTACAAATGAAAATTTAAACTACCGGAACCATTATGATCTCCGTTTTATTACTATAACTACAAAAAAAAAACGATAAAAATCAACGCCGAACTTAAAAAGTGTCCCGATTCCCCCCATTTTACGGTATATAATAAATTTCGAAATTAAATTAATTGATCAGATCAATAAAAAAAAATCAAGTATTAGTGACAGAAAGTATCATCTTCAGATTCTATTTCAGAATCTTCCGAATCACTTTCAGAAACTAAATTTGTAACATCACAAAATTCTACTTGGTTTTCTTCTTTATCTAACATTTATAAACTTCTTTGAACATTTTTTTTCTTTTTGATCCAGTTTTGGTCGTATGGTTGTAAGAACAGGATCTGAAGTAAGTAAAAGGTTATGCAGTACATCTTCGTTACAAGAAACACTGCTGTTTTTTCTCGAGTGAGACTCTCTAAATTTACGAAAATCCTTGTTTCTTGCTTCAGATGCCTCTTCTGACAAAAAAACCCATAGGAACTACAGATAAATGCTTAATTATATGAGCCCCATGAATGAGCAACTTGTGAATACTTACAGGCATTTAATACCACGGATAAAGGTTACTAAACATTTTTGAAGATATTGATTCTAAAATGATTGAAAACCGTTTTATTAAGTTTTCATCGACACCAGTAATTGCAGCAGCAATCTCTTTATTTGAGAAAAATCTTCGAGCGGTATTCCCGTCATTAATAGTTCCATGTCCTTGCTTTACAACATCTATTAAAAGGCCTGTTTGATTTTTAAAAGCTTCCTGAATGCTTTTTTTTCTATTTTCCATCAAAACTTTGTTTTCACCTTTTGCAACCCATGTTTTGAAATCCAGTCTATAGGCTATGTGAAGAATGCATTCCGTAAAACGTATCCATATATGTAGCGATGATAAACCATATTTGTATAAGTCGGTATCAATGTTTTTAGTCAATAACAAAGACAAGTTATTCATTTCTAGAACAGCTTTACATATGTCACATCTTCGAGCTAAAGTTTCACAAAGGATTGATGTTGCTTTACCATCTATCATAATGAATGTGAGACTTTTATTTCTCCAATCTCCGTTTCAATTTCGGTTTTCTCTCTTAAAATCATTGATTTATTCTCTTTTTCAAACTTGAAAAATATTGGACGACACCAATATGCTGAATTTGGGGAGTCGTTTTCCCAGATAATTTGATCCTCGGGAACAATTTTTATTGGTACTAAACTACTCATAAAAATACTTGAATCATCTGTCGAAGCACTGTCATCCGTTGTCATTTTTTGCTTATAGTTTGCCTGATTCGAGGCACCATCCATTCCCCATTTGCTTATCATTGTCAACTCCTTACAGTCTGTGCTATCAATATTGATTGCTTTGAATATCCTTTTGGCGGTTATATCTAATAGAGGCTGCAATTTTATTCTAGCAGTTGTATCTGTTAAGGTGATCTATCCTAAGCACAACAATATCAATATTTGACACCAAATCGAACATTTTTACGTAATAAATAGTATTAGTATTCCGAAAATGTGAGATAGGATAGTACGTTTATTACAATGTGTAACAACGTACTGAGGATGGTTGTTTTTCAAATGTACTACTACACTAACCGTATCATTTTTTTACCTGCTATTCATCATCCAATCACATAATGACACGTCATCATTTTGCTGCGCTCAATGGACGACGCGGCCGTTTCCCATACAAAAAAATCACGTTTGGTGCCATAGCTCTCAATATAAGATTCCGATAAGAAAATGCTTCATAGGTTTTTTACAGCTTATAAGTAGGCCTATACGATTTGTTTTTCAAAAACTGACATGTATTTTGGAGTTGCCTATGTCCCTTTGCTTGTATGGCGTCGATCCACTGTGCGTAACCTTCATTTCAGTTCTACCTGTAAGAATAATAATATTCGTTTAGTTTCCAATGATTATATTCTCAACACCAATTATTTGCTAGAGTAATGATTTAATGTTGTGTGTCGATATAACCCAGGTGGCGACGGCTAGCCAGCCGGGCAGTTTTAACCACGGCAATCTGTGTCTCAATTTACAGAATGCTACTTCATGAGTTCACATTCTCATAGGATGAGACGGTAAGTAATGCACATAAAACAATCAAATAGAAACTAAAGATAAATAGGAAACTAAAAAATAAGTTTGGATAGCCATTGATTTAAGAACATTGTAATATCTTGAGGCATTATAACCATAATGATTAAGTATATGTAAAAGAAAAAAAAAAAAAACAGCTATGTAATCAGAACAGTTAAAAACTATTCTTTAATTCGATTGCATCATGAATGCCTCGCCAGTCCTACGCCGGCGCCGTAGTAATTTGAACAGTTTATAACAATCAAAACCAATTTAACAGGTACTCTTAATTGACAACATAACTAGGATAATGAATGATTGACATTCAATACTGCCCCGTACCCTCTTTCTCTTAATATATTGGGTCATGTAATAAACTACTTTTGAAACTTGTTGTTGAGGAATTTTATGAAAGGCACAATAATAATGTTCGCAAAATACGCTTTGACGTGCAGTTGCGGACAACAGCCCGGTCCAGGTTGTACACTATCTCAAGTTCTACAGTATGATATGATGTTAGTCCAGATCTGAAACGCTGGTTATTTTAAAACTAAACAAACAATTGTGTACAATGCCATTGAAGATTTGTAGTTCCAATCTGATTATTTACAATTATATGATTGACGTAATTGGAATTAACTTAATAAAATTGTTGATTGTTTTTGTTGTTTTTTTTTTTTGTGTAAATTCTTATACAAATTGTTGTTAATAAATAAAAATGCTAGACAAGCAATATGATGCAGTGGTTCAATAGTAAAGAAGGACTGAAGACATCAAACAAATATTTAGCATAACTAATTAATAAAAAAATTGTAATCTTACCTCACTACACCCTAGTTCTCCCCTTGCAGTTCTTCAAGGACCTAAAACAAAGAATAAAATCCATTAAACACATATAAGCATAGATCTTTGTATAGTTATGCATGGTTGTAATACTCAGACGCGTAAGGTGGTCAACATGGTGATATGGGTTCGCTCTGTTGAGGGAGACCTGAAGGTCAAGTCATCATTGTAAATATTTTCTAATAATATAAACTAATATGTAAAATGCATGTATTTGTAATGTCAAAATAACAGACATTACTTAATGCATACGAAAGTATCTAACGCACTTGAAAATTCTTTCACTAATGGAAGTTACAATATCGCCCAGTGTCATAGGTTATTTTGGGTTACAACAAGAAATTCCACGCGGGCGACACTAGTAGGAAATAAATTGTAAATTATGATATCATTGTGCAGTAGATCCTGCTACTTTATACAACAGCCAAAGAATAAGAGAGAATTATATGAGCCTTTGTTTATGCAAAATACCTAACCTAATTCCTGTTTTTATTTTTGGGAGAGTCGCCATTTAAAGCTGGGTACTCACTTAGCAGTGTTGCATGTAACGTATCAGATGCTGTATCAACCTGCAAGTGGGTACGGCTCGTCCACGGTCCACCGCGTATCTAGCTACGAGCTGCCGGATCCGCAGTGCTCGCCGCTTTGTGTTCGCAATGATACCGCCACTTGGCGGGTCACTGCGAGCTTACAGCGCTCCACGCTCGAGCGGCTCGCAGCGGGCTCGTGCCTACGTACTCACTTGATACCGTATCTGATACATTACATGCAACACTGCTAAGTGAGTACCCAGCCTTAGGTTCTGCACTATCAAGAAGGTTTTTAGAGGAGGTGGGCTGGCTGGAATGACAACCGAAGGCCGCCATGGCTCACGCACAATGGTCCACTTGAAGGACTAAGTGCGGAAACCAAACCCTTAACATAGACAACATAGAAGGTTTTTAGATAAGACAAAATGGTTATAAGTTTTAAACTTACCTAGTCTTTGAGACTTGCTTGGATGATAATGGCTTATAATTATCCAAAGACAAATGATTTATTTCAAGTAGGCCATTAAACTTTAAACATCAAAATGTACATATAGAATTGATCTTTCCCTCCACAATAGATCTGGATTCCTGAAACAATAATAGCATAGCACTTTATTAATATCTGCCTCATATAGCATATTAATGTTTGTAGTTGTTATAATAATTACTCAGACGCGTAAGGTGGTCAACATGGTGATATGGGTTCGCTCTGTTGAGGGAGACCTGAAGGTCAAGTCATCATTGTAAATCTTGTGAAGAATATTAATATTGTCACTCTTCTATAGCCAATATATGAATTAGTTGGGAACTATGATAACATTGATAACAGATAGTTTTAATATTCACTAGAAAAAACAAAAACAAAAATGGCAAGATTCACGGCAGTCGCGGTCATAAAACGAGTGAGGAGGATGAAATCGTCTGTTATCTAAAAATGTATAGAAAGTTCTTGTCTTCTCGCCCCCGGCGTTCCACGACTGCAGCTGCCATGGACGTTATCAAATTCTGTTTTAACACTTTTATTGTCCACAAAGTAGACACAATAGTTAGATTATCAACTTACCTAGTCAGACTTGTTTTGATAAGCTTCTCATTGCGATTCTCCGCCGGATACCTGAGAACAATGCAAGCATTTATTAATTAATAGTTCCCTCATATTATCTTGAATATTATTATTAGTGGGTAAATGAATTACTCAGACGCGTAAGGTGGTCAACATGGTGATATGGGTTCGCTCTGTTGAGGGAGACCTGAAGGTCAAATCATCATTGTAAACATTGTATTTTTTTTAATAAGTTTAGCAATACTATGTTATCTTACCTTATAAGCATCTTGAAATCCTGAACCCAGTTAGATAGTAATCTGCAAAGAATAAAAGAATGTTAATGATTTTAGGGTAAAACTCATGTTTAGAGATTATTTCAGAGCTTCAGACAGCGGAACACGATGCTCATCAAAATTGTACAGCTAAGTGTGTTCATCATTAAAGACAAAATACACAGATTAATAATATTTGGGCATAGAAGAAAAAGCATACCTCTTTTGTTTTTCTTCATGGTTATATCTTCCTTGTGTACGGTTATCAGGGTTACTGACTAAAATCCCACAGTGTTGGCTCCCTTGCATGTGATCAGCGCATCATCGCCAGGGTTTGATTGACTAGCGTGCAAAAGAAAATTCCTATGAATATTTTACTAAAAAGGTAAAAAATCTGTTTTTATTGGATTTTAATATCAGTGAGGATAGTTATATTAACAGCATTATGTGTCAGATGTCCCTATCTGGATTCATCATTTGAAAGATTAAATTTTTCAAAGAGCATGCAACATTATATGAATTTTATAAGTTAATTTTCATACGATTCTTACCTTTTGTTGTGCTACAGCTACAGCATTTGACACCATAGAAAAATCTGTAAAAAAAGAAATATATGAGTATGTTGTTGACTATAGTTTATTGGAATATTATTGTAGTTACATTACTCAGACGCGTAAGGTGGTCAACATGGTGATATGGGTTCGCTCTGTTGAGGGAGACCTGAAGGTCAAGTCATCATTGTAAACATAGATTCGATTCATTCAATATTTTTGATATTCTATACTAGGCCATCCTGTATGTGTATACCATGGCTGGCCTGTTATTACTGCACGCCTACACCACTGAACGAATTTCAATAAAATTTGGCAAGGAGATAGATGGCATCCTGGAGAAGGACATGGCTACTTTTTATGTAGGGTCATTCTGTATTACATGGTGTTTTACTTACAGCAAGAGCTTCTTGAATTAGTGATCACAATGTTGCTTCTGAACCTGTTAACAAAGATATAGATTTTTACTAAAAATAAAAAGTATTCATTTAATTATGTTGTATTATCTAGTTGTATCAGTGTGGATAGTTATGGTAACAGCATTATAATCAGATGTCCCTATCTGAAATCATCATTTTAATGTGAAATAAATCATTTGAATTGTGTCTATAATTGTAAAAGTACCTTACCTTGCCAATAAAGCAGCATTATCCAATCATAAAATTCTTCAATTGACCCTGAAAATATTTATTATTTAGTAAAAAATATCCGTTCCAAGCTTTGGTAGTCTTTAACTGATATTATAATCAGATAGGAGCGAAAGACATTGCAATTGTGTACATCAAAGAGTTCAGATGAACTATGTGGTCATCATTTATATAACGATTTTACTTAAGGTAGTTGTTGCAAAACACGATTTCGCGTCTTGTGACGTTAACATCATTGACATAATTTAATATGCAACGATAGACGCGAACTCGGGAAATGCAAAAACTGTTATGTTTATAGCGAATAGCTTTGGTTGTATTGTTACCTTGTTTGAGTAATTCATCTTTTGGCAACTAGTCTTTTCTTGGTGTGTCTGTAAAGTGAAAAAACGTGTTAGTTTTCCTTTATAGTTTTATTGTTATCCTTTAAATAAGGGCTGAGATCAGATAGGAGCGAAAGACATTGCAATTGTGTACATCAAAGAGTTCAGATGAACTATGTGGTCATCATTTATGTATAAAGATATGTTTTTTTTTTTCATCTATGTATTTAGATTTTAAATGAAAATCTAACAAAATTCATACCATTTCAGCATTGTGTAATAGTTTGGCCAATAGTAAATATTGTAAAAATAGCAGTTACTAAAGCATTTCTTTAACTATATCAAATGCATTATCATATGATAGCCATTTTGACCATTTTCTGCCATCAATCAAGCTATCCAGAAATTGGTTTAGATGTACAATTCTACATGTTTTAATTGTTATTTTAATGACTCTTACCTTGTCAAAATCATGGCAGCACACCATATATAGTTTCTTGTTCTTCTTACTGTAAAATATAGAAACTTGTTAGATTTGTCATGTAGCTCTCCTGTGATAGTAGT
This sequence comes from Antitype chi, assembly GCA_947359405.1. Classification (NCBI taxonomy): domain Eukaryota; kingdom Metazoa; phylum Arthropoda; class Insecta; order Lepidoptera; family Noctuidae; genus Antitype; species Antitype chi. The sequence goes on along the minus strand of OX375809.1, from coordinate 2,227,525 downwards.
TTTATAGCAGGGTCATCAGATAGGAGCGAAAGACATTGCAAAAGTTGTACATCAAAGAGTTCAGATGAACTATGTGGTCATCATTTAATAATATTGTATATCATAGAAATTCTTTGTGTTGTGTATGTAACTTACCATAAAATAATTCAGTGTAGAAGGCAGGTAAATTTGTACCTTTAACAAATTTAAAAAATAATTAAATACCATTCTAACAGCAAAAATACTTTAAAACACTTAAAGCATAGAGTCAGTATGCTTAAACATTTGTTTGTGCATCAGGCCTCACAACTGGCTGCCCTAAGCTACAATTTAATAAATAAAAAACAAAACAAATACCTGATGAAGTACCAGCTAAATAAATGATTAATAAATGACTAAATTGAATGAGAAAAGGTTCCCTATTCTTGAATTAGCCATTGTGAGACAACTGAAGGTTTTCAGCTGCACTGCGCTGTCATCATGCTGTTAAAAAGGGATGGGAAATAATTGGAATACTAGCCAACCAAGTCTAATTAGATAATTAGTCACCAAAACTTTGTTTAAAATTAGTTAACACTACATGGGCGTAGTGATTTATGTTGCAATTGGGCCAGTGGGCCTAAACGTAAGATGAATTAAGGCCCAAATCAACCTGCATAACCCTTTACCAACTATATTGGGGTCAGCTTCCAGTCTAACCAGATACAGCTGAATACCAGTACTTTACATGGATCGCTCCATGTAAAATACCAATACTGGCAACTGCTTATCTGACCTCCACATCCCAGTTACTGAGTAAAACTATACCCCTGAGTACTGTCAATGATGTACAAATAACAGCTGGGGCCAATGGTTTAACATATTCGCTGCAGCTCAGAGGAGTCTCAATATGTTATTGGTCACCAATCCACAGACCAACCATTGCAAGCATTTTTTTTTTGCCACTTATGAGCATCTAATTTTCTTGGTTGGCTTATGAAGATAAAACACCCACAATATGAGATGGAATAGCTATCTATGCATGATGTGCAAATCACCCCAGGAACTTAACTGGACAACTTACCAAAATAAACTCCATTGCAGTTTCAATGCTCTTGGATACTCTTTCAACCTAAAGCAACATGAAAAATGTATGTCAGAATAGTTTTAATTCAAACATTTTAATTTGATATTTGTGTTGTAGTGTGTTCAGATAGAGCTAATATACATGCAAGATCATGGTTTTTCAATGGTTAGCACTTTTCATCATGTAAATTTGTAGTTTTAGGAGATTGTGGCTATATGGCACAATGTACCTTTACTTACTCCCAATTTGTTTTCAACATTTGATTACAACTGAGAGTATAAAGCCTTTATGGCCTAAGTAATAATTGAGGAATCCTTTTATTTATGTTTCTAGTGATTTCTTACCATCAGCAGCAGGTTTCCGATATTTCCCCTGCACAAATATGCGAGGAACATCTATTCCTTCCTTGAAGTTGACAGTCCGGCGCTGCACATAAGTGTTCATGAGGATCTCGAAGCCAGCTTCAGTGAAAAGCTTGTGTAGCTCTTCTTCAGTGAAGTAGTAGCTTCTGCAAAGAAAGCAAGAACATGATAAAGATACAATAGGTTGAAATGGCAGTGCTTTTGGAACATGTGGTTAAATTATTACCTATAAGTTCTAGTTTATTATGAGTGTACACACAAATGGATGAAAATCTGTAGAATCTTACCTGGTGCCATCCTGTCTCATGTAAAAATTATCAGCAATCTTATGTCCAGGTTTGAACCGCAGCTGCGCCATGTCGTACCGTCCGTAGTCGCGGAACAATAGCACGCCTCCGGGGCGTAGCGCCCGGTACGCTAACCTCGCCACCTGCGACCACGCTTCAGGATGGATCGCAGACAACACGAAGATCAAACTTGCTATGTCCACGATACCTTCATCAATGTTCTCGAATAAGTCATCAGTAGTCAGGTCAGCGCAAAATGCCTTCATACGAGTCTCATCAAACAATTTGTTCGATTTCACGAACTCGACCGCACGTGGTGAAAAATCACACGCGTAGAAATGAAAGTTCGAGAAACCTTCTTCGACCAGCGGGAATATCATGTTACCCACGCCACACCCAAGCTCAAGGAAAGTGATTTTCTCGTCCACTTCAAAGTTTATAAGCTCTTGAAACTCACGTGTAGTCCAATGCCGGTCCTTGAAGAATTTTGTCTCATTTCTCTTGTAAAATATGTCCCAGTGACGCTTTGCTTCTTTCTCCAGCCGCGTAGCTTTGGCTTCAGGTATTATACGCGAGTTTTGTGCCTCAAGACGAAGTTTTTCTTCATCAGTCAGATCCTTCAGGCGATGAATGAAAACATCGCCATTGTCGCCGACATGTTGGATTTCATCGGTTTCCATCTTGAGTTTTATATACGTAATGAAGAATATCTTGTTATTCCATGGAAAATGTGTTGATAACAGTCATAGATTTCCATTTATTTTTTAAATCAAAACAGATACATAATTGAATTGAAAAACTTTTAGAAAACTCTAATACTGCAAAAACGTGACGTGACAGAATGACGCTATTGAATTGAATGAAATGAAATGAAATACTGTCAGTCTGTCATGCTGTGTTGAAATCACTGACGTATGAAATGAATGAAACAGCAATCAGAGAGAGTAGAGCCGCTTGTGGTATATATATTCTGTGGAGTAGAGACTTAAGCTGAGCGTCCACTGAGTCGGAATCGGCTCGTACGGAGCGAAAGGATTTGTTGCTTTGTATTGATTTTTATGGTACAGCGTGCACTGGCTGCCAACTACGCCAGAGATCGGTATTTCTGCCGATGACGTCATCTGCAGTGAACTTTGTGTCTTGCTTATTTAAGTTAAATAATATAATCTAATTAAAAGTTTAAAGAATTTGGTTCGAGACATATGAATATATCCAAACAATCTTTTTTCATCTTCTAATAATTCAAAATATATCTAATATATATTTTAATTCTCCGAAAATCGGCCTTTTTAGGTTTATTTGATGAACCCACATCTTTTGTTTCCTTTTGTTTTTCTTCTCCTCTGCTGATAATAAACAACTAATGATTACCATATCCTCGTCACTATCCGCCCTATTGTGAATACTCGCTCACAGGCGAACTCGATTGTTTTGAAAATACCGATATTGCCGATGCAAAATCCAAATGCAGTGGACGCACCCTATCGGCATTTTGTAAATACCGACGCCTCGTACGCTCCGTACGCTCCGATTCCGACGCAGTGGACGCTTAGCTTTAGCATTCTCTGTCTACGCTTCCTAATCTATTACTATACTCTATAGTAGAGATAAAATGTTAAAAATCCATGAATGAACATGCAATGTCAGTGTTGCTAGAACCGACTTTTCGGTTTTTGATTTTTACGGACAGCTTGTCTGTAAATTGTTTACAAAATCGTACCGTAATTTATTCCAGCTGATAATAGGGTTGAAAACTGAAAGCTCGTCAGCTCATCATAGGTCCAGCACTGTCCCACATGCAAAAGCCGCCATTGTTTTGTTTAAGTATGTTTTCTGGGATCACAAATCAAACGAAAACTTGATAAATATTTATGTGACTTGAATATAGCACTGATAAGAGACGGGCTGAGGAAAAATGCCACCCACCACTGGTAAAATAGCAACTGTAGTGGAAAATTTTATAAAATATGAACTTTTTATAATTGATAGGGAATACCCTATCAATTAGGTATAAAAAGTTCAAGTAAATTCTAGACATTCTAGTCAACAAACAAATATGTTTGTTGACTAGAATGTCTAGAATTTCTTCAAATAATGTCCCTAAAAGTAAAAAAAATGGTAGGTACACAGAAAGAGAAAAACAAAAAAAGTCTAGTCTGGTGAGAATTTCACAAAAAAATATTATAAGCCGTCTAGAACCTAAAAATAAATAATAACTGGCTCACATCTTCGTAAAATTTTGATTTGGTCTTCGTTTCACGGGCCACCCTGTATGTAATGTTATTACTACTGGGCCACATGCCTCTTGTCTTCTCTGGTTCTCCGTGTGTGAGAGAGAGTGGGCGATAATCCACCACGCGGGCCAAGTGCGTGTTAGTGGTGGATGTTACCTGCCTTCAAGTCTGTTTATTTGATGTGAATTCCAAGACAAGAAGAAGTAAAAGATTATTTTTAAATTATGTGTTTTTCAAGTACGTTTAAGTTCTCTTTTTATACATTCAGTACAGTTGGTTTCTAGTTTTCTTATTAGGGTAAATGGAAAACTATTGGATATTATTTGTATAACTGAACACTGGTTGAAAGATTATGAAATGTTAATTAATTATGAGAACTATAGTGTGGGCAGTTGTTTTAACCGAAAATCCATGCTTCGTGGAGGTTCACTGATCTTAATAAAAAAATGTATAAAATCTAAAACTCGTACAGACATAGTTAAACTATCAGTGGAACATAGCATTGAACTGTCCTGTGTTGAGCTCGATAAGCATTGTATAGTGTGCGTTTACAGACCTCCTAATTATCAAAACTACTCTATATTTGAGTCAGTAATGGAGGATGTTTTGGCGAAACTTGCAACTGGTAATAAATCAGTAATTATTTGTGGGGACTTTAATATTAATATTTTGGAAAATAATTCAAATAGTAGCAGATTGTTAAGCCTCTTCAAATCATTCAATCTTGCAAATGTGTTTTTGGAACCAACGCGAGTAACTACGGCTACTGCTACATGTATTGATAATGTTTTTTGTGACTGCGACTATTTAGATAAAGCCATTGTAAATTATCTCCCTTCTGATCACAGCGGTCAAACCGTTACTTTTGAGTCCAACACACCAATTCAAAAAGTACAGATACAAACTAGACCAATAACATCGGGTAATTTAAATAAGTTTAATAGCACTTTAATTAGCAAGTTAAGTGTTCAGGGCCTAAATGTGAATAATGGTAATATTTTATATAAAGAATTATTTTCATTAGTACAAACAGAGTTCAATCACTTTTTTAAGCAGAAATCTAAAACTATTTGCCCTAAATTTTTATTTAGTGACTGGGCAACTAAAGGCATCAGGAAAAGTAGAGAAAGATTATTTGAATTGTATGGCCTTAAGCCGTATATTAACACAGACACTTTTACTAAGTATGTTGCTACTTACTCTAAAACTTTTAAAAATATCTGCAAAGTAGCTAAAGCTTCATTCATTAGCCACAAGGTTAAATCAGCAGATAATAAAATTAAGGCAGTTTGGAAAATTATAAACAATGAAACGAACCGAAGTAAAAGCCTTAATAATGATTACGCACTGAACACTTCCCGCGGTGTCATTAGCGATAACATCGATGTTGCTCAGGAATTTGCAACTTTCTTTACCAACATTCCTATTAAAACTACAGAAACTTTAAATTCTTCGCCTGCACTTGCTATAGATTTATTAAGAGGGAATGTTTCAGCCTGTCCCGTGGAATTCAAATTTAAACATATTAACCCTGTGGTCGTTGTAAAGACATTTAAGCAACTTAAGATCAAAATTACCGAAGATCTGTGGGGCATGTCTACTAAAGTATGTCAATCCATTATTGAGACAATTGCACCCTATTTGGCTTTAATATTTAATTTGTGTGTAGATTAAGGGGTGTTCCCGGATTTAATGAAGTATAGTAAAGTTATTCCACTCTTCAAATCTGGCGACAGCAAAGAGACCCGTATCGATTTTGCCAGTTTTCAGCAAGGTGTTTGAAAAAGTTATGTTAAATCAAATGCTCAATCATTTTAATCGTAATAACATCCTACACGATCAACAGTATGGTTTCACCAGAGGACGTTGCACAACCGACGCCGGTGTCACCTTATTAAAACACATCTTCACCGCATGGGAAGAGGCGCAAGATGCAATAGGTATCTTTTGCGACCTATCCAAGGCGTTTGATTGCGTGAATCACGAAACACTTCTCTTGAAACTTGGGCATTACGGACTGGGTGAACTTGCGCTTAGCTTTGTAAAATCGTACTTGGATGATAGACTGCAGCAAGTTCAAATAAACGGTGTGAATTCCTTGGGCTTAAAAGTCAAAATGGGTGTACCGCAGGGCTCAATATTGGGTCCGTTCCTCTTTTTAGTATATATAAATGATTTACCTCATTTACTTAAAAACCGACTACAAATGGTGTTATTTGCTGATGACACATCACTGATTTTTAAAGTTAAGAGACATGCACAGGAGCTTGACGACGTAAATAACGCTATAATTAAGGTCCATAATTGGTTTACTGCAAATAATTTGGTATTAAATGGAAAGAAAACTAAATGCATAAGATTCACGTTACCGAATGTTAGAAGTAGTGAATGTCACGTTGTATTGAATAAGGAGATTCTAGAATTCGTCGAACAGACGGTTTTCCTGGGGATCACGATTGACTCAAGGCTACAGTGGGGTTCTCACTTAACATCACTTGCAGGGCGGCTAAGTTCTGCCGCTTACGCTGTTTGGAAGATCCGTCAATTAACAGACGTGGATACCGCGAGACTGGTCTATTTTAGTTACTTTCATAGCATCATGTCTTACGGTATTTTGCTATGGGGACGTGCTGCGGATATTGAGTCGATCTTTATTCTGCAAAAGAGGGCTGTCAGAGCCATCTACAACCTACGCAGACGCGAATCTCTTAGGGAACTGTTCAAAACAATTAACATCATGACGGTACCTTGTCAATATATCTTTGAAAACATTATGTATGTGCGTAAAAATCTACATCTTTTTAGTAAGATAAGTGACAGGCACAATTTTAACACTAGAAATAGGAACAAATTAGATCAACCACGTTTCCGATTGTCTAAAGTACACACTTCGTTTATGGGGTACTGTGTAAAATGTTATAATAAAATACCAGCCGATATTCTGGAACTAAATGAAAATAAATTTAAATTATGCATTAAACGCACACTATCTAGACAAGCATATTATAAGTTAGATGATTATATTGTTGATAAAAATGCTTGGCTTAATGCTGGTCCGACTCCACAGGCTCCTGGGCTTACTATTTAAAATTTTCATATTTGGAAGAGATGCGCCCCTTTTTTATGTTTTCTGACATTATGAACATTTCTGTTCCTATTATTTTTATTTTTTGACATTACGAATAAGTTTTTATTTTTACTGAATCAAGTATTATTTATTAAAATTTCAAAAGATGTTAAATATTTTTCTTTCTTTTTGGAAATCAAATTTTATTAATTTCTCAAATACATTGCAAACTATAATTTTATATAATTTAGAAGCATTTTGTTTAAACTTTGTAAATGTGAGTACCATGCATCCGTATAATAATTATGTTGTTTTGATGTACGTTGACTTGAAAAAGCGTGGCAGTCGAGAGTATGTCATGCTCACTTAAATGTCTCGCTGATGGTGGCGCGTGTGTTGGATCATTCGGTTCCCTACAAAATGGTTGAGCTGGATGGTGCTGATCCACGCGTCAAGTTCGTGAACGGGCGCCGTCGGTTGAGACTGGTCATCTCCTAACTTCCATGGCTTATTTTAAATCTTATATTTAGAATTGTTTTTTTTTACATTGTTCTCACATATAGAAGCAACAAGAATATTGTTCCCAAGTTTTTGTAATACTTGAACATGATTAAAAAGAGTGTCCATGGAGTTTCTTGCCCGTTCTTCTCCATAGAGATCTACGTTTTGGAATGGGCAACTAGCTTCAACTTTCCAACTGGTCGACTTTTTGACAATTCAAAAGTACCTTTAAATGGTCTAATTGAAATAAATGCTTTGAGTTTGAGTTTGACTATAATTATTCAGTTCTAGTCCATCAGCCCATTCTGTAAGCAATTTGTATCATACAAAAATGCCAAATCGGAGCGTTATTTGGTCACTTCGGGCATAGGCACTAACCTCGGGCCCCTTTTTTTTCTCATAGTAGTTATCGATCTTCCCACATATGTAAAACACTCCACAGTCTTAATGTATGCTGATGATGTCAAAGTTGCTCTTCCAGTAGCTAACCCTAGCGATACGGCCACACTTCAACTCGACATCGACCACATTCACACTTGGAGCACTATAAACAATCTCGACCTAAACATTAGTAAGTGCACTGTCATGACCTACACAAAAGCCACACAACCTATACACAACATCTACACAATGAACAATGAACCCCTGAAACGCGCTTTAACCGTACGTGATCAGGGTGCTCACTTTGATCCACACTTAACATTTAACCAGCACTTAAACAGACCTGCAACAAATCCCGGAAAAACTTATGTTTTGTCTTGCGTCAGACCAAGATTTTTACTAATCGTCAAGCAATAACCATACTGTACAACTCCTTCATCCGCAGCTTGTTAGAGACTAACAATGAAATCTGGAACCCCCACGAAAAATTGTACACACTGGTTATCGAAAAGGTTCAGAAGTGTTTTGTCCGCTACCTGTACTTAAAACTTTATGGTTATTACCCGTACATGTACCCAACACCATTTGTGCTAGGTATAGTGGGGTACCCAAGTTTAGAAGTTAGGAGAAATCTTGGTCTGGTCAAGTATTTCATCCGCTTAATTCGTGGTACCCACTACAATTCCTTGTTCCTGTAGTACATCCCCTTTGGCATCCCACCGCCTATTAGACACTCACTTCGCACTCGCCAACGTCCCCTTTTCTCAATACCGCAAACCAGTACCATAACCCTTAAGACGAGTCCATTGTACCAAGCCTAGGATAAAAAAGGATAAGAAGGATAAAATTAGACAGAACTGGGATAAAAATTAGGATACAAAAACTAGAAAACAAAATTAATAAGTAACAAGATGAAATTGGGATACAGAATAATAAATCTTGTTACTTATTAATTTTGTTAAGATGAAATTGGGATACAGAATTATTATTCTGTATCCCAATTTCATCTTGTTACATAATAATTTTGTTTTCTAGTTTTTGTATCCTAATTTTTATCCCAGTTCTGTCTAATTTTATTAAATGTTATCTAATTGTACCTAATATTATCTACTTTTACCTTAAGTTTACTAATTTTGTTCAATCGTTTAATGTCTTTTATTGGTGCGGGTTGTTCGAAAGAGATACCGCGGCCCATGGCACACAGGCAACTGAGGGAACACGGGTGGGTTTTAGTCAGTAAAAGTCTGACACGCCCTCCCGCTCCACCCAGAGCGGGAGAAGTTATTTGATGATTTCCCACCCAACAAAAAAAAAAAATCTTTTATTTTTGTCTAGTTTTAAATGTAATTTAATTTACTTGTTCTATGTTTCTATGATTGTATAATAACCTGTATTGACCGATAACTTATATGTGTGGTGCAAACTGTTAGTATAAGTTGGTTATTAATAAATAAATAAAAAGAAATAAATTCTCCGTAGGTTCGAGAAATCCGTAGGTCTAGCAACATCGACTGAACCACAGAACAGATCATCTATTTATCAGTTCTGTGGACTGAACTTTTGAACAGGAGCGATGACAAGAAATTGTATGATTGTTTTGTTTGACATTGACATTTTAGTGTTCGGTATTACCATTGCCAAAAAATTAGTTGATTGAATTTATTACTGCGAAGTTCGACCAACACGCGCCCGGCATCGAACAGTTTTAGAGAAGTAAATGTGGTCTGATAAGTACAGATGGATCGACTGCCCCACCGCGTTTGTGATTTATTATGTTTTAAATTGTTTAAAAAAATCAAGAATATCACGTTTGTCAGGAGCTTTAGGGGTTTCATCCACATGAACTTTCATTCATGACAACGATCGCAGTCCGCTTTACTATTTATTGGCGGAGTTTTAACGAAATACTATTGATAAGAACAATTACGATAGTAAACGCGATACTTACCCGATGTTACGATTACGCCAAGGTCAGACATTATCAGGATAGACGTCAATTCGCAATCGATGTCATCTTTGTAACATGACCAACATGCATGAATCCGGCACATACGGGCGATGTCGGCTGTTCGACACGTGCCCTTATCTAGAACAAATTATTTAAAACGGTCTAATTTTTGTTGGTTTTACTTGCTTGTGCTTTTAACTTGAATTCTTATAAATAGGCTGGAGTAGGTAGTATTTGGTGAGCTGGTAGTTTTCACTCAAAATGTTTCCGCTGATTGGAGCTACCATAGACAATGATTGATGTAGAAACTTTTACCGTTTGCTATTGCTAATGGTGTTTTTGTCTTAAAACCCTCTTGTGGATATTTAGTGGGCTGGTAGTTTGCATCCAAAAGTTTTCCGCTTCGCTACCAGCAGGCTTAGCATGACGATTTCTATTTCTACTCTACCGTAGAATAGAAATCGCTTGTCTACATTTCTCGGTTCAAAACTGTCAACTGTCTACACGGGAACGTCATTTTTGTCTACTCTTCCGTCGACAAAACGTTTTTCTACGGTTCTCGTGCTAAGCCTGCTGATAGAGTGGTGTAAAGAAAGGTTTACTATTTGTCATGGGAATTCTTTGTAAGCCGAAAATTTTAAACCCCACAATTTGTTGTGTGGAGTTTTAACAACAAACCTAGAGATCGAATTTCATTGAGAATTAAGGCTTTTGCAAAACAGGCGCTACGCGACACTTGTAGAACAATTTTACGCAGGTGGCTTCAGGAATACACCCACACACAAGCCGAGAGCTGGTGGACCCTGATACCAGGCTGCAGGCAGTCTAGGAAAGCAACGCCATCCTTGGATGGCAGGCTGACCAGATGTCTGTTACGCCTGGACAGAAAAGATCTGCGTCTGGTGACTGGAGCTATCACAGGACACTGCCCGCTAAACAAACACTTCTACACAATAGGCATAACGGACAGCCCCTTGTGCAGGGCTTGCATGGAGGCCGAGGAAACCGTTGCGCATGTGCTTTTCGATTGCACAGGCGTAGCCCAGATTAGAACAGAAACCCTCGGGGAACCCAAGTGTTACACGGATATTCTCAACAGACCAGGAGTTATAGCCAACTTCTGGAGGGAGGTGGGCTGGCTGGAATAACAACCGAAGGCTGCCATGGCTCACGCACAATGGTCCACTTGAAGGACTAAGTGCGGAAACCAAACCCATAACATAGAACAATTTTATTTCCATGAATTAGTGTTCATAGAAATTGTGCTACGAGAGTCGCGTCGCGCCTGTTTGAAGAAGCCTTTATCAAGCTACTATCAGATTTATTTGACCCAGATTAACGTTCACAATACTAGAGAACATTAGAGAATGGGCAGCAGCGTTATCTATGTATTTTACTACCATACTGCGATCGCCAACCCGCCTGCCAAGCGTGGCGATTATGGCACGCCCCCCCAAATTGGGAGAGGTCTATGTCCAGCAGTGGACGTCTTCCGGCTGAAATGATGATGATGAACGTTCACAATGCACATAATTCTGTTATGTCAAGAACTTTCATTATGTAGATAGGTGGTTTTGTTACTCTTGGAATTACTGTTCCAGGCTATCAGTGCTTAGCAATAATAATAATGTTACGGACTTACTTTTACTAGACTTCTGATATTTTTGTGGGGGCTCATGGCTAAGTAATCGCTTACCGACGTCATGGATAGTTGGCCATCTTTAGATACCGAGATCCCTCCGTGCCTCGGACAGCACGATAAGTCGTTGGTCTCAGCTGTCACTCGTGGAACTTTTACTTACAGTCGTTTCGGGTCATCAGAAGCCTTGAAGTTTCACAACCAGTCGTACCCATTATTGTGTTGAATGGGGATCGTGGGATTGTAGTGGTTAGATAGGCAGACACTCCATGTAAAGTAGGGACTGGTATTCAGCTGCATCCGAATAGACTAAAAGCCGACCCTATCGTAGCTGAGAACAGCATTGCTATTCTGTAACCATCTTACCGCGTGAAGTGAGCGTGGAGTGAGCTGTCAGTGTAATTTCACCTAATGCTTGGTCAATCCCTACCATCAGTGGAATGACACTGACAGGTCACTTCACGCGGTGAAATGGTTACAGAATCGACGGGCTGGATAGGCCGATGACGAATAGGTAGGTACTAGAAATATACAACCGTCCAGTATATTGATAAATATCTGAGTAATAAATCAGTGATTATGTGCGCGTTTGTGACACGCATGCTGTGATGTTGTATCAACATTGCTCAGCTCGGCGGCTCGTTAAACAGCCGTAAAATATATTTTAATTCGTTTCAACAGCTGAGATACATCAACAAGTAGTGAATCATATTTATAGATCAAATAGTATAGTGAGGATGAGATAAAACGAGATGTTAGAGTATGAACACGCACGTATGGTCACTTCTCATGCTGGCTGTATCCTATGCGTTTCGCCATAACTCACTAATGACAAATGCATACTTAATGCTAGAATCTTTTGTTGTTTGAATGAAAGCAAACGCAGGCAGGCATTTTTGCTAAACATTTGTGCGAAATTGTATTGAAAAAACAAAATGGCGATGTTAGTTCCGATATTTTCCACGCGCTAAAAGATTTTTGTACAGTTGTAGGTGCTGTGATCAATGTGATCATCTATCGAAATGTCAAGATTTTTTGACGTTCATAATCCTTTAAGGGCTGCGCAACTTGACTTTGCGAAAAGGTAGCTTGCGAAATTGTTTTTTTTTTCGTTTTTCGCAATTTACACGTCAGTGTTTGACTATTATATGTTGATTAAAATATGATTCGCCATCATTTATTTAAATCATCAATACAACAAGTTCAATTAACCCCCTTGAATAGGTAAGTATTTCATAAAATAGGAAAAATATACGGTCACGAATACTGTTTTTTCAACATACCTACAGCCTGACATTGACCTGTAAATTGTGAAAAACGTAGGTTGGGGGTTACCCTGGCGTTTCCACCTTAACCTAATATAATTTGGGACCACCCAACTTATCTTCTTCCATCCATGCAGTCATTATAATATTCACACCTTTTCTAGTCTGTTTTTAAATCAATGGACAGTTCTGCGGGGTAATTGCGTAACACACTAACAGTGGGAATGGCTTTCATCTTGATAGTTCAACAACATTCATTGCGTTATTTACGTTGCTGAGTAGAAAATTTTTCTCCAACATTTGAAGCAATGCGGATTATCTTGCAAAGTCGTTCAAATTGATTCAGGATGTGATTGCTATTGTGAGGGTGCTGTTTTCTTGATTCTGGTGTACCTACACACTGCACGCAGTAGCTGTACGTGCTACCTACCCAATTACCGATACATTATCATTATTAGGGCATTGTTTACTCTCGTTAAATGACTACTGTCGTTACGGGTATCGTCGCCTGCGCCGGTGTAAATAACTGATAGATAGGTACACCGAATTCATACAGTGGCACTACCACTTACCTAATATTTCTTGGTGGAACTAGCTTTTTTTAGCGGATTGACCCGCGTGAATGTCAGAAATTATCCAACGGGACCGTAGGTAAAGGTTTTTATGTTCCAACTGTTCCAAGTACCCATACTAATTATAGGTGGTCTAGTCTACCTGTGAGCCTGTAGGAAATTCATTGGAAAAGTAACAGACAGGGTTACTTCCGCATTTATATTTGCCAGTGACTTCGGTCGCGTACCTATGTATATTTTCATCAATTTTCATTGAATTTACCTACTTTAAAAGTTACGGATTTTCAAATTTACAAAAGTTTGAAATGTTGAATGAATTAATTAATAAATGAATGCCCTCTTTTTAACCCTCTAACAAGTAGGTACATTTTCCGAATATCCTGTAGTTTTAACCAGAAAGGCCAAATCCAAATACATACATATCTTACAAATAATTGTAGATCTATGCAAAAATATTAATAACAGTCTCGGTCATCAATCGTCTAGATTATTTCACGATTTCATCCTATCGCAGCTAGAATTACGATGTTATGTCAACTTCGCCTCTGAGCTTGCGAGCGAACGTCAACATCGGGTTGTTTATGTAATCTGCACGTCGCAACTGTTGCAGAACGCATGCCACTGATATGGCCACTTTCTGTCCTCGATATTTGCCTTTTGAGACTAATTATATGGCGATATAAATAAATCCTACTTATATTATATTAGGTCTTTACCTATGAAATTGCCGTTTTGCAGTACTGGCCATTTCAAATCAAAATAATTTTTGTTTGGGTAAGAATTCTAATTTCAAATTAATTTTATTTTAAAAACATGGATTTTTTTTTCCAAAAGTAGTCATTTGTTTATTGATTAGTGTTACATTTTCATCGCATTTCAATCTTTTTCGTCATCATGGATACGTTAAAAATTCGAGTAATTATGGAATATGAGTACCGTCGTGGCAGCAACGCGGCACAAGCGGCACGCAACATCAACGACGTTTACGGAGCTAACACTACAAACCAACGCACCACCTGTTATTGGTTTGCTCGCTTCCGTTCTGGAAATTTCGACCTGAAAAATGAACCTCGCGGTCGTCTGAAGACTTTGGTCGACAATGACGAATTAAAGGCGATTGTGGAAGCTGATGATACACAATCTACGGCTGAATTAGCAGCAGCTTTCGACGTTAGCGTCAAAACAATATTGGTCCATTTGCGTCAAATTGGCAAGGTAAAAAAGCTTGACAAATGGGTGCCCCACGAACTCAATGATCGTCAGCGCGAAGTACGCGTCGAGACGTGCCTTGCACTGCTCAACAGACACACAAATGAAGGAATTTTGAACCGCATTGTTACCTGCGATGAAAAATGGATTCTGTTTGATAACCGCAAGCGCTCAGCAAGTTGGTTGGATCCTGGTTCAGCACCTAAACAATGCCCTAAACGAAAACTTACCCCTAGAAAAGTGATGTTCACTGTTTGGTGGTCTAGCGCCGGTGTGATTCATCACAGCTTCTTACCAAACGGGGTGAGCATTACTGCAGATGTGTACTGTGAAGAACTGAACACAATGATGGAGAAGCTGGCACATCTCCAACCAGCATTGGTCAATCGCTCGTCTCCGCTGCTCCTGCACGACAACGCGCGACCTCATACTGCACAGCAGACGGTCTCCAAGTTGCAAGAACTGGGGTTGGAAGCTCTCCCTCATCCGCCCTACTCACCAGACCTTGCGCCTACAGACTACTACTTTTTCCAGAATTTGGATAACTTCTTGGCGGGAAAAAAATTCAATACCCGAGAGGCAGTACAAAATGCCTTTGAAGAATTTGTTGCCTCCCGTCCAGCTGATTTCTTTAAGAAGGGCATCAATTGCATGGGTGATTACTTCGATTAATACAAATAAAAAATACATGAAAAAAATTTGTTTAAATTTTTTCATACAAAACGGCAATTTCATAGGTAAAGACCTATTATAATACATAATTATAGTTACTAAAGCTGTTATGGTATAGTTGTTAGTTATCGGCTAGAAATATGCATTTATACGGTCATAACCTTATGGTCATGTTATTTTTGCAGTCCTTATAGGATTATCATTATTTATAACGTCATTTACTGAGTACCGTTATTTATAGGTAACTAGTTTTTCAGCGGCTTCGCCCGCATGGAGGTCAGAAGTTATCCCATGGCAAGGTACTACCGGGATAAAGCTACCCTATAATGATAATCCAGGTTATAAACTATCTGTGAGCCAAATTTCATCCAAATCATCACATCCTTATCCTTACTTAGATAAATATTTATACAGGAAAAGCTTTTATCCAGTGCGGAAACTGTAACCATGAATTCAGCATATCATTCTAGTCTAGACCCCCAACGAGGAAATTTTTCGTCGGTTTTACAAAAAAAAATCGGTTGTTTCATAGAAAAGTGCAATACCTACTCAGTCGAAATGTATGGAACAGCTATTTTTTTTTTGTATAACCGACGAAAACATTCTGCGCTGGGGGGTTTGCGCACTGAATATTATAAACGCGAAAGTTTGTATATATGTATGTTTGTAACTCTTTCCGGTAAAAACTACTGAATGGATTTGGATGAAATTTAGCACACACTACACATAAATTACAGCCGA
This sequence comes from Antitype chi, assembly GCA_947359405.1. Taxonomy (NCBI): domain Eukaryota; kingdom Metazoa; phylum Arthropoda; class Insecta; order Lepidoptera; family Noctuidae; genus Antitype; species Antitype chi. The sequence continues at coordinate 2,211,602 of OX375809.1, read as the reverse complement.
TGTATTCTGTAAAAACTCACCGTGTGAAGTAGGTAATTTTCAAGTGAGCTGTCAATCCCTAGCATCAGCGGGATGACACTGACTGCTCATTCCACGCAAGTTTTCACGGTGACGTTTTTACATCCATTTCATTTTGTTTTGTCAATTCAATTTGATCAATTTCACACAAATGTTTTCCAAAAGCTTCCATCCCTGCGTTTGCTTGCAATTCAAGCAACGAAAGAATCTAGCACTAGGTATGCATTTGTTATTATTGAGTAATGGCGAAACCAATATAGCCACCAAGAGAATTACCTGAACTTCACTGAAGGACTAAGACACGTGGTGCTACCCTGAAGCTTAGGACTAGGCGAATGTTTACGACAAGAGTCGGAATACGCTTCTTCCTCATATCTCTAAAGGAAGATGCTGATTACCTCAGTTACTCTTTAGATCTTCGCAAGCCATCTGCAAGTCAAGTAGATATCTTCTAATATTCTTAGAACGGTCTTACATCATCTGATCAGACCATTTCCCACTTGCTGGAGTCCTAAGTGCCCATTTAGTTGCACCTTTGATAACCTAACGAATGCTGTAATCAACGTGGATCTACCACTTCTACCAGGCTCAAATTATAGAGGCTAACTGAAACCATAAATTTAGCACAATATGATTCTAGAACGTAGCGTACAAAATTTGGTCGGTAAAAAAAAATATAAGCGGTTTCATAGAAAAGTGCAATACTTACATTACCGGTCGAAATATATGGAACAGCTAACATTTTTTTTGATAATCGATGAAAAATTATGTGCTGAATTTACGGTTTCAGTTTGCGCGTCGGTTTCAGTTAGCGCGTCGGTTTCAGTTCGCGCGTCGGTTTCAGTTCGCGCGTCGGTTTCAGTTCGCGCGTCGGTTTCAGTTAGCGCGTCGGTTTCAGTTCGCGCGTCGGTTTCAGTTCGCGCGTCGGTTTCAGTTCGCGCGTCGGTTTCAGTTAGCGCGTCGGTTTCAGTTCGCGCGTCGGTTTCAGTTAGCGCGTCGGTTTCAGTTCGCGCGTCGATTTCAGTTAGCGCGTCGGTTTCAGTTCGCGCGTCGGTTTCAGTTCGCGCGTCGGTTTCAGTTCGCACGTCGGTTTCAGTTAGCGCGTCGGTTTCAGTTCGCGCGTCGGTTTCAGTTAGCGCGTCGGTTTCAGTTCGCGCGTCGGTTTCAGTTAGCGCGTCGGTTTCAGTTAGCGCGTCGGTTTCAGTTAGCGCGTCGGTTTCAGTTAGCGCGTCGGTTTCAGTTCGCGCGTCGGTTTCAGTTAGCACGTCGGTTTCAGTTCGCGCGGCGGTTTCAGTTAGCGCGTCGGTTTCAGTTCGCGCGGCGGTTTCAGTTAGCGCGTCGGTTTCAGTTCGCGCGGCGGTTTCAGTTCGCGCGTCGGTTTCCCTGCCACCCTGTATTAAAGCAAAGTACCATTTGACACGAAAAGAAGAAGACAACTGTCTAAAAACTAACCAGCGAAATGTGGCTGAACTATTATAGGCACCTGCACCTTTGCCTACTTCTTCGGGAAACACAGACGTGATCTCATGTTTTGTTAATCCAAGCAACGGTATCATGTTATGTCATTATGTAATGTAAAAACAAAAAAATCTGTAATTGCTCCTACTTATGTACCTACATTTTAATTAAGTAAAATGTTAATTATTCTCATTTACATAATTAAACTGTCTAATAGCTCGGTTATCGTGGTCGACAATGGAAACAATTGGTATAGGAAGTTACAATGTGGTACCAAGGTCGTGTGCCTAATTAATGAACGAGTGCTTATGGCATGCCACTCATGGTTAGTTTGGCGAAATAAAAAATCTTATTAAGTACGTCTTATGATTTTTTTATTGACTTACTCAATAGGATTTTTTACAAGATTACATAACATAACATCACGCCTTATTTTGTTTCCCCGAAGGATTTGACAGAGTTGTACACACGGCTACACATCAAGCTATACATTTCCAGTTTACGCTGATTTCGCACTGTACGGAAATCCTATACAATTCGAGATCAGCTTATACTGGAAATGTATAGCTTGATGTGTAGCCGGTGCGTACTATAAGTACACACACATTTCGCCAGTTGTTTAATTTTCATGTAATAGAGGGCGCGCCTAATGCCATCAACCGGGTACTCCGGGCTGCTACCGAGAAAACAATTATTGAAGGTAGATTTTAGGTACACATTTAGGTATTCAAGATTGCTAAGTATGGCACAGATAGGTATTATCGTTTCAGGAATTTCGTTAAGATTGTTTAGCTTAATGCCATTCCTTTGTAATCTATGGTATGCAAAATAAAATTCGATTACCTATTTGCTTAAAACAAGGTTGAGTCCATCTGCTCACGGACGATGATTGATACCATAAACTCATCCCATGAACAAAGTTGGGAGCAGCTTGGAAATTGCGTAACACTAACGATAGGAATGGTTTTCATTTTGACTTTTCTGGCAGTTCAACCATATTCATTGCGTTGTTTACGTTATTGAGCAGACAAATTTTTCTAACATGTGAAGGAAATAGGAATGCAATAATAGCGAAATTCTTCAAAATTATTATGATTCTGATTGGTATTGTGTGACGCAATTAGGGTGGAGGAGTAACATAATTATAGGTATACAATCATATAAACATATTCAATCACAATCCGAAGGATTTTGAAGAGGATTCTTAATCCATTGCTTTATAGCTTTGAAAATTGTCTGCTCAATAAAGTAAATAACGCAATGAATATTGTTGAACTGTCAAAATAAAAACCATTAATTGCCATTGTGTATGTGACGTCTGTATTTCGGAGGTGTGCTTAGGTAGGCATCACTGCAGAGCTGAGGCCCTTTTGTCATTATTATCATTGTTTTATGTTTTTTTTACTGTTATAAGATTTTTATGCTGTATCCTACTTAATATTATAAACGCGAAAGTTTGTAAGTATGGATGGATGGATGTTTGTTACTGTTTCACGCAAAAACGGCTGAGCTGATTTGGATGAAATTTGGCACACAGATAGATTATAACCTAGATTAACGCATAGGATACTTATTATCCCGGTAGTACGTTCCTGCGGGATGATTTCCGACTTCCATGCGGGCGAAGCCGCGGGCGGAAGCCAGTTGCCAATAAACGCATTTTTCTTTCTTTCACAGTATTGATGAACCACTGAGGTTATGAAGAACCAAGCTTTTCCCATAGACAAGTATGTCGCGGTCAATCCAGTTTAGTTGAGGCTAAATAACGGTATCTTTTGACGTAGGAGTGTGCGCGTGAGTGTGTGTGACTCACACCTGACCGGAATTTTCTCATTTCCACTAGGTATAGTTTATTATCAAAAATAACACTAAACTACGTAAAACAATGAGTAATATAGGTATATTACAACTTTACAAGACGTAATGTAGCCATTGTTTAAATAAATGGAGTTTGCTGTAAACTGTATGTTTCTATGTGTTGGTTTATGGAATTTCCGTGCAGATCTATTTATTTTGAGTTGGAAATATTAATTAATTGTATCCTGTCACCGTGAAGTTTAAGGGGCTATTCAAGTATTACGTAAGCACTACAGGGGGCGCGGGGTCTTTGCTTTGCTTATTTTTGATGACATGGGGGATGGGGGGTATGGATGGTGATTAGGTCAGCAGAATTTATTTTCTACAAAATTTAGTCGATTTTGGTTTGAACACATAATTATGGTAACCCTACTTGTCTATGAATGGCTCGAAGAAAACGATGACAATATACCAAAATCACAAGAAAGTGAGCAGACACGTTAGGTGTCTGCTACCAATGTTTACGTGAGCATGGGAGGGGGGAGCTTTGCTTACTTTTGCTGACGAGGGGGAGGGGGGGTCAATAATTGCTAAAAATGCTTACGTAATACTTACTTGAATGGCCCCTTAGGATTGGATGGAGTGGGGTACCTACCTATAGTGTAGGAATCTATATACAGCCTCAACTTTATCCTAAGGGCAGTGGTGGCCTAGTGGTAACCGCCCCGACTTACATACGTGTCGTAGGTCGTGGCTTCGGACCCAGGCAGGCACATTACTTTGTGTAATTTATTTCATCACCACTGCTCTCAAAATGGTGAAGGAAAACATATGGAGGAAACCAGCATGTCCTAGAACCAAAAATTCGAAGACATGTGACATCCCCAACCCAGACTGGGTCCGCGTGGTGGATTATGGCCGACTCCCTCTCGCATGGAGGAGGCCTGTGTCAAAGTCAAAGTCAAAGCATTTATTTCAAATAGGCACTTAAAAGGCACTTTTGAACGTCAACATTTACATTAAAATAGAATTGATTCTAGTCGCCCCTTCCAAAATGTAGTTTCGTATGGAGAAGAATGGGCAAGAAACTCCACCGTTACTCTTTTAAAATGTTTCAAGTACAATATTTAACATAGTACATTCACTATATGATTATGTGTGAAAACGATGCACCCAGAATAAAATTACCATACCATAATAGGTAAACAGAATCAAATTGCAGCAATACAGATAAATTAATTCTGTGATAGATACATGGTGTTCACACATTTACAAACATTGTAAAAGTAAGTAGAGGTACGATTTTCCTACAATATTAACAAGGAATGAGTCAGTGTGTGAGTTAAAGTAATCACTGAGTGTAAATCAATGCCATAAATATAATTAATTATACAATTCAATTAGCAACCAGTTTGATTTTGTCTAGACTCTAGATTGTCCTATGGAGCAGGACCAGCATGTTTCCAAGCATTCTTATCTTGGATATAATCCTCTAATTTGTAATACGCTAGTTTACAAAGTTTACTTTTAATGTGAGCTTTTAATTTCCTTTCATTTAATTGCAATATATGCCCCAGCAGAGGACCGTTATAGGTTGATTATAGTAATAATATCACCACGCCTGTCTGTGTTTCATTAAGAGTGTTTAATGGGCCTCTGCGAGATGGCTATGATGACCCCTCGTACGCCTTCCAAAGGAGATTTGTATGTCAAAGACATCACGGCTATAAGGGGCAGGTAGAGATGAAGCTAGACCCAGTTATGTTTAAGTCCTGTGGCCATCCGTACGAATTCCTTCCTTAGAAAACGAATAACCGATTATGAATACAAATATGTATTTTCTAATAATTGCAGCTATCGAAATGGCCCGTACACGGAACTGATGGCGGTGGGTCTGTCATGGTTGAGGTTGTGGGTTCAAATTCGGGAAAATAAGTACATAACCAATGTTCTCCATGTATTTAATTCATAAGTACTTTCTGAGTTTATCGGGTACTGCCGACGTCGTTGAATGAAAACATCTTGAGGGCAACGCGACCAATGACCTTGGAACCAATATTGGTCTGAAATCGTGGTGATCAATGCTCGTGCCTTTTCTGTATGAGAAGAGGCCACAGCAGGGCTGTGCAACGGTAATAGATTGATAGTATAAATGGCCCTTGTATGGCAAGTAGAAACGTTCATACAGTTACCACTGGTCTTTCTTCTCAGAGTACTCAGATAGAAAACCGACCTCATCTGGCTTTTAAAATATGATTGACGTGTAAAAGTGTTTGTGCAAACTTACAGAAATAAAATCTTTTATCATTTACTGGATTTCATTTTCAAGTACTTATCTACCTGCCTAGGTATCATACCTACTTGAAACTTACAATTCATACCTATCTAGGTAAGTGGGTACCTACTTGAGTTTCATAGTTGTAGATGTACTCATGTACTTTACTTGTAATATTGAGTGACACTTGTTATTTTGTAATAATTGAAGCAGTTTCATAGATTTCTATGAAATTTATATAGTGATTATAATGTGCCATTATGATTTGAACCATAGAAATGTAAATAAAAACACTTCTTTCTCATATCTATGATTTGAACGCTTTTATTCTTTCTGGATTTGGCTAGCTATAAATCAGTAAAATTATGAAAATAATGGAGTTTCTACATTCAAACATACGTCCATACTATTATTTCAATAGAGAGGGTTAGTAATACCAGTCGCACGGGTCGATAGATCAGGTCAAGCTACATTTGCCGCGGTTAGTCCGTGGATGGGTGACCATCTTTACATATCAAGACCCCGCCGTGCCTCGGAAAGTACGATAAGCCGTTAGTCCCGGCTGTCATTCGTGGATCTTTGACAGTCGTTACGGGTCGTCAGAAGCCCGAAAGTCTGACAACCAGTCTTACCAAGGGGTATCGTATTACCAACTGAGTGGTGGAGGTCAGATAGGCAATCGCTCCATGTAAAATACTGTTACCCAGCTGCATCCAGTTGGAATGGAAGACGACCCCAACAGAGGTGGGAAATGGCTGAGCAGATATGTATACTTCCATACTACTTATTATTAAAGATCCTACTTTCTACCACATGAGTAGATTCTACTATCCTATCCTACTTCCTACGAATATTATAAAAGTGAAAGGGATGGATGGATGCTTTGTTAATCTGCCACGCAAGAACTACAGAAGGCCAATTCTCGTAATTAAAAACGTTCAAAATCTAGTCGCAGTCTCATCTCAGCGACAAGCAAATGTCAAAAATGTATGAAAAATCGAGGTATTTTTGACAGATTGACACTGAGATCAGACTGTGAACGTTCTTTAAATTACGAGAATTGTCCCTCTGAACGGATTTGGATGAAATTTGGTACACAAATAGTTTATAACCTGGATTAACACATATGATACTTTTTATCCCAGGACTACGTTCCCGTGGAATAATTTTAGACTTCCACGCAGGCGAATCTGCTGGCATAAGCTAGGAGTAACTCTATCTGTCTGTTATTTGTTCATGCCTAAATAGCTGACAGAATTTGGATGAAATATAAATTATAGGTAATACCCTTATTATATGCTTACAAAAGATAGGTACTTAAATAAAGCTAGAATATTTTTGAAGGCCAATAAGATTTAATTTGAAGATGCTGTAAGATCTTTGAGCTCACTTATGTCTATCAGTCTACATAAAAAGCAATACAAGTAAGAAATATATTGTGTAGCGTGTCCATTCGAACAAAGGTGGTCCCACAGTTTGTTCTAGCCAGGTAAACGAGGACTTCCCGGAACGCTGCGCCCGCGCCGTCGTCGCCGCCGTCGGTCGCAGGCAAACATCACGACCGACACAAACAGTGATGGCTCAGTAAAATATTTCACACGTTCCTTCTTTGTTTAGATACATAGTCTGTGTCTTTGTTATTTACTGTTCTAAAGACATAAAAACTAAAAAGTTGTGAATGAAAAGTTTAAATTGAGCCTGCTATCTTATTTTATTGGGTAAGTAAAATATGACTCAAGAAATGAAATTGTTTGTATTCTTTTAATTAGGATATATCGGAACTGCTTTGACCTTTCACATAAAAAAAACCGGTCAAGTGCGAGTCGAACTCGTGCGCCGAGGGTTCTGTACTAACCCATTATACCGCCATCGCCATAATAAAAAAGATATGGGCAAATTTAGATTTTCGCGAAAACTTGTAACTACCAAAAATTAACTTAATTTTGAACTTTTTTATTGTTTGGAAGTTTCCCTTTATTTGTGCTGTAAAACCTTGCTTTTTGCCAAATTTCGTGATTCTAGGTAAACGGGAACCATATAGGTTTTCGACCCAAAACCTAAAGGGTACTTTCAGTTGACCTAGAATGGTCAATTTTGGTTAAAAGCAAGGTCTTATAGCACAAGTAAAGGTAAAATTCCGAAAAATAAAAAAAGTTGAAAATTAAGGTAAATTTTGGTACTTACAAGTTTTCGCGAAACTCTAAATTTGCCCATATCTTTTTATCGAGATGACTCAGGACCTTGATTTTTATTTATTTATTTATTTATTTATCACAAACACTGCTACCATTACAGGAAAATCCTAATGCGGTAGCGTGGTTTATAAACCTAATAGGGACTATAGACCTCAGTATCTGGTATAAATTTCAACTTGCTAGGTCCACCCGTTCCTGAGAAAATCGGTGGTGACACACGGACAGACAGACGGACAAGAGAGTGATCTTATAGAGGTTCCTTTTTTACCTTTTGAGGTAAGGAAACCAAAAAATAACAAAAATCTAGATCAGATGGAATCGACATATGCTATCTGGGGAGTTTCGTAACACACTAACGGTAGGAATGGCTTTCATTTTAAAAGTTCAACAACATTCATTGTGTTATTTACGTTGTTGAGCCGACAATTTTTCGAACATGTTATGAATTTATGATGCAATGGATTAGCAATAACCTTCAAAATTAATCAGATTGTGATTGAAAGTGTGTTATGCAATTAGGGTGCTGGTTAGTGGATGTCATAATAATATGGTATTGAACGATGTCAAATCGTTTTGTTCCGGGTTTAATTCCTGCATGGAAAAAAAACAATAAAATGGCCTACAAAAAGTATAGTTGCCAGTCTAAAGTGCATGTGAGATTTATAATTATAAAAGCATTACTAATTTTAAAGAGTGTGCATTGTTTAATGCGAAGTACCTACTAGTACTACTAAAAGGCTCCCGCAGACAGACGTGACACGACGACGGTACGTCGCGCGTGGTTCTGGTAAAACAATTTTCAATTTCAAGTTTTCATAGAAATGGTTCTACTATTATAGTTGCATCGCGTTGCCTATCTGCAGGAGCCTTATCCCTTTTCAGAACTATGGGATTTTATTTATAAACAAATAAAAACCTCCAACGTACACATACGGACATAAAAATGACCTAACATTATTTATTATTGACATTAAAATCTGTGCTAATATTATAGTGGTGGTTTCCGGACCCTACGACAGACCACATAATAGTATTCTATAGTAATAGTACTATATTTTATGCAAATATCCATAAGTACAATATATAATTTATGTTGTGGTGGACCAACACAACGGTACCTACTTATTGTTAACCGACTTTAAAAAGAAGGAGGTTATCAATTCGACATGTTTATTATATATTATGTTTTTTTTTTGTAAAAACAGCTGTTGCTGTATTACAAATAACTACTAGCTACGTAGATTACGTAGCTTCGTAGTAGGTAACGCAACTTTATATGTTACGTCAGAAGGACGTGTCAATACGTCACCCATGACGAATATTGACAATCAGGATAAATGTAGCGTAGGCACTGGTAAATACGTCATGTATTTCCCATTTCATTTCCGTTGTTGCTGTCATAGATTTTATGATTATTGGTATTTAGTGACTATACATAATGAGTAATTCTAATTATTACACAATAAGTAATTTAATTTACTAATTATTTAATTGAAAAATTATGGAATTGATTTGCAATTACCGCATAGTTATGATTTTGAATTGAATAGCGGAAAATCACTATTTACAATAACAGTAGTTGGGTAAGTCTACCACTACCTACTGATCTAGCTAAATAGAACGCAAACGCACAACTGTCTTAATTATAAACGTTGCAATAAATTGAGAGCACATCAAGCTATCCCAAACTGTCAAATATTCCCAATTGAACATAAACCTTAACTTTATTGAAATAAAGTTGAAAATCAATCAAAGAAATTTGACAGATTGGTGAAGCTCGATGTGCTTGCCTCTGTCCGTACGTACAGGCACAGATTATGTTTAGCTCGAAATTGAATGTAAATTACCATTTGACTGCTGTCATATCTTAGTCAATTGCAGGTATGGCTTATAAGTACAAACTGCTAAACCTGTTTGGTTGAAAATTAGTTGTGGCAGTAAGACCCTTTTGGTTTTAGGGGACAACTTAATTGTATTTGGGTACAGCGCCATCTATTAACTCAATAATAATGAAGTTTCTTGTGATAATACGAGATGGCGTTAGTGGTGCTCATTGTTGCTTTGTGTCGAGTTGGGGCTACTGAACAAAGCAGTTTGTTATTGTTATCTTCAAGATTAGTTGAATCATCATTTATAATGAGGAGTTCTTATCGAAATAATACAAAATTAATGTGGCAGTAAATATATTCAGAAAATATCAACCATGATCGCAGGTATTTATCGATTTTATCAATGTAAAAAAGTTTAATACAAATCAGTACGAATTACTATGTATATTATTGTCGACTTTCATTTTGTATACTTAGCCTTTATCTTATAATTAATAGTTCAGTTACGTTTTATTACAGTTTAGCTTTATTATTGCTTTATACAATATCGTATCGTGTAGCCGTCCACACGTTCTATTTCGTACACGCTAGTCACTTAATTTAGATTAATAATAATTACATATCACAATGAGACGTTCCTTCAACATGATACACTCGCACACAAATAATACAAAATACAAAAACGAAGGCACGAGATCTAACTACATCTACGACTACTAGTATAAACATGCCCCAATAACGTTACGCTAAATGCACGCGCGCCCGATGCGGCGCGACTCAGTCAAAGTGTTGCGTTTGGAAGAGTCATATCACCTACTTAAATTTCGGTAGCGTTACAATGTTTCAAAGCGGTTCTGGAATACAACAAGTGCGGCTCGGCGGAGGTCGTTCCCCGCGCCGGCCGTGGGTAATGGAATGTCGGCGTGCAGCCGCTCCTGGCGCTCTTTGTGCGCCGCGCCCCGCCCGGTCCGCGGCGCGGGCGCAGGTAGCCGCGCGCCGGCCACGCGGACCGGGCCTTCGATCACTTTTAACACGTCACACGGACGACCCAAAGTCCACTAGCCGCTTCACACGCCCCGACAGACTACACACTGTCCTTCCCTTCGAACTTCTCGGCCAGCTCGCCCATCAACTCCTTGTAGATCAGGGGGTCGATGTTCTTCCCGAGTTGGTAGAGCACGAACCAGTCCCCGATCTGCAGCTCTCGCGCCACAGTCTCCACCTGCGCCTGCGGGGCAAGGCGGCTGCGCGCGCGCAGCAGGTATAGGCGAACGCGCGGACCCGCTACCACGGCCATGCGGTAAATTAACGAAATTCCACTCAGGATCGACAGGATCATGAACCAGAACCACAGGAACACGTAGATCTTCTCGTTGACGATGTTCAGTGGCAGCACGCACAGGCCGTCGAACTTCTGCACGGTTCCCGAAGGACCGTATTTGTGGAAGGTGCACTTGGTCACTTTAGGGAACACTCGAGCCATCGGGTCCACGCGCTCCTCCGGCTCCATCTCGGTGAAGCTCACCACGTCACTGCCGTACGTAGAGAACTCTCCGTCCAGGAAGAAGTCCATAAAGAAGATCTGGCCGACGACGTTGATGAAGTTCAACACCTCGCAGATGAAGAAACGGAACGCGTAGAAGTTTTGCGTGTGCAGGTTTGTGTGAAAGTAGTCGACAAGTAACTTTTTGCGACTATCCTTGCATTCATCTCCCACTACAGGGCAGTTTAGGTCGAGCACTAACATCTTGATGCGGCCCCCTTCCCATGTTTTCCACAGGTATCGCGGCACATAAAACAAAATGGCTTGGAAGAACAACACAAAACACACCCACTGGTAGTACTTGTGGTACTTCACCTCGTCGCCCTCGACGTGCGAGGCGACGCCAGCCTGCACCACATCCTTGCCAACGCGCCCCACAAGCCGGTTAGGAATTGTGAAAGTTGAGTAGATCCAGCAGTAGGTGTCCATGACGGCGAGCGGGATCTCGTCGACGATGCAGTCGATGGGGTCGCCGATGTACTGCCGCGACGTGACGAGCAGCGAAAACGCAATCAGTATGATCACGGTGGCTTTGTAATGTAGCCGGAACACATTGTTGTCAATGCACACAGAGTCGAGCTTGAGAAGCCCCTTCACGGAGCCGAAAACGTCAAACATGGCGGTCGTCTAGCCGCGAGCGCGCGGCGCGTCGTACGCGATCGTTTAAAGCAGGGCGTGCGCTTCGCCCTCGCGTCGAGTGCGGAATGCTGATCGTCGGTGGGGCGCACCGTCACTTGAGTAGGGCGCAGGCCTGCTGGGCCGGTGTGCAGTGGGGTGTGTGAGGGGGGCCGCGGCCCCCTCCTCGCCGCAGCGCGCAGTCGCCACAGACTCTCGGATCAACGACACAGCTCTGACCCCTTTTTACTACCTCCGTGGCGTCATGTGGTAGCAGTGACGCCGTACCCAGGGGCTATGCATCTCAGCGTTGTCAGCAAGTGATAATGTTCACGGTGCGCCGCAGTGCCGCTTAATTAAATCCATGTCTACGGATTGCATCACTTATTAGGCGAATGCATGTCCGTGAAATGGTAATCAAGTATGCTATGTAACGGGAAATGGCGACGCGACGGCCGCGGCCACTCTCACGCGGACCGTTTAATAACTTAACTCATTAAACGTCCCTCGACACTGTTGAAAAAGTATCATTTTCTTCAGTGAGTACTTTAAAGAAGTCTCGGCAATTATTACATAAATAATGTTATTGGTAACATGAGCGTGGGAGGACACTTGGCTGATGACGATAAGTCGGTCAGAGGCTAATAGTTCAAGTGTAATTAATGTCATCATTCTGACAGTATTAAATTACTGTATACGTATAACCGTAATATAACCTAAAATTACAGTTATACTACTATGTATAGGCCACGAAAGGCCGTCCCTTTTAGTAACTCCGAAAAAGCGCACGTGCTATTTGTTTCTGGTGCTTAATTTGCCAACATTGCACAATATTTGCACAAGAACGACAAGGGTGTGATGTAAAATAATTGAATAATGTTGAAAATTTGGGATAACAAAATTTGTAGAAAACCAATATTGCATGAACCATTTTGAAGAAGATGAAGATGTCAAATGCCAGAAATAGCATTGGTTATAAATAATCATTTTTATTCCATGATTGATGAATAGAATTGAATGAAAGTGTTTAGGAAACGTTATGCATGATGTTCCGACAACCATTATAAGTATTTGTCCATAACGTAATATTTTAAAATATTATCACCATTAAATAAGCATCTCTCTCGCTAACTCATAATTATGGTTCTGAGTGAGTGTTTACGTGCTGCCATGCACGCGGGTTTACTCATACGACTCGGTTATTTGAGAAAGTGGGTATTTTTTTTTTAATATTATCACTTTTTACTGATTACTAGTTTCTAGTGTCCGCTAGTGTAATGAATGAGAGACTGTTGTAGTCAGTTTTTGGGTTGTACCTAAACCAATAATACAGTTAGGTACCTATTTTATTTATATTTATTAACATAATAAAAAAAAAAAATAGTGCAAGTGCTTTACTAATAAGGACTTAGAAATTATAGCTTAGCAGCTGCAAAGTAGGGACATTAAAAAATTCAATGAATGCAAGGGATTTTTTTTTATTCTAGTCACTTTTGGCAAAAAAATAAAACTTCATACTCGTCTCTCGCAACCTACGCGAATGGGAGTTTTTTTTAAAAGATTCCATCCATAACGATTTGTTTTATTGAATTATTCACATTACATATTTCTCAATTTCCGTCATAATAATGTTCGCAGATGTTATCTTTGCCTTTGTCAAGTGAGGAATGTTCACACGCAATTAAATGATCGTTTAGCTTTTATGTTCAGCGATTTTTTCAATCTCATTGCGAAGGAGAACCCTTGACAATTTTCTTGTGGTATCTTTAAGGGAAAATCTTTCAAGGATTGTGGTCAAAATATACAAAACAGTTCATTATCCTACTAATATTATAAATGTAAGATGTTGTATGTTCGAATATTTAGATGTTTCAATGTTTGTTACTCAATCACGCAAAAATGTCTACACGGATTTAGATGAAATTTGGCACATAGACAGTTTATAACCTTGATTACATCTAGGAAATTTCATCTAAATCCGTTCAGCCGTTTTTGCGTGATTGAGTAACAAACATCCAAACAGCTAAACATCTAAATATCCAAAAAACTGAACATACAAACTTTCACATTTATATTAGTAGGTTAACATCATGCTGTATTCCCCCAAAGGGTTAGGCAGAGGTGTAATTAACACTTACAGATGTCTGATCTGGAACGATTGAGAATGACAAAACTTGTGACACCTGGGATATCAAGTGGATATTATTGTACCCACACTATGTACCTACCTAGATGTATCGCACAGTATCCTCGAAATTATTTATCGTCGATATCCGTAAGATAAGATTGTGTTTCTTGCAGAATATACGCTCCAAATGCGACACAGTGAAAGATAATTTTTACTCAGAAAATTAAATAGAAATGATAAATAAGGTTCTGAAATCTTATTGAATCATTTTGGTAAATAGTGTCCCGTAGACTGATCCATGGCGTATTTATTGAGTCATTGATAACGTTTTGCAAACACAGTCACGTGTGGCGGACTTAACGGAGGCATTTTCTACCGTTCAATCTTTTGATGATGCAGAGACAAAAAATACATATTTAACCTTCATTTTTTTCTATTGCATCATAGAAAAAAATTAAGGTTAAATATGTATTTAAATATAGAGATATACCTACATATAACTATTATAATTCTTAATAAGTAGCTAGTATAGCTTTACATTGCGTAAAATAATCAAGTGCTTGCGTCAGTATTGCTATCAAGAACTTGCCTTCTTGTCCTTCGTGGCTTCGCAGATTCCACAATTATTACAGAAATCGGCTATATCGGCAACTTTAAGAACAGGAACCAAAAACAGGTTTCATAGTGATGATAAATGCTAATTTTTCGTTCAAAATAACCTAGGCTTTAAAACTAGATGAGTTCGGTGTTTCCTAACTGACTACTCTGACAAGGAAGACTGAAACAAACTCAGAGGTTACAGTCGTTTTTAAAGTTCACACGTAATCTTAGTCAAGGCATAACAGGACAAGTGCAGATGGTATTGCACAAAGGACAGGAGGTGGGCCTCGTCTGTGATGTCTCCAGTCGTATTAGTGATGTGATTGTGACTCATCAGATAACCTAACCCCATCTGACTAAGTTTTTGTAGTTCCTGTTGTGATTATTTGACCAAATAACAATCAAATAATTTATTGACTAAGATTAAATAATCAGAATCCAGGGTGAATCATTGAAATACTCCGCTGCCATTAATCTAACCTGGGTTTCACTACTAGGGTTGCCATCTCTGAAATTTGGGAACCAGGACAAGACGCGTGAAAACCCCGGATTTTAGAGCCCAGAACCCGGACATGTCAACAGTTTTTTTTAAACATAGTCAGTGTAATAAAAGACAGTTGAAAATGTCGTAAATCACCTTTTTATTTATTTTCAGACCTTAAAATTAAATTTAGTCATCTTTAACCGACTTCAAAAAGGAGGAGGTTATCAATTCGTCGGATTTTTTTTTTTTTAATATGTATGTTCCCCGATTACTCGAAGATGGCTGGACCGATTTGGATTTTGTTTTTTTTGTTTGAAAGGGTATACTTCCCAGGTGGTCCCATGATCATCAAGTCAGGATCTGATGATGGGATCTTGGAGAAATAGAGAGAACTCTTCAAATTTTATAGGCACCCAAAGCGATTTAGGTATTTTTTGGAAGAGTACTTTCTCGTAGTGATTTCATTTCAATTTGGTGAAGATCTGATGAAGAACTTCGGAGATAGGCAACGGATACCCTCAATAAATGATAGCAAATGGACATGGAAATGGAGTGCGGGCGGCGAAGTCGAAGTGCACACCGTGGCAACTGCAACGGGAGGGGCGGGGGTACGGTGAATTTACTGAGTCGAGTCGTCGGTTGATCGCGGCGTGCGGTGTAAAGTATTTAAATTTCAACACTTTAAATTTTTAAACCCGGACTACAAATGAAGTCCTGCCCGGACGCTCCCCGGACGCCCTCTAAACTAGGACAAATCCGGGGAAACCCGGACGGATGGCAACCCTATTCACTACTGACAGCAGATTTAATAACGAGTGTATTCAGTAAATCTATCAAATCACGTTTGCTGTTAATTATGGGTTGTTTTGTTACCTAAAATCACAAATAATTGACTGGCACAGATAGGCATTTTTAAAGTCGTAGGACTATATACTTTAAATACGATACAACAAACGTCTTTAATAGTCCTCCAGACTGGATTTCGCAGTAATGCAGGCTTATCACGAGTACCGATTTAACGACGGAAGAATAGACATGACTATTAACTAAATGATGTACAATAGGAGAAGATAGCTATGTTTTTCTATTAATTATCACAGTTATGCGATCTAAACGAATCATGATTTTGTGGATAATCGTACCTATATACTTTGTGGCCGTCGAGTAGAAAGTTTGTTGTCAGTGTGATTTTGACAGTTTGGGAAGAAATATTTTTCTGAAATAGTCTACATTTATAAGCACCTACTTAGACAAAGATCGTTAGAAACGAAAGACAAAATGACAGATTGTAGAAGGATATCTACGGTGCGATTTCAAAAATGGAGAAACGAAATGTCACTTTGTATCTAAAAAGCACTGTCATATTCTTCGTAGAAATAGAAACCGACACTCTAAGCCTCCTGAACAACTATTCGGTATCTTTTTATTATTGTGCGCTGGTTATCATTTCAGTCGACTGGCGCCCACTGCTGGACATAGGCCTCTCCCAAACACCGCCACTTACACCGGTGCAGTGCTTCCCGTATCCAGCGGATTCCTGTAGCTATCACAAGATGATCGGTCCACTTTGTGGCAGACCCTTCCCACTCTACGTCTTCCAGTACGCGGTCGCCACTCCAGAACCTTTGGGACCCATCGGCCATCTGTTCTGCGAAAAATGTGCTTTGCCCACTGCCACTTAAGTTTGGCAATTCTTCGGGCTATGTCGGTTATCTTAGTTCTCCTGCGGATCTATTCATTTCGGATCAGTGCGCTGGTCGATCGGGACAAATTGCAAATATCTAATTTTGCGTCTATTACCACATTATAATAAGGTATAATTATACTGTGTTATTCCATATTCATTGAATGATTTCTATTGAATCAGAAAAAAACGAATCCTCTTATCATACAGGAACAAAGCAGTTAATGTGTGACACAGTTAATTAATCGAATGGCGCAGGATATCGCTCATTATATCGTGAGTAGTTGTTATTTATTATGATTTTCCTTACAAGATAAGAACTAGGTATAAGAATTAGTAATGCATGCACTCCCTTTGTGATTTACACCACGTGCAATAATAACAGATCGAGTTACAGAGTGACTAGTTTTTCTTGAGACGTGGCGTAAATCAATCTGCCTAGCCTTGTTGGGGTCGGCTTCCACTGCTTCTGCAGTGCTTCTGCTTCTTCTGCAGTCTCACAGAATGCAGCTGAAAATCAACATTTTACATGGAGCGTCTGCCTATCTGACGTCCACAACTCTGTTACTAAATAAGACGATACCCCTTAATAAGACTTTGTCAGAGTTTTGGGCTTCAGCACCCTAATTGCGTAACACGGGATCAATCATAATCTGTTTCATTTTGACAGTTCAACAATATTCATTGCGTTATTTACGTTATTGAGCAGATACACTTTTTCAAACATATAAAGCAACGGATTAGCAATCTGTTTCAAAATGATTCAGATTATGATTGACCGTGCGTTACGCAATTAAGGTGCAGACCATGCGTAACTACTGTCAATAACGGCTCAATGTGCTTTCTGAGATGAGGCATAATAAGGATCTAATTAAAAAGTACTGAATTTGATTTTCTCCTTTTGCAAGCAGCGGTGTCTTGCGTTCAGCGTTGTCGTCAAGTGTAAAGTTACACTGGACAGTGGGCGCCTTACTTAGGTACTGCACTTTCAGCATGTCTGTGGGTACCTACTGCTTACGTATACTTAGGTTTGAAAAGCATTGTTTGCGTAGCAATCCTGCAGCTAGAAAATATATGTACAACTTGATTTGATGAACGGAATTGACTTTAAGGTATTATGAAGGTAGAAGTAATCACACAAGTAACTCTCTTATTGCCAATTGATGAATGACTATTTCATGAAATCATGACCCTTGAGGTCGATTTTATAAAGAGAGTTTTTTCTAATGATTATAATTCTGTTCTTTTCTTTCATAATTTTGCAACGGTCGCAAATCATAATCAAATCAACGTACAACCTGACACACGACCTGCAAATTGCGTAAAACGTAAGAAAATATGAATTTCGCGGGGTACCAAGGCGCTATCGCCTTAAGTAACATTATTTTCACCAATGCATTTTCAAAGTATTGTAAATTAAAAGACATGGAATAAAATACCGCAATATTTTGTAATTTTTTAGTGTAGATTTACCTTATTTTTGTATATTTTATCGGAGACTTGTCGTGTTCGAAGTCAATCAAGAGATAATTCTAAGAAGAAAGCGTAGATACTACCTACATTTTAAAGATACCATCATTTGCGTATAGATTGATAAACCTAGGTATAAATATAATATCTGGTGATTGTGTCCGCAACTGTAATCTGTGCCTGTCGAGATGATTGGCTATGACGTCATAGTTTATGAACTAATCTTCTCTCCTTGTCTGGAAAGAGGAGTAACTATGCTAGGTATTCATCGGCCTAGCCTTTTCAACCCAGGTACTGGGTAATACGATACCTACCTCTTGGTCAGACAGTTTGTCAGACTCTCGGGCTTCTGACGACTCGTAACGACAGTCAAAGATCCACAAATGACAGCCGGGACCAACGGCTTAACGTGCTTTCCGAGACACGACCAAGATGGCCCTTCGTTCTATGTAAAGATGGTCACCCATCCGCGGACCAACCGCGGTAAGAGTTGCTTAACCTGACCGATCGACCCGAGTAGATGTTATTACTTAGGCGCAAGATTACTTATAAATAAACAAACCGTGGGCCTAAACCCCTTTAGGGGATGAAGTTTCATTTCAGTGAATGAATGAATTTCAGGTAGGTACTCGCATTGTAGCAGTTTATAATACCGAAAATGTAGGTATGCTTAGCTTGATATTTATGGCTTTGATACAGACGCCAGCACATCAAGCTACCCTAGGTGTGTACCTAACTACGAAAAATGATAAAAATAAAATTAAGGCGATGATTATGAAACGAGGATATAAAACGTAACCTAATTACCTGTACTTAATGCTGATTATGATTTTTTATTTAAATTAACTTATTTTGAAGTTTTTTGAAATACTAGTAATAGTACCCAAATAAGGTTTGTTTTGTGATTTAACTATTTTCGTGAGAGATTAGGGATGATGCGAGAAGCCCAGAACCGGTCGAAGCGGCGGTGCTTGGGGGAGGCCTATGTCCAGCAGTGGACGTCTTTCGGCTGAAATGATGATGATGAGTGATTAGTGAGAAAAAATTTTACCTAGAAGAGATCTTATAAACTCAATATGCTACGTGTTATCGGCTACTAACAGGACAAAGAAAGATGTCTGCTTCGATGAAAACAAATGTGAACCTATTGTTTAAGTGGTCGATAAACATCTAATCAAATGTAAACTGTTCCACAATCTGAGTTGTGGAAATGAGTGCAATGCAATACTAACTGTAAAACTGTAAAGCATTTAGCACTACGCACGATAATAGTGAGATGGGGGTTCCCTAGTCTCTTCTGTATAGCATGGACATCATAATAAGCCTATAATATGCCCACTGCTGGGATACGGGTCTTCTCTCTGCGAGAGGGAGTGGGCCATAATCCACCACGCGGGCCCAGTGCGGGCTGGTAGATGTCGCATGTCTCCGATTTTTTGGTTCTAGGACATGCCGGTTTCCTCGCAATGTTTTATAACATGGGCATAAAAAGTTGATAAAGAAAATAAAATGGTAAATTAATATATAGTGTTGTTAAACAGGAAAAGTTTTTATCCAGTGCGCAAACTGTAACCATGAATTCAGCATATTATTTTAGAGCCCCCAGCGCAGAAATATTTCGTCGGTTATACAAAAAAAAATCAGTTGTTTCATAGTAAAGTGCAATAAAAAAATGTAAGCTCTTTCAGTGGTTTTAAATCAAAACTATCACATTACATATTGGAAACCAGTCACTAATAATGTTATATTTAAGTTGAGAATGAAACCGCTGAAGGTGTAACCCAACCAAAATAAACCCAAAATAAATGTTATTACTATTGTATTGTATCAGTGACCGTTACCTAATAAGCTTATTACAATATGTTATCTTGTGTTCTCATGTAAGTGGCTCTTTTTGTCTTTTTTGAGAATAAAGTATTTAAACCTAAACCTAATACCTACGCGGTCAAAATGTAAGGAACAGCTGTTTTTTTTTTATAACCGACGATAAATTTCTGTGCTGGGGGCTCTAAAATAATATGCTGAATTCATGGTTACAGTTTGCGTACTGGATAAAAACAAAAACTCCATTCAGAATTATAAACCTCTAAAATGATCGGAATACCAAAATTTGGGAAAACCGCAATTTTTTTAGGAAGTCCGTTCCCCTCTATGGTCACAACACAATCTACACGACTATCAAAGGAAAGAAAGAGGAACATAAGGTCTTGGGTTCGATTCCCAAGTCAGGCAGTGTTATTGGCTTTTGAAATGAACTTCCTTAACGCGACTTGTAGACTTGCAGTAAGAGTTGACTGGTAGAAATCGTCACGTAAGAAAACGCTCCCCCTACGTGCAATATTCTCTCTTTCTGTTATAAAGTACCTTTAGGTATTCTATAAGTGTATGTGCGTGAATGCGGAACTTCGTTCCTTCGTTCAGACGGGGCCCCTGGCCGCACACGTTTTTTTCCATCTAGAAGTTCACAGTAACAGCCCGCAGTCTGGATTTCTGCCCGATTGATGGCAATAGGCTCGCCCCATTGGACTTAAACATAACTGGCGAAATGAAGGTGTAATATAGATACACCTTTGTCTAACCTTTCGGGGATTCCAGGATGTTGTGATGATTGCAAATCCGGAATTTCCAAAAACCGCTAACCAATGAAAAAGTCCCGCCCCTCAATAAAAAAAAAGAAAATCTAAATCAAATCATTTTTATTTCAGGCATTGTTTAAGTAAGTACACACAAAAACATTTCACCCATAGTGACTACATATCATAAATAAGTACATCAACAGAATAATAGGTCATCAAACAAATAAGGCGTATATTATTATTAAAGTCAAGAAGGGCGCGTGACACGGCGCGGCGGCCATGCTCTCAAATTGAGCGAGATTACGTTGCTGTAAGCACGGCTACACATCAAGCTATACATTTCCAGTATAAGGTGATCTCGCATTATAAAGGATTTCCGTACAGTGCGAGAGCAGCGTAAACTGGAAATTTATAGCTTGATGTGTGTAGGTACGTTACGTTGCCAATAAGCACCTTGACCCAGTCATATTGCGGTACGCACTGTAAAAGTATCACTTATTGGTTTAATATGATATCTTTATCCAATTCAACGTACATTACTATTAGTGATTGGATAGATATATCTGTAGATGTATGAACGTAAACAAGGTATAAGGAATATGTAAGGAACGTAGCTGGTGGCTTTCTGTAGTTTCTGCATACATAAACTAGACTAGCACAATATGTATGTAGATATACCTACAGCGTCAGTTCAACAACATCGTGGATGGCCAAATCCGAAACTATGAGAAACTAGCAACTTCGCCCGCGAGGAGGTTGGATATTATCCCACGTGAACGTACTACCGCCACTACTAATCCAGGCTATAAACTATCTCTGTGCCAAATTTCATCTGAATCCCACCTCCTGCCCTTTGTGCAAGAGAAATAATCCCGCGGGAACGTAATACCGGGATGAAAAGTATCTTATGTGTTAACCCAGCTTGTAAACTATCTGTTTAACAAATTTCATCCAAATCCATTCAGACGTTTTTGCGTTATTGAGAAACTTTCATATTTATAATACTAAATAGTAGGATAGGATTCGGCTTCGCCCGCGTGGAGATCGAAAATGATCCCACGGGTACATACTACCGGGACAAAAGTATCCTATGTGTTAATCCACATTAAAAACTATCAGAAGGCGAATTCTCGTAATTAAAAACCTTCAAAATCTAGTCGCAATCTCATCTCGGCGGCCATCAAATGTCAAAAATTTGTCAAAAATTTATGGAAAATCGAGGTAATTTTGACAGATTGAGACTGAGATCAGACTGTGAACGTTCTTAAAATTACGAGAATTGCCCCTCTGTTTGCCAAATACCAGTTGATAAAAATTCAAGTCATTCGATTTTTGAATTCAAATGCTCATCTATGCATAGTTGGAAAACTCATTCTGTAAAATAAATAATGACAAGTCATCAATTCATCATAGGAGTACTACCTGACCTAACAAGAAATGGGTTTTTCGTTAGGACGATTTTCTTCCTCAAAACAAATACCTTTTGGGATTTTTTTCCTACAGATTTTCAGTACTGTGGCGTAGGTTTATTGTTCTTCTTAAATATTACATTTAACCTTGTTAGGGTCTAACGTAACTAAACCGCTAATACCGCTATGATAACCTAATGTATTTTTTTTACACCAGGACTTAGTTTACGAAAGCATTGAAGTTGGTGGCCCAATGCTAACGGCCCTGACCCACGTGTGTTAGGTCGTGGGTTTTCAACCCAGATGCTCTAAACACGGCGAAGGAAAACATCGTGAGGAAACCGGCTTGTCCCAGAACCAAGGCATGGTGATTTGTACCAATCCGTGCCTAGGCACGCGTGGTGGATAACTGCCCGCTCCCTCTCTCAATGAGGAAGCCTAGGCTGTGTTATAATAGGAACCAGGAACTAGGAACTATGATATGGTTAGCGGTTGCGTTATAGATCGTCATAGATATAGGACATCTACCAACCCGCACTGGGCCCGCGTGGTGGATTACGGCCCACTCCCTCTCACTGAGAGGAGGCCTGTGTCCCAGCTATGGGAACGTTATAGGCTGAGTATGTGTACGGTATACAACGTGTAATGGAAAGGGTATATACGTACCAATGGCACGGCTTCTTTGGATGATATCAAACGATATTGGAAGGGTTTTTTAAACCTATCTCTACATTGTCGGAAGTTATGAGAAATTTTAATACATTGATACCAGAAACCGAACTTTTCAAATTAAAATAAACACATCACTCGGAAGAGATTTATCATGATATTGGCAAGTAACGTAGAAAGTTATTGACCTACGTAGTGCGGTGATACGTTAGTTATGATTTGAATTTAAGAAACATGAAACCGAAAGTTTGGTATCGATTCTTAGAGTATTTTATTTTGAGCTGAAACTATGTATAGTGATTCTATACCAGCTGTTATCTTTAGTGCTTAAGGATAGCAATAGGGTTTCAGTTACACCCTGTAGATCATCAAAGCTTTAATTCATTAATTTAATGAGGAAAAAACAATACCAATTTACTATGCAGTGGGTTTAACTGGGTTGAGTGCAGGTAAATGACTCAATTTCTGCAGAGCGCTACGTGACTGTCGGCAGACGCGTGTTGCTTAACATTATTTATGTTTTGAGCTAGTCATAACTGTCTCACTGCTGGACATAGGCCCCACCTAAGTTTCTCAGGTTCTCTTCTCCCGCCGTCTCAAACTAGCCAACATAGTAAACGTCCAAGTGATTCCATATGATTATTTTGTCAATATCATATTCTACCTAAGTTTATCCAACTATAGATAAAGATTATTTTATAGATATATGGGTGCTTTATTCATAAACGTTATTTTCAGATAAACCATACATTTTTGACGTTTATAAACGTCTATAAATAAACCGCTAGATGTTTTATATTATTAAAACGGTGTGATCGTATTTCATTATAGGGATTTAAATTAAATTATTAATAAATTTTTGTGGTCTATTGGTTATTTTCGTAATATGGCGATGTTTTGTAGTCATAATTTTTGCCCTATCTTTTTGTGGTTTGTCCCTATTTTGCGACCGAGTAGGTAATAAACAGCTTATGACTATACTTTCCAAATTTTAAAAACGCCGAAGGTAAATAGAATAAATTCGTAGCTATCATGTCTGAAAAGTGTTCATTGTTTCACATGAAAAATATCAATAAGCTGATATTTTTTTTTTTTTTTTTTTTAAGTTTGCCCCACACTAGGAACTTCACCTGTATTGTGGGTGCGTTTACAAACATTTAAACTCACATACACAAACAGCCAGACCCGAAACAACTACTTGTAGGTCATACAAAAATTTGTTCCGTGCGGGAACCGAACCCGCGACACGCAGCGCAGCAGTCAATCGCTTAACCACTGCGCCAACTGTGCTGTCAAAATTGCAAGGCTCCATAACCCTTCGTCATCACAAGTCTCCAGCTGTGCATAAGCCTTTTCAATCGCCTGCTATTTAAGGGCCTACGTCCCGTTTGGTAGCGTAACACGGTCACTTTATGAACCCTACTGCTCATTAACGGCTTGTCTTGAAGATTTGAAAAATTTATGATTTTGCTATAGATTCATATAGATCATTTTGCCCGAAGTACTTTTTTTGTATGGTTAATACTTTTGCTGTAAAAAAATATTTTCCAACACGCAATATTTTGGTTTCTATTCCATACTCCTACTAAACGGCTTCGTTATTTGGAAAAAAAATACACTGAAAAATAGATAGTTAGAGGTACCACAGAATCGCCGAAGCACAATTGTAAATTAATCAAAGGAATATCCCCATTTTGAGATAAAGGCTCAGAGGTGCCCTGCGCGGGCGCGGGCGGCAGTCGTGCTTTAGCATACAAACGGGAGATGAGGATACTATGGGCCTTAACTCGATATTAGCTCGACTACACATCTAGTACTTTATCATCTGCTCACCCTTTTCCCAACTTTGTTGGGGTCGGCTTCCAGTTTAACCGGATGCAGCTGAATACCAGTATTTTACATGGAGCGACTGCCTATCTGACCTCCACAACCCAGTTATTGGGTAACACGATACTCCTTGGTAAGACTGGTTGTCAGACTTTCGGGCTTTCGGGCAACGACCCTTAACGACTGTCAAAGATCCACGAATGACAGCTTGGACCAACGGCTTAACGTGCTTTCCGGGGCACGGAAGGGTCTTGGGATGTAAAGATGGTCACCCATCCCAGGCAAGCGTAGCTTAACTTGATCGATCGAGCCGTGCGGCTGGCCTGTCACTACTTAGCCAGAAGCCCCTCATCTACAACTAATAGGTCTTTACCTATGAAATTGCCGTTTTGTATGAAAAAATTTAAACGAATTTTTTTCATGTATTTTTTATTTGTATTAATCGAAGTAATCACCCATGCAATCAATGCATCTTTGCCATCGCAGTGGCAGTTTATTGATGCCCTTCTTAAAGAAATCAGCTGGACGGGAGGCAACAAATTCTTCAAAGGCATTTTGTACTGCCTCTCGGGTATTGAATTTTTTTCCCGCCAAGAAGTTATCCAAATTCTGGAAAAAGTAGTAGTCTGTAGGCGCAAGGTCTGGTGAGTAGGGCGGATGACGGAGAGCTTCCAACCCCAGTTCTTGCAACTTGGAGACCGTCTGCTGTGCAGTATGAGGTCGCGCGTTGTCGTGCAGGAGCAGCGGAGACGAGCGATTGACCAATGCTGGTTGGAGATGTGCCAGCTTCTCCATCATTGTGTTCAGTTCTTCACAGTACACATCTGCAGTAATGCTCACCCCATTTGGTAAGAAGCTGTGATGAATCACACCGGCGCTAGACCACCAAACAGTGACCATCACTTTTCTAGGGGTAAGTTTTCGTTTAGGGCATTGTTTAGGTGCTGAACCAGGATCCAACCAACTTGCTGAGCGCTTGCGGTTATCAAACAGAATCCATTTTTCATCGCAGGTAACAATGCGGTTCAAAATTCCTTCATTTGTGTGTCTGTTGAGCAGTGCAAGGTACGTCTCGACGCGTACTTCGCGCTGACGATCATTGAGTTTGTGGGGCACCCATTTGTCAAGCTTTTTTACCTTGCCAATTTGACGCAAATGGACCAATATTGTTTTGACGCTAACGTCGAAAGCTGCTGCTAATTCAGCCGTAGATTGTGTATCATCAGCTTCCACAATCGCCTTTAATTCGTCATTGTCGACCAAAGTCTTCGGACGACCGCGAGGTTCATTTTTCAGGTCGAAATTTCCAGAACGGAAGCGAGCAAACCAATAACAGGTGGTGCGTTGGTTTGTAGTGTTAGCTCCGTAAACGTCGTTGATGTTGCGTGCCGCTTGTGCCGCGTTGCTGCCACGACGGTACTCATATTCCATAATTACTCGAATTTTTAACGTATCCATGATGACGAAAAAGATTGAAATGCGATGAAAATGTAACACTAATCAATAAACAAATGACTACTTTTGGAAAAAAAAACCATGTTTTTAAAATAAAATTAATTTGAAATTAGAATTCTTACCCAAACAAAAATTATTTTGATTTGAAATGGCCAGTACTGCAAAACGGCAATTTCATAGGTAAAGACCTAATATAATACTGCCATCTAGTATAATTATTAGGGATGGGCCGAAATTCGGTTCATATTCGGTTCAACCGAATTTCGGCAGCTTGAACCGAACTTTCGACCGAAATTCGGTTCAGATGTCGAACATTCGGCACAAGAAAAATAATACCTACTTGCACTATTTTGACTGAAATTTAATAGAATTAGAGTATAGTATTACTTTAAAATAAAATTATGTCTTTTACTCACTCATGGTACTTTACTTTAGTTAGGAACATTGTAAATGTAATCCTTAAATTAAATCAGTTCTTATTATTCTTAAAATTCTCTGCCTAATTAATTATACGTACTATTACAAAAAGGAAATGAGCTTAGTGTTCTTCTAACAAACATCTGAATACAATTCGTAGATTGAAAAAAAATCCACATTTTTGACTCACAAACTAAACATTAATTTACATCAAGTATTTTTTATTACAATTAACGAAGTTCGGATTCGGTTCAAACCACATTCGGCCCATCTCTGATAATTATTTGAATTTATTTGAAATTGGCCTAAACGTCTTCCTATTCAATTCAGCGGCATCATTTTAGTCCCCATATTCCTTCTGATCTTTACCCAATATCTTAGGCTAAGATCTATAAACGTTACACAGGTGCTCATCTCTTTCTTGCACTTTTAGTTTGGCAGTTGAACGACAGTCACAGGAATGTCGCTTCGCTAAAATACATCCCAAGTAACGTTAACATGCAGGTCTCAGACTCAAAACCACGGCCATTTTTAAAGGCAAATAAGCAACTCAAGTCTCAGTTTGGACACAGTCTCTAAATAAAGATGACATAGCAACAACTAAGAAGTCATGCATATAGTCTTAGGCTATTCTTAGCGACGAAGCTTGTCAAAACCCGTTTCCATATCTATCTACCTCATAAACTTAAGTAGATTAGCATGCACACCGGTATTTCAACCGCTTTTTACTCGCAACACAAAGAAATGTCGCTTGTTTGAATAATAAGTGCATGTTCGTAAAAAAAGCTTTTTCTACGTGAGTATCATGCTTAAGTTAGTTGCGATGTGCCAAACTGTTCTAGATTGTTTCAATACAGTGCGCAGTGGTCTTCTTGTGTGCGCTGTTGAATTATGTTATAGAATAGGTAGTGATAGTACTTTTTTTTGAGGGTGCGAAATAATTGAAATCAAAATCAAATTAGGCTGAGCGTCAGCTCTTTTTGAACGTCAAAATTACATAAGACAGTCCCCCAAAACGCCCGCCCTTCACCACTTCCTAGTGCTTTAGCTGGGAAGAAGAAGTGGCGCAACAAACTCCCCAGCAGCACAGCTGTCTGTTAAGTTAGGGGAACTTGATTGTATACAATAGTAGGTAATTAACATGACGAATCACAACAAAACATTAAATTTGCCATATTTCAGCTAGCACACGCCAATATACCTACCATCAAAACATTGAAAACAATAGGTACTCAAGTAAATAGTATAAATATTAAAAATAAAACGTAAACAGAACTTACAATCTAAATAAAAGCCTCCAGGCATAAAGGGCATGCCCGCTTACATTATGCAATTCTGCATTATGTAAATATAGCTATAACTTGAAGTAATAAAAGTTAAACTAGGACCTTTGGACTAAAATTAATAAAACTTAATACAATTAACAATAACAAAACCAAGGTCAGCAAGACGACCAGTCACCACGAGCAGCACCCGTTCACGAGCATAACGCAAAGATCAGCCATTACCCCCCTCGGCATATTTCAGGGAAGGAGGCAACCCGAACCCCGACGCTACCGCAAGCAGTGACATCTAAGGGAGCGTGACGAGCTTGCTGCCGGTTGCACTGGCAAGAATAATATGAACTATCGAGGTCGCTAGCTAAATATTGTATTACTACTAATTAAAAAAACATTGTAATGAGTAGATTAAGTCATCAAATAACTTCTCCCGCTCTGGGTGGAGCAGGAGGGCATTATTAGAAAAAGAAAAAAAAAGAAAAAAATATCGAGCAAAGCTCGGTCATCCAGATATTTATATTATATATTAGGAAGTATGATTTTTTCCATCTCTTTACTAGTCTTTTAAAGAAACGATTGACAATCATATGTCCTTGCACGACATTCTACATCCATAGCTAATCTTCGAAGACCTTCAATAGCAGTAGTTGCTTCATTAATATCTAACATCAATTGTTTATCGAACAGACCTGCCATTTACGACTCTCGATTGGCATAAGAAGGCATTAACTTGTCTTATTCTACACTTATGTTTTATCTTAGTCCTCATAAATTCTTGTTGCCAATACATGTAGTTAATCCACAAATATATTGTTTTTATCAGTTTTCACCGTGTTTGGCGGTGGCCGGTTTATGTTAGGCGGTCTATTTGATGTTATGTCTAATTGATTTTTTAAGTGATAGATATTTGCTGGTACTCAATTCATCATCAGCATTTGTCTCAATTTATTGGACTTTGGCGGGCGTTTTTGCTGGACGGTCTTATGTTTTGACGCTCAAAAAGTGCTGATTCTCAGCCTAATTTGAATAAATGACTTTTGATAATTTTAGATTTTTCACGATGCCAAGAACAATATCATAAGTTCATTTCTATTACTTTAGGTGCAGTTAGAAATAATCTTTTGTATTTCTTTGCATATTTACTTGGCATGTTGTGATTGTTACTAGACTGCAAGTAGAAGATAGTAGGTATAGTAGGCTACAATTGTAACTTAAAAGAAGAAAGAAAGTATTGCTGTAGAAATTATTCATTCATGTAATTACCTACATGAATCAATAATTTCTAAACATTCTTAAGGACTTATGCATGAATAAATCACTTGACTGGGACTTTCCCCTGACCCAGTGTATTGGCTTTTCCTTCTAAGTTTGATTTCAGTTTAAGTTAGAACAGTGGGACAATCCCCGTAGGTATTTTTAAGAATGTTTGCATTATAATCTCAGTGAGACTGAAAAAATATCATTTTTGACATTGATTTTGGCTGATAATGACATCGAAATGGGTTCTAATAACACGAAAGCACTGAAGCATATTTATATTAGTAATTACTAGAATCATTACTAAAACTTAATTTGATGGGACAGCCTATAGCAGGCCATAGGCGTCTCCAATTGCTGGCCAGTAGATTCTCGGCAACTCTCATCCAGTTCCTACTAGCCACCCGAAGATTGTCCCTCCACCTAGCATGAGGTCGTCCTACCTTACATTTTCCGATTCGTGGTCTCTGCTCAAGAATACGTCTACCACAACGGTCATCGGTTTTACGGCTAATTTCGGCCAGCTCATTGCCACTTCAGCTTGCTTCTTCTGTGATCTATGTCGGCTATTTGGTCAAGATCACTTCATTTGACCAATAGTTTAGTTAAAATTCAAAATGGTTTCGAAGCATTAAACTGTCGCAAATAGGTACCTGTTAAAATCCTACTGTCATAAGGAAAATTTACAGTTTTATCGGTACAAATGGAGTGTAGTTTAAGTACCTATTTTGTTTTGTTCATTAATACCTCTGTCTATTTGCCTCATTTATTTGTAACAGTATTTATATTGCAAAAAATCCTATGGCGTAAGTGATGTGATGTGATGCGTTTTGTGGTTTTTCATCAAGGGGTTCAAGGTGACTCTAGGTATGGGTGGTATTGATGTGCAAAGCTAAAATAATGACAAGATTTTAATGAAAAATGCTAAATTAAATGAATATAAATATTTTGGAAGGATAAGTTTGCGCCATGCTAAGGATGTATTCCGGCCTAAATAAATAATACGATTCAAATCAGGCCTAAATAAACATATTTGGAATTGTAGCTACTTAATTCAAATAAAAAATTGTGTCAGCACAATCAATTCCTGGACACAGACTGAGATGACTGCGTCAGTGAGCGGAGAGTGCGTAGTGAAATTTTAGGACATGCATATTTGAATTTTTTGCCATCGATACGTTAGGAAAAAGAACTTACAAGTACATACGTTGACATTGTTTTGTTTGACCTTCATGATCATTATTTAAGCCGAAACACGTCCACTGTTGGACAACGGCTTCGCCCAAACACCGCCACTTCGCCCGGTTCGATGCTTCTCGCATCCAGCGGATTCCTGCGGCCTTCAAAAAGTCATCGGTACATCTTATGGGTCATTCAAAGCTACGTCTTTCAATACGTCGTCGCCACTCCAGAAGCCTTCGGCTCATCGGCTATCTCTTCCCGGTCCCAATTAAGTTCGGCAATACTTCGTGCTATGTCGGTTACCTTGGTTCTCATCTTTTCATTCCTGATTCCATCGCAGGGAAACGTTAAGGATACATAATCAGCCTATAACATTCCCTTTGCTGGGACACAGGCCTCCTCTCTGTGTGTGGGCCGTAATCCACCACGCAGGCCCAGTGCGGGATGGTAGATGTCACACATCTTCGAATTTTTGGATCTAGGACATTCCGGTTTCCTCACGATGTTTTCCTTCACCGTTTTGAGAGCAGTGGTGACGAAATAATTTACACAAAGTGAAGTGTCTGCTTGGGTTCGAACGCACGACCTACAAACTCGTATGTCGCGGCCGTTACCACTGGACCACCCTCAGATCATAGAAAGAAAATGATCTGAGGGGCCACCACTGCTCCGTTACCAATGCAACAGTAACTTCTTCTCTTCATTGCCCTTTGGGTGACTTTCGGCGTTCTTATGATGCTATCTTTAGCTTGGTTTTACATTATTTACCCCAAAAGCTTTAAACTATTTTGCCAAGTTGAAAGTCATTTATCATTCATAATAATAATATTCATCCTGCTAGGGAGACATGTAATTGGAAACCCGAAAAGGGGTTCTACCAGCATCATAATTGCGTAACACACGATCAATCACAATATTAAATGAATCATTTTGCAGAATACTGCTAATCCATTGCGTCATATGTTCGAAAAAAATGTATGCTTAACAACGTACATAACGCAAGGAATGTTGTTGAACTGTCAAAATGAAAGCTTTTCCTACTGTTGGTAGGTTACGCAATTACCGCTGGAGTCATGTTATTGGAAGCTCGAACGGGGGTTATACCAGTCAATTGCATTGTGATTTATAATAATTCTAAGAATTTAGATTCCTCTTTTACCTGTTTACTTAGCAGCCAGATGTTTACCTACCTACAATATTGTAGAGCTCATCTTCCGGTCCATAGACATGCTACTTGGGGTCGACACAATATTTCCAAACTAGTATGGTATTGAATTTAACATATCATAAAATCACGCCTAGTTTACCCAAAGGATTAGGCAGAGGTGTGACAAAAGTCTCAGAATCGACCTATTTTGGACTTCCTTTAAGTTTCTTAGTGATAACATGGGGTTAGTAAGTAATGAACACAGTGAAAGATTTAATTAAGAAATTACAGAGTCAATAAATAAATATGAAGCGTTATCAGGGTCGATCGGAGCCAGCCATGCTTGCAGACTACTGTTGGAGCCTTCAGAGGGATAACTACTGACTATCAAAGGAAAACAATTTTTTTTTTAAATGTAGCACCACAATTTATGTTGCTACTTCATAAAATTTTAAGCAAAATCAAAATATGCGTTTCACTATTAAACTTGTGATATAACAATTTTATTTTTAAATATTTCAAATAGTTTTAATGTGGCGAATTATAATTACGTACTGTGATCCCAGTGGTTTATTTTAATTTTATTTTATTGCATAGTGTTATTAGTCGATTTAGTCGTTACCAAATCGACCAATAACACTATGCAACAAACTTCATTCGCGATACTTAGATTTATTGTGTTAAAAAAATATATGGAGACGTGACAATTAACTTAAATGACGTCTCGATATATTGATTAATTGAATTAAGCATAAAATAAACAAGATGAGGAATTGATGATGACGATTATGTAAAGAATAATTATTATGAGCTGACGAATGATGATCATCTTAATAAAATGTTCCACTGTATAGTAGACAGAGTAGAAACTACCTAGTTAGTTGATTTGGTTGTTTAGTATAATCATTTTAATAGTAATCAAAGCAGATATTGCTTGATACGTAATGGTGTGTAAGCAGGTGTGCCGAATTTTCATGAATACCATGACTTGCAACTTACTGATCCTATGACTTAATACTTCATAGTAAGTCCGGTATATTTCTAAAATCTAATCGAATCATCAGTTAAAGTTGTTAGAATCTTATATCAGTTCACCATGACTGTATTGTATATGTATACTGCATGCGATTCGCACTACGCACCCATGTTTTATCAGTGTTCTACTTTACGCCAATTACTGTATTTTTTTTTTGTGGTTAGCTAATCAATTTCGTGCAATTACATAGTTCATTATTATTTTATCCATTTGTGATAACGTTATCGATGAGCACCGCACCTTTCTCAATAATCGCCTGTATTTTAGATAACCTTGCTGAAAAGGTGTGGCTATATATTTTATTGGAATTGTTTCAGATTTGATATCTCCCGCCTGTGATTAGTTAATGATTGTCACTTTGTCGCTAATAGGTATTTTTCCTCGTGCTGCAGTTATAATTGAATAGTTTTTTGCAACATTAGTGTCATCGCGATAGCCTGAATGCATTTAATGTGTTTGATTTTTGATAATGTGATTGCGTACCACTTCCTACTTCAAACGGTAGACTCGTCATCTGTTGTAACTAAGGAGGGTTTAATCTATATTTTGTGTCTGTTTGCAATTTTTTTTTTTACAAATAAATAAATTTCTGGGTTTCTGGGAGCTACAGCTAACCCGACCGCCGATTGTTACCACCAATAAGGAATGCAATAAAGATTTGAAAATTTAACCATGTGCTATCCAATAGGCCAATTAAAGAAGAAGAAGTCCTTAGATAGACTGCAAGCAATTTTATGTCAAAGCAAACAATTAGGTGCCAACACCTACCTATCAGTTATAGGGAACGACCATAGGGTCCACATCAGAGACCTTAATAATAAGCGTACAAGTGTACAACGGATTCTTTGAATCAATACTGTTTATTTTCCTTCATAAAAAATAGGGTTTGAAATGATGAAGATATCCAAGAACCTCTTTGAAGTGGGTGGTAATGAATTAGTAATAAAATAAACATTACGTGGTGATGCGCGTAATTAATCCTGGCAGCCTAAAATATATGTAAAAACTTATTAATAGAAAGAAAATATACCGATCAAACGAACGAACTTTTAGTAACTATAGACACAAGAAAGAATACTGTGGAAAGTCCTCCCGTCGCACGTCTAATTAGCAGACACAATAGAAATTCTATTGTTATCGGAACACATGGTGTACACTTGACACACGAAATAGTGAATATGTATAATCTTAATCATCTATGGGACAGCAATGTTTGGAATAGTCCGGAGGTAAGAATTAATATGAAGAAACTGCAGATGACGATGCTAACAAAAGCATAGAGTCAGATGTTGATAAAATCATGAACTATAATAATAAAGCCTTTGCATTCATCCAATAACACAATCCTAGATGACAGGTTTCTCATAACATGGGCAAGCGAAAAAATTGACTTGACACAATTCCAACCAAAATTAAAACACTCATTTACGGAGCGATAAACTTGAAGGTGAAAAACACAAAAGAGTTAAAAGTTATCGAGTCCTTATCATTTTGTTGAGCTCGTAAAAAGACTTATTGGCTGTTACGGCGACTACTTAAAGGCTGTTAATCACCATATTATTTATAGTGATGACATAATCACGCTTAAAGATGATGACTTTTATGAATCTTGAGCTGACAGTGAGTACGATTTGTTTCTGTAGGTATTTGAGTTGATGATTAATGTGTGAGTTTTCGTTTAGAATTTGACTATTTTTTTTTTATTTGCAACTTTAGTGGCATCTAAAGTGACGAGGTTTTTTTGAAACAAGATTATTGTATGTATTTTGTATGATCTAACCTTTTCTTCTGAGACTATATCTGTCTCCTATATTATTTTAATCTCCCGTTTAGTAAGAGATGTTAATCCAGGCATTCATTATAGTTTTTTCTAAGACTGTTATGGATTCGGAAAAATTGCTTGATTTCTTAATCAATGTGGTTCTGATTGTAAAAATTTCCAATTTCGTTATTCATTATTGTAAAAATAGTCATGGAAGAAGTGTTTTCAAGGCTTATTCCCAAGAGCTCCAAATCCATTGTTCTCTAAACAATTTCATTCCATACATTGATTCCGAAGAGCTCCATAATTTGATTAGTTAAAATAATAAAATTGTTCCCAGCAGCTCCAAACTAAATTGTGTTAGGTCAACAATACACAAATTGCAAGTCAGGTTAGTTACACCACTTATAACTCAAGAACGGCTGAACCAATTATTATAATCTTTGATTTTTTGGATTCGTCTCCGCTCCGAATAGCAGAATAACAATTAAAACATGGGAAAAATCCACGAAAAAAGAGAGAACAGTTCATTTTTTTATGCATTTTTCGTGTCAGCTAGTAAACGCTCGAAGTACCTACCAGGTTGTCATAACTCGGTAGGAGTTCACCTAACATAGGTATGTCAGCTAGAAAACGCTTTATGCCTTCGAAGTACCAGGTTGTTATAACTCGGTAGGAGTACACCTAACAGCATTGCCATACAACGTGGCAATGCTGCCAGCCTTTTGAGCACTTTTCCCGTTGAGTGTGTTATGAGAACCTGGTACTTCGAGCGCTTAAAGTGTTTTCTAGCTGACATGAAAAATGTATGACGAAATGTACTGTACTGTCCTCTTTTTTTACACGCTTTATATTAGCTTCACTTGTATGTTTGTTTGTTTGTATGTTTGTATGTAACCGACTCCTTTGAGCGCGATTTTGACCCACTTTAAACGGTCAGATTTCATTGAAACTATGTAAACTTGTCGAGGACCGATGACAATTCAATAATTTAAAAAAAAAAATGAGAAAAAAAACACGTTTTTGTAGTTAGCAGAACTAAAACATAGAAAATAAAGAATAGTTTAAAAAACTAAAAAACACGCTTTAAAAACCAAACTAAAAAAGGAGAAAATAATTTAATTCAATTAAAAAGCGTGGGGTGCTTGACATTAATTGATTATAAAAATACCTCAAAAAGCACCCCACGCTTTTTAATTGAATTCAAATATTTTCTCCTTTTTTAGTTTGGTTTTTAAAGCGTGTTTTTTAGTTTTTTAAACTATTATTTTTCGTGTATATTTCCCATGTTTGATTATGAATTTGCTTATACATGTATCAATTGCAAGGGGGCAAGGTCGACTATCCTATTTTCCTATTGTAGATGGACAGCGCGGTAGGGGACGGGTTGGGGATGGGAAGTTCGACACTGTCGGCTTACTTTGTTTGTTTGTTGACTCATAAATTATTTTTATTGTGCAATTAGTACTTTAAATTTTTTGGATCTCATCGGAAAGATTTTATTTAATATTAGGTCTTTACCTATGAAATTGCCGTTTTGCAGTACTGGCCATTTCAAATCAAAATAATTTTTGTTTGGGTAAGAATTCTAATTTCAAATTAATTTTATTTTAAAAACATGGATTTTTTTTTCCAAAAGTAGTCATTTGTTTATTGATTAGTGTTACATTTTCATCGCATTTCAATCTTTTTCGTCATCATGGATACGTTAAAAATTCGAGTAATTATGGAATATGAGTACCGTCGTGGCAGCAACGCGGCACAAGCGGCACGCAACATCAACGACGTTTACGGAGCTAACACTACAAACCAACGCACCACCTGTTATTGGTTTGCTCGCTTCCGTTCTGGAAATTTCGACCTGAAAAATGAACCTCGCGGTCGTCCGAAGACTTTGGTCGACAATGACGAATTAAAG
Organism: Antitype chi; assembly: GCA_947359405.1. Lineage (NCBI taxonomy): Eukaryota > Metazoa > Arthropoda > Insecta > Lepidoptera > Noctuidae > Antitype > Antitype chi. The sequence continues at coordinate 2,175,571 of OX375809.1, read as the reverse complement.
GCGATTGTGGAAGCTGATGATACACAATCTACGGCTGAATTAGCAGCAGCTTTCGACGTTAGCGTCAAAACAATATTGGTCCATTTGCGTCAAATTGGCAAGGTAAAAAAGCTTGACAAATGGGTGCCCCACGAACTCAATGATCGTCAGCGCGAAGTACGCGTCGAGACGTGCCTTGCACTGCTCAACAGACACACAAATGAAGGAATTTTGAACCGCATTGTTACCTGCGATGAAAAATGGATTCTGTTTGATAACCGCAAGCGCTCAGCAAGTTGGTTGGATCCTGGTTCAGCACCTAAACAGGGCATCCTAAACGAAAACTTACCCCTAGAAAAGTGATGGTCACTGTTTGGTGGTCTAGCGCCGGTGTGATTCATCACAGCTTCTTACCAAACGGGGTGAGCATTACTGCAGATGTGTACTGTGAAGAACTGAACACAATGATGGAGAAGCTGGCACATCTCCAACCAGCATTGGTCAATCGCTCGTCTCCGCTGCTCCTGCACGACAACGCGCGACCTCATACTGCACAGCAGACGGTCTACAAGTTGCAAGAACTGGGGTTGGAAGCTCTCACGCGCCATCCGCCCTACTCACCAGACCTTGCGCCTACAGACTACTACTTTTTCCAGAATTTGGATAACTTCTTGGCGGGAAAAAAATTCAATACCCGAGAGGCAGTACAAAATGCCTTTGAAGAATTTGTTGCCTCCCGTCCAGCTGATTTCTTTAAGAAGGGCATCAATAAACTGCCACTGCGATGGCAAAGATGCATTGATTGCATGGGTGATTACTTCGATTAATACAAATAAAAAATACATGAAAAAAATTCGTTTAAATTTTTTCATACAAAACGGCAATTTCATAGGTAAAGACCTATTATTATTATATGACTTTTTTTAACTTGAGCTATAATAAGTAGCTTCTTATTTTTGCTAAAATATTTGTACAAATAGTAACTCCAAGTAACAATAAACCAATGTTCTACATTTGACAATTGATCCAAATAGTGAAGATGATTTATTTATTTAGTTATTATTAAGTCGCCAAACTATCTTATATTTCGCAATAGCAGCCACTTGGACTTTGCTTTTTGTGTCACTATCAATCAGAATCTTAATTATTTTGCAGCATAATCCGCCTATAATGTTCCCACTGCTGGGACACAGGCTTCATCTCCGTGAGTGGGAGTGGGCCATAATCCACTATGCGGGCTCAGCGCGGGTATGTCACGTCTTCGTATTTTTGGTTCAGTACAATTGGGGTACGTTTTGACCTAGATGTTGGAACAAATAGAGTCAGAAAATGCCTATGTATAATATTATAATATTCATTTATTCTTCCTCTAAAAGTAAGTCAAGGGTTTCAAAGGGAAAAGATAGATCTATCCTGTTTACTTTGCAGACAAAAATTCCGGAACTATTTTTATTGTCTGTTAAACACATTTACAATGTTCATGATGTGATTTTCCTAAACAATATAAGTAGATCTATTTTATAGTGCCATTGTTGTACGTGTATGGAAATAAATATTAATATTTACATATTACGCAGCTATATTGTGAAATCCTGTCAGGATCCGTTGAATCCAAAGACTATATATATAATACTCTATGGTTGAATCATTTGACATAAAGCATTCTACGGTTATATGGGGGAAAACCGGATTTCTTGCGCAAAGGTAATGTTTGGGCTTTTGATGGAATGAATTAAATGGAATTAATTTCCCTGACTTCTATCTAATCTTACTAGCCTGTATTGTCCCACTGGGTCAAAGCCATCCCTTTCCATTTTCCCCACGATTCTTTATTTTGCTAGTCTTTTTTTTACGGTACCTAGCCACAATCCCCTCGTAAAAACTTATTCATTCAGTATTTATTTTGGAACCTTGAAAACGTCCTCTAAATTAGAACAAGTCGACAAGAACGTACTTCTAAGCTGTTATCGATAAAGATAAAATAGTGTAGTACATATTGCCCTACCTATTGGGAAACTGAATTACCGAGTGCCGATGTCGGCGACGTTGAAGGTAAGCTTATCGATGTCTCTTCAAGATAATGTAACTCAGATAATTTTCTGACTACTATTTCGCACAAGTTGGGATGCATCAGCATGACTGTGGCCTGATTTCGTTAAGCTGGATGAAAGAAGATGGATCTGGCCAAGGATTTGGAGATTTCCAGTGCTGCTGTATGCAGGCCAATGTCTGAAAATTTTTTCATTAAATCAAAAAAATTTCATTACGCAGCATTAGTAGTAATGGTATTTAAGTACTAACAATAGGTTTTCTAAGTTTTTATATACTAACCTTTGGATCTAGTTGTCCCAAAATAAATAAATTTGAATTTGAATTAATCCACAATCTATTAAATACCTAACAGGAAAAATGTTTTGTGTGAAAATGTGTAGGTACATAACAGGAAAGCATGGCACCATTAAATTAGCTTTAGTTTTTATTTTACACTTTTTAGATATGGTTTCATTTTTAGAAAATTTCAAACAAAAAAAACCGGGCAAAGCTCGGTCATCCAGATATTTTTATTTATGTCTGAAATCGCCAACTTGTGCCAACCATCTTGAGCAAGTCTGGTGATCGATAATCATGGCTTCTCAGTAGTAGAATATGCTTTGCCCTGCAGTGGGATAAATAGGCTGGTATAACAAGAAACAAAGACTTTCTTGCATGGTCATCACAAATCAAATCCTGTACCTTCAATGACTAGCCTTTTAGGAATGAACTATCGGAAATGAATCACCTAAATTCTCATTGGCATTTAAACATGTTTAAGATTTTTGTTGCGATAAGTTTCCTCACAATAACCACACAACTAATTTATGCATTTTCGTGAGTGTTCGTGAAGGTGGCATGAATTTTACATATCACGCGATATATCATAATAATAACATAATACAATATCACGCTTGTATTTACTCGAAGGGTAAGTAGAGGTGTACTTACTTATATTATAATTTACCCACATTTCGCCCGTAATGTTCATCATTTCAGCCGAAAGACGCCAACTGCTGGACATAGGCTTGCCCAGGCTCCTCCACTTCGAGCGGTCTTGTGCTTCCCACATCCAGCGGATTCCTGCGGCCTTCACAAGGTCATCGGTCCACCTTGTGGGAGGCCTTCCCACTCTACGTCTTCCGGTACACGGTCGCCATTCCAGAACATTTCGGCCCCATCGGCCGCCTGTTCTGCGAGCAATGTGCCCTGCCCACTGCTACTTAAGTTTAGCGATTCTTCGGGCTATGTCGGTTGCCTTGGTTCTCCTGTGGATCTCTTCATCCCTAATTCGATCACGTAGGGAAACTCCGAGCATAGCCCTCTCCATTGCCCTTTGGGTGACTTTAAGCCTTCTGTTAAGGTCATGGTGAGCGACCACGTTTCTGTGCCATAGGTCATCACTGGCAACACACACTGGTCAAAGACTTTCGTCTTGAGACACTGCGTCAATGTTCAAGTTCTATGTAATAGGGGGAAGCTCATTGCCATCATCAACCGGGCACAAATCTAGACTTCGGGCTGCTACTGAGAAATTTCAAGATGGAAAAATCCAATATTAACCAATAGACCTAAGAATCGAACTCAGGACCTCATGGTCAGCGCGGTATCGCTTGTGTCCACTAGATCAACGAGGTAGCCTACCAGCGGCTAGCAGCGAGGCGGTTTACGTACATTTAGAGAAATTCCAACTACTTTGTGAATTTCTGTGCATACTTCATGCCGGGCGATTGCTACTCGATTCATTAAAATATTTAGCATGATGCGCAAGACCATTTCATGATTCAAAACTGGAAATCGACATTGTCGTTGGCCATAAAGTTTCAGAAAAAAAGAAAGCCAAATGAAAAGAGGTTTCTTTACCTTTCATAGACATTATTTTGAACGGTTGTCATACAACAAACGGCGCGGTGTCGGAGGGTAGCTGCCCTAAAACTGGAACATTGAACTTGGATTGATTTTGGTTATTCTTGAACACCAAATTATTATTAAGTATCTATGTCTGTTTCTCAAATCAATCCAGCAACTAAGTTTAATGTAAACAGGATAAAAGTTATAATTACAAGTGTTGTTTTTTTTTTGGATTAACTTGTGTGTTAAATGGTTACCTTTATGAAGATTATGTCATTTTCAATTACCTTAAAACAGTAATTAATTTGAAATATCAATATTATAAATACTGATAATACTCTTAATATTCTTTTCCTAATATTGGAAATAGGTGTAGTGTTATTGCCATAGTGAAACAGCTAAATATACGCAACGTAATGAATATATAAGGCCAACTAACCGCAAAACCCCACATTATACCACAAAATGTCAGTACGCATGGCTTTAATACACATAATTGCTTCTAGACGGGTAGCCTCGCAGCCTGCGCTGGCGCAGACGGACCGGGGGGAGACGCGGGGAAGTGCGGGCGCAGGGGGAAGCTGTGAGTAACACGGAACCTGTCAAACCTGCAGCCGAAGATGCCGAGATCCCCTCTGCCTCTCTCGCGAAATGCCTTCTTACAAACCCACTCACAAGCAACTTTAAACCCTGTTCTTTAGGACAAATAATTCATTGTTGTTTGTCACAAAAGTGCGGTATTAGAGAATACCTTCTATTCCTTATACAACCGCTTTTCAACTAAAAAAGGTTTATATATTCATTTCAATAATGAAACCACGCTATTGCTGTTTGACATAAGGATTGTATTGCTTTGCAGTTTAAGTAAATTTTATGCAAACAAAACTAAACGTTATCGCAAAGGTGTACGGTTGATGTTTGCCAAACGTCTTATGGTAATTTATGTCTTTTAAAGTATATAGACGGGTAATGCACAAGACATGTTTAAGTTTGGAGTTTCTCAGAATTGTAAAATGCTGTCGTTAGGCTGAACAGTGTTCTTTCATCTTTTTTTGTTAAGGAAATTAAGTTGTCTTGATTTGAAAGCAATAAAAACTAGTTGGTGTTTATTAACGATCGATGCTTTAATAATTTCAGATCTCGGTGTGTTTAATACCTGTTTTTATATTGTCATCTGATCTGTTGTAGAACAAGATGATGTAACAGACTTTCAAATCAAAAAAACTTGCAGGTGAAGTTTTTATTAGCACCCGGCTGTTTTTTGTTAGACCCAAATAAAAGATGAAAAAGGTACCTACATGTAAAAATTGCAAATTAACTCTATTTACATAAAATCGTAGTGAAACCTCTAAAATTACCCGTTCTGCCGAACAAGTAGTAGGTACCTAACTCGTTTTCACGAGGTCCATTGTAGACACTTTAAAATGTTCTCTTCAAACTAAACAAGTACAAAGTTAATCGGAGATTACATATTTTCGACAGTTATTTCTTTAAAATTCCAACAGCGAAAGCTTTTAGTTCAAACTTTACTAATCGACTTAGCTCGTTGTGTTCACGACTTGGTACGCGCATTGCATTTTTACGACCAAAGTCCGGTCCCACGGGCCGTATTAAAAAATGACCACAAAAAATGGTCGACGAAAAAACCAGTATGACCATCCATCCACGTCGGATTAGTAACTGGCCTATTATTGGGTTGTTTACCCTATACCTAGCAACGTTTGTTTTCTATTATAAAGATTTGACACCTTGCAATTTTAAAAATAGAAAATGTTTTTGGCACGAAGGAGTAAATACCTAATATGTACATAGGTACTTGATTTTTGTATTTGAGTAAGTATATTTTCTAGGGTCGGATCTTTATGAATTATTCTTCTTTTAAAAATAAAAAAGAAACCATGTAATGTGAACATGTTTACGAGTTTATACAGAAAAAGTTTTTATTCAGTGCGCAAACTGTAACCACGAATTCAGCATATCATTCTAGACTCCCCGGCGCAAAAAAATTCGTCGGTTATACACAAAAAAAATCAGCTGTTCCATACATTTTTACCGCGTAGGTTGCACTTTTCTATGAAACAGCTGTTTTTTTTTGTGTATAACCGACGAATTTTTTTTTCGCTTGGGAGTCATTGATAATATTTATATGCTGAATTCATGGTTACAGTTTGCGCACTGAATGAAACTTTTCCTGTATAACAAAACGTGAAGCAAAAACATCGTAACCCTTTTTACGAAAATTAGGCGGATTGAGGAGTATGAAATTTGGCACAGATTTTGTAGAGAAGGAGTGCAGAAAGCAGAGTATGATTTTTTTAATTATGGTCGAATTTCGGCCAGTGGGCGACCACTAGTAGGTACTTATAGATAGCTCATCTCACAGAAAGGCGTCCCAGCAGTGGACACGTTATTGGCTGATTATGCGTAACTATGTGTATGCTGTATGGTTAGGCTGGCTGCTGCTTGCCAGATGCTTGCTTGACGGATCAAGAATTGGCGTTTGGGAGGGGCTGAGGTTAGGTTCTATTCGTATGCTGTATAGTTAGACTGGGTGCAGCTTTCCAGGCTATCGTCACCATCCACCAGGCTGCGGGATCCTAAATTTTTATCATTATCAATTTGTTCTTAATTCTTTGACATACATAATAACAGTAATTTCCACCTGCCAGCGTCCTCCTACCCTTCTTCCGATTAATTAACGGTCAAAGAGCTTTTTTACCTAAACTCCAACGAAAAACACGTTCTCAGTTTTCATCTGCAAAAAGGTATTAACATCTGAAGCTGACTAAGGAACGCAGCAGGACAATGGACCATAAACGTGCCTTCAAAATGTAGAATGTAAAGTACTGTTGATGATTAATAAGTTGCTTACAAGTATTGGTTTGTGGTCAACGGCCAGGGACCACCGGGAATAACCCAACTTTGTAGGGCTGCCTGGCTTTACTTAATAATTTATCTGCTATTGCGTTTCAGTAAAGAATGTTCTCGGAAAAAGTGTGACGTGCGTTGTCAACGTTGAAAATGTAAACAAATGTCTTAGAAAACGTACCTGTGGATGGCAATTTGTAGGGCCACTTACAAATTGAGTGCTTTGATTTTTTTAAACCCGATGTTCTAATTTCAAATCGCCTATAATGAGATTAAAAATATAATAAATAAATCAGCCGGTGCTGTCGGTTGTTCCACTAGAGGTCAAAGGCCTCCCATTCCTTTTTTCCACTCAACACAAACCCTGCGCCAATCTGGACCAATACCGTCTATGTGTAAGCGTCAAGATCGTCCCGCCAACTACGGCCTACGCCTGACTCCTTAGTCTGCCGCGATGTCGTAGAGATTGAGATTCCATAACCTCAATTATCGTCTATATTTTTTCAATTAAGTAGGTACAGTTTATTAACTAATGTTATCTATATAAATAAAAAGAAAAGTCCTGACTGACTGACTGACTCATCAACATCCAGCCCAAACACTTGAACCTAGGAAGCTGAAATTTTGCACAGAGGTTCCCTTTATAATGTAGACAAGAAATAAGGATGGACTAAACATGGATGAAGTAGTGAATTTCTTAGTTAATTATGTAATCGCTGTCTCATGCATATCAGAAGTTAGGTAGCTGTCACTAATGTCAACTGTCAGTTCACCACGAATGGAAGTGCAGCGAGCGTGTACGTATGATTGGTGGGGTGATGACCCAGTCTAGTGATATAATCAAATTAAATACAGGATTAACAGGATTCTACTGATAATATGGCATGAATTGGCATGGCTGTGTCCAATCAAAAGTCGCTTTGTCCATGGACAGTTCACGTGAACATTGGTGACCCATCACACACACTGAAGTTCGGTCTCTGTCAACTATCTACTCAATTAATGCTTATTTCGTTAGCGCTTACTCGTAATAGTTATAAATAAAATGACATTATACAACAGGTTCATTGACTTTAGCCATTTGACGGCTGATTACTGGTTTGTGCAAGTTTTTGTTAAATATTCTATACTTGTGATTAGACCACGCCCAGTCCAACCGGGCTGACAAACGCTCTCGACAAAGTTTTGTCGAACATGACCAATACGCCCAAGCAGCACAAATAGCTGTATAGCCACTGGACAACAGAATTTTTGAAAACTCGACGCTGTTATGCTGTTTGTACAAGGGCTGTCTATCCCGCTACACAGCTCCTATAATTCTACATTTGGCCCCAAATTAACCAGCGCTGAGAATTATAGTAGCTTGTTAAAAGCATTCCAGAGCATTGTAAGAGATGTACATGGGCTGCACAATAGCTTAGACAGCTGTCAATAGGCCACTATCCAGCTCCTTTAATTCTCTTAGACAGCCACTAGATGGTGTATGGTTTCCTTACGGCGATTAATAAATCTACAAAGAAATAGCAACAAAAGACTATTTGTGCAGTGCAAGTGTTATGTCAAACTCTAATCTGTGGGCAAATATTTAATTTCCAATTTAAGGTAAGTAATTTTTCACGTTTCTTTGTATCTCTATCGCTAAATTGTACTGCGGGTGCCAGTTTACTGTTAATATATATAGGTGTTATTATCAAATATTACACGCGCCACAGAAATAATATGGTTTTACTAAAAATATTATTCAAAATAAATACGGTGAACGAATTATTCATGGATTTTTACAAAAAAATAACATTTTATGAGCATTCATATCTATTTGTAGCTAAAAAATAATGTATTTTTACTTTAATAGCTTTGAAATATCATGAAAATTTTACAGATATCAGTAATTTTTTTCATATATAATCGGCTTGTTTACATTAAAATGGCGTTAATTTGTTATCCAGCAATCATTCTAACTAAATTCTCTTGAAACTCTCTTTTCTGTGCAATGGCCATATTTAATTCTATTGATCAGCTGAGAACTTTACGCTAGCTGTACAATGGTTTTCAGTTATTCTAACGACTGGTGAAAGCAGCAAAGTGAGAGTATACAACAGCGTCTTAGGGATCTCTAATATTGATAGAAAACTATTTCGGGCATTTCGTACTCAAGTAGCTTAGGTACTTCACTTGATTTTGTGATCCTACTTATTCTTGCCTGTTATGTCAAATCAGAGAGCCATTACTTGCCATGTTGCTTAGAAATGTATGTTATAAAGTAAGATAAAAAAAACTATAACTTCATTTAACCTAGCTAAGTGAATATTTAGCTAGGTTTAACTTTACGCTCTCCCGGCCGTGTGAAAGAGATGAAGCGAATTTGGACTATCGCTTATTCGCGAATTTGCTTTGTCGTGAAGGATTTGTTAGCGCCATTTAAATTTAACCAATCATATTGATATATATATATTTTATTGAAAGGAGTTTTTCAAACTTGTGTTAGCCAGTTGTTGCCAAATCTTTACCATATTATCTTTATATATTGTGAAATTGTTACCCGTCACGCGCTACGCACCGCACATATTATTATTGTTTCCGATTTTTTTTTTGTGTTGTAAATTGCGAGTCGTACGCACTCTTGCACACTTACACACTTCTGCAATTCAATTATGCGAACGAAGAGAATAACTTAGTTTGTTTTATAATTTATCAATTAATAATAGTGTACATATTTTTTGTGATAGTACCTGTAATAGGTGTAAATATTTTAATACTATAGAGCGTTTTACTTATTGGCACAAATACTAAATCCGCATACTTAATGATCTCTTACTTCTGACGTAGTAGGTAAAGATGCTAATGTTATTGCTAAATAATTGTTCTTGTTTTCAGAAAATAGAAATGCCGTTCAAAAAGTGAAGACAATAGAAAGAGGGGAAGGAAAATTATCTGTCATACCAAGTGCTTGAGAAAAAGGATGGATGGTTGAGATGATATATTAAAAACGTCACTTCGAAATTGATGAAACTAAAATATTCAAAGCATCATACAGATTGGACAAAAATGCAATGCATAGTGAAACGGTCATCCATTGCAACATATAACAATGCAGAAAAAGAACTAAGTGGCATGTTGAACCATAGTGACACGTCAGATTACCCAGATGATGGAGAAATAAAACCAACTAATGGTTTAACATATATAATTACCAAAGCCAAATCAAGAGTATGTGATTAATAAAATAAAACGCAGTAAATGTATACCATTACTTTTATTTTTACTGACCATTCCTTAGCCAACAGCTATAAATTAATAAAACTTTTGAGCGTCACTGACACGGCTTTATTGTTTTGTAACGGCCACACAATATTAAAATTTATCTTCTCATAAAGACGTGGCGCTGAGGGCTTGAAAATGCACATACCTGTTATAAAAGCCCTTGCGGGTGAATCGCAAGTAAAACATCTAATCTTGACTTTTATAATCTCGCTTGTTGATAGAAGGATTCCGTCATTCAATAACTGTTTCATTTCAACTACAATGGTGCCGATTCTCTTGTACACCGAACTAAACTAACTAAACTATCACTAAAATTCCTTACTTTTGGCTATGAGAATCTTAAAGCTATTCTGCAAAAAAAAATCTCTAAACTTAAAAATAATTTTGACACAACTAAAATCGAATTTGACAACCGCGGATCCTGCAGGCTTAGTAGCATGACGGTTTCTATTTCTACTTTACTGTAGAATAGAAATCGCTTGTCTACATTTCTCGGTGAAAAACTGACAACTGTCTACACGGAAACGTCATTTTGTCTTGTCTTCCGTCGACAAAACGCTTCTCTACGGTTGTCGTGCCAAGGTGGTATTTTTTTTCTTTTGGCTTCGCAACGTGGTAGTTGTGTGCCCTATGCAATGATTTTTTTAAGAGCTGAATGAAGCGTGCGCAGGAGGGCAGCCTCGACGTTTTTTATGGAATTTTTCACTTATTGTATGGAAAAAAAAAAAAAATTACCTACATGTTGAGATTATGGGGCATAGGGGTTTCATAAAGGGGGTCGAATTTATCATCATTTTTGCGATAGGACACACCATTTTCGAGATATAAGCAAACGAAAAGAAAATAAAAAAGATACAATACTGTTTTTGCACCTGAATTCGAAGTGTTGGTGTGAATTTTAGTTCATGACCACTAGTTTTATTCCACACTTTTTTAATCGCGATTAAAAATAGTCAGATTTAGTTAGAAAAATTAATACAGTCAAAATTTTTGGTGAAAAACGGCAAACTCAGAATAGCAAAATTACCATCTTCACTAAATTAATAATTCAGTGCAATCTTATTGCTGTCAAACTAAAATATAGTTAAGTTGTGTCACTTTAGTCAATTTCAGAATGGGAAATCGTCGTTTGACAGGATTAAACTAAATTTTGGTGATTTTTAGTTTAGTTTAGAGAATTTTGTGCCAACAGAATCGGCACCATCTTCTAGATAAAGATCAAGATTCTTCGGTTTTCCAACACCATAATAAACACCATAAATCGTTGGGTATTTCAAAAACATTACGGAAAATCGGCCAGAACTCATATTTCGAATTTTTATATAGAGGCAAGCCATCAAAGGTTATATTCAAACCAATGCTCTTAATATTTTCTAAAACGTCTAGCCACTTGTTTAAAACTATAGTTAGCGGATTGATTAGTCCATTGTACCAGTATTCATCAACAGATTCGATTTATTTTAAAGCAATTATGCTAGCTTGTAGAATCGTTCTCGGATCATTTGGTAAAATATCTGGAAATCTCTTATTCACAATTATTAGTAATTCCTTCAGTGCATCTTGAGCAACATTTCTCTTTATTGCCCATTCTTTTATATTTTCTTTAAATAAAATGTTTACCATATAAATATTTTCTCCCTCATGTCTGGTTTGATTCATTACTTTCAGTATTTCTCGTTACAATTATTTTTTAGAAAGGTCACTGACCGAATCCATTAATTGTACGGAACTATGATCATTGGTAACAAAATCTATGTGATTAAGTCGTGTTGCGAGGTTATGACAAAATTGACGTTATCATAGCACTACTAACCTATGTCTACTCTTCAATAATGCTAGAGGCTGTGAAATAGATAATATTTACACTATAAGCTTTGGAATTAAAGTGGAGTAACACTACACTAATTTACAGCTCATGCAGTCTTAAAATGCTTTTAACCAGCTAGTGTTAAGCTCATTGAGGAAGCATTATAATAGAATTTGTGTACTCCATAAAAAAATGCCAATGGCAAAATTTTATTCTCTAATACAGTTCAAAGCTTAGAAACGGTGTGACGTTACCCTGTTATGCAGCTGTTTACAAACTTTGGTCTTCTTAACCAGCTAGTAGCATTATACGTAGCCAAAAGCTGGACAATAGTTCTTTCAAGTTCTACTAAAATGCATTTTGTTGTTTTTTTGTCCATTGTACAGCCATTAGTCAGCTGTGCTGTTTAACAGTGTAGAGATCGCCCCCCATACAGTCCCAAGAATCGTCTTATCCATTAGTACAGCTACATAAGAGCCTTTGACTGTAATATAGCTTGTTTATGGATGTAATTTCCGCTAATGTGCTGCTTGGGCGTAAACATATTCATGCCTCGTTTCGGCGCGAGATGAAAGGTCGACAGTGTTTTGTCACGGTTCGTATGTTAGTCTAGCAGGTGTTGGTTTAAACGGTTTTTCTAATGCCTCTATTATAGGTTGGTAAGTGTAGATTACGTCATAAGTAAATCTATAAGCCAATAGGTCTGCTTATCCTGTCATTGAAATATCACGATGACTGCGTTCGCCTTTTAGGTTCTTATGCGGAATTGCTACCAATATTTATGTCTACTTCATCCCGCTAAGCTAATAAGTATAAGGTTATTTCATTGATTGAATTAGTTTACAATGTAGCAATGTCATCCGTCTAGAAGTGGACGTTTTTTGGCTGAAATCATGATGATGATAATACAGTGATTGTGCAATAATCAATCAACGTTTCTAAGAAAGAAGCTTAATGCATGGTCATTCAATTTCAGGCTACAGATAATAATTAATGATCATCATCAGCTTACAGCAGTCCACTGCTGGGCATAGGCCTCTCCTATTGCACGTCATTCAGCTCTATTCTCGGTAACTCTCATTTAGCTGCTACCAGCCACCCTGCTAAGATCGACGCTCCACCTAGCCTGAGTGAGGGCAAATAGCGGCTGAGCGGATTTCTATGAAATTTGGCACACAGATAGTCTATAACCGGGATTAACACATAGGATACTTTTTATCCCAGTAGTACGTTCCCGCGGGATAATTTCCGCCCTCTACGCGGGCGAAGCGGCTGACAAAAGCTAGAATTAATAATAATTTTATCCGAATTCGTTCAGCCATATATACGTGAAAGGTAACAGACAGACAGAGTTACTTTTGCATTTATAATATACATTTATTACTATGGATGGCTGGCAACCCTATACCGCTGACACCGCCCAGCAGTTATCTGGTGCCATAAAGCCGAGTAAGCATTCGCTAACCATGGGACTGAGAGCCTGTTGCCAGGCACAGACAGAGCCCTACTTATAACTCGGTTATGTCGGTAGATACACTTACAAGACGCCCACTACGAGCCCCATAGGTAGGTGTTGTACTTGTAGGTACTTAGTTTACTTAGTCCAGAGTTTAGTCGTAAATGGTCAAGTTACTTGAGTCGGAATTCATGCTGAAACTTGAGACCTATTCAATTCGCAAACAAACGAAGGTTCGTGTCTGGTTGTATTAGTTTTTAACATGACTAACATCACGCTTTGTTTTCCCGAAGCTTTGGGCAGAGGTGTACCTACTTATTTATAGTACACCCACATTTCGCCAGTTATGTTTAAGTCCCATGTAATAGGGGGCGACCCTATTGCCATCAACCAAGCAGACTCTGGGCTCCTACTAAGCAACTCTAGATGGAATAACCCAATAATACTTTGCATGTCTTGGGCATCGAACTTAGGACCTCATGGTCAGCAGTAGCGCTCGCAACCACTAGACCAACGAGGTAATCAACGGTCCGGAACATCTATGTTTGCTTAATATGCAATTTTAACAACAGGCATGTAATTTCTGTGGTCAGTTCTTTATTATCACAGTTAAATACAGTGTGTCCCTTACATTCTATTCAAATAATCTTCGTAGAACTCTTCCATGGCAGATTCGGGGCCGCAATTAGCCCGGGAAATAAGCGCTGCATGCATTACCGTACTTGATATTTTAGCTTTATCTTAAACTAAAGTTTTGAGCAGTGGTGACCCAGTGGTAACGGCCGCGACTAACGAGTGTTTGCTTTGAGAAAATTACTTCATACACCTTTGCTCTCAAAACGCTGAGGGAAGAAATCGTGTGGAACCCCAAAAATTCGAAAACATGTGACATCTATTAACCTGTTCTTGGCCTGTGTGGTGGATTACCGCACACGCCCTCTCACTGAGAGGCCTGTGGTCTCAGCATTATGGGCTGATTATGATTATTTATTAACCATATTTTCCTAGGCAACAACCCACAAATTAATTTCTATAGGTACCTACTAATTATTTGTAATTAATAATTTATTAAAAATAATAATTCTATTAATCATTATCATCATTTCAGCCGACCCATTTCCTCTCACCGAGAGGACGCCTGTGTTGCAACAGTGGGAACATTAGGTATAGGCTGAATTTGATGATGATGACAAAGTTCTAGATAATTCTGTACATAATATTATCACAGTCATGCATGATGTTGACATTGACAATGTATCACTTTTACTATGCCTACATTGAGGAGACCACGACATTTCTTACAGCTGATTCCTCTTCGAACAATGACATTCAAGTGATACAGTCTTGTTTCGTTCTCACGCACTGTTTTGTAAATATTTTGCACAAGTCATGCACTGGCTACGAGCCAACTGCACCGGTAATCGCGACTATTCTTGAAATAATCTTAATTTAAATAATAAAGAGGACTGATCTGTGAACGTTTTATTTGTTTTGCAGATATCCTCACCTTACTGAAGAAGATAATGGAGATAGAAACAGAAGAAGATGAAGTTTGAATACAGACAGTCCTAGGGTCCTAGGTGTCCAAGATTACAGCACTGGCCATAAATAGTTAAGGTTTCATAGCATCCCATTCTGGCGACCATAGTTACCAGCCAGCAGAAGTCCGCCAAGCGTGGTGATAATTTTTAATCCCCTGCTAAACTGTCATTGAAAATTGGAAAATGGTAGCATAAGCATAAAATTAGTCTATATATTGTTCCCACTGCTGGGACTCAGGTCTGAGGTGGGGAAAGTGGTAGGTAAGTCGAAATTTTAATGGATTCTACTAAATATTTTGAGTGTTTGTTCGTTAAGATTAAATCTAAATTGTGCTGCCAAAACAAACAACGAAACCTAATAAAATGCTGAAATTTAATGATGATATAAATATTTATTTACATAACAATTAAAAAAGTATTAAACTATTTGTGTTAAACAAACCTATTGTCGTCATAGTGACCTAGATCCTGGGACTAACAGATGTGTTCTGTTATCATGACAAATGTGGTGACCGTCTGAAGATATGGCGATGTGATAAGACAGATATACCGTATGTTGAGGTGGTTTGGACAATGTTTTTTTAACAACATAGAAAAAATATAAGCCCGAAATTAATAGGTACTTCGATTTCGTAGCGCGATGAATAATGCTTGTTTTTATATTTCCAAGTAGGTAGTCGGTAGAACAATGCCAGTCAACATGAATACATAAGGTAGGTGTATTAGATCGAGTAATACTGTCTAACATAGCCATAATTTTTTCTTTTAGTTCTGATCACATTGGTTTTTGGAATTTTATCTGAATCACATTGGTGGGTACCAATGTCAATAGCTTTCGACTTACTAGCACGTCTAGCCAATATACCTTCGACGGATAGGACTATCGTTGCAATGGCTTTTCGGCGAAACGGACGCTTGATCGCTATTCGCTATTATACCAACCCAGTTACTGGGTAATACGCTACCCCTTGGTAAGACTGGTTGTCAGACTTGCAGACTTTCAGGCTTCTGACGACCCGTAACGACTGTCAAAGATTCACCAATTATAGTCGGGACCAACGGCTTCGTACATCGATGCTATGAAACTTCTAAAATTCGGACGTTCGATCTGATGAGTTTGGGGAATTAGCCATCGGGCATATGACATTCGAAATCAAGCAGTAAACCCATAAAATATTGATTGCACCATATAACATGAACGCAGGTTCATGTTATATGGTGCAATCAATATTGCTGCTTGCTATTGCAGAATAGCAAGCAGCTTAGCCTTTTAAAGCCGTGTTATGTTGAGACTTATAAAATAATCTAGATATGCCATACATATGTGCTAATCAGATTAAGTAGGTGACTAGACCATACATATAAAAACGATTCCAACAGAAGTAAGAATAAATAAGAAGTAAGTATATTTTAATGGCGAAAATCGATTGAATAGAGAATACCCTAAACTAGATCATAACTAATAGAGCATATCTTTAGTCATAGCTAAGAAAGCAAATGGCATGCATGGTTCCCTGGTAAACATTCGACGATTGACCTCCCCGACCTTACACCTCTGCTCATGCCACAACAGGCAGCTTGTATTTAGTGATGATACCTACTGGAGGACAGTGAGCGATTGTCGTGGGAACTATCTCGAGCGCGTGCCGATAAATTTGACCTCTTAAGAACGCTGTATACTATGCCCGATATAAGCGCTTTATACGCCATATATTATGCTTTATATCTGGGCCTTTCACAGCGTTGTCAATAGCATTTATAAGTTACATGAATGTATACTGGATGGAATGGAATTCAAACCTTAAGCTGAGGTTTCAGTAGGCAGAAATTTGCGATGCGACTGGAAGGGCGAAACGAGAAAATCATGGTATGGCTACATTATAAGCGAAAATCCGGCGTGTATTGGGCGATGATCGCTGATATGTTGATGTAGCCGATGCCGTGATTACAATAATGTTGTTCCTATCGCTTTAAGAAATCAAAGA
Organism: Antitype chi; assembly: GCA_947359405.1. Classification (NCBI taxonomy): domain Eukaryota; kingdom Metazoa; phylum Arthropoda; class Insecta; order Lepidoptera; family Noctuidae; genus Antitype; species Antitype chi. The sequence goes on along the minus strand of OX375809.1, from coordinate 2,158,792 downwards.
TCTCTAGTAATAATTGATGTACGGTGTAGCCATATACGTGAGCATTCATTTATTTGTTTTAATCGCTCATGTCTCGCAGGTCGCGTCGCGGTCTAATGTAGCCTCAGCCTTAAAGCTCCCACAGAGAGGCCCAACGCGACTCTGGTGGAAAAAATCCTATGAATACTTAATGGAAATTGTCAGCGGGAGCCTCGATGGTAAGTCATCACATCATCACTTCAGTCGATAGACATCCCCTGCTTGACATAAGCCCCCTAGCTCCGCCACTTCGACCGGTTCTGTGCTTCCCGCATCCAGCGGATTCCTGCGGCCTTCACAAGGTGAATAGCCATAAGTTTCGAAGATGAATAGCCAGAGGCAAATGTGAGGCCATCATCAGAGGTATCACAGATGCATTGCTATCTCACAGAAAAAGTTCAAAAACGTCTCTTATTGCAGTAACTCCCACTTCCTTCACACCAGAAACGCTGGTTGACGGTAGAAAATGGTGAGGTGGAGTTCTCCCTCGGACCTTCTCCTTTAAAGAACTCTTACTATATATGTGAAAGATTCCGGAATGAAATTGTATGATAATAACGAATTCTCTTAATACATTTTCAACATAATGAACTCACACGATAATATTGAATTCCAAACACGCTCTCTAGTATAACGCCCTGAGAACAGTGAGAATGACGCCAAATATGGCGACGCGCTCAGAAAATAGTACCAGGGCGACGTGTATTTAAGGAGATTGAATTGGCAATGGTAACTTATCACCAGAGGCGATCATTCTTGCGACCAATGCCTAAATACCCTTGTTCAAGAAGGATTCCCTACACCTAAGTCCTGCATATGTGATGAAGTTTGCTTCCTTAATCTATGTTTGCCCTGGAACTGAAGTAATAAGTCTGACATTAGGTACTATTGATGTCAGACCTATCACTCCTGGGGTTAGTACTGATTCCCCAAGTTCTTGGGGAACCAGAGTGTTTTTCGAGAGAGTTTTTCGACCCCGAGAGTTTTTCGTCTGATAATACGGGATTCATATATTTATTTTCGTGCGGAAACAAGAACAGCACGATTAGTCATAATCTGTTTCGTTTTGAAACAGAGTGCTAAACCATTGCTTCGTATGTTCAACAAATGTGTCTGCTCAACAACGTTAATAACGCAATGAATATTGGTGAACTGTCAAAATGAATCATTATGATTAATCGTATGTTACGCAACTAGGGTGCAGGTCCCACCGTTCTTGTTTCATTCAATTCTAACCCTACTTCTGTCTTTGATTTAGCTGGCCAATGAGTGATCGAACTAGAATATAATAAACGCTATCTTCTTCATAATGATAAATAAAGACAGACTTTAGGAACGATCGTTTTTTGTACAGTGGCTCTGTTCACTTAGGAATCCATAGCTTCAGAAGTACTAACAATATCATAATCATCGCTTATTGCTCTGACATTTAATTATTTTATAAACAAGGTAAATACCACAGCATGCTCCATAATAGTGTCCCAATATAGCGACAATTTTATTGGAATGCGAGTTGCGCAAGCAGCGAACGCTCGTTCAACAGGTCAAATGAACGGGGCTCATTGATATGGCCCGCGGCTTAAAAGTGACCATTGATGAGTATTTAATCAATATCGAGGTCGTATTTAGGTGCTGTATGAAGTAGCTGGGCAAGAAGTAACTCATATATTTGAGAAGAAACTGCTGTGGGATATCAGCAAATTAATAATAGTTCGCGTAAGTACACGGCTGAATTTTGGGCAAAACATTACATGGAACGCTCCCTCATGGTACTTAAACAAAACTGGCGAAATGTGGGTATGCTTTAGTTACACCTCTACCTTACCCTTCGGGGATTACAGGCGAAATATATGTTTTATGACTCACATTTTAATTTTTCCTAAGTATTTGGACTTCTCGCTATCGATACGATACGATGAAGAAGCAAAGAAAAGACGAGTTCTGATAGATGTTTTTTTTTTGGGTGGAAAATTATCAAATAACTTCTCCCGCTCTGGGTGGAGCGTCAGAGTTTTACTGACTAAAACCCACCCGTGTTCCCTCAGTTGCCTGTGTGCCAGGGGCCGCGGTGTCTCTTTCGAACAACCCGCACCCGTAGCAGTCTGATAGATGGTCAGAGAGGTAATCACGTAACACACTAACGTAGTAGGAATGGTATTCATTTCGACAGTTCAACAACATTCATTGCGTTACTTACGTTGTTGAGCAGACACATTTTTCGAACGTTTGAAGTAGTGGATTAGCTTGCATTTTTTTCCTTCAAAATGATAGGGTGCAATTCTACTTTCAGATTCGTTTGATCTGACTAAAATTTATACCATATGTACAGTGGGCTGCATCAATTGGGTACCCCAGTTGTATTAAAATTTTAATACAAATGGGGTACCCAATTGATGCAGCCCACTGTACCTACCTGTTAAGACTTCTAGATCGATTACTAGTTCTAGCAAATCCTCAAAGTTAAACAGTGCAATTTCATCTGTTTCGACAGTTTTTTAGTATAAAATTTAATTTAATGAATATAAAACAAACAGTTAAGTAAGTAATTTATAAAATTAAAATTTAATTCGAAATTCTTACTAAACTTCAACTATATCCGAGAACCTTGGGGCCGTACTCTCGAAATCCGTAAACGAAGGCACCATCCGAAAGTAGTTCGATACTTCGGAGTGAACTGTAGGTACTCCTGATGGAATAACTTTTACGGCAGAATAAAAACATGTCGGAGGAAAACCAACTGTCAAATCGTGTTGTCATTAATTCTTAGTTCGGGCCCCAAATTAATCTTATAAGTGAAACGGAGTAGGAACTGCCCGAACTTCGGCCGAAACTACGGATTTCGTACTTAGGGAAATTAAGTGCTATTCTGTAAATATCTTACCATGAAACCTTGAGTGAAGTGAGCTGCTAATAATATCAATACCTAGCATATTAGGTATGGTGAAATGACAGCTCACCTCAAGCTCAGTTCACCTAATTTTCACGGCGAGATATTTACAGAATAGCTGGCTGGTCGCTTAGCTGTTTTGGTGACTGTAACCGTGCTTCGTTTAAAAAAATGTAGTTTACGTAGTCGGAGCACACCATTTGGACATGGTGGAGTTTGAAGAGAACCGGTATCGTCTAAATATGTTAATGGACATGCACTGGCATCATTTAGCAGGTTTAACTGAAACGGGACTTCATTTTAGACAAGTTTGACAGAGAGTTGGTGGCAGTTAAACTAACATAATATGTTGATAAAAACTTTGAGCATTCGAGAGGGTCACGTCTTTCGTTTATCTACGAAAGTATGCTGTTGTATAGCCTGGTGTTAAAAAAACAAACAATCATTTTGTTTTTTGTTCACGTAGGCGTCGAAGTCATCTAGAAACGTGCCCAGAAGACTGGCAGTATTGCCACGTTGAATGGCAGTGTAGTATAATTCTTTGGCCAAAGAATAAGCCAGCTCTCTGGTCACGTCAAATGTAGACAGGACGCTAACTCGGGCCCCATAATCCGAGCGTTTCGACCCCAAACGGTTTAAAACTGTAGTTACCCATAAGGTTACAGTGTTTGCGCCGCTTGAAGGTCTCACCAGCCGCAGCAGCGGTGCCAGCACATTCTGCCGTGCTTGGAACATGAGATGGCGCAAAGCTGCTGGGGAGTTTGTTCCGCTACTTCTTCTTCCCAGCTAAAGCACGAGGAAGTGGTGAAGGGCGGGCGTTTTTGGGGGGACTGTCTTATGTAATTTTATTTTGACGTTAAAAAAGAGCTGACTCTCAGCCTAGTTTGAATAAATGACTTTTAATTTGATTTGATTTAAAAGGTGTCGACACAGGCTGCGTCCCACTTCAGAGGCCTATACCCACCTTCCAAGCAGACAAATAGTTAAATATAAGTTTTTTTTTTATAAATGAAAACTGAATGTGCCTGCTCTTGGCCTCGATAACGTCTGATGGAAAACGATTGATGAGGTCTATGATGGAACAAGCGTGCCCAGAAGATGTCTGTATATGTCAAAGGCAGTTTTATGAGGCCCAGTAAATGTAGATCTGACAACATTATTTGTATGGTATTGTGCTGTTTCTGGCATTTTACAATCAAAGGCAGTTAAGTGACCAAGGAGATATAGGCAGCATATAATACATAACTAGTGCCGTGTTGTTTCTGACATCTTTTTTAAATGTGGATCAATAATAATATTAATGTTGATATTCTGTCCAACCTGTCAAATTGCGTGCCTGTATAATCTTCCCTCCACCTACCATTTTTGCCTATCCTTGGTGTACCTACAGCATAAAAATTTTCTTAATAAACAGGAAAAAATGGAAAGTAATGAATGAATAATGCAACCTCAATCCAGTTCTTTACGAATGCATGCCGATGCAATTCCTGTGTTTTTCATACTTATTTGTTGATTCACTTACGGAGAACGATGCCGACATTGTTCTACAAAAGTGGGACTTTGTCCTTTCCTTTTGACGTACACTGTTAGTCTAGTAGTTGCAAGCGCTATTGCAGAGCATGAGGTCCCTGGGTTCGATTCCTAGGTCGGGCAGAGTTTTATTTGGGTTTTTCATTAGGAATTTCTCAGTAACAATCCGGAGTATTAGTGCCTGGTTGATAGTCAAAAGGCTCGCCTCCTGTTATATGGGACTTAAACTTAGCTGGCGGATTGTGGGTGTAGATAGGAACACCTCTACCTTACCCCGTGGAGATTACAAGCGTGAGCGCGTACTTAGTTTTGTTACAACATTTAGTCGGTAGGAGTCTGACGTAACCCTCGGCTCTCCCTAGACGGAGGGTATCCATAAGGCTTTCTTCACGGAAAATTATTATAATTATGACCTATCTTTTGAATCATCATCATCATCATATCAACCGAAAGACGTCCACTGCTGGACATAAGCCTCCCCTAAAAGGGGGGGATTTGCCTTAATCGCCACGCTTGGCAAGCAGGTTGGCGATCGCAGTATGGTTGTCAATTGCATAGAGAACGCTGCTGCCCATTCTCTAGTAAGTCCCTTAGTAGCCTTCTACGACACCCACGGGAAGAAATGGGATGGTGCTATTTTTGTACGTCCGGCACCACACGGAACATCTCTTCTTCGGATCCTTTGGATACTCAACCATAACTCTAGCCTTCAAAGAGTCGTAGTTATTAGCGGTTGTAGTTTTACATGTTTTTTGTCGGTCAGAAATATTGAATTTACCACCAGTTTACCGAGCGAAAAGATGATTTACGTAAAAAAAAGGTGGCGACGTAGAACAAGACCGAAGAAAGGAAAGGAGATGACTACTGAGACGAAGCGCGTCGGCTAATAGAAGAAGATGACATGATGCGCCGAACGCTAATTGGGATGAGGGCAGGAAGAAGATGATGGGTGGCATATAAGCAGACGACCTTCCTAGACAGTGCTCATCGCCGTCTATGAACATCAGAGCGGCAATTCCTGTAATTTTAAGGGGTTGGTACTGATTCCGCCTGTTAGTGTTTCCCCCCTAAAGTTATACGAATATTCATTTATTTATATATGTTTTCGTGACGGTGGAGTCGACGCGAAGGAAGCTCACTTGCCGCAATCGATGTGGTACTACTCTGGCGATGGCGGGACCAAATATCATGTTACTGCGTCCTGCATCACCGTCAACGCAGCTGTACATATCCCGTCTTCATCACTCTACGATGACTGAAGACCTCGTGGAAAACATCAGAGTCAAGACCAAGTGGATTATTATTATTATAACATAAACTTCAAGTCGTTTGTAGTGCGGGTTCGAACTTAGTATCTAGAAACCTTCATGATGGAAGAGTTTTGGGCGAAAGGTGTGGCGTACCGACGTTTTCGTGGAAGGTTACGCGACACCACGCAGCACAACACGACGCTGATACAGTCATCACTTCGTGCACAATAGTTGTTTAAAAAATATAAAAATATGTATGTTTAGGTTAAGGTATTTATCTATGGGCCTGCGTCGCCTGAAATAAATGGTTTATTATTATTACTTTTCGAGTGGAAACATGAACAGGGGAATCAAAAGTTTTTGAACGTTTTTAATTACGAGAATTGATCTTTAATACCAGATACACGGCAATTGAGATGCCATGCTGGAGACAAAGTTGTAATGTCTTATGTGCATGTACAAATATAAATGCACCGATACATACTGAAGATAACAAACAAAAGATTACCCCCTTTATTTATAACCTATTAACGACGTATATACGGTACGAGGATAATAGTATTGTGACATAGGTGTACATATTAGCATGCCTATTTATATAGCTGTTGTTTATGTGCACAAACCAACAACTGATAATATACAAATGCGAGTGAATATTCTACATGATTTCATGAACAATAAATATATGAAAATCCCGTGCTGAGATTATCGTGAATAAGAGTTTAAATATTGTTTTCATGAGCACATAACAGAAAAGAAAATGTTTAGGTACCATTTCATTAGAATGTTGCAGACTGTAATCTATAAATCGCTCTCCTGTAAAGACATATTCTTGCACTAGTGTATTATGTGTAGGACTCATTTCAAAAATAGCTATCAAACCTACTCAGATATGCGCAGGAGTCAGTCATGTGACACTGAAAACAATACGCATTGACTAAAGATCAACTAGCAAAATTAATCTCTATTGTTACAACGACAGATATCGTAGAAGATACAAGAGCTGCGCGCGAGTGGGTGTGCAAGGCCGAACCAATCGTCGGCCCCGCTTCCTTCGGGATGCGCGGGCGCAATTACTTACTGTTACATTACCACTTGTGTGTATGTATGTTGGTTTGTTTATGTCCGTATCCGTGTGGAGTGGCCGTGGCATGTGGGAGATGATTCGCGACCCCCTGCACACAGCTGTAATAGCGGTTTTCCTTGTTATTATCAAGCTCATGTATCTATTTGTCATTAGGTAGTCAACTTTGTTTGGGACAGTGAACCAGCCGGGTAATTGCGTAACAGTCTTACATAAATGGTAGTATGCAAAAAAAATGAGAAAAAAAACACGTTTTTGTAGTTAGCAGAACTAAAAAATAGAAAATAAATAATAGTTTAAAAAACTAAAAAACACGCTTTAAAAAACCTTTTTTAGTTTGGTTTTTTAAAGCGTGTTTTTTAGTTTTTTAAACTATTATTTATTTTCTATTTTTTAGTTCTGCTAACTACAAAAACCTGTTTTTTTTTCTCATTTTTTTTAAATTATTAAATTGTCATCGGTCCTCGACAAGTTTACAAAGTTTCAATGAAATCTGACCGTTTAAAGTGGGTCAAAATCGCGCTCAAAGGAGTCGGTTACATACAAACAAACAAACATACAAGTGAAGCTAATATCAAGCGTGTAATAGTCTAGTTTTATGCACTACAGGAGAGACCATAGGTAAATGTTAGTATGCCTCTGTAATTTAGTGTATGAAACTGGAGACAAATTGACTCCAACATGGATGCTAGGTACGACTCGTAGTTATATAACGCTACTCTATTGATCAATGATATTGAATACACATGCACACTTTATCAATTGGCCTGTGGTCTAAAGTATTCTATTTTAATATCCTACACGAGTTGCCTAAGTAAATCAGTGTTTGTCTGAAGTTCAGAATTTCAATTTTTAACCGACTTAAAAATAAGGAGATTATCAATTCGACATGTTTAAATATATACAGGAAAGGTTTTTATTCAGTGCGGAAACTTTAACCATGAAATGTGAATAAAATCCAGTGCGCAAACTGTAACCATGAATTCAGCATATCATTCTAGACCCTCCAGCGCAGAAATTTTTCGTCGATTATACAAAAAAAAAAAAAACCCAGCTGTTCCATACATTTTGACCGCGTAGGTTTTGCACTGTTCTATGAAACAGCTGATTTTTTTTTTTAAACGAAAATTTCTTCGCTTGGGGGTCTAGAATGGTATGCTGAATTCATGGTTAAAGTTTGCGCACTGAATAAAAACTTTTCCTGCATACTAGCTGGCAGCTTCGCAAAATGCAAATGATAGTCAACAGTATTCAAGACGACAATAAGCCATATCTGTCTGTTAATATTGTGGGCATTTATATTTAGCTATGTTGTTTGAATTGTCTATTGTATAGGTACCTAGTCAAATTGTATGTTGTAGAATGCAAACTCCACAATGGTTATGCTTTTAACATTGTTATGAGCCATCTGAAATGAATCTTGCCGTCAGTAAATTTGTACCTTTTTTTGAGCTTTTGGTAACGTATTAGGTAAGTACTCAGCCTCTTCTTGAATTTTGACTGCTGTGTATTCGGTCGATCTCCTACCTACTAGGCTATCTGAATGTCGATACGTCACTAAGGTACTCAAAAACTTTAAATTTTATTCTAAAAAACAGTTAGACCAAAAATTAAACACGACTACTGAAAAATCACGCTCTATAAAGTATAAACCAGAAAAAAATCTCATCTGCTAGCTGTGGTCGTTTGCCACTTCTTCATAAGCATATGATCGGTTACTACTGCTATAATGTATTGGTGGCACACGTCCACGGCATTCGGAGACACTTTATGTCCTCTAGAGGGCGCCAAAGTCCATTTAATGTGATGTCACATAGCCTTTAACTAGGAGACGATCAAGACGCATCCAACGATATCTCAATAGTCAAATTATGATAAGTATTTTAAAAGTTATCACTGTTATCAGGGAACAGATGAACATTACATACCCACATAGTTACCGGTTAAAATCATAACCCTCCTTTTTGCTTCGAAGTAGTCGGGTAATAAAGTTTCGCAAATAAATCATAACAGAAACTGGTCTAACACTCTGTGACTAACACAAAAGCCGCGGCTGCCTCGTGCGGTACACACAATGCACGAAGCAGGTAGCACTGACAGATGAACGTACTGACTCACCCGGATCTGTTCGTCAGGTAACTTACCCGTTTGTTGTTCGTGACTGACTGCAGAAAGAATGGGTTCAGAAGGTTAAGCTGCTGCTGTAGGCTGCCAGGCTGCTACCACCATGTCAGTTGGCAATCGTTAGCTTGTCAAACGGAGTTAGTACATCACAGGATTTGTCTGTCTCTCTAGATTTGCCTGATTTGATTAATTACATTTAGCATATCGATGACAAAAAAACAAAAACATAAATATGTTTTTAAATTAGTTTGGCCCAAAACTCAGCAACGCGTACATACCGTTCGCTGACGCTGTCATTATCTACTCATGTTATAGAAAATAAAATTATCATCATTCCAATTTGGAAGCTTCCACTGATGGATACATTTCTTTGGTTTTTGCCATACTTCCCGGTATTTTGCGGCGTCCCTAATCCGGGTGTTTCCCGCGACTTTGGTGATATTTGAGAATGATGATGTCTGAGTTTATTTCATTTCTTTGATAAGAAGAAGGGCCGATTTTTCCTTTTACATGCCGACATGGGTCGTACGTATGGACGTGCTCTTATTTTTCAGTTGAGCCTTCTGACTTTTTACGTTTGACTTCCGTTTTCAAAACCAGGTAACGATAGATTCTCCCTCGCGTTTCCAGTTTTTTGCTGGAAACATGTCTTGGCAATAGGCATGACTAACATGTGAGACGGCGTCACGAATTACTTTTCTGGATAGAAATAACAAAATACGAGTAGTGTGAACAAAATGACTGATGAGTGATTGTCTGAATGTTGATGTTCATTCTTTCGCATTGAAAATATTCTTTGACACAAACTATGCAAGAAGAAACTAGTCTTCTTCTTGCATAGGTACCTTCAGTTAAAAGATGGTTTTAAGTATGTATACCCAGGATTTTTGTAATATCTTGATTTAAAAGAGTGTCTTTGGAGTTTCTTGCCCGTTCTTCTCCATAAAGATCTACGGTTTGGAATGTGCTACATCTTCAAATTTCTGACTAATTGACTGACTTTTTAACAGTTTAAAAGCGCCTCTATATGGTTTAATTGAAATAAATGCTTTGAGTTTGAGTAATTTATTAGAAATTGTTGCACTGATTACAAAAAAAAACGTGATAGCCATTTCGATTGTTATATAAATAAGTTATCAACGAATCTTCGTCTATTATCCGATTAGATACCTACTCGTTTGTTTCCCAACACTCGAAGACCATTACCGCCCAATGATACATCACTGTAGTAAGACAGCTATTGATCACATCAACACAAATCATCAGCATTTACGCGTAAAGGTAGTAGTCTAAACTACTTTCTTAACGGGTCTTCTTCCCTCTCTGTCACTCCTACCGGAAGCATCTTCTGTCTTCTTTTAGCGTAGGTGTAACCCAAATAACTAGGTATAAAAAGGTTTCGCAGGTATGAGACAGAAGTACAGGTTTGGACATGATTGTCCTCTTAGAAGCAGTTGTCACGTAGATATTTTTGAAATCATCTAAGTTAAGTCAAAACCTGTTATGATAATCCTTGAACGGAATCCTTATATGTATTGCCAACCCCTATGAGCTAACTTGCATGTAGAATTGTAGGTTTTAAAATCAAATCAAATCTATTTATTGCATTCATGTGTACATTTAGTAGTTTTACAATTTACTTATTAAGTAAGTTCCAACATGAAACCCGGTTAGGACACGGCAACATATTAATTATTTTGACATAAGTAATAAAAATAAAAATAACTGTGTTTTTTTGTGTATTATTTCATGACTGTAATTAATCATTTATCTAGCTATCGGATTTACTAATATTTTATTCTAGGTATTCTGCGACCGAGTAAAAGCATTTTTGTGTTAGATATTCTTTTAATTTTCTGTGAAATCTGTTAAATATGGGTTCTTCTTTTATTTGTTCCCATAATTTGTAAAAAAAAATACTGTCATGTAATATGGGCTACATATACGAGTCTGAAAGGATTGTTGTAGGTGGGGTTCTGTAGTTTCTGCTTACTCCTATAGGAAGAAGGCGTGAGTTTATAATTATGTGTAAAGAAGAATAGGATAGGGTGTTTTGGAAATAACATTACAAGCATAAATTGTCAAATCAAACGAAATTAAAAAAAAATCCCTTGTAGATTTCAAGGTGTTTTTTATTGAACGAATGCTAATTCAAACGATCTAACTAAACTGATCAAAATGGCTAACTCATACGTCTGTCATCTAACTTTCTTATCTGAGGATTAGAGTTAACTGTACGATTAGACAGTTATACGATCTCATGTAATTTTACAGCTGTAAAGACCCATAATCTCTCTTAGATACAATTATCTAACAACATGTCATCAAATTGCTTACCATCGTGTACAAATTCCAAGCTGCACAACGGCCATAGAGTGCGCCATGTTACGAGTAGGTCTATTATTGAAAGACCGAGTCCGACGTAGGACTAAGGTTTAAATCGTAGGACTACGGGTAGAGGCTCTGAAATGGAGCGCAGGAGTCTTGGCTAGACGTGGTGACGTCAGGTGGAGCAGAATTCTAACGGAATAATGGTTGCCGAGAGACGGCATAAGAGCCGTTGGGCAAACCAGGCGGGTAATTCACCTACAGAAGATCGCGGGGAAAAACTGGATGAGTTTCGCACAGACAAAGGAAAGAATGGCACAGAAGGGAGGAGGCAGTAAATCAGCAAGGGCGGCAAGTCAGAGCAGCTAGCGAGGAGGGAGAGATCTCAGCAGTGGATGGAATAAGGTTGCCAATGATCATGATGACGATGGTTATGTCATAACTAGGTATAAAATGACGAATGTTTACGCTCTTTAATCGTAGTTTTAACTTACAAATTGAGGAAAACTGAATTTATGAGATAACAAAACGAAAACATCCTGATTTCGTGTTGTTTTCTTAGTATTTCTAAATGTCATGAGAATTTTATGAATTGAATCATGACGTTTGTTTATTGTGTTGTACGTAATTGTTATGTGATACATTAATTGTTGCTTACACAGTTATGTTGATGAAAGAGGATAGGTTTCACGCGATGCCTGACGTGACCTGGCGCATAATATTGTCATGAAAAAACAATAACATTTGAATACGAATCTTAATTAAATACAGTCATAGCACAGTTTTTTTACGTCTAACAGCAGCAACCCAACAGCAATCTTATGTTAACGAAAATAAAGATCATTGTGATTTTGACAGACTTATCAGTGGCAACACCAACCTTAGTTTTAAAGATCATTGATTTGGACAGTGATGCAAAATCAGAGGTAAAATAACTGTAAATGGAGTCTTTAAACCTTGGTTTTCAAAGGGTTAGTTTACACAAACCTAACAGACTGTCTCCTGGTTGCCGTGATTGGTTGATTAAAATAACGAACAACATTTTGGAACGAAGTTCCTTATCGCGCGTTGTGAAAGGGGGCTAGACGGAAAAAATTCTCACGAAAAGTTGTAACTTGTAACGACACTTTTTGCTATAGTAAGCTATTGTAAGCCGTGCGGCGTGCGCATGTTTCTCTGTCTGTCCCTCTCTCTCTCTTATAGAAAGAAAGCCAGATATTTTCATTTCGTCTTTTTTTTTTTAACTTCGTTCCATGCGGGTTTTTTTTTTGTATGTCATCTGGCAGGTCTACCGAGGAGATTGTCGGCTGCTTAACCAGGCTACATAAATTTGCCAAAGAAATGATTGATGGATTATGTGTAAGATGATTTAGCTAGAAAGGGGGTGACTGCCGAGATAATGTCTAATAGAAGAAGAAGACGAATGTGCCGATCCCTAGCAAACTGTGACAAGGACAAGGGAATTATGACATACCTAACTTTGCTGGGCTGTTACATGTTACCATGGGCGGCAAGGGACAGGCTGATTGCATCGTATAACAACAATCAAACAATACATAAGTTTTAGAGTCTCTTGGCCACACCATCGGGAAACGCCGCCTTAGTAAAACTGAGTGTAATCCACGTTCCTACGGACGTAATAAACTCACTGGATCTTCAACGATCTTCTTGTTTTTCTTCACATATTAAGGTTTTTGAAAGCTTTAATGCCAATAAACGCATTTTTCTTTTCTTTTTTTCTTCACTGTCGAGTTTTGAAAATCGAACACTGTGTTTTTTCGACGCGCTGGGACTCTTTCGCGCTGCACTCTGTTGGATTCTAAATCGTCGATTCAACACCTAGAGTTCAAAATCTAGTGTTCGATAAAATCTCGCCGCGATTTTATTACGTCGACTAAATCTCTCCATGTCCTTTTGGAAAAGTAACATTTTACTGGTTAACCTTCTGACCTCCCTGGCTACTGTCAAAGATTAAGCAAAAAAAGGTGGGAAGGTACTTTGATAAGGGCCCTTAATTGTGTATTCTTGAATGGTGATGAAGAGTTTCTGATTCTATACGTTGTTAGTTCGCTTCGATGTACAGGAATGCTCTCTTTGTGCGCGGCAGTACATGCAAGTCGGTCACATAATTTATGTGCTTATGAATTATGTAAGTAAGGTTTTCTATGGTAATTTTAAGTTTAACGGCATTGTAGGACGAAAGGCCTCTGGACTTTACAAGGACAGTGTCACGAACTTGTGATGGTTTTTTTTTTTTTGGGTGGGAAATCATCAAATAACTTCTCCCGCTCTGCGTGGAGCCGGAGGGCGTGTCAGACTGTTACTGACTAAAACCCACCCGTGTTCCCTTTGTGCCAGGGGCCGCGGTATCTCTTTCGAACAACCCGCACCCCTGGCAGGCATCGGCCCTTGCGGACCCCACCAGTTGGTGCTGACATCTCTTTGAGGCGCGCGTGGAACACAACGCGCCGTCGACCCGGGCTTGGTCCTTACCGGACAGCGAGCTACCCATTACTCGCCGTCCGCAAACCCGCGCCTACGGTGGCCGGGAATCAGCCTGGGAACTTGTGATGGTGTCTGTTCAAGATTCCACAAGGCGACAATATCCTCAGATCACGTTAAAAAAAAAACTTTAATTTCGGAAGTCGGAGACTCTGGGTATTCATTTGAATTTTTTGTCATCGCCTTCCGAAATTAAAGTTATTTTTCACTTTGTAGTGTTTTTCCGGAAGTTGGTTGTTTTTTTTTTTGGAAAAAGTTTTTATTTTTCACTGTTTAGTTATAGTACCTAACCCACACCAATTCGAAATTTCATTATCCTTGAGGTCAAAACAATGCATATTTATGCTATAGCAGCAATCGCAGTTGATCTGCTGTAATCTTTGAACAGTTCCGTTGTCTGTCTCCGAAACGCATCATCAGATCTATATGAAATTTAAATGGGACCATTTCGGAATAAACCCCTTTCGAACAAAAAAATAATTTTGCAAATCCGTCGATACATATATGACGGAGTTATGCCCGAACATACATAAAAAACTCCTTCTTTTTGTAGTCGGTAAAAAATAATAATATAAACATGTCAAATTGATAACCTCCTTCTTTTTTAAGTCGGTTAAAAACGCGTTGGGATTTAATCGCGCACTGGATTATCAAGTCTCTGTGTTGAACCGAAGATTGAGAATCCAAGAGAGTGCGTGCATTCCAGCGCGTTGATGAAACACATAGTAAATGAATATTGTTGAACTGTCAAAATTACACGGTTGGCGCAGTGGTTAAGCGATTGACTGCTGCGCTGCGTGTCGCGGGCTCGATTCCCACATGAATCAAATATTTGTATGACCTACAAGTAATTGTTCCGGGTCTGGATGTTTGTGTATGTGAGTTTGAATATTTGTAAACGCACCCACAATACAGGAGAAATTAGTGTGGGGCAAAGTTTTTTGCAAAAGAAAAAAAAAGTCATTCCAACGTGTCTTGTGTTACGCAAGTAACCCGCTCGTCTTTTTGTTCCAACTCTTCGTGTAAATTAAGGGGCTACTTAGAAATGAATTAGGAACCCGGGAAGGAATGCCTATGAATTAACTAATTCAGTTGACCTCATGATAGCGGTTCTTATTGATAAGTATACCTAATTAACATCAATCAAAAACTACACGAATTTTCACTGCAGCTCAAATTGTCATACATGGCGACTTAATAACATAGTAGCCGAGATACTTTAGTCTTTCTGGAGCAGTGAGCTGTGTATGCGTGCAGAGGTAACAATAAGCCATCAAAAGTAATTAATCTCTTATTAGCCGTGAAGTAGACGTGTCGCGTTACACACACCAGACAAAGGGCACATTCCGAATTGTGGACTAATCGCTCACAGCGCTCACATAAAAAATCAGACAGTTGACAGGTGTCAGCAATTAGAATTTCGGAAATCACACGTTAGTTTAAAGATATGATGCAACCCATTTTGATAACGCTCAAGCTATCGCAAGATGGCGCATGCTGTGATGTCGTATATGACGATTCACGGAACGGACTTCTTTATCACTCATTCGGGAACGGCGAGCACGCTCAAATCGATTACAGCGCAATGCGGAATGTACCCGTAAAATGTAGAGCAACGGCTGTGTTTAATAAAAAAAGAATAAAAGCAAATTGTGGGGGCAAAGGTATCACTCTAAGTATCATTTCAGGGGAATACATTTGTGCTCAATACACAATCTATTTACTTGGTATATGGCACGTAGGTAGCACGGCTCGTCTACAAAACTGATATTGATTTTTGGCATAGACATAGACCTGATTTAAAATTTTACACTTCGATAAATAATTAATGGGACAACGTCTGCCTACCCTTTTCCTAACTATGTCGGGGTCAGCTGCCAGTCGGCCATGCCAAATCAATTGCAGCTGACTACCAGTATTATTTTGATGGAGCGATTGCCTATCTGACCTCCACAACCCAGACTGGCTGCCAGACTTTCGGGCTTCTGAGGACCCGTTACGACTGTCAAAGGGACGGTATGTAAAGATGGTCACCCATCCACGGACTAACCGCGGCAAGCCTAGCTTTACGTCATCGATTGATCCATGCGCCACAAACCCCTGATAAATAATAGGTACCAACTTGATGGATTGCGTAAACATTTTTATGGCTAAAAAATTTAGTGACTGTCGAGATTGACGTCTCGTCGTCGAAAAAGAATTATGTGCCGATCCCTATATCAAGTCTATTTTAATGTCAATGTTGACGTTCAAAAGTACCTTTTATGTGCCTATCCTAATATAAGATTTATACGTGTGAAAGTTTGGATGTTTGTTACTCAATCACGCAAAAACGGCCGAACGGATTCTGATGTAATTTGGCACACATATATTTTATAACCTGGATTAACATATAGGATACTTTTTATCCCGGTATTACGTTCCCGTGGGATAACTTCCAACCTCCACACGGGTGAAGATGCAAAACTAGTAATGACATAAATGTGCCTAGCTTTTTTTTCCACAATTATTTGTAGTTCTATGTCTATTTCATCTATATCTGTCATTAAACCATTAACTAAACAGCACCGATTAACAAACTCACCTACATCGATATTCACCAACCGATTATTCGAATCGATGAATGGTGGACCGTGGTCGCTTGGCAACGGATCTGACTGGACGAGTAAGGTCGACGCAGGTGACTTAACAGGTTTCAGCCTGCCTGAGATCTGACGCGCGTTATGCCTGCATTCCGCTGAGGATTTCTGTGCAGATTTTAGGCTTTTTAACGCACGCTCTATGAGAATTTATTTGGGAGAGGTATTAGTAATAGTTTGGAATCTTCTCGTTCTACATTTAAGGCCCTGGTCACTTTAGTTATTATCGTTATGAGCGATAATAGTTCTTATTGCAATCCGATACGGGTTAAAATTAAAATGTGTTGCAATAAATTTGAATAATAAATGAGCAAGCATTTTCGCAAATAAAATCGTATAAAATTAGATATTAACTATCCATCACTGGATGCAGTTTGTCATTTGGAATTTTATGGTATATTTTTAATTATAATTATAATTGTTATTGAAGGGAAAAACTGGTTTCAAAGATAATTTAGAGGTGACTTATATGGTGGTATGTTTAATTATGTTTTGAGTTCCATCACTTTATGTAAAAAAGCTTTGAAAATATCACATATTTTTTTGCTTTTAAAATTTTTTATTGTTAAAGAGATAGGTACACTTGTTTAAAAAACCACCTTTTTGAGCGTTTTCAAGAAATCACCGCCTTAAGGGGAACCTCGTCGCGGGCTCGAACTGACTGGTGGGCCTGGTTAAAAGTCACCAGGCTTCGTGCCCGACAGAGATAGTATCAGTGATGAGCAGTTAGACGCTAGTCTACACGCACAACGTTATTGAGGGAGATGCAGGATCATTTATAGAAAAAAAATCGCGAAAAAATTAAGGAAAATCCTTTGGAAGATCGGGTTTTATGAAAAAGCAAATGCATAAATCAATGACCAATAAAGTTCATTGAACTTTTCGATAATTGAACTTTGTCGGTACCGATTTGGTCTTGGAGATTTAACACTTCTTTTATTACTTAAACACGTCCAAAGTTAAGTAAAATTAGCAAGAAAAACGAATCTTTGTTGGCTCCTAACTTTTTAATGGGTTTTTATTTTAGTATTCTGTTTCAGTACAGACAATATTAATAATGAGACAAAACGAAATCATATTTTACTTTGGATGTACCATGTCAGACAGTGGAGTAAAACACTCCCGAAATTTGTATGCAAAAAATGTGGGCTAGGTTCACCAGCGAGCTAAAATCTTTGAGACAGTATTAAGTATTATAACTTTATGTCGATTAAGGCAAAGTTTATAATACTAAAATGACAACTTGGCACCGAACTAAGCTCTCATTTTAGTATAAGGAACTGCATTTCTCTAGTAATAACAGCTGCACTGGTCAGTCCATAAGGTTAAGCTATGCTTGCAGAGGTTCATCTGTGGATGGGTGACTATCTTTACATACCAAGACCCTTCCGTGCCTCGGAAAGCACGTTAAGCCGTTGGTCCCGGCTGTCATTCGTGGCTCTTTGGCAGTCGTTACGGGTCGTCAGAAGCCCGAAAACCTGACGACCAGTTTTACCCAGGGGTATCGTGTCATCCAGTAACTGGGTTGTAGAGATCAGATAGGCAGTCACTCCATGTAAAATAATAGTATTCAACTGCATCCGGTTAGACTGGACATAGGAAAGACTAGGCAGATTCAGTGCGTTACGCAATAACCTCGCTTAAGGCTTAATAGATCTAAGCCTGTAATTTGACCGGGCTTGCGGACGGCGAGTAATGGGTAGCTCGCTGTCCGGTAAGGACAAGCCCGGGTCGACGGCGCCTCAAAGAGATGTCAGCACCAACTGGTGGGGTCCGCAAAGGCCGATGCCTGCCAGGGGTGCGGGTTGTTCGAAAGAGATACCGCCATAACTATTCAGTAATCTGTGATACCGCGGCCCCTGACACACAGGCAACTGAGGGAACACGGGTGGGTTTTAGTCAGTAAAAGTCCTGCTCCACTCAGAGCAGAAGATATTTGATGATTTCCCACCCAAAGAAAAAAAGCCTGTAATTTGACAGTTAGCGATTTCATGATATTAATTTGTTCAACAATATCGACGTCTTTCTAGGAGACTATTATGTCGCTACATTGTTGATTACCATCTACTGTAGACCTTCATGATACAAATCTACTTTGATAACAAGTCCTACACACGAATGTCTAGAATAACATCTAACAGTCAGAAGACACCATTTAAAATAGATTAATCTTGTTCAAATACTACTAATTGAAGTTAGTTATCATGGCGGGTGCCATTCGTCATTGTCCCAGTTCATGTAGATAACGACAATGGTTATTTTAATATATTTATATTTTATATTTATGAGATCAAGATAGGACAATGTGTGGTAAATAAGAGATTTAAAAAAAACGCCGGGCACGCCTATTTAGGACCTTATAGTGACCTTATTGGTGATATCACTTGGTCAGGTGGGGCTAGTCCAATGAGCCGCAGTGCGACTGTGGAGCCACATCGCAAACTGTGCCCCATCTCTTGTTGTGCTCGCTGTGCACTAACACCTGCACTATTATACTGTCAAAGTGCCTGAATTCTGATCGAAGCTTATTTAAAACCAACAAAAAGAATCATCGATATGACGAAGAAGAGATTGGTGATGTTCTTCAGAAGGTCACGTGATACTCGCAACCGGCGTCCGTGTACAACTGGCGGGGCTAGTTGCTTAACACACTAATAGTAGGAATAGCTTTCATTTGACGGTTATACAACATTTATAGCGTAATTGTTGAACAGACAACTTTTTCCAACATACGAAGCAATTCATTAGAAATATCCTTCAAATGCAGTGACATTTCTGTAAATCAAATCAGTTTTTGGTTATGAAAATATGTATCTAAATTTGTAACGTTACAATAGATACCTCTCTACTTATGTTCCACAATTTTTTGTTAATATTTAACTAGATTTACCGATCAAATAATAATCTCATACAATTTAAAATCCTTAAAATGTGCACTAACGCCGTTCTCACCGTCCTACGGAGCCGGTCTTCGTTCCTGTGCGCGTGAGTCGATCTACCACATGCACATACATCACATACGTCACTTATAGACGTTTGTGTTTGTCTGTCTGTGTGTATGTAAGTCACAGGTCAAATGGTGGCCAAGTTGAGAATTAGTCCCATATGAGACTTGGCACTAATCGTATAAGTTACATCACTACGTCGTCAATTATAGCGAAGCATCAGCAGTTTTGATGCAATTATCATTTATATTTCGCTCAGCATGTTTAGTTTTTTTTTTTTTTTTGTGCCAAATTAAATGGTGTATTATTAGTTGATGTGATGTGAACAACAAAATAATTGCTATATTTTATAGATCGTTATATTAAAGTCTAGCTTTCGCCCGCGGCTTCGCCCGCATGAAAGTCGGAAATTATCCTACAGGAACGTACTACCGGGATAAAAAGTATCCTATGTGTTAATCTAGGTTATAATCTATCTGTGTGCCAAATTTCATCCAATTCCATTCATTAGTTTTAGCGTGAAAGAGTAACAAACATCCATCCATCCATCCATACTTACAAACTTTCGCGTTTATAATATTAGTAGGATTGATGCCGGTGATATTTTTACAAATAAATGTAGAAGACAACTCGTATCTGCATAGCCTTTTCCCTAGTATGTTTGGGTCTTTGTTGGGATTACCAGTATTTTACATGTATCGGACGTCCACAACCCAGTTACTGGGTAATACGATACCCCTTGGTAAGACTGGTTGTCAGACTTTCGGGCTTCTGACGATCCATGACAGCCGGGGCTTAAGTGGAAGCCCCAGCGAAGCCCGCGAAATTCAGCTTTACACTGCAAACTGCAATAAACGTAAGGACATTTGATTTTGGAGCGTTCACCGGGCCGTGTTTCTCCTTGTTTAGACTGATTTTCAGAGAATTGGGGACGTAGGTGAAAGGTATTCTACCTGGTTGTTTGGAGGTGAGTGTCAGACTTTTATTTATTTATTAAAACAAGTAAAAAATAAGGCGGACTTTTACTGACTAAAACCCACCCGTGTTCCTTCAGTTGCCTGTGTGCCAGTGGCCACGGTATTTCTTTCGAACAACCCGCACCCTTGGCAGGCATCGGCCCTTGCGGACCCCACCAGTTGGTGCTGACATCTCGTTGAGGCGCGCGTGCAACACAACGCGCCGTCGACCCAGGCTTGGTCCTTACCGGACAGCGAGCTACCTATTACTCGCCGTCCGCAAGCCCGCGCCTACGGTGGCCGGGAATCAGCCTGGGATTCCCGACGCCCAGGGCGCCTCCCGCGGCGATTACGGCCGTGAGGGCGCATATGCTGCCTCTCCGTCACGTGCGCCGCCTCCCTCTTCGCAAGCATTACTGCTTAGCAGAAGGAGGTGACTGCTAACCATGCACTCTCGCTCCGTACCATAGCCTGGACCAGGGCCGGACGCGAGAGATCGCCGCCGCCGATCGCCTCCACAAGGGCACGGTGGTGCTCCGCCCAAGCCGGGCAGACCGCCACCGTATGCACCACCGTGTCCTCAGGGCGATCTTCGCAGTGGAAACACCCGGGCGTTTCCTCCCGCCTTATGCGAAACAGGAACCTCCCGAAACAACCGTGTCCGGTGAGGACCTGCGTCAGGCGGAAGGTGAGGACGCCATGCCGCCTCTCAAGCCACTCCTCAAAGAGGGGACTTACCGCCGCTATCGTGGCGTGCCCAACACCCTGAAGGTTACGGATAAGAAGATGATAACTTGTTGATTAAAATGTGCAATGTTATTCAAAACCGAAGCTCTGACAGTACCTAACTCGTTCGTTTAATTACATTGTTGATCGTAAATCTTGTCAACAGTTCTTTTGTCAGAATATATTGGAAATTCATGTATTGTTTCTTTAAACTACGACAAGAGCCAATACAATTTTTAATTGACTTCTGAATTTAGCAATTTAAAATAAAATAACCATAATAAATAAATAAATAGGTACTTACATAATAAGAATTAACAATAAACTATAGCGTAGTTAATAACCTACTCATAATTCAATGTAATTTTTGAAAATCAATTAGGTCCTATTCGCATGTTATTATAACGACAATCGATAAACCAGAACAATGCCCACTGTATCCAAGAGATGAAATACCTCATACAAGTGTAAGGTATCCTTATTCCAAAAGCATACAAAACATAAAAATAATGCAAAACCTCTTTTCTCAGATTTAAAAATTAAAAATGTCTTTTTCCTCTTTGTTCGCTGTCACCGTGGACAGGAATGCAGTCTTGCGGGCTCCGAACTAGACACACACATACAGACAGATCAACACTGCATGCAGACAGGACTTTTGTGTGTGTTTGATAGATCTACTATGGGTCGCGAAGTCACGCAGTTGTCGACTATCGAGTTCGTCCTACGAGGCCTTTTCAGGGTATATTAGTCGGTGTAAGAGTTATGAAGACCTTAGAGAATATCTTTTGTTAATAACTTTTTTTTTAAACTTGCCGGGAAATTTACGACTTTTTGAGATCGAACTAAAACATTTTCTGTAGTGATTAATAATAAGTAACCTTCGTAAACATGGCCTAACTAAGTATTTTATTATTTTCTAACTGATTTGTCCTTCTAAAAGTGATAAAATCTGGAAAATTTTAAATTAACCTGGCTGTTCCACGATAATCACGGCCTGACAAAAAATCCTTTTTCCTTATAACAAACGATAGGATTACCTTCCACTTAGAAGTTACGTTCAAACAGTCCCGCACAGCCCTCTAGAAGTTTAAGAACTGTCCCAAACTAGTGACCGAAGCTGATATATTTTATCAGGTTTTTCAAAGTGACATCCAAGTAGAAACTTATATAGTTCTGTGTGAAAATAATGCCCATTAAATTTTAAGAACCATAACCAATCGAGTGATAACAGAGTGAGAACCACACGAACTTTACACTCATGGTACCCCAACACACAACTGTGCCTGTGTTAGTGTGTAGTGTCCACACACAACACATTTGCGATTTTTTACACGCGAGACACGACCAAACAGGTTACAGAATACGGCCCATAAGTCTTATGTAATAATAATACATAATGATTACATTTAAACGTTCGATGCAAATCGTAACGAGGTAAATGGGGAATATTTAATAAGATTGGTTAAGGAAAAATTGGTAAATAATAGCTTGCAAAACGCAACTACTATGTAATAAATAATATACTTAGCTATATCGGAAGTTTACGAAGAATATGCTAACGGCTTTTGGCATACAGATAGAGAAATATTGATAGATTCGGAGTTTCGCCGCATCAAACAACTCAGCCTATCGAAGTCCACTGCTGGATATAGACCTCTACCAGGCTACGCCACAACACTCTGTCCTCTGTTTTCCAGATCTAGTCTGTCCCTCCTACCCTTTAAGGCCTACTCTTGCTGATACGCTCCACTCCAGGACTCGTCTGCTCCATCGGCCTCCGACAAACATGGTCCGACTTGTCGTATGGCGAAAATGAATTATACAGCTGGACACCCGTAGTCCCTGCAAATGGCCATCAAGCTGGTGACCTTGATGAGTGAGAGAGATCTGTAACACCAGAGGATATCACGATAGTATTCCTCGGCGGGTTAGGCAAGGTATACCCACATAGTACACCCTCATTTCGCCGGCTATGCTCCAAGATATGCATTCCAAGATATAAAGCTGAAATGTCTTGGTGTATTCATCCCTTGCTCGTTGAAGCGCCAGCCCGCGCCGCAGCTGAGCCAGTAGCTTTAAATTCCCCGACCAATAATAATAATGCCAACCTTTTGATCCAGCCTGTCCCCAATACTAGCTGTCCCCCTATCAGTGACGCCCTGAGCCGAGGTCCGTACCCCAAAGGGGGTGCCCTCAGCGTGCAGTCGCTTAGCTTGTAAATTTTAGTTTGTAAGCCCTGACTGGAGGCGTTAAGTTAACTCTTAATGGCAGCCCTAGGAAAGCCCGGTTAAGCAGTCACGGCTTCTCAGGACAACTGCGAGATGCCCAACAAAAAAAAAAGATGTATTCATGTAGAAAGCTGGTAACCAGCGTCGATAAACGCCGACAAGGTCCTATCGGAATTAGTCGGCACCGGTTTACGCCGATTAGCCAAAAAGTTGGAAACTGCCTGCGTCAACCGGCGTTGACCACTAGCGTTATGCCCATAGAAATATAAAAGGGGGTATTCACCTAGAAAGCTGATAACAGATTAACCGGCGCTGATATGCCACCGTTTATGTCGGCCCCGTTACCAGCGTTCTACACCCTTATCTCGGTTTAAAGGATTTGTTTTGGAAATATATTGACGGGCGCATGACGATTATCCTGGCAAAAATATAAAAGGACTGCTTCGTTGTTCTGGTGGTTGTAAGTGCTACTGCTGAGCATGAGGTCCCGGGTTCGATTTCCGGGTTGAGCAAATTTAACAATTTGGGTTTTTCCATATGGAATTTCTCAGCAACAATCCGGAGTCTGCATTGATGCCCGGTTGATGGCACTAAACTCACCCCCTAATACATGGAACTTAAACATAATTGGCAAAATGTGGATGCATTACTATAGAACACACCTCTGCCTAACCCTTCGAGGATTACTGGCGTGATGTTATTATAAGTTAAGTTGTGTAAATATAAAAGGCTATACGTATATTAAATAATACCCAGTAATGATGAAAGCTCGTTTATTTTAACCAGTCTGATTATGATTAAATCTTACCTTGAAGTTGAACAGAAAATATCTTCGTAATTTTCTATTAGGTAACCACGTGAAAACCGAAGACTTATCTGGCCAATGATTTGCCATTATCACGGATCAAGTATCAACAATATTGATACAATATCGGAGTCACGTCAGTCACGGCTTGCTAATAATAACTGTGATGTGACAATTGTTTGACAAATATTACATCACTGTGAACTGTGAAATATCACATTCAATTGTCATACTTCCGTAGTTATGAATTTGGATTGTCTTAATTGATTTTCAAGTTCCGTACTTCTAGTTTTACCCATACTAGATAGGGAAACTCCTTGACAATGTTTTTTCTGCAAACGAATTTGACATTAAACCTAATAAAATGAATTCATCCATTTCAATGGCCTATTAAATTGTTTCCTTTATTTACCGCAATTAAGTAATTATTATTTCGTCAATTGTTTCAGCCCAATTGAAACATCAGGAAAAATCTTTTTGACCACTATACACCGTTACATTTTTATCATTTTAGTCCATAATCAAAACTAAGTTTAGAAACTAAACCCGATTACTGAAAAATCACGCTCTAAAAAGTATCTATGAAATAACAAAATATTCTCACCTGCACCCTAATTGCGTAACTCACGATTAATCATAATCTCTTTCGTTTTGAAACAGCTGATGGCTAAACCATTAGGCACGCCACGATAGCAGCGGTAAGTCCCCTCTTTGCTAGGTTAGTATACTTTGCTTATTTTCACAGTATTATGTCTTATGGCGTTCTGCTGTGGGGATCGGCAGCGGACGTAGATTCAATTTTTATTTTACAAAAGAGGGCAATCCGCGCAATCTATAAAATGGGGCCTCGCGAGTCTCTTAGAAACAAATTCAACGAAATTGATATACTTACTCTGCCTTCTCTTTATATTCTAGAAAATATCTTGTATGTTCGCAAAAACTTAGGTCTTTTCAAAAAAAGATGCGATTTCCATAATCTAAATACACGTAGTAAAGATGAAATTGTGATTCCAAAATTTAGATTAACTAAAACTAGCAAGTCATTTCTAATAAACAGTATCCGCTTCTATAACAAGTTGCCAAAGTCGGTTACAGAACTTAGCGATGGAAAGTTTAAAACTCACATCAAACGTGTCCTTATCAAAAAAGCATATTATAAGATAAAAGACTACGTTGAAGACAGGGAAGTTTGGCATTAATTCCTTCTGCACATGTGGCTTCCCTGGTACCTCATTAACAGCAAAACCGTGTGAAAGTCTATTAACTGCTCCCAAATTGCAATGTTAATTTTTATTCTTATTATTATTTTTTTTACAATGTCTGACATATTCTCGTCATTATTTGACATTATACATAAATTTTACTACCTACTATTTATTTTCAGTGATTGTCATCGAAATCATGTCACTTGGTTCAAATAGATTCATTTTATATAGGTAGATTCTTTTACATATTGTGAATGAGAGAACGTTGTAGGCCTTAGAGACTAGATTTGTAGACGTTTTTCTATTCTGTATTTTCATTCCTCTAAGTACCTGGTACTTATTGACTGGCCTGCACTGTCCTCCCATACCTATTATCACTGTAATTTGAAAACATTGTAAAAGCCAATTATTTTTAAAAGAGTAACCGTGGAGTTTCTTGCCGGCTCTTCTCCATAGGAAACGACAAATTGGAACCGTGCACCTAGCTTCTGACGTTTCATAAGTGCCCATGCAGGCTTATGTGAAATAAAATATTTTGATTTGATTTGATTGATTTGAGGAGTGGCTTGACCTTACAACCCGTAGGTCGTGGCCGGTAGCACTGGGCCACTACTGCCCCATGTAGACCCTATGTGCCACCACTGCCCCATCTAGACCCTATGTGCCACCACTGCCCCATCTAGACTCTATGTGCCACCACTGCCCCATCTAGACCCTATGTGCCACCACTGCTCCATCTGGACCCTATGTGCTACCATGCCCCATCTGAACCCTATGTGCCCGAATTACAAAACTATAGTTCAACTTTTAATTGTATTCAGTAACTTGACAGTTCAAAGAAAAATTATGTTACTTTACTAAAACTAAATAGTGTTGAGGTAATGAACGATTTTGCGTAAAGAGCGAATAATAAAAATGGTTTCATTTTAAATTAAACCATTTTTATCATTCGTTATAAAACTTTAAAAAATCATTTGTAAGATGGGGAATATAAGAATAATTAATAATTCATTAATAAAAGTAATTTCCTTTTTTAATTTCTTCTAATAGAAAGAAACTAAATAAATTACCATACTACTGAAAAACAAAATATGTATCAAATTCTACAATTAATAATAGTGCATATCATGTTTTTAAGAAAAGATTAAATTTAAAATTAAAAAAAAAATGCATGTAAGTACGGTGCACTGTACATAATTTCAAGTTCATTCAATTTCGTTAATTTTTACACCACTCACTATCTTTTTTTTTGTCAAAATCAGCACCCTAGTTGCGTGACTTAAGATTAATCATAATCTGTTTCGTTTTGAAGCAAATGGCTAAACCATTGCTTCATAAGTTCGAAAAATGTGTCTGCTCAGCAACGTAGATAACGCAATGAATATTGTTGTACTGTCAAAATGAAAGCGATTATGATTGATCGTGCGTTACGCAATTAGGGTGCTGGTCTCCTTCAACTGTCAAGTTACTGAATACAATGAAAGGTCGAACATTAGACAAATAGTTCGTGATTCCGGTTTCCTCACGATGTTTTTCCTTACCGTTTGAAGTGCGATAAATGTGCTATTCTCATACTTAGATCACGCTGACGAGGTTTTTTTTTTGTTGAATCTGTATTCAATTTATCGTTGATTGTTGTTATATACTAAAAATTACATGCGCTTCTAATTCGTGCTTAATAAGAAATTTTTGGCAGTTTGGTCAGCAATATTTCTGTGTAAATATCGTGATTGAGTTACAGGTTCTGATAAAATCGTCGTGTTGTGTGACAATATGACATCATGGCCTCAGCTCAGTGTCAGATTACTGACTTGAAGATGCAATTCATGTGGACTCGTGTGATTTTGACAAGAATGTGCAGGCGATTTGTGTCGTTAAAAATTGTTGGTCATTTTACGGAGACTTATTTGATAAATTACTCATTGATAAAATTTGGATGCGAGAAGCACAGAGCCGGTTGAAGTGGCGGTGCTTGGCGGAGCTATGTCCAGCAGTGGACGTCTTGTGGCTGAAATGATAATGATGATTGATATATTGATGCCGCGGTCTTTTCGTCCATGACCATACAGTAGGTAAATATCCTGTGGGCTTCGGAAAACACGTTAAGCCGTTAGTGGGAGACTCGCATTCGTAAATCTTTGGCTGTCGTTACGGGTAGTAGAAGCCCAGAAGTGTGACCAACTATCTTACTAAGGAGTACCGTGTTACCCAGTTACTGGGTTGTGGAAGGCCGATAGGCAGTCGCTCGATGTAAAAATCTGGTATTCTGCTCGTCTGGAATAACTGGAAGCCGTCAACACAGTTGAGAAAAGGCTTGGGATTGGTGAAAAACCTAATCGATAAATGAAAAAAAAAATCAATAAAGGTGCGCAAGCTCGCAGCTGTACTGTACTGTACAATACACCTTTAGTTCGATAACAAGCATACTTGCGATAACCGCCGATAACCCAAATAACCAACTGTAATGATTGTATTATGAACACAATCACTCAATTAATTGCCATGAATTCTCGGTTTATACTGTAATATTAATTTCAAAAGTAAGTTATTGATTTGTAAACTTATTGAGCCAATTTGCAATATGAAATCCGATGCCCAATTAAAATCTATCTTTGAACTATCCACGATCTGTTACCAAAGGATTCTCGGTTACTTTGGTGACATTGCCCGTCGGGAACCAGATAACCTTGAGAACTTGGTGGTGATTGGCAAGGTAGATGGGAATAGACCTTGAGGCTGGTCATCTAACCACTGGTCCGACCAAATAACCGCCCTCACTGGAGTCTCTCTTGACTCCAGACGACCGCCATAAGAAAAGTCGAGAATCGAACGAAGTGACAGAACATCGGACATAAAGCCACGAAGTCCTAGGAATACGACCCGTAGAAATGCAGTACGCGACCAAGAATCCAATGCGATCATTTTCATTTTGATTAAGTCTAGCACAGTTAAACATGTTTTAGGTTCATGAAAAGTTTGTTAGTTTTACAGAATATGATGGCATGTTTTGAATTATAGCGTTTTCTTCTTTTCTTACTTTTATACCGAAAGCTTATTTAACTGTAGTTTCTGAACTACATTGTCTTAATCATTTTCGAAAACCGTACCGTAAGTCTTATGGTGTAATCAGACAGAAATTTGACTAGGATAATTATCTAGATAGGATAGGTCTCGCATGATCATGCGAGACTGCCTATTCCTTTGTTGTTGCTTGTTGAGTCAAACCTCTGCGGCTTTTTGTATTGTCACACGGTCGGTAAGTATAGGAATTAAACCAAAGATGTTAGGATGCCGATTCCATGCATTCAATTTTGGTTTCGGTTTGATCTGCGTCTGCCAAGATGTCGTGAGCAACACTGTCAATGTGTCACGGTTTTTTTTTTGAGGATGGGAAATCATAAAATAACTTCTCCCGCTCTGGGTGAAGCAGGAGGGCGTGTCAGACTTTAACTGACTAAAACCCAGTCGTGTTCACTCAGTTGCCTGTGTGTCAGGGGCGACGGTATCTCTTTCGAACAACCCGCACCTCTGGCAGGAACAACCAGCACCCCTGGCAGGACCAACCAGCACCCCTGGCAGGACTGTCATTGTGTCACGGTGCCTTTCTTTCCATGCATAATCAGCCTATTATATTCCTACCGCTGGGACACAGGCCTCCTTTATGTGAGAGGGAGAGGGCCGTAATCCACCTCGCAGGCCCAGTGCGGGTTGGTAAAAGGTGCGATGTTTTGGTTCTAGGACATGCCGGTTTCCTCACGATGTTTTCCTTCACCGTTTTGAGAGCAGTGGTGATGAAATTAAATACACAAAGTAAAGTGCCTGTTTGGGTTCGAATCTATGACCTACACGTAAGTCGCGACACGTAAGTCGCGACCGATACCACTGGGCCACCACTGCTAGCTCGCCTTTTTTTACCGCCGATGTATAAAAAGGGGTGTTATAATTTTGAAGGCTTTCTCAGTTTGTTAATCTGTCTGTCTGTGGCATCCTAGTTTCCGGACGTATTGTTACCTATCAATATAAGCATCATTAATATTTCTGCTGCATCTTATAATATTGTGTTGGTGAACCTATAATATTATTTACTAAATTCATGACATGTTTTCATTTAAAAAAAAAACATGTTACTGTAAGGATTATCCTGAACCTAGCTTACCATGGCTTACCAGGTTCCTAACCTCTTAGACTTAGACCGATCGATCAACCTAGTAGCATGTAACCCTTTTTTTATATACGGTGTCCTCCAGTGCCGCTTATGGCGGGAACACGGGAACGCGAAAACCATCCGCGAACCTGCCGCGGCTGTCCGTCACCGGACCCTCCTCTTAGGGGAATGACCCCCATCACCGGCGCACCAGAACACACGGCACGCCGGACCACCCCGGGCACCAGACAGCGCATGGGTGCCAAACGACCCCGTGTATGGCACCCTTGGTCACCCTGCGGCGGTTCAGGATAGTGGCCCCGCCGCCTACCACTTTTCGGCCGCAGGGAATAGGTAGAGCGGCCTACGCAATACCGACACTCCTCCTCCCCTGCGGCCCCACCGCGTCCGCCATCTAACGATGGCAGCTCCGTCCAGACCGCGGAAGGTGAGGAAAGTGGCGATCTCCATACACCACTCCTCTCCCGCCGCGGCCCACTACCCCCAGCACCAGTTGCTATGCCGCCCCGCGGCACCGCAACTGGTTGGCCGCTACGTCGTCGGCTTAGCGGACAAAGCCCTGACGAGCGGCCCCTCCTCGGGTTCCTCTTCGCTTCACCGTGGGTGGGGAAAACCACGGCTACTGAGCCCCCCCGCAACGACAATGCGGGAACCCACCGGGGTGGTAGCATGTAACCCTAGCTTAGCCTGTAATGATAACAGTTATCAGTTAAATCAAATCCTAGCTATGTTTATCATAGGTTTAGTTCGAGTAGCAGATATAATTATAACGGATTATTTGGATTAACTAACGCGTATTCTATTGTACGATAAACTTTTGTGTTTAGTGATATTTATAGCACTTGCGAATTAGCGAGATTTGAAAGCATATTTTGAATTTTTGGATCAATATCGTAATCAGAATCAAAATCAGTGTATGTATAATGTGCCTAGTGCTGGGACACAGGTCACAGAAGCCTCCTGTCTGTGAGAGGGAGAGGGCCATAATCCAACAACGGGACCAGTGCGAGATCTATTCTAATTAGACCAGCGATTGATGTAGTTAGGTAGGGTTATTCCCTGAGTACACCAATCCCCGAGGGCCTCGTCCCGGAGGAACTCGATCGATTTTTATCTTGACAAACTCAATTAAAAGTCAGTTAAGCTTAAAAGTACCGTCAGCAGATGATATGATAAATAAAATTCTATTGCTTACTAAAATTATAATACTTACGAGTAATAAGGTAGGTATGTGGGGTCTCAAGACGAAAGTCTTCGACCAGTGTGTGTTGCCAGTGATGACATATGGAACCGAAACATGGTCGCTCACAATGGGCCTCATAAGAAGGTTTAAAGTCACCCAAAGGGCAATGGAGAGGGCTATGCTTGGAGTTTCCCTGCGTGATCGAATCAGGAATGAGGAGATCCGCAGGAGAACCAAGGTAACCGACATAGCCCGAAGAATTGCCAAACTTAAGTGGCAGTGGGCAGGGCACATTGCACGCAGAACAGATGGCCGATGGGGCCGAAAAGTTCTGGAGTGGCGACCGCGCACCGGAAGACGTAAAGTTGGAAGGCCTCCCACAAGGTGGACCGATGACCTTGTGAGGGCCGCAGGAGTCCGCTGGATGCGGGAAGCACAGAACCGGTCGAAGTGGCGGAGCTTGGGGGAGGCCTATGTCCAGCAGTGGACGTCCTTCGGCTGAAATGATGATGATGATGAATAAGGTAGGTAGTTTAAGACCTATAGAGAGGTTGGACCCTGTTCCCGATACAGGTGGGCTACTATTTTTTATATTTTTGAATGTTTCTTTAAGTTTTATATTCTAATATTTAAAAATGTAATCGATATGTATTTAATGGACTACAGGAAATAATAATCATTTATTAAATATATAATAAAATCCAATTTGTTAGTAATACACATCCACTAGCGTTAGTACATACATTTGGCAAAATTTTGGTAATAATTACTAATAATGTCAAAATAATCATTATTAGTGTCAAAATAATTCATAATAATGTCAAAATCATTAATCATAAAATAATCCAAATCATCGGTGATGAGACTGTATATTCGCGAAAGTGGAGGTCGAGGATTCTTAAACGCTAAGACCCTCCACAATCGCGAGATATGCAGTCTCAGGGAATATTTCCTAGAAGCCGATGAGGGGATGCACCGACATGTGGTCTCAGTGGACAAGGGCCTCACCCCGCTCTCCTTGGCTAACGAGAAATGGCGCAAACCTAAAGTATTAGATACTATGACTGCAGGGAGGTATGGCAGAGCAAAGAGCTTCACGGGCGCTTTTACCGGGTCCTACATGGACCTGATGTCGACCTCTTAGCACCCGTATCCTGGTTACGATTCGGTGATCTCTTTGGAGAAATCGAAAGTTTTGTCTTGCAATTTTGGACAAAGTTATGATGACGAACAGCTACCGGAAATATATTGTGAAGGATGCCACGGTTGATATCTGTCGGGCATGCAACCGTCCGGGGGAATCAATCCGACACATTATATCTGGCTGTTCTTGTCTGGCTAACGGAGACTACTTGCATAGGCACAACCTTGTAGCCAGGATTATCCACCAGCAATTTGCTCTGATATACAGTCTTGGGGACTCTGAAGTACCGTACTATAGGTATCTGCCTGACCAAGTTCTCGAAAATGGCACTATCACATTGTATTAGGATCGATCTATCATCACTGACTGGATTATTGTTGCCAATAGGCCGGACATAGTGGTAATCGATCGATTAGAGCGTCGCACAATG
Source organism: Antitype chi (assembly GCA_947359405.1). NCBI lineage: Eukaryota > Metazoa > Arthropoda > Insecta > Lepidoptera > Noctuidae > Antitype > Antitype chi. The sequence continues at coordinate 2,126,643 of OX375809.1, read as the reverse complement.
ATTATTGATATAGCAGTCCCACATGACGAGAACCTCGTGCAAGCTGAAAAAGATAAGCAGATAAAGTATCTTAACCTGGCACGCGAGTTTGTCGACATATGGGATGTGAATACAGCAGACACTGTGCCGATATTCGTGACGGCCATTGGCATTATAGCCAAGAGCCTCGACCAACACCTCAGGTGGCTCTCGTTAGGCAGCTGGATCAAAGGCTTGATCCAGAAAGCAGTACTACTGGACACGGCGCGTATAATAAGGAAGTTCCTCTCTCAGCAGCCCTGATCACCGGTAGCTTGTTGCCGATACCGGTGGGCTACTATTTTTAAAGCTGTATATATTTTTTATATTCTAATATTTAAAAATGTAATTTATATGTAATTAATGGAATAAAGAAAACCATCCAAATACAAAATAATCAAAAATGCAATAGGTACAAGCAACACATTATTTCAAGGCATGGTTTGCAAGCAAGGAAGTCAAGGCAAGGAAATACTTGTGTCCTGGTCCAGTGCCTGAGTATTAGACCATCCGCCCTGTTGGCCACGGTAACCAAGAGGCTGTTGGGGCTGCCCCGCACCCACCACAACAGAGAGGCGATACGCTTCGCATGATTGCGTAAAAAGCTACAAGCAAAACATTATTTCAAGGCATGGTTTGAAGGAAATACTTGTGTCCTGGTCCAGTGCCTGTGATTGCGTAAAAGTCGTCCATACGTGCCTCTGCGAACATTCCTAAAGCGCTACAGTGTCGTGGCAACCCCAACAGCGCCCTGTAAGCGTTGTTGTACTGGAGACGTAAGGCGCTGTAAACCCTCTGCGTATAGTCGACCCATAGACTGCGGTTGTAAAATGATTGGCAGTATGCCCTAAACAGAGTAGTTTTCACACCCCTCGAGCACTTTGCAAACCTACGGATCAACAAATTGTTCCTGACTGACAGCGCCCTACGCTCCCTCTCCATGTCAACCATATCTGTCTGCGTTGCAGTAACCCAATGCCCCAGATATTTGAAGGATTCTACCAAATCTAATGCAGTCCCACCGAGTGTGAAAGACGGCATTTCACGATAGTATTAAGTGCCTGCCTTAAACAACAGACTCTCGCTCTTTTTTTTAAATTATATCTGAGGCCATGGGCATCCGCATATCACTCACATACGGACATGAGTTTCCTGAGGGCGCTGCTTGATGGGGCCTGCAGCACCATGTCATCGGCGTAGCTTATGTTATTGATGAGTGTTCTGTCAATGGAACAGCCTACCATAGTGCCGCTGAGCTCAGAATCAGTCGATCTACGTACAAACAGAAGAGTTTCGACGAAGTCAGACCTCCCTGTCTGATCCCACACCCCAGCCCATACGAATCGGATAGTGGGCCTGCCCACTTCACATTATTAGACAAATGGCCGTACCAATATAAGCAACTCAATAATCGCACCCGGAAGTGTTGTATCATCATATAGCTTCTTTCATAGAACACCATAGGACACCAGATCGAAGGCTTTCGAAAGATCAAGCAAACACGCATACACGGGTGTGTTCCAGTCCATGTAGTATATGACAGTGTGCTTGAGACAAAGAATAGCGTGTTCTGTTGAAAGACCAGCTCTGAAGCCAAATTGGGCATCGTGAAGAGAGAGAACTTAAAAACAAAATCAAAAGTCATTTATTCAAATTAGGCTGAGAATCAGCACTTTTAGAACATCAAAATACATTAAGATAGTCCCCCAAAACGCCCACTCTTCACCACTTCTTAGTGCTTGAGCTGGGAAGAAGAAGTGGCGCAACAAACTCGCGAGCAGCATAGCTGTCTGTTTAGTAGACTTGATTCTATACATAGATAGGCAAAGTAATAAACATTCTGAGACACAGAACATTAATTAAATAATTTATCATAATTATGTCAGCTAGCCATGCCAATATACCAACAACTAAAATGAAAACTAAACTCAAGCACAAAGAGCAAAAAATTAAAAAAATGTAAATAAAGCATAATACCAAAAGTTAAGTTTAAGGATCAGGAAAAATTGGTCTTGCTTGGTTAAGGTATAATCAGAGAATTCAATATAGAATCTCCTAGCTAGAGCAATCACAGGTTTTATAGGCCCACTTCTTCATGTGACACGCACTTCATTTTTGGAAAAAATGCGGTAAATAATTAGATTGAATATTTAATCACCTTCAGTGTCCATTTTCACTGCACCACTACATTTTATTTTTCTTTTATTACTGCAGGTCCAAACACACAATATTTATTTTGTCAGTGTATGACATAGGCATGCCCGGTATGTAATAGGCACTTTCCCCCAATCTGTTTTTCGTAAATTGGTAATTGCGCTCGCGCCCTTTATGCTTCCGACATGTTTGAGACACAGAGAGGCCACATGCCTCCTCTCAGTGAGAGCGAGTGGGCTATGCACCACGCGTGCGCAGTCCGGGTGGCTGTATGTCACATGACTTGTCGAATTTTTGATGTTCTAATACCGGCTTCTTCACGACGTGTTCCTTCCCCGTTTCGGGAGAAGTGGTAATGAATTAAATACACAAAGTTCCTGTCTGGGTTCCAATTCCTACGACTCGTAAATTGGGGCTGGTACCACAGGGCCACCAATGCTCCCAAACTCAAAACATTTATTTCAATTGAGCCATTTACAGAAGTTTAGTATAGTCGAGGAGTCGGTCAGTCAAAAAGATGAAGCTTGTCGCCCATTCCAAAGAGTCAGTGTCAGTTTCTATGGAGAAGAACGGGCAAGAACCTCCAAGGATACTCGACTGGCAAATACACCGAGATGGACCATTGCGGATCCTCGTGCTTATGCCATCCATTCTTCTTCAAACCGTGTCTACCCGAGTTTTGATAAGAATGTTGAGTGTTGTCTTTCAATTCAAGTCATTTTTTCCAGTAGTGAGCCTTATCCTCTTTCCTTTGTTAACTATTATAGACTCGTAATAATTGTTGATGAAGTCAATATTTTTCCAATAATTTAAAGCGATACATTAAAACACTAGATCACAGTTATCTTATCGTTATCAGGCACTATCTGGCAGTGACACACGGACGGTGAAGTTGGGCACGTCAGTATGCGACCAGCCTTACGCGTTCGTCGGTGGATTGTGTTGGAAAAGTAATACGTGTGCTGTGACTGCTGTGAGTGAGTGACGAACGGACGAGATTAGTGAGAGTGTAAGTGATTCGCTTTGTTTGTAGGGTAATTGTTTTACTAATTAAGCATATTGGTGCTCTTGCTGTATTATCGCTTTATGGTGCAGGTGTAAACTGTTCTCATTACTTGATCTGTGCAAGCTCACAATACTTTCACCAATTTAGGTACCGTCCTTTTACGGGTTATGGTACAACTGAATGGTCGCCAATTTAGACCAGTTTAACAAATAGTGGCTTTCCTCGGGACCAATGACTTCCAAAAAGCTATTGATTGAGGGTTCAAGCAGCTGTTTAGGGGAAAACTGGGGTTGAGTTGTAAACAAGAATGGTGTTGAAATTCCATCTCAATGGTTTTTTAAACTTTGCAAAGTGCTTTCTGGTTTAACTTTAATTCAAGTATTTCGCTGAAACTGCCTTTTCAGACTTTTTGTGGCAGTACGTATTAGACGTCAAATAATTCAAGAGTTGTATATCTTTCATTTAATTAGAGGTTCAAATATACTGAAACTAACCAAAATTCTATTTGATACCGTGGATAGTAGTTTTCTTCAAAAGTAAATTGTGAAGTCACATTTTCTTTATGTCATTTGTTTTACGTGTGCTACAGCGCAAAGGCGTCCTTTCCGACCTTCCACTTATCCTTATCGTGGTACTACCAGGCCAATCTTTGAAACAAAGACAATTTTTTCCTGGCTTCTATTCCTGGACCAGTGTGTCGATGTTTGCTTGTTGTCCAACAAGCCTGGTTGTTCTGTTTAAGACCTACTAAGTATACAGCATACATTTGGGTCCAGTGAATATTGAAGTTTTGTATGGGACAGTTGATAATTTATTTGCAATTATGATGTTGGTCCCATGGAGAAAGTGTTCAGTTTGATGGTCTGTACCACACCTTACAATTGACGATACGGCCTGATACACGCTGTATATACCCATATGTTGTATTTAAATTCGTAAATACCGGCTGATTTTTTTTAGCGTCTGGAGAACAATATGACATGTTGTGTAAGTAGAATAGAACTCATATACGCTAACCTTTGCCTGGTACCATTGATATAGAAAAAGTTCCGAATATCCTTAAAATACATGAAAAAGAATACATCCTACGGCACTCGCGTAAAACGAATAATACGCAAAATAGGTAATAGTAAATGGGCGTAAGCTGCGACGGCCCATGAATGGAGCATGCCGAGAGTGTGAGCGAGACGCTAGCATTAATTTCGCGGCTGATCTCTACACTCTCACGCACACATTTGCGCGTGTATCTACATACGTCACCTTGCTGTATGTAGTTTTAGTAGGCAAATAATTTGATACACTGAGTGACGCGTGTCTTGAAACCGTAAACCAAATAAATGACGTCTTGTAAGATCAGCTTTGATAGAAATGTAAACAAACCTGTTGATGTTAAATTCTTATAACAATCACTCACTAAGCGTTTTAGTTCAGCCCACAAATAAAAGTCTAACGGCGTTACGTCTGGTGATCTCGCCGGCCAGTTCACAGGTCCACCAGCGACCTATCCACTTATCACGGAATTCACTGTCTAAATACGCGCGCACAGATCGCTCGTGGTGAGCTGGACATCCGTCGTGCTGGAAGTACATGTCCCGCATACAGTGCAGAGGAACGTCTTCCAACATTGTGTCGATAACGGACTGTATAATTTCTCGATACGTTATCCCTGTCAATCGACCTTCGATCCAAACTGGACCAATTATGCGATCGTGTATTATCGCGGCCCAAACATTCACACTGAATCGAACTTGATGAGCGCCAAATCGACGAGCTGCGGGTGCTCCTCCTCGGGTGTCGATGGAAATATTCCAGGATGGCGTCTTCGACGAGTATGGATAAGGGTGGCCGGCCTCTGCCTCTGACATGACCAGCAAGGTGAAACTGGCCATGGTCAAGTAACCGCTGATAAGTGCGGAGTATCAAGTCTGTGCTAGGGATTCGGGGGGCAGGGATACCGTTACGTCTAAGGGATTGTAGGTGTTCTTCGTCGGCGTACATTCGCCTTGCACCATTTACATTTTCACCAGACAAAAAATAATACCTCATCATGGCAAGATACTGGACGTTGAAGCACACGCGGAAAAAAACAGCGATCGACGTCACACTATGACTAATCGCACTGGACTGGAGACTTGGAGAGAGACCGCGGGACGCGGTACTCGGGTCGAAGGGCGCGCGGGTGGGAGGGGGAGCGCATGCGGCGACACTTGAGCGGTACGCCTGCAAAAAAATGTTAGTTACCTATCCCCGGCCGGCTTCAATCAAAGGATTGAATTTCGCTACTAATTCATTCATAATTTCTGCGCGTTGATTAGGGTGCCCATAAGTTGGATTTTGATATTATTTGTCGATTTTTTGTATTTTTATAATTTTTTATTGTTTTTTAATTTTTATATGAAAAGTTTACTACAAATAAGTAATAGTATTTATTGATAGGTTAATTTCATTTTAGAATTTAAAAAAAAAAATGTTAAATTTCCGTGCCATAGGCTTCTACTCCGTTTACCTATTAACCCCTATTTTTTTCCAGACGGTAAAAAAAATCATCCGGTATATTGTCAATCTTAATTTTTTTTTTTTTTTACCAACTGTAAGCAGTTTTTTCGGAATGGATAATGCAACGATAGATTACCACTCGGTGACAACCTGAGACGTTAAAACAAGCTTATTCTCCACAAAAGTGCGCGTGCTATATGCTTTATGATAACAGTTTTCTTAACAGCGATTATCAGTTTAGTCAGTTCAGTTTTATCTGCAGATAAGGTTCAGTTACAAAAGGCACTTACTTTCTACAATGGCCTAAATTGAAAAATGCAGTATCCACAAGAGATAAACTTCAAACTGAAAGACTTTGCACTAAGTTATAAGATCACTAAAGGGCTATCGATGCCTGAAGGTTCGGCCTGAACTCTATGACGATGTGCGAGTTTGACTCGCAAAGGCTGGGTTCCGTACCGCCGTACTATTCAACACTCATATTTTGATTGTTGTTATAGCGACCATAGTTGTATGCACATAACATACATACATTCCTAGCCTATAATATTCCCACTGTTGGGACACAGGCCTTCTCTTTTTCGAGAGGGAGTGGGCAGTAATCCACTATGCAGGCCCAGTGTGGGCCACGCGGGCCAGTAGTACACACTGTGAAAATTTTAAGTGTCTATCTATTATGGTTCAAAAGATACAGCTCTTGGACAGACAGGCGAACAAATGGGAGGACGGGCGGACAGCGGAGCCTTTGTAATAGGGTCTAGTTGGCACCCTCTCTGGGTACGGATTACAGAAGCCTAAAAAAAGATTTTTTCTTACCTAATCCGTTCGTACTCCACACGTTTTCATAAAAGAGCATCAAGGTTTTGTTTCAATAATTACTTTTTCATTTCACGGTGACTATAATTAACATTGATTATTATAAGTTCATTAGATCTTATAAATGAGACTGCATTGTAAAAAACCAACCCAAAAATTATCGGAACCGACTTTACCTAATCAAGATAGAATTGAACGCGACAATTTTTAACTAACCTTAAATAAAAACTTAGGTTTTTCTATTCGGTACTTACGAATTTCTCAGTGCCACACGGGTCGATCGATCAGGTTAAGCTACGCTTGCCACGGTTGGTCTGTGGAAGGGTGATCATCTTTACATATCCAAACCCCTCCTGTTGGTCCCGGCTGTCAGTCGCGGATCTTTGACAGTCGTAACGGGTCGACAGCCCGGAAGTCTGACAACCAGTCTTACCAAGGGGTATCGTATTACCCAGCATCTGGGTGTGGGTTGTGGAGGTCAGATCGGCATTTGCTCCATGTAAAATACTGGTATTCAGCTGCATTTGGTCTAACTGGAAGCCGACCCCAACATAGTAGGGAAAAGACTACGCAGATGATGACATTGTTAGATTTGCCTTAAAATGTTGTAGCAATCATATACCCAGTGTCGGATTAATCATGAAGCAAGAGTAGCAATTGCTACGGGCCCCGCGCAAAAGGCGGCCCCGCGTATTTAACGCGTATTTTTAAATGGAAAATTTCGAATCGTGAGTTATAATAGTGAATATTAAGTGCAATTTTATTTTTCCATTTTCTACGTGAGATCCCTCAGCAGATTAAGGGCCCCTCAACAGAATTTGCTACTGGCCCCGTGCATGCTTAATCCGGCACTGCATATACCTACTATATGATTGTCGCAACATTTAATGTTCATGCCATAAAAGACACAGAAAAGAATACCGCCATATAACTATTGTTATCAAAATTAATGTATGTTAGTTGTACCTAAGATTTGTTTCCACAGATATGTAAATGTTCTACATGTAGGTCATGGTTCCTATTAAGTGATTCACAGTAGGTATCTATTTATTTATAAATAAAAAGAAAAGTCCTGACTGACTGACTCATCAACGCCCAGCCCAAACCCTTGGACCTAGAAAGCTGAAATTTTGCACAGAGATTCCCCTTATAATGTAGACAAGGAATAAGGATTTTTCGAAATTCAACCCCTAAGGGAGTTAAATAGGGGATGAAAGTTCTGCGCGGGCGAAGCCGCTGGCAAAAGCAAGTTTCAAATACGTCATTCACAGTGGCGTAGCGTGCCTTGGCGGGGCCCCGTACCTATACAATTTGTTTGGGGGCCCTTATGAAGGATAAAGATTTCTTACAAAGGAAATTTTTTTTTTTGCATATAATTAAAAGAAATATTTATTCATCTTAATTAACTATGTCATTTTATCCAATTTTTTTACAAACAATTAAAATTACATATACACTTTACTTGCCTTTTGTCCTTGTCTTTTGTTTGACTTTTGACATTTCTGAAATAAAATAAAAAATTGGGAAGTTTTGATTAATTTTTGCTTACGCACGTCGGGGGCCCCCGTAGCCCGGGGCCCCGTATAATTGATACGGCAGATACGGCGGTAGCTACGCCCCTGGTCATTCACATATTCATACTCTTTATTCCATCATTGGCCTAGCCTTTTCCCAACCATGTTGGGGTCGGCTTCCAGTCTCACACGATGCAGATACCAGTATTTTACATGAACCGATCTTGCCTACGCCACATGCCTATCTGTTCTCCACAATCCCGTTACAGAGTAAGACTGGTTGTCAGACTTTCGGGCTTCTGACGATTCCGTAACGACTACCAATGATAACCGACACCAACGGCTTAAGCTTAACGTGCTTTTCGAGGCACGGAGGGATCTTGATAAGTAAAGATGTTCACCCATCCACGGATCAACCGCGGTAAGTAATCGATCGACCCGTGCGGCTGTTACGACATCCCCCTCCACGTCCACGTCTGTTTTCCATGAGGGTGAAATAATGTTTTTTTTAATGTATAAAGGGCACAGGAACTGAATTTACTCGAACTGGATGAAATTCATTATTTTCTGTTCAACATTCATTACATTATTTACGTTGTGGAGCAGACAACATTTTCGAACTTATTAAGCAATGGGTTAGCAATATCTTTCAAAATGATTCAGATGGTGACTGATATTGTGTCACGCAATTAGGGTGCTGAACTATTTGCTTTCATCTTTCAGGTAGATTATCCAATGCACGTATAAAAACACCAGGACTTCAAGATGATGTTAGCAGCGACCGTATCGAACTTGCTGGGGCCGCGCATGCGGATCGCCCTGCGCAAGCCCATTATAGAGAATTTTGCCTTCAAGCTGCACTACCAGCTCACGGTGACCCTGCTGCTGGCCGCTGTTATCCTAGTATGTGCGAGAGACTACATCGGAGAGAGCATTAGGTGCATGGCTGATGCCGGTATCCCCACACCACTGATAGAGAAATACTGCTTCTTCATGGCTACTTTTACTATTGTAAGTTTCATTTAATAAGTTTTCGTTGTAGCCTTGTATCTTCTGCTGCAATTTCGCCGGTCGCGTCAGCATACACAGAAGAATCAAATAATCGTTATTCGCTCTACAACTCGACCTATGCTAGAAGTTATATGAATCCGACCAAAAAGTAATCACGAATCATCGCGACGGATATTATAGGTGAACAGACCATAAACCGCAGTGATGCTTGTAATACTGAGATTTTACGGTTAAAAAAAAATATCATTTATTTTTCAAAGATTTACATAATCACTTAATGAGAAATAAAGTTTTAAAAATAACAATGTAGGTAATAATTAAGATAGTTCCAGAGCGCTCGTCGTGCAGTTAATTTTACCTAATTAACGCTTTTTCCAAGATCAAGATCATAAACAAAAGTCATTAATTCAAACTAGGCTGAGAGTCAGCACTTTTTGAACGTCAAAATGACCTACGACAGTCCCCCAAAACGCCCTTCACCAAGCAAGCATATCAAGTGGATAAAGCTAAAATGCAAGCAAAGAAGAAGTTACGACCATAAATCATTGTGTTTGTCATATCCTTTATCAAACTGGTGATCTTATTGCAGGTCCGACATTACAACGAGAGCCTCCTGCAAGGGGGGTTCCTGCCCCACCCCGGAGTGGGTCCCATCTCAGATTCGGATGAATATCTCAACCACACTTACTACCAGTGGGTGCCTTTCGTGCTGTTTATACAATCTATGGCCTTCTACTTGCCACATTATATCTGGAAGAAGAAAGAAGGTGGGTTTTATTGGACGGATAGACATAATACTAGACGGATAAGTTTCCGAAAACTAGGTTTTAACTGGTTTTAACGCACGAAATGATGCAGCTAAGTCCGTGTCTAATCAACTGGCTCCATTCTAAAGTTTGATCCACCGTTAAGATAATGTAAATATTTTCACAGTGATTAACTTCAATTATGTTTTTATTAAAATTGCATTTTGTGTATTTTTGTGATTTCACACTTTATCTTATCTTAGGAATCCAGGTTAGATCTTTCGCAGAAATGTGTGTCACATCAATATTGCGGTGATGAGTCCCGTTCCATGACAAAGAATGTACGATAACTGTGTTTACTGAGAAATAAAACTACTTTTATGCGGAAAAAATAATTTGGGTACCTAAACTACATATTAACCAAAGTTTACCTCGTTTGTCTAGCTGTGTGATGTCAAATCGGGTTTATCATTAACAAAAATCTCCGTATCCGCACGGAATTTGGATATATGCCTAACAACAGGCCCGCCAGATATTGGGACTTTACACTATTCACAAGTACACTTTCAGGGAAAGCATGCTATGTTTTAAAAAGGTGGTGAAAACTCATGTTTTTGTAATGTTTCCTGTAGGTGGTAGAATAAAAGCATTAGTGGACGGATTGCAGTACGCAAGCCTCGCTCTATCGCAGGATGGCATGTCCGTCGCTGGCATGGACCTACCTTCTAAGGAGACGCTAAGCAAGCGAATTGACATCATCAGGAGAGATATTAAGCTGAGGTAAGTGTCAAGTGGTCTAAAATTTCTAGCAACCTTATAAAGCGACCGTGATAGGGCAACCTTATTTATAAACGTTGCTTAAAGTTAAGTAATGATTAGCGTCTGTTTAACCATACATTTTTGAAGTTAAAACACCTCTTTGCTTTAATCAACGTTTATAAATGAGGGGGTTAATGACCAGAACAGGATTTCGTTTAAATGGGTAAGACAGATATGTATTTACGAGTATGTTCTTCTGAAGATTACCTGCAATCTGACCTTCTGAATAAATCGAAATCAAAAGTCATAAGTATATTCAAACAAGGCTGAGAATCAGAACTTTCCGAACGTCCAAATTACAAAAGACTCCCTCAAAACGCCTGCGCTTCAGGACTTCCTAGTGCTTTGGCTGGGGAGAAGAAGTGGCGCAACAAACTCTCCAGCAGCACAGCTGTCTATTCCGTAAAAAAACTTGAATCTATAATATAATATAAGTATGGAAAATAATTAACATTAGGCAACACAAAACAAAAATATATTCGTATTTCGATTTCCAGTCTTATCAGAATCAAAGCCTAAATGCTACTACACGGTCTTTTCCAAGGCACGGCTGTCTGTTTCCCAGTGAGCTAAGAACAATAACTGTCTACCAGATAAAGCATCTAAGGTCAAAATAAAAATGTCAGTCAGTGTATTTTTTCACACACAGTCCTACTAGGCTGCTAGGGTGCTACCAATGTCGCTGTGTTTTATGTATTATTACCCAATTTTTATCTCCCTTTCCTCTTCTAGGTTGCGTATATCCCGTACGTGGTCTGTCTGGCTGGTGTCCATGGAGGTAGTGAACTTACTCCACGTGATGTTTGAGATCTGGATCATCAACAAGTTCCTCAACGGACACTTCATAGGCCTGGGCCCCAGTGTGCTCAATTTCAATGACTGGAACCAAATTGCGGATCCACTGGAGACTGTCTTCCCTAAGGTAAGCATGATGTATGATACAGCTATTGCTCCCTATTTCATCTACGATTCAGGATGAAAAGTAGTCTACGTGCTCCAGGTTCCGGTCTACCTATCTGTCAAATTTCATAACGATTGGTTCAGTGGTTTAGCCGTGACGAGGTAACAGAAAGAAAGAGTTCCTTTCGGATTTAAAATATTAGTTTTAGGTGTATTAGTTCTTAGCTCTCCAGGATTGTCTATAGTGTATATTTCTAATGCCCAACAGTAACAGTATACTAAACATAAATAAGTATTGTGACCGGTTGTAATTATTTTTAAGCTTTTGCCAGCTTTTTCGACCGCGTGGAGGTCGAAAATTATCCAATAGAAACACACGACGGGAATAAAAGTTTCCAACTTGTTAATCCAGGTTATATACTACTTGTGTGCCAAATTTCATCTAAATCCGTTTGGCAGTGTTTGCCTGATTGAGTAGCAAACATCCAAACATCCAAACGTACCAACTTTCACATTTATAAATGAGCAGGATTGAGATTTTTTCCGTATCTATATTTACGCTGCAATTCTATAGTTCCTATTATCTGCAATGGATGAAATACATGTATGTGATAGCCAATACCGTGTAAGTTTTTAGAGAACGCTGATGTCTGTGGAATCAATCAATCCCTTTGCGTCTTATATAGTCTGGTGATGAAACTTGGTCAAAAGGTTTCAAAGGTGATCCAAGTAAAACTGTATTATTATTTCACTATCCCATGTGTATGTGTCCAGGTGACGAAGTGCATCTTCCACAAGTATGGTCCAAGTGGCTCCATCCAGCAGCACGACGCGCTTTGTGTGATGGCTCTCAACATCATCCACGAGAAAATCTACACCGTGCTCTGGTTCTGGTTCCTCATCCTCTTCATCGCCTCGGTCCTCGGTAAGATAAAGATTCACATCTATAAAGGGCTTTATTTTTTCGTAACCATATTTTGAAAGATGTACATTTGACCAGCTTTTCGCTTTCCAACATGGTGGTTGCTTCTGAATTTGATAGACCATGGATTTGGTCTCATTTATTCACGTATTACCAATTTTAGTATTTCCTGCTTGTTTGTTTTTCTTTCTTTACGAGTCGATGGTACTTTTAACCGGTATCGGCCTTCAAATGCCTAAGATTTATGACTTGTCATGATTAGTTTGGGCCCAGTAGGCGTTTTTGTTAATAGAAACAGCTTGTCTTCACTTGAACTGCTTACTTGATTTTTATCTTTTTTTTTATTGCAGCTGTAGTCTGGCGTTTCGTCTCCTTCTTCCTGTACCGTCGCTCCCCGCGGTTCAACATGATGATGTTCCAGCGAGCGACCAAGAATGACGCTAAGTTCGATCCCTACAACGTCATCGAGGTCGTCAACGGCTGCCAGTTTGCTGACTGGTTGTTCCTCTACTATCTCGCTAAGAACATGCAAGGCGTCGTCTTTAAGTGAGTATTAGTCTTTATTAGCATCACCATCCTCCTGCATATCTCGAATTTATTTATGGTCGTTGCAATATGTCTTCTTTCATACTTATCTCTATTAGCCATCATCTCAGTCATTGACATATCACGACAATTTTTACTTCATTTATTGTACATCGGTGGCTTCATTCATCCACAATTGTGCAACGATATCTATTATAGTGACTCTAATTAAAACCTGAATATGGCCCTAGTTAATATTGCCTGTATCTTTCTCAGGGAGCTATTCACTCGTCTAGCGGAAGAGTTAGGGCGGCGAGACATGCCTGATAATAATGACGATGATAATGAGAAGAAGGGAGCCGAGCCCATTCTATTAGGGCATCTCTCTTACGACGATGAAACACTACCGCTGAAGCCCGACAAGAAATCCACGTAGCGAGGACTCGACTTAATTAAATAGTGCCTAACTTTAATGTTTGAATACAAGAATGAATTGAGTATTCTTGTTAAGGAAGCAAGCTTTGAAAGGATACTCCATAGATATGTTATGGAGTTCAATAAAATGATATGAGTTTCTGATAATTCATTTAAAACGTTATTGTAGTTATGATCCCTGTTATCGTAGGCTATGTACAAAATTACATCAGAACATCAAATTGCTATCTGACTTCCGCAACTTTTATGGTCGTCAAAATGTTTACTGACTTTGCCTAGGATTTACTAAACATTTACAGGGTAATAATTTTAGGCTTAAGGTTTCAAATTGATTAAGAAGTTTGGAAATGTTGAATTTTTATTATTTAATATATACGTCATGCCATTTATTTAGGGTACAAAATGTTGGAACAAATTACTGAATTATTTATTTATTAGTTGAAGTTGACACTATAGTTTTTGCTCAAATAAACTTTAGATATATTTTAACGCTTATCAAAGCTTAAAATAATCAAAATGTAAGTTTACAGTTTAGCTATAGATAGACAGTATTAGAAATAGGCGTCCCAGGGATGTTATAAAAATATTGTATAAGTAAATGCCATCAATTTTACAGGAAAAGCTGTGGAGTTTTTTTGTAAATATTGTTTTTCCCTTTGCTATGCTGTATAAATTGTCTAGTCCTTAAATGTTTTGTTGTTTTTTTAAAGTTTATGTGAATAAAACAGTGTTTTTTTATTTTTTGTTTGTGTTAAATGTGAATTAAAAGTTCAATAGGTAGGCTATGAACCCTTACCTCCTTGCCCCTTGTATTCGTATATCAAAATATGGAAGCATTATAACCACAAACGTTTGTGTTTTCATTTTCTTGTTATTTTTGCATGAATAGACACACATTTTGTGCAGGCGTTAAAAACTGGAATATTATAAATAATTATGTGTCAAGGAATAGAATATTCTAAAAATGGTTTTTTGGCCAACCAGGTGTTTTCTTGAGTGTGAACGGTAAACTCCGTGTCTCCGTTCTGAGTCTACCCTCGCGGATTCAGGTTTGGTTCCCCAATTGCGTAACATACTTTCTTACACAACCCGAAGGATTTTGAAGGTAGTTCCAAATCCGTTGCTTCATATATTTGTAACATTCGCCTGTTCGACCACGTAAGTTCGCAATGAACGTTGCCGAATTATCAAAATGAAGTGCAGTTTTTTTTATGAGGGTGGGACATCATCAAATATCTTCTCCCGCTCTGGGTGGAGCATGAGGGCGTGTCAGACTTTTACTTACTAAAACCCACCCGTATTCCCTCAGTTGCCTGTGTGCCAGGGGCCACAGCACAGTATCTCTTTCGAACAACCCACACCCTTGACAGGCATCGGCCCTTGCGGGCCCCACCAGTTGGTGCTGACATCTCTTTGAAGTGAGCATGGAACATAACGCGTCTTCGACCCGGGCTTGTCCTTACCGGACAGCGAGCTACCCATTACTCGTCTTCCGCAAGCCCGCACCTACGGTGGCCGGGATTCAGCCTGGGATTTTACACAACTACCCCGCATGTCGATGTCGGCTCGGTACAATTCGAAGTAAGAAGAGCAGGTTTTTCTCGAACATAAATTATATCCTACTACATAAATAATATTATAAATGTGCAAGTTAGTATGTTTAGATGTTTGGTTGTGTGTTACTCAATCACGCAAATACGGCTGAACGGATTTGGATAAAATTCGGTACACAGATATTTTTAACCTGGATTAACACAGGATATAGATACTTTGACCTCCACACGAATGAGCTTCTGGAAAAAGCTACTTTAAAGATGTATTCGATTTTTTCGCCCGACCCAAACAAACAAGTGTGTATGTATAGTACCCCTTTTTTTTTTTTTCCTCCCGCCTTATACGTAACAGGAACCTCCCGAAACAACCGTGTCCGGTGACGACCTGCGTCAGGCGATGTATAGTACCCCTTAGGTATCTATTTAGGTACCGACCTGTATGTCAGATTGCTGCTGATCCTTGAATCCATAAAATAAATATGCGTGGGAACATTTTCTTATTTTGGCATTTAAGCATTATTTGTCAAGCCTTGAAGATTTAGGTAGGACTCTAATCACGCCTTACAGGTTACACAAACACATATCATGGGTAAATAAAACCAAACAGTGGTACCTATAATAGGTTCTTAAAATGTTTAGTGATTCAGTTAATTAGCGCACTCCAAAGATATAAATGAATATTTAGCTCAAAAATCAATATGTACATATGTACATACATATCTTAATAGCTCTGTCATCGAGTGTTTCATATTACGTCAACTTATTATAAAAAGTCTCGTATAAAGATGGGCCGACTAGCCGACTAGTCGGCCGCAAAATGGAAGCCGATCATTGATATCGGTTGAGTTCGGGTGACATCGGCTATGTTCAAAATGGCAAACCTACTTATCGGGGTACTATAAGTTAGTATACTTTGCTTATTTTCACAGTATTATGTCTCATGGCGTTCTGCTGTGGGGATCGGCAGCGGATGTAGATTCAATTTTCATTTTACAAAAGAGGGAAATCCGTGCAATCTATAAAATGGGGCCTCGCGAGTCTCTTAGAAACAAATTCAACGAAATTGGTATACTAACTCTGCCTTCTCTGTATCCTAGAAAATGTCTTGTATGTCCGCAACAACTTAGGTCGTTTCAAAAAGAGATGTGATTTCCATAATCTAACACGTAGTTAAGATGAAATTGTGATTCCAAAATTTAGATTAACTAAAACTAGCAAGTCATTTCTAATAAACAGTATCCGCTTCTATAACAAGTAGCCAAAGTCGGTTATAGAACTTATTGATGGAAAGTTTAAAACTCACATCAAACGTATCCATAACAAAAAAGCATAATAAAAGGTAAAAGACTACGTTGTAGACGGAAGTTTGGCATTAATTCCTTCTGCAAATATGGCTTCCCTGGTATCTCATTAACAGCATAACTATGTGAAAGTCTATTAACTGCTCCCAAATTACAATGTATAATTTATAATCTTTTTATTTTTTTCAATGTCTGACATATTCTCGTCAATAATTGACATTATCACTGTAATTTGAAAACATTGTAAAAGCCATACTACACTACGCTACTAACTAGAGCGTACACTTAAAAAAAAAACAACAGACTTCCAAAAAAACACTACAATGTGAAAAAAATCTTTAATTTCAGAAGTCGGTGACTTTGGATACGTATTGAAGTTGTTTTTCAAATTGTAATGTTTTTTTGGAAGTCAGTTGTTTTTTTTTTGACTTTTTTATTTTTCACTTTTTAGTTATAGTACCTACCCCACACAATTCGAAATTGCATTATCCTTGGGGTCAAAACAATGCACATTTATGCCATACCAGCAATCGCGGTTTGTTTGCTGTCATTTTTTGAAGAGTTCCGTTGTCTGTCTCCGAAACGCATCATCAGATCCATATGAAATTTAAATAGGACCGTTTCGGAATAAACTCCTTTCGAACAAAAAAATAATTTTGCAAATCCGTCTATATTTATGACGGAGTTATGCCCGAACATACATAAAAAAAATAAAAAAATATATAAACGTGTCAAATTGACAACCTCCTTCTTTTTGAAGTCGGTTAAAAATAAAACCTTTCCTAGCTTGAGACGCTAACTGAAGTTAGCGTTATTGTAGGCAGATTCTGAAGAATCTGTCTATAATATTCCCACAGCACACAGGCCTCTCTCTGTGAGGAGTGCGCCACGCGGGCCCATAGTGCTGGTTGGTGGATGTGTCATGTCGTAGAATTTTTGGTTCTAGGTCCTGTCGGTTTTCTCGCGATGTTTTCCTTCACCGTTTTGAGAGCAGTGGTGATGAAAGTAAAATGCCTGCCTGAGTTCGAACTCACGCCTTACAACTACCGATACCACACCGATACCACTGGATCCTAGTACTTAAGAGACGCTAGCTTACTAGCCTTGCCTGTGCAATTCTGTTTACATGTTCAGTTACTAGCTTGCTAGCTTCCTTACACTAGCTTACTATCCTAGCTTGCGAAACTAGCCTCGTGTATCTTGGACATGATTGGGTTTCAGCATATTATACCACTGGAATTTAATACAAAGATAATTAACTAATATCTGACGATGTAAGGCAGTACCCATGCCCACGGCAAAGCGCCATAGAGTCTGTATTTTTCGTTTAAGCTTTCACCCATAGCGTCTACGAAAGATTGTTGACCCGACCGAATGCTGCGGGATGGATTTGAGTGTTACGTTCTGTGAAAACTACATAAATAGCTAGTTGGTAAATAGGTCTAGCAAGTTTTTCTGTAATCACGCATACATTGTATATTTATAATGGCGTATTCGAAATAATGTAAGTTAAATGTTTAAAGGATCATAAAATATAATTTATATAAATAGTGGAATATAGATCCAAACCACAGAGTAAATTCTATGCTCAAACTGTTACATTCTCGTTTACAATAACAAGCGTCATCCTCATATTTACTGGATTTTGCCTTCTTACTTTATTTTTAGTGTTATCTGTCAGTTTAGGGAAAACCGTTTGTATGCAAACATTATAACATTGTGAAATATTTTTGTATACTAGCCCTTGCCCGATATGAGCAAGAGTCAGATTATAAATGTATCATTAATTATTTTATTACAATGTTGAATTGTTACTAAAATAATAATTAATGATATATGCCTGCAATAACTAGCTAGGTACCTATGCATACAGCTTCAGTTTCAATTATTAATATACAATTTTATTATTTATGTACCTACATATTTACACACAGTAAAATAAATGATGAAAAGTACTGCTTATTTCTTAAGTAAAAAGGATGCGAGGCAGTCTCATGTTTGTTATGAGCTTTTAAAAACAACATAAAACATATTTCTGCTGACTTGAAACTTTTTTCATGTCGAATCAGTTTAAATCCCCCATTCATTTGAACTCAGCCTATCGAACTCCATGAGCAATCTTCAAAAGAGTGGTGATGATCATAGGTCTGATACCAGTCCCATAAATTTTACATCGTCGATTTTCAGTAGCATTTGATAAAGACTGCAGTGGACTAAAGCTTTGCTTTCCTAAGGAAGCGGTGAACGGTCACATAAATAACGGCTGTCCAAATACATAGCGATTTTTATATGACGGCCATTATAACATAACGGAACAGCTATCCTAGGAAACCAAAGCTTAATTAAAGGCAGGCTAGGTAGGCAGCATAATCCGCCTATGACCTATAACCCTCCCATTACTAGGACACAGGCCTCCGTTCGGTGAAAGAGATTGGCCGTCATCCACCACGCGCCCATTGTGGGTTGGTGGATGTCACATGTCTACGACTTTTTGGTTCTAGGACATGCCGGTTTCCTCACGGTGTTTTCCTTCACCGTTTTGAGAACAGCGGCGATAAAATAATTTACAGCAAGTAAAGTAGTCTGGGTTCGAACCTAAGATCTACAAATATGTGGCGGCCATTACCGCTGGACCACCACTGCTCTCGACTCGGTGGGCACTTCTTATAAATTCCTGAAAAAATATGAAAACCACAGCCGTACCATTTCTACCAAGTGTGTTCTCAGTTATGTTTATGTGTCATCCTATGCAATAATGCATCTATGTAGTTGGGGTAGGTGATATGATAAGGAACGCCCGGCGCGGCGGCGCGCGGCGCGGCGCCTAAGAAACCACACAATAAAATAATTCAAGATAAAATTAATAAGTAATTAAGTGTCAGGCACACTGTGGTTTATTGTTATTATTTTTTCTCGTCCACTATAAACATTCTTCTTTTACGAAAGTGTTTATTTTTTCATAGACAGGTATGTATTATAATATTGTTCATGATACGGTACGGATGTTATGTTTAATTTTGAGGTCTATGTTATTATCATGTTACCGCCACAAAGTTACCGGCTATTGTTGCTACGGACCGTGTTTAGAATACATTAAATGGGGACTATGTACAGCTATTTGGAGATATTTTAAATGTAGATACCTTTATTAGGATAACTGTAACTTAAGAAAAACATAATAAAAATATTTTACTTAGAACCTACGTCCCGAAGCACTCAATCACGATTCCCGGAATTTCGGTGGCAGGTAGCGGGCAGGCTGCCACACAACATAGCCACCACGCTCGCCATTGGCTAGGGGTCACGTGCTTTCACACCGAATGCTATTTTCTTACGTAATTTTATATCTCTGTTTCATTGTGGCCTACGGTACATAAGTGTTTCTTGTTAGCTTTAACTGCTTAACATTACTTACTTGCTGACCCGACAGACGTTGTCCTGTACAAATATTCATATTAAAAAGGCTTCAAAGGATTCTACTTACAATAGTAACCATTGTTGATCGAAGTAAAAAGGGCGTTAAGTTATTCCCGAGTTTAATCATTTCTCAGGATTTTTTTTTGGAATAACCAATTCAAAAGAGATTTACCTAATACAAATAATTTAATGTCTTTGCTCAATTACCTACTAGGACTAAAATACCCAAATCGGTCAAGCCGTTCTCAAATGATGCGGTTACTAACCAAAAGCATTTCATTTTTATTGATAAATACTTAGAATAAATTATGCAATTTGAGACCGACGACTGTCCGGGAAACTAAAGAGATTCTTTGCAGGAGAACGTCCAGCCATCTAGGACAAGATAACGGAAAAGTAACTAAACCAAAACTTGTCTTTCGATCGCGATAACAAATTCACGAGGCAGAGTCCAGCGGTCGATTTTCAGGCTAAAGTTGCTAAAGATTCTCCTTCCTCCAGTAACTGAATCAGCCCCAAAAGACCTACTCGGTCAGTGGGTCATCTTAGCAGGGCGGGCGGAATAAGACGTGCAAAATATTGTAAAAACGTTCCGGATCTCGTAATTCTTACGAAAACAGCAGCACGCCAGTCCGTCGATAGTGTCAGTGAGAACGTAGGCTCACATAAATATTAGCAACTCTCCTTGGGAGCATACAATCCAAACTGGATGAGCAGTATTTTAAATTAGCTAGATTAGTAACATACAGACGCCAACGCATCAAGCATACATCAAGCTACCCCAATATGTCAAATTTCTTTGATTGATAATAGGTCTTTACCTATGAAATTGCCGTTTTGTATGAAAAAATTTAAACGATTTTTTTTCATGTATTTTTTATTTGTATTAATCGAAGTAATCACCCATGCAATCAATGCATCTTTGCCATTGCAGTGGCAGTTTATTGATGCCCTTCTTAAAGAAATCAGCTGGACGGGAGGCAACAAATTCTTCAAAGGCATTTTGTACTGCCTCTCGGGTATTGAATTTTTTTCCCGCCAAGAAGTTATCCAAATTCTGGAAAAAGTAGTAGTCTGTAGGCGCAAGGTCTGGTGAGTAGGGCGGATGACGGAGAGCTTCCTACCCCAGTTCTTGCAACTTGGAGACCGTCGGCTGTGCAGTATGAGGTCGCGCGTTGTCGTGCAGGAGCAGCGGAGACGAGCGATTGACCAATGCTGGTTGGAGATGTGCCAGCTTCTCCATCATTGTGTTCAGTTCTTCACAGTACACATCTGCAGTAATGCTCACCCCGTTTGGTAAGAAGCTGTGATGAATCACACCGGCGCTAGACCACCAAACAGTGACCATCACTTTTCTAGGGGTAAGTTTTCGTTTAGGGCATTGTTTAGGTGCTGAACCAGGATCCAACCAACTTGCTGAGCGCTTGCGGTTATCAAACAGAATCCATTTTTCATCGCAGGTAACAATGCGGTTCAAAATTCCTTCATTTGTGTGTCTGTTGAGCAGTGCAAGGCACGTCTCGACGCGTACTTCGCGCTGACGATCATTGAGTTCGTGGGGCATCCATTTGTCAAGCTTTTTTACCTTGCCAATTTGACGCAAATGGACCAATATTGTTTTGACGCTAACGTCGAAAGCTGCTGCTAATTCAGCCGTAGATTGTGTATCATCAGCTTCCACAATCGCCTTTAATTCGTCATTGTCGACCAAAGTCTTCGGACGACCGCGAGGTTCATTTTTCAGGTCGAAATTTCCAGAACGGAAGCGAGCAAACCAATAACAGGTGGTAACAATGGTGGTGCGTTGGTTTGTAGTGTTAGCTCCGTAAACGTCGTTGATGTTGCGTGCCGCTTGTGCCGCGTTGCTGCCACGACGGTACTCATATTCCATAATTACTCGAATTTTTAACGTATCCATGATGACGAAAAAGATTGAAATGCGATGAAAATGTAACACTAATCAATAAACAAATGACTACTTTTGGAAAAAAAAATCCATGTTTTTAAAATAAAATTAATTTGAAATTAGAATTCTTACCCAAACAAAAATTATTTTGATTTGAAATGGCCAGTACTGCAAAACGGCAATTTCATAGGTAAAGACCTAATATTCATCTTTATAAAATATGCTTAGGGTTCATGGTCAATAGGGAAAATATGACAGATTAGGGTACCTTGGCGTCTGTACATAATAAAAAGTCGTGGGCGGCTTCAGTGTGATTGAAAATAATACTAACTAATTTAATTTTTCCCAATGAAGTAAAATCCATAAGTACCTATACAATTTAAACAATTTACAAGCAAGAGCCTATAATTTATTTTTCAATTTCTTTTAAGTTTTGAAATTGGCGCACTGCTTTATTGTCTGGCATGTTTCTAGCTAAGAATTTGCACACTACTTGACGCTACTGTCCGTAACACTTCCAAGTCAAATTGATTAAATGATCGCATCTTTAAAATTTATTTGTACTATTTTTATGAAAAGGATTATTTTGTACTAAAATGATTTAGTGAATAAAAAAAAAAAAACTTGCTTTTCTTATTTAAAATTTAATTTTGAAGTCGGATGTAATGCGTACATTGAAACGCACTTTTTATACTCTGGCAAGAATCAAAATGGCGTCAGCGCGCGCTCCGAGGCGCGCTCTCGCTTGTATGGTTGTCCTTTTCTAGCAAATGAAGAAATATACCGCTATCTCTGTTATCGCAACAGATAATAATTTTCTTTCAATGCGTGTGATGTAAAACAAAATAAATTGTGAGAGCCGGGTTAGCCGTGAAACGGAGTACTTTTCTTTGACGTTGCATGGTTCCGTTTTGTGGTGCAAGTGTTTTGCGTTTACTTTCGTGATTTATAAAAGAAAATATTGCTATTCAATGGAACAATATTATCGTAAGGATAAGGTGGACTTTGAAATGTTTAATGAGTGTATATAATGCGAGATTTTGTATTGCCAATTCCATGAAATTCTATTTGTAAACGATTATTTCGAAAACGATCTATTTTCCGCGAAAAATATTTACATAAAACAAAGGACTGTCTTGAAAGTGTTTGAGGAGGCAAAGAATAATCATAATTGGTAAGTAAAATATAATGATAAGTCTAAGTCGGTCGTGTAACATTTTTTACGCACAACAATTTTTTGATTATCTCCTAACACAGCTGAGTGTTCTGGGTCAGTATTGTTTGATGAAAATAGCTTCTACACTCAGTTTTATGACAAAGGAGATTTAATAGAACCCCTTTTCATCTATTTTGTTTCATATTCAGCCAGTAGGTTGTGCAGTTCCATCGGAATAAATTCAAAACAAAATTTTAAGTAGGCCACTACACGTTCGATTTTCAATTTACGTATATCATCGAGTTTTTAGTGGTCAAATCGACTATAAAGTGTAAAACATTTTACAAAACTGTTGAAGTAATCCAATGCCAATTGGAATGATTTAGTTGATAAGTTTTCTCAGGTAGCTACCCTAGACCCATGTCAGTTCCAATACTGTTTTCATGCTACGCTAATCATATTATTAACAAGCATCAAACCTCAATTACTGGCCAGTCCTTGCACATAAATAAGTTAAATAATTATTATGCTATATCATTGCAGGGTAACACATAGATTGGTCTAGTTTCCTTACAAATTATTGGTACCAATACAGCAACTATGTAAATCTGAATCAGGTCTAGTAGAATTAATTGAGCTATCAATAGCTAACAGATATTTACCTATCTTGTTGTGGACATGGCAAATAAAACAATCAGCAATAATAATATGTTTATAAATAACATTTTATGTTTGTTGATAAAGGCCTAGCTGATTTAGTAGGATCTGCGCTAAATATGGATCTCTTAAAAGGCTACTACAACAAAATGACAAAAAACAACCAACTCTGTTTTGCCAAAGGTGTCAATGCTTTTGTTAAGTTTATAACTGACACAAGTACTCTTTAAATTTTCATCTCCATAATTAAGTATTTAAATCATTCATTTTTCTATCCTACAGACGATCAGTCTCGGATCAGTAAATCTGCAGTCAAATGTTAAGTTCGCTGTTGTAATACTGTGTGACCTGACCTTATTAATATTCAGTTGTAATTTGCTCGTATGCACTATGGTATCACCATTATAATTATACTGATCCTATTTATACATCCTATCCTAAATTGTTCTCTTTGAACTAAAAAACTAAATGCACTGATAGTGCAAAACCAAAAAATAAATCTGTGGTCTGGATAAACAAGACTAATTAGTTAAGTAGGCACGAGATTTGGAATTTAATTATTTTCTACAAAGTAGGATTGTACTGTGTGTTATGCAGGTAAAAACACAACACACAACATCACGCTTGTACTCCCCAGAGGGTAAGGCAGAGGTACACTCACATTTCAACAGTTATGTCTAAGTCCCTACTATAAAAAAAACAGGTATTTTAATATTTATAAAAATAGGTACTTAAATCATTCTGATCGGTTAACCAAATTTTTCCTCTGAAAGAATAAAGCGACTAATTACGTATATAATAAAATTAGAATAAATACTTAAACAACAGGAAAATTGGTACAGATGCTTACACTTAATGTAGGTACTTGTATGCCTATACCTAGTGTTCTGATTTACATTATTGAAATGAAGTTATTGTCACAAACAACATAATTTTAATTATATAGTCATACAGCTATTCTCCGGTAATTTCTAAATTTAAAACTTGACCACGAACAATATATTTCAATAGTTGATAGAATAATTTATATTTAAATCAGTGTTATCAACTATTCAAATAATAAAAAATACTATGTGGTCATGAAATTTAATAATTATTCAATTGATCAATTAATACTTACTTATAGTATATTTTTTTTATTAAGTTTTGAAATTAATACTCAGGAACATTAATTATTCTAACTAATTAGGTAACCAGTTATTAATTTATGAAACATGTGATGTATCAATTAACATAGATTCATTTGTTATTTTTTTAATAATAAAGTTACATACGTATTAATTTTAACAATAAGAAAAAGAAACCCCTTTTCAATTGAGACATAAAAAAAATGCCACAAAAAGTAAAAAAAATCATGTATTGTCATTTAGATATATGCAGAAATATTTTATGAAACCTTTCTGCAGTGCCATAAACTGTGCTAGAAACTTTCTATACCAGTTTTAGTCCGACAATAAAAGAGCACTGTTCACTGTGAAAGCTAGCTCAGTTAGTTATACATAAAACTGCTAAAGTCAAACTCAATCATGTTTATGCAAATGTCATTTTACAAATGTCCCATGTACCTACTACATATTTAGATAAGTATGGTTTTATTTTTCGGTGGGTCATCATCAAATAACTTCTTCCGTTCTGGGTGGAGCAGGAGGGCGTGTCAGACTTTTACTGACTTAAATTTACCCGTGTTCCCTCAGTTGCCTGTGTGCCAGGTGCCGCGGTATCTCTTTCGAACAACCCGCACCCCTGGCAGAGATAAGTATGGTTACCTGCACGTTAGTAGTATCACATTTGAACTATGAAAACTGACCTTATTGCTGCGTAATTCAGGCGATATCAAAGTGACTGACTGTACAAGTAACCATGCAGCCAGTAGTAGTATTGAATCGTCAAACTACGCTAAACATTGCAGTTCAAAATCGACCCAAAAACAAAAGACGATCAAGTAGACCTCCAAAGGATAAGGTCACAGTTTTCATAAAAAGAAAACTCCCGATGTCATTTGGACGAGGCATACGTTGTGCCCATTCCAACATGTGGCCAAGCGCACGTGCTCTCGAGCTACGCTTCATCCGGGATAATGACCGGACCACATTTTTGTGGGCAACTGAGGCCAAACCGTATAATTTGGACCATCCTGCTCTCGCGCACACTTTAATCACCTTTAATGGTACATCGCCGGGGGCGGGGCAGGGTGATTTATAGCCAAACTTGTCTAGTCTTACCGACCAGTCAACTAAGACCGAATAACTTGTATATTTTCATATCAACCACCACTCGGAGTAAAGAATAAGAAAGGTCTTTCTATGTAGTTTGGCAGTCGTGATCCCCGACATAAGTTCGTACTTTTGAAAAAGCCAGGTGTGTATTCGATCTAGAATAAATTGCTTTGGAACTGCCTCTAAGCTCTTTAAGTTATCAATTTGTTTTTTTTTCAAGCCGTACAAGGACGGGAATTCGTGGTGTTAGAATAATCCATGGTATTGGTATCTTTAATCTGATTAACCTAATAAAAATAACAAATCGCACTTGTGTCTGTTAGATCTGGAATGGTTTTCTTTGGTGGGTTGGGTTTATGTCATCAAGGTTTATGTCCTCATCTTGTATCCAGCATAGCTATTCACAACCATTCGATACGCCTCCGTATCGAATCGAACATCAACCGATGTCATCGTAGGAGTCCTCTAAACGGTGCTCACAAATCCATAACCTGAAAATTTTGTCAGTTTAAATTTCTTCCGACAGCTCTGTGTGCTGTCGAGGGGCAAGTGAAATCAGGTAATCGAAATATGTCATTTTCGATATAGTAGCCAGCCGAATAGTTGTTCTGGGCGAAGGCCTCCTCCTAAACCTCTATATTATGTGCATTGGTCTACATTTTTGCAGATTTTTTTGTGCCCCATGCCAAAAGACTAGAAATTGAAGAGACTGCGAAAACCAAAGTAAACATACATGCATATATTGCCTCTAGTTTTCGTTAACAAGTTGACTAATGGAAACTGCTAGTTTATGGTGCTCTCGTCGTTGCATAGTAGCCCGTTCTGCTTCCTTTTCTGAACTGGTTAAACCCAGTCCTGAACAGTAAATACATGTTTCGTGGCAGTATTCCTTGGGACACAAAGATTCATTATTTTGTGACTACTACAGGTTCTTCTCTTCGTTTCGACGGTACATATAATGTTGCTTATACTGTTTGGGCCCAGTAGGTGGCCACTTTTACTTTTTTGGTTGAAGTTATGGTACACCCATTCATCAAATTCCGATATTCAATAAACTTAGTAAATCATCACCATAATGCTCTCGCCCGTACCCCCCCGTAGGCCCGTACCCACTTCTCCCCCTGCCTTTCTCACAATTTCGTGCGTGGATTCGCCAAAGATCAACCGAACTTCATAACAACCGATGGTCACGGGCTACAGACTGTAGACAGTCAAAATTGGCTTTACCGACTGTACACCCGCGATTAACCAAAAAGCTTCTCAGCCTGAGTAGAAATAACCTTAGAATAATCATAGGAACAATTACGGGCCATAACCCCCTTAACAAACATCTTCATAATATAGGCGCCACAGACAGCCCGCTTTGCAGAGGCTGCCTTGACGCCGAGGAATCAGCCGCTCACGTCATCCTGGAATGCGAGGCCGTGGCTTCTCAACGTGAAGAAATCCTCGGAACAGGGAGGTCGCTCCGCGAAGCCTGTGAAGCTCCCAGGAAGCTTCTGTGCTTTTGGGCGGAGCTAGGCTGGCTTTGTTAGCCAGAATCCCCACGCACAACGGACCGAATGGGAGTCTACGTGCGGAAAAGGGAGTCCCATCATCATCATCATCATCATCATCAATGCTCTCGCCCTTATCCCAATTTATTTGGGTTTGCCACAACATGTCTTCTTCCATACTTCTTTATTAGTCGCCATCTCTAGCCATGTCATGTTTCACACAGTCCATCAATCAGTTCTGTAGTCTTCCATAAATTTATTAAGTGTCCGTTCATGTCACTTCGAAATCTCTATTTTTTACGTCGACACTTTTCTGCATCAATAATTCATCTAGAATATCTTCACCTTCGGTCCAGATAAATACAAATTCCATTGTTATCGAGCTGTTGTAATTTGAACGATTCTGTACAAATTGTAATTGTCACGATCGATCTTGACCAAAAATGGTTAACTTATTAGAATTAATTGATACGTACAGAAGATTAATCGATACCATTTTTCTTAACTTTGCCATCATTCATTTCTAGAAAGCTGCCAAGTAATACATCTTAGGTTGAAATCTAAAAAGCATTTTTAGTTATCAAGATTCTTTTAAACCGCGGTTTCATTGTGCTTCCTCACGAGGTCAGATAAAGTTTTTTATTTATTTATTGGCTTGCGTTTGACTACTATCGCAACTGATCGTTACAGGATGCATGCTGCTGAAAGTGCCAAGCTCGTAGCCAAATTCTGGGCTGACTGACTGACTGTATTTAGATTGCTAGCGACCCGCTAAGAAGAAGACTGATCAGTGATCACAAGCTATGATGTGGTCGACGAATTCGACGACGGAGTTTGCGTGGAAGTAACCTATTCATTATCGACTTAAAGGGTTTCTTTGCTAGTTGTTTTTAACTTTTCTGTTGTCCCTAAGTTTTTTTTTATGCTATTTGGCCACGTAACTCACGAAAGGCAAGGAATGCTATTATTACTAACATTGCCAATAGCCAAATGCATAATAACAACCACAATGAATTCCAGCGAGGACAGTCTACATAGATCTAAGAAAGTAAAAGTCTTCATTCTTCGTAAAGGCAGGTTCCCATTACCTGTGCTAAGTGGATGCAACGCGATACTATGTTGCACCTTGTGCCTGTGCAGGTTCGCCTTGACCGCGAAACAGACCTGTTATACTACGTGCGATATAAGCTGTTTTCCATGCCAGATCGTATCTGTATGAGGGCTGTGATGTCAACGCGGTAATGAAAATACTGGGGCAGGAAACAGCCTTGACAGTCGAGTCGTATTTGGTCCAATAAGTTTTTGGTCTTGTGTTAACTGAATAGGGTTTATTATGGATTGATTTTGGTAAATCTTTTGACAAATTTTGGTAAACGGGACAGGCCTATACCCAGCAGTGGACAATTCCAGACTGAGATGATGATGATGAAATCTTGTGATATACAAATTGTTTCATTTTTTTCAAGCTATAGGCTTGAAAGAAAGTTGGTAGGAAAATTTTGAATAGGAATGTGGGCGGCTATAAGAGTGGGGACCAAAGAAACGATTGATGGACTGTGTAAAATATGATGTGCCGAGAAAGAGGGTGACTAGTTTATCGAGATAAAGACTAAAAGAGAAGTATGAACGAAGAAGACATAGTAAGGGATGGTTATGAGTCTGATGATTAGACCTTTGAAATTTTCCCGCAACTACCTATTTGCGTAATCATAATATTTTATTGATCATGAGAAACTTATTTAGACTACAATCATAGGGCTTTATCCATACAATTTATTTTGTTTACACTCGTTTGTAAAACACAACACTTACAAATGTTATACATTTATAATGGTGAGATGGGACTCATCCCACGGCCGGCCGGTGTATAGAGTGTTTCGCGTCCTTCATCTCGTCCGGTGTTTAACAATTATCATTTAGCACACGTTTTAATAACACGGCTCCAAATAAAATGTATTAAATTATAGGCCTGCCTCGGTTTTTGCCCGCGGCTCTGAGGCCTAAAGGAAGCTATTTTTTTTAATAAAAACGTAGACAGAAAAAGTTGTGTTGAACGTTGGCGCGATCCTCTATTCAATTTCAAAAACGGAATTCAACCAACTGCTAGATTTATCAACACCTCGGCGCAAACGAGGCATGTTATGCCAAATCGAAATGATTAATCTAAATGATTACTCAATAACGTACAATAATGCGATTTTACAAAAACTCACGTATCAGAGAGGTCGCCTACTATCTGTGACCTCACTGACATCACCCTCAATCACGGCCAACATATGGCAATTGCTTCAATTATATTTTTGGGTCACGCCGCTGTCATCACATCATTCATGATCATTTCGTCCATCTACGAATGTTTAAGTGATATTCCTAATAGCAGCATTTGTCATGTCCGAAAACATATTTTTTTGTTGAAACTTTAACTGGCGTACACGGAGTTTAAATGGATTGTCTGTTGCTGGATTCGTAGCTAAGTATAGGGAAATGATCTCAGTAAATTGCAAGTGACGCCTCTGTAAAATGCTTTGTTATAATAAAATTATGCTCAAACATAAAACTTTGTCTGAACTTAAAATTATGTCCTGAAATAGTCCGTATTTATGTATATATAGTTATCGTTTTAGGATACGGTTGGACCAAATTATTAGAATATTATGTATATAGAGCTTATAATACTTAGTTAGAATGAAATTTCCAAGGATTGTCTGTTCTTCATTAAAATTGAGTCATAACAAATAGTAGGCTTGTATCTTCAATCCTTTGCAGCACGTGGGACGGTCTGAGGTCACTATTACCGTTAGTAAGTCCGACTCCCCAGTACAGTGGCGGAGTTCATTGTAACACTATGCTGATGTAAACTATTTGGAACTCGCGATTGTCCTGCTTCCATTCGGTAAGGCGTGCGACTTTCTGCAAATAATTATTAATATTTTGACACTTTTGTTTTATGTATGCCTGGTAGCTTAACTAAGCTACAAAATATGGTTATGCTGAATAAACTGTCAATTGCCACGTTTTAAGCTGATTATTGTTGTCTACTTCTTCATAGTTATTCGAAGCGGTATGTCGATTTTTAGCTGAGAATATGAAATGGCTGTTCCCTCCGTGATTTCACATCATTCATTCATTGAAAGACTACTTACGAACTTTTTATTTTCTACTATATTATGCGAATATATTATGCGTTCTTGAAGTAGTCCCGTTTGTGTTAAACGAGTAGTCATTATCATTTTTGCTATTGATAGCAGCCATCAGGCTGAAGACCTATATATCTTCAGTAAATCAAGCAATAATCAGAGTCAACTATCTACCAATCACACCAGTGCTCCATATTTAATAATAGGTCTTTACCTATGAAATTGCCGTTTTGTATGAAAAAATTTAAACGAATTTTTTTCATGTATTTTTTATTTGTATTAATCGAAGTAATCACCCATGCAATCAATGCATCTTTGCCATCGCAGTGGCAGTTTATTGATGCCCTTCTTAAAGAAATCAGCTGGACGGGAGGCAACAAATTCTTCAAAGGCATTTTGTAATGCCTCTCGGGTATTGAATTTTTTTCCCGCCAAGAAGTTATCCAAATTCTGGAAAAAGTAGTAGTCTGTAGGCGCAAGGTCTGGTGAGTAGGGCGGATGACGGAGAGCTTCCAACCCCAGTTCTTGCAACTTGGAGACCGTCTGCTGTGCAGTATGAGGTCGCGCGTTGTCGTGCAGGAGCAGCGGAGACGAGCGATTGTCCAATGCTGGTTGGAGATGTGCCAGCTTCTCCATCATTGTGTTCAGTTCTTCACAGTACACATCTGCAGTAATGCTCACCCCGTTTGGTAAGAAGCTGTGATGAATCACACCGGCGCTAGACCACCAAACAGTGACCATCACTTTTCTAGGGGTAAGTTTTCGTTTAGGGCGTTGTTCAGGTGCTGAACCAGGATCCAACCAACTTGCTGAGCGCTTGCGGTTATCAAACAGAATCCATTTTTCATCGCAGGTAACAATGCGGTTCAAAATTCCTTCATTTGTGTGTCTGTTGAGCAGTGCAAGGCACGTCTCGACGCGTACTTCGCGCTGACGATCATTGAGTTCGTGGGGCACCCATTTGTCAAGCTTTTTTACCTTGCCAATTTGACGCAAATGGACCAATATTGTTTTGACGCTAACATCGAAAGCTGCTGCTAATTCAGCCGTAGATTGTGTATCATCAGCTTCCACAATCGCCTTTAATTCGTCATTGTCGACCAAAGTCTTCGGACGACCGCGAGGTTCATTTTTCAGGTCGAAATTTCCAGAACGGAAGCGAGCAAACCAATAACAGGTGGTGCGTTGGTTTGTAGTGTTAGCTCCGTAAACGTCGTTGATGTTGCGTGCCGCTTGTGCCGCGTTGCTGCCACGACGGTACTCATATTCCATAATTACTCGAATTTTTAACGTATCCATGATGACGAAAAAGATTGAAATGCGATGAAAATGTAACACTAATCAATAAACAAATGACTACTTTTGGAAAAAAAAATCCATGTTTTTAAAATAAAATTAATTTGAAATTAGAATTCTTACCCAAACAAAAATTATTTTGATTTGAAATGGCCAGTACTGCAAAACGGCAATTTCATAGGTAAAGACCTAATATTAATTGCCAATAGAACAATCGAGTGCTAGTAATTATTTCAATCAAGCATTTATTTTTGTTTACCGTTTTTCTCTTATATAATCTAGCCTGTGTGGGAGGCTGTTTGTACAGATGTTTGTTAGAGATTCTACAACAGCCCAAAATATTGACTAGGCCTGCGTCTGTGGGTTAGTGAAAGCTCTTAGTTTTTCACCACCGCGCCGTTGAAGGCGATCTTATCATTATTTTCTTTGTTTTGTTAGCCTATACTGTTCCACTGCTGGGCAAAGGCCTCCACAAGCCCTTAGAATAACTCTTCTTCTTTTCTTATCATTTTATCAAATGTACAAAATATATGTGTTGCGGAATGTACGTCACAATGATGTTGTCTGTCTTTTTAGCGTTCCAATATTTTATTATTATAAAATTTATTCAAAATAACTGGCTTCTTGACACTGAGGTTATCAATCTTGATATGATAATCGTGACTGGTCCATTAGAGATAGTATTTTTTTATTTTGCATATTCAACGTAAAATACTTTGATACATATATATCAAGTCCCATGACTCTACTAGACTTTTCTTTTTTTTTTTTTGGGTGGGGAATCATCAAATAACTTCTCCCGCTCTGGGTGGAGCGGAAGGGCGTGTCAGACTTTTACTGACTAAAACCCACCCGTATTCCCTCAGTTGCCTGTGTGCCAGGGGCCGCGGTATCTCTTTCGAACAACCCGCACCCCTGGCAGGCATCGGCCCTTGCGGACCCCACCAGTTGGTGCTGACATGTCTTTGAGGCGCGCGTGGAACACAACGCGCCGTCGACCCGGGCTTGGTCCTTACCGGACAGCGAGCTACCCATTACTCGCCGTCCGCAAGCCCGCGCCTACGGTGGCCGGGAATCAGCCTGGGATTCCCGACGCCCAGGGCGTCTCCCGCGGCGACTACGGCCGTGAGGGCGCATATACTGCCTCTCCCTCACGTGCGCCGCCTCCCTCTTCGCGAACATTACTGCTTCGCGGAAGGAGGTGACGGCTAACCATTCACTCTCGCTCCGTACCATGGCCTGCACCAGGGCCGGACGCGAGAGATCGCCGCCGCCGATCGCCTCCACGAGGACACGGCGGTGCTCCGCCCAAGCCGGGCAGACCGCCACCGTATGCTCCACCGTGTCCTCAGGGCGATCTTCGCAATGGAAACACCCGGCCTTATGCGAAACAGGAACCTCCCGAAACAACCGTGTCCGGTGAGGACCTGCGTCAGGCGGAAGGTAAGGACGCCATGCCGCCTCTCAGGCCACTCCTCAAAGAGGGGGACTCTTCTAGACTTGACTTGTCAAGCTCAACAGAATTTGGGTTGATTGAAAGAGTTTTCTACTAATTTCGATCTTAGGTCAATGAGACGAAAAAGAATTGATTGTTGTATGATTTACTTATCATAATCATAACACTGTCTACGTTATAGTGTACTATCAGAGCATTTGTAAATACTCTTTGTTTGTTGTTGTGGCAAACAAGTGTTATTTGTATTGTCCATTATTGTTTACACAACAAAATTTCCTCTCATCATGAATATTAATACACTCGATAATTCACTAGCATTCTCTGCCTATCAAACGCTTAGTATTAAACTAATTGATTTGTTCTATTTAAGTTATTTGTCAATTATGTCATTGGTTGTCAGGTTTCCTGTTAAGCTTATTTAACTGCATATTATGACTTGTTTAGCAATGACTCGATCAATTGAAGCAACACTTAACTCAGACAATAAACTGCAGATTTCTAGAAAACCTATTAGTGTCACTGCTTTCAAAGCTGTGATCTAATGTAAATCTGACCTAAAACTTGTGCTTCCTTATTCAAAGATATGTAGTGGTTTACGAGGATTTAGACTTTATGAAGATTGACAATTGGATAGAGAAATTGCGAACGACGTTGTAAAATCGTAACGGGGTTTCTGAAAGCTCATGGTTGATGTAGATTTCTCTGGAAACGGTGTCTTGTGTAAGTTGGGACACTGATCCGAGTGTTTTAATCATTTTATGAAGATAGAACTTGTTCTTGTAGTAGTTTTGTTTATGGTATCTTAACTTTACTAACCTAACTCCACCAAACGTTATAAACGCCTATTACGCCCGATTCATCTGATATCGGATGATCACACTCCTTTTACTTGTTGCATTGTGTCACAAGCTGCTGCATTCATTGCCCGATCATGTCAATTGGGAGCGACACCGACAATTGGCCAATTTGGACCGGCCTCGGCGATCGGGCCACGGACCTACAATAGGCTTGACAATCATAAATGCATACGGTATACCCTTTGTTGGCATTGAGCGGCTTGTTAAAGAAACGCATCTTGTGGTTTCACTTCCATGATTTGCCTTTGAGTTCTTTATTCTGCAATCTAACTTGGAATTGGTTTGATTCGGATGAGGATTGTTAAGATCAGCCTTTGAATACAAGATGGATTTTGAAAATATCCTGTTGCTTCTGTAAGAGTTCTTGTAACCAACTAGTTGTATTTGTAACTGTATTTTACATTGACTTCTGAGTTTTTGCGAATACTACGTTCACTTTTTGTATGTGAAAATTTCCATAATAGAATTTATTGTTCTAAACATGTTACACTTATTAGTGTGAGCTACTTGTTATATTAATTACATTCTGAAAATAATGTGGGATTTTTTTTTAAACAGCCGCATAATATTAAATAGGTACTTTATTGAAAAGTGGAATATGATAATCATTAAAAAAACATTTTCAGGCGAATAAATAAAGCTGGTTTCATGTGCAATTAAGACCAAATAAAAAGTATGTTTTGACTTGCTTATACATATAAAAAATACAAGGAACATATTTGAAATTGGGAACAATTTTACGTTCTGGCTGAGATGGAACCCAACATTCAGGAAAAAACGTCATCCAACCTGCCCAAAGCTTCTCGTAATTCGTTGCTCTTGTAATTACGTTTCTCTAACAGCGATGGCTTTAAGAAGCACTCCTGCAATCACACCCACATTAGTAATGGAATGTTCAAAGTTGACTATTAATATGTTGGGTTCGATATCACGACCGCCACAATTGGTAGTTGACCCGTGCCCTCGGTAATGTCCGCGAATTTAATTACATTCACGACTGCAACTGTTATGATTACTTCTATTACAGTTCCATTGTTTACTGTAAGATGTTTTTTACTTTCATCAGTTCTTGCCACTTCGGAACACGATCCGTTTTTACAGCAACTGTAGAAGTAGCTTTACATGGTTCCGTTCACGTAATTCTTTCATGAAGAAGATTCAAGTTTTGGGAAAAACCCACTCAGTAATAATACGTAGGTTATTAGAATCAGCGTCAGGCGTCGGTATGTTTTCCAATATCACATAGCACTACATCACGCCTTAATTCCCCGAAGGGTTAGGCAATAGTACGCGCACAATTCGTCAGTTTTTTTAAGACCCAATACGGCGCGAGCCTATTGCCATCACTCGGGCACCAATCCAGACTCAGGTTTTCCAATATTACCCAAGCGAGTACCGTGTACAGTACTTACTTATAATTCCCAACTAATATCAAAGACGGGAATGCTGACCACGCAGCTTGGACTTTGGCTAGCAATTACGTTTATAGTGTACATACCTAATTTACCACAAGTTTACTTAGTTCATTTAGTTGAATTTGTTCTCGGTATTTAATTTAACTAGTGGTCGACTGGTCGCCCAGTGGTCGAAATTCGACCATAATTCATTTAAAACTTAATGTATTCCGAATGCAATATTAAATAAAAATATTCGCTTTCTGGACTTCTTTTCCATATAAACTTTAACTGCGCCAAATTTCATACTCCACCGTCCGCGTGATTTTCGTCGAAAGGGATACAGTTTTTCCTTTACGTATTAATTTAATATACATAGATGTCATGTTTACCTCACTACACCTATAAATATACATTTTCCTTTAATCGGTTTGTACCTAGCAAATTATGGTCCTGTACGTGACCTAGCAAATTTAAAGGATTCCTTTGTTATTGTATTTAGTGACATGAATGAATATTTATTGTGGTTTAGTTACCTCGGTGGGCTTTGAGTGGATTAACCTCATCATCATATCTGCCTTTGGACGTCCTTTGCTTGTCGAAGGCTTCCCCTATCTATTATACAAAGTCATTATCATTAACTTCCTGGCTTTATCCTTTCTTTTTAGCCTATTTTGTTTGTCAGTGCTGGGCAAAAGGCTTCCTCTTTTTCTTTCCAAACCTCTCTCCCTTTCTTTCCAAACTTCCCTCTCTTGTTTTCTCTCTCTTGTGCGTTCTCTCGCCATGTTGGTTTTATCCTAAGCTTTCAAATCAGCTTTGAAATCTTCATAATCTTCCGATGAACCACCGATTACAAAGTTTTCTTTATTATGTATACACATCCGTATTACTCCGTGCACATAATAAAATGTACAGCTAAAGCATCTAAAATAGATCTAAAGGAAATCCGGTGCTTAAGTGAGAAAGCACCGTGCATACGATATGATTTTTATTAGCGAAGGAAAATCATTAGTTTCCTCTTCGCCTCGTATAAATTGGAGTTAATCAGTAATTTCAGTGTTAAATTCCATTACTTTAGTGCTAATGGAGCTGGATATTATATATGTAGATAAGGAAATTATATTTCGTATATTTTTTTTTACTGAAGATAATTATTTCCTGTTGTTACCTTTGATTTGAATATACATTCTATTAACAATTACATTATGTTTGAGTCCATTGTATTACATTCGGGTGAAGCAATCAATACAGATAAGTGAATGTATTTAATATGGTTCTAATAAGCGTTTATGTAATTAAAAGTGTAAAAGTACTATAATCAGAAAAGTAGAACGCGATCACGACTTTTAGTAAAGCTATGAAATTACGTCTATTTAATGGGTAAAAAGTTCAGTGGTTAAGTTATTACAGCCGCAGAGGTCAATCAATTAGGTTAAGCTAAGCTACACCAAGATCCCGAGGTGCCTCGAAGGTGCCTCGGAAAGCACGTTTAGCCCACGGGTCGACAGAAGCCTTAAAGTCTGACAACCAGTCTTACCAAGGGGTATCGTTATATCGTATTACCCAGCAACTGAGTTGTGGAGGTCAGATAGGTAGTCCCTACGTGTAATATACTGGTATTCAGCTGCAACCGGTCAGAATAGAATCCGACCGATAGTTGGGAAAAGGCTAGGCAGATATCGAAGGTTGAATATGTCTACTAGATTTTTTGTAAGTACAACAGCTTCGTAATAAATCAACTGGTTCATCATCTCGGCCCCCATAACGAAATAATAGGTCTTTACCTATGAAATTGCCGTTTTGTATGAAAAAATCTAAACGAATTTTTTTCATGTATTTTTTATTTGTATTAATCGAAGTAATCACCCATGCAATCAATGCATCTTTGCCATCGCAGTGGCAGTTTATTGATGCCCTTCTTAAAGAAATCAGCTGGACGGGAGGCAACAAATTCTTCAAAGGCATTTTGTACTGCCTCTCGGGTATTGAATTTTTTTCCCGCCAAGAAGTTATCCAAATTCTGGAAAAAGTAGTAGTCTGTAGGCGCAAGGTCTGGTGAGTAGGGCGGATGACGGAGAGCTTCCAACCCCAGTTCTTGCAACTTGGAGACCGTCTGCTGTGCAGTATGAGGTCGCGCGTTGTCGTGCAGGAGCAGCGGAGACGAGCGATTGACCAATGCTGGTTGGAGATGTGCCAGCTTCTCCATCATTGTGTTCAGTTCTTCACAGTACACATCTGCAGTAATGCTCACCCCGTTTGGTAAGAAGCTGTGATGAATCACACCGGCGCTAGACCACCAAACAGTGACCATCACTTTTCTAGGGGTAAGTTTTCGTTTAGGGCATTGTTTAGGTGCTGAACCAGGATCCAACCAACTTGCTGAGCGCTTGCGGTTATCAAACAGAATCCATTTTTCATCGCAGGTAACAATGCGGTTCAAAATTCCTTCATTTGTGTGTCTGTTGAGTAGTGCAAGGCACGTCTCGACGCGTACTTCGCGCTGACGATCATTGAGTTCGTGGGGCACCCATTTGTCAAGCTTTTTTACCTTGCCAATTTGACGCAAATGGACCAATATTGTTTTGACGCTAACGTCGAAAGCTGCTGCTAATTCAGCCGTAGATTGTGTATCATCAGCTTCCACAATCGCCTTTAATTCGTCATTGTCGACCAAAGTCTTCGGACGACCGCGAGGTTCATTTTTCAGGTCGAAATTTCCAGAATGGAAGCGAGCAAACCAATAACAGGTGGTGCGTTGGTTTGTAGTGTTAGCTCCGTAAACGTCGTTGATGTTGCGTGCCGCTTGTGCCGCGTTGCTGCCACGACGGTACTCATATTCCATAATTACTCGAATTTTTAACGTATCCATGATGACGAAAAAGATTGAAATGCGATGAAAATGTAACACTAATCAATAAACAAATGACTACTTTTGGAAAAAAAAATCCATGTTTTTAAAATAAAATTAATTTGAAATTAGAATTCTTACCCAAACAAAAATTATTTTGATTTGAAATGGCCAGTACTGCAAAACGGCAATTTCATAGGTAAAGACCTAATATTTTCTTAAAATCAGTTGTATGCTTAGCATGACGTTCTGCTTTTCATTCAATAATACTTCCACTGCTAGATGTGTGCCCTTTTGTTGTATTGTTAAGTCTAAATATCCATTATTCTAAGAAGTACAACAGTACTATATCCCTTTTATTAGCCCGTACCGAAATAGCTCCCTCCGTCCATGGGCATGACTTTACACTGCTCGTAAAGCCACCAGCTCGCTTGGCCATTATCCTAACCGAACCCATACATTATCCAGTAATAACGCTTAAATTATATTATTCATAGCGTTTCACTTGTTTCTGTATTAAGAGCTTCATTTTCCGAAGAAGAATTCCTTGGATCTTGTCCAAGGGGTTTATCAAATGTTGGTTTTCAATAATAAGAGTTTTTTGAAATCCAGCTACCTACATTCGGTTAAATAATATGGAGGTGAGTCCATAACTAATCGGTCCTAAATCGGTATGTTTATATATTCCTTGTTTCCTGCACTATTTTGCTCACTTAAAAGGCGTTATTTTCCGCGGAATTCCTCGCTTTAGTCATTGGGATTAAAAGTTGCTAGAACTTCTGTAAAATCAATTGGTGCTTTGATCTTTCTATAATCTCTATCACTAATTCCTTTGGCACCTTATTCACTCCGTAAATCCTCTTAGTTAGAATAACGTGTGATTTTTACACTGCTGATCCCACGGTGGGTTTCGGCATCACGTTTCGTGTTGGGGTCGTTTTAATTGAAATTGGATTCCTTTTCTCTGATATAAAACTGGTATTTGAACTTCGGACATTCTTCTCTTAAATTCAAAGTATTTCCAAAGCGTTGCATCAAATTGATGATTGAGATGATCGGTTGTAAAACAAATACAGTATTCACACTTGTATTATAAATTCGAAAGTAACTCTGTCTATATGTTACCTTTCACACCTAAACCAGTGAACGGATTTCGATAAAATTTGGCTTTGAGATAGATGGCATCATGGGGAAGGACATGGGCTACTTTTTTCCCCGGTAGCTCGTTCCCGTGGGGTAGTTTCCGACAACTACGCGGGCCAAGCCGCGGGCAGAAGCTAGTCTTATCCATATTATCATATAATCATAATATAGTCCACTGTCCAAGCTAAACACGAATTTGTGTCTCCTAAAGTATCCTTTCAAAATTCCCAGCGTGTATGCAGGAAACAGTAAGTTTCAACAATTTTCATGCCATTCAAGCGTTAATTTTCTCAACAATTTTGCGGTCGTCGACGCCATTTTCAATAATTTAGGTGTAATTGTGCGGTGGTTTGGCGCCATTGCTTTTAATTGGCCTGATGACTTTATTTTATCATGTAGTGACGTTAAAAACGTAATGGAACCTATTATGGACGCTAACCTTTGCGAAAACTCGTGAATTTGTGACAATGCTTGACGTAATGTGTACTGTTTTGTTTATTTTTAATAATTCATCACTAGTACCTAGACTTAGCACAAGCCTTTGATATGCTGAATCATGGTGATTATTGTTCAAAATTAAACATTATGGGCAATAAATCGACAATCACTAATAGTGACATCATTGGCTGTAACATATTTAGGATAAGGCCACTGAGGCCATAATGGCTTGTGTGTTCGGGTAAGTATATTAACGGTGAAATCATCATCGCTTAAGTAAACTATAGTTGGCTTATAAACATTAATTAATTAACTTACTGCATGAATTGTGCCATTCTCAGAATAACTTGATAGTGATACAGAATAGTTTGAGTGCTCTCATCCGCCATGTTTTAATGACATTTTTCGTTTACATCTGTTACAATAGCCTGCCTGCCTGCTCTAATTACCTGTTTTATTTAACTTCTTATTTAATGAACTTTACATAACAGTAACGTTAAGCTATTATTTGAACAATATTTACATGGATGAAGTGTGAGCTACAAATATTATTTCAAGTGGCACAATTTAAATATGTCCATCGGTTTTTAAATCTCAATTTCATATTCAATACATTATTTTACAGGTGTTGTTTAGTTCTACTGCTTCCTACTTTGTATTCTAGTCTTGTTCATTTATCACCTTTGATCTCACTTTTTGTCTAGATATTCATATTATTTTCTAAATCATCTACCGATTGCTCAAACATTTTCCTTCTTCATAGTTATTAGTATTCCGTTTAGCTAGAAAGTATCGCTAAATATTCCCGCACGACTCCATTTGGTAACATTTTAACATCTGCGACAGATTTTCGTCGCTAAATAGTACTAAAAGAAATTATTTGGCTCAGGTTGACACTTTCCGCGTCTTAATAGAGTTACTAATTTTAAAAGTGGTTTGGCCTTCTTGTTATCACCCTAACCTTCAGCTTTTCGTTTCTATATTTGGTTTAAAAGTGACAAATAAGCACTGTAATTTACATTTCAGACTTTCTCTGCTCTGTTATCTTGCTTGACATTTTGACATCAGTAACAACAGAATATGGCTCATCTATCTTTTGTGACAAGTTTTTTAATAAATTGTTAGAGTATGCTGTACTTATTCATACGGTAATATGTGCTTATTTATTGGTGATTTTTCAACTACATTATTTATAATATGTATATTAACACTGAATGGATGAAATGGCGGCAAGTGACGTGAACAATCTGCAACTCTCGCATTTGCCCTAAACTTAAGGGGGGAAGATTTATAAAATAGTTAGACTGATGTCTTAAATGGATCAGAATGTTGGGCCACAAAAGAGATGAAAAAAAGGCAATTGGATGCAGCTGAGATGACAATGCTAAGAGGAATGTGTGGTGTTACGCGAATGGATAGAATGAGGAATGAGTACGTAAGAGGTCCGCAAGTGGCATCGGTGATTGAAAAGTTGTGTGGGCATCGGTTGTCATGGTATAGGCATGTGATGCGGAGGAATGAGGAAAATGTCGTGAGGAAAGTTTTGAGTATGAATGTGAATGGCTTTAAGAGAAGTGGAAGACCAATGAAAAGATGGATAGAGTGTGTGAAAAATAAATTTGGTTAGTATTGGGATTAGGGCAGGAGAATAATGATTGTGTGAGTTGGTCGTGGTGCTTGCGCATAATCAACGGTATACCGGCTTTCGCTGTAAAAAATAACGGGTCTCCCGGGACGTGATAGGATTTTCGCCAAAATTCAAAGACGGTTCGTGATAGACAGAAGAGCTAGTCGATTGGCATAAATCACTCGCAGTAGGTTTAGAGGGCGCCTAGAGAAAGTGGCATTATATCAGCGATAACCATGGGTCAAAAATATATTGGATTGACGTTAGTTATCGAAAAGCTTATGTCAATCCTATTGAAACTTGTTGTAGAAATTCGAAAATCCTTGAAAGTGATTGCCTTCAAGTTAATTTAAGCTTGCAAGTCACACGGTCACGTCTTATCGGTTATTGTTACTGCCACAAACTTTAGCTAAACGAAGCACGTTCCAAATGCATCAAATTCCAAGCTGTCAATAGCGGTGCTGTTTTCACACGCAGTACAAAGAGGTAACAACCAAAACAAGGTGGGTACCACGCTGAACAATCGCCAGTTGAGCAATACGTGTTATTTGCACAGCTGTGACCTGCGTACCTGCGTGTTACCCGCGTACCCTGATTATTGGAAACAGAAGCAATGGTTAGAACGGAAAAATGAAAGACGAAGTAGATGAGGAACATATATTATTCCTCAATCTACTCATTCGCCGTTCCGTCGTCGTACCGTACCAAACCGTATGATCTATGTTTTTTTTCTTTTTTTGGGTGGGAAATCATCAAATAGCTTCTCCCGCTCTGGGTAGAGCGAGAGGGCGTGTCAGACTTTCACTGACTAAAATCCACCCGTGCTCCTTCAGTTGCCTGTGTGCCAAGGGCCACAGTATCTCATTCGAACAACCCGCACTCCGGCAGGCATCGACTTTTGCGGACCCCACCTGTTAGTGCTGACATCTCTTTATGGCAATGACATCTCTTTATGTTAATCTGCTATTTGTCATGATAATGAGTATCCTACAGCGATCTGCAATAAACTGAATCCAGTGCATATGATGCATGATGGCATCTTTTAAGATGAAGCTCATTATAAATTGATCTAATAAGTAAGTGAGTAATCTAAACCAGGAAATGTGAATCATGTAGATTTATGCATTGCTCATGCACTTATCATAGGTCAGCAAATCCTACGACACATTGTGATAGATTTATTAGCAATATGTGTGTAGAATATATATCGACGTGAAGAATATTTGCGATAGATACGTAAAGAAAAATGATTACGTTGTATTACGTTGTGAGTGGTAGTCAGCAAATTCAAGAATGATTCATGCAGTAATAGGGTAGGCATCAGATCAGTGCTAGTGACTTACATCTGTTAAGACATGACTGTGATACACCTGATGGAAGAAAGATTGGCTGTAGCACATGGTCAGTCAAGAATATAAATAGCGGACATTGTAGACCATAAAAGTGAAAAGCTCACGGTAGATCCCGGAGTCATAACATCACCCTCAGCTCTCGGCCCCTTTGAAGGGACAAAGTTGACGGACTATAAATCAAATCAAACTGAGTATTGATTTCCAACTTGCATCGTTTAGTATACGTAAATTGTATTGTTATTGCAACTATTAACTTTGTTTATGAAACAACGTATTGTACAACTAGATTGCTCTTGTTTATAATCGTAGTACGTACTTAATCAGTTGTCCACCGTAGAGTATTCGCGTTAGGTATTACCAAAGCGTTTCGTATTTTTACAACGAATTCAACAGGCTTGACACGAGGTTTTCGACTTTTCTATCACCATTGTCGCTGATAGAATGTCATTTTGTCTCAAGCTTTGATTTCCTAAAAAGAGGTGAAAGGAACACATTAACGGCTGTCCAAATACAGAGCGTCTTTTGACAGCTTAATAAAGTTAAATACTGGTGGAAATTGCCGATATTCATGACGTCCGTTATAATGTGGGGAAGCCTATCCAAGGAAACCAAAGTTTAAGCCCTCATGTATTACTGACAACAAGTCTATTTTGATTTTGAAGAATAAAATAAAGAAGAAACTGTTTCGGCTACACAGCCATAGTTTCGTATAATAAAGCTGTAACAAGGAAGGGGAGCACATAGTTAGGGGTTCCAAATGTCAAGCGAACCATCTTTATTTTTGATACAGTATGCCTTTTATCATGTTGTGGGGTGTCTGTGTGTGTTCTTGCGTACTGCGATAGACTTAGTTCGCTGATTGATTGATCAATTTGAAATATTGTTTCTTTTGCCATAACGTTTATTGTGGATTCTGATACTGACCGCTGAACGGGACGGACGTACACGACTTTGTTTTTGCTTATTGCAACGTGCGGTATACAACACGTGGTGCGGGTTTACTAGTTGGAGTTCGAAATCGACCGGTGTTTTTTTTTTGTTTTGTGGAGGTTGTGTCTCTCTGTCGTCAATTAAAATTATTTAAAACGGTGCAAAAGAGGCATACGTGAGACTGGTTGCTGGCCGAGCAAGAAACACTGGCCCATTGCGCGCCAAGCTGGTGAGACATTTCCATATCTTTCAGGGATTTGCTCTCGAAGATGTTTCCAGCTGTATTTTAGTTTGTTCATTTGAAGCCACGCGTCCATTCAACATCATTTAAAAATTATCTTTATGGGACAAAGTGGTGTAATAGCGCGAAATAATATAATACAATAATATAATTACGCTATTATTCTAGCACAAAATACGGTAGCGCCCTGATTTCGGACTTCATTCTTTAATTTTTGTAACATTTTACGGAATTCCCAAAACTGCTTTGAATAAGTTTCCTATTTCCCAGCATCAAAGTCCACCTGCGGTAAATAGCAGCCGCAGCGCAATAAAAACCTACCCCGAATTCGTAAGTTTGCAAAACAAGATTTTGTTTCTACAGAAATACGACAAGCGAAGCTCGCCGAACTAAATTCTACCAAACATGATTAAAACCTGGAGACAGAACGAAACGCCCGACCCGTGGCTGGAGACCGTGCATGTACTTACAAATTCCGAAACACAATACCCCTAAAGATGCCAATAAATATCGCCGAATCTTATCGGTTTGCAATACGGGTTACTGAATCGGCCAACTACCAAGCTACCTCTTTAAACAATAAATCAACAGACGACTACATTTTTTAGCTCAAAGAAGGGATCTTAAACGAAGAGTGACGTTGCGATGTTTATAAGTATTGCCAAAAAAAACATACATTTCTATATATTTTACACTTTTGTGCCGATATTACTATATGGTTATTCTAGAAGCTCTTTAATTTTCTTTCCTTTAATCTTTCATTAGCTGTACCTGGT
This sequence comes from Antitype chi, assembly GCA_947359405.1. Classification (NCBI taxonomy): domain Eukaryota; kingdom Metazoa; phylum Arthropoda; class Insecta; order Lepidoptera; family Noctuidae; genus Antitype; species Antitype chi. The sequence continues at coordinate 2,082,084 of OX375809.1, read as the reverse complement.
GCAGAGTAAATTAATCGTAGGTAATCTTAACGAGGTGCAGTTAGTTATACTACTGTAGTTTAACTCTCGCGATAACAGAGGTTGTTGATCTTTCTTTGTAGTAAGTGTAAACATCTTCTGTTTTTATGGGTCGGTTTAAATACTTAGCACATGCGCTAACGCAGGGCATAGCGTGCGATTGTCCAGTGTTTTATGTACAGGTTGTAAGTGCATCCTTTGAAGAAATACTCGTATACCACTTATTTATATATGTTGTAGAGCACAAGTTAATGTTGAAAGATTATTGCCCATTTAGATTGCAATCTAATAAATTATGATGCTCATTTATTCAGAACCACGCCCCCGCTCGTATGTCGTATGTGGCGATATAGGTAACATACGATTCGACGTCATTGCAATACATTTTCACCTCACAACCTCGGAAAGATTTTGTTTGTCATTCCAAATCTGCGTGCAAAAGTCCATTTTATCCGCTAGCGTGGAAAGAGTTTTGAATTTGAACCCTTCTATTCAATAATTTTTTTTACCACCTGTCCACTGAAAATGCGTTAATACTCATTTCATGTCAGTGAGCCAACCCCATTTTTTAAATAATCGTGCTGGACAGCACGACGACTGCATGAAAAAAAGAAAATTTAAAATTTTTCGTCTCTGTTCAATTAGTTTCCATGATTTTTGTTTGTTTTTTGAAAAAATCGTAAGAAATCATAAAATATGAGCGAGTCCAGCAGCAACAAAGATATAAATTTAACACCTGCAGAGCCGAATTGAGTTAACTTCAGGAAAAATCGCGCAAAAAGTACATAATAGCGTACAATTTGTTCAATGCATGGAGACATTCTAAAGGCATGAGAACGTTTTCGAAGACTACAATGCAATGCTATCATACTGCATTGAACTACACTATTTTTATATATTACGAGTATTTAGGCTGTTGAGGAAAAACAGCCTAAATACTCGTAATATATAAAAATGTGAGGTGAAAAATTGTGTGTTTAGCTCAGCAGCAAAGGTATTCTGTGTCTCGTACCTTTGAAACCCTCGCTACGCTCAGGATTCTATATTTGAACCACTCGCTTCGCTCATGGTTCAATCCTAGAGTCCTTCGCTTGCTCAGCTTTCAATACAAGTACTCGCGCCAAAAATCAACTTTGCAGCCTTTCATAACAAATAACTATTAAATACCTAAGTAACTTTAACAAGAGAGTCTGTTCATCCGGGATCGGTAACTATATCTAATGTACGACAACCGACTCTTTAGAAGTAAGCTATCTATAATTATAATAAGGTCCTTAACCCTGTTCGTACCCATCACCAATTACACGTCCACTAATGCGTAACAGGCTTATTTATGAAAATGTTTCTGCACTAATCTACAAAATTGCGTTTCCTGTATGCGAAACTCAAAAATTTCCATGGCCAGACTTCGCTTGGTTTCGTTTGATTGATCAACACCTTTCCTTACTTTCGTGCAGTTGGTGCGTATACGGATTTCAAATGGCATAACGATTTGTACCCATATACCTACTTACTTGTAAACTGTGAAGTTCAACTCCGACAAGTGCAGTAGCTGTCAAAAGCATTGAACTCATTTGCAGATTCCATCCTTGTAGACTTGCTGATTTACATCTTGTTTCGTGTCAACACGAACAGCATGAGAATAGTATATATTAGCGAAAATACAGTAAGTTGTAGGTGGCTACCCAAGATGCGCCGGACGTGCATTTAAATATATCACTATTCGTGGAGGCTTTGTGAATTACGAAGGTATATTCACTCACTCACCAGAGTAGTAACCAAGAGTGTACATACTCACCTGTGGCCGTAGCATCCCGTAGCATGTGCTCACTATATAATCAGTCTACTAGTGTCACGTGCATATATCCTGTGTTATTAGTTTGGTACTATGTGCTAGTATTAAGCCGTCAGGCGATGTCATAGTTAACGACAAACGTGCAGCAATCGCGTGTAGAGTGCCACCTGATCGATTAGTGGTTCTTGTAGCACCTGTAACCTGACAGGTGTAAACTACGTTCACTTCGGGAGAGATAGAGGTAGAGAACCATCATATTCTTCATGCGACGAGTATTATGAATCAGGACGAAAAAAGTAAATATGAATAATTATACAATAAATGATTATAATGATGGCAAACCAATATATGTTCCATTTAAAAGGCTAGCCCCTTTTTCCTTCTAGATATTTAGTTGTTATTCAGTACTCCTTTATTCTAAACGTATTGCGTGTTGATGAGGTAGGTACATTAAGATTTAAATATTATTGTCTTTTCAAATATTATTAGCCATGTAATATATTGGAAATAGATACAGGCTTTGAATAATTTGAATTTATACATAGCGGAGTATAAGCAATACATGTTATTGTTTTGTTTGTTTATAAATAGCTGTTTATGGACGAGGTAGAATAATTTGTGGTGGTAACTATGGCGGTTAGGTTATCCAGTACCCTAATTGCGTAACTCACGATTAATAATAATCTGTTTCGTTTTGAAACAGATGGCTAAACCATTGCTTCATATGTTCGAAAAATGTGTCTGCTCAGCAACGTAAATAACGCAATGAATATTGTTGAACTGTCAAAATGAAACCGATTATGATTAATCGCGTGTTTCGCAATTAGGGTGCTGATCTTGTCTATTTGATAGAATAATTTAATACTGCAACTATATTTAAAGATAGCTTCTTACTGCGACTTCGTTTGCGTAAAATTTTAAATGATCTATCTCTATCCTGTAACACTCGGCAATACTGTAAATTCTGATTTACACTCGTAATTCGCTAGAGTATATAAAATGACAGCTGCGGTCGACTGTTTTTTGTTAACATGACAGTTATGCTATATTAATGGCTGTCATTTTGCTCCAGCAAATTAAAAATCAGAGTATAGCGTCCCATTACTGAAAGAATTTTCAGAATCGGATCAGAAGTTCCGAAGATTACCTACCAGGTAAAAAGGTGAGAGGTAATCTTAGGTTGTAACCTCAGTTTACCTCTTTGTAATATTAAGTATAGATAATTGTGCTAAGAAATTATTTGCATCCCAACTTTATCCCATACTAACTGTGCTCGCGACTTCGTCCGCGTGAAATTTAACAAAAAAGTATATATTAATAAAAATAAAAAAATAATAAAAACGTAGCCTAAGTTACTCCATGTTACATCAGCTATCTGCCAATGAAAGTCCCGTCAAAATCGGTCCAACCTTTTCAGACATTAGCCGGAACAAACAGACAGACAGACAAAAATTGTAAAACAAAATATTTTGGTATATGTACCATGTATACATCCATATGCATTTAGTAAAAAGCGGTTATTTTAATATTACAAACAGACACTCCAATTTTATTTATTTGTATGTTTAAATAGAAATAGATTATAACCTATTTATCTTTTGTTCCAGATGTTGTAACCCCGACAATAACGCACGCGATCCACTGCCGCGACGTAGCAATTACTACAAGACTGATTTTGAGTAGTATCACACATTCCTATCCATGTATAGATAGCACGAAGCCGAAATAAGGCAAGATGTTTAAGTTATTAGGAGGATTAAGTGTTTACTTCAAGTTCCAGCCGATTAGGACTGACAATGCGGTGTTTCGGCTGCACAATGTGTTCACGACAGTGTTGTTACTGACATGCTCCATGATCATCACGGCTACCCAGTATGTGGGGCAGCCGATACAGTGCATCGTGAGTGGGTTACCCGTCAATGTGGTTAACACGTTTTGTTGGATCACGTCGACGTTCACCATGCCTGATGCCTTTGCCAGAGAGGTAAGATTTTTCAAAAGCAGAATCAAAATTCATTTATTCAAACTAGGCTGAGAGTCAGCTCTTTTTGAACGTCAAAATTACATAAGACAGTCCCCCCAAAACGCCCGCCCTTCACCTCTTCCTAGTGCTTTAGCTGGGAAGAAGAAGTAGCGCAACAAACTCTTCAGCAGCACAGCTGTCTGTTAAGTTAGAAGAACTTGGTTCTATACAATAATAGGTAATTAAAATTATGAAACATAAAAAACAAACATTAAATTTGCCATATGTCTAATAGGTTATTAAAATTACGAAACATAAAAAACAAATATTAAATTTGCCAAGAAGTATAGAGACCTAATGCGAAATTAGCCGCAAGCAAAATTATTTAGAATTCATTTAGAATTATTAGAATTATAGAGACCTATTTTGGTTGCGGCTAATTTCGAGGTATTCCACTAAGGGCACAGATTTGAATGGCACGTGCTTGAACGGCACGTGAGCACTTCCACTAAGGGCACTGAAACAAAATTTTGTAACGTGCCGTTCAGTGGAACAGTTTATCGATATTGATTTCAGTGTCCGAACGGCACCTGTATACAGCATGTAGTGATGGGACGTATGTATTCTTTGTTCAGAACATTACCAACATATCGATACGGAAAGTGCGTGTCGAACCACGCACATTCAATGGCTCCATTGTCATGTGTTAAGGGCGCGGTTACATGTTTACGTATGCATTCGTTTAACGTTGGATTTAAATCACATAAATGACGCCTGGTAAGGCCCATTGTGAGCGACCACGTTTCTGTACCATAGGTCATCACTGGCCACACACACTGGTCAAAACTTTCGTCTTGAGACACTGCGGTATTTGGGACGAGAAGATATTGCGAAGCCTCCCGAACGCTGCCCAGTCGAGTCGGATTCGACGATTGACCCTCTTTCTCGAAGTTGGACCTACCTAACTGGACAGTCTGTCCCAGGTAAACGTACTCGTCCACAACTTCGAGTGTAGCGCCTCTGTAGCGCGTATCGTCATGAGAGTGGGTGTTACATGGGCATTCGACATGACCTTTGTCTTGTCTATGTTCATTTAAAGACCCACTCTTCGGAAGCTCTACTGAAGTCATCGAGCATTGCACTGAGGTCTTCCATGGTCTCAGCCATGACAATTATACCATCGGCAAACCGAAGGTGAGTGATGTACTCGCCATTGATGTTGCTGCCAACCCCTTTCCAGTCCAGAACCTTGAAGACATCCTCCAGTGCAGCGGTGAAAAATGAAAAATATAAATATCGGAACGCAACTGCCTACTGATAAATGAACGGTAAAACGAGCGAATGTGGACAGTAATGCAAAATCAGAGGTAAAATAGCCGTCGACCGTTTGTCACCAGTTTGGCGCGTCATTACAACCCAAAAATGTCATAGACTAGACGGAAAATGAGTCCTATATTACGCCATGAATGATGCCTATGTTGCTGTTTGGTAGGTTTTCGTTAAATTGTGTAAAATCTATTCTAAACTTTATTACAATAAATTATAATAGGTCTTTACCTATGAAATTGCCGTTTTGTATGAAAAAATTTCAACGAATTTTTTTCATGTATTTTTTATTTGTATTAATCGAAGTAATCACCCATGCAATCAATGCATCTTTGCCATCGCAGTGGCAGTTTATTGATGCCCTTCTTAAAGAAATCAGCTGCACGGGAGGCAACAAATTCTTCAAAGGCATTTTGTACTGCCTCTCGGGTATTGAATTTTTTTCCCGCCAAGAAGTTATCCAAATTCTGGAAAAAGTAGTAGTCTGTAGGCGCAAGGTCTGGTGAGTAGGGCGGATGACGGAGAGCTTCCAACCCCAGTTCTTGCAACTTGGAGACCGTCTGCTGTGCAGTATGAGGTCGCGCGTTGTCGTGCAGGAGCAGCGGAGACGAGCGATTGACCAATGCTGGTTGGAGATGTGCCAGCTTCTCCATCATTGTGTTCAGTTCTTCACAGTACACATCTGCAGTAATGCTCACCCCGTTTGGTAAGAAGCTGTGATGAATCACACCGGCGCTAGACCACCAAACAGTGGCCATCACTTTTCTAGGGGTAAGTTTTCGTTTAGGGCATTGTTTAGGTGCTGAACCAGGATCCAACCAACTTGCTGAGCGCTTGCGGTTATCAAACAGAATCCATTTTTCATCGCAGGTAACAATGCGGTTCAAAATTCCTTCATTTGTGTGTCTGTTGAGCAGTGCAAGGCACGTCTCGACGCGTACTTCGCGCTGACGATCATTGAGTTCGTGGGGCACCCATTTGTCAAGCTTTTTTACCTTGCCAATTTGACGCAAATGGACCAATATTGTTTTGACGCTAACGTCGAAAGCTGCTGCTAATTCAGCCGTAGATTGTGTATCATCAGCTTCCACAATCGCCTTTAATTCGTCATTGTCGACCAAAGTCTTCGGACGACCGCGAGGTTCATTTTTCAGGTCGAAATTTCCAGAACGGAAGCGAGCAAACCAATAACAGGTGGTGCGTTGGTTTGTAGTGTTAGCTCCGTAAACGTCGTTGATGTTGCGTGCCGCTTGTGCCGCGTTGCTGCCACGACGGTACTCATATTCCATAATTACTCGAATTTTTAACGTATCCATGATGACGAAAAACATTGAAATGCGATGAAAATGGAACACTAATCAATAAACAAATGACTACTTTTGGAAAAAAAAATCCATGTTTTTAAAATAAAATTAATTTGAAATTAGAATTCTTTCCCAAACAAAAATTATTTTGATTTGAAATGGCCAGTACTGCAAAACGGCAATTTTATAGGTAAAGACCTAATATAATATAATTAATTAATCATATTATATAAAAAATAATTATTTAATAATTATCTTACAATAATTATTATTGTAAAATAATGATTACTATTGAGCGATGGTGGTGACGGAATACCCCTCCGTGCCTCGGAAAGCACGTTAATCCGTTTGTCCCGGTCCCGGCTGTCATTTGTGGATCTTTGATAGTCGTTACGGGTCGTCAGATGCCCGAAAGTCTGACAACCAGTCATACCAAGGGGTATCGTGTTGTCCAATTACTAGTTTGTGGAGGTCAGATAGGCAGTCGCTCCATGTAAAATACTGGTATTCAGCTGCATCCGGTTAGACTGGAAGCCGACCCCAACGTAATTGGGAAAAGGCTGGGCAGATGATGATAATGATGGTGGTGACGGAATAAGAAAATAAAGAAAAAAAAATATTTTCTGATGTCAGACATACTAGAATGGAAATAAAAAGAGTAGGTACTTGATTAACTAGGTACATTTGGTTATCATAAATACAAAGATACATGGACAAGGTGGAATTACCCGGTACAAGACTTAATGTCTGTGGATTTGTATCGATATGTGTTGTTTCACAATGCCTTGAACAAAAAATTACATCCCATCACTAAAAAAATATTTAACGTAGGTGCCGTTCGGACACTGAAATCAATATGGATAAACTGTTCCACTGAACGGCACGTTACGAAATTTTGTTTCAGTGCCCTTAGTAGAAGTGCTCACGTGCCGTTCAAGCACGTGCCATTCAAATCTGTGCCCTTAGTGGAATACCTCCTAATTTCGCATTAGGTCTCTATACTTCTAAAGGTGCGATATGTCAGCTAGCACACGCCAATATACCATCAAAACATTGAAAACTAAAATAATATTTTTCTGAAATAAAACGTAAACAGAACTTACAATCTAAATAAAAGCCTCTAGGCATAAAGGGCATGCGCGCTTACGTATATTATGTTATTTGTTTCTTTACCAAAGCTTTTGTGTCTGCAGTTCTATTAACAACTACACTATCATCACCATTGTCCAGCTACCGCTGATAAGCGGTAAACCTTATTCCATATCCTCGTTGTACCCTAATTGCGTAACACACTAAATATCAGAATAGAAGGTTATTGCCAATTCACTGCTTCATACATTCGAAAAAATTGTCTGCTCAACAACGCCATTAACGCAAGGAATTACCTGGCAGGTCTTACTGCTACTAATATTAATGATATGTCTTTGCACTTTACCTGAATTATTTTTTAGGTGTTACTGCCGTTAATCGGTAGGCAAGCAGTCGTATGGACTGAGGTAGATACGATTCGCTTTCATGTCTTCTATAAAATACAGTACTCACCTATTAGTATACCAGTCGTATCAGTATTATAGCCATCTCAACATAACAAGTTCGCTTTTTCGTCCTAAGGTATTGTGACTGTTTTGTCTAGCACACAGTAACCCTATGCCACTTGGCAGGGTTTCGCATTAGTCCTCCAACAGCTCAGACTCAGTCTTCCACTTCAAGTCAAGGGCCCTCAAACTAATTGGTGCCTTTCGATACCCTTTTCTTCCGTTGTAAGTACCCTAACCGTGTACTGGTTCGTGACATTTATCAGACAATCGTGGCTCCCCTCAACAAATACACATGTTTCAATGGGCTAATAAATATCGATATGTTTGTTGTCCTTTATGGGTAATATTGGGCTTAGTGTTGGTGAAAATTCATAAGCGTTATAATTAGGTGTATTAATAAATATCGGAGTTGGTTTTTGGAACCCTAATTGCGTAACACGCGATTGATCATAATCGGTTTCATTTTGACAGTTCAACAAAATTCATTGCGTTATTTACGTGGTTGAGCAGACACATTTTTCGAACATATGAAGCAATGGTTTAGCCATCTGTTTCAAAACGAAACAGATTATGATTAATCGTGAGTTAGGCAATTAGGGTGCAGGATTGGTCTATGATTAGTGGTATCGGTACTGATGATGATTTGACTCTCATGTCTGAAAGTCTAGAACGTTTGCCGAGTATCCACAATAAATTGAAAAGTATACTGGAAGAAAATTGTGCTACCCCCACCGTCAAGCTCGCGCTTGGCATATGAATCACTAATTGCAGATATTAGCAGACAGGGGGGCGCTACGACTCACGCATATTCGCGTAATCTCTTAGTCACATTTAACTACTCCATATATCGTCATATCCAATCATGGGTGTATGTTCGTGTGGCATATTATTATCGGGAATCACGCAAATGAAATCATCATTTTAGTCACGAAATCACCTACTGCTTTGTATTGTAATAGGCTTCCTCTCCTTTTTGCAATTCTCCACGGTTCTATGAAACCCTCGTCCAGGCTTTTCCCGTACTTCGACAATATTTATTTACCACAATCATATCCTCTCTATCATCGGAAACCTTTGTGGGCCGCCCATGAAGGTGTCTTGTCACGTATTGCCGCGAATTAATTAGAATGGTAACATTTGTAACACAATATTGGCATCGAGCCAACACCTCCGCGAATTAGGCTGAGCTTCCGATTTCTTTGTCGCTTCCACTCGTGTTGGGCTGTCTTTATCGAAGTCGTTTTTTTTTTTTGGGTGGGAAATCATCAAATAACTTCTCCCGCTCTGGGTGGAGCAGGAGGGCGTGTCAGACTTTTACGGACTAAAACCCACTCGTGTTCCCTCAGTTGCCTGTGTGCCAGGGGCCGCGGTATGTCTTTCGAACAACCCGCACCCCTGTCAGGCATCGGCCGTTGCGGGCCCCACCAGTTGGTGCTGACATGGTTTTTGAGGCGCGCGTGGAACACAACGCGCCGTCGACCCGGGCTTAGTCCTTACCGGACAGCGAGCTACCCATTACTTGCCGTCCGCAAGCCCGCGCCTACGGTGGCCGGGAATCGGCCTGGGATTCCCGACGCCCAGGGCGTCAACACAACGTTCTCGCATTCACAACATGTAAAAGAATCTACATAAACAAAATGAACCTATTTAAACCAATTGACATGAATGATTGTTTCTATTCTCCCTATCTTGAAGCCTAACTTCAGAAGAGCTAATTAGAGATATTTGGGATGCCAATGGGTTAACAGGCTGCTATATCATCATCATCATCATTGGCAGCAGTTTCTTCCACCCACAGATCAGATAAAACTTCTTCTGTGGTTCCACAAACTGTCAGTATATACCTCCTTCCTTTTGTGCCGTGCTTCCCTGGTCTGTGCGATTTTCATACAGGTCGTCCACGCGACCTTATGTAGGTCATACAACCACCTGGCTATTGGTCTTCTACCAACTCTGAGTAACCACCTGCCTTAACCACGCCTAGACAAGTGTCCTGCCCAATTCCTTTTCAGCTATAGCTTCCGCAGTCAATTCTGACGTTGGCATCTATAAAATTATGTTTAAAATGTTTTAAGAAGTAATTTTGGTAAAACAATCACTACATCTAACATGATAGGTACAGCATTCGAACATATTTGTTAAATATTTCAACCTACTTTTTCAGGATGGTAGACATAGATTTACTTCCATAGAATCTGTTGTAGTTTCGTCATGACATCGTTATTACCTAGTGAACGGAACTATGTACCTATACTAGTCATAAAGTATGATAACATGAGTAGGCCAATGTACCTGTTACGTAAACAAGCTATAAATAATGCAGAAACAATCAGTTGTATATTATGTAGTAATTACTTCTTTTATTAGCCACACAATGTAACGCAAATCACTTTTAGTTTCTTGACCTTTATTTTTGGGTCAAGCAACCACATTATGTCACATCTCGTTAGTAAATTATGCAGTGAATACGTCTTCCCATAACATGGCTTCTTTTGCACCTATTTTTGTCAAAACTGTAGTCTTTTAGATGAATTTTCACGTCACCGAAAGAAAGTAGGACGATTTCATTTTTACTAGTTGTCGCCCAGTGATGGAAATTCGACCATAATTAATTTAAAACTAAATGTATGTCTAATGCATAATTATGTAAAAAAAATATTAGCTTTTCTTCACTCTATATAAACTTTAACTGTGCCAAAATTCATACTCCTCCGTCTGCGTAACTTTCGTAAAAAGAGGTACAACATTTTTACAGTTAGGATAATGTGATCATCTACCTACAGCTACTAAAATCTTTCTATAGAATCAAGCAGTATCTATCGTCCTTCTACATGGCTACCGACATGTACTCCATAACCTACGAGGACTAAGAATTAGGAAAACATGGCCGTCTGTCATGTGATCATGTCATAGTTTATTCTGATCATAATATGAGTATACCTTTGTCACTATTACAATCGCTACACACTACTAAATCTTCATTGGACTACAAATCACCGTCTATTAGTTGGGTAGTTGCTGTCAATTGCGCGTGCGCAGATCCCCATAACTGCCCGTTTCCTCTCTTGTGCTGCTCGGATTGGGCACGAGTAAACTAGGGTTGGTGAATGGCAGATTTGTGATACGAACATATTATTGAATCAAGCTATTTTCGGGATTGCTGTTGATTCCTGGGACGATATTATAAGGGTCTTCTTCTTAGTTTGGACTTGTTCCTCCTTCTACGTTCTTTATTTTGTGCCTATTCCTCCCTATTACAAAACGAGGTTTTTATTTAAATCAGCACCCTAATTGCGTAACTCATAATTAATCATAATCTGTTTCGTTTTGATAGTTCAACAATATTCATTGCGTTATTTACGTTGGTGAGCAGACACATTTTTCGAACATATGAAGCAATGGTTTAGCCATCTGTTTCAAAACGAAACCAATTATGATGAATCGTGAGTTACGCAATTAGGGTGCCGGTTTAAACCACTAAGCCAGTTTTTGAATGAAAAATCCAATATGTATAAAAGTGCAGTTCTTTGTTAGATCGCGTTTTGTAATTAGACGAATTAGGTTAAAGCTGTGCCAATATATTTCTTTGGAAATTGTCTAAGCTGTTACGATCTTCTTGTTTCATTAATACTCAGTTCTACCTTAATCTAACTTAGGTACTATTCTTTTAGTTTCCACATAACGTTGTACTTATCAACAATTGAAACTTCCAGTTTTCCCTAATTTCCATAATTGTTAGGTAAATGGTAATATAATTGGTCAACCTATTCCCGGTTCGTAATAGGTCATCGCCCACGTAATGACCTATTACAGGCCGCGAGGTTAATTAATGATGTGTTATCCTCATTGACAATGGGCACAGGTTCCTGACCAAATATGACAGATGACGTGGCCAGTTTCATTTCGGTAATTCAAAGGATCGACTCGAGGTCAAGTGGTACCCAATTGGGTAGGTAATTATTGACGGTAGAAGTACCTATAGTAGAAGTAGCTACATATATTAAAACTATTTCTACTAGAAATTGTTCTGCTAGAGTCGCGTCGCGCCTGTCTAGGGGTAGTCTTAAGAGCGTTCATTCCACGCGGGCTGGCAACAACGCATTTATTGTAGTTTTTCGTGATTATTTCATTAAATACAAACAAAAGTACGATTTTTTTTTCAGGCAAGCACTAGATCGTTGGTATTTATTATTATTTTTAACATTTATTTTTTAATAAAAAAAATATTATCGTACTAAGTAATGCAAATATAAAATAATTGACGGTACTTTTGACGATTTTTATAAGCAAATACCAAAATAACTGTAAAAAATAAAACATTGTAAATACCACCTATCAAGTGCATGGCTTAATTTTTTTTTTAACTTTTGTTTGTATTTAATTAAATAATCACGAAAAACCGCTATAAATGCACCGTTGCCAGCCCGCGTGGGATGAACGCTCTTAATTCAGTGCCTATAATTTTAAAGCATTCTTTTAGTTGAGTTCATTTCTAGCCAAATCAATACAGCGCAGCTGTTCATCATCGTTCACTCTTTCTTCTTTTCTTTCTTTATCATCAACTAGCTTCTGTCCACGACTTTGTTCGCGTGAAGTTTGGGGCCTGACTCGCCACGACGCATTCCATCGCCTTCGCCCATCGCCCGCACGTCGTATTCAATTAGTGTTCTTACTGACTTTTTTATTTTTGCTTAGATCCTAAGGGTAGCTTAGAGTGATGTTAAATAAGCTTGCCCAAGAATTAGGCTAACAATGGAAGAATGAAATGCACCAATCCCAGCGTGGCTTGACCAGACTCGATTAATCGAAGAATTGCACTAGCCCTTGGTGCCTCACGCTTCATGGTGCTACATAGCCCAATGCATATATCAAGTAGACCGGGGGGCGCTGTAATGGTTAGGTAGACGTGCCTTTAGCAAAAAAGTTTCAAATCGACTGGCAATTCCAGAGATTATCCTCTACATACAAACCTCTAAATTATATTAGGATAGATTTCCTAAACGTTTGAGACTTTTTAACGAGATGTTAAGAAAATCGATTTCTTCCATAGTTGTTTTAGGATATGTTGCTTCAATAAAGTATTTAATACTAGGTAGTATTTTTTTAATTCCCACATCTTAACGACTTTGATCATTACCATTTAATTGTTATTTGATGTGACTTGATTGCCTATACTTAACGAAATATTCTGTACGACTATTTAGAAGAAGACGTGGGGCGTGTGACTAAGTAATAACAGCCAGATTGGTCGTTCGATCAGGTTAATCGTCGCTTGCCGCGGTTTGTCCGCGGACGGGCGACCGTATTTACATACCTAGACCCCAGCGTGCCTCGGGGAACACCGAACTCCGTGTCGTCGGAAGCCCGAAAGTCTGACAACCAGTCTTACCAAGGGGAATCGTAATTACTCAGTAACTGGATTGTGGAGGTCAGATAGGCAGTCACTTCATATAAAATACTGGTGTTCAGATGTATCTGGTTAGACTGGAAGACGACCCTTACAAGGTTGGAAAAAGTCTAGACAGACGATGATTCAGAAGTCATGCAGCCCTAGTACCTATAGTCAATGGAAAGATTCGCAAATCACACACTGTCGCCCCAGATGGGTGTGTTGGTTAAGGTCAGCGTTCACTTGTCTCGCTCTTATTGTTACGTCGTCTGACTGATAAATTGTTATTGTGTACATCGGCATGCATCGAGTTTGTTTATTTTGGTCACACAAATAAAACTTGTGTTGTAATTCGTTTTTGCTTTCGTTTTGTTCGGCGAAATAGCTGAAATTCAAACTATGATCCAGTTTACGCTTTGCTGAAAGCGTTTATTATACCATCATCGCCCTTCTACTACCGCATAGAAGACGGAAGACGTACTGCAGGGTACCACCACCACCACCACCACCAGTCTTACTCAGCGCTTCTCATCCACATTCATTATGCGCACAGCTAAAGTGTGGAACTTTCTGCCAGAGTCTGTGTTCCCTTCCACATTTAACCCGTCTGCTTTCAAAGCAAGAGTGAACAGGCATCTCTGGGTATGCTCGATAATCATAGACCTCATCAATCGCTTTCCATTTGGCTTGATCGAGATCACGAGCGCCCATTCAGCAATATAAAACAAAGTATGTAAAAGAGGATCGCCAATTCTGCATAATTTCTGAAAGCAACTCTGAAATTATCTGATATAGCGTTTACACGAAAAAGTGAGAAACCTCAATTTCACCGAGATATTAATCACTAATTGAATGAACAAAGGCCTGAGGCCCTAGTGTGTTTCATTTAAGGCCCAGGTAACTTTAAATATTGTCGGTATGAGCGATAATAGTTCTTATTGCAATCCGATACCTACGGGTTAAAATTTGTTGTAATAAATTCGAATAATAAATAAGCAAGTATTGTCGTAAAAATGCAAATGAAATCGTATAAAATTAGATACTAACTATTTAATAATAAATAATCCATCACTGGATGCAGTTTGGCATTTGGAATTTTATGATATATTTTTAATTATAATTATAATTGTTTTTGAAGGGATAAACTGGTTTTAAAGATAATTTAGAGGTGACTTATATGGTGGTATGTTTAATTATGTTTTGACTTCCACCACTTTATGCAAAAAAGACTTGAAAATATCATTTTTTTTGCTTACAAAATTATTTACAGTTAAAGAGATACACTGGTTTAAAAAAACACACGTGCGCTCGATGCGTCCATCCATCCATCTCGATCCAACCATCTCGATCGAACGCATCGAGCGCGTTCGGGGCTCCGAATAGCCCTGGATTGGTAAAGGACCAATCGAGCGCCGAACGCGTTCGATGCGTTAGGTCGAGACGGTTAAAAGAAACACACTAGGGCCACTGATACATTTCGATAAACGGGAAACCATTCGCGTACATATAATGTACTACCACGTTTCATTATTGAAACATGAGCTAAAAATGAGCTTTAAAGAATGCATGAAGGCTGTTAATCTCTCAGGATTGATTTGACTTAATTCGAGGATTTTTGCTTTTAAACAATACAGCAGACGCTAAAAGAAAGCCTATATAAATATCTCTTGTGCTGATCTTGAGGCTTGTTTTGGGGTTTATTTTTCCTCTTAAGGGGAACCTAGTCGCGGGCTCGAACTCACTGGTGGGCCTGGCTAAAAATCACGCTGTCTCACCAGGCTTCGTGTCTGACAGAGGTAGTATCACTGATGAGCAGTTAGATGCTAGTCTACACGCACAACGTTATTGAGTGAGATGCAGGACCATTTTATAGTAAAAAAATCGCGAAAAAATTAAGAAAAGTCCATTGGAAGATCGGGTTTTATGAAAAAGCCAATGCATAAATCAATGACTAATAAAGTTTATTGAACTTTTCGATAATTGAACTTTGTCGGTACCGACTTGGTTTTGGAGATTTTACACTTCTTTTATTACTTAAACACGCCCAAAGTTAAGTAAAATTAGCAAGAAAAACGAATCTTTGTTGGCTCCTAACTTTTTAATGGGTTTTTATTTTAGTATTCTGATTCCGTACCGACAATATTAATAATAAGACAAAACGATATCATATTTTACTTTGGATGTTCCATGTCAGACAGTGGAGTAAAACACTCCCGAAGGTTGTATGCAAAAAATGTAGACTAGGTTAACCTTAAATACAATTTATGGATACAAAACACTCGCAACTTTAAATTTGCCTTTCAAAACAACCATTTTACATTTTCCATGAAACACTATTTCATGATTTCCACATCGCTTTATTTGAAATGCATACCTTCATCGTTTGCAGACGTTTACATATTTATTATCCATCACAGTTTATACTCTGTTACCGTATTTTGCGTATATCAAACTGAAGGGGGTGATAATAATTCCAACGTTAGATATGTATTAGAATTTTGTATTTGAATGAGGAAGTGATGATTTTGTTCTGCTGGGTCCATATTTTATACATTCACTTTTACCACGCGCTATTCATAACGACTGGTTGAAACTTAGACAGAACTTAGAACTTGTAACTTATTGGACAAGATAGGATAGCAATGAAAAGATCAACATTTCATTCGTTTGTATTTATGTTAGATTTTAGGCTGCATCCTTACTGTGACCTAATGATATCTTGGGTTGGTACTGCAATCCATTCGACTTAAAGCATTGCGCAGAGTGGCCCAGAGGTAACGGCCACAACTAACGAGTTGTAGGTCCGTAGGTTAAGGCCATGTTACCTTTAAATATATAGTGTCGTTATAACCGATAATAGTTCTTATTGCAATCCGATACGAGTTAAAATCTGTTGTAATCAATTCGAATAATAAATGAGCAAGCGTATGTCGTAAAAATGCAAATAAAATCGCCTAAAATTAGATATTTAGTATGTCATAATAAATATATTTATTAATAACTGTTATTGAAG
Organism: Antitype chi; assembly: GCA_947359405.1. Lineage (NCBI taxonomy): Eukaryota > Metazoa > Arthropoda > Insecta > Lepidoptera > Noctuidae > Antitype > Antitype chi. Next base: position 2,065,738 of record OX375809.1, on the reverse strand, counting down.
GGATAAACTGCTTTTAAAGATAATTAAGAGGTGACTGATGATGTTTAATTGTGTTTTGAGTTCCATCACTGTATGCAAAAAAGACTTGAAAATATAATATATTTTTTTGCTTTCAAAATGAGTTACAGTTAAAGAGATGTACTGCTTTAAAAAAAAACTACCTTTTTGACCGTTTTCAAGAAATCTCCGCCTTATCCAGACAGGCATTTTACGAATGTCAATTATTTCATCACCACTGCCCTCAAAACGGTGAAGGGAAACATCTTGTGGGCACCGGCATGTCCTAGAACCAACTATTCGAAGACATGTGACATCTACCAACCCGCAGTGAGCCCACGTGGTGGATTACGGCCCACTGCCTCTCACCGAGAGGAGGCCTGTAATGGAAACACTAAAGGTGGAGTATGCTTATCTAATTATAGCATACATCATTCTGCTGTGAGCTTACCAAGAACTTATTACATTAATATTAAGGAGTGAAACTGGTATTCAGAACTGCATAGAGTCTTTGAAAAGAGATTAATGATATAAGCATAGCATAGGCGGGCTGCTAGATGTCACAGTAATCTCTCAGTCTTTGATTTTTTTTTGTTTCTAGCATGTGTTGGTTTCACATTTCACGATCCCTTCACCGTTTTGATTCATGGTTCATGAAAAAGAAATGGCAGAATAGATAGCGCCCAATCCCCCTATAAAGCGGTCACAAGTATCTGATTTGTTTTCAAACTCAAAACTCGAACTCAAACTCAAAGCATTTATTTCAAATAAACCAATTACAGGCACTTTTGAATTCACAAAGAGTCGGAAAGATGAAGCTAGTTGCCCATTCCAAAGCGTAGGTAGGTACCTATGAAGAAGAACGGGCAAGAAACTCCATGGACACTCTTTTTAAATCATGATATTGTTATTCATGATAAAATTATCAATGTCAGAACGATGCAAAAACACGTGCACATTAAAAGCGTCCATAATTAAAAACAAAAATCAAATGAAAATTTAGAAATTACAATAGGCCGTGGCAGCTAAGAGATGACCAGTCGGTTCACGAACATGACGTATGGTGGGTCAGCACCAAAACCAAAAGCACCTGGACTTTTAGGCCTCATGCAAAAATTTGCGAAACTCACGAGTGTTGTTGATTACAGGTTGGCAAAGAGGTGGCGCATCCAGGCATAGCGAACGAGTACGACAGCACGCAAGAGAAAAAGTACTACACGTACTACCAGTGGGTGTGCTTCGTGCTGTTCTTTCAGGTAACCAGTTTATTTTCCATTTAGTTCTCCAGTATTTAAGTTAAAATCATCAAAATGGGACATCCGTTTGAGGTATTCCACTCACAGCACTGATTTCTATGGCACTTGACCGAATAGCACCTAAACTATTCCACTCATCGCAGTGTAACAAAATTTTGGTAAGTGCGGTTAGGTGGAAGGTAATAGAGATATTAAAGCATCAAATTGATGAAAAATCGAATCGAGAACGCATAACATTTTCACGCAGATAACAAAGAAAATTCCTACGTGCTTGTAATGTGTGCGGTCGTAGGACCTATCATAAAAAACGTATCACTACATAATCGGCTTTATTCATAAAAAGTTATCGACCATCTGTTTAGATGTTCGATAACTTTTTATGAATAAGGCCGAATATGTTTAGCTATGATTCAGTAGAGAAAATTATGGTTCAGAGTTCAGACTATGTAAACAAGTTTTAATTACTTTTAAGTTAAGTGTATAATGCATGGAGGTTGTCGGGTCAATAGGTATACAAATGGCTGTCATTAACGCGCATTGTTGCATTCTTTATGACATTATCACATTAGTAAAATGCTGTCAGCACGTATTTTTTTACTACCTAGATGCATATCGGAAAAATTTAATTCGTTTTGTTAATACTGCTGTTTTTATTGCGACAGCATGTAAAATTGTGACGTAAACGTAACTAAGCACAACAATTCTATTCTTTTGGGGTTTAAATTGTCCATAGCCACAAAAACTCCCAGATATTCCTCGCCTAGATAACTCGATCCCTTCTGGTCATCTGTAACCATAATATAACTCGATTTAAAAGGTCCCTTATCCTTATTCTTTATTTTACATATAAATTACAAAAACAATAACATTACATGAATGAAAAGCCCAGAATTGGGTTCTATAACAGCAAACCTCGGTGCGATATAGAGATTTGTAAATAAGGATGGTAAATAAGTGCACATCCAAAATAAATAATACCCCATTACCATTGTTTTGACAAATACATATTAATAAAAAAATAAAAAATATACTAAGTTGCATCATCATTTAATTCTCACAGCGGCAACAAATGAGACACATCTTTCACGCAAGTAATAAATGTCTGCTGCCTATCTAGATCATTTTACACGTATAAAAAACCCAGAATTGGTTTCTCTAATGGCAAACAAACCTCAGTGCGATATAGAGATTTGTAAATGAGGATGGTAAATAAGTGCACAATTGCACATACAAAATAAATAATACCGTATTACCCTTGTTTTGACAAACACAACTTAATTTAAAAAAAAAAACAAAGTGTTGCATCATTATTTCACAGCGGCAACAAATGAGACACATCTTTCACGCAAGTAATAAAAGTTTACTGCCTCTATAGGTCATTTTACATGTATAAAAAAACCGAGAATCGGTTTCTCTAATGGCAAACAAACTTCAGTGCGATAGAGAGATTTGTAAATGAGAATGGTAAAAAGTGCACATACAAAATAAATAATACCGTATTACCCTAGTTTTGACAAACACAACTTAATTTAAAAAAACAAAGTGTTGCATCATTATTTCACAGCGGCAACAAATGAGACCCATCTTTCACGCAACCAATAAAAGTCTGCTGCCTAAATAGGTCATTTTGGGTTTTGGGTTTTACCAACAAGCAACAACTGTAAACTCTTTTGTATTATGTTAACGTACGCTACACAGTATGTAGGTATATAATTTTGTTATGTTTTGAACTAGCTTCTTGTGCTCAAACGACGTGAAAGAATTTGCATTTTATTTTAGTTTTCTCCTTTACCCTTTAAAACAACCCATTACTTGATTCCCAAGCAGCAAAATTATCCTATAGTGCAGATGATATAGGCCTCCAGCACTTTTAATATTCTCTTAACGGTTCTAGTATTTGCTGCCACGCTTATAATAGTAAGCATGGAGTTAGTTGGGCCTTATAGTATATCTGATCTTATACATTAACTTATAATTACTTATAGGTAGTAATTAAGGGTGCAATATAAGCTTGGGTGACCTATAAAAGAATCGCGAGGGTGTAAATGCACTCAAGAGTAGATAAACTGGTAAGCTATACTTATAAGTGCTAACAAGAAGCATTATAGAACTATACTATAAGTAAAGTACGCCAATAAGAGTGTTAAACAGAACTAAACATACTGGAAACTATTTACATTTACTACTTGGTTTTATAAGGGTTTATAAATTCACTTTACAGAACAATTATAAGTAAAATGGAGCAGTTTTATAGTGGTATAAACCAATATTGTTATAATCTTAACACGATTATGAAGGTTTAATATAATATACTTATTATCCAAAACTATATCCGTGGTATCCTGTACAAGAATACATTGGTTCATAATGGTCCTGCAAATGCTGTAATAGTCTCAGTACGGAAATTTTGATTGTGTTGTGTCGTATTCGTTGCTGACGTGCTATCCACTCGTTCTATTTAATTTTCTTTCAAAAATGGATCTATATAAATGGAAACGGCTAAAAAGAAGTGGCAAACGAAAAGTTCAGAAAACCTATAAACAAATAATTCAGGTGTCGGGTTCTAGCTTTGTATCTGGCAAAGAACGAATCTTAAAAATAGAAGGTTCCGTACAAAATAGTTACTGTGAAAATTTTAGACAACATTTTTATATTAATAATTCTGCACTAAACGACGTATTATCGATAAAAAGCGACTTAAATGTAGACTTAGAAGATTGTATTAGTGAGGAACCTGTGCAAGAAGATGAAAGCGATATTGAAGATTATTCCAATTTTCAACTACATAGTGATCTTAGAAAATGGGCTGTAGAATACAATATACGACATGCGGCATTAAATTCTCTATTAGAAATTTTGAATAAGAAGATTGAAGATAATATTAGTAGAAAAGGTTCAGAGTACCGAACTTTATTACCTTAGCTTCATAATTCTTAAAGAGGTTTTAAGAGATGAGCCTTATTTACATTTTATGCATTTGTATTGTGCTATTTCAATATGTTCCAGTGAAAAACACTTCAAGCTTCTTGGAATCGCAAAAGAAATGTTAGCATATTTTGTACAACAGTTTCAAAATATATATGGCAAAGACTACATCACTAGCAATATTCACAATGTCTCGCACTTAGTTGATGAGGTAAATAAATTCGGAGTTCTACAAACTTTTAATGCCTACTATGAATTTGAAAACAAACTTCAATATTTAAAACGTATGGTGAGACACGGAAATAAAGCACTTTGCCAAGTCGCTAGGAGAATCACTGAAAAAGATTTAGTTGAGATAGAAAGTCTTACAGACAAGAACAAGAGATACCCAGTATTAAAAAAAAACAAAAACGCGGTTACAACATATTACATTTAGACATGTTCATATTGTCAAGAAAACCCCAAGACTTTGAAGAAGAAGAAGTTTTTGAACAACAGTTTTGGCCTTTTATTATTTGAGTGATCGTTTGATTATCTTATTAGTTCATATTTACTGCTAAAGTACTTAAGATCCTGTAAACGGGTTGGTAATAAATGAAGTGACAAAAATAAACAAACGAGCTAAAATGAGAGGTAACAAGGTATAAATAAAAGCAAATTATTCATACTAATGTATTTTTATTTAAAGGTTAAATTCTTAAAATAGATTCGCTACCTATTTGTTTTACACAATAGTTATTTTTACGTAATGTTATACTTAATATTAGTGAGATAATCATCAGTCTTTAATTTATAATCATAGCCGTACTTTATTCGCTTGTTTTTAATAGTTACCTAACTAAGATAGTATATAACACAATTATAAGTCTTTCAATATCCTGTAAATTTCAGTAAAACTAAACTAAACTACTTACAAGAGGTATTCCAAATAGGTAACATTTTTAATTCAGTAATCATTCATTATTGTATAACAAATTGAAACTTAATAATGTATCTATAGGCACTAGATACCTAATCGTAATAAAACATTTTTTTTTTCAATCTAGAATTTGTCATATAAAATTAACCATGACTAAAGATTTTAACATCTATGTGGCAATAATAGTAAAAAAATCAACAAAACAAATTTTACGATCTAAATTTAAAAATAAAATCTCTGAGTATTTTTACTGTATATCTATAATAACTACCGTGGGTAGTGGTATAAATACTTTAACATTTCTTTGGCACATAAATGAACTTGAAATTTAGGTACTTAATGTAAATAGCTAATACAATTACAAAATAGAATTTTTTTAAAGATTCAGAACTATTCGCGTAAAATAGGCATTTTAAGATTGCCTTAATCAGGTATCTCTTCATTAACTATCTCTTTTGAAGCAGCTGGGTTATTGGCGTGTATTTGTACAATAACGACCTCCGAACGATCGATGTCCAGAAACATTACCATTTTCAATGCTGACACCTAAACAAAAACATTAAAATAAGACATAGGTAGTAACTAATAGCAATATAAAATAACCAGCCGGTTATAGAAATATTTGCGGAACTCTAATTCCAAACAATATGGCCAAGCAATGGTTCTGATATTTACCATTATTAAACAAAGTACGCCTATATCGGTTTGATAATGTATTTGGAAAAACCAACTTTGTCAAAATGGCGAATTTTCGTTGTATGTCTTACTGTAACCAACATTATTTTAAAATTCAACTTAATGAAAACGCAAATTTTAATGGGCGTGTAAAAATTTTGATAAAAAACTCATTATACTTCACCGAAAATATACGTGCGCCATGCACATTCAAACACATCTTGACTTATTGTTAACTAACACTCAACTCATAATTGATATTCTAGATAATATTAATAAGAAAAGGATGAATAACTTACCTTCATCAATATTAATCTTTATAAATGTGCGCAGCAACATTCACCAATTCACAACACTTTGTAGGAGCTTGTAAGAGATTCACTATATACGCTATTGTCGTATTTGGTTCCAATAAGCGATGATAGTTAACTTCGCGGGAGCAAATAGTTCTACGTAGTCCAACTATAAGGTCATTATTGTCGTGTTTGGTTCCATTAAGGGCTGATAGTTGGCTTCGCGGGCGCAAATAGTTTTACGTAGTCCAACTAATAAGGTCGTTATTGGTCAAAGTGGTGTTCACCAAGTCTACTATAGATATTTAATTAGGTAAAATACGCCTATAAATTGGGCCCTTTTCCGTGGTTATAATTGCTTACTATTCCTTTATAGACCTAATGAAATGGTGGTTCCAGGACAGTTACTAGACCACATTTTGCTGCTTGGGTTGTTACGGGTCTTCTGTCCAAAACTAACAGCTGCTATCATTACGTCACGGTGACGTCAGATGGAAGATTACAATAAAATAATTAAAGGACGAGTCGCGTAATTGCTCGGAACCTTGATGTGGATGTAAACATTACTTATTGTGGTATGATGTCATTGTTTACTTATGGACACTGCAAAAGGTATCCTAGAAACTTAGGAAACTTGTTTTAGTAAGCGCACCCTTTATAGATTGACAGTCATTGGGCGCCCAGAAACAATGATAATTCGGTTTAGTTACGATATCATTGCCTAAAATCAAGGTTTCGTAAATTCACTTTATTATACATATACATACACATACATTATACAGAGGTAAATGAGAAGTTTGTAAAAATGGGAAAATTCTTTCACTACAGCAGGCTTAGCACGAGCACCGATTAGTCGACGGAAGAATAGACATGACATGACATGAGCATGACATAACTAAATGATGTACAATAGGAGAAGATAGCTGTTTATCTATTAATTATCGCGTTCTAAACGAATCCTGATTTTGTAAATAATCGTATATACTTTGTGGCCGTCGAGTAGAAAGTTTGTTGTCAGTGTGATTTTGACAGTTGGGGATGAAATATTCATCTGAAATAGTCTACATCTATATGGACCTAGATAAAGATCGTTAGAAACGAAAGACAAAATGACAGATTGTAGAAGGATATATACGGTGCGATATCAAAAATGGAGAAAAGTACTGTCTATTCTTCGTAGAAATAGAAAGCGTCATACTAAGGCTGGTTAGCTACAGTATTGCCGAGTCATACGATACTTTATGTTAAAATAAGAATTTCCACGCGGGCGAAGTCGCGTGCAGAAGGTAGTAGTAGGTATACAGATGGCCATTGGTCATCGTTGTTACTATAGCTTCTTTTGATATCACTATAACCGTCCCATGAGGCCATAAGCCATGAAAGTCATCGTCATCGATTTCCTTGCAACGTCACAGTTCAAATAAATTAATCACTATACTTCGTAAACCACGTGCACTTCATTACCTCTAAGTAGTATATACCTACAGATGTACTTAGATGATAGTTTTTACGATAGCTTCTTTTGATATCACTAAAACAGTCCCATGAAGCCATTCAAGACATCGTCATCGATCTTCTTGCTACGTCACACAGTGGGCTGAAACGGGCCGGTAAAGGACTTTGCATTTTAAAAAAAAAAGTTTCTTTTTCTGAAATTTTAAATATTGTGTTGGATTTATCTATCGATTATAAGTAATTATTTCTATGAGGGTCGTTCAGATAACTTAGTATTTTCGGAGTTATAAATATCCAAAGTAATTTTTGTATGAAGCAAAAGAAAAAAATGTGAAAATCTCGAAATTCTCAAATTTTCTCAAAGAATTGACTCTACGTATGCATAGTACGTATATTTGTCCTATTTTAGTGCCTATTCTTGGGTTGCGATTTTCTGCGATTTGGTCGCAATTTCAAATTTTGTTCTCTATTCCACACCACCATAGAGGTTAAGAACTAGGCGCGTTTTTTTTTATGTAGTGGTCTCCCCTTTAGGCCTAATCCACTAAGGACTAATAAAATAAATAAATAAATAAGTAAAAATCACAATTACTACTGGCCACTGCACTGTTTTAATTTAATCACTGTCAAGGGTATCCACATTAACGAATGCAAAATTTTCGTATTCGTCATCATCAAATGTTTCCGCTTGTTCAATTACTAATAAACTTTGTGCTTCTACTGACAAAGTTTTATGTTTTCTGCGAAGTTCGTGACGTTTCGCTGAGATGAGTGGATCAGAGCTGGTCAATAAATTATTTAAAATGTCTTCATTTGTAGTTTTTCTACTGCATTTCCTGGAATGGTGTTGGCGGTACCTACGAAAGTCTTTATTTCTAGCTTCAGCAGCTTCTTCAGATAGCTGTCCAATTGGTATTAGACCAAAACTTTCAATAATAGCTGCACCATGCATAAGAACTTTATGAACACTTGAAGGCATATAATACCAGCTATATAATTCCAAATATAGTTGCATGGTCACTTGAGCATATTCGTGAAATTTCGCTGTGTCAATGTGGTAACCTGATGAAATTGCCTCTAAAATGATTGCAAATCGCCTTATTAATTCTTCACTAACACCAGTTATCTCGGCAGTCATGTTTCGATTTGCAAAAAATCTTCTAGCAGTATTTCCGTCATTCGTGGAGCCGTGCCCTTGTTTAACAACATCAATCAGAAGTCCCATTCTATTTTTAAAAGCGTCTTGTATGTCTTTCTTTCTTCTTTCCATGATGCACATGTTGTCTCCCTTTACTGTCCATGTCTGTATCGTTAATCTGTAGGCTATATGCAGAATGCATTCCATCATTCGTATCCAGGTATGCAATGATGACAATCCGTATTTACAGAGATCTGGATCAGTCGGTTTTGATACAATTGAGGGCAAATTATTCATCTCTGTTGGAGTGGCTTTACAAATGTCGCATCTCTGAGATGAAGTATCACACTACACAAACTGTCATTATTTTTAATACTGCCACTGTTTTTTTAAAATAACGAAAAGATCAAGGTTTGTCACTAAATTTTCAAACATTTTCACAAATACAAAATAACAAATAAGTAAGTAATGAATGTGTGGGGGTAGTGCGTCTATTATGGTGGGTAATAGAACACTGAAGTACGTTTGAATGCAACCGAACATTCCGTAGATACCCTATCGTTGCACCAATCACGTTACGACACGTCATAACTTGTTGTTGCGCTCGCGCACTCTTATCCCTTGATTTCCGGAAATAAGTCTCAAAACAAATTACGTCTTACCTATCTATGGTGGTGGAAAATGTCGAACATTGTTTTTTTTTTAAAGAACTAAGTAGGTATTGAAGTTTTCAGGCCGTTTAGTATACCTACATTATTTTCAATTTCAATTTAATTGGAATAAATTGCTTAACTAAAATAACATGACTCTTCATACAAATTTGATATGGCTATATCTCCGAAAGTACTCGTTAAATTAAAAAAAGTCAAAGAATAAAAACGTTTTAAATTTATGCCTAGATACCAAAAAAATACATTTGATCTCTTAAGACCCAACCTTGTAATCCCAGCCCACTGTGCGTCACAGTTCAAATTATTACTAGGTATACAGGGTGGAAACTTTCAGCGGGGCAGTAAGGGGAAGTACCTTATCCGTTGCAGCTACGAGAAATGGTCTTAAGAGACTATCCATATTTTTTTATGGAATTTTGATCCCCATTCACAGATTTAAAAAAAAAAAATTACAGTTAGCAAGAAAATAGCCATTTTACACAAAAACATTTTTTGATGCCAATCGACCCTGTTTCTGATACAGATCAAAAACTTTTATGGGACCAACCATCGTTGGAGTATTCAGTACCTCGTAACCTCGTGCACTCAAGCTCTAAGTATTATAATACAGATGTACTTTTGGTGATCGTTTTTACGATAGCTTCTTCTGTTATCACTAAAACAGTCCCTCAGCCATCGGAGTCATCGTCATCGACCTCCTTGCTACGTCACACTTCAAATAATTACTATGCGTCGTAATCCAAGTGCAGTTAATTACCTCTATCTTGTATTTATTTAATGAATGCGTTGATTACTCACTTTAAAATCCTTGCTCCATTACTCACACAGTTAAAATAGAAACAATTTGTTTTATATTTGTTTTATGACTAACTTTCTCTCAGCGGGTTCGTGTTTGTTTGTTGTAATTTTTTCTTGTTGTGTTATTTATCTCAGTGGCTATTTATATAAAAGATAAGATGTAACAAGAAAACAATGTTTCGTATTTGAACATAACATAACATCACGCCTGTAATCCTCGAAGGGTTAGGCAGAGATGTACGGTGTACCTATATATAGTACACCCACATTTCGCCAGTTATGTTTATGTCCCCTGTAATAGGGGGCGACCCTATTGCCATCAACCGGGCACTAATCCATACTTCGAACTACAACTAAGAAATTCCTGATGGAAAAGCTCTTTAACGGGGCACACAAACACCTGAGAATCAAACTTAGGACCTCACGCCCAGCAGTGGCGCTTGCGACTACTAAACCAACGAGGCAGTCAATGATTTGAATTGTTCAGTTAAAAAAAAAATTGTAACAGCAGAATTTTGACGTCTTTTCCCGGCTAAACAAACTCTATTTACACAGTGACGTCATGTCTCTGTTCTAAGGATGTTAATTAGCAACAAACCGGAGCAAGGCCTATGACCGGCTATGGCCTACTGGCTGAGTTTATGGAAACCAACAATACACACCCAAATATGGCCGCCGACTGTCCAAATGTATCTAATAGCTCAATCACGGCATGACAACGGAACGTCCTCATACAACTCGTCTGGTAACGGTATCACTATATTCGAATTCTTTTTTAGTGGAATTAACTGACAGGCGCTAATACTGGTAATGTCAGTTAGGTTACTTTGATAGATCTGAAAAACAAGTGCATATTTTTTTTTAAATAAATAAAATTTTCCTCCTAAAAAGATTTTACATTGGACCCAAGTTAGGCAAGCCTGTGTATTGGGCACCAATATGGAGGGTTTACCATCTAAACATTAATATAAAAATAGCCCGATCTAGGTTTATTCAAACCTGTGTTTCTGTCTTACAGATTGAACACTCAGAATAAATCTATCAAACTAGCCTAACGAATACTATTATTTGACGAAGTGACATTGACAGGTGCTGTCAGTTAATTCCAGCAAATTATTAATTCGAGTATACTCGTAAGGCTGAGACCAATAAAAGTTACGTAACACGTGCTCTAAACTTGGCAAAACTCTTTACTTTACTGTAATCAAGGAAAATGGTAAATTACATAATTTATGAGATGATTTAATTGGAGAAACAAGGTAATTAATAGTCTGTGAAGGTGCTGGTCGAGTAGTTAATTGGACTATTAACTATTGTTAGCAAGGAAATTGTCTGATTCCGTCTGTGGAGATATAATTAATCGATCAAGAAAGTACCTATACCGTTGCCTACGAACGCAACCTCGTTGGTCTAGTGGTTCCAAGCGCTAATGCTACGCAATAAGGTCCTGGGTTTGATTCCTAGGTCGGGCTATTACGATTTTATCCATATGGGGGGTCCCACTGAAGTTTGGCATCCAAAGTTATGCCTATAAACACTGGTAACTTCATAACCCTTTATGAGCACACTAGTTTTTACTTGTCTTAACTAGTGGTCGGTCACAAGCGCTACTGCCGGGTTCGATTCCCAGGTCGCGCAGTGCTATGAGGTTTTTCCATCAGGAATTTCTCAGTAGCAGCCCAGAATCTGGATTTATGCCCGGTTGTTAGCAATAGGCTCGCACACTATAACATGGGATTTAAATATAACTGGTGCGAAATGTGGAAGTATTAAAGGCAAACCTGTGCCTAAACCTTCGGGGCTGACAGGTATGATATTGTGTTATGTACAGAGATCGGATATTCGGATGCATATTTACCTAAAGTTAATTTTTATCTATGAAAGTATGGAAGCGGCTTTATAAATTATTTGTAATATTTATTAAAACCCCCGGGATTCTTGGATTGCATAACTATTCAGATGTGTATTAATTTAAAATTAATTTTTAATCCGATACAAATGTGTGTATGTACTGGAGGAGGGGTGGTTTGTATTAGTTAAAACAAAAAAAAAAAAACAAATTACTTACCTAAATTAAGACTTTTTCGATACAAAAGCGCATTCCATGCTAGCATGGAATGCGCTTTTGTACAACATCTCAACAATCAATCAATCAATCAATCTTTAGGACAACATCTCAACTTTAGGTGAATATGCATCCGAATATCCGATCACTGGTTATGTATGTACAAACGAAGCTGGGAAAATGGGAAATACAATGACTACCGTTTCTTGAGCTATGAGATTCAGCAAGCTAATCTTTGTTCTACAATTTGTTTATAAAACATCTCTGTTTTGAATATAACAAACTAGTAATTAAAATAGACTTGTACTTTGTACGTTGTTTTGTTCTAAGACCGACTGGATAACTGTGCTTAACAGGTGTGACAGTACGGACGCTGAGTACAGATGCGGCTGAATGTTATTCATTGTGGACAGTGGAATGATAATAAAGTTCTTCTGCGTACTATTCATATGTTTAATGTAAAACCTTACCTATTATAATAATATTTTCTAAATTTATACTTAAGGTGAACCTAGTCCACATTTTTTGCATACAAACTTCGGGAGTGTTTTACTCCACTGTCTGACATGGCACATCCAAAGTAAAATATAATATCGTTTTGTCTCATTATTAATATTGTCTGTACGGAAACAGAAAACTAAAATAAAAACCCATTAAAAAGTTAGGAGCCAACAAAGATTCGTTTTTTTTGCTAATTTTACTTAACTTTGGGCGTGTGTAAGTAATAAAAGAAGTATAAAATCTCCCAAACCAAGTCGGTACCGACAAAGTTCAATTATCGGACAGTTCAATTAACTTTATTGGTCATTGATTTATGCATTGGCTTTTTCATAAAACCCGATCTTCCAAAGGACTTTTCTTAGTTTTTTGCGCGAATTTTTTACTATAAATAATCCTGCATCTCACTCAATAACGTTGTGCGTGTAGACTAGCGTCTAACTGCTCATCACTGATACTATCTCTGTCGGACACGAAGCCTGGTGAGACAGCGTGATGTTTAGCCAGGCCCACCAGTGAGTTGGAGCCCGCGACTAGGTTCCCCTTAAGATCAGTAGCATCATCTTACTATGAAAAATATATATACAAGTACATTAAATTATTTCTTTAAATCTCTTTGTTTAGACATGTATGTAAATTGTAAACGCCAATGCATATATACGAACGTAATAACTGTTTAGCAAATAACTATACATATTGACCGATTTTATCTATCTACTGAAAGAAAAAGAAAGAAAGAAAAAAAGTTTATTTGCGGTAAACATGACGCAAAAAGATAAGGAACACAAAAAAAAATAAGAAAAGGTTGGGGGAAACATGCGTCACATCCACGCAAAACGGCTATCACTCAGCATTATGCAGCAGTCACTTTACGTTCACTCAAACTCGGAAGTCAAAGCATTTATTTCAATTAAACCATTCACAAAACGTAAATGTAGGTCGTGTACTTAGTTATCAATTCGTGTGAAATTCTACAGGGTGGTCCGGATATTACGTTATTATAATATTTAATCACAACCCACGTGCAATTCTTCTCACCTATATACCGTGACACATTACAATGAACATTGTTGTGATGACTGCAGTAACGTTCGTGGGACTGGGAACCGCAATTTTCTCGTCCATAAATAAAATAAGTGACGGACCTAGTGTCAATTGATACGTCAAATATTAAAAATATTTGTTTGTAGACATAGATCACAGAATCGTGATCAACCAATATAGGGGGTGTTGCTCTTTTGGACTACTTTTTCAGTAGAGTGTCAAAGAATAAGTATTCATTGACACTCTTTACTTCGTCTGGCCTCTGTTTCGGTAATGTATAGTCAATACCACAAATTGTATGTAATTGAAAATCTTTTTCAGCAATCTGAAACTCTTGGTTGTTGCTATGCTCTTTTTTACACGCTTTATATTAGCTTCAGTTGTATGTTTGTATGTAACCGACTCCTTAGAGCGCGATTTTGACCCACTTTTAACGGTCAGATTTCATTGAAACTGAATGACAATTCAATAAAAAAATTTTTGAGAAAAATGAAAGAAAATGGAAAAAAAATATTTAAAAAAATCACGTTTTTGTAGTTAGTAGAACTAAAAAATAGAAAATAAATAATAGTTAAAAAAACTAAAAAAAAAACACTCTTAAAAACCAAACTAAAAAAGGAGAAAATAATTTAATTCAATTAAAAAGCGTGGGGTGCTTAACATTTATTTATTATAAAAATATCTCATAAAGCACCTCACGCTTTTTAATTGAATTAAATTATTTTCTCCTTTTTTAGTTTGGTTTTTAAAGCGTGTTTTTTAATTTTTTTTAAATGTGACTTTTTAATATAATTTTTATTGACTTTCCGTATTAAGAGAGTTTTCGAGTTCTCTTCCGATTAATTTCCGTAAAATCTAAACTGAATTATATTCAAAGAACACCAATAATATACATACAACACACATTTTCACACCGTATTTTCTTTCAGGCAATAATGTGCTACACACCCAAGTTCCTATGGGACGCGTTTGAGGGTGGTCTGCTGAGGACCATCGTGATGGGGCTCAACATCGGCATCTGCCATCCTGACGAGAAGGAGAAGAAGAAGGACGTCCTCATAGAGTACCTCATCAGGCACGAGAGGGTATGTAGTTAGAATACACATTGAACATTGCACTGAACCAGGATCTTATTGGAATGACAATTTGCAAAATACTGACCATTTTTTGGGGGATTTGGGGAAAAAGTAGGGTCAGAGAAGCAATGTATTGTAGCAAGCAGCGGGAATAATTATATTATCAGATAATATCTGTATCAAAATTAGCAGTAGACAAAACTGCAAGCGCATGATCTCCAGCAAGACATATTATGTCTTGCTGGAGATCATGCGCTTGCAGTTTTGTCTACTGCTAATTTTGCTTAGGACAAACGACTGCAAAATTTCGTCACTCCAGCACTTCTTCTAGAACCCTGTGGGATCCTAAGAGATGCTTTCTTCCAAGGGCTTGGAGTGTTGACAAAATCAAAATTCACTGTTAATGATTAATAATTATTTTCATCACCACACCCTCATGAAAAACTTCTGTCCTTCTCTGACCTTTATAAGACCTTCTACTGGTTCAACGACATAATAGTGAATCGTGATTGCTTTATTTAAACAATGTATAAATATGACGCAATAACAAAGTACACACGTGGATCAAAGTACAGGACTACCACGACGCGGACGGCGACTTTAAAGTGCTAACATTGTAACTTGTTTTGGTATATTTGCATGACTGAGCACAAAATGTAACTTACGCAACGTAACGTAGCTTCTTCCTAGTAGGGTACAAGCTTTGTGGTTATGGGGAATGAGTCAGAAATCAGAACAAGGGTATATAAATGAATCATGTCCCAAAAGATTTGTTAAGTCACTCTAGGCTGGTTGGATTAGTTTTTGCCATAGCAATACAAATAAATGAAATGCATGAGATGACTGTGGATGATATTTTATTTGTAAATTGACATATGTAGTTTAGCTGTGTAGGTTAAGCACGATTCCACCAAGAGAACACAAAATTTTGCGATGGTGTGCCTACTTTAGCACTGAGTAGAGTACTACTTTGTGAAATAGTGCAATTCTCTTCAGATAATGAGACCCTGGAATCTGTCTTACATGTTATGTCCTCTGTCAAATATTGTTTGCAAACTAACTTCGACTTCGTAGGATTCATCGAATATTTCAAAGACTCTGGTCAAAAAATCACGAATCAAAAACTTGCAGTTCCAAATCCGATTAATATTTACGACCAACGGCTTCTGCCCGCCTCTGGGAACCGAACCTTGTCCCTGCCGTTCCGTGTTCTGTGTGCACAATGCATTCCCGGGCCACTTCTAATTGGCATTCGATGCGCGAGTGACGCGCGTGAGCCGCGGGGTACTTTCTTGTGGCCATGGACTAAGGCGTAGGAAAACCACGATATAAATTTTATTAACCATTTCTTTATCCAAATGGCCTGGAGAGGACATTAATTTGTTCCATGAAGCATACACCTCAAGGGACCTGTCCATTTTCTTCTAGGATGCATATTCAAACCTGCAAGCATCATATCATCTACCTAGTCTTTTTACAACTATTGTGGGGTCTACATCTGGTCAAATCGTGTTTACCTTTTTGTATTGTTCTGCTAGTGCCGCTTTATCGCTGTCGTAGTGATTTCTGTCTGATGTCATAATCGTCCTGTCTTTAAAATGATTGATGAACACCTTAACCATCTCTGCTCTAACCTCAGTTTTTATGTAGCAAGATTGTCAATAATATCAGGGTATATAAAACTATGATGTCTTCTACGAGTAGGTTGGCTACAGGAATGGGAACACTTCAACTAAAATTGAAGAGACATTAGTATGTTACTCAAATAAATGAATATAAAGTAAATGCACACACGATTCTCATGGCCACCCTGCCATTAACGGCAGTGAATTAGACATTCAAGAAACGTATACCATCGCTCAATAAGATTTTTTACCAGACACTATTATGAATCGCCACTTTTTACATATGGTTTTGTGAAATTATGTACTCATTCAACTCATTGTACATATGCTAAAACGGGATACAGTGTGGCATACGTAAAAGCGAATTTTCTCTACCATTAAACATTTTTAATTTATCAAGAGCTTAACGATATATTCAAATAATTGTGTTTATTGATTTGTCATTGCTTACGATTTCCTTAAACCCGTCTAGACGAGTCATTAAATTAGTCACAACTACCTTTGTTATTTCGTACAATTTACGCCTACTTTTTCGGATATCATGTTTAATTCATTTATAGATGATATGTTAATGATCGTGACCTAGATCGTCATGTTTACATGTACGGTTAACGTTGACCATTTTTATTTCCCTGTACCTTATAAATCTGGTCAGTTATGTCAAGTTTTCAATTAACATCGTTCCATACTCCGAATGATTAGTAACTGTTACTCCTTCCTCTTTATCTTCTTCGACTAGTGCTATTTTGACTGATTGCAATGAGGATAGTTTGGATAAGACACTAGTTTTCAGCTTAGAACACCAAGATTTGTAAGGTTACAGACCCCAACTGATCCGTCATGCTAGATTCGGTTTTAGACTGTCTTTACTGATACCCCAGCACCCTAATTGCGTAACACAATTTCAATCAATATCTGAATAATTTTGAAGGATATTGCTAATCCATTGCTTGATAATGTTCGAACAATATGGTCTGCTAGAATAACGTAATTTATAACGCAATGAATTTTGTTGAACTCCGCAGATAAGCTAAGTAAGAAACTGGGGGTTTCCTATAATTAATTATCATTATTATCATTCCCCTGGCATCTCCCCAACTACTCTTATATAACATGCTATTTCAATTTACAGCTCAGTTTTTTTCTCTTACGAACCCTTTATGCCTTCACAATCTAATTTCTTCGCCTGTTACTTGCCCTATTGTGTAGTTCTTGTCGCTTTCTTGTCTGCAATGGACCGTGTCGTGGCTTCAGATCGTGACAGTCGATCAGGCCAGCGACAAACGGATTTAACCAATATTTTCTATGCGGTCATTGGCCATACCTCGTTCATTGCTCGTTCGTAGTTACGCAACCTTTACCTTCACTGTCTTCTATACATTGACGACTAGGTTCGTAGTGTTACATTATGAGTTAATGTTAGGCCAGTAATAGATTGTGAACAGATTTTTTGCGTTCGATACCATCTCCGAAGTTACTTTTCCGGTTTAGAGTCGTGTACTTAGTTATTAAAGCGTTTAGTTTGTTGCAGTATTTTTGTTATGAAAGTTTTAAGTTCGGAAGCTTACTTAATGAAATGACGGGTATTAAATACTTACAGAGATTTTGAGCACTAGGCGCATGTAGCTTAATAGTTTGGTAATATATCTGTAACAATTCTATTATTTTTTTCCCCAAACATTTGTTGTTATAAATTGGCATAAGATGTTTAATATCGAAGTGCGAATTTTATTCATTATCATCGTCTTTTCAGTCCGGAATCACCTACTGCTGGCTTTCCCTTTTTTCTGCCAAACTTCCCGGTCCCACGCGTCCCTCGTCCAGGTGTTTCCGGCAACTTTGACGATTTCATCAGCCCAATTTTGTCGTCAAATCGTCTCGAATCGAAACTTGGTCAACAGAGATGGGTTGACCAACTTTAGATCAGAAGTAACCTGTAAAAAAATTGGTATGTTGAGATTGTATTACAATACTTGTGATGTAAGACTGCCAGACCAAGACTCAATACATAATTAACTGTCTGTGGTTTCAAATGACTATAACACCTCTTGTTGGTTACCTTGGTGATTTCCTGTTATTAATAAATAAGTAATAAAGCCTGACTAATAAGTTTTCATCGAAATTATTTAACCTGAAAGGTTTCGAGGCCAATTTCGGAGCAATAATTGACACAGAATCACATTTACTGAACACGTAGGTATAGGTAGAATGAGGAACTGGTATCGCAACATTTTTCGTAGAGTTGAAATGGGAACAGCGGGGTTATTGCAAACTCGGAACTCGTAAACACACTAACAGTAGGTATGGCTTTAATTTTGACGGTTAATCAACATTTATTGCGGACATATTTTTCGAACATACTCAAGCAAAGGATTACGTTCAATATGATTCTGATTCTGAATAATAGTAGGGTGCAGGAAAAAAAGTAGCAAAACTCGTGAACGGTCTGTAATTTTTATGTCACCTAACTGGGAAAATTCAGGAATAGTTTTAACCGTGGTGTTTCTTGCTCGTTTTTCTCCATAGGCATCTACTACACTTTCGACTACTTAACGATGCAAAGTGGTTTAATCTAAATAAATCCTTTGAGTTTAACTTTTAGAGTTTGACCAAAAAAATCGTTGTCATGCTTTCTTTTGCCTTTCAAAAAAACGTAATCACTAATCAGTCATAGTGATGCAAAAGCACGTATACCTCTTACTTAATCCATCATTTCAAATACGACATTTTTTTTTACTGCGTGAAATTAGAATTGTAGTCGAATTCTTTCCCCATTGAATCCCCATTAAATTAAAACCATACAAGCCCAGTGTTTGAACTCGGTGTAGGTGTCAAGTGCGACCGCTTCCTGTCATCTGGCGGATGTTCTCGCCTTGCACAGGTTACAGGTGCGGCTCACCGCTGCCAATAATGATAATGACGTTTACTTACACCTCATACTTAGGTAGCTGTCTGTTGGCGACTGTCAACACGTTTACTTAGTGGCTACTGGCTACTGTCTTTTAAGGCACTGTTTACTTGTTTCTATGCTTCACTGTTTATTTGTAACTGTTGTTGGATCTTTTGTCTCTTTCGCATCCTTAACTTAGCTTAGCCTTTCCTCATAAAAGAGTAATCGTGGAGTTTCTTGCCGGCTCCATAGGAGACGACCAATTGGAACCGTGCACCTAGCTTTTGACGTTTCATAATTGCTCATGTAGGTTTATTTATTTATTTAAACTTTTCGCACACAAAAAAGGTACAAAAGCGAACGGAGGCGGTTTATGTGAAATAAATATTTTAGTTTATGATTTTTTTCAAATATGTAACTAGTTACACAAAGTATTTATGTATTTCATGAGACCATTTACCGACCGGTACCCAGCGGGGTAGTTACGTAACACTAACAGTAAGAATGGCTCACATTTTGATAGTTTAACAACATTCATTGCATTATTTACGTTTTTGAGCTGACGAATGTTTCGAGCACATGTAGCAATGGATTAGAAATATCCTTCAGAGTGATTCAGATTGTGATTATACAGTGTATTACGCAATTTGGTTCTTTAGTGTAGTCTCCAATAGCAAGAACAACAAGCAAAATCCTAAATCCTATTAAGTTATGATTGGTGTCTAGGAAATAAAACGGAAGCCTAACAAACTCGATCACTCTTTTGAAATAAGCTAGGTTACTTTAAATTGAATCACATTATTAATTTTATTTCCCGGAAGTGTTTTATTGGTTCAAATTAAAAAAATACCTGCATGCAAGTTTGAGGACCTGTTTACGACTTTAAAAGGAAAAAGGTAGCCACTCACTGTTTTATTGTTCCGGTAATCGGGCCACACTCAAGGGGGAAAATCCAGATGAAAATTATATTTGCATATGAGGCTGTATAGTCGCTAGTTACATCAAGTCCTTGTGATTCACGTAGCTACTATTATAATTCAGAGAAGTAAACGGTGCCTACAAATTTTGATCACATAATGTGTATGCCTTTCTGACTCTGAGCACGTACGCGCTTTATATTTTTGGCCTGTTTCTTCATAAGTATGCTAAATCATCATCTGCCTAGCCTTTTCCCAACTATGTGTGGGTTTCCAGTGTTACCAGTATCAGACAATCTAGTAACTGAGTAATACGACACCCCTTCGAAAGACTGGTTATCAAACTTTCGGGCGGGCGACCCGTAAAGATTGCCAAAGATCTACGAATGACAGCCAAAACCAACGGCTTAAGAGGGTGAGGGGGAGGAGTCTTGGTATGTAAAGATGGTCACCCATCCACGGACTAATCGCGGCAAGCGTAGCTTAACCTGATCGATCGGCCTGTCATCACTTAACGACAAGCCCTCTTCCTCTTATGTATGCTAAATAACCTACTAAAATATTTTAATATTTAAGTTTGTAAATCGTCGAATTTATTCATAATGCGAAAGTGAGCCTGACATTATTCCATTCGGATAAAACGCTACAGAAATCGAGATCTGAGCGTGAGCTACCTCAGCCTCATCAAGCAGCTTAAACATTTTCAAAGTCATTACAGCATGACACCCCTATTATTGGTTTGGATTTGGAACACTTTGTCCTTCTTTTATTTCCGTAGTCTTATCTGTTTTGTATTTGGGAAAGCCGTAATATCCAAAACAGATGTTTGAATTTGCATACCCACTACAGTTTACCCACTGAGACTAATTCCTTCGCACAATAAGTAATTCAACAATTCTCGCAAAACGATGACGAATGCTTAAACATACTTGTACATTTAAGTAGTCTTTATTATTTCCTTAAAGTTTTTTTTCTATAACATCGTCATTATCTGTGTATTAATATAGACTTGTGCAACCTTGCTCAATGTTTACGAGTACCTAACTTTTTGCTCAAGCTAACTTTTCGGATGGTTATCTTTAATTTTGGGTTATATTGGTGTATTTAAGTAATCTCAGTCTCCTTGTTTTTAGTATTTTTTAAGTACCTTTTGCATCCTGTATGTAAAATTTTTGCATTTAAGCTTTTTTAGCAATTCAGTTGTTTGTTGCAATAAGAAACAATTTTCTATTATCCTATCTATTCTGTAAAAAGCTCACTCTTGAAAAGTTATTTAGATGAAGTAAGCAGTAGATAAGCGAGCTGTCAATAGTGTCACCTATGCATTTGATGATCTTATATGTCTGCGTCAGTGAGCGAAACGCAGCTGAATTTTGGGCCTTTTTGCCATCACTAAGAAGAAGAATAGTGTCAATCTAGGGAAACAGTTGGAAAGGCTTCACCTTCGTTTTCGCGGGAAGATTCGTACAGCATAGCAGGTTAGGCTAGCAAAATTCATATCCAGAAAGAAAGCATTTTTCTGGTTAGATTTTTTGAAACAGTAAGGTAAATCTTGCCAAGAATCCAAAGAAAACAGACAAATTAATTAGCATTGCTAACGAAGACGAATATTATTATGCTTCTACAAATTTGTGGTATTTTATAAGTTCAACCTCGGAATCTTAAGTACGCATTCTTCTCATGTGTATATTACCTATACAGGTGTACCTGTGTGGGGCGTTAATTATGTATTTAAGATTCAGGCAAACGTGTGCGGTGGAGTATGAAGATTTCATTCACGAGTTATATAATCATATAGCTATTATGTATGTACTACTATTATTGAATGGTTCACACAATGAATGCCATATGATTGTGATAAAATTGCTTTTACGATGTGACTATTTCACGATGGTTACTATTCTACTCGTAAAATGTTGTAAACATAGCGTAATGTGGTCAAAGATGTGACACAATCAGCTGTTTAGAGTTTATGCTAGTTTGATGCTCGTTGCTCGGAAATTTATTTGCTGAGCCTGTTTCTAAGTATTTTGGGGTTGGCTTCCAGTCTAACCGAGTGCAGCTGAATACAAGTATTTTACGTGGAGCGACTGTCTATCGGACCTTCACATACCAGTTACTGTCTAGGTAACACGACTAAGACCCGAGTTCACCAACACATGGTTAAATTTAAAACAGCCGGTTAAATCGTAACCGGCTGATTAACAATATTTTGCTGTTCACCACGCACTAACCATTGGTTAAGCACTGTAATCGGATGGTTAACTTAAACGACGTGGGCAACGCAGTTTAACCGTTGGTTTATGCTTTCTGGTTTGAAGTTTTGCATTGTGAATCACTTTTAGTCATAAAATAAAAATGCAAGACGCTTTGAGTTACTTCTTATTTGATGAGGATAATGTGTTAGATGATTTTGAAGATAATATATAATTTTGCGCACTCCCGTATAATCCAAACACGGCACAATAATTTCGAGGAATATGACTAGAAAGTATTTGGTACAAGATTTAGTACATACAAACGTAGTTAGTGCTCTGGAATTACTTGATTTAATTGAAAAGAAGTTTGAATAGCCAAACACGTTTGCAGTGACTGCCGAAAGCATTAAATTTGTCAGCCAGATGCATCCGACCCCATTTTTTTCGGCATTTGTCGTGGCGTCTCTTACAAAGTAATGTTAAAACATTCGATCATTCGGTCATTTTCGACTCACTCATTCAAAAATGTTCGGTTATTTAACCGTTGGGTAGAATTGAATAGTGAACTCGAAAAAAACGCTGTTTGTTTAAACATTATGTTTAATGCTAACAGGACGGTTACGTAATCAATGGTTAAGATGTAGTTGGTGAGCTCGGGTCTTAAGCGACACGTAAATGAATGTCTAAATAAAAGCGCAATTATTTTCTTTTTATAGACACATCGGATTGACTTTATCCGGTTTTTTATTTGACTTTGAAAAGTAAGTACCAAGGTATGGGCTAACCAGCGTATCATTATTAAATTAAGTATACCCTAACCAAATCAGTAGCTGTGCCTGTGTCCACAAACGCTACAGAACTTTCCAATAGCAACTCGTTTTTTTGGTTGCTGTCAACCGCGACTGGTCTGGCGACACTTTTTGTGCTAACGGTACTTGAAGACGGCTACCGTGCGACGCGGCTATAATTTATAATGCGCAGGAGTCGATGGGAGTTAGGAGCCCTTTTTGTACGAATACATGAGGAAGGGAACCACTTGTTCTGATGCGTTTTTAGATAGCGTATACGGCCAGGTTTTTCTTGAGAAGTTTTTTTTGGTGCTAACTAATTGCAGCCGTTGTGGATAATTATTTGAGGATTTTTGTTTTGCTGGCAGTATTTTTCGATGTCTTGTCTCTCATTTTAAATTTTTAAATTTTGTGACTATAAATAAATTGGAGGTTCTTAACCAAATACGTAGGTACTGCCGGGTAATTGTGTAACACACTAACAAGATTTTCATTTTGACAGTTCAACAATATTCATTGCGTTATTTACGTTGTTGAATAGACAAATTTTTCGAACATATGAAGCAATGGATATCTTAAATTGAATAATTTAGATTGTGATTTAAAGTGTTTTACGCAAGGGTGCTTGTAAGTACACGAAGTAAGTAGACAAATGGGCTGTCCCATTTATCTACTTACTTACTAACTATTAACCTACTATAAGTAAATTAATAATATTTTTCTCCTCGTTTCTCTCGTAGTATCTAAGAATTATGAATCATGCTTATTACAGTAAAACAATTAATGAAATCCATAAAGGACTTATTTACGTCATTGAATATTCTTTTAAAAACCACATGTTAATTAATGCGACATGGACCGCAAAACCCAGAGTGGAACTACATATATAGGGTTAGGTAGGTAATTAATTACAATTCATCTCAGCATAATATTTTAAAGTTGATTTCTTTTAACACTCTAATCTTGGGCACTACCAGTCGGATTGAAGAAATCTTTTTGAATTTAGTCAATCTTATGGTACTTACAAAGAGGATGTGCTCAGTGCTCAAACTGTAACCATGAATTCAAGCAAAGAAAAAAGCATTATTATGCTAGCGGGTCTAGAATGATATGCTGAATTCATGGTTACAGTTTGCGCACTGGGTAAAATCTTATCCTGTGTAGTAGTGACACACAAAATGTCCCAAGAAAAATATTTGAATTTTCAATAGCTGAACACTATCCCCTGAGATACAGATTCCCGCCTAGGTCAGGGGTTAGGGTCAATACTCTGTACACCTTATTATGATCACCACAAAAATGTTGAAATACTTGCATGTAGGTACTGTATAATTAAGTCTAATTTTGAATAGAGAGAAATAAACTGGCTTTTTATATTAATTTTTTATTTGATAGCCTAGTAAATAAAGTTAAAGCTAGTGAATAATAAATAGGCTGTATTAAAGGCAAGGGTACGTCATGCATGCGCCTTAAAGGGAGTCATTGCAGTTGTCAGTTGTCATTAAAACTGGACAGTTTGCCTTGACACGATGACCAGATGACCCTTAAAAATGTCCTACTTAATTATGACTTGCCTAGTTAGGCTACTAGGTCTGTATAGGTCTCAAAGGTTTATGAATCACTAGCTTTTTCCAGCTGCTTCACCCGCGTGGTGGTCCATAATTATCCTACGGGAACGTACAACCGGGACAAAAAGTATCCTATGTGTTAATCGAGGTTATAATCTATCCGTGTGCCAAATTTCATCCTAATCTGTTCTGCCGTTTTAGCGTGATGGAGTAACAAACATCCAAACATCTAAATATCCAAAAATAATAACTTTCACATGCTTTATACTAATGTTATAAACGCGAAAGTTTGTATATGTATGGATGTTTGTTACTCTTTCACGCAAAAACTACTGAATGGATTTGGATGAAATTTGGCATACAGATAGATTATAACCTAGATTAACACATAGGATACTTTTTATACCGGTAGTACGTTCCCACGGGATAATTTCCGACTACCAGGCGGGCGAAGCCGCGGGCGGAAGCTAGTTTATAAAATTAGTAGGTATAGGAATAGTAGGATAGTAGTATTTACAGACAGTCGACAGAAATTAATATCATTGGGCTTTGTTCCACCCACTGCCGAGTGGCATTCCTTTCTCTTCAGCCATGCTTTCCTGGTCCGCGCGAGTCCCAATCAAGTATTTCCCGAGATGTTCTAAATGTCATCCGACTATCTGCCAACATTCCTTCTACTTCTTCTCCACCTGCCATCACCACGCCTAGCCAAGAAATACAGTTACACACGTCTAAATAAATCGTTACTTTGCTGAAGCTATGTTCCTTTTTTATTTTTACATTGATCAGGGAACCGGAAAAAAAATCGGACCTCCCATTCAAAATCATCAGTCAGCTGATTTTGTATGGGAGGTCCGATTTATTTCTTCATATTTCGATCCACGTTCCTTGGAGAACAATTTCACGAGTACTATCACCCTGAAAATTTTTAACGGTGACTAAAAATTCACCTTGTATACTACTTCTAAGTCATTCCATCAGGCTTAGCACGAGAACCATAGACAAGTGCTTTGTCGTCGGAAGAGTAGACAAAATGACGTTTCCGTGTAGACAGTTGACAGTTTTTTACCGATAAATATAGACAAACGATTTCTATTCTACAGTAGAATATAAATAAAAAGCGTCATGCTAAGCTTGCTGAAGTCGACTTGAAATACGTAAATGAATAGTTTAAGAAACTGCTTACGATCTCTTTGTATGAATTTTCCTCTCTTACTTTCAAAAGGTTTATGAGATAAAGTGAATGAACTTGAACTTTTTGCGAAAAAGTTTCTCATCTCATTCACAATCTACAACAATACGCTGTAACTTTGAACATTATTCCTGTTCTGTATACACATTCTTTCCCCTAATTTGGGGTCTCTTCCCTACTTCCGCTCAAGTTCAAGGAGAATAAACTGCAGCAATCACCGACCCCTGTTATTACTGTTATTCTTATTAGGGGATATCGAAAATAACACGCCGATCGTGTACCTCCAAGCAAAAAAAACACTTTATTCCTTTAATATGCGGTGCACTTTCGCTTACTTCTGTGAGTGTTGTGGGGACTACCGATAAATATTTGATTCTCTAAATAAAATATGAATTGAAAGGGAAATCTAATCATTTTGTGGAAACATTTCCCGTTGTAATAAAGTCTTAAATTGCTGACTTTATACTGCGTCACTTCATTTCCTCCTAACTCCTTTTAAAATTGATTTTAAAGAGAACGCCGATGTTAGAATCTTTCTTTGTTGCCCAATTTGACTCTTGTTTCACAAAATGTGATTCTATTCAGAAGGTGTTTAAGAACAATTTTTATTGTGAGCTTGTTAATTAGTACGTAAAAACTTAGCTGGGGGCGAAAACATATGGCGAGCAGATTTTGCGAGTCCAGTTGAGTCCAATGGCATCCGGAGTAATCTGAGAATTTAGGGTTCCTTATGACTAAAAAAATAAATAATGGGAATAATGATCAGCAGGCTAAGCACGAGAACCGTAGAGAAGCGTTTTCTCGACGGAAGAATAGACAAAAATGACGTTTCCGTGTAGACACTTGACAGTTTTTCACCGAGAAATGTAGACAAGCGATTTCTATTCTACGGTAGGGTAGAAATAGAAAGCGTCATGCTAAGCCTGCAGGAAACAATAGAAACGAAATGATTAAATCAGAGACAATACAATATAATAATACTTATTTTTGGTAGGTAATTGGTTTGATTATAGGAGTTTTTATAGTAATTAATTATAGATTACTCAGTACGTTGTAAGTAGGAGTCTAACTATAATGGACCTATTGGGCCCTGTGTTGCCAAGGAGGTATTATCTATTTACAAATACGTCTGTCTTTGTGACAGCTTAGTTCTTCTAAACTTTTAACAATGGATTTTAAAGAAGTTTTCACCACCATTTAAAGAGTTCATTCCGTAAGGTTCTTTTTTACTATACACTAGCAGCGCCCCGCGGTTTCATCCGCGTAAGTCGCAGTCCCGTGAGAATATCGGGATGAAAAGTATATTTTGGTGTTAATTCAAGTTATAAAATATACGTGTGCCTAATTTCGTCCAAATCCGTTCAGCGGTTTTTGCGTGATTGAGTAAGATTCTGGTAGAACAATTTCCTTTAACTTTTCATAGAAATTGTTCTACTAGAGTCGCGTCTCTCCTATCTGCGGGAGCCGTTATCAAATCCAGTCTGTAAACATTATACCATGTTTAAGTAAAATAAAGACTTAAGTAATCTATCTATCTGTATTCAAACAATTATAATAATATAAGTAGTATTAATATCGATATCTCGATATTTTTGACATGTCGCCACATCAGTATATTGGTCCCGCTTACGTGCGAAGCTAGGGTGGGTCGCTAGTTGTAAATAAAACGTGGTGTTGCATCAGACGCCATGGCACTGTTAGAATACTACCTACTTTTCTTCGGAGTCCTACATGCATTACTGGTATGGTGTAAGTACCACAGCCTCAAGAGTATACAAATGTAACAGGATAATTATTTTCAACTAAATCATCGCGGGTCGTACGTAACTCGTATGTAAAACTTTTTGCTGGATATTCGGACTAGTTCATAATAGCCAGTTTTTTGCCAGGATCAATAGCCAGATCGACGGACAGACAGATACTAGTATTAATGGCAGGTGATGGATCAATGACCGCTTTATGTAATATTCTACGTAGTTAGCTTTGCTTGCTATTATCCTTAATATAATGATGGAAGTTTTTTCTGAATCATGGACCTCAATATTTAGTTTGACGTTTATTTTCCTGTATACTCCTATACAAATAGTGTAGGTATCTATTTTTAGTATTCTGGATATAATATCTAAACGACCCATTGACTCGATTGATAGTCGATTGAAGATTGAGATGCACGAATTCTCTCGAGTGTTGTGATTGAAGACTTTCTAGAACCTTATAGGTTCCTATAGATATTTATTTTGTATGTAAGTAGTACATAGTAATTATGATGCAGTGCTTATATATATAAAGGGCGGCAGGGGGACTTGAACGCGCAAACTGCAGCCATGAATTCAGCGCAAATGATTCTCGGCTCCTAGAGTAGACATGTTTCGTCGGTTATCTAAAACCAATGTGCTGTTTCATAGTAAAGTGCAATTACCTGCGTGGTCAAAATGTATGGAACAGCTAATTTTTAGGAATCCTGAATAAATGAATACAAAAATATTGTGAAAGAATAACTGTGGAGTTTCTTACCTATTCTTCGTAAAACAAAACAACCTTTTTAAAGGGCAACTAGCTAGCAATCAATTCTATTTTATTGTAAATTCTGATGTTCAAAACTGGCTTTTATGCTATTTGAAATAAATGTTTTGGCTTTGAGTAACTTGCAGGACAATTTCATACTTTGAAAGTACTGAATGCTAAACTGTCAGTAGCTACATCAACTCATTACCACATTGCCTCACCATGGAAGTTATGAAATTGTAATGATACTCCTCGCTTGATCGTCGGTCTCATGTATGTCAGCAATTCAGCATGCAGCAACAATGGGCCAGTGATGTGAAACCATAGTGCGGTGCCGACTAATTAGTAAGACGAGTCGAGT
Source organism: Antitype chi (assembly GCA_947359405.1). Classification (NCBI taxonomy): domain Eukaryota; kingdom Metazoa; phylum Arthropoda; class Insecta; order Lepidoptera; family Noctuidae; genus Antitype; species Antitype chi. Next base: position 2,036,884 of record OX375809.1, on the reverse strand, counting down.
TACTCGATTGTTTGTTATTAAGTGCTATGGAGGGCTAGCTGGCTAGGACTCATGTGATTATGTGTCGGTTGACTTCATTCAAGAATCGTGTATTTTTTTTTATGGTCAGGAGCTTATTAGTTTTAATTGGGGGGCGTGTTTGACCAGATGTGTGAACTTGAAAAAAAAAGACTAAGGGCAGATTTCTTCTATGGCCAGGTACTTATCTTGACACCTCTGTTCCTTGAATTTTTATGTATTTGATTATGTATTCAAGGGAGTGAGGTACCTATTAAATATGTGTGTATTTAAGTAAGTATGTGTATTATAGTATAAGTAACTAGCTTCCGCCCCCGGCTTCGCCAGCGTGGAGGTCGGAAATTATCCCGCGGGAACGTACAACTGGGATAAAAAGTATCCTATGTGTTAATCTAGGTTATAATCTATCTGTGTGCCAAATGTCATCCAAATTCGTTCAGCCGTTTTTGCGTGAAAGAGTAACAAACATCCATCCATCCATCCTTACAAACTTTCGCGTTTATAATATTAGTAAGGATAATAAACTGGTATTGAGCTACATCCGGTTAGACTGGAAGCCGACCCAAACATAGTTAGAAAAAGGCTGGGCAGATGATGTACAGTGTATTATAAATTTATAACCAACTTAAATTTATGTTCTTCCCGATTTTATTTATAATTCAATATGATATATTTTTAAAAGATTTTTTATTATTGTTCCTCTCAACCGCACCTGCTATCTGACGGGCAATTCACGTAATTTTAAGAACGTCCACAGTCTGATCTCAGTGTCAATCTGTCAAAAATGCCTCGATTTTTCATACATTTTTGACATTTGCTTGTCGCTGAGATGAGACTGCGACTAGATTTTGATCGTTTTAAATTACGAGAATTGGCCTTCTGATCTCTTCACCACACTTAAAAAAAAGTCGTGAGTTTATGTTTGTTTGTAATAAGTAGATACTTATTTCTTGATTTGTTGTTATCAATTGATTCAGTCACGTTCGGGTGGTAAGTAAAGTAAAACATCTACAAGTGGTCCTGTGCACTCATTTAAATAAATAGATTTGTATTAGTTGACGCCACTTGGGCCACGTGTGGCAGGCACGTGCTGAGTCTAAAGGTTATAATTTACTTCATCAATCAACATAATGCTGTTTATGTGCTAGGTACTTGAATAGCCGTTTTATTCTAAAGGTATCTCCCACAAGAACATAGTCTGTTTCCATTTACAATTTGGGGGACATTTTCATAAGTACATAAGTAATGCAATGGTATGCGGCCATTCAAGTATTACGTAAGCAGTACAGGGGGGCGGGGGGTCTTTGCTTTGCTTATTTTTGATGACATGGGGGATGGGGGGTCCGGATGGTGATTACGTCAGCAGAATTTATTTATTAACTTTTAGATTTTCTACGCAATTTAGTCGATTTTGGTTTGAACACATATGGCAACCCTACTTGTCTATGAATGGCTCGAAGAAAACGATGATAATATTCCTAAATCACACGAAAGTGAGCAGACACGTTGCGTGTCTGCTACGAATGTTTACGTGAGCACGGGAGGGGGGGTAAGAGCTTTGCTTACTTTTGCTGACGAGGAGGGGGGGGGGGTCAATAAATGCAAAAATCTGCTTACGTAATACTTGAATGGCCCCTATCATTGATTTTTTATGATCATCATCATCGTCACCATCCCAGTTATCATCTTTCTAGGACACTAAGGCCCGTTCTCACTAACACTAGACGACGCCTAAATGGGCTGTTGATTATTCAACTTTCGGTGATGTTGGGGTCTATCCCCCAAGCAAAGTCCGTCGTTTCGGCCGAAGTTCTGGGCGTTACCTACTCCGTATCACTTACGGACATTAGATTAGTTCGGTTTTCGAAATAAGAATGAATGACAACACGATTTGATAGTGGTACCTACGCCCTGAAAAGCCCGTCCGAAAAGTTGACAAAAGGCTCGTTCGTATCTTCGTTGATGAACTAAAAGAGTAGACCCCCTGAGCTGAACGTTGAATAACCAACAGCGAGCTTTTTATTTAGGGACTCGTCTAGATGTCGCTACGTGTTAGTGAAAATGGGCATTAAGAAGCCAATATTAGTTAAACAAACCCATATTAATGCAGTTTTTTTTTATATTAACTAACAATTTTAATGATGATAGCAGCCTTAGTCAACATACTTATCTTGACACACAAAATAGTTACACACACACGTTTACAACACAAAAAATAACAATAATAAATGCTGCCATTTAATAGAGCAAATGTCTGGTTTGACTACTATCAGTATAATTTCCTGTGCGGCTACACAAAAAGTGCCAGGTGCTGGCTATTCTCACAGCGTGCATCTGTCGGGCAGCCCCTCTCGCGACCCTTACCGGTGTTGTCACCCTACAAGGGCGATGCTGCTCATTGAGCATTGTACTTGTTATGTGGGAAAATTCGCACGAGCAAATAGTTATAGAAAGGGTGTGGGTATGGTATTCTCTGATCCATAGATCTACGAGAATGGAGAGAATTTTATGTTCTTGTGATCAATAATTTTGAGAACGAATGTTCTATGTAGATCAATTTATCGGTACGATATCTTAAATTGCATCATCTAAGTACTCTTGATGTTTGCCATGTGAAATTTTTCAGTAGCAGCCTAAGGTCTGGGTCTATACCCGGTTAATGGCATCAGGCTCGTACCTATACATGAGATTTTAACATAATTGTCGTAATGTGGGTGTACTTTAGGCACACCCTTTCGGGACCTACAGGTGTTATGTTATGTTCCAGACCTATTCAACTGACAGATTTGACCAAAAAACAGAATAGTGGACATGGACATCCTAGGATGTGTTAAATAAATATAATATTGTTAGATAAAAACTGAAAAGGATTTTGAAACTTATATGCTAAGAAAACAGTTTGCGGAATTATTGTTGTAAAATAACAATCAACTTTTCTATAAATCACTGACCTCTGGTTCTGTAAGAACAGCATTGTCTTATAATGACAGCTTGGTAGCTGACGCAAACACCATTGCCTCGACAGTGATGCAAACGTGACGCAAATTGATGCAAGAGCTACCACAACTAGCGGCTACCTCACAGAGTATAAGGCCCATATCTATAAGCGTTACTTACTACATAGTTTGGCTAAGCGTTATTCCTATCACAGTCACAGAACTGTAAAAGTACGAGTGACAGATAGAGAAGGGGACAAATTTAAGCCAAAGCACAAGTACTAATTGACGTTTTTACATCTCGGCTCTATAGAGTCATGGCATAGCTGCGTACTAAAGCTCCTAGTCATGACACGTAGAGCTAGCAGTGTCCATGGTTTATCAGTTGATTCAAACGAATTTACTCGCCCGTGCATTTACCTTTTTTACTTTATCGCATAAAATTTACCAAATAACTGCAGCAGAGTTCCCGATTCGTACACAAATACGAGCGAGTTATCTATGGAATATACCTTATAATAAAAAGTTTCGATTCGCTGGACTCGGACGAGTAAATTTGTGCGAATCGCCTAATAAGTTGTCTATTCAAGTTATACATTATTCGTGATGAAATATTCTGATGTTGTTTGTCGGGCAGTCGAACTTCGTGCGTAAGAAAAACTTAAGGTTGACGCCACGTGCTCACATATTTAATTTATAAGCTACATGCGTGTAGGTACACAACGACCTTTTTGAAGGCCAGTCTACAATATTTCTAAATACTGAGAAAATGTTTTGATTGTTTTCCAGCGGTTCGCCTGCGTGGAGGGCGGAAATAATACCACGGGAATGTACCACCGGGAAAAAAAATATATCCTATGTGTTAATCTAGGTTATAAACTATCTGTGTGCCAAATTTCATCCCAATCTGTTCTGCCGTTTTTGCGTGATTGAGTAACAAACACCCAAACATCTAAACTTTCACATGCATAATATTAATGTGATAGTAGGGATGCCTAAGTCGTGAGCCTGATGGCTACCTGACCAAATTGTCTCAAGAAATATTGATCAGTTAGGTATTGAATAAATTTATGACTGTTAAACAAAACTTAAATGAATTAAGCACTAGGTATTTTAATGTCCACAGTTAGATGAGCAAGCTATTTTATAGCCCACCTTGACACATCACAAATGGCAGAGTATTCATCACTTCCGACTTGTATATGTTTATGTATATGCATATCGCACATCTTGTCTTCTAATAAATAAATATGGACACATTTACGACGCGGTTTGATATATAATATAATTGACATCAAACTTACTCAGTAAACATGGCTAAATTAGTCAGGTTTTTACCATCGGACAAAACAAAGGGAAGTATTCAATGAAAATTATTATTTATTTAAATCGAACACAAATGATTCATACAGTGATTAGTAAAGTAACACCTATAAAACTATATTAGTAAACATTTATCATTGAAATACTTCATAAAAACAAAATATAAAACTAATTCATAAACCTATATACTGTCCATTTCCCGTTGCACCAGACCTGCAGCTGTGCGTACTGGTCCAGTGCCCCAGGAACGGGCAATCAGGCTTATTCACCTATATCACCTTTAAAATGCTGTTGGTGCTCCCGCGAATCCTTCGCATCAGGGATGCTGTTCTTTTACGCATAATAGCTTGAATGCTATCTGTATCAGGTTCAGCAAAAATGCACGATGTGCTACAGAACCGCGGGAGCACTATCAGCACCCTAAAGGCGTTATTGTACTGTACGCGGAGAACGTTGTAGGCCCTCTGCGTATGTATAAATCACAGGCTGCACGTGTAAAAGGACTGGAAAAACGCCTTGAACAGAGTGAGTTTCACTTCTCTACTATAGGTCGCGTCTTGTAAAAAGAATGCTGGCGACCAAGCTGCGCACTTGACGATTTATCGGTCTATTTGGTGGTATGAGGTGGCTTTTTCTATGTACCTACCAATAAACGAAGCGGCGAGCGAAAGGTTAGTTCAAAAATAAAATAATAGGCCGAGTTTGCGCATGGGCACACTTGGGCACGAAAGTACTACACACCCCTTCCGCTTTCTTCCAGCGTTCAATAGATCTTCAAGTGTGCTGGTATATATGGACATTTGGGACGTTCCAGAAAGTGTCTCATCTTTTGGACAGTACTGCACTCAAGTTGGGTGTCGGACTAGTCCATAATCCCTCATTTGCCTAGTTGTGTTTGCAGCAATTCTGATTCACTATTATAATAATAGATTATAAACACAATAGAGCACGCTCAGCTTACACAACGCGACCATCTGCCACATTCCGTTTCCCTTTCATCCCTATTACACAACAAAGAGCTATTTCATAAGCTCATAGCTATGTTATCTGGGCTATATCTCCAATAGCTGTCCAGTGTCTGTCTCAATCGGGCCATTGAAGAGATAATCGTAACGACTCCGGTGACAAGGTTCGTTTGTAAACATCGAGCGGTTGATATGTGTGTGATAAGTTGATAACCCAAACAGGGCACAGCCACCCGCGTTGGTGGATTATGAATACTCCTTTGATTTGGTACCAGTTCCAACGGTTCTAGGTAATCGGGCCTGTGATGATAGGATGTGGAACGTTGGTCCTGCACAGGAAGACGCGATTAGGCACCTATAGTTTTTAAGTGACAAAGCGTTGTATGTTGCTAAAGGCAGGAAGGAACAATAGGAAGTAAGATATCAATGGTTGCATTAATGCAAAATGAATATAATTTATTGTAATTGTATACTTATTGCATTTTTACCTATTTGAAGTGGCAATTAGAATCAATTCTGTTTTTTGGTCCTTTTATGAGTAGTGGTGGCCTAGTGGTATTGGCCCCGACTTATGAGTTTGTAGGTCGTGAGTTCGAAGCTAGGCAGGCACTTTTTTTTTGAGGTTGGGAAATCATCAAATAACTTCTCCCGCTCTGGGTGGAGCAGAAGAGCGTGTCAGACTTTTACTGACTAAAACCCACTCGTGTTCCTTCATTTGCCTGTGTGCCAGGGACCGCGGTAACTCTTTCGAACTACCTGCACCCCTGGCAGAGGCAGGCACTTTACTTTGTGTATTGAATTTGATCACCACTGTTCTTAAAAACATCGTGAGGAAAACGGCATGTCTTATAACCAAAAATTCAAAGACATGTTACATCCACCAACCCGCACTGGGCCCGCGTGGTGGATATATTGGCCCAATCCCTCTCAAAAAGAGACCTTTGGGCTGTGTCTCAGCAGCGGAAACATTATAGGCTGATAATCAGAGATCGGATATTCGGGTGCATATTCACCTAAAGTTGAGATGTTGGCTAACATGGAATGCGCTTTTGTATCGAAAAAGTCTTAAGGTAAGTAATTTGTTTATTTTTTGTTTTAACTAATACAAACCACCCCTCCTCCAGTACATACAAATATTTGTATCGGGTTAAACATTAATTTTAAATTAATACACATCTGAATAGTTATGCAATCCAAGAATCCCGGGGTTTTTAATAAATATTACAAATAATTTATAAAGCCGCTCCATACTTTCATAGCTAAAAATTATCTTTAGGTAAATACCTATGCATCCGAATATACGATCTCTGCTGATAATGCTAAAAGTGTCTTTTATGTGCATAATTGAGTAATTGAAATAAATGACTGACTTTGATTGCATGTAGGTACAAATTGAATTTAACTTTAAGAAGCATAACAAATAATCCTGAAATAATAACTAAGGTAACTCTTCAAATGACACACAGCTCGTAGAGGAAAACAACAATCTTTTTCATAAATAACCGCAACAAATAAGTAAAAAAAAACATTTACATGAAAAATGACCATCACGTATCTTTCTGGGTTAAATACCTCTCACAGTAATACATCGGTCAATAGTACGCTAATATCTACTCGAGATAAAATGACATAATGATATACATACACTCGTTTTCAAGAGCCTGTATCCAAAGCGGTTGAGTGTTTTAGAAGATTATGTCACACAAAAATGTTAATAGAACATTGAGACAGAAAGCGGAGTCATTATTTGGTGGAGTAAGAGATTACCAAGATGTTAAAATGCTTACGTGCGATTCTGTTGTTGATGTTGTATTGAATACTAAGTGCTAATATATTGCAATAGGCAGAGATGTACAAGATACCTTAAATAAAGTATCTGGAATACAAAATGCAAAATACTTTTAAATTAAGTATTTCAGATACCAGATGCAAATAACTTTCTGTAATGGTATCTGAAATACTAGATATAAAGTACGTATCTTTCGAATACTTTTTATAGATAAGATACTGTTGTAAAAAAAAACCTTTTTTATTAATGAATGTTTATTTTTTTACATGTAAATCGCGTTGATTGCGCAAACGTTACACAACATAATATTATATTTTTAAGGTTTTAATTGAGACCTAAGTAAAACTAGTTCTTCAAAGAGTTTATCACTCATTCGCTATTGTTCATCGATTACTAAAAGTATTTTAGCAAACATAGTATCTACAAAATACTAAGATACCAAACAACAGGTATTTAAATACAAGATACAAAATGAATTTCAAAAAAGTATCTGAAATACAGATACAAGATACGTATTTTGTATCTTGTATCTGTATTTCAGATACTTGTATCTTAGATAAGTTACATCTCTGGCAATAGGTTATATTAAAATTCATAGCGTCTTCCTGTCTTCTATGACGACTTTCTGAGATCGCCAATACGTTTACTATACGTAATTTTCCCTTTCGACCATTTATCATATCAGTGAAGCCACAAAAAGGTTGCCTTTGAACTCAACCACCCGTTATAAGACACTTCCAGACCTACAGGACATTTGCGTAGGCCATATACAAAATACTCAAAACTGTGAAGAAGAAAAATTATGAAGTTACGTATTCAATCTAGCCTTCACCACCTTGTTCTGCCTTCTACCTAACTCCTGATTGAAGGTTTCCCTGTCTTTTGTGAGAACAAGACAGAAAGGCACCAGCTGTTCTGTGCTAGTCTTATCCAAATCTTACCAGCGATCCGAAGGGTTCAAAAGTTTGCAAGCGAGCTTAATTTTGATTATAAAGCAGATTAATTGTTTGTTATAAACCCGTAGCAATATTTAAATTCAACTCCTCTCGTATAATACTCTCATTATGTTGAACTGAGTAGGTACGTAGCAGTACAATTGTCGCCCGGAGACAGTGCTATCTTCATTAAACGGTTGTTCACTCCTAAGGAATTTTAATATACCACCGACGCCTTTATGTCTTCATACACTTGGGTATCTCATACGAGTGGCGAGCATTTTTTAAGTTGGTCGTTTTTATTAATAATCTCTTGAGGAATGCTTCTATTGAATTGCACCATGAGATGTGTGTTGCTGGGTAGTTTTACATCAAGAAGACTGAGCAGCTATGATAAGATCCACACTTTTGGAGCTTATAATCATCAGAACGAAAATATTTGTCCATTTTGAATTAAGTTTGACTTTAATTTCAGACATGGATATTTCCGTATTTGAGATGTTAGTTTTGTCATGGCCATGTATCAGGTTTAACAATGTTGTGAAGTACAGCACTGTGAATGAGCTGTGTTGCCAACACTGTAAATAGCAAACAACAATGGGCTATTTCAGTGGAAATGGAGCATTCTGGTGTTTTGATTCCAATGGATAAGTGGACATTGTCATTATCACTTCCGGACTCACATGAACCAATTCAGGGACACTCACGAATAAACTCAACTACAGATTGTTGAATTTGTTCAATCGTATTATAATTAACATGCCTGTCATGAAACTTAGATAATACCTGAAACAAATGGGGAAAAGATGAGCTTCGACCATTTTTAACCGACTTAAAAAAATGGAGGACGTTCTCAATTCGACTGTATTTTTTTATATTGGTTGGCTCAGTACTTTCGACTGGGTGAACCGATTTTGATAATTCTTTTTATTTGAAAGCTGGTGCTTCCCGTGTGGTCCCATTTAAATTTCATAGACAAACAACTGAACTCTTCAAAAAATTACAGCAAATCAACCGCGATTGCTGCGATCACATCAATGTGCATTGTTTTGACCAAGGATGATGAAATTTCGAATTGGTGTGGGGTAGGTACTATAACTAAAAAGAGAAAAATAAAAACTTTGTCAAAAAAAAAACAACCGACTTCCGGAAAACACTAAAAAGTGAAAAATTACTTTAATTTCGGAAGGCGCTGACGAAAAACTCAAATACATAATCCAAAGTCACCGACTTCCGAAATTAAAGTAATTTTTCACTTTTTAGTGTTTTTCCGAAAAGACGAGCTTCGAACATTTTAAATGTCGCCAAAAACGAAACGTCCCGTCGTAAATTTTACGAAATCTTGCCAAAACGTCAACATTTACTTAGCCAAAACTTTGTTGGATATTATTGATACTCGTCACCGAATACATGCTAATCTCAGTATTCTCATGACATACCTGCACTTTTGTAATTCCCGAAGGTTTAGGTAGAGGTGTAGGTACCTGTTGTACCGCCAGGTTTCGCCCGTTATGTTTAAGTCCCATATGATAAAAGCGAGTATATTCTCATCAACTGCCCCAGACTCCTTATTGTAACACACTATCAATCACAATATGAATAATTTTGAAGGATAAGTATTGCTAATCCGATGCTTCATATTATGTTTGATTTGTCAGCTCAACAACGTAAATAATGCAATGAATGTTGTTGAACTGTCAAAAAAAAGCCTTTTTACACGCTTTATATTAGCTTCACTTGTATGTTTGTTTGTATGTAACCGACTCCTTAGAGCTCGATTTTGACCCACTTTAAACGGTCAGCTTTCATTGAAACTTTGTAAACTTATCGAGGACCGATGACAATTCAATAATAAAAAAAAATGAGAAAAATGTAAAAAAAAGGAAAAAAAATATTAAAATAATCACGTTTTTGTAGTTAGCAGAACTAAAAAAAAGAAAATAAATAATAGTTAAAAAACAAAAAAACACGCTTTAAAAACCAAACTAAAAAAGGAGAAAATAATTTAATTCAATTAAAAAGCGTGGGGGGTATTTGACATTTGATTATAAAAGCCTTTTCTACTGATAGCGTCACGCAACTACCGCGCGGGCTTCTAGGTACTGGGAACTTCCTGGTGGCAAACCCCCCAATAACACTACCCGACATGGGAATCGACCCAGAATCTCATTTCACTAGTAGCTCTAGCGACCTTACTACTCGAGTACTTGTTCCATGGAAAATTCTAGAATTATAGCATAATCTTCAACTTCCGTTATCTCTTTTCAGACGCACAAACTGTACGCGCTGCGGTACTGGGGTTGCGAGTTACTCTGCCTGGTCAACATAGTGCTGCAGCTCTGGATGATGGACAGCTTCTTCAACGGAGAGTTCTTCTCATACGGCACCAGGGTTCTGGGCTACAGCGAGGTGCCGCAGGAAGAGAGGTATGGTAGTAGAGCTTAGTTGGAAATTAAGTTTTTAACCAGGTATAATAATTATTTTAAGGGCAGAGCAAAGTTTGGTACAAGGTGGTAAGAGTTTTATATCATAAAGGATGATGGCTAGGTGTCTACTAGTAGACCGGCCATGGTTAATAATAATAGTATATTCTTTTTTTTTGGACTACAAGTTAGTTCTCACAATCCGTACAGTATTAGTAACAATGACTGAAAAACTGTTAGTAACACAAAAACAACAAAAAAATACGTGAGCTAACACACGTTGGCACGTGACTCCGTACCCAGTGCCTCATAAAGGGACTACTTTGTTTAATCATGTTTTTAAGATGCTGTTGGAGCTTCCGCGCAACCTGCCTATGATTGACGCTTTTCTCTTCCTTATGAACCTCCTCATTATACATTCTTTGTATTAATCATCTTTCGCTTAAAATAATCTCAAGCTATTGTTTCCCAACAAGCAACCCACCTGATGGTCAGTTGTCAGTGTTGTCAGCTCTTTTATCTGTTCTGTGATTGTCACGCGTCGCATACGGACATCTGCAAAACCTTTGCATCGCCGCCGGTGCGTGGCCAACTCAGGGACAAAGCTGAAAGGACTCGTGTGCCTGTAATTACATCACCACCTCAAATCTGACAACGGGTTTCCCAACGCAAACAGCCCAGCGGGCTCTTCTGGACAAGACTTTCAGTCAAAGCAAAAACCTCCTGCTCGTAACTTGCCATTTATTTGACCAATTTCTCATTCCAGATACGACCCAATGATCTACATCTTCCCTCGAATCACAAAGTGTACGTTCCACAAGTTCGGTGCGTCAGGCAGTATACAGACGCATGACAGTTTGTGTATACTACCGCTGAACATCGTTAACGAGAAGACCTACATCTTCCTGTGGTTCTGGTATATCATACTGGCGGTGGTGCTCACCTTGCTTATTATTTACCGGTAAGTCCAAATTCTTATGTCGCCTGATCTACATGAGACTGACGCTCTGGACCCTGGGCTGACTGCCCGGAATGCTCCGGATGAATTTACCTTAATATTCTGACTCGTGGAGAATGTATATTTACGTAAATTGTTGGCATATAAATTCTACGAGATCTTATTTGGTGTTGTAAAGTACCGTGTAGGAATGCGTCAAACGGAAGGGCAATAGAACTAGCAGATATTTTTGTCTGCGAACAAGAAACTGCTGTCGTAAATCCATTCGTCAAGCATGGTGACTTGGGTAAAACAAAACAGGAAAATCCAACATGAACAGAAATGAAGAGTTTCGCAAAAGAACACGATGCCATAGCCCGAAGTATTGCTCGCGAGAGCAGTGGTGGTAGTAGGTCGTGAGTTCAAACCCAAGAAGTCACTTTACTTTGTGTATTTGATTTCAATGCCAACTCTCAAAAGGTGAAGGAAAACGTCGTGAGGAAACCGGCATGTCTTTAAAAAAAAAAAAAACAAAGACATCTGGTGGGCCATGTGGTAGATTATGGCCCACTCGCTCTCACAGAGGAGGCTTGTGTCCTGTCAGTGGGAACAACATAGGATGATTATGGCTCAAACTTGTGTCGATACTTGGTTAGGGCCAGCGCCCACTGGCAGCACGGCGCGACAAGGGATTTTTAAGCCACGAATAAAAATAAAACTTAACAGTATGATAGTAAAATTAAAATTTCAACGGCAACGATGCCGCGACGTCCTTAGTCATCATCATTTAAATTTGAATTTTATTGTCTTACATTTAAAGTTTTATTCCTATTCGTCGCATAAAAATCCCTTGCCGTGGTGTGTCGTTAGAGCGCGCAGGCCCTTTGGCAACGGTCCACTAATGGTAGGAAGGTATTCTAGCTGATTAGAGGACCCGTAGTGGATGTTCACGGCTTAGCGACGTTAGCTTCCCCTACATAGAGTATTCAAGGATAGCTGTGCCATTCCACAAATCTCCGCGATTATTGACCGAACTTAAACAAACAGTCAAATACATCATAATGCGACAGTTCGTGGCTTATCAGTGTCAACAGCACATGGTACCTGCATAACGAGGCGCCGATAGCGGCGTATAGCCTAATTATGATAATACTACGTGGTTAAGTGCCCTGTCACTCTAGGTTTATGTCACCTTGCTATTTTTAGTATGGGGCTTGAGACAGATTAAAATGTTGTGGTCAAGTATGTCTGCTGTAGAGCCTGTAAGTTCAAAATGGCAACGAATTACAAATTAATAGTATTTGTTAGTAAAGCAGTGGGGGCCCAGTGGTAACGGTTGCGACTTACGAATTGTAGTTCGTAGGTTCGAACCTAGATTGACGCTATACGTGTAAACTATTTCATCACCACTGCTCTCAAATCGGGCAAGGAATGTTTTCTTTGACAGTTTTGAGAGCAGTGGTGAGGTGTGGTGAGGTATGGTGACCTCGTAAGGATACCGGCATGTCCTGGAACAAAAAATCTACTAACATACTGTGACATCTACCAACCCGCACTGGGCCCGTATGGTCGATTATGCCCCTCAACTCTGTGGTTTCTGGTGATATCTTTGAAGAATGCTGATGAGGATCATGGACAATTTTGATGATGGCTGAGCTAGATGATGATGGATGAACATGCTGATAAATGATGTGAGAACCAATTGGCATGTAAACAAGAAAAAGTTATAAGTATACAAGTTGTAACAGAATAAACGCAAGGTCTGAAAATAGTTGGTTCATAATTCAGTAACTTTTAATATACGATTTTTGCTATTTAACAAAAATTCTATATGTATTTTGCGATACTGACCGCCGACTGACCCAAAGATAATTAAATCTTATTTCATCGCAATAATCTAATCGACTAATGGGTCGATACTATTTTCAGTTAGCTTTGGACCTTACTCCTGAAACCGGCGGACCACAATTTATTTTAAATGATTTTATATTCATGTTTTATAAATGTATTATGCATTAAATTTTTTAAACATGTATAATAAGTATAATCATAAATAAACGAGATAATAATAATAGCTGTAAAAAAAAAAGTTTTGGCCGTATGTTTTAATTCAATACTCTAATTGCGATATGTAAGGTTTTGCATTTATTATATGTTACATTATTGTCTTGATTACAATAATAACCTGCCCGTTCTCCTTTCCAGCCTGGTGATAATCTTCGTGCCGTCGGTCCGCCCGCGCCTACTGCACGCGCGCTCGCGCACGCTCGCCATGGAGACCGCCGTGCTGGTGTCGCGCCGCACCGACATCGGGGACTGGTGGCTACTGTACATGCTGGCCCGGAACATGGACCCACTCATATACAGGTACTTACCAACTACCATTAATATGGCAGAGTTTAAAAACTTCCGGGAAAAGTTCCAAGGCTTAACTTGATGCTTGGTGGTTTCACTCGGTGGTATACATTTCAAAAATCTAATTCTCAACAGTAGACAGACTATTTTGATTCATGTTTTTTTTTACAATTATGGGTCTCAAATCGAAAGTTGTTTAGACTGACGTGTATAATCACCCCCTTGACGGCTTCAGGTCACTAAATCGTCACCTTGTATAACTCATTATGTTAATATAAGCACCCCATAATATGCAGCAGTGTGTAAAAAACCTGATTCTGAACTGTCATTTTGTTAGTACTAGAAATAACTTTCCCTAATTAATTAATTTTAATTTTTAAGCTTTGCTACCATGTATTGTGTAAAATAATTATCGATCACCATTCTATGGTAAGTTTAACTAAAATCGTATTTTGTATCCCTAGGGAGCTGATCACGGAGCTAGCCAAGCGCATGGGCGAGAAGGGAGGCGCGCGCGCGTGACGCCCGCCGCCCAGCGTGGCCGTGCTCGGCGTCTGACACACGCACACACACACCCAGTACACACCGCGCCCTCTACTGGACCACCCTGAAGGACAACTGACACAACATCAGCTAAAAACAACCTCCGTAACGGACCTGTATATGCATTCAGAATCTCAGGTAATTATCATGTTTTGGAACTGAAGACTCAATGGCATACAAGATAAAGTTCAAATTCCATTACAACAAGTAGGACAATTGAAGAAAAATACAAATAGTAATTCAAAATCAACTTAAAATACAGAACGCTAAAGTAGATGTTGAGTAAGCAGCAATGAATGCAAACTAATCTAAGATACTGAATTCAGGAAGAAATGACAGCTAAAAGCTACCGCTACTGCATATTTTTGATCTAAAAAGTATGATTTTACGATCTTAACTTGGTTTCAGTTTGTAGACAGCGTCATTTCTAAGCCTTCAGCATAAGCAAAGCAAGTTTCGGTTGGCTTACATTAAGTAATGCATTTTGCTAGAAGTATTTAAAACTCAGTACAGCCCATTAGCTTTTATTTTAAACAAACTTGAAAGTTGATCCAGTTGTTTGGAAATTATGTAAAATTTAAGACCTCGAAAAACACCTGCCTATGGCTACAAAACATTTTAAAGAGGTGTTGTGACATTATTCTGTAATCTTGTATGTGATCAGATAGCAATAGCTATACAATACAGCCGATAAATCATGGTCCGTCCGAACTTCGCGGAGAAGGCTGCGCAATAACATTTTTTAGGAACCAAATTGTGACGTGTGGCGAGTGTGAGTGAGAGAACATGCGCAAGAGTTCGCATAGCCTGTGTTCAACCGGCCATGATTTATCGGCCGTATTGTACAGACGCCAGCAGATCAAGCTATCCCAAACTGTCAAATCAATTGAACATGAACCTTATCATATTGTATTAAAGTTGAAAATCTATCAAAGGAATTTGACAGATCGGGGTACCTTGATGTGCTGGCGTCTGTACAAATATATTAAATGTAGTATTTTTTCAGCTGTAGTCGACGATAGTCAATTACTTGCCCAATGTCGCTATTCAAAAACTTATTGTATTTTCCGATGAGGTTACCTTATGTCGATGATGTAAGGCTCAAATTCCATTGGTTTCTGTCGTCGTGAAATACAATAAGCGTAGCGTAAAATACTCTACTTAAGAATTCGCAATAGATGCTAATCGTCAAAATATATATCTGTAATAAGAGATTCTTTTTAAAAGGTTTACGGCCATAATTTTTAATAGCACTGTTATTTTATATTTTGAAAAATTTTATACCGTTTTTTTCCGGAATTACCGGATATTACTAACGATAGCGTCCGTAAAATTTGAAATACAAAGTGTAAAATCTCTACTAGAAATCTGAATTATTTGTATAAGCTCACAAAATCTATTTCGTATTTTTCTTTATTTTTAATATGACTTTAGATAAAAACCGTTTGTACAACGAAATCTGCACCTATAATATCTGACAATTTTCTCAACATTTGGTTGTATTCTGTTCATTTTTATTTAAAAGAATGTGTGTGTTACTTTGAAATAAAAACGCAAGGAAATAGTTTAATTAGTATAATAATTTAACTGTTTGTGCAATACAAACTCGGGAATGTTTTTCTGAAACCAAAATGGCTAGAATATTTTCTATGAAATATCGATAACAAGTATCTGTACCCTAGCATAATCGGCCGATATTCCCACTGGTTCCGACACAGACCGAGAGGGAGAGGGCCATAATCCACCACGAGGGTCCATGGTAGATGTCACATGCCTTCGTATTTTAGGTTCTAGGTAGGACATGGTGTCTTCACGATATTTTTCTTCACTTTTAAGAGCAGTAGTGATGACATTTTTCAAAGAAAAGTGCCTTCTCGGATTCATGACCTACAACTCGTAAGTCGGGGCGGATACCACTGGGCCACCACTGCTCCATCTGGAGTTCTGGACCCTATATGAGGCCCTAGACCTTATATAAGGTCTAGATGGAAAATAATTACAAAACTAGACAAATATGCCCTAGACTCCAGGGCATATTTGTCTAGTTTTGTAATTCGAGCATATTTAATGCTCGAACTAGAAACTAGACGAATAGTTTGTGATTCAACTACCATTCTATTCCAACCACATCACAGTTACATAATTAAATTATTTATCTTACAAGGAATCAAACATCACAAAACGCGCACAATTTGTGCCAAAATAACTCTTCTTACAATTTTTATTAAAATACCTCTTTCTGAACCTCACTTTTACTTCGAATGAAATATCTTTAGTGAGATCTGATAAATTGGGGACATGGAAAACAAGGTTTATTTTCGTATTTTGCTCTACATTGATGATTATAATAAAAAAGGCTTGTTATAACAGCTCAATGTATGTATAGTAAAGTAAGAAATATAGATCTGTATTAATTCCCCTGATCTGAGTAAAAATACATTTTTACTAAACAGTTTTAATGCATATCATGTAGTTAGTTCTTTTTATAAGTTTCTTTACAATTTTTTTAATGTTTTAATATACTCTGACAGTTGTTTTTTTTAAGGCTAGTTAAATGCCATCTATCTTTTTGTGGTTTAAAATAATTGTTGCATCCATGTCTCAAAATAATCTCAACCGTATCCTTAGCACAAATATTTTTGTAAATTTTTTGTATAACTTTTTTGCAATATCAATCTCAGATGGCTTTTAAAATGTATAGAACTTGTATTTTTGGGCTATTTTATGCTCGAATTCGGTTCTATTTGTTCCATTATGTATAAAGCCGTTATATATTAGTAGTGACAAGCACTGACATGATCAGATGGACTGGAAATGTATGGCCTTAAGTAGTAGTGTTGTATGAAATGTATGAACTTGCATGGAAATTGTGGTTTCTGAAAATTTTGACTAAACTCGCATGCGTAACTGTTATATCTCAAATAAGTAAGTGTTGTGTGACGGTCAAGTTTATAGCTTTTGTATAAGGATATTTCCAAGTTTATATTTGAACGTAGTCAGTGATATATTGTATCATTTGTGTAGTTATACAAATCTTTATGTAAAGCGAAATTATAAAAATACCATTTTAGTTTTTTCTAAAGTGACGGTGTGCCCTCTCGCGGCTCGCATCCAAATCGTAACGAGTGTTGTGATCATCTTACTGTCAGTGTTCATTTTTCTAATAAAATTATAAACTCCGTTATATTGGAGTGTTTTTTAGCATTTTCGCTCTTTTGTGCGTTGAAAGTTGACATTTTAGATGAATTGTTAAGTTTTAATAATGATATCATTTTTTACTTGTGAAAAGCAGTGAGTCAATCCTCCATGCTGCAACTTCCCTATTAACATGGAGCAATATTATAGCCCATTGTTTATAGAACTTTTTGAATTTTTTATTTTATTTGAAGGTAGATATTAAAAGTTTGCCTCCGCTACAATAAATTTTACATTTCACAACATACAAACCAATGAACTAAACTCATCATAGAATGAACTAAATAAACTCAGATTTTTAATTTGCTAGACCAAAATTACAGCTGCTTTCGACATTCTTTTGTCAACATGACAGTTGACAAAAAAAACAGGCGATAGCAGCTGTCATTTTCGTTTCGAATATAGGCTAAAAATAAACTCGTGAATTTGTTACAATCGCAAGTTCATCAAATTGTTTGTACAAATTCATAATATTGATAAGCAACGCCTAATCACAAAATGCGCTCAAGAATAATGCCATAAAATGTTACAAATATCTATAAAAAATCACAAAATCTCTATTATTTGTATGATATTTGATATACGGGCTGATTTTTTAGTCACCGTCCAAATTTTTCAGGGTGATAGTACCCGTTAAATTGAACAACTTTCTCCAAGGAACATGGGTCGAAATATGAAAAAAAAAATCGGACCTCCCATACAAAATCGACCAGCTAACTATTGATTTTGCATGGGAGGTCGATTTTTTTTTCATATTTCGACCCATGTTCCTTGGAGAAAGTTGTTCAATTTCACGGGTACTATGACCCTGAAAAATTTGGACGGTGACTAAAAAATCAGCCCGTATATTAGAATTATTATTTCTATGCGTTCGTTTCGTCAACATTTTCCATTTTTAGTGACTTTTATATTCGTAAGTTAGTTTTTTTAAAATGTCATACACCGTTATTACGCAAAGGCGGCTAGTTCGAGATTAAGACCTTTATTTGAATGACTTTAGAACTCATTTTCGACACACTCAAAGTCAAGTGTTATTCGGTGTATGACAAAAAATATTGCAATTAAAGACAGGATGTATATTATAGTGAATTTAGAAGTTCTACGTATGTTCCTAACAGACGATTAATTTTAGATAAATTTTAGTACCTATGTTTTGAAAGAGGACAGTTATTGTTTCGCGCTCTGGAATGTGGTTGTCGCATTTAGTAAAATTCTGACTTGGATGTATTACGTGTTATGTCAATGTATCATAATTATTACTGTTTTATTTTATGTAGTGGCAAACCTCATGATTGTACGATTATTATAATAAAATATGTTTTTACAAAGCGGCAACACCTTCCATTATTGGCTCGAATTTATATTGACTTTTATATTTTATTAGTGTCATGCAAAGTGATGTGATATTGAAATTAACATCACAATAGTTTAATTTTAGTGTTATTTGTAACGATCCAGCATTTATTACACTTAGTTTAAATCTTGTGTTAATATTTATATACTCTGTATGATACGTTCGAATTAAGACATTATTTTTATAAGTTATTAGTTTATAAACTAGTTATTTTTATTTGTCTGAAGTGTCTTGAGAGATAAATATATTACATTTTTATATAAAGATTCTTGTTTGTATTTTTTTTTTGTAAAGCTACACAGGATTTATAAACAAAACGATATTTTTTTTAAGCGGCAGACTATCATTTAATCCTTAAATGATTTTATCTTTTGAAAGATCTTCTTTCATTATGAGAGTGTTCTGTGTCGTTCGCGAAGATATTCAAAATAATCAATATTGATTTTATTATTCCCACTCGTAAGATTTTATTCCTCGCCTACATAATTGTATGTTTATCAAACTTGTTACTTCCGTAACTGCTCATCCTATAAAACGAAGCTGCATGAAATACCTACCTATACATATATCGTGATTGTTTTAATTAGACCCTGTAAACTGTAATTGTTTATAAGTAGCTGTTAGAACACGCGATGTTTCATTTTCAGATGAATTATACAAATATTATTCTTTTATATGTTTGGTTTTTATTTAATACCCCTGAATTAGGAAATAACTTAGACTCTAGGTTAGAAGAAGGTGGGAAGAAATGCGTACCATCCTCTAGGCTCTAGAGGATGGTACGGTACGCCTACACCGTCACATCAATAATATAAATCAATCTGCCTACTCTTTTAGCAAGTATGTTGGGGTCAGGTCCACTCTGAAAAGATGTAGATTTTGTCTTACGTACCTAGGTACATGATGTTTTCAAAGATATGTCGACGAAAAGGTACCATCATGATGTTAATATTCTTAAACCTTAGAGAATCTTGCCTGCGGGGATTATAAAGTGTCCTTTTCAATGGAGCGGCCACGGCGATTTAAAATAATAATAATCAATTTGTCACTATTTAGGATATTTTTCTATATTTTTTTTTTACAAATTCTATCATTTACTTACCTAAATTTCAGGTCTCTGCAACGCTTGGTTTTAAAGATCTCCGTGGCCGCGGTTCTCCACGTTTCAATGGCGCTGCCACGTTCAAACTCTTATAACTTTTTAACCATAACTTTGACTTTATGGTTTTGGGAATCATCTTTTACACATTGTTACAAAATCTTGGTAGAATTTATTTTTTGAAATATCGCCGTTGCCGCGCCATTGAAACGGACACGATTATAAAGGTACGGCTCTGATTGCTGTTTTCTGCAAAAAAAAAAAATTGGCTCGATGTCTGCAGCCCGTCCCTATAGTAAAATACCGTACCGTATGTTAGGTACCTAAGACATGATACTATGAAAGTAACTAAAATAGACAAGCCTCGTGGTATCTTCATCAGTAAATTGACGGCTTTTCTACGACGTCTCTTTTGCTGGGGCAAACCGTCAGATAACTGATTTTTTTGGATAATGCAAGATTTTGAGGCCAACAGCCAGTGTGAGTAGAGCATCATTCCACCAGCACTGCCCTCTATATGAGGAGAAGCTTTAACGCATCGTGAAGACAGCTTTTTGGTCAACATTCAAAGAAAGAGCCCCAAGAGAATAGCTACCTACTGCACACGCTTTTTTAGAAGCCGAAGCGATAATCAACTCCAAGGGCATTGACGTATTTAGTTACTGCGAACGACGAATACCAGAGGCTCCATTTCCATGGTAAGCTGAAGCTGGACGCCCGTCTTTTTCATGGAGAATTCTTTCTCGTCTTTTCGTCGTTTGTAAAGGAAGTAAGTAAAAATACAATATCAATTTTCAAAATTATTTATTCGATATCTCCCATGGTAACTTTCGTATGTCGTAACACTTCGCTATAAATTATTATCATTTGGCACAATATTTGGCATGGTTCACTAAGTTGCAGTACCGTTTTGCTGTGACGCCCGTATTCGGAGCTGCGTTCGACGAACTTGTTGCGCGACAAGTTAAACGCGCAACATGTTTCCAAAGGATCTAGATCAATTTTTATTGCCATTTTATTTATGTTGGAATTTTAATATAAAAACTGGTTATTATATAAATATACTCATCATTGCTCATTTATTTTCGCCATTGCGCGTAACTACTTGGCATCATCATACACTAACCTTAGGTCATTAAGTAGGTACTGTAATAGATATATCGATTCTTCCATTAGGTACCAATATTGTCTTGTTTTCTTTGGTTCCAACCGAATACGGGCGCTAGGAACTAAGTTTGATTCATAATGATGCAGCCTTCAGGCTGTGTCCAAACGCGTCAGCAAACATAAATCGTTACACTTTACATCTTTACAACCAGACAACCTTTACATTTACAATATTTACGAGTCTACCGTGACGTGGAATGTGATCTCCAAAAGTGTATTTGACTCTTTATGCCAGACAAGGAAAGACTTAGAAGTTATTTCTGATCTCGAAATGGAATCTTTAAGAAATTCCTAGGTACATCTGCTAGCCATTCGGTATGCTAACATTAATGTGCGATATCCCTTCATTAGATCCTAAAACAGTTTATCATCAGAAATCTTCTACAATTAAAATCTTTGGAAATCAAACACCCCAGCCCAGCGACGCCGACACAATTTTCTAATATCCTCACGAACACAACAATTGTTTTGTAACAATAATAATTTTCAGCCTACTTCTAGGCAAATAAATTTCTCTAAATAGCTTCATAAGCTTACAGTTTCAATGCATTCTACATCTCGGCATTAACATTTACAGACAATATTATTGTCATCTAATTTAACAATACTTACCCGGTAAGGTACATATTACCTACCCATCTTACAATATCTCTTGTCTACTTATAAAATGCTTTGAATCTGCATACTTACGTCTAAAAGTTTCGATTGAAGAAATCAAATCAACATTTTAAAATTTATTACGAAAGTTCTCGATTGCTATCCCTCTAAATTCGTCAAAATATGGATCAGATTTCTTCAAACAAAATATCAATAATATTTTCTAATAATCGAAGAAATTATAAGAATTCAGTCGCTCCTTTACAAATCATTAGGCTAACACAACAAATCTTTTAAACACATCTGAGTGAACATACACACTTAGATCATGTGTGAGATGTGTTCCGTTGGCAGTGTGGGTCTCGTCATAGCAAAGTTTCATCATTTGAGCGCTATATACATGTGGCGTTTTAATTGTTCTGTGAATACAGGAGTCATTTTTGGGAATTCATTCTACCAGTCAACTTAAAGTAGCTGGAAAATAAATTGGAAGTCTTCAGATAAAGGTGTCTTCAAATGAAATGGCTGTTGAAGTTGTAGCGTTTAATGCTGCTAATTTATGCATAGGCTTAAGAAACAATAGATTACAAATTAATTTATTGCGTTAAATGTTCAGTGGTTCGTTCGTCAAATTTGCAATTATTAACGTAAATATGTCTTTTGACACGCAAAAGCTACGTCTCTGTCAAGTCGCGGTGATCCTACTCACGGGTATTTACTCGATCCTCTAAAGAACTGTTCGTTCTACTAGTAATATCCTCAATTACAACTACACTATAATACTAAATTGCTTGATTAATTATTGCTTCAAATTTTTTTGGTCTGTCAAATCCTTGGCGAGTGAAATGTGTAAAAATGTATATCGTGTCTGTGTGCTCACCGTGTGCTTACCTTCAGTACATTACAACAGCTAAAGTAGAAAACAAACGAAGCGTCGATTAACAGATTACTACGAGCAGCGAAACTATGCGTAAAAATAGTTCTAAAAAGTATACTAGTACTAACGGGGTAGCCGTCGATGTTAACTATTAGAAGGCCTTCGATAGGATTCGTCCTGAGATCACGTTCTTAAAGATTAAGTACAAACTATTATTGCATGTTTAGAATTGCACTGTTACGATTTCGATTAAAAAGTATCGATAAAAGTAGTCTTTACACTCGTTAGTATTGTCCAGAAGTCGAGAACATGCGTGGGGTACTGCAGGGCGACATCGCAGGCCCGCTCGTCGCGCGGAGCTCAGGCGGGCGGCAGGTCGCGCTGCAGCGACGTGAGTCACGTGTGGAACACCCACCCCGGCACCGGAGGTCACGCGTCCGGCACGCCGTGGATGTGGTGTTGGTAGTTGTGGTTCAGCTTGTTCGCGAACTCGTGCATGATGTCCCGGAATATCACCGAGTCGAGGTTCTCCCCGAGGATGTAGAGGAGGTACCAGTCGCCCATCTTGCTGCGCCGCACGATGGTGTCGACGTTGTCGCGACGGACGAGCCGGAAGCGCATGCGCATCATGTACACGCGCATGCGTGGTGAGAATATGATGACGAAGCGGTAGACGAGGGTGATGAACGTGAGGATGCCGAGGATGACGAACCAGAACCAGAGGAAGACGTAGATCTTCTCGTTGACGACGTTCAGCGGTAGGATGCAGAGCGCATCGTGGCGCTCCACTTCGCCCGACGAGCCGAACTTGTTGAACAGTGTGCACTTCACCATCCTGAAATGAACAACTTATGTTATTTAATATATTCTGGAATATTATCTGGCAAAATGTCCTTATGTTATTTTGCCAGATGATATCGGGCAATGGAGGAGTGAATGAATAGGTCAAATATGATGAAAGATGGCGCACTATGGTGGTAAAATGCATAGAGAACGCTGCTGCCCATTCTCTAGTAAGTCCCTTAGTCGCCTCCTACGACACCCACAGGAAGAAATGGGATCGAAATGGGAGATGTACCTATTTTTAAACATTTGGACTAAGAAGAAACATTTATAAAGTTACTATTAATCAGTGGCTTGTTATTGATGAGTAGCTCCAACGTTGCAAGAATTATTACCAAACTGCTAGCTTTCCCTTTTCTCCGTAGACCGCGATAGAATAGCAGTTGGATATACCTTGGAAATATGTAGATCATGGGGTCGATGCGATCTTCCTGATCTGACTCCATGTATGCGATGACGTCCAGCCCGAAAGTCATGAACTCTCCGTCGAAGAAACGGTTCATCAGGAACATTTGCCCTGAAAACATTAACATCACCAATGTATACAACGTACATTTAAATTTGAACTTCGACTGCATATCATCATTACAATACCCTGACTTTATCTAATGTACGTGCGGTCGGCGCAATGCCTCTCTATCAGCTTCCCAAATAAAGGTATGTTATTCTACAATATTCTTAGCTATTAGCAGTATCACGAGTTTTCTAGCCATGGCTACCGATATCACGTTTAAACGATTAAGTAAAAATTCATATTTTTCACAAGGCCTTGAACATCGCTAAAAGTTTCCGAGAAATGTAGGTTAATTAATACGCATGATAGGAAGACCTTTTTTGATTATCCTTTCCTTAATACGCTTCCCCCTATTATGAATACCTATGAAGAAGGCAAGAATCGTGTTGAAATTCTTATCATAAATCATAAAAACTTTATTGGTAAAAAACAAATTACGCAGATTTTACATTGGCCCCAAACTAGGCAAGCCTATATCTTGGGCACCAATATCGAGGGTTAACCAGTTTAATATTTACTCTAAAAACATGTTTGGTAATAAACGCAAAGCATGTTTGCTTTAAATCACAACAGAAAAAACCAAATGAAAATCAATTAACAAAATTTAAACAAAAAATAACAATCAAATCTAAAATAAAATGAAATAATAACAAAATTTTAATTTAGTATGAGACACTTCATCAAAATAAATTTTATAAATATTGTTTACAACAACCTATGAGATACATCACATGTAAATTCTAAACTGAGCCTAAAAGAGTCGACGCATGGTGTTTTTTTATTGCATAGTTCGGGCACAGGTCAACATTCGGGCATAAAACCCGCAGCGTGCTGTAAAACTTGGTTTATGCCCGTTTTAATTCAATATGTTATGATTTACAATCGGTGCGGTAGGACCCTACGGCGTCATGCAAGTAAGTAGCAGAAGATATAGTGTGTTTTTAAAATAGCTCTACAGGATAGGAATTGAAACTGCTTTTAATTTGTAAACAATAAACGTTCTTAATATATCCGTTGCTCGATTTAGAGTTTGTGAGACAAGCAGACCAGACCCATGGAAACGTAACCCATAATTCGCTTTGCGAGACGTACTCTTCACACGTAGCAAGGTAAAAGTACCACGCTGGTTTATCGCCGGTTATCGTTTCTTCAGAAACTTCTGAATTTGTTGGTCGGTTCGGGAAAAAGTGAGAAAGGAAAATCAAGTATCTTGAAGTCTGTAGCTGTGTCAGTTAAAAGGCAGTTAGCTCGCTTAACGACACACATCTCTGCCTACCAGTTCAGGAAACACAGGGTTGGTATAATGTGTCTTCAAAAGTCATCATCACCTGCTTAGACTTTTCCCAACCGTGTTGGGGTCGGCTTCCAGCCTGACCAGAAGCAGCTGAGTAACAGTATTTTACATGTACCGACTGATGATGATGGCATGATCTGAAAGCCAATTCTCGTAATTAAAAACGTTCATAATCTAGTCGCAGTCTCATCTCAGCGACAATCAAATGTCAAAAATGTATGAAAATTCGAGGTATTTTTGACAGATTGACACTGAGATCAGACTGTGAACGTTCTTAAAATTAAGAAAATTGCCCCTCTGAACTTCACAACCCAGTACTGGATTATACGATACCCCGCGGTAAGACTGGCTTCTGACGATCCGTAACGACGGTCAAAGATCTACGAATGACAGCCGGGGTCAAACGGCTTAACGTGCTTTCCGAGGCACGGAGGGGTCTTGGTATGTAAAGATAGTGATGAGTGGATGGATCATCGATCGACCCGTGTTGCTGTTAATACTTAGACAGAAGCCTCTCTCCAAAAGTAAGATGACAAAATGAAACAAAGCTAAAGTGAGCCTTCTACCAATATCCGTCGGTGTCACCGGTTGGTTCACGATTCAGATCGTGCGCGCGACAGATGTGCGTCTGATATATCAGTTAGGACATGTTTAGGTCCCGCGCGGGCCCCCAGCACAGCGGCTCTTGCCAAAATGCTAACACTGAACAATATTGTGTTACATTAATCTTTTCAATGTATTTGTAAGTCACAAAAGCCATTCGTAAACGTCCGTTTAATACGGTTTGATCTAACCTAACAACATTATATACAATTTCTATTGGCTAGGATTAATACCCCAATGATTTTGATACCTATCTTCTTGACAACAATTTCAATCACTGAAGGAAGAACTATTAGAAGGTTTTTCCTTTCCTTCTATGCCCCCTATATGTTGAGGCTAGGGTCCTCAAGTGCTAATCGCTTATAAAGCGAATTTCTGCAATGACGTTCTATTCAACTGGATTGACGTAGGTTTTTCGGTAGATAATATCAATCAAATACATGATTGACGTTTTCATCGTTATCGCTGTTATATCAGTTATGTAATGTAATGTATTGCACCGATCCCAGCGTGGCTTGACTAGACTCGATTAATCGAATGAACCCCAAGATTCGCACTAGCCCCTGGAGCCTCATGCTTCATGGTGCTACAGAGGCCATTGAATATCAAGAAGTAGACCGGGGGGCGCGGTAATGGTCAGGTAGACGTGCCCTTAGGATAGGAAAGGATTGCGAGCCCACCGGATATGCATCCTTGAGTAAGCAATCAAAAAAATCTCTCTAAATCGTTGTACAGTAAAAAGAAATAAGTAACTAGGGTAGTTGGATATAGTAAATTAAACCAATAGAACACAAACAGTTAATATCTCAAATTTAATTTATTTCGGGAACATCTATCGGTTTCTCACTAAGCTTCAACAATATCCGATGACTGTTTACTTGTTTGTTGTGGAGACTGTAGTATATAATAGTGGCTTACTATTGAAGTTCTTTTTATTTTGATAGTGTGTTCTTGTATGTACATCTACACGTCTCACCGCAGTTTTCATGGCCCCAGCTTCGGCGAGATCGCGCGCACAGCATTATTTCCCTCGCGGCCTACTTAGTTTTTGTTATTGGAAACGCGACAGGAAGCGAAAGTAAATAGCTGTTATAGGTTTAGAATTACAACCGAAAGGATATTGATCAATATTTCCTGACAGATTTTAATGAGCTTTTTTGATGTCACCTTACACAAAGCAACGCATTAAGAGCATTCTGTAAAAATTGTTTAGACTCTGATTGATGTGACACTGTCTAAAATTAAATGATAGCTTTCTCTTTAGGCACGGTCTCCCATACAAAACAAGAAACACAAAATTCGTTGTCGTCATAACCTACTTGTAACTCTTGTAAGTTTTAGTTTATACTTTTCAACCGCTCAAATTTATTGTCTCACATCTCTTTCTGCAATCATTTCAGAATCACGACGTACTACAAAAATGTTATCGACAGGCATTGATATACAAAAAACCCGACAGGGCTTTCAGGATGCTAAATGTGTTGTGTTTATGAAAACTTAAAGCTTATTTGCAAAGCGAAGTAAGATAAAGTGGCTGGATTCGATCAGTACGCATCATGTTCAAGATAACGGAGAGTCCACTTGACAGATTTCGAAAAGGCTTTTAGTATTCCAAGTAGGTTAATATAAGTCCGTATTTAGGGCCAAGTGGCTAGTATCGATCCCAATCAGTCTCGACTTCTTAAGAGTATGCTAAACAGGGTTTGATCGCACTTTTGGAAACTAAAAGCTTAGAGTTTGGTGGCGTGCCTAAGCCAATTGATGTTTGGGAGGAAATTCAATAGCATGAGACTCATTTCTTTCTTTAGAGAAAGGTATGAGTCAGTAATTTTCCCGTATTTAGCAGTATCTGAACTTTATCAACCGAGGTCAAACTGCTTAGCTTTTTACTGAAGGTGGTAGGTGGGTATTATAGGGAAACCTCCCGACTGCTCAGTGGAAAATACTATAAGTCATGAAAAGTCATTTCTGCCGACGTAACACCAGGAACATGAAAAGAACTGCTGTGGCGTTGACGATATAAAGTTGAAGTAAGCAAGGAACACAACGATGCTTGTTTGTATTTATTAGTAATTAATATAAATAATTTACCTAAATGTTTCACTTTAGTGATATAAAGCCAAACGCACATTACTGCCGTAACGGGCCACAGCACAACGCATTTTATTACATACAAATTGTGTCGAAGCCCGCCTGTATGTATATATAAGTCTGCTTTGGTTTATTGAAAATGTACGAAAGTAATGAAGCGAGGATTTATCCAATGCGCTAGCCTCATAATGAATAAGTTTGATAATTTTCTTTAAAGTGAAAATGTAGACTCAGAAATGATTCCATTGCATGTCCCTTAAATGGGCTAGTTAAGCCTGCACCCCATTTTGACAGTTCAAAAATATTCATTGCGTTATTTACGTTGCTGACCAGACACATTTTTCGAACATATGAAGCAATGGATTAGCAATCTGTTTCAAAATGATTCAGATTATGATTGATCGTGCGTTACGCAATTAGAGTGTGGGTCCCAATCAGTAGGTAATATTTTCTTAATCTATTACCTAGTATAACAATCCAGTCACTCACCTATAACATTGATAAGAGCAAGCCCTTCGCACAGGTAGTACCGGTAGGCCCACCAGTTGTGGTACCTCAGGTTCTCCCACAGGTAATCCAGGATCAGCTTCTTCTTGGTCTTCTTCTCGATCTCGGTGCACACGCCCACGTCCAGGTCCATCATCAGCGCCCGGATCTTGCCCCCCTCCCAGGACTTCCACAGCCAACGGGGAGCGTAGAATAACATTGCCTGGAACAATTAATGTGGCTTTAGTTACGTGAATTGTCGGATTTTCTTCTAGAGATGAGCTGTGGAATGATTTTTTTGCATCAATGATTGCATGACAATGAAAAAGAAATTAGATGACAAAATCATCAATTATTTTTAGTTGAGTATGAGATCACGGCCTTTCAAAAGAGTCCTGAAATGATCGCGTAACGGTTCTAGGCCGATATGCGAACTCAACGATGCGGTCGTTTGGATATGTATAGTATTCCTAAGATCGTTAAACTTTTGCTCCGGAAATATGAAAGGACACCACACAGGAAATTAAACTTTTGAATTGACCTTTTCGTGACGCTGTCCTTTTACTTACCACTTACATTTAGATCTCATGTCCTATACATGTTGGTTTAAGCTTTCTTTCATATCATAAGGGTCCCCGAAACGATCATTTGCAATATTGTCAATGTTCCATGTATGTCAATCGCTTCAATTGCATTTGGTACCTACACGATCGTTACGGGGATCCTTTATTTTTTCTAGACGACTTTTACTTCTTATTAGTATTTTATCTACAATGTGGTATAAAACGTACCGAACTGCACTTAACACTACTAGATACCAATCTGATTAATATTAGAACTACCCAACTTACTTTAAACTACCACGTTTACGGCGGCATTCAAATGTTTTACAACCAACTTAATTAACTAACTGAGAACTTATTTTAAAATTTATTTCAAGGGACTTAAAGTCTAAAGTATAAAAACTAGGAGTAATAAGGCATGAGTCACAATGGGAGCAATCTTCAAATCTGTTGTAATAAAATTTTGTATGAAATAGTTAAAAGTAGCAGCCGTTTGAATGGTCGTATTGCAACCTGTATTACGATGTAGCGATGTTTATTGCTATTGCCGGTATATAAATGCAATTGCTAAAATACATATCGGAAGCTAGAGGCAGGGCTGTCGGAGAAGCAGTAGGTTTATTAAAATAAAAATAATATTCAAATATATAAAAATAAATGATTGTTTGTTCGTATTTTATGCACGTTCATACCATTAATCCAATTGCGAATAAACCCATAGATATAAGGAATTAGTTTTTTTTAATATTTCTGTGGATAAAACTGTCAACTTATTGCTAACACTTGCGACCTTTTTAGGCATTCAAAAAAATCACATGGACGAAGACACGGGCAGAAGCTAGTGTGCAATAAAAAGAAAGAAGATTTTGAAAAAGTAAATAAACTAAAGGCAAGGGGCAACCCTCTAATACTTACCTAATACCTTTTTTACAGCTTCAGTCTTATCAATCCCAAATAGGTAGGCAATAAGCCATAGATGCTTAAGCAGATAACCTGACTTCAAAGGCGTTGAAATCCAAAATCAAACAGCTAGACCTATTACCTGCATACGTGAGGACCTTATGGCTGCATCAGCGAACGGTAGGTATTCGCGTTGCTGAATTTTGTGCCAAACAAATTTGAATGACTGTACATATTATGTACATTTTTTCTTTTTATTTTTGCCATCGACACGCTAAGGGGAAAAATAACTTTCAATCGGCAGCCCTATTCATACGTCATAAATTCATCTGGCTAGACACTATCGTAAATGGTTTATAGCCATCAGATATTATGGCTTTCAGCAGGCCGCGGGAGATGCACACACACTGACAGACATCATAATACTGATGGCTCTATATAAATAACTGATTGACGTTTGTGGGGCACGCTACTGGATGGCGTTAGTGGGTGTTACACCACTATTTATTATTAGTATTGCAGTTTCAGCTGCATTTTGTGGTGTCACGTAAGCTATAAATTGAGAGTGTTTCTATACATGCCTTGGAGGAATGCCGTTGTCTTATTATTAATTCAGTGAGTTCATGTTTTCGAGATTTTTCTTGATAATAGGCTATTCCAAGCTAAACTAACTGGGTTGGACATGGAAATGCTACACTGTAAGGACTGAATTCAGTGTTATGTTATAAAAAATATATAATCCTGTTACAGTGGGGCACACGGCAGGGCGAAGGCCTCTTATCTTTATACACTATCTAGGGGCAAGGTAGTGCCCCGCTAAGACATGCCATCAAATTTCAGGACAAATTGAATAATATTTTTTTTTTGTCCGATCAATGCCCTAGATGCATGAGGAAAGTGGTGCGATGAGTGGTACCTAGGACCTACCGAATTATTTTTTAGCTTTTAGTACATTATCTACATCATTATTTTCATTAAAACAATTTGTGTTCCAAATAATACTAATTATTATTTTTAAGCCATAAAGGTTATTAACAGCTCCAAAAAACCACAATCATTCAACAAATGATTGGAAACGAATACATTGCAATAAGGTCAACCTGCAAACAAGTTGTGAACTGTGCAGTGTGCATAATGCAGAGCTTACGACTGCAGCCGCTCGTGTGCACGTAGCTCATAAATTGAATGTGTTCGATGCGGCTCAAGCCCGAGGTATTATCTATTCAATGCATGCCCCGAAATAGTGTGAGTATGTGTTTGTAGACATTTACACGAATTTTGGTAGTTTTTATAGTAACGATTTTTTTACCAATAAGCTATAGGTATCAGGCATGGGTTTTCTTGGCTTAAGGCCCGCCCCCTATTACATGGGACTTACAACATAAGTGGCGAAATATGGGTGTACCACAGGTACATCTCTGTCTAACCCTTCGGGGATAAAAAGCGTGATGTTATCTCTATTAGATGTTAATATAGTCTACTAGCTTCCGCTCGCGGCTTCGCCCGCGTGGAAGTCGGAAATTATCCCGCGGGAACGTACTACCGGGATAAAAAGTATCCTCTGTGTTAATATAGGTTATAATCTATCTGTGTGCCAAATTTCATCCAAAACCGTTCAGCCGTTTTTACATGAAAGAGCAAAAAACATCCATACATACAAACTTTCGCGTTTATAATATTAGTAATTCTTCTTAGCGTGTCCATGGCAAAAATTACACAAAAAATATATGTTTTCTTTTGTTTGACCCAAAATTTCGCTCCGTGAATGCCGTTTGCCGATGCAGCCATAAGGTCCTCATGTGTACAGGCTACATAGACTGCACATATGTAATCGCGAGTTGTTAGCATTGTCTTTACATCTTTTATATCTTTGCTAGATTGGAAATAACAGACGCGCGCGCTGTCTGGGTTCGTACCTGAAACGTAAAACTTGTAAGCCAGGGCTGTTACCTAAGCTCTGGGGCACCATTACTCTGCCGACTATTAACAACTCAATGGAAATATCCAAAAAGGTTTCAAAGTCTTATCAACAGTGGTGACTATTGATACAAATTCGAAATCAAGTGTGAATTTTACAGAAAAAAGCATTACAAACAATAAATCGCAAGCTATCCGTAACCGAAATACTTCACTTGTTCACATCGACCGGCATCCGGTTTATTTACGTTCCGCATCGCGCCGCGATATCGCCAGTGTGTTTACGGCCAAACGATTGACCGGCCATACGTTGTCGACGGCCGCGAATCGCGCAGTGTGTCCCCGACTTTACTGGCGTTATTAATAGCACTGCCGATTCATGTGGTTTAATTGAAAATGAAGTGTTTTGATGGTTTTCAGTTTTCAGATAGATTCTCTAAAGACTGCTTATTTAGACTGATAAATTATATTTATTTCTGTAAATTCATTCAAAAAACACTTGTCAAAAATAAATTATATTTAAAAACGAAATGAATAAGTAAAAAGTTTTTGTTAAGTTACAATGTAATTTTTATTAATTAAATAGTTTAAAATTGTTGTTTACGTAGGTACATTGTGGTCTATCCATCTAAAATACAAATAAACAGTAATGCTACAGTTTGACAAGTTTAGAATAGATGAGTTCTAAAATATCGCTATCAGCTGTATTTGCTTACCTAGTAGTTGTTTTGCCCATCTCGCCAACAAATAAGGAGCATGGCAGTCGTTTAATACGCGTATTGTGCGTCTGTGTAACTCATTATGCGTGTACTCTGTACCACACTGACTTATAACTTCAGAAATAGAGACACATTATCTAATTTTATTGATGTACTTTCATTTGGATATTATTAATATTTGCCAAGGCAAATATGCGCCTGTTCAAGACACACAATATGTAAAAAAAGCTATGTAATAGTAGCGTATGTATGTAAAAAAAATAGTAATTAAAATAAATGACCTAAGTAGACGGTAAGACTTTCGTATGTTTGGTAATAGCACAAATAAGTTTTGGGAGAGTCACCCATTTCGCATGTTATGTTTAAGTCCCATATAACAGAGGGCGAGCCTTATTGCCCTATTGAAATTAAATAAATATCTATTTAGATTGATTAAATAAACTGTTTTCGTATGTGTAGATCGACGAAATACTCTGATTTCACCTATGCTGCTAAAAATAGATTTTCAGTTACTAGCAATAACTTTCTTGATCCCTAGACACTTTTGATGTGTGTTTAACACGTTTAAACAGAAAAGAGAATAAACAAAAAAAAGAAGTCAAATGCAAGTCTTTTTCTAAAACATACAAATCAGAATACCATGAGAGGAGAGAAAAAAAAGTTCCAAATATTTTTTTGCGATCGTACACAAGCTCAAACACCTACATTTACACAATAAGTTTCGGCGAGTGTTGCCAGTTTTTCTCGAGCAGTGGTCGACCACAACAGCTGCTTGTCCCGTCCGCAACTACTAGATTAATAGCCCGACTGCACTCTTATGAACATTCCGAGGTTGGCTAGTTACGTTCGTAAAACACGAATAAAATGCCGGGTGTCTTGGTAGTTGAATAATGGGTTTTTAAATGGTATTTACTGAAAATTTGCATTATTTAAGTTTACACATAACGTTGGAAGTAAGTCTTCGTCTGGATATCGTTGACGGCGCAAATCTGTCTCCTACCAAATCAAACTTTATGATAGTATTTTATTTAGTAGATGATGGCAGTCCAGCGGGATAATTGCGTAACGCACCATCAGTAGCAATGGCTTTCATTCTGACGGTTCAACAACACTCATTGCGTTAGTTACGTTGTTGAGCAGACACATTTTTCGCAAATATGAAGCATTGGATTATCAGTATCCTTCAAAAGCATTCACATTGTGATTGTGATAGTTAGCTTACGGTTAGCGACGATATAAACGATAATCTAATACACAATAACATAAACAATTTGAAATTATCATGTATTCTTTCCCATAAAAGACTTCAATGAAATACTTAAAAAACTTTTTCATCATTCTCAATTTTCAATCTAACTTTACGCCTAAATTCAAGTTATTTAAGCTTGATCTATGCCAACAAAACCGAAGCCAATACCAAGCTAATACTACCCAGTTTTACCCCACAAAAGTGTATTTTTACACCCCGATTTTCTTCGGTAACACAAATAGAGAACTAGTGCACATTCAAGCAAGGAGGCTGTTATCTGCTCAGTCGAGTGAGCTCTGCGATCAGCTGTGAAGCGATTGTCACATACTTGTTGCATTTGTTGAGTCGACGCGTGTTAGAGAAGATTTTATGTCGAAGTAGCTCTGATGTTAAGAATATATCAATATTGTTGTTTATAGAATGAAGTTTCCATGCTATGGACTATGTATTAGCTACCTACCTAAGCTTTTAGTATATTAGTAAATGCAGCTAGTGCTAGATGTTGGAAATAATCCCACGGGAACGTGATACCGAGATAAAAAGTAGCCGATGTTACACGGCGAGGTGTCAATTTTTCTAAGAGGGAAGCGGAAGCGAAGTCGGCTTTAACTTACTGACTTATCATTATAGAATACTTACTATCATTCTAAAATTAATATAGAAATGTAAAGAATTAAATACAATAAAATTTTACAGCTGAAAACCAAATAAAATGTGTAATATTCCTTTCTCTCGTTCTCGCTTATGCATTTTTCTATATCTGTCTCTGTCATAACGCGTTGTGCAGCGGCTTGCTCTCGCCCATATCAAGCAGTGCCACGAGACGTAAAGTGACATCATTACGGGATCGCTGTTGCATGAATTTTTAGTTCCCGATTATGAAGTTTTGGCGCCGGGTTAATTTAGAACATTTTTTGTTGTTGTTATACAAAGCCAAAAATAACCGTTTTTGTTGTTTGAATGTTATGGTGAATTAAATACCCGTAGTGTAACTATATTTTTTGACAATAGTAGCAACTATTGACGTGCCATTTTTGAATAGCAATAGAGTTGCCGATGAGAATCTCCGAAGGAAAGCCGGTAGGAATCGTGTTATTTGGTGCTTTCGCCACTGCTATGTTACTCTTTATAACATCAGCTATCTGCCAGTGAAAGTCCCGTCAAAAACGGACCAGCCGCTTCGGAATAAACATACTGATATCTAAACAGCCATTTTTTTTTCATTCGTACCTGATGTACTTTCATATGCATTCAGTAAAAAGCTATTATTCTTGACGTTACAAGCAGACACTTCAATTTTATTTATTTGTGCAAACATACACTTCAATTTATTTGTACGTATATAGTACAATATTTTTCTGATTTTCTACGTAATGATATATTATTATAGCCTCTTCGTGGAAAATACCTATTTGCTTTTGATTTTTCGTAATACCACTGTTGCTTTAAAAGTACCAAAAGACAGACACAGTTAATAAAAATACTGAGAATTTTACTCAGACAGATTCGACGGTTAGGTAAATGACGATGATGATGTGTTGACCTTTGATTTTACCTACTAAGTAGATAATTAGGGGATATCGGAGATCAATATTTATGAGGTCAAACAATATCTACATAGGTAACTGTGGGTCAAACTGTTTATCAAACTTTGAGAGCTTTCCCTTTAAAAAGGTCAGAAGCGCAAAATCCAGCGCGCATATGGCTAAGATGTATACATATGAATAACGTTGACGAAGCATAAGGAGCGTTGTAAGGTTCGTATACTAGCACGAGGCATTTTGTAGGATAAGTTTTTTTTTTTTTTTTGGGTGGGAAATCATCAAATAACTTCTCCCGCTCTGGGTGGAGCAGCAGGGCGTGTCAGGCTTTTACTGACTAAAACCCGCCCGTGATCCCTCAGTTGCCTGTGTGCCAGGGGCTGCGGTATCTCGAACAACTCGCACCTCTGGCAGAGGATAAGTATGGTTAGGTAGCGATACATAAATGTTACGATACATAACATGCGGTGTGTATGCGGCGTCTTTCCACAGACCATGTCACCTGCACACGTGAGGACTTAATGGCTGCGTCAGCAAACAGTATTCGTGTTGCTGAATTTCGGGCCAAACAAATTTAGGAAACGAAACATATACATACATTTTTTCGTGTTTTTTTGCCATCGACACACTTCAATACTTAACTTCAACTTTAAGAAGAAGGCAACATAATCGCTGACAACTTTTCCACTGCTAGGACACAGGCTTTCTATTTCTTTGAGAGTGGGCACGCGGGTAATGTGCGGGTTGGTGGATTAAACATGTCGGCGCATTTTTGGTTCTAGGACATGCCGGTTTCGTCATGTTGATTTCCTTCACCGTTTTGAAAGCAGTGGTGATGAAATATTTTACACTAAGTCAAGTGCCTGCTTGGGTTCGTATCAAACCAACGACCAATGTGCCAGCATATATCATAATAACAAATTGATGTGTGGAGATAGTACCTTTAGACAGGATTGCTTTGCGTGTAGGCGAAATTACAGGTAATTATCATGTAGGTACCATTCATCTTGATGCAACACTACTATTATTAGAGATGCTTAAACACCCACATGTAACTTCTAAACGTTTTTAATTGCATTTGAACAAAAGACACCTACGTGCACAGCTTTCTCGATAATTGTTGTTAGAGAGATTAACTTAATGTATAACGGGTTTACTTAATGTTTACCGCATTTACTAAGCAAATGGACTACACTTCTCATCAAGAACCACATGTAAAATTAGCCTTTAAATTATGATAAGCAGTTTAGTAGTTATGAGGGTACAGTTGAACATACATACAAACATTCCCACATGCATGCATACCGGTTAAAATTATAACCCTCTTTTTTGCATCTCTGAAGTTGGGTATAAAAAGCGGGCACGGAATCATGATTTGAATACCAAGAAGCGTAGGTGTGTCCACAAAGAGAAACAGTACCGTTAACGTGTTATAACACTTCATAATTAGCTCGTGTTACAATAGATTTGAGCACAGTGTCGACAGATAGGTCCAAGATCACAGCTGACTCACTTGGCACTCGATAATGGTCAGCGTCGCGTCGGTTCTAGAGGTCTGTGTTAGAAGCGAAAGCGTTTTACTGACATTTATACCAATAGTTGACTGCTTCGTTGGTCTAGAGGTCACAAGGGCTATTGTTGAGCACCAGGCCCTGGGTTTGACTCCCAGGTCGGGCTAAGTATTATCGGGTTTTTTCTATCTGGAACTCCTCAGTAGTAATCCGGAGTTTGGACTTGTTAACGGTTGACGACAATAGGCTCGCCCCTGTTATATGGGACTCTAACATGACTGTCGCAATGCAGGTGTACTATGGCTTCACCATTGTTTAACCGTTCGGGCAAACAAAGCGTAATGTTATGTACCTATACCAATCGTTTTTAAGCAATATAACTTTTGATTACGGGTTAATACGGAATAAATCGATGTTTAAGCCATTGAACGCCATGCAGCAGAGACAAAATTTCAATTCTATTGTTGACTAAGTAGTTGTCTACTAAAATTTTAGCATATTTCAATCATTCGTTTCTGGTATTCAGCTGCATCTGGTTAGACTGGAAGCCGACCCCAACATAGTTGGTAAAAGGCTAGGCAGATGATGAATCATTCGTTTCTGATAATGACTTACAGATGCAGCATGTACGGTGGGCTGTATCAATTAGGTACCCGAGTTGTACTAAAATGTTAATACAACTGGGGTACCCAATTGATGCAGCCCACTATACGATGACGTCTTATTTTGAGAAGCACAGTCCAAAAGCGAAGACTTCTTTCCAATTTGAGTAAAGTTAATTATACACTTATCATTTCAAAATGTTTCATTATTGAAATCTACTGCAATCAAATAATATGTAGGTAGGTATTACATGCTAAAACTAAAATTGCGAACTGCTATTAATTACAACAGAGGTAAACACGCCAATAGCGGAAACACTTACTAATTAAGAATTTAGGTAAAACAAAATTTTACAAACTATCGTAGGTACAAACAAAATAGCAATTGAGCTACATGCCAAATGGTTCTCGCCAATCTTTTATAACTTGCGTCTATTTCCCACGGGCGGGAAAATGTTAGCGAGTCGTGACTTTTTCACGGCCACGAGTGAAACGACTTATGAAATATGGAAACCATTAATGAGTACAACACTATAGTTTCGTTTCAGAGACTGTTGAACTTGTTGTTTTTGAGTTCCAACCGCCAATAGTGCATGAGTTAATTACTCAACTGGTCGTTTTAATGAATTGTTTATGGTTAACCTTGACAGTTCATATATAAACAATATTTTGTATTTCGAATACGATACACCAAATTTATGGTCGCGCGGCCATTTTATTAGCCATGGTTCTTACATGTTTTTGGGATTAGGGCTAAGATTTATCGCTCAATTTTTTCTAAATATATTAAAAAATACGCTTTGATTGTTAAGTAGGATATTTAGGATTATTAACACAGTTCATAAATTATCTTTAATATGTTTTAAGTGTGTTATGCGATTGTTTATAGACAAACAAAAAATATATAGGCTCATTTATTTCAGATAATAGCCCACGTATTCTTTGTAGACACAATAAACACAGATTTTTATATTCTAGAGATTAAGATTGACATTGGTGGAGGAAGTTATTTGGAGAGCATACCTAGTGTGCTGTGTGAGTCAAGTGAAAACTGTCTTCTCGGGTCAGTGAGTTCAAGGCCAGAACAATTCAAAGATGAATAAAAATAAATGGTTTTCATAAAGGTTTCAGGAAGATTCAGGACATTTTCGTGATTATTTCTGAACCTTCGATAAAATGATTACATTTTCCTGCTTTCTTATCATTTCCTACAATTTTCAGTTGAATTCCAAGTTCTGGCTTTATAATTTACAGAATTAAAAGCCACTAATTATGCATTAGGCAAACATTAAACAAACGTTTATTCGCCGAATTCTAAATACATTTCGGATGCATCGATCATCGTTCGGATACATGCATGCTATCGGGGCCGACACGCGTGATTTATGCGCTGACTGTAGATCCAGTTGTCTTTGCTTTCCGCAATGACAGCGCGGGAAAAATAGCAAAAAAGGCCGCCATTTTGATTGATATTATTAGGTAAAGTTTTTATTGTTTTTACTTGTCAATATACTGTTTTGATTTTTTATTGAGTGATCTGATCAACCCTTTCATAAATGTAAAATACATTATCTACAGGACTGTATGGGACTCTAGTCCCAAACAGTCCTGTAGATATTATTCCAGGCTGAGTAAAATAGTTAAGTTAGTTTTTTTTTTCACGCACACTCAGAGACATTTATTAGATTATCTTTTATGTACGACTTAACTTTTATGTATCGATTATATTATTTAAAGGAACCAGTGTAGTATTTTTTTCTTCTGGTCACTTCCTCCGTCAAAACCAGAGCAAACTTTCGCTATCTTTTTCTTACACCTAGAATTCCCAGACTATGTAAACCAGTTGTAACAATGAAGTACAATGCTCCACTATGTACCTATGTGCTTTGTGAGTTGGTGCATACGAGCGTCGGTTCCCACGAACCGCTGCTAATAAATAATAATTGTTTACCGCTTCATTAGAATCCGGCTTCATTTATGCTACTATGTTTCTCAAATAACTACAGCTCTAATTGGTATCGAGTCTCGACGAATGTATGAGGAAATTGCAAGAACGCTTGATTTTGAGCGGGAACCGCCAGGGCAGCTCGTGAAATTCATTTATTTTTACGTATTTTGCAATTTGCAGGCTTTAGGTATGTTGAAAAAAATATGATTTGCGACCTCGACACGTATGAATTTATAGAATTAAAATCATGGCCTTCCAATTTACGTTTTCCGGCACGCGGTCACCACTCCAGAACCTTCCGACCCAATCGGCCATCTGTTCTGCGAGCAAGTGCCCTACCCACTGCCACTTAAGTTTGGCAATTCTTCGGGCTATGTCGGTTACCTTGGTTCTCCTACGGATCTCTTGATTCCTGATTCGATCACGTAGGGAAAATCCAAGGATAGCCCTCTCCATTGCCCTTTGGGGGACTTTAAGCCTTCTTATGAGGCCCATTGTGAGCGACCACGTTTCGGTCCCATATGTCATCACTGGCAACACGCGCTGGTTAAAGACTTTCGTCTTGAGATACTGCGGTATGTAGGACGAGAAGATATTGCGTAGCTTCCCGAACGCTGCCCAACGGAGCCGGATTTGACGATTGACCTCTTTCACGAAGTTGGACCTACCTAACTGGACAGTTTGTCCTAGGTAAACGTATTCGTCCACAACTTTGAGTGCAGCGCCTCCGACCGTTATGAGAGTGGGTGTTACATGGGCATTGGACATGACCTTTGTCTTGTCCATGTTCATTTTATGAGCCACACTTTCGGAAGCTCCACTGAGGTTATAGAGCATTGTACTTAGGTCCTTCATAGTGTCAGCCAT
This sequence comes from Antitype chi, assembly GCA_947359405.1. Taxonomy (NCBI): domain Eukaryota; kingdom Metazoa; phylum Arthropoda; class Insecta; order Lepidoptera; family Noctuidae; genus Antitype; species Antitype chi. The sequence goes on along the minus strand of OX375809.1, from coordinate 1,996,723 downwards.
GACAACTATATCATCGGCACACCGAAGGTGAGTGATGTACTCGCCATTGATGTTGATGCCAGCCCCTTTCCAGTCTAGAACCTTGAAGACATCCTCCAGTGCAGCGGTAACCAGTTTCGGAGCGATAAAGTCTCTCTGTCTAACACCTCGCTGCAGAAGGATAGGTTTCGAGGATTTTGAGGTTTATTGGGTTGTATTGATGATTATTTCGAATTTTATATATGACGATAGCCTCGTTTACATAAAAACTTAAAATGGAAAAACTAAAAATAGTAATGTAGTATAAAATATGGTGGTTCAAAATTCCCCCTTTTTCCTTATTATTTTACTGAAAACATACAATTACTACCCATAAATATAATGCGTCTGCGTAGCGCTACTCGTAGTTTCTATTCCGTAGCAGGGATGTGTCATACAAGAGAAAAAGCAGCATGGCCCACATGCTTGGATAACGTTAACAGCATCACGTGCAATCACATAAAATACTCTACAATATGTGCGGAAAGAAAACACACAGACCACAGGAAAAATAACAAACTCAAAAACGTCCGGATTCTGTTATCGTCAAAATATCACACGATATATTCCGGTACATTTTAATTCGGAAAACATATATGTGTTTTAAATCTCGCCGGCCCACATACTACTGCTTAATCATCAATAAGTAAAAAAATGTTTGAAAAGTTTGCACAAACACGCTTACGTACGTATAATTTTATCGTAATTGCAAACAATCTGACAATAACATAATCAAAACAATAAAACTGACGTTTGGCGTATACAACGCGAGCACCAATACACCGACGACGGGCATGCTATCATAAAATAAGTATAATTTCAGCTAAGTCATAATGCTGCCGGATTTAAAATACTGGTTGAAAATTAATATCCTAGTAATATTACAAACGTTAGAGTTTGGATGTTGGTTACTCAATCTTAATACGTAATACGTTCTCTTGGGATAATAAAATTTTCGACCATTTTCGACCATTTTCGAATCACGCTAAAATGGATAAACGGATTTGGACGAAATTTGACACACAGGTAGATTGTAACCTGGATTAACACATAGGTCACTTTTTATCCCAATAGTACCTTACATTTCCATGGGATAATTGTCGACCGCAGCAAGCGAAGCTACTGGCAAAAGCTAGTACTGAAATAAAACCAGCGATAACTGACTATGTTTTTCACAAAAGAATACTTGTATTACCAAGTACTGCTTTTATAAACCACTAGCTGATGCCGCGACTTCATCTGTGATCCAGGATGAAAAGCCAAGCCTACCCTATTTCCTTACCCAGGTCATGGTCTATCTGTGTGCCAAATTTCACTAAAATCTGTTTAGCCGTTTTAGCGTTAAAGCGTAACAAAAAAAACAAACTAACTTTGCCATTTATAATATTAGTTAGGATAGAAAAAGTTTATAAAAGTCAGCATTAAATGTAATCCTGCACGATTGGCACAGTCGCTGAGTGATTTTGTTCTACGGCTTCAGTTCCTGCACGGAACAATGTTTGTAGGGCCTACGGATATGATTGTTCTAAGTCTGGACGTTTGAAGCTATGGCCAAATCTAAACGGAAAAAATAGTAGCAGTATTTTGTGAAGTTTACACCGCTCCATCATCGCAACAAGTTAGAACTTTTCCGAAAAATAAAAAAAATAAAAATCCGCGCTTCTGCAACGTTGCTGCGATCGGCTGAATACGGGAAATTCCGCACTGTAATGTGTATGTATTCAGGCAATTCTATTCCGGGGAAGATAAAATAAAAGCATCGACATAGCATAGGGTAAACAATAGGCTGAGACATAGCTACAATTTAAGGTGGAGATGACAATACGACATTGAATTAAACTGCTTATGAATTGAATGACGTTCCCAGTCTGCATCCAAACATTCCATCAAATATATCGAATAGTTCAGTCACTATAAGCTAGTCAAAGATTGGCTCATTTCTATTAATTTGTTAGAAAAAGTTACCTTTTTAATTTAAGTGTTATGATTTATTTCATAGTGTTACTAACCTTAGGCGGGATACCTTTGAGACTCGTTCGGTGGTTTAAATACTTGGGTCACTGGCCCACGGACGAATTGGATAATGACATGGATATTGAGAGGGAGCGGAGGGCTTTGTGAGTGCGTTGCAACATGATGGTCCGTAGATTTGCACGTTGTAGCAAGCAAGTTAAGCTGACACTTTTTAAAGCGTATTGTCAGTCCTACACGTCCAGGATCAACTATACACAGGGACTCTGCGTGTACAATTTAACAACGCGTTTAGGGTGTCGGTTGGGCTGCCTCGTTTTTGTCTTCGCGTTTGTTGAGGCGCACACTGATTGCTTTTATGCAATCATCCGTAAGTGAAGCGCTTCGTTGCTCAGACGCGTGCGTGATACCGCAAACGGCATCCTAGATGCGTTGCCAAGAAGTTGGGATTCGCCACTGTTGAAGCAGTGGATGAGTGTTCATGCGAAGGGCGATCAACCGCATGCTTAAATTAAAACGAATTAATTGTAGGTAACTACTAACATTAGGCTAAGTTTATTGTTACTAACAAATCTAATCCAAAATAAATTGATTTGTTTTCATTTGATAGTGCCTGAATACTCCTATACCTTAGTATTGCCAGGGTTTTCTTTTATTATCTTATAAGCTTCTGCTCGCGTCTTCACCCGCGTGGAATTTCTCGTTCCCCAGACCCATCGCCCATCGTATCACCTGCCCGCGCTACTTCTTCGTTTTTGCTCGGCTCCTAAAGGTTCTAGCGAGATAGTAAGTGCTTAAAACCTTTCTCAAAAATATGGCATTCAAATGCAAAAATATTATTTCAAATCCAACTGACAGTTCTAGATATTAGCGCGTTCAAACAAGCAAACTCTTCAGCTTTATTATTCGTATATATAGATTGTCATCTCCACATTGTATAGGTAGATAAACATCTGAATATAAATAGATCTGCGAACGGAATGATTCCGGGCCATTTGTGACGGTCAGCAGAGGGTAATAATTTATAGCTGGTTGCCAACAAGCGTCATAATTTATGAGCTGCAGCTAACCACACGCATGATTTCACCGAGTGTTGGGGTAACTGATTACCCTGTTACACAATAGGAGCGTGACGTTAAGTGAGCACCAGTAGTACCGACTTAATTTCAATTAAACAATTACATTAAATACTTGAAGTTATGACTCTTCTGCCGCCTGTTGGGGTCGGCTCCATTCTAATCGGTTGCAGCTGATTACAAATATTTGACATGGAGCGACTTGTTCATATTTAACTGATCCTCTAAATCGTGCCGGCCAGTGCTACAACCAAGTTGGCCTCAGTTACCAGTTACTATTTAGTATTATTATGACCCCGAAATAGGGATAACAAAAAGTTTACAAAAAAGCGCATTCTTTTATATAACAGTGTTCAATAATATTTTTAGGAAAGCTAAGTGGGAATTCATTGTTTTTCCTTTATTTATTTAAAGAGTTACCTAACTTCGACGATGAACACCAATGCTTTCTGGCCTGTACAGCATCCTGGCTGCTTTCGAACCAGGAGCAGCAAGGACGCTAATACAAATCCGAATATCATATATGTTGCACATACTAATATAGGTATAATAATAACAAATCTTGTTTTTCTGGCTCGTTCCAGACACATTCCATGATGATAATTATGATAAACGTCTTCCATTAAGTTGCATTCTGCACCATTTGGTGACTCAACTTTACCCAAAATGGGAATTATTTGAGGTTCAATGAAGTACATCCCATTTATTATAACCAAACAAACTTTACAACGCCTATTAGAAAAGTATCATAAATAACGTTGCGGCAGTGACCGCTACGTACTACACAGAGACTAGAATCCAATTATTTTCCAACATTATCGTGATTCTCGCCAAACCTCCGAATTGGCAACTACATCCTACACCGTCCATATTTTAGGCAGCCCATGATCCCAGTGTGATAGTGTGCCGGACTCTGTGCCCTCGGGACGGGGGTTCTAATCTGGGTAGTGCTCATGCATTATGCGGTATCAGACAAGGTTTCGCACATTAAAAGCTTGCTATCTCGTATAATAAACAGACGTCTCGATTGGTTTCTGAGTACAAGCTCGTGTAATGGACTGGGTTTGGAGTGTGGTACGGTCGAAGTTGAACTGATGAATGTGAGTAAGTTTATTATGTGCCAAATTTTAGAAAATAATCACTGACAATCATTCGATCTTTGTGTTGGCGAGTAGTTTCCTGAATATACCACTTGGTCTCCGTCCGTATGTATCGTATAATCGTATTTGAATGTAGAAATCAACTTATATTTTAAATACAAAACGGCCAAGGTCAATTGCATTAGTTAAAGATACGGACACATTAGGTAAGTACAATAATAAAAAGTATACAATTGCTCGATAGTCATCTCTCACTCATCTCACAATACTCCAGAACATAATGAGAAGATCTTCTTCCATTCATCCGGTTTAATGTCCAAGAAACCGTTGAGAGCAGTGAGTGTGCGAGGGACCGGAGACAGAGCTCGGGCGACGGTTCGACACCCAGGCACGGGGAACGCCCTTAGCAATCACCAAAAAGATCGCTAGCTAGGTGATTCACAGCAAATATTACTAGTTAAATTCTATGTAGCAGTAGTCGTATAAACTCCAATAGGTACTGATTTCCTTTTCATAGATCATTCTTGGCCCAATTATTCACTATGGAAAAATATTTAATAGAAGACTGCAAAGCTTTGTGAGGAAAACTATCCATCATGTTTTACGTCTTCAAGTACTACTAGAACTACCTTGTTATTAGCTCATCTTACGTTAGAAACACGTGTATTTTAATTAAAATTACGAAATGTACAACGCGGTGATACGGTCGCCATGGCTGAGACGTGACCTCACATAATGTGACACTACCGCCCGTTGATAAGCCTTGAGAACCTCTCAAATACTTACAGGTACTATATTATAAATTATAATACAAAGTTAGGAACTAGGAAAGATGCTTAAAACTGTCCTAAGAAAAACATTTACTTATCTTTTCTAAAAATCCTGCTCTATAATTACGTTTTCTTTTGGGCTTTCACTAAAGAATCTACACAATGTGGCAGCTGGAGTCTCGAGTATCTTATGTGTTAATCCAGGTTACAAACGATATGTTAGCCAAATTTCATCCAAATCCCTTCGGCCGTTTTTGCGTGATTGAGTAACAAACATCCAATTATCCAAACATACAAACTTTCACATTTATAATATTATAAGTAAGATATACCGACGACCTCAATTTTTTTGAAATTATTTGTTGTTGTTGATTTGCCTCATTGGCCTCGTGGTCGTAAGCGCTACTGCTAAGCATGAATTCCTAGTGGGTTCGATTCCCTGGACGGGCAAAGTGTGATTGGGTGTTTCTTTCTGGAATGTATCAGTAGCAGCCTAGAGTCTGAATTTGTGCCAGGTTGTTAGCAATAGGGTCGCCCACTATTACATGGGACTTAAACATAACTGCCGAAATGTAGGCTTGACTAGTAATGGTACACCTCTGCCCAAATCTTGTAACCCCATCACTCAGTACGAGTGCGGTGCTTCTGATCAGACCATGCCCCACTTGCTGGGGTGCCCTAAGGCCCGTTCACCTGCACGTCTGATGATCTCAGTAAAGCCACTGATTCCGCAATAAACGTGGCCACCTACTGCGCTCTAGAAATATTAAAAAAAAACTAGTGTACGAGTACCATCGACACGAAAAGAAGAAGAACCGTTATATTATGTCATTTTATTGTTGTAAGTAGGTTTATACAAACACTTTTACACGTCAATCATATTTTTTAAATAGATGAGGTCGGAATTATGTTATGTTATCATTTATCACTTAATGCCTTTGACTTATTTATTTATAGATTTTTATTTATAGCTTTTGGCTAGTAATAAATAGGCTTTGGTTTCGCCCGCATGGAGATCGTAAATTATCCCACAAGAACTTACTACCGTAATAAAAGGTATTATTATTGGTTAATCCAGGTTAACTATAACCTGGATTAACCTATAATAATAAAGTGTGCATGTTTGTTTGATTTGGACACTAGTCCAAATCAAACAAACATGCACACTTTCACGTTCATTATTTGAGTAGGAAACGAATAGGAAATAGGATTGATTGACTGATACCTATCTTAAAATCGGAGGCTAACCAAAATTTAGAAGGGACCAGTGAAAAACCGTGCATGTGGTATTCAGTAAACAATTTAAGACGTAGGTACTTAATTATTACTCGCATGATAAAAAGTAGGTCAAAACATGATCAAGTCATCATTCTAAGATAAGCTATTTTAAACAGAAGCTGAAGTAGACATGTTTAATTTTTTTAACCTCCCTTTGTAGGCGATGGACGAGATATTAAGTTATGTCTCCGAAAGATAGGAATCGTTATAGACAACAAATAACATATAACATCACGGCTTGTTTCCCCGACAGGTTGATCAGTGTGGTGTATCTATACTACACCCACATTTCGCCAGTTATGTTTAAGTCCCATGTAATAGGGGGCGCCTATTACCATTGACCGGCCACAAATCCAGACTCCGGACTGCGCTGCTGAGAAATTCCAGAAAAAATAACTCTATAACACTTTACACGACCTGGGAATGGATCCCAGAACCTCTTGCTCAGCTGTACCCGCTTACAACCGCTAGACCAATGAGGTAAACCAACAACAACAAATAAATAACATAAGTATATCTTACTTATAATATTATAAATGTGAAAGTTTGTATGTTTGGATAATTGGATGTTTGTTACTCAATCACGCAAAACGGCCGAAGGGATTTGGATGAAATTTGGCTAACATATCGTTTATAACCTGGATTAACACGTAGGATACTTTTATTCCGGTAGTATATTCCAGTGGGATGTTTCCGACTTCCCCGCGGGCGAAGCCGCTGGCTAAAGCTAGTTTAGTATATATATGTATATATATCGACTTTCAGAAAGTTTACTACCTACATATATATGTAGGTAGTAAACTTTCTGAAAGTCGAAACATGTCTCAATGCAAGAGAAAGTTACATAAAAAAAAAACAAAGCTACACGAAATAAATAATGATTAGGTCAAGGCCGAAAACATTGGAAAACTCAAAGAAAGTCCCTTCCACTTTACTAAATCACAAGAAAACAGTACAATCTTACATCAATCATAACAAAACTAAAATAAACCGTTGTCTTAACTATGCTCCTCCGTGTCTTATCTCAAAACATTTGTAAAATCCCTAAATAGTGCACAACTCGCTTCCATTCGGGTAAACATCCCATTATTTAGCTTAATAAAGTGAAAATTAGGTCGCTTCAGGGTAAGAGGGGGGTGGAAGGTCAGGGGGGAGGGTAATGTCTGTGTCGGGATGATAATCAACCGATATTAACGGCTACTTGAGTGAGCTCTTACATTTTTATTCTGATGATCTGTTTAAGGGTGGGTTTTGATCCTGCGACTTTTTGCTGCGATTTGTTGCGGTTTAAATTGTCTTTGGATTAACGTATACAGCGGGCTTATTCCGTGATACACAACAATGGCAATGCCTTTCATTGTGACATTTAAATTCGACAAAAAGTTGTTGAGTTAACGAATTTTGCAAACCTATTTATTTATTTTATTAGGTTCACCAACCATTGATTACACTGCTACATTTTTCAAAGTTAAATAACTGTGCATTAGTTACTTATAGGTAAAAACTACATGCGTGAAACAATGAATCAGAGAAATAACCTAACTTACTAAGTTATTATTATTGGTTTTTAAAGCTCAGAAAAGATGCATTAGGTTAATGTTCAGACTCCACAGTTTAGATTCTTGTAAGCCATTATTTATCAAATACAAATTATTGACATTTCCTTGCCTATATATTTTTGAGGTTGCTGTATTTGTTAAGTCCAATCCTGATCTGTTTACTAGAATATCATTTTATCACAATCGAACTCGACCACAGAACAATAACTTGTGCGTAAAAAGGTCCCATACAGCATTGATGCAAAAAAGTGTTTATTGTATGGCACCAATTATATTCAACCACATACCTAGTTCAATTAGGGAATTGAACATAAACTTATTTAGGAAAAGGCTTAAATTTTTACTGTTGCATAAAGCATATTATAGCATTTCGGAATTTTTGACAGACAAAATGTAATGATTGTTTTTAATCTTAGTTCGAACTCAAGTCAAGTCCATTTAACATTGCATGTGACATTTTTTTTTTTTTTTTTTGTATTATTTTAATTATTATATTACTTGTTTCTCTCATTTTGTTTAAAAATTATTTGAATATTGACATAGTAAAAGTTACATATATATTTTTCTTTATGACATTTATATTTTATTATAGTAAATTGGTGTTTTTTTTTATTTTTGTTTGTGAAAATCAATTTTTGACTAAGTATATGCGTTTGATTAATGTAAATAGGTTATAAACTTTAATATGAATGACAACCATGAATATTTGTACGCCTTCTGGTATAACATAGCGCGCTTGTAATTTCTTATACCAACTATTTTTTGTACCTATGTTAACAAATTATTAAATGAATTATGAATTATAAGTAAAAAACACTAACATTGAAAAATTGGTAGCGTCTACAAAAAAGAAAGTTGCATTTACATGAAATTTAAGAAATTCAGCTTTTTTGACATTGAACATTGATCCAATTGATAAGTATTAAATATTTATAAAATTCACTAAATAAAAAATTCATAAAATAATAATAAATTACTATGAATCAATGGATTAGGTAATAATCTTTCTTCATATTCTTTAGGATTGTAATTGAAATTGTGTCAAGAAATTGTGGTGTACTTTTGTTTATCATAAACACATAATTATTCTTCTGTTGAAATGTCTGAAGAATGAAATGATATATATGAAGTTTAGGCAACAAGCAATAAATATTGTACCTGTTGGGTGTGATGCCCAACAGTGAAAATGTTATGTAGTTGTTATGTAAGTAAACTTGTAAGTTATGTTATGTTATGTAAATGAGTAGACGATTGCTTCCCTTGATGGATTTATTGCCACTAAATATATTTACATAATTGTTACACTTAAATGCTATGTTGGAGGAATGCACAGCTAAACAATATTAATGTGCATGCATGAGTGACTTACAACTGTCACAAAGGTCAATGTACAGCATAGCTCGTACATATTGCCCACTCACAAAAGGTAACTGTAAACAATGTTATGTTAATTCAAAGTATTAAAAAAGGATATAAAATGTTAATAAAATAATCTAATCTGAGCCTTATACTATTAAATCACAACGCGCAATAGGCGACGTTGCTTTGTTGAGTGTACGTGCACTCGATAAGTGCGCTACGCTGCCGTCGTCGGTGACGTCAAACACCGCTGCGTTGTCCACGATGCTTGCAGTCGACCTCCTTCGTGGCGCTGGATTGGGAACCGATGGTGCCTTAGGTTTCTCTTGGCTCGTGCAATGTTTGCGAAGTCGGTGGTAAGCATATATTGCGCCCGCTGTCGCTGCTACTATTGCCAATATGTATATGACTACATATTGGTGGACATCGTGGTATGTTGCCCCATCAGATATGATGTCTTCTGCGGCTGCGGCTTTCATCTGTTCTATCTGTTTTCCCAGATCTCGCAGTAACGAGCTCTGCTCCATTACTGTCTCAGTCTCGGATTCTTGTTTCAAAGGTACCGATAGGTTGATGATCCGATTTATTGGAGGGATTTCCAGTGTGAGTTCTTCAACCTGGGCATGCATTATATCCATTGGTTGTCTTTGGGAATGTACAGTGAACGTCTCACTATTCATAGTGCAGTCGCTACCGAGTGTCATTACCCCTGCGTTGTTAAGTAGTGCAGTTGAAACTTGATTCCCGCATATGACGCGTATTTTGCAAGCGTCACAGCAAAAATATAGATAGCTGTTTGTGTTGCTAAGTTCCAACCATGTGTTTTGACAGCTCTCATGTTTTGTTTTACAGCCAGACGAGTCTTGTTTTTTCTTGCAGAGACTCTCGTCAGACTGCATGTGGTATATTGGTGACCTCATAGGGCACAGCAGAGTCGTACTGTCGTAGTGCATGCATTGATGTAGGTCGCTTCCAGTCATCGGTAGGTACGAATCCTTCTGTATGTTAATTGCTAATAGTTCCGCTATAGGCAGTAGGGTGACCATGTCGTCGCCATTATTTTTTGGGACTGGAATGACGTGATAAATTTCGTAGTTTTCTCTACTGATTAACGGCACCCGTATCTCAATAATTAGGTATATCTCTGTCATTTTTGCCTTCACTTGTAGAAGGTGATATAGGCGGAAGAATTCATCTTGAACGTTGGTGATCGGAAGTGCCACGTCTTTTGAGAGCTGTCCGGATATGACGTTTAATTCGTCCCGTAGCTGTTCTGGCGCAATGAGGTGTAAGTTCATCTTGCCGTTGTATATGTTGGTTACGGTATCCAACAGAATCTCTTGTACGTTTCTTAGATGCTCTATGAAGCTGTTTGCAGAGATAGCAGACATCACAAACTCGATTGATAGTTCGTGCGACTCAATTTCTTGCTGCAGGTTGCTCGTTAGCTTGTCTAGGCTTAGCAGATGTTGATTGAATAATTTGTATTGTTTTGCGATCGCTTCTTCCGATCTTCTTAGCACGTTGTATTCGGCTTCTATTATAGTTGTCTGATTTTTGGCCAAAAGGGCCAGGTGTTTCTCGTTTTCTTTGATGAGTTGTATATCCCGTTGGTATTGTTCTGCGAATTGGTCATCTAATACTCCGAACAGGGAACGTGCGATTGACCCGACACCGTTGATAAGGCCGCGTTTGCTTCTCATGTTCACCCGACCTTGCGGATTCAGCAACATACGGTTGTAGTGGTCGAGTTCAGCGAACGCGTGTTGTAATTGTAATAAGATAACGTCACATTGTGTCTTCTGTTTTAGTTTTGAACATATGGTTTCGAGATGATCGTTGAATTTGGTGAACACTGCAGTACCATGCCAGTAGGGTTTGACGTCGTAGTATACAACTATCTTCCACTCGTCGCGAATTAATTTCATGTTAGCGGCTTTGTCGAAATATAGGCCTTGTTGCAATTCGATAAAGTTTGTTGTGTTTGTTGTCGCGCTTGTTGGACTGAGTAGGTATAGCAGGGTCATTACTAATCCGATCATGTTGATTTTTCTTGTCTTGACTGTTTGTTGACGTTTTGTTGTGGTCTCGTTTGTAGCTTGTTTTGTGTGCCCATTTTGGGTTTTTTGTGCAATAGAGTTTTCCTCGCTGCCGATTGGTAAAATAGATAGCTTTGTTATGGGTCTCTTTATGGAGCCGTATCTTGTTTTCAGGGTCACTACCCGAACATGTCCGTCGTTCCCTGGGTGAAGATCTGTTACCCTGCCCATCAACCATTTTCCTGCGGGCTTCTGGTCATCATGTACAACGACCAAGTTACCAATCTTCATGTTGATCTGAGGTTTCTGCCACTTTGTTCTTGCTAACAGTTGGCTCAGGTACTCGTTTTTCCACTTCTTCCAGATTTCTGAGTATATTTTTCTTGTGAGATCCCATCTTGTTCGGGCGTCTTCTCTTGTTTCGATGACGGTCACTCCTGACCTCCCTGTTAGAAAGTGTGCTGACGTCAGACAGTCAAGGTCTTCCACATTTTCACTCAGCGCACATAGAGGTCTGGAGTTTAGACATGTGTCTAGTTTTGTTAAGATTATGGTGAACTCCTCGAATGTTAACTTTTGCTCGCCCACCACTCGTTTCAAATGGTGTTTCAAGCTTCTTCCGACTCTTAGCAAGCCTTCTTGATCAATGTAAGGATTAAGAGGCAGTAGCTTGCTATTTGATGTCACTCTGCCGTGTTTACGTAACTGACTCATATCCGTTTCAAAAACATTTTGTTGTGTTTGTTTCATAATTGACTTAGTTGCACTGTTCAATTCTTGCAACGTAAGGTAACTCGGTATTTGTTTCGAGTCCACTGTTCGAATTATTAAGTTCAATGCTCTGTGTATCCATGCGACTATTCGGATGACACGATTAATAGAACTATGTTTTTGCAATATTTGTTCGATAATGTTGATAGTTTCTATGTTTGTTTGGACAGCATTGACTTGTTTCATTGCCTCGCTTGTTTTCACTTCTTGGTCTGATGTATAGACCTGTTTGGCTAGGGTCCTCATTTCAGGGGATGATAGCCAAGTAGGACCTTGCCACCACAGTTTGTTTTCCTTCAATTGACCGGCGTACTGACCTCGGCTTGCGGCGTCAGCGGGATTTTCACTTGACTTGACGTAATCCCAACCGGAACGCGGTATTACTGTGTTGATTTGTTGGACTCGATTCTCTACATATGTTTTCCATCGTGATGGGTCACCTTGTATCCAACCCAGGACCACCATAGAATCAGTCCAGCCATAGACTTGAATATCATGTTGATGTAATGATTTCTTCACCTTTTGCATTAGTTTGCATAGTAGGTGCGCTCCATTTAATTCCAGTTTAGGCAATGTTGTTGTTCTTCTGTGCGGTACAATTTTCGATTTTGCAGCGACAAGTGTATCTTCTGTTGATTGTTGAACCCGTGCATAAATAACACACGCATAGGCATCCAAAGAGGCGTCACTGAAACCATGTAGTTCTATGGTTTGTCTTCCGTTACATCTGAGCCATCTTGGTACTTCACACAAGTTTATCATCCTTATGTCTGCTTGTATTTTGCACCATTCTTTGTGTATGTTGTCGGGAACTTCGTCGTCCCATTGTAATTTGACCTCCCACACTTTTTGGAATAATAATTTTAATTTTGTTGATATAGGAGCCAGCCAGCCAAGTGGGTCAAACAATTTTGATATTTTAGCTAATAAGCTGCATTTTGAATGTTTCTTGTTTACGCTAGAAATCGCACATTGGAATGTAAATTTGTCCTCTCTCGAATTCCAGCATGAGCCCAATGTTTTTGATGTTTGATCTGTTTTGAAGTTGAAGACAGTGTTTTCATTGTTATGTTCAGTTGTTCCATTTTCCAAACGTTGCGTGGTATTGGTGTAGTACTCAACGCATTTCTGATCTTCCACGGAGATATCGGATCGGTCTTTGATATCTTCGGAATCCCCAAACTGTATCATATCCTCCAAATTATTCAATACCACGTTGCATTGTAATTTTGTAGTTTTGACGTGCCCGCATAGTAGCCAGCCTAAGTATGTCTGTTGTGCGATGGGCCGTGTGACGTCATCGCCTTTGATTATTCCTCCCAGCATGATCTGAGAGTAAATGTCCGCTCCAAATAGCAGATCTACTGGTCGGCTACTGTTGAATTCCGGATCCGCCAAGTTGATATGTTGTATTTGAGGCCATGATGGTTTTGTAAAAGTTTTGTTCGGCAGATTCTTGATTAAGTTTTCCATTATGTATACTGATTTTCTGAACGTGAAATCGCTAAAGACAGAGCTGCATGAAATTGTTATCATGCCCTTGCAATTGCTCTCTTTTTCTCCAACTCCAAAGACCACTCCTTTACATTTCTGGCGTTTGATCCCAAGAAGTTGCGCTGCTCGTTCTGTTATCAGTGATATCTGAGACCCTTGATCTACAAGAGCTCGCATGTTGTACTGAGTTCCATCAGCTCCCTCTACCTTTACTATGGCGGTCGCTAATAGAATCTCGGAAGCTTCTTCATCATTTTGAGAGACATAAGATGATGAATTTGTTTGGTTTTGTTCATTGTTTATTGATGCTGCTTCGTGCATTAACGTATTGTGCTTGGCTTTGCACTTGCGACATCGGTTGTTTGATATACATTTTTTGCCCTTATGGCTGTACAGGCAATTAATGCAGATTTGCAATTTGTTTATTGTGTTAAGTTTTTCGTCATTCGACATTTCTAAAAACTTTGCACAAAAATACAGGCCATGCTCGTCGTTGCAGAGTGGACAAATAAACGTTGACGCATGGTACGATTTCGTAACCTTGTTGTTACTAGCCGCTTGATTTTTGTTGTTATGATAGGTGTGTTTCTTGTTATGGGATGCTTCTTGATTCTGATTTGTTCCAGAACTTGTCTTCTGGTAGTTGTCTTGTTTACGCTGCGACGATTCCATTGATATAAACTTCGCCTCTAGGTAGTCTAAGAGATCCTTTAATACAGGTAATTCTCGGGAGTTCTTCAGTGATTCAATGTAATCTGAGTATGTCTCAGCGTCCAATTTTTGTGCCAAAATGTGCACTAGTAGCGGATCCCAGGTTCTGACATCTACTTCTAAATTCTTGATAGCGTGCAAACATTCTATTGTGACGTCATGTATTTTCTTGATCGGTGCTAATGACTGCTGTTGCATAGTAGGCAGATTGAAGAGCATGTTGACATGCGATGTAAATATAAGTTTTTTGTTGTTGTAGCGATTGTTGAAGATGTCCCAACACACTAGATAGTTGTCCGAGCTTATTTGTAAGTGTTGTATCATCCTTTCAGCCTCTCCTTGGACCTTGCTTTTCAAAAATTGCATCTTCTGTGCATTTGATAAGGATGTATTCTTGTGGATAGCTTCCGAGAAAAGGTCTTTGAACGGTATCCACTGATTAAACTTTCCGTGAAACACCGGTATCTCCAACTTTGGTGTTGTTTTTTCTCGATAAGCTCCGGACCACATCTTAGTGTTTAATGCCTTCTTCAGCTCTAAGTATTGGTTTTCGAATCTTGTATACCGCTCTTCATATACTGCGTTCTTGTCCCCGTTGAGTTCACACTCGATTTCCCAATGCAGACTGTCAATAGCAGACCAACGCGCTTGTAACGTTTGCAAAGCATCCTGGAATTCCCATTTTTCTGTGATAAATTCCACTTGAATGTTGGCAACAGCTCTCATAAACGCCTTGAAGTTCGCTGATTGTTTGCGTAAGAGATCGTCCAGTTTACTGTTGGATCCCGCGTCCCTCTTGTTAGGGATTTGTTGTTGCCGAGGAGAAGATTGATCCCTGTTGTTGCTCTCAGTTGTGTTACTGGTTTCTCCTTCCTCCTCGCTGTCTTGTTGTTCTTGTAATTTCTTGCTCGATGTACTTGCTTGATCTTGTTCAGAGGTACTTTCGAACGGTGTTGGTTGCACTGCCGGTCCCTCTGCGGACCGTTTGTGTGTCGACAGTTCCTGACTTTGTTGGAGAATTAACCCCTTGACTTCTTTATAACACCTCAGTGCTGTGTTATATAGCTCGCATGTAAAGTAAGGATGACTCGCACTTACTTCTGTAGACAGACGATCATTGTTGAACTGGAATTCACTCCATAAGTTTTCCAGCATTTGCATACGCCGTTTGAAGTAGTCCAAGTTCTTCCTGTCCCAGCCATCCTTCTTGATGTTGATGCCGACTTTCTTGATGTTTTCGTAAAGTTCGCGCTGATTCTCGTAAGTATTTTCTGCTGATGCCATGTTGCCAAACTTTCCGATGACTTGACGAACTTACTTTGAGAACTAGGCTGTTGCTCCACACTTCTGGTTCTTGGTATTGTGCAACCTTTCTCTTCTACGATATGCGCCTTCTCAATTGGTTACTGGGGCGACTCGCTTGTGAGAGACCAGTCCAACCGATTCGCGACCGTAAAAGATATAAATCACACAACACCTAATTGCTCGAAGGACCAAATGTTGGGTGTGATGCCCAACAGTGAAAATGTTATGTACTTGTTATGTAAGTAAACTTGTATGGTATGTTATGTTATGTTATGTAAATGAGTAGACGATTGCTTCCCTTGATGGATTTATTGCCACTAAATATATTTACATAATTGTTACACTTAAATGCTATGTTGGAGGAATGCACAGTCAAACAATATTAATGTGCATGTATGAGTGACTTACAACTGTCACAAAGGTCAATGTACAGCATAGCTCGTACAGTACCTATAACTTGATTACCAAATAAATACCACTACTCTGATGAGCCAGACAAACTGAAACGTATTAACCTATTAACCTGGTAGGCTTAAAAGATTAAATAAAGCAAGCAAAGAATTGTCAGTTTAAAAGCCAAACATGGCCGACTAACAATAATGTAATTCTTTCTCACCCACATAAATACATCACATAATATTTTAAACTGAAAACTATTTTGCAAAAAAGTCGCATCAGTGGAACTGCAGGGTTGTCGCAAGTCGTCGTCGACATTACCATGTTGTTGATATTTGCATACATTAGCCGACCAGTGGAGCCAGCCCTAATAAAAACATAGCTTCTTGCCAACGTTACACAACCTCCCCCAAACTTACGATATTTTATGAGAAAGTGGATTCAAAATATTTATGTTGTTGAAATAAGACTTGATTTTGAACGGTTTTCTTCTTTATGACAGTCTTGCTTCACTTTTAACTAGAATTTATAACCATATCTAGATAAATAGTTACGAAAAACTAGAAATAAAAGGTTTGGGTCTCTAAAGTGCTACGGCGTAGCAAAGTCGTAGCACTCGTAGCCACTCGTAGCATACTAAACTTAGGTTCCGAAGTTCCGAACGATTTGGTATATTAGACTCAAAAGATCTACTTACACAATAAATTTAGTTCATTTCACATCAATAATCTGAACATTTAATCCATCCCCCCCAGTGGGTTCCCGCATTGTCGTTGCGGGGGGGCTCAGTAGCCGTGGTCCGCTCCCACGGTGAAGCGAAGAGGAACCCCAAGGTGGGGCCGCTCGTCAGGGCTTTTGTCTCCAAGCCGACGACGTAGCGGCCAGAATGTAGGTTGCGGTGAGGTGCACCGCAACTGAGGCGGGCCGCGGTGTCGAATGGGAGGCATCGCGGCTGAAGATTACAGGCTGCGGAAGAGGAGGAGTGCCGGTACTTCTGAGTAGCGCTCTTCCCTTCTGTGGCCTGGACGGGGCCGCCACCGTTTGATGGCGGACGCGGTGGGGCCGCAGGGGAAGAGGAGTGTCGGTATAGCGTTGGCCGCTCTCCCTATCCCCTGCGGCCGAAAAGTGGTAGGCGGCGGGGCCACTGTGCTGACCCGTCGCAGGGGGACCAAGGGCACCAGACACGGGTACGTCTGGGGCCCTTTTGTTACTTGGTTCCTGGGGTGGTCACGGCGTGCCACGTGTCCTGGTGCGCCGAACTGGTGGGGTCCGCAAGGGCCGATGCCTGCCAGGGTTGCGGGTTGTTCGAAAGAGATACCGCGGCCCCTGGCACACAGGCAACTGAGGGAACACGGGTGGGTTTTAGTCAGTAAAAGTCTGACACGCCCTCCTGCTCCACCCAGAGCAGGAGAAGTTATTTGATGATTTCCCACCCTCAAAAAAAAAAAAAAACATTTAATCCATAGAAAGTCGGTTTTATAGTTTTTATACGCTTTATATTAGCTTCACTTGCAAGTATGTTTGTTTGTATGTAACCGACTCCTTAGAGCGCGATTTTGACCCACTTTAAACGGTCAGATTTCATTGAAACTTTATAAACTTATCGAGGACCGATGACAATTCAATAATAAATTTTTTTTTTTGAGAAAAATGAAAAACATGGAAAAAAAATTGTATGTATGGCAGGTGTGTATGAAGGGTGAATAGGCGGTATGAAGAAATAAGTCCGAGTAGATATAGATGAAGATAGGAATAACAGTTTATTGCACAGACACAGGTTACAGTTCACAACACACGAGAGTTACACTTAGAAGAAGGAGTGATAGAAATGTAGGGATAGCAGAGAACAGAAGGAAAGCACAGTGACAGTAAAGCTATGTTTCAGGTAATGCAAAAATGGTAAGGCGGTAGCCACAAGCAAGCGCAGTGATTGTACTTTCCTTCTGTTCTCTGCTATCCCTACATTTCTATCACTCCTTCTTCTAAGTGTAACTCTCGTGTGTTGTGAACTGTAACCTGTGTCTGTGCAATAAACTGTTATTCCTATCTTCATCTATATCTACTCGGACTTATTTCTTCATACCGCCTATTCACCCTTCATACACACCTGCCATACCTACATTGGTGACCCTGACGTGATGTTGGCCAGGATAAATTGCGCTTCCATTTGAGCGAACCACAATCCCGGCTTCTCTGGGTAGAACGGCGGTATCCGCACGCCCACACGAAAACTTTCCGCTGCCATCTTGCCGACATCTTGGCTTTCGCGCGCATTGTCCTCGGCCATCCTCGTGCTCTTGATAGGGGTCACCAATGTAGGTATGGCAGGTGTGCAATAAACTGTTATTTGTATCTTCATCTATATCTACTCGGACTTATTTCTTCATACCGCCTATTCACCCTTCATACACACCTGCCATACCTACAAAATTAATAAAAAAAATCACGTATTTGTAGTTAGCAGAACTAAAAAATTGAAAATAAATAATAGTTTCAAAAACTAAAAAAACACGTTTTAAAAACCAAACTAAAAAAGGAGAAAATAATTTAATTCAATTAAAAAGCGTGGGGTGCTTTTTGAGGTATTTTTATATACACTTAATGTCAAGCATTATTTATTTAAACTATACATTGGATTTTGATACGGTTTTCATAATTATTTTGAAAGTTTATTGCGGAAGGTTTATGTGTATCATTATAATCTGCCTGAATTTTCCAACTATGTTGGGGTCAGCTTCTCGTCTAGTTCCAGCTGAGTACCAGTATTTTTAATGGAGCGATTGTCTATCCGACCTGCACAGCCCAGTTACTGGGTAAAGCGATACCACTTGGTAAGACTGCTTATCAGACTTTCGAGCTTCTGATGACTCAATAACGACTTTCAAAGATCTACGAACGACTGCTGGAACCAACGGCTTAACATGCTTTCCAAGGCACGGAGGGGTCTTGGTATGTAAAGATGGTTGGTCATCCATTCACGGACCAACAGCGGCAAGTGCAGCTTATCCTAATCGATCGACCCATGCGGTTATTGTTATTTAGCCACAAGCTCCTTGTTCGAAATGTACGTGCATTATCAATTAATATTAATTTTAAATTAATAATAAAAAAATCTCGATGTCCAAGTCTCATAGACTCAGCGAAGAAGTGGTGTGTCGCAATTTTTTTTAAACTATAATCTTCATAGAAACTTTTGCAGTAATTAGTTGACGAAAATAAAAAGTAATAATCATCAATTGACATATTAAAAGTTGTCTTACCGAAATAATTGTGTACTTATTTGCAAAAAACTTAACCTCGAAAATGTTAATAGTATAACTCGTAGTTATGACTCGTTCTAAGAGTAATAATTCATGAGGACTTACAGTTAACAGTCTGTTTAGTTAATCTTGGTAATCTTTAACATGAAGTTAAGCCGCTAATCCTTCCGCTTCTAATTATGTCGGCAGTAGGACGATAACGTGTGGGCCGTGGCAGACATTTTAAATTACTCATAACTAAGATGTGCCTCGGGTAGAGTGGTTCCGTATAAATTGTAGAAGCGGTGAGATATGTGCGTCGATTCCTAGGTCGGTTAAAGTTTAACTGCACATTTTTTATTTTGTTTATATATTTAGGTTAGCAACAATTGCTTATATGTAAGCAATTGTTGCTATCCTAAATAAATAAACAAAAACCAAACCCAAACCAAACTTATATTTTTAATGTATTATGATACATTAAAAATAATTTAAATAATGGTACGTTCATAAGTGCAACAATTACTTACAGGCAAAGAAAATATGCACAATTTATGGCTTTACATAATACTATTTTAACTTTTTTTTCTATTTCTGTTGCGGCGGGAAAGTATAGGTAAGTATGTAATAGGGGTATAGGATTTAATCCATTGTAATGGTATAGCCTAATTTTAAATACTAACATAGTTTTAAGTCGTTCTACTAACAATATGTATGGGTCAAATATGCCTTTAATAAAAAGATTTTTTAATTTTTTTAATGGTAGCTTTCAATTTCAACTTTGTTATACCTATATTATTATGTCTTACTACTATATCTATAGAAAGGCTAGCTAGCATATTTCTCAAAAAGCTGTGAAAAGTGTAATGTTTCTTTCCTCGGTCTTTTTTTTTCAAATTCTAATTCATTTATTTGCCAGAATATAGTTTACAAGTATGATCTTAAAACTTAATGGCCCCTTTACATTCTACCATTACAAATAGTGTGTAATATTTTTATTATTATTATTTTAATCATATGAAAAGACAGCAATGACAAATTATAATTCATGCATTAGTATTTATATGGAAACAATTAATTAATTGATGTCAAAGTTATACCTATGAGTATGACAGTTCAAAGATAAATTTCAGTATAACGTCAGATTAAATAAATAATAATTATAAATGGTATAATTATTATAATGACAAAGGTAAGCAGACACTAAAACATTTCAGTTTTCTTTTGCGCGATTTGACATGTATTTACTGAGATCGTAAAAGCATTTTTCTTTTTAACCATTTCTTATCTTTTTATTAAACATGGTCACAGGTAAATCTTTAAAGGCGTCCGGTAATTTATTTTATACTTTTATAGCATTTATGTACGAGTTCCTTTTATACAATTCGAGACTGCATTGCGGTAAACAGAGCCGGGGTTTAATTTATATTTATTTTAAGGTGATACATTAAGGTACTTACTGTTTTTTACTAGTTAACGATATTTTAAACAGGCTAACTCATTGTCAACCGCACACATATGACATGCTCTCTATAAATTACACAAAATATTTTGATCACCACATTTTCCGGATTCAACTAATAAATTGATTAACGCCCCAGTTTTATGGATCGTTAAAACAGCGAAAAAATAATAAAAATAAATATTTTTTGTGGAACGGGTCGCGCTGGCAACATTAAACAATGTTCTGTACTAATTATAGTTTGCTTGTTTTACTTGAGCTTTGTTTATGCGCATGCGCATCGTTTCTATGTTGCGACACTGTTTAAGAAAATTTTATTCATTTTCCAAGTCACGTAATTCACGATTTTTTATTAAAAAACGATGTGACAATATACTACTACGTATATTTTTTTTGAGATCTTTTAAATAAAGCCTGTTACTATTTTCGAATTCATCATCAGAACTTTAAGACATGAGTGTAGCTAGAAAACATTGTTATAAGAAATTTCCATGGAAGAACCGTAAAATTAAAATGTTTGTCTTAAAACTGGCCAGTAACAGTGTTTCTATTATCCCAGACGTCATTTCGTAAAAGAAACAAATGGAACAGTCGCTCTGCGCGCGTTTCTAAATTCAAAGGAAGACTAAAATGTCTAACGTGAGCAAAATTCGACAGAGAAAACTTTTCCCTGTCAACGACTTGTCAAAACTGATCTAAAAGTGAGTGTTAATTTCAGTAGTGACACAACACACTGGATGTGTCAACGAAATGGCGTGTTAGTCAAGGGGATATTCAACTATAACTAAAACTCACCTGAAAAAATAGGCAAAAACACACCCATTGGTAGTACTTGTAGATCTTCCTGTCGCTCATATCTTCCTTCCCCTTCTCGCGACTGTTCCCGATGCCAGGGTACGGCACCTCAACGCCCACCTTCTTCTTGAAGAAGCTCTTCAGCGTGTACGTGGAGTGGATCCAGCAGTACGTGTTCAGCACATCCTCGGGGATGTCCTTCGTGTGAATGCAGTCTATAGGGTTCCCGACGTACTGCCGCGTCGTCACTATCAGGCTGAACGAGATCAGCAGGATCACCGTTATAGAGTAGTGCAACCGAAAAACCGGCGAGTCGATGTGTACATAGTTCACTTTAATGAGATTCTTCAATCCACGAAAAACGTCTAACATCTTAAACGTTTGACCTTATCGTCCGTGTGTCTGTGTTCACTAACATTATCTATTGTTTCGAAGCACCAAGATTACACTATTTATAACGTAAGGCACTATTTAGTTTGGCAGTATGAATGTTTCGGCAGGTAGTCATGTCCTCTCACGTGGGATAACTTTTTTGGTATTTTGATGAACTTGAGCAGTGACAGCGCTTGGCTCATGTTTTCTTCGTTTCATGGTCCGGCTGATCACAGCGCACGCGCCGCCGTGCCGGCACCCGCGGCACTCATCCAGTCTGCTAGCGATGACGCGCCGCTGCGTAACTCTTTGGAAATTAATCTTCGAGGAATTAACGTAAACTAGATTATCAGGTCAGATGTTCTAGTACAAATTTATGAGTTCACACGTCGTCGATCCGCCGGAGCACCGCGTACCCGTGTGTACGATAAACTAATCTTTGTAGGAAACTGATGCAAAATATTTAAATTATGAGCCTAAATAGAGCTAGTGTATTCCCTACGGCTTAATTTATGCGTCGTTATGACTCAACTGTGGAGAGTGCAGGAGAGCGGGGAGTGACTAACTGCAATATTATGATAACATTAGGATAAACTAGCTCGACACCTGTGTGAATTATATGAGCATTAAGATATTTATTATCGTTGGCAATACTCGATGTTAACTCGCTTTGAATGCAATCGCTCCGGACTTTCAGTGAGATGGTCTCGGCGTGATAATTTTATGTGTTCTACTAATACCCTCATTGTGCGATGTTTTAAACAATAATGACAATCTTTTGGAGAGCTTCGCGCGTTTCTCAGAAGTCTATTTCTCGAGCTGGGAGGATTTATGGGACAGTGCCGGTTCAAGGCCTGGTTTGTCACAAAGTGTGCCACGCGGCGCTGTTGCTGTTAAATTGTGCTAATATTTACACGTTAGATTTTAAGAGTTCCTTTGAAATATTATATTTAGTAGCCATTGTTTGAGATGATTCAGCTCATCTTTCACGGCCGCTTGGCTTTTAACCGACTGGACATTAACGATGACAAGTATTTCCTAATATTTTGCAGCAAAGAAGCAAATGCGACGATTTGTTTTCTATTTCAAGACCAATTTCCTAAGAAACTGTTCTTTACTATTTCATTTGATGTTGGTGTAAAAAAATTACAAAACAGTTTTTCTGCTAAATTCTTTTTACAACCATAAACAATCGAGATTCCACACTAAATGCCAGTTTGACAGGAAAATGTGCGCGAAATTTCATCCGCCATTTAATCGTTTCATGACTTTAAAGTTAAATCATTGTAAGCCTCTTATAAGCCGCATGTTTTACAATGGCTTTGTTTCAGATTACAATATTCATTACACTGAAAGAATATATGTTCAAAGAACAAAGCATAATATATTCGATGCACTTTAAAGCTTCAAGAGCACATCAAAGGATTAGAGAGCGCTGCGTTTCAAGAGTAATCAATTTATAAATTTTTAACGAATGGCTATATTGTATAGGCCTATTAATATACATTAATAACATTAATATTGTGTTTTGTTTTAATGTTATGACTATAACATTAAGTTTACAACTGAAAGTAAGCTGTGTGTTATTATGAAAAAGAGATCGCCAAATGCGTTCTTATATAAGTAAGTATCTGTTAATAGTTTATGTAAGGCTAGAAACCAGAGACAATGTATTTCCCTTTAGTAGAGTAAAATTCAAGAAACTGTATCAATGTTATTTGCTACTTTAGCAGTTTGAAACCACACGTATCGACAACGTGTTTAGCTTACAAATCAGTGTTGCAAGTGAACCAACTAAGATGCTGCGAACCTACTCCGAGATCAGTAGTAGCTATGTTTGTGAATACTGGGATTCTTTCTAATCTGGCGTAGGCAGGAGAGTAATATTTGTGAAGAATGGAAACGGTGTGCGGTTGACTGTTCAAACTAAAAGGAATTGTTTATTATATAAAATAATCAACAAAAAAAACTAGCCACGTATACCTGTATGATAAACGTAGACAATATTTCTTAGACGTCGATACTTCAACCATATGATTTCAATAAAACTTCTCAAAAACTATTCAATATCCTATTTTGCGAATCAGACATCACATGCTAGTACAGATGGCAGCCAATCATTCAAAAACAAATTAACTATCATCATTAAAATCATTTTACAGTTAACAGACGGATATAATTACTATGATTTATCGATTAATACAAATCTGTAAGATAAAATTAATATTGCCATAGTAAATAATAGCACCGAAAACTATTTGTCAAAATTAAGCGGTCGAAATCTGGCTATCTTGCAGGGTTGCCAGTTTTTTTTTGGAGATCGTAAATTATGTATCTCACGCCGCATCCTTAGCTGTTTGGCAAAGAAAAAGCTGCCAAGTGCTACGAATGTGCTTAAATATTTCTCATGCCTCGTATTCCTGACTTTGGTAGTATTTGTAAAATTTAAAAGCGGTATTCTTAAACTTAATGTTAAAATAATAGTATAAAAAACTAAAAAACACGCTTCAAAACCAAACTAAAAAGGAGAAAATAATTTAATTCAATTAAAAAGCGTGGGGTGCTTTTTGCGGTATTTTTATAATCAATTAATGTCAAGCACCCCACGCTTTTAATTGAATTAAATTATTTTCTCCTTTTTTAGTTTGGTTTTTGAAGCGTGTTTTTTAGTTTTTTAAACTATTATTTATTTTCTATTTTTTAGTTCTGCTAACTACAAAAACGTGTTTTTTTTCCTCAATTTTTTTTTTTAATTATTGAATTGTCATCGGTCCTCGACAAGTTTACAAAGTTTCAATGAAATCTAACCGTTTAAAGTGGGTCAAAATCGCGCTCAAAGGAGTCGGTTACATACAAACAAACAAACAAACAAACCAACAAACAAACATACAAGTGAAGCTAATATAAAGCGTGTAAAAATAGGTGTTTTAAGTCCTTACGGAAGCAGAGGTGGCCTAGTGGTAACGGGTGTGACTTACTAGTTGTCTAACGTAGGTTAGAACCCATACAGGCGGTTTACTTTGGGTATATTATTGCTACCACTGCTATCAAAACGATGAAGGAAAACATCGTGAGGAAACCGGCATTCCTTCACCGTTTTGGGAGCAGTGGTGATGAAATAATTTACTCTAAGTAAAGCTCCTGTACGGGTTTGACCATACGATCTACGAGTAGGTACAACGTACTTATAGTCAAACGATCATTGTTTATGTATATGCCCTATAACCGGTCCACGTGATACGCACTGATGCACGACACTGCACCCAATATCATGGGTTTGTGCTGCAACATTCCTATGGTTCACGTGCCAAACAATGACCAAAATTATGAGGTCTATTGTACAATCTCTACAGCCATGTTTAGTGTCTGTTCATTGTTGCCAAAAATTATTAAAACCTGATAAAGTCAATAGGCTCGCCTAGGCTCTATTACATTGGACGTAAACTAACTGACGAATTATAGGTGTACTATAGACACACCTTTGCCCAACTCTTCGGGATTAAAGGTGATATGTTATAGTTTAAATAGTTAAACTAAAGTCGTTCTTGTTACAATAAAATACCTCACCACATACATACTGCAACTGAATGAAACGAAATTTTAATCTATATATATAAAAATGAATCCCTATTTCCATTGGTCACGGCATCACACGTGAACGGCTGGACCAATTTTGCTAATTCTTTTTTGTTGTGTTTGTTATTGTCAGGAGAAGGTTCTTATAAAAGAAAATAATAATAAAGTTGCAAATTCAATATTCTTATTTAAGACAGAACAACGTCTGTTGGGTTAGCTAGTATTGTATAAAACGCACATTATGCAGCCAAGCATATTATTATAAGTTGGGCGATAACATCGCTGACAACAATGCCTGGCTAAACACTGCTTGTCCTGCTCCACAAGGTCGCTAAAAACTAAATTGATCAGCATTCGAAAATATTGTTGGAGCTGCTGAAGATTGTATAACTAGATATCTTTGCATTGTATATAAACTCAATCTTTTAGTACCTATTGTATAATTGCATAGCACATGTGTGAGCACTATGTTCCTACTATAAAGCTACCATTTACTGGGTACGTCTTTCATTGACTTGAATGTGCCCTGGCAAATGGCCTCAAATGTCTCGCTGGTGGGGGCGTGTGTGTTGGCTCATTATGTTCCCTTCAAAATGGTTGAGCTAAATGGTGCTGATCCATACGTCATGTTCGTGAACGGGCGCCGCCAGTAGGGACTGGTCATCTCGTAGCTACCACGGCCTATTTTAATTTCTAAATTGTCATTGTTTTTAATTACGGACGCTTTTAATGTACTCTTATTTTCACATCGTTCTCACATTGATAAATAATTTGAACATAAATAATGTAACCAAATTTCTGTAACAAATTGTTAATAACAATATCATGATTTAAAAAGAGTGTCCATGGAGTTTCTTGCCCGTTCTTCTCCATAAGTACTTACTACGCTTCGGAATGGGCAACTAGCTTCATCTTTCCGATTCCGAAAAGTATCTGTAATTGGTTTATTTGAAATAAATGCTTTGAGTTTTAGCTTATCGAGAGCCCATACCTACTCTTCATACCACCAGTGTATGTTCGCCATCTATAGGTATACATAACTAGCTGGTGTTCGCGGCTTCGCCCGCGCGGATGGCGGAAATTGTTCCACGAGAACGTTCTACCAGGTTAAAGTAGCCTATGTTTCTCAAAAAAACTTTCATATACATTTAGTAAAAAGCCGTTATTTTGCCATTTTAAACAGACACTTCAATGTTATTTATTTGTTTAGTATACCGATAAAGATTCAAGTCATAATTCTTCTACAAACAGGTTTTACAGTTTCGAATTATATGCCTTTCGGTAAAATATCAAAAAATCAATATAACTGATGTGTGTTAACTGATACAAACCTAATAAAAATCGTACACTAACATTTTACTCTGTGGCAACCCTAACTACTCAGTTAACGACCTCCTTAATTTACGGCTCTCTTCAAAAGGAACGCTCTTCCGCTCACTAACATATATTTTTTAATTTTTCTCTGTCATACTTTACTCTCTCGGTATATTTTCGTGTTAAATCAATTCCAGGTCAAGGACGTACGTAAACGGGGCCGGAAACGTAGACGCGGGCGCATAATATTAGTAATTATGCGTTCGGGAAGTTTCGTGAATGTTCGGCTGTCATGTCCGCTATTATGTCATTTGTTACGTGATTATATTTTTTATGGCGTCTAGTATAGATTGTTTATATGGTGGATATTTGTAGCAAATTAACATTTTAACTTGAGTGATTTCAGGCTCAGTCCAATACATTTTAGCGATACCTAAGAAAGGTTTCATTTAAGAGCGGAGCAGTGACAGCTGTCATAAAAAAGATGGCAGCGAAGTTTGACTATAGGGTGTCAAAAACCCCCTCTGGTAAAACAACTTATAACCCGATTATTTTATCTGTGCACTTGGGTCTTTTAAAGTCAAAAGAATGGCATGTGATTTCACCCGCCCGCTTCCCTTCCTTCCTCACCGCTGACGTCTACCAGTATGGTCTGCACCAAAATACTGCACTCATTTGCACTAAAATACTGTTGCTGACGCTACCAATACAGCCATCATATCAATATTTTGACGTTGACAGGTGCACAGTTATGAAAATCTGGTTATAACGTAAACTGTCGTCATTTGAAGGTAAATTACGGACGGTTTGTGGTGACCTTGTAGAAAGTAGTTTTCGGCGCTATGGTGACCGATCATACCTTTCTCGTATTGATAGTATCTATTTGTATATGGTAAAATTCTCGAATTAAGGGGCTGCTAACAGAGAAATAGCCTTGTTTCAAACAAGTTTCTAGCCAAATCTATACAGTTTGTGACGGCGAGAAAAATATATGTTAATCTTGAGCATATTTCTGAGAACCCTGTTGTATTAAAAACACGTTTTTGAAAAGTTTTCTCGATATAAAAAAATGGTAAACTAACCTCTTAAAATGATCTTCTAACAAAAATATCTGTATTACAGAACAACGTACGTTGGTAAAATTAATAACAGTAACGTATCATATTTAAATACAGAATTTGGTTGTTTTTTTTTTTCGATTACTAAACTTATTTTGAAGTAATTAATTGTTTTACGGTTTGTAAAACGTTACGAGCGGCGCTCGTAACGTTTTACGCGCCATCGCGCTTCTCTTTCTTTTTTATGCAATCCGACAGTGATCGCATAGACGCGCTGCTAGACGGACGTGTGCCGCTTTTTCCCGCTATCCGTTCATTACGTATTTTGTTGTTTGACAATTTCAAAAACATGTAAATTAGTACATATTTTATTTTGTTTCCAAAACTACAATAAGTTGTAAAAAGATTGGCACGTACAGATTTTATATTATACAGATTTTTTATTATGCAGTCTGGTAATCCCGGGATTTTTTATTTCAAATAAATTATTAATAGCCGCCTCCATACTTTTTAACCGACTTCAAAAAGAAGTCAGTTTATCATATTAGATCCCCTAGCACAGAATTTTTTTGTCGGTTATACAAAAAAATATCAGCTGTTCCATACATTTTAACCGCGTAGGTATTGCACTTTTCTATGTAACAGCTGATTTTTTTTTTTTTTAATTAAAATACATATCCAAAGTCACGGACTTCCGAAATGAAAGTTATTTTTCACTTTGAAGTGTTTTTTGTAGCTATGCATTCGATTAGTTATCCAATCCCGTGATGCCGGGATTTTTTATCAAATAAATTATTTTCAGTAGCCGCTTCCATACTTTCGTAACGAAAAATTAACGTAAATATGCGTCCGATTATCTGATCTCAGTAAGTGTGTGATAAAAGATAGGATATAATATAATGGTAATAAATAAAATAAAAAGATAATGAAATAAATATCTAATAAATGGATTTAATTTCTTATAAAGTTTTACCTGTTCCGATGGAGTAAGATTTTGTTCTATTCAATTACAGAGAACCCAGGGATTCTCAGAATAATAGCTCCGCCACATTACCAACACCTCTAACTGCAGTTAATCCAACCTCGACAGATACAGGAACTACGCAAGAACGAAATGATGGGTATTAGACATGGGCGAAGTAGCTCACTGAAAAGAAAAAGAGCGATTAGCTCTTTCACTCTAAAGAGCTATATCACTCTTCTAGCTCACTAGCTCTTCTATAGCTCAGTGACACAGACGCCGAGACGCCGACTGTTAGTTCAATTGACTCACGCCGCACGCGCGTCGAAGGAGACGGGTCGGCTCGCTCAATAGTGAGTAGCTCTTTGGAAGTTTGGACTCTTTATTACTCACTAGCTCTTCTATAGCTCAGTGATTCAGACGCGACGATTCAGACGAAACGACTCGGCCCGCTCAATAGTCATTGTCAATAGCTCTTTGGAAGTTTGGAGTTGTTAAGTTAAATAAGTGCTTCTGTTTGTTTATATAATGTTATGACTTTACGTAAATAACACGCAAAAAAATAAACAATGCAATACCAAAGTATTTTCTACTTTAAAGCTATGGCCATAAAGATAGATTTACAGTGATTTATGTCGTATGATAGTCTACAATGACGTATTGTATCGAAGAGCTATTGTTGGAAGAACGAACTATGCGATCCGAAATATTCCGAAGCGAACCGAATGAGCTGTTCGGCCGCTGACTTCGGTCGGTCATCGGTGTCTTGCTGAAGTACTGAGAGTCTAAGAGCTAACTGAGCTAGTGAGCTACTTAACGAACGAGTGAGTGAGCGAGAGCGACGTCCATCAAAAAGAGCTAGCTCTTTTCTATCACTCGCTCACGAGCTACCCATGTCTAATGGGTATGTATCATACATATAGTATTTTATAATGACATGGTTTATCTTCGTACTATCAGTTTAGCCGTTTCAGCGTAACTGACGAACAAAAACATTTACTTTTGCATGTTACTAAGATAACCCATTTATGTTTTTTTTTTAGAGAAACCACCGAAGACGAGCCTTTCCTTACTGAAACTTGTTCTTCTCAAGAAGATTCATACCTACCAATACAGGGTCGAAGATTAGTAAATATGATGTACTTCATTCAGCAACTTCAAAAAAATTCCAGTCATATTTCTTTGTTTGATTGCAATTTCAAAGATATGGCACTGGTAGGAGAAAGCAGAAATGGTTTGATTTCTAAATCTAAAAAATGTAATATGTGTAAAAAATATTTTATAATCACAAATGAAGATCAAGCAAGCAAATTTACTTACCTACCTAACTACCCTACCTAAATATCTTCCTACCTATCTATTTACATACCTATCTACATACCTACCTACCTACTTACATGCCTATCTACCTACCTACTTGCATACCTACATACATACCTATATATCTACCTATCTATCTACATACCGGGCTACTTACATACCTACCTACCTGCCCTACCTACACCTACCTATCATATATTATATTTATACAAACCTAATACAAATGATTAATCAAAAGCAAAATTTATTTTGAAAATCCCGGGATTAACAATTCTTTGCAGTGACCAGAATACGGACGCCGCGCGGCACCGCGCGAGAATAAGGCCGCGCGCTGCCGTGAACGCGGGCGAAGGGGTAGTGGGCGGAGCTACGTCTCCACTTCCCCTGCTTCACCTCCTGTAATACCTAAAGATTTGCTTATTACCGCGCCTTAAAAGGAAAATAGCTGTATTGAATCACAATTATAATAATATGCTACAAGAAATGGTAAAATACATCACTAACTTATTGGTAAAATGGTTATGGTACTGATTTTGAGTCCGTGGTGTCTCTAATGAGACCTAAACGCAAACTGTCCTACATTTTGGTGGACGAGTGAATGTGCATACTTGCGTTCGATGCAATAAATTATGTATCGTTGAGTGTCCGATTTAAACTTGAACATATTACCGAAAACGAGAAGAAATGCGGTATGAATACCTAAAACTACATGATAATTGGTGTATACTAACACACGAATTCAGGAAACCGTAGCTTTTTATTGTTTTCCTACTCTGTGATTCAACGATATTCTAACATTATCATAAAAAACAACGCTACTTTTAGAGATAAAGCCAATTTTGTAATTGTTTTCTGAATCGTATAGTTTAGTTATCATATCATCGCAACTACAAATGCATACCTACCGAGTAATTAAAAAGAATAATATGACATAAAAGAAGAGAAGTAGCAAGTAGCACAGCACAGTCTCGTGCATTTGTTCCTGCCATCTACAGACTACACCGGAATAGGAAGCCGGAGCAAAAACGTTGAAAAATATCAACTAATTAGTGAGACTTCACATTTTCATTTGAGAAATACAAAACGTATTCTTAGTTCATTATCATGTAACAAGCTGTGTGCCCATCGGCTACATGTCGAATTTCTATACATAATTTCCGTATTCTATATAACCTCTTTAGGGCACGAATTTACAAAAATCCTTCCTTTGTGATCCTTAGTAACAAAAGTTTCGCGAATTCAATTCACTTCAATTAGTGAATGAATTTATAATTTTAGATATTTATAACTTAAACTGGTGCGCATTTTCGCTGCCTTAATTATCATAACATCAGAATTAAAATTTTAATATCTAGGTGTTATTGTGTATTCTTCGTGTTTAGTCAAGCCGAAAATAGGTAGATGGTGTATTACTTAGTACTTATTCTTATTATATGAAAATGAGATCATTCATGTTTCTATTTATTTTGCTTGTCTTCTTTTTATGTGTTTTATTGTGGCACGTTGCTCTGTCCAAATAAATTCATAATTCATACCATCGTTTATATTTTTAAAGAAAATAGACTTAAGCTTTTGCCTGAAAATAAAGTCTAGGTTCACCTGTAGGCGGCAATAATTTAAACTCCTGCATAATTGTTGAACATTAACGCGAGATTTATTTTATTATAATTTATTAGAAAAGGGGAAAATAAACAAGAAACGCGATAACGTTAACGTTAAGTTTTATTTCAATCAACTGAAACGTTTATAACTTGTTAGTTTCGGTTTAAGATTTAGGAGATTCGTTATTTAATGCCTAGGAACCTATTATAAAGCACTTCGTCTTGGGAATGTTTCTCGTATAGAGTGGTTCAGGAAAGCTATGAAATAATTCTATCAAGCAGTGACGAAGGGTTTCTTTTTCATATTCTTTGCTCGTGGCTTCGTTTTCCTTTCTATAACTCACTCTTAAATTGGCTTCTCATAAATAAAAATTTAATTAGGAAAGCCAGTTCAAAAGTGAATTCATCCTTCGCCAGTATTGGCTAGGAGACACAAGTGGAAGAGTACGAATAAACAAAGAAATACCCAGTGTATAGCATATTTGAAGAAAAATTGTCTCACCTTCACAAGCAAGATTTGGAAAAAATATTAAAGTAACGTAGAATTTAATTGTCTAGCGCTGCGACAAGCTTCATACAGTAAAAGTTGACCTTCTACAACGTATTTAGTGCTTGCTCGTGTGACAACGTTGGCAGCGCACGCGCAGCCATTTATACGCGTATTATTCATTCACAAGCTCCCGTATATTTAGTGTTACGTACTTCATACCTACTGCGTGGTACGTGGGTGGGAACGCGACGCGTGCACGATTTATATCGTGCGTTTGTCAAATGATCGTGCGTACGCGCCGATTTATAGGTAAAATAATAGTGGTTTGTGCGATATGTGGGATGCATGAAATACTTATTTATTTGGAGCATTACTTTTATTTTGTTAAGTTGGATAATTTATTTTACTTAATAGAACAGGAGTCACTCATAAAGTTTTCAAAAATTGTAAAGAAATAAAGCTGGACCACTCAATATGGGGTTTTCCATCTAGAATTTCTTAGTACCAGCCCGGAGTTTGACGTTGTGCCTGATTGATGGCAATAGGCTCGCCCCCTATTACACGGGAATAAAAATTTACTGGCGAAATGTGGGTGTACCATACATACGTACACCTCTGCCCAACCTATCGGGGAAACAAGGCGTGATGTTATGTTAAGATAATTTATTCTAGGAAAACCTCCCAACGTAAAAGTATTACATTCTTCACGTCGCGTCAGCTGAAAAGTTAAGGAAATTGCCAACAGCTAAGCTTTATCTATTTCAAAATCATCAAATAACTTCTCCCGTTCTGGGTGGAGCAAGAGTGTTAGTGTTAGACTTTTACTGACTAAAACCCACCCGTGTTCCCTCAGTTGCCTGTGTGCCAGGGGCCGCGGTAACTCTTTCGAACAACCCGCACCAAGTTAAAGCGTTAGGTTCAATCAAAGCTAGTTTTCTATTTTAATTTGCACTTTATAGACTATGCTATTGACTCAGTAAATAAAAAAATCGAATAAACTCAGTTACTCTTCCATGCATCTTAATAAAAACAAAGACATCATCATCGTCATCATTTCAGCCGAAAGACATCCACTGCTGGGCATAGGCGTCCCCCAAGCTCCGCCACATCGATCAGTACTGTGCTTCCAAAAAAAAAAACTACCGAAAACGA
This sequence comes from Antitype chi, assembly GCA_947359405.1. Taxonomy (NCBI): domain Eukaryota; kingdom Metazoa; phylum Arthropoda; class Insecta; order Lepidoptera; family Noctuidae; genus Antitype; species Antitype chi. The sequence continues at coordinate 1,963,536 of OX375809.1, read as the reverse complement.
TTTTCAAACGAATATAAAATCTAAGTCCATTAAAGAAGACAGAATCACCAACACGCTATATTAAACAATTTCTTGTCCGAAACTTCATAGACGGCAGGTCATCACGAGACAAAGAGTTGAAACTGCATTTCAAAGAGCCACAATATTTCACCTAACCACCATGTAGAGGTAATAATTTAACATTTGTATCGTAAAAACGAAAGCTGCGTACATTAAACACGTCCGGAGTCAACGACATTGCAAGTGAAACAGGAATAAAAGCATTTCAATATGGTGGAGTTCGATTTTTGAATCGCTTGGGGTTCGTCACTTATGTCTTTAGTTTTCGAATTATGACTGTGACAGCGTGTTTTTGAAAAGCTGTTTTTGTCAATATTGAAACAGTGCTCAACCACAGTTATCAATAAATAATGTTTTACATACATACGCATTTTCACTTCTTTTTTAACAAAAAATGCGTATACGCAAGCAAGTAATAATACATGTCTAAGACGCTTAATAACTAGAAATCCAAAAAAAATGTTGCTAAATTACTGATTATTTTTTCATTTACCATTACCAAAAACAATAACATCATGGAACACAAACTCCTTAGTTACCGGCCGTCCGTTTTCAATTGCTCGCAAATAGCTCGGGGCGGTTCAAACATTGCTCCCGGTCGAGTCTTTGCACTTTCGGTTTATTTACGTCCGTATGCAGTTCGAACGGCAGATAAAAGTGCTCGGCGCTATTATTTTGATCTTTATGGTTCGTTCCCATTGTTTATAACGATAACGGCCGAGTTTTTAATAATTTATTGTGGATTTTTTTTTTAGATTGCAGTTTTTATTTTGGGTTTATGGTTCTGGTATTGAATTTTGGCGTCGATCTGACGTAGTTGGGATGAATTTTAGGTTTAAAATAAGTTTATTTAGATTACGCGTCTGTGTACCATGTGTGAAGCCTTGCCAGTAGTGCGGGTTGTTCGAAAGAGATACCGTGGCCCCTGGCACATACGCAACTGAAGAAAAACGGGTGGGTTTAATCAGTAAAAGTCTGACACGCCCTCCCGCTCCTCCCGGGCGGGAGAAGTTATTTGATGATGATAACCCACCCTTCCGGCAGAGAACCAAAGTTGTCGACATAGCTCACAGAATTAGCAAGCTGAAGTGGCAATGGGCCGGCCATATTAGTCGTAGAACCGATGACCGGTGGGGTAGACGTGTTCTTGAGTGGAGACCGCGAATCGAAAGACGTAAGGTAGGACGTCCTCAAGCTAGGTGGAGTGACGATCTTCGCAGGGTTACTGGTAGTAACTGGATGAGAGTTGCCGAGAATCGAGTTAAATGTCGTGAAATTGGAGAGGCCTATGTCCAGCAGTGGACTGCTGTAGGCTGATGATGATGATGACCCACCCTTAAAAAAGCCTGTTAACTTAAATGTGTGTAAGAGCAGAGTATAAAATAGTAAATGCCCTTTTTCACTGACACTAGGTGACACCTAAATGGCTGAATAAACAAAAGCGCATTCCTGAACTTTAAACTTTCAGTGCTGAATCGAGCGTTGAAATCCAACAGCGCGCTTTTATTTAGGCATTAATTTAGGTGTCGCCTAATATTCGTTGAAATTGTTTTTTTTTTAAAGTAAAGACAGTTTTTTCAACACATTATTTGAATATTGAAAATAAAATAATGTAAAAAATATCAACAGTCGAGTGACTGCACATTTGTTACGCACTCTGTCAGTTACCGAATGTGAGTGACATGAAAATTACAATATGTTTCGAATCTCAGAACTCGAACAGTTTTTTTTTACAAATGGCGTAGGTATTTACAGCTTCAGTTTTAGTTTGTATTTTAATGATCTTTAACTGGCTCTATTTGATTTATTTTTTAGAACATGTGCATTGTATAAGATATAAAAAGTCAGTGACTTTGGATATGTATCTTAATTTTTTGTCACCGCCTTCCGAAATTAAAGTTATTTTTCACTTTGTAGTGGTTTTCCGGAAGTAAGTTGTTTCTTTGTTGGAAAAAGTTTTTTTTATGTAAAGAATCTATGTACAAAATTTCAAAACAATATAATTAGGCAGTAGGTACTTAACCGTACAGCGATTGTATTGTGATTAACTGGTGATAACATTTTCCATCACATTTGTAAAACGTTTTTGGGAAAAAGTATAACATGGTGTAAAAATGATTGGAATCGATTCAGTTACTTATTCTGAACAAATTGTATTCAGGTTTTGCATATACTAAAAATAATGTTGTTTATATGAACAATTAATAAAATAGGTACTGAACCTACTTAGTTGGAGATCATGTACCTACTGCCAAAGAGGCACGAATTATAGCTGGCTGGCTAGCTTAGCCACCACATCCAATGCCTTGAATATTTTTCATTCCTAACGTGTTTGTATTAAGAACACAGCTTGATATGTTCAAAATTACTGACAGCTGCTTCTACGATCAACACGCTTCAATTTCCATGTCATTTAATTTATTTTACAACCGTTTCAAATCTATTTAATACTGTAATTGTTAGCAATATCTAAATAAACAGAAGTCAAATATGATCCCGGCCGGTAAGTGATTTCTGCACCAACGGATGTAACTCATCCACATTTTAAATTTCGAATCAGGCTGCGCTCTTTCGAAATTTAAAAAATACATTAAACATAATCATAGACTAAACGGCTTATTTCTTTGGCGCCATTATGCTCAATAAAACACTTTTATTTGATATTACATCCGGAAATCTTAGCTCTTTACATTTTATTATATTTTACAACTTCCTTTTTGTGAGCGATTAAAGTTTTATTAACTGGTTTCGTATAAGTGTTAAAACAGTAATGTTTTGATGTGTATACAGTTGATGCTAGATCAAAACAGTTGATAATGAATTGGACTACTTTCTTTGATAATTGAATGTGAAGAAGATTGCGACATTTTTTTGCTCGGAGTCACTGCAAATTATCGCTGTAGCGAAGTTTGTGTGGGTCGGTTTCCTGTGCGAAAAGATATGATTCAAACTTCAAAGCTGTATTAAAATTGGTGCTTTATTCACCAGATACCATTAGTCATATCAGCAGGTCCAGTGCATACTGGGAATATTCCCTAAAGATCGCTAAGCCCCCGCTTGCAACGTCTGCCGGAAAATACAGATCAATAATTGAAATCAAACATTGAATTTAAGCATTAATGAATTTATGCGAATTCCCACACGGCGTTACAGAGCTTTTATTAATCCTGTATGTTTGGTATTTGGTGAGTTAATTTTTGTTATTGTAAAGTTTATTCAATTAATGGCCCGTTACACAAAACTTTTTGTTTAATATTTAAAAGGATTATGTAATATGAATCAGGGAAAGGGCTTATGGTTAAGTAATAACAGGCGTACGAGTCGATCGATTAGGTTATGCTACGCTTGCCGTGGTTGGTCCGTGGATGGGTTACCATCTTTACATACCACGATCTCCCCGTGCCTCGGAAAGCACGTTAAGCCGTTGTTCCCGGCTGACAAACATTTATATGTCAAATAATATTCAATATAACAATGCGTTTAGGGCGTTGTTGGGGCTGCCGCGCTGGTACAATGCGTCGGGCATGTTCGCGGACGCACACGTTGACGGCTTCCACGCCGTGCTCCGCAAGCGATGCGCCGCGGCGCTCGGCAGGTTGCGCGCCAGCACCAACAGCATCCTGGCTGTTATTGCGGACAGGCTGGACACGCGGTACGTCCAGCACTGGGTTAATACCCACATTAGAATTTAAATAATTATATAATATACTAACACTAGTTTCATAAGTTGTACTCTACTAACATCTATGGATTATTTTTCAGTCCGAAATAAAAAGTTTTTATTTTATTTTATTTTTTATTTATTTTTATAATATTGAATAAGTTATACACAACTGGTAGTCAAAATCATATTGTAATTAAGTAAAAAAACAATTAAACAGAGGTCAATATAAAAATATCACTAAAATTAACTGTCAAGTAACAATTAAAAAGACATGTCATTGGGCAAAAAAAAAGTAAGAAAAATATATAAATTAAATCAAGTGTGAAATCTACATTCGCTTGGACTGAAAGACAACCCTTGTATAGTTAAACATCTAAAGAAAGAAGTTTGAATTAATTATTCGAATTCGGTCGTTGGTTCGTCGTTGGCCTTTGAATTTGGTCTCAGATATGCCCATAAACAGCAGAGGACTGTCTTACCTAAGCTACTTGATCAAAGCGATTACTAACAGTACCAATAACTTGAATATGATCAGAACATTAATATTACTGTCTAACAATGGGCACGCGCATCCCGGGACGCGTATAAATGTTTATTAAGATATAGCAGCAATATCTTAATGCAGTAGACTGCCTTCATTTTTGAAGGTAGGTGTTACTACAGCGGGAAAGTAATATTATAATATATTGTTTGTCTAGATCAGGTCATCAGGTTCCGAAACTGCTTTTCTCGTATACCAATTTAAAAATGTTACTAGTTTCGCTGCTACAATTGTAACATATTCCTAAAACCGTTGAATATTTTTTTCAATCCCGTGAAAGCGTTAAAGCTATTTTTCACGCCAACGTAGACCCCCGCCGAGTCTCCCGTGGACCCCCGGGGTTCACCTGGACCACTTTGGGAATCACTGGTTTAGATGGTATTTTAATTGATGGCTGTATTAAAGTTTGACTTCAATATCGAATTTCGTTAGGTGATGTTGGTAAATACTAAAATCTTATTCCGATCTAGAGTACCAGCACATCGGGTTTTAGAAAAACTTTGCTTGCGTAGAGCATCGGCTGAAACCTCCGTGATAGTCTCTTTCGAAAGTTCGATGTGTCCTATTCACGCATTGGCAATATACTTGCCAGGAGCATATATGACTGCACTTTAAAAGAGTAACGGTGGAGTTTCTTGCCCATTCTTCTCCATACGAAACTACATTTTGGAAGGGGCGACTAGAATCAATTCTATTTTAATGTAAATGTTGACGTTCAAAAGTGCCTTTTAAGTGCCTATTTGAAATAAATGCTTTGACATTGACTTTGACTTTGACTTAAAAAAAAAACTGTTATTTGTATTGCACCTGCTGTGTATATCTAAATATATAATTAGATTAAAGACCAAACATTTAGAATTTTTACAAAAAATCTTACAAAATGATGAGTACAGAAATATTATTACTCTGTAGCTGTTTTTTTTGCCGAAAATTTACTATAATCTGAAATATATTTATATGAAGACCTCGGAAGTTATTTTATTTTATGTTTGTATAGGTATAATGCCCATAGTATTTTTGCATGCCCTAAAGGCAGAATGTGTGTGTATATAATGCTCTAACATAATTTGTAACAACTGATTAGTAATGCCTACATCTACATTCTTAGGAAAATAAATATATTTTCGATTCTATTCTATTGAATCTGCAAACATGTGATCTTACCATAGTCACCATATTCGCTGTTTAAATGTGAAGAGGGGAGCAATTTTTTTTAATAGAACCAATCCTCAATTTCCCAACTTACTTGTCAAGAGGATCTAATTCATTCATCATTGTAGGGAACAATGCGAAACGCAAAAATAAAATAACTGCATTATGTTGCTATAATGTCATTCTTTAAGAATCAGATCAAGGACAAGATTAATAAATCAATCCTATCCGTTTTGATGCGATCTTTATAGTCAGTAGTTTACGACGCGTCGATCGGGGGCCGGCAGTAATATAAGTGATGGGTAGATAATTAGATAAACAAGGTGGCGGCTTGTCAACAAAGTTATACTTATATCAATCTGTAGAGATCTTGGAAAAATGGAACTATTTATATGTCTGGAAAAGCTCGTTTTAAAACTTCAGAAGTTATACAGATTTTTATTTTTATTTTTATGGTAGGTTGGGGCAGACGATTCATAATTAAAAACATGCATTTGCTTAGTTAAGAAGCTGACGCCAAATTGGTAAACAGATAGGGCAGGTATTAAAAAAGTAGTAAAAAGAAGGCAAACAAGTAAATTGACAGGTCTAAGAACCACAATTTTTGTCTCCCACAGTCTTTTAAAACTTACTCACCAACTGGAGTTTCTAAACGAGTCTACCGAAACCTGTCCCCGTATAGGTCTTACCGCCTGTCAGCCCGTAATGAAGACGAGTGCCAATGCCAAGCTATTCAGCGATGAGTGACAGTTGACAGCAGCATTCGCAGCAACTCTAGCCGCTGCCTATCAATCAGCGATCAATCAGCGGCTGGTCAACGGGTACAGCCCAATACATTGTGGCCCAATGTCGGCCTCTTTGCTGGACTGACATGAATTGTCTGAGGATTCTTACATAGATATTGTTTCTACAGACTTTTGCAATTGGGCAGGAAAATCACTTATATAACCCATTTGGTATGAAAACAAAACTGGTATGGTAGTTTCTAACGCGTTAAATTTTTTAATGTCAATGTACAGCAGTGGAAATGAAATTATGTTAATTTCTCCAAGCAAATATTTTTACACGTCAAATTTTTAAAATCAATATTCTAAAACTAGATGGCGCCGGCATTTCCAAGCTGACTGAAATGCCAAAAGAAACTTCAGAAGTCATGGTCTCTTTTAAAATCCAAACAGTAAATTATGACAATTTTATGGGGAAGTAATAACAGATGCACGGGTCGATCGATCATGCTAAGCTGCTTGCCGCGGTCGGCTCGTGGATGGGTACCATATTTACATACCAAGACTCCTCTTTGCCTCGGAAAGCACGTTAAGCCGTTGGTCCCGGCTGTCATTCGTGGATCTTTGACTGTCGTTACGGGTCGTCAGAAACACGAAATCTGACAACCAGTTTCACCAATGGGTTTCGTGTTACGCAATAACTGGTTTGTGGAGGTCAGATAGGCAGTTGCTCCATGTAAAATACTGGTATTCAGCTGCATCCGGTTAGACTGAAAGCCGACCCCAACATAGTTGGGAAAAGGCTGGGCAGATCTCTAACAATGCAGAGCCATGTCTGACTTTTTAAAGAAAGAGCCAATGCAGCTTAGAGGTGACATGTGCCGACAGAAAAACTCTGATAAATGGATTGATAAATCATCAGCAAATGATTTAAACGTCGATTTGACTCACTAAAATAAACTATCTGTTTTTATGTTAGTCGAATGGCACACATACCTACATTCATAAATGTAACATTTGACTATAATAAATCCAATATTTATTTACAAACAAAAAAGATTAAAGCAGTTTACAATTCACAAAATAAACAAGGTTAACGTTCGAGCTTAAAAGCTAGACTCCTTGACTCACAGACTGAAATAATTTAAAAATGATAGTGAATCCACGGAATATATAGGCACAGAAGGTTAACTTCACACACCTAGCGAAAACATGTGCACGTACACAAAGAAGTTCGTCTATCAAACGAATGCAAGTCGCGAATGCTCTTCCAGTCGCTATTCGTAGATGCGACAGTTCAACAACATTCATTGCGTTATTTACGTTGTTGAGAAGACAAATTTTTCAAATATATGAAGCAATAGATTAGCAATATCATTCAAAATGATTTGGATTTTGGTTGATAGTGTGAATCAGCGTGCTGTTTCTCAAGTTCGTAATGAAAATGTAATAAAATCATTCAGAAAACGTACCTCTGTATATCAATTGGCCTGCACTTACAAATTGAGTGGTTTGATGTGATTATTGGAATACCTAAAATCGAAATCCTAATTTCAAATGTTTGTCGATGATTATCCAATTACAATATTGAATAGTGATTGAGTAAGAAATTGACCTGAGCTTGAACAGGTCTAGGTCAAGGTAGTCGCTTGCCTAAACAGATCAGGTGACTTGTTTACACTTTCACCACATACTTTTGAAACAAATTATATGTGTGCGTGCGCTTTCGCCCATAGTTTGTTTGAACCCGACCTTCTGCTATTCCATGATGTATCGTGGAAGAGCGTCAGGCGCGGATAACGGCAGCTAAAATAAAATTTAATGTGTATTAGTATCGAGTCGATCCTGGATCGGTTCCAGAGGCATCTGATATGATGGACAGGTTTTCAACTGACCGAGATGTCCGTTATCAGGGAATGGTACGGTTTTGGCCGAATTTTGGGACGAAATAGCTTTTGCTATACAATCTTTCCGAACATTAAGAAAGTTTTTGGTATTATAAATTTGCAAAGACACAGGTGCGAAATATTTACGGTAATAAAGATGGACGACAGCCGCGGTTGTTCCGTGGATGAGTGACTATTGTTACATACGAAGACCCCTCCTTGCCCCGGAAAGCACGGTTTTCGTGGATCTTTGACAGTCATTACGGGGGTCGTCAGAAGCCCGAAAGTCTGACAACAAACACTGCTTGTAATCTACTGGTACTCAGTTACAGCCGGTTAGACTAAAAGCTGACCCCAACATAGTTAGGACAAAGCTAGGCAGATGATGAGTAAACATGTAAACTTATACCAAATAAAACTCTATCTATGAAGAAATGGCATTATAGTCCCGCTGTTTGACTTAAAGTTAGCTAAGTCAGTCATGATGTAAAGGTAGAAGAGATACCCAGAAATAGCTAACAATATAAAACCGTGCAACATAACTCATGTTGCAGTTAAAGCGTCCAGAAGACTAATTAAGATAACAATGCCAGGCATCTGCAGTTACGAGTGAATCACAGGATTATTTCAACGTCAGCACACACCTTCCGTTGCTCGTCGGTGAGTAACGGACTCTGGTTGAACATGCCATCCCGGACTTACGAGTATTTTTGGAGGATTAATCAGGCGACCAAGAGCCAATAAATTGAAGCTTAATATAGAAAAACACATGCCTCGGAAGTGGTTAAAATGATATTGTTTTAACTTTGAAATGAAATGGTTATTTATGTAAGTAGATCTTATAAGTCACTTTTACACGTCAATATTTTAAAAACTAGATGACGCTGGCCTATCCTCGCTGACTGATCCGTGAGAAGTAATGCGGAAACAAACTCAGATATCATGGTCTCTTTTAAAGTCCAAAGGTCAATTAGAAGTCCATTTGAATTTTATGTGAGTCTAACAATGCAGGACCATGTCTGGAAGGGCTTTCAAACACTGAAGTCGAAAAAGTACCTAAAGGTTTCCGAAATCAAAATAACTTACAAGAAAATTGTTTTTAAATAGCTTCTTTGAGAGATAATTTATGTTTTCGTTGAAATTGACATTATTTATTTCACAAAATAGCCACTATTAGTACGAAAAGTCAGCGCTATTTATTTGATAAATTGTCAAAATTACCTGGACCGTCACTAATTGTGTATGGACATCAATAATGTTAAAAATATAGGGATTTCAAAAGATTTCCAAACAATCAATTATAGAAAAACTGCTGTAATAAATGGTTTATATATTTAGCCAAATTGTGTAGAAGTCGACGCAATTTATTAAGAAAAATCATCAAATTAAAAACAAACAAATTGACAAATCCTACGGAAAATGTATGAAAATAGCAAGGGTGACGCAAATAAATGAACAAACTTTAAAGTAATTACAAAGAAACAGCTTTAAAATATGGCTTGTATTTGAGGTCAATATATAACTGACAATTCAACATTATTAATGTGACAATATCAACACACAAATTGTCAAAATCATGACAAGTCCAACACAATTTATAAATCGGGCCAGAAATACTGACTCACCTATAATTGAGTACAATAAATAGTTTTACACCAATATAATGATCTTCATATATTATCTTGAGGAAACGCTGTTCTTATAAACAAGATGAAGGAAGCTAATGATGATTCATGGAATCGATGATGGATGATTTCTTAGTCATACACAAGGTGTAACATAATAAATGCAAGTCTTGTTAGTAGTTTGTTCATACTAAACTACTGAATCGATTTCAGGGACTTCAAAAAAATTACTTAAAAAAAATATGGTGCTTTTTGAGGTATTTTTATAATCACTTAATGTCAAGCACCCCACGCTTTTTAATTGAATTAAATTATTTTCTCCTTTTTTAGTTCTGCTAAAACGTGTTTTTTTTTCCTTTTTTTTAATTTTTCTCAATTTTTTTTTTAAATTATTGAATTGTCATCGGTCCTTGATAAGTTTACAAAGTTTCAATGAAATCTGACCGTTTAAAGTGGGTCAAAATCGTGCTCTAAGGAGTCGGTTACATACAAACAAACAAACATACAAGTGAAGCTAATATAAAGCGTGTAAAAAAAATTCGCCATACTGACGCCGATTGTGCGAAACAAAATTAAATCTCAATTTTAAATGACCAATTAGATTAAATTAAATTAAATATTTGTTTATTTATGGCAACTAGGCCCAATTGTTAGTAACATTGTTCTTAATAACTATTTTGTTAGTAAACAAACACTGAAACAAAACAAAAAGAAAATTGTAAGGCTTAGCTGTGGGGTCTTCTGACCAGCACCTCCATAGCGTGCGACAGCCAAAGTGCGTCATACTTTTCAATTAACATACTAAAGATGCTGTTGAAACTAGACCGTGCTTTTGACAAGATGGAATTTGTTCTTTTGCGCATTATGGCGTAAAAATCATCGGTATGCGCAAAAGTGAACATACGGTATCTACACGGTGACTGATACATACATGTCGTCTGTTGCAACAGGTCAGCTCAAACCTGCAATGGCTCTTTCCTCAAAAGGCTCTTCCAGATATTGTTAGACTCACATAAAATTCATACAATATAATGTTTGGACTTTAAAAGAGACCATGACCTCTGAGTTTGTTTCGGCTTTTCTTCTCAGGGAACAGTCAGCTAGGAAATTCCGGCCAACAATTTTTTTAAATATTGACCAGCAAAATATTGACGTGTAAAAGTGTTTTATAAGATCTACTTACATAAATAAACATTTCACTACAATAGCGAGGCAGTCCCAACAGCACCCTGAAAATACTCAATTTTAAATCTATAACCTAATTTATTTATTTATTTTAAATAGAACGGCAGCAGCCAAATTACATTATTTAAACATATCAATATACACATTACAATCTATTTAACACTGCTGCTGTATGCTTCGGTCAACGTTATTTTCTAAAAAATAATAATTTGCTTAAAAAAAAGTTTTGTTTATTGAATTATGTTTTTAAAGCAATACTCTAATTATTTAGTTAATAATGTTACACATTGTATATCAATCTGCTTATATGGCGCCTTTTGGCAACTATTTTGAGGTCGGTTTCCATTGTAACCGGTTGCAGCGTAATACCAGGACACTCATACATGAGCAAGAACAACACACACACTTGAATACATGGAGCAACTGCCTATCTGACCTCCACAACTCATTTGCTAGGTAACACGATACCCCTTGGTAAGACTGGTAGTCAGATTTTCGGCCACTGACTATCCGTAACGACTGCCAAAGATGTACGAATGAAAGTTGGGACCAACGTCTTAACGTGCTTTCCGAGGCACGTTGTAGTCTCCATACCTATGTACCTTATGGATGGGTAGATATGTACCTTATGCATGGTGACCCATCCATAACCCGATCTCGGTAAGTTTGACCTTGGACCAACCCGAGCGGCTCTAATTATTTAGGGACGAGCCCCTCTTAGTCATGCTGCAGTCTAAATAGGTCAAGATTTCGCGGAAATTCTTGAAGAACTAAACATTGTAGTTTGAAGTGTTCATGATGCATCAGCTCTGACGTGTCTACTTCAGTTACCGGCGCATGAGTTGGAAAGCATTCATCTCAAATGGTCGATCTTTGAGTGTTCTTGTGCCAAGCATTCACTTCTTTTATCTTTTGTGAGGATAATGAATGATGGTGATGCATGCTAGCTATTCTAACCTAAAATGTGAAAAGTGAACCAGCTGGATAGCTTTGTGGAAATGGTTATAGATATTATATAGAGTCTACAGCATCAGGACGTTTGCAGATCAATAGGATGTTGAAGTCTCATGTAATTATATGAATGTATCTCAGTCGCAATCTGTCAAAGATATCTCTTAATACTTTCCCTACATTTATGACACGACAATCAAATGTCAAAAAATATGTCGTTCAAAATCTAGTCTCAATCTCATGATTGAACGTTTTTAATTACGGGAATTGGCCTTCTGTTATTTTTCAAGCAAGCGTACTGCGGTCCCTCGAAAGCAAGCGAAACACGAAAATGCTGGTTGACAACAATTTTCCCAATTGTCTAGATTTACTTCTTTTTTCAGTATTTCAGTGTACCCTCAAGTCAGTTTAGTTTATTAGGTAGGTACAAGCTTTTTCCAGCGGCTTCGCCCGCGTGGAGCTCGAAAACTATCCCACAGGAACGTACTACCGGGTTAAAAGTATCCTATGTATTAATCCAGGTTTGTAATCAATCTGTGTGCCTAATTTCATACAAATCCGTTCAGTCGTTGTTACGTAATTATTATAATTTATAATATTAGTAGGATTTTGCCTTAGCTTCCTAATCTTAATTTTTACCTGGTGTAAAAATTAAGATTAGGAAGCTAAGGCAAAATCCTACGCCAAAGACTTCTCAAACATAAGCTGCCTGCCAGCCATCGATACCAAACTGGCAACATTTTTACGATTTCCCATTGTTTAGTTAGACAATGACAGTGAGGTGTGCAATCGATAAGGAGTAAGTCGTAAGACGCACTCGTACGGCATCGCCGACATTACACGGAAGACGCCCGGAACACACATAAGTACTGTGTAATGCGCGCCGTATCCGCTCGACAACCGGACACCACTACTCGTCTCATATAACTAGAAATTAATATGAGAATAACCATACTAGGAAGAATGGTTATGATTATGAGTAACAGACAGTATGTCCTGCTGGTGCTGCAGGGGAATTTGTTGCACCACTTCTTCCCAGTTAAAGTACTAGGTATAGTGGTGAAGGCCGGCGTTTAAGGGCACTGTATTTTAACTAATGTTAACGTTCAAAAGGCGCTGATTTTTCAGTCGAATCTAATAAATTACTTCATCATATCTTCGGCAACACAAAATATTTTAACGCAAATCGAATAGACGTTCAATTCGCTAGAAACTTTTGCATGGATTTTCCTCAAACGCAAACCAATTAATCCAAACGCAGGGAAACCTTATTATCCGAGAATTTCTGTTAATACAGTGAAGACAGTCATAATGAGTACCAAGTACAAAACTATCAAATAAACAGTTGAAGTGCGTAAGGAAAAATGGCCGGCAGTTTAAACGCATGTTTATTTAAATCTCGACGACTGACATTGTAAAGTAATTCGGCTCCTAGCTGGAGTATGTCGAGGAGTTCAATGATGAAGGTCGTCTAAAGCAGGTTATCCACTATTTTTGCGCACCAACTATGCTTCGCGCATTCGGTTTTTTTTATTTACCATCTCGCCGGTCAATTTAGGAGGTTTTGTGCTGCTTAACCGGGCCATCCTGTGGATGCCTTAATAAATTAAGGACGGCAAGGAATACAACTTACAAACTAAGCGACTACACGCTAAGGGCACCCCCTTGTGGGGTACGGACCTCGGCTTAGGGCGTCACTGAGGGAGGGCAACGAAGGACAAGCTGGATATGATCAAGAATCTCCTTTGTGGCCGTTTTTATCCAATCACAAGCGTTGTCCCTACTTCGCACGGGTGTCTTGGAGAAAAATATATAAGTGTTTGACACATAAACCTTCAAGAATAAACGCTCTAAATGATGGTGAAATCTATGGATTATGATGTGGCTTTCACCATCATTTAGAGCGTGACCTTTCGCTGCTTTCGCGGGTATTCGTCACGAATGTCGATCACTCGTGCCGACCCCAAGTAAAATGGGACAAGGGAAGATGATGATGATGAGATGTGGACAAGGCAGAGCTGCTGAGCCAGTTGGTGTGCAAACATAGTGGATACTCAGCTTAACAAAATGTTTATATCTCGGGGTAGTACTTATGGGTGAGGTTTGACCGTTTGAAGTTCGTTTACGAGTGTGTAGTAAGCCATGGTTGTAATGGTATTAGATATTAGTGTAAATATAAACTTATTGATTCTCGTCGTGATAATAAACAGGTGATGTCTGTTCCTACATGTTCTAGTGCCTGAACTATGTTCACAAGAGCTCTTTGTAATTTAATGCTCTTCTTTCTTAGTGATAATCGAAAATTGCGATGTAGGTAGGTACGCTGGAACTTGCCTTTATTTCAAGCCATTCGATTGTTTTCAATACAAAAAAACTAGTCGCAATATTCATAATATCATACACCTAAGAACGTACATCAACAAAACCCCGTCCAGCTATTTCAACAACTAGGGTAACACCAGAGTTCAACGAACTCCAATCCCAGGGATTTTAACTCACGTATCTGTCAGAAATCCGTTAATATCTGGCAACACTGGCATAGATACGGCGTGTGATCTGATGCCAACTGGCGGGAAATCGATCAGCAATCGACTCGATACAATGCACGCTCCACGAATTGATACGAATCGCGAAATGCCGAACTGTGACGTAACATTTTATGATAAGTGTTCCCAAATAGTTGGCTGTGACGTCAAACTGGCTTGCGGAGACTAGGTTTAAGTTTACGAGATGACATCTGGTTTGTTGCGGTGTAGGCTGGGGTTATCATATAAACACGTAGGTATTATTGGTCAGTTAAAGCTTATGAGCTACCAGTTTACTTCATGATGCTTTTGATATGCTAAACTGGCCAGTTTATACACGACAAACATACATAGATAGTAATAAGTTTCAGGAAAGTGGACGTAACAAAGGGATTATACTCCATAGGTTTAGGTAGTTAAATAAAGGTTAACAAATCGTGAAAAGAGGTTTTTATAGTTGACACTTTCTTGTTTAAAAATACGGTGTAACAAAATCAAATTTATTTTCGATTTATACGATAGTTTCCTCTTTTATTTTTTAATATTAAACTTTATAATTTATTCTTAAGCCACTCTTCCTAGATGTAATTACTTGAGGATAATTTTATTGTTAGATTAATTATAATAATATAATATTTTGTAATCTGCCTATTGTAAAGAGCCCAAAATGACAGGTTCCCTAAACCTTTTAGAAAATACAACGAATTGCTAAAATGAAAAGTAGGTACAACTGTGATGTAGTATGGCAACTGAAGTGGCAGGTATTAATTACGTTTAGTCGGTTAACCAGAGTTTGACAACGCTCTCAACAATAGACATTTCCGATTTTGCGAGTGCGTTTCGATTTTGTTAAATTGTGTTATTATAGCTAGCAAAATAATTGATGATACAACGGAACGATTTATTATTATTGTGACAGATAGTTCATCAGATTCTGATTCAGATTCAGAACAGAGCCTATTATTATATGACTATAAATAATATGATCTTAACATTTGAAATAAAAGGTTTCACATCTATGAGTCACGTGGTTTTTTTTGTTTACCTTTTTTTACTACCTAATCCTATGGAGTATAGGTACAGTTCTGAGCATAAATGCTTTACACTTACGTAAGATTCAAAAGCGATTATCCCCTTAAGTATTCTTTTTTTTAGCGTATCGATGGCATAAAGTTCAAACTTCTTTGGCCCTAAATTCAGCTGCGCGAACTCCGCTCACTGGCTCGTTAGATATTGTATGGATAAAAGAACAGTATTTTTGAAACCATACTATTGAAAAGACAGATCTTTTCTCAAAGTTGCAATTTGTATTTTACGATTATAGCGCTTTAAAATTTTGCGTACCTGTAAGGAGACTGTACGTAAAAACTTTAACATGTGGCCTTCTGTGGTCTCTTTATATTATGAAAAAGGTTCGAGTTTATAATTTTTTAATAATGTAGGTGAAGTAAGTAGTAGATACGAATTGTGAGTATCCAACGATCAATACGGAATGTTGTTACATTGAACCTAATACACAAATAACTACGCTAGCTAATATTTACGTAGCCAACGAATAAGGAACACATTCGCAGGTTTACTGCAAATAGAACGGCACAGTTTGGCGAGACAGAGGAAGGTAGGTAGGTATATACCTAGGCGGTCTCTTGATAGTTTCAAACTATTAGCAGCCAATGAGTCGATGACTGTGCAATGATTGACTAATTACTAGATACTAGTGTTCACTAGTACTACTTACATATACAGGGTGTCCGGTAGTTAATGGATAACCTTGAAATGGTTCATGGTAGAACTAATGGCCATTCAGAAAATTATTTAATTTGTATTTATTCTGTAAAAATAAAAAAATAAAAAAACAACGGACTTCCGAAAAAACACTACAAAGTGAAAAATAACTTTAATTTCAGAAGGCGGTGACAAAAAATTAAAATACTTATCAAAAGACACCGACTTCCTAAATTAAAGTTATTTTTCAGTTTGTAGTGTTTTTTCGGAAGTCAGGTGATTTTTTTTGGATTTTTTTACAGAATACTAAATGTTTTTTTTCTGAATAGCCATTTGTTCTACCATGAACCATTTCAAGGTTATCTAGTACATACCGGACATCCTGTATAAATAACTAGTGACACGCCCCTGCTTCGCAAGGTTTTCAGGACTCGAAAATCATCGAGATTTCTTTATTAAATGTAAGTTTAATGTACACATGAACCTTTTGTAATAAATATCTAAATGACCGTGAAAACGACACCAAAATCCTTTGCGTAGTTTAAAAGAAGAACGCGGTCACACAGACTGACATGAAACCCGCCTTTCAAGATTAAATTGGTAAAGTAGAAAACAGAAGAATACCTAATAATTTGATAAAGAAACTTGCATAGTCTTCAGAGCTGATTGATAGGCATGAAACATTAGAAAACGGTGCAGGGTGGTCGAATGTCCGAATGAATCTGACTGTTCACGGCCAACCCAATGAAGCAGATTATGTTAGCGTCGACCACAGAGCACATAATGTAACAAACATTAAAAAGCTTGACAGAAGACACCTTCAGAACAATATCTGACTGAATGGAAGACTTTGAACTTAAAGGTCATCGTGGTCGTAATGAAACCAGCTTGCTTATCGTCACCGACGGCGCCGGTGCCAGTGCCCTAAAGCAGGGAAGTACAACCAGCTAAAGAAAACTGAAACACGTCTTCCACGAACCACAAAGATCCCAAGTAAAAGAAATAAACATCATATCACTAACAGTAACCAAAAAGCCATATTTGTCAAATATCATCAATCATACGTATTGACGCAGCCGGGATCGCCCGCGTTGCGTACGCGCCGCTCGAATTAGATCACAAGTGGGTTAATACCCGCAGTTTTTAAGCCACGAACCAGACATAGTGTAATGTTACGTATATTGTTGCAGACTAACCAGGTGGGAACGGTAAAATACCTTTAAATGTTGATGGTAAAAGATTAAGTGGTGGAGGCAAAACAAAGGAAATTTAAAATAATAGAGGAGATACACTTTGAGTCAAAGCAAAGACAAAGGCGAAAATAAACAAACAATCATTTGTAAAGTGGCTTTTTAGAGCAGTTTACCTTTTGTATACTTTTCTTTGATTTTGTAACCTTTTTACTCTGGGCAAGGCGGTAGTGAATAATGGAGTATACTTTTGAATTGGCAGCTAGTGGTCTAATTAAAGATACACTACCGTTTCTATCTCCACTCGAACGAAGAATAGACATCACTTTGTACATCCATATATGTATAGTATAGATTAGGTATCTATATATTATAAAAGCGAAAGGTCACTCACTCTTTCATTCACTCATTGAGTAAACACGAAATCTCAAAAACTCCTGGACCTACGATGATGAAATTTGGCACAGAGGTAGATTATGAGTAGGAGACGTCAGCTAAGAAAGGATTTTAGGAAACTCCCTACGGACGCGGGCGGGGCTGCGGGCAGTAGCTAGTATCTTATAAATTAAAGTCGCTACTTATTCCTGTCTGTTGTAATCACGTTCAAATGACTGCTTAGTTCTTCTAAACTACGCAACGGATTTTGATGCGTTGTTCACTACCATTTATAGAATTTATACTATGAAAGGTAGGAAAGTTAAAATTTATAACAATATATTAAATTTACATTATAATAAAGACATTTCAGTATTATGTTAAGTCGCAAGAACCGTGAGACGCAGGGGCGGGTCGATAGTATTTTAAAAACAGTCATTTTATTCTTCCTTTTTGACATTGGAAGTAGAAATCTTTCTACATTCTGTGGTCATGCTACGCGTGTAGAAGTAAACAAAACATCGGTTAACACATAGTTTTTAATACCACAAAACCCGTTCACAAATAGACTTCCGCGGGAAGAGCCTCATAACCTGCCCCAAGTCCCACCGCGTCTAATCTCGCGAATGACATTATAAAACTACAATTTTCTGTTGTAACGAGGTATAAATCTCCCCAAACCTGTGTGGTGAACACCGCCGGATACATGAATGTCGAGGCTTAAGCTACAACTGTTTGTGTCGATCGTTAGAGCACGTGAAATATGCTCTTTTGCTCGTAATTACCTATCTTTTCATCTGCCCACGCTAGCGACAAATGGTCGAATGAAGCAATGGGTCGGAGGATAGGAGAGTACAGTGGGCAAAATGCGTGAGTAGGTACGGAGGATAAAATTTTACAACTTAATAACTATGCTGAGTGTTATCATGTTTTCTTGTCTGGTTGTCCTCTGCATGAAGTGTTATTCTAACCCCTTACCTGTATTATTTGATATGAGCACTAACATTAGAATACAAGTTGTTTTGTATTACTAACACAATATGGATTACTATTGTCCGAAATAAATTAATTTTAGTAAATTTTTAGTTTATTGTTGATAAAGTCTCCAAATAAGGACGATGTTTTTGCCAATATTGAAGTGAGTTAGGTTTAAGCTCTCGTCAAGATTTTTTCTCGTGAATATTCTTTGGCCTATGACCACTGTATCTGTGTGCTAGTTGGCAAAACTTTGACCATCTCTTGTGTGATCAAGTCTTTTGCAAAAAACATTAACATAACACATCACGCCCATGTATTATTCCCCGAAGTGTTGGGCAGAGGTGCACCTCTGTGGTATACCCACATTTCGCCAGTTATGTTTAAGGCCCATGTAATAAACCAGACTCCATGTTGCTACTGAGAAATTCCAGATAGAAAACTGAATAACACTTTGCCCGACCCTAGAATCGATCTCAGCATCCCATGCTCAGCAGTAGCGCTAGCAAACAGTTCTGCAGTTTGTTTTTGCAAATAAGAAAACAACAGTGGCACTCTGGGAATGCCGACAGAAGTGAAAACTTGAACAATAACGTATGTATTTTTTTAACAGTGTCGCGAGTTCAATTGTTTTTCCCATCTCAAAAAAATGCCCAACGCGTCTAAAGAAGTTTTCACTTCAAAAAGTAGCACACATATACTTATCGTCCGACACATGTAATTGTAGATTGCGTAGTATCTTTTAACCTGCATACTAAACCATTTCACCGTTTTTACAAAATAGTGTAATTTGGGCATTTGCATAAGAATTAGTTGTAATAATGACTATAACGAGTGAAGTAGTCTGTTTTCACTAAACTAGGTTAAGAGTTATTGGTGTATTGACGAGGTTCATTGTTTTGGCTGTAGTACTAGCCTACATAATGATGTTGGCCAAATTTCAACATTCATTAATAGATAAGGTGGTATGAATGAAATGTTTCTAATTGAATAGAGTATTAGTTCGAGAAGCGAGCCAAAGTGGACGTATTCAAAAAAAATATACGAATACATAATATCCAATTAGTCACCCATAGTAATTAGTTAGCTAGTCGACCTATTATCAAAACCTATAGTCGGCTCATGAGTACTTGTTAAGATTGTTTGAAAAAAAAAAACCATTTTTAATAATCTCGATGTTTGGATGCACTGGCTGTTATCATTAATTATAGTCGTGTCTTCGTCCCCACAAGATATATCCTTACTCTTATTATACCAATCTGCCTCGTTGCTTTTGTGGCCGCAAACACTACTGAAGAGCAAGAGGTACTGGTTTTTTTTTTGGGTGGGAAGTCATCAAATAACTTCTCCCGCTCTAGTTGGAGCGGGGGGCGTGACTGGCTTTTACTGACTAAACCCCACCCGCGTTCCCTCAGTTGCTTGTGTGCTAGGGGCCGAGGTATCTCTTTCGAACAACCCGCAACCCTAGCAGAGAGGTACTGAGTTAGATTCCCAAGTCAGACGAAGTGTTATTGGGCAGCCTGGAGTCTGGATTTGTACCCGGTTGATGGCGATAGGCTCGCCCCCTATGACATGGGACTTAAACATAACTAGCGAAAAGTGGAAGTACACCGCCCAACCCTTAGGAGAAACGGATCGTGATGTCATGTTATGTGTTACTATATCTAAGGTCTCAAACCAAACCAAATCTTTTACACCACACACAATTTTATTTAGCTCAGCACAAAAATTAAAAACGTCACCGTAACGAGAGCATATACCTACCAACGCTCAAAAGCTCGAAGAATCTTGTCGATCACAGAGGAAGACGTTGAAAGCTTATAATTTTTTAACCTCCCATTATAGTGCGCGGGTAGTCGGCAGACCCGTCTGAATAATGTAATCCTATCATCTCTATTGTGCCGGGAACGCTGGCTTTCGCTTTTTCAATGTTTTATAGCATATTTTTATTATCGAAGTAGTATCTGCATTGGAGTTTTAGTGCAAATCGAATGTTGGAACTATTCCTGTCTTGGTATCATTTTTTGTTTGTTTGTGGATGCCTATTTCTATGGAAATTAAGGTATTGTTGGTTGTATTTTCTTACTACAGTGTAAGAAAATAGCTATGGGAAGTGTTTGTGTATTATAACGTAAATGAACTGTGAATGATGATAAGACTTTAGCAATTCTAACGTTATTTATGTTGAGAGTGAAGACACGTATTAGACGCGAGAAGTCTTATGAAATATTGTGGAAGAGAGCAAGATTTCTACAGGAAATTTTAAATTCAAATGAGAAAATAGTAACGCTAAGGCGTGTTACCCAGTAACTAGATTGTAGAGGTCAGATCGTAGTCACTCCATAGAAAATACTGGTTTTCAGATAATCCGGATTTACTGGAAGCCGACCCCAATATAGTTGGGATTAGACTGGGCATGACTTCGAACTATAACTTCATGAGCTGATCACAAGGAAAAAAATTTATTTACAGCGGCCATAGCACACACTCACTGAAAATTTGGAGTGTCTACCCATTACTGTTCAAAGGATACGGCCCTGTGACAGACGAAGGACAGACAGCGGAGCCTTAGTAATAGGCTTCCGTTTGCACACTTTGGTACCCACGGCACGAATTTATATAAAATCCTATAATAAAACGTGTAATGGCCGTCAATTTATCAGCAGAAATCAATAATCTATCACAACAGTAGTAAATAGTTGGTCAGTGAGTAATGCATTAAATGTTGGAGATGCTTTAGTTTACGTTACGAGCGCAGAACTGCAGCTGGCAAGTGTTGGACGAGTCACACGCGTTTCATGAAATCGGTGAAATTGCTATTAAAAATTGTGATCTCATAGGGAAAAATCACGGTAATCTATTAACATCTTATGTCCATTTATACGAGTATTTGACGTCGTTATAAAATGTTAATTTTATTAAGAACTAATGTTCAATATAATTTAAAATAATGACCTTGGAGTTTTTGCCCGTTCTACTCCATCCGAACCTACTATGCTTTGGAATGGGCACGTAACTTCATCTTTCTGAATCACCGTTTCTTTTGACAATTCAAAAGTGCCTGTATATGACGGCTTTTTCGAAAAAACTAGGTGATTAAAATTGACCTTATTGGTGACGTTATCCAGAAAGATCAGGTGCGTAGTACTCGTAACTGGCGTGCGTGGGGCCATTCAAGTATTACGTAAGCACTACCGGGGGGCAGGGATCTTTTATATCTAGCTTATTTTTGATGACATGGGGGATGGAGGACTCTGGATGGTGATTAGGTACGTCAGCAGTATTTTTTTTTACGTTTTTGGAATTTCTACAAAATTTTGTCGATTTTGGTTTCAACACATTGGCAACCCTACTTGTCTATGATTGGCTCGAAGAAAACGATGTCGATATTCCAAAATCAAACGAAAGTGAGAAGACACACAACATCGAGCAGCAAACATCCAATGTCAAGTCATGGATTCGTGTGTCATGGACTAAAGACTGTTAATTTGAATTAATAAACCAAAATTTTAAAAGAAGTTTGTTATGTTCGTTAATATATAAAGATTATAATAACTGAATACCATCTCAATAAAAATTGCTTAAATAAATAAAAGTCCTCTATTTTAAGCCTATTCCTTATTTCTAGACTTATAACTGCTGCTCATGATTCAATAAATAAACCAGAACACATTGAAAAATGCTTGTACCAATGTTTACGTGAGCATGGGGTAAGAGCTTTGCTTACTTTTGCTGAAGAGGGGGAGGGGGGTCAATAATCGCAAAAAATCGGCTTACGTGCTATCACGTTCATCTGATCATACGCGGGGCCATTCAAGTACCTATGTACTTGAATGGCCCCGTGTATGATCAGATGAATGAACGTTAACGAGGCTAAAGGGGTATATTATCATGTGAGGATCATGGCTGGTTGCGTTTTGTAGTTTCTGCCTATCCCCACGGTCAGAAGGCGAGTATATGTATGTATGACGCGTGCATTTATTATATGCTTATGTGAAATTCTCAAAATACCTTTAAAAAACCATCGGTTGGTAAGGAATATTTCATCATGTTCTCTATTTTTAAATATGCACATACCATATATGATAGTTAGCCTTAAAAGTTACAATACTATTATAAAAGCCTTAATTATAGTAGGACCGCCTAAATATGGCCTCAAAAAGGAATCACCAACGCTAAATATCGGCAGTAGGTACCTAATGATATCATTTCTGCGCCCGAGTGATGCTGCGATCATTGACTCCGACCATTATGGCAACACCGCCTGTGTTTTTTCACAATATTTATCAAAAACAAATAATATCAAACACGGACAAGATATTATACGACTCACCTCGATTTTGTTCGTCGCTTCGAAAACTCATAAACTTTGTACAGATAGCATGGAAAGTAAGTCATCATTGCATTTAGTTTTTTTTATTTATAAAAAGGCAACATCATTGAGAACTAGTTTATGTAATTTTGTTTGTTAGGCTTCAAATTTGGCATTTGGGTAAACTATAACTGCTGGATTAGGACATAGGATGCTTTTTATTCCAATATTCCCACGGGATCGAGACTTATGCGGGTGAAAACACAGAGTGCAGCTAGCTTTAAAAGTAATGGAAATGAAGAGACAACTCTACAGATTAAGAAAATTGTAAAAAGCTACAACAAATTAATTTACCAATAATTCAAATATTGGTAATTTTTTCCGACCGTACATTAAATTGCAAAACTAATAGAAGTATCGCTCGTGCAGGTATACCTTTGTTTACACGTTTAAATAAATTATCCCGGCTCGTAAAGCATGCGTTTCATTCTAAAAGAATTCATCATTTTCAACGTAAACTGACCCATATAGGCGAACGTCCATGCTTACAGGCCATAGCTACGCAAACATACAATCCAATATTTAGAAACATTAAAATGTTTTAAAAGAGAAATAAATATTATTATCAGCACTACACAAGTTTTATACCATGTGCTTAGTTCAACTCATGTAACGGATTATATTAAAACAGATTTGATCGTTAATTTCAATAAAACAAATGTTTGGAAAAGATGAACAGTATAAAATTGTTTAAACAACTTATTCACGTAACTTCTTTTTTAAATTCAAAGGAAAACCATAACGTAGCTAGTAAAGTCTAAATTGGTATGATCTATCACAACATTTATTTATTTGAAGATGCGCGAACAAATACACAACATCTTTATTTAAAACTTATACTCGCTTGCAGAGGTGTATCTGTGAATATTGAAAGTAAGTAATCATTTCTGATTATTACGAGTGAGCGGTAGCAATATTTAGGAAGTGCGCACGATTTGAACAGCGTTAGTGTTTATGGTAGAAGTCTTTAACCTCAGATCTGTTAGAACTATGGTTGTCTGTGTTTTTTTTTAACTCTTAAACAGTTTTAAATAGAGAACGGGTGTCTTCACATCTGGTGTTGACTCATCGTAAGCTTTTTCCGAACGTAAACACAGCGTAGACGCTGCTCAAACGCGACGTATTTTCGAGACCATCACGTCTGATCGTCGTTTACGCAGCGTCTACGCTACGTTAACGAGGCGACCGCACGTACGCTAGAAATTCTCACGATGCGTACGTAAAAACTTCAAAAAGGACTTTGTAGTTAAATACATAAACTTATTAATTTTTAATAGGTACAGAAAGCATTTTGAAACAAAGCTTTATCTGCATTTCAAACTATCCTATTTCTTCTCCCAATTTCTAAAGTATTGGTACTAATCGTGGAACTGTGTCAGGCAAATATATCGATTCAAAACTTTATTCGGTGCAGTACGGAACGGCACATGAAAAATAAAACAAGTAGCGGTGAAACATGCGACAATGAGCCAAAACGATGTGCCGGTACAAACGGCCGGGAAATTCAATAATGGATTGTTTATGGTTCTTGCTTTATTGAGAGTTTATGTCAGTTAGGTTGAAGTTGCGCATAAGAACCGAGTAGATTGCTTAGGAAGAAGAATGCATCGGTGAAAAGTTTTGACAGAAATACCAAATTTACTAAACTTTTCCCAGTGTCTATGAAGACTGCAACACTGAGACTTTAATGGAACTCAAGACAGAAAGTCCATGAGAAAGGGCTTCTTTGCCCTCTTGACTGAACCCCATCTTCACCTGCCACACCTAACCTAAATTCATTTAATTCCACATTTAATTCTCATCGCGCAACGAATGCCAAGTTCGTTACCGAAATAATTCTTTTAGACAAATAAACATTCAGCTAGCACCAACGTTAACCTGGCAGAGGTAATTACGATGCCGCGTTACCTATATTTACATTTATTTATTCGATGGGGGCTATTCTCCGCGCGTTAGCAAGTATGGCGCGTAAAAATGGGTGTTGCTAGTTTTAAAAATAGTATTTAGTGATGGATATACTTATCGGTGAGATAGCACGGGTATAAATGTGTTTGTGGTTGCAACACTCATTTATTGGTTTTGTTGGTAATTTGTAAATATTTGCGCGTACGTGTGATTTTGAAAATAATTAAGGTTGTTGAATGGTTTATTTTATATTCAGAAGGTCGAAAACTAAAAGTTTTCTTTTAAAATTAGGTTTGAATAATAAGTACTATAGAACTTTAGTACAGTTTGTGCAACGTCATGTGGCAAATAGATCTATACGTACGGAAGAAGTTGTTCAGAAGTTCTTAAACAATAGTACCCTGGGTAAGTTTAATAACTTAAGTTGAAAGTGTTCTAGAAATTCAACGCGTACAATAGCCAATAATAGTCTCTATTATAAGCTATTTTAACTCGCACACAAACTCAGATTATCTACACTACCTATAATTCCTGCCCTAGTATTTGACAAAGACAAAAGTTCGTCGTGCTACAGAATTAGCTTTATTAATATTACGAGATAACTGTTCAAAATTAATAAATGACTGCTATATTTCTCGACAAATAAAATAGTTCACTTCCAACTACTAAACACCTAACAAATGGCGGCCATTTAAAAAACATGAATGTCAAAGTTGTGTGTGACAAGATTAATAAAACTTAATGTGTCGCGAGAAAACAGTTAAATCTATCTCCATTCAGTCCACTATTTTAAAGACTAATAAATACTTTGACACTTTAAAGGGTTATTTTATTTTAGATGGTAGCAACACAACCGTTTCAAAAAAGGAAGACGAAAGATGGTAGCAACACAACCATTTCAAAAAAGGAAGACGAAACATATTTATGGCCAGTTCGCAGTGAGAAAAAAATACGTTTGACAGTTTTGTGATGATACAAAAGATGTCATGTTGAACGAATGAATGAGTGAGCGATAAACATCGTTCAAAAGGGGTCAATGGATGGTGTGTTTGGAGTGAAAAGGGATTCTGTATACAGTTTCGAATGAAAACTATTCGAAGCATTGAGATATATAACTAGAGAAGCAAACCTCATTAAAATGCGTCAAAAAAGTGTAACCACTATTTAAACGCGACGACGTAGCTTTGAAACCACTAAACATTTAAAAGTAAACATATATCTGTCTCACTTACACAAGTCACAAGAATAATACCGTCGCTTAGATTAGACAAAGACCGCAACATAAACATGCAATGGCGGAATGGGGTTGCCTACCCTTGCGAAATTATACCCATCTTTTTTAGCCATAAAAAAAACGTTAAAAAAACGTTAAACGTTAAGTTAAATTATTTTTGAAATTTATTGATTTATTATATATTTCTTATTGGATGGGTATTAGAAGTTTCTAACTAATGAAAATAATGAAGACATTTGCTTTTTGAATATTGTTTATTTATTAGTAAGGAAATCATACTCCGCTATGTAACATTAATTTTGTATACAATTGCCTTTTAGACTCCGTTTTGTAAGTTTGAGTGAATAATTTGCTTTCATGATATAATCTTATTTTTAAGTATTTATAAATGATGGCATTTATTAATAAAAAGGGAATGATCAACTTGTATTGATGATAAATGATCTCCCGGGTGTATCGCAAATTCTTTTAATATTTTGTTTCCTTTGAATTTTTCTAAAGTTTTTGTAGCTAATATCAAGAGGCCAAATTTAGGAGACAAAGACTTGGTGTCGGAAAGTGATATGGCATGTCTTACAATGCTTTCGCAACTCGTACATATTTCAAATACATATTCCGATGGGTAACATAATCCTCCATTATCTTTTATATTTATTAGTTTGTGAAACCACTTGAGTTCTGTACCTAATAAAGCTTTGATGCATATTTCACATTTAAGGTCTTGACCACCCCCCCCCAGTGGGTTCCCGCATTGTCGTTGCAGGGGGGCTCAGTAGCTGTGGTCCGCTCCCACGTTGAAGCGAAGAGGAACCCCAAGGTGGGGCCGCTCGTCAGTGCTTTTGCTTCCAAGCCGACGACGTAGCGGCCAAAAAGTAGGTTGCGGTGAGGTAGGCCGCAACTGAGGCGGGCCGCGATGTCAAATGGAAGGCATCGCGGCTGAGGGTTACAGGCTGCGGCGGAGGAGAAGTGCCGGTACTTCTGAGTAGCGCTCTTCCCTTCCGTGGCCTGAACGGGGCCGCCACCGTTTGATGGTGGACGCGGTGGGGCCGCAGGGGAAGAGGAGTGTCGGTATAGCGTTGGCCGCTCTCCCTATCCCCTGCGGCCGAAAAGTGGTAGGCAGCCGGGCCACTGCGCTGACCCGTCGCAGGGGGACCAAGAGTGCCAGACATGGGGTCGTTTGGGACCCTTATGTTACTTGGTTCCTGGAGTGGTCACGGCGTGCCATGTGTCCTGGTGCGCCGAACTGGTGGGGTCCGCAAGAGCCGATGCCTGCCAAGGGTGCGGGTTGTTCGAAAGAGATACCGTCGCCCCTGGCACACAGGCAACTGAGGGAACACGGGTGGGTTTTAGTTAGTAAAAGTCTGACACCAAGAGCGGGAGAAGTTATTTGATGATTTCCCACCCTAAAAAAAAAGAAAGATCTTGACCAACTCTGTCAACAACATAGCCGGAAATATATCCAACGACTTGCTTTGTTATATTCGTAAAAATGATATTGTCCACCCATTTATCACGGCGTGCTGCATCTTTAGGCACCCTGCAACGTTGTTATTAAAAATCACTTATTCCATAAATTAAAAACCTAAAAGATATACTTTTATAAAAGAAAAACTCCCCCAAATGTGGGAAACTGGAATTAAGTTTTTAAAGGTAACACTGCACCTAATTTACAAAATTAAACATTTTATTTATTTTAAATGCGTTTTTCGTTGATATAAACATAGAAACAATAAACTTTCGTGTGGAAAGTGATTCCGGTTAATTTATTATGTTTTTGTGATCTTGAATCGCACTCTTTCACTACGCATTTACCTATTTTGGCGATATTTTTTGGCGCGTGTCTCTCGGTTCAATTCGGTTGGCGCCAAACAGAGCACTGAACTGACATTAGCTACGCATATGGCTGTGGCCATATGTCCAGTAGCAACATCTTGGCACGGTAATTGCTTATCTAGTGTAACATATATATCAATGATTCGAAGAATGACTGGAGCTGGTAGATGGTAATAGATACTAAGAAATGAAACAGAAATGTGGCTGGTTCTTATTATGTTAATTTTTATCAAGCAAGTAATTCATTGCAGGGACCATTTAGCTTGGTTTTGTTTACGACTCAATTCCGTAAAATGTCAGCAATTATTAATAAAGGTATTGTTTATATATATATGTATGTCTATTCGATCCAGGCTAGATCGCTCTGGTATTACAAACAAAAAAACGTCAAATAAATAGCATCTTAGCATCCCAATACATTCCATTATTCTAAAAATATATCCAGAAGAGCTATAACGTCTGCAAATATAGAGAACAGTATTCTGATGGTGGATATAAATACTTGAGGCTAACCGAACTGGGAAACGGAATAGAATGGAGAGTCAATTTTCTAAAACCATCCGTCTAAAGCCGCTGTAATATATCTAGACGTCAAAATGGAACTTTAAGAATATATACTAACGTCAAAGATGAAGTTTTGGCATTTATTTCATTCATGTTCAATGCATTTATTATTCCTATATGTGTACTTTTAGTGTCAGTCAATCGTAGAAAGCTGCCTATGAAAGATATGAAAATCAAATAAAGGAGATGCAAATGATTGAATAAAACATTTTTAAAACGGATGAATCGAAAAACTTGAACCTAAGTAGATCATATTCTTATAATCCGAACTTGTAAGTTTCATTGTTTATGTACGTACATTTATAATTTATCCGTGTTGTACTTCAAAAAAGAGATAAAAGTGGTTTAATTCATTACATTATTGTATTAGTGAACAATTTTAAATTTGGAATAAACACAAAAAGACCTGGGAGCATTGCATTGATATACAAAAAAATACAAGATACACAATCAGCATCTCACATAAATAGGGCGCAATGTGCGCAGGTGTCATATAGTATCGTCAGTCATCTTACAGTCAGAGTTTTTGGACATTGCTTTGTAAAGATCACTTTAAGTCGTGCGTCTAAGGTTGAATTATCAAAAAAATGAGAATTATTTAACCAGTGACGTATAATTGGCGACAGTTTTAAGTGTTACTTTTGTTCGAGACTGTGCATCTTGGGTATTTTGTATATCAATGGAGCTTTGTGTAGGTATTTTTCATTCTCGTTGGTTAAAAAACAAAACAATAGAAAGAAACTCAGCTTGTAGATAAAGCATAAATTTGTCAAGAAAATCTACTACAAGTCACGTCACGCCTAGTGGGCAAGCTATCGGTACACATCTGACGAATCTCTCGAGGATTACAGACGCGAATGCATGTACTGACTGAATAGCTTGGCTATTCTTTAAAAAACGCACCGTCAAAGCATAGGTAAAGTGAGCTAAAAGTGAGCTGTCATTCTCTCTGATGTCAGAAATTGAAAAAGTCATTTATTCAATCAAACTAGGCTGAAATTACATAAGACAGCCCCCAAAACGTCCGCCCTGAACCACTTCCTAGTGCTTTAGCTGGGAAGAAGAAGTGGTGCAACAAACTCCGCAGCAGCACAGCTGTCTGTTAAGTTAGAAGAACTTGATTCTATACAATATTAGGCAAGTAATTAACATTACTAAACACAAAACATAAAATTAAATTATTTACCATATGTCAGCTAGCCCACGCCAATATACCAACAAAACATAGTAACTAAACTCAAGCAGAAATAAATAAATAATAAAAACAAAACAATAAACGTAAACAGAACTCAATACCTACATAAAAGCCTCGAGGCATAATGGGTGTGGCCGCTTACATAACTATGCAATTCTGAATTATGTTCATTTAGATGACGCTAACTTCACCTTAATTTTCACGGTGAGACACTACACAGTGTGTATAGAATAGCACTATAAGTCCTCTTCACATGATCTCACCAAGATAATTTCTGGACTTTAAAAAAAAGTGTGACTTCTGAGTTGGTTTTGGCCTTTTTTAGAGTACTCAGACAGGAAAAACCGACCACATCTAGTTTTTAAAATAGAATTGACGTGTAAAAGTGTTTCTACAAACCTATTTACAGAAGGAAAACCCTACATAATAATATTATTAATGTGAAAGTGTTTATGTTTGGATATTTAGATGTTTGGATGTTTATTACTCAATCACGCAAAAATGGCTGAAAGGACTTAGATGAAATTTGGCACACAGATAGTTTATAACCTGAATTAACACCTAGGATAATTTTTATTCCGGTAATACGTTCCCATAGGATAAATTCCGATTTCCACGCGGGAGAAACCGCTGGCAAGAGCTAGTCATTGATAATTTATGCAGGTCACGACAATCTTTGTACCACACTCCACTACTTCATGTTTTCAGTCAACTCTCGGCTTGACAAACTTCAATATTGACTGCCATAATCTCAGTAATTGTAAACTACCTAGATTGGAACAAAACTATGCCAGTCAGGTGTTGCTGTGTGGTCCCGCTAACTATAGCATTGTTAGGGACTGTGTCCAATAGACTAGGTCGGTTTAGTTAGCTGTGGACAAAGAGACTTATAGAAAAATCTGCTTTTTTAATACCTAATTGTAGAGCAGTGTTGGCCTAGTGTTATCGGCCCCGACATACGAGTTTACTGGTCGTGGATTTGAACAGTAACAAAGTAAAGCACTTTGTGCTTTATTTCATCACCACTGCTCACAAAGCTGTAAATGAAACATCGTGAGGAAACCGGCATGTCCTAGAACCAAAAATGTCAAGACATGTGACATCTACCAACGCGTTCTGGGCCCGCGTGGTGGTTACGGCATATCTTAGCTAACAGCAACGTGGTAGGCCCAGAGGAGTTAAACGCTAACAATAGGAATGGCATT
Source organism: Antitype chi (assembly GCA_947359405.1). NCBI lineage: Eukaryota > Metazoa > Arthropoda > Insecta > Lepidoptera > Noctuidae > Antitype > Antitype chi. Next base: position 1,932,649 of record OX375809.1, on the reverse strand, counting down.
CAATTTGACCGTCCAGCAACATTCATTGCGTTATTTACGTTGTCGAGCATACATCGAGCATGCGTCGAGCGTACACATTTTTCGTACATATGAAGCAATGGTTAAACAATATCCTTCAAAATTATTCAGATTGCGATTGATAGTGTGTTATCGCAATTAGGATGTAGCATTATCATTTCGATTTGGTAGTAATAACTTTAAGAACTTCTAATTCATACATGCAAAAGCAAAAAAAAAACATACGTAGGTATTATGTTTAGAGTTTTCTTAGAAAACATTTCTCATTCCACGTAATAAATAATAATCATCTCGCGCTCAAACTAATCTATCTACTTTCCGAGAAACTACAAGACGAATAGAAACCCAGACTATTACAAACTCTTTACATCCGCGAAGCTAATACTAATTGACCATTTAAAAACTCAGTTCCACCCACTGTATAGCGCCAAAAACAACATACCTACTTCATTTGTTTATCTGTCTGTGTCACGCGCTTCACTCAGAAACTGCTGAAGTGATGGTAATGCTACATTTTCTGCTAAATTTTTTGGAACGCCGAAAACGCAGCTAGTCAATGAAATTCCTTCATTTTTGCCAACTGAAGGCCAGAAAACAGTACTTAGATCATTCATAAATCAGTAATATCATGGGAATAATCAAATTTGTTTCGGACCACCTGTTTCAATCGCGACAAAATACGTTATTTGATGTTTTGTCTATCTGTATACTTGATTCTAATATAATTTAAAAGTAAATTGATTTATTAAGCTTCAAAAGATGGAAAGTAAGTAGGTACCCATTTTTTTCTGTACTTAATCCTTTTATTATTGCTCGTATTTACAGCTAACTTCACCTTTTTTTTGTAAATTTACGATATTTTTAAACACAGCTATGGTAACGGCCGCGACTTTCGAGTTGTAGGTCATGCGTGGGGTGCTTTTTGAGGTATTTTTTAATCAATTAATATCAAGCACCCCACGCTTTATAACAGAATTAAATTGTTTTCTACTTTTTTAGTTTGGTTTTTAAAGCGTGTTTTTTAGTTTTTTAAACTATTATTTATTTTCTATTTTTTTGTTCTGCTAACTACAAAAGCGTGACTTTTCAGTTTTATTTGTGATTTTTTTTATTATCATCTGTCCTCGATAAGTCTAGAAAGTTTAAATGAAATCTTACCGTTCGAAGTGGGTCAAAATCAAGTCCAAAAAAGGGGTCAGTTACAAACAAACCTACAGTGAAGCTAATAAAAGCGTGTTAATAAAAAAATATATCTTTGAAACTATTACCTCTAGGTAGCAATTTGTAAAAATTTGTATCGTTTTTCGATGGGTACGACACTATCCAGTCTAAAATTTGGTTCAGTAAAGCATCAAGATAGCTCAGAATATCCAAGTGCATCTATCTTAACGTGAAAAGTGCGGGATATCCGACTATCCGAGCCCAGACAGTTCGCGTTATGAAGTTTGCTCAGGAGCGGGAGCGGGCCACTGAAATAGACACGTCAGGACACTAATACCTCTGCGATTAATCGCCATGCCGGTCGCACTGTGTACTGCGCATATTTTTTATCCTTGCATTTTTGTGGGAGTTATTTCATATAGATTTGAATGGGAAATGAAAAGCTTTCAAAACTATAGAAAGCAACTGCAACTGTAACAACCTATTATTGTTTAATGTGATGGTGTTTCGAAGCTTTTTCGCACGTCTGCGCGTTCGGAGAAACCAATCGTAATTTCTTATGTGTTTGTATTTACGTCTGGCGCGCAATAATTAAGAGTTAAATCGACTAGCCGGGATGACGTGCGGCGTTCGCACCACGGCCACACCAGTCGTCAAACCATCCGTCTATATCAATCTACCTCACCAACCTCCTTGAAACAAACCTCGATTCAAAAACAACGAAAAAAAAAACAAACTCTCCATATTTATTTTAAACAATTATTTGCGTAATAATTTCAAATATCGAAGCGAGTGTAAACGCTCCGTAACACCGACTTCATTTATAAATACATAATAAACTTCCTACATGCCAAAATAGACTGGTGTACCGATACAATCTGAGTTACCGATACGCCGATACGCCGAGTACGCAAACCGACTCTATCATTGACTAGAATTGAAAAAATAAACCGAATCATTCGCTAATACGATTTACGATTGTAAATAATTATAATACGCGTAAGTACCGCTCCAAGGTTTGTATCTGGAGTTCTTTTTGTTAATCATTTATTTAGTGAGGTTGCGTACTTGCGCGTACTACCTGGAACCGGGAACAAATTGACAACCGCTATCGATACAGTGCAAACATTTTGTACGTCAGTAAGTTATCGATAGTTTACCGTTCTACTGCTGGTTTTGTTCGGCCTTCCGTTTTTGTGGTCGAAGAAACACCGCAATGGGGTGTGAGATCAGTTCCACGGATCTTTCACGGCTTCCTGTAGTAGAGTGTTAATAGCCTAGTGTTGGTAGGTACAGTCAACGTGCTAAGTCTGCGTAATTGCGTAGGTTTTGTTTGCATTTAATTAATAAGAAAAGTTGCCGGAGTTTTATTCTACTTGGTTTTTATGTTTGATGTTTTTTAAGACTTTTAGATGGGCGGCAAATATAGCGTTTGATGTTATGACTACTACCAGCTTAGGATTTGGTAGACAATACGTAGCCTAGTACGTATTATCTACCAATGGTTATCGTATTACCCAGTAACTGGGTTGTAGAGGTCAGATAGGCAGTCGTTCCATGTAAAATATTGGTATTCAGCTACAACCCGTCAGACTGTGAGCCAACCTCAACATAATTGGGAAAAAGCTAGACTGATGATGATGATGGTGCAGCCTAATACGGTTACAAGGTTTATCAGAATCTATTTTTTTTTTAAGTTGGATACCATTAGTTGGGTTTATTTTTTTACTTAGAACGTGAACACCATGTATCTATCACAGAATTAATTTATCTGTATTGCTTCAATTTGATTCTGTTTACCTAATTTGGTATGGTAATTTTATTCTGGGTGCATCGTTTTCACACATACTCATATAATGAATGTAAATATTGTACTTGAAACATTTTAAAAGAGTAACGGTGGAGTTTCTTGCCCATTCTTCTCCATACGAAACTACATTTTGGAAGGGGCGACTAGAATCAATTCTATATTAATGTAAATGTTGACGTTCAAAAGTGCCTTTTAAGTGCCTATTTGAAATAAATGCTTTGACTTTGACTTTTGACTTTGACTTAGTCCTTTTATTTACACTTCGTTAATTTGCAGGAAAACTTTTAAGTACTGACGCCAGCAAATCAAGCTACCCCAAACTGTCAAATTTTCCCAATCGAACATGAATCCTATGCTTATTTAATAAAGTTGAAAATCTATCAAAGAAATTTGACAGATTGAGGTAGCTTGATGTGCTGGCGTCTGTACCTATACCTATCTAAATACTACATGGCCAGAAACAATTTTAAGATGAAATATTGTGGTGGCCTTGTGAACTTAAAATGGGGACACGCGTCTTTCTTAAGAAAAAAAAAGAAAAAATCCTTGTCCCATAATCTGGACAAAGGCTCCATAAACCCGATAGCTGATATCCTCAAAGATAAATTGAAGTGTCTCCCGGAATCTGATAATAACTGATTACCATGACCGAGGTTACTTTGTGAACTGAAAAATAATTAAATGACCTTCAAATGTAGGACACGTGTTAAACATTGATAACGTTGCAATTTTCGTGAAATCCTGGCGTCATGAAAGTTTTCTTGTCCGATTTTTCTTCATAGACAACAATAAAATGGAACCATGCACTTTCTTATAATCTATTGTCTTAGGTAGACATACAATGTATAGACATAAATAAAACACTCACAATAATATTGCATAGGAATATTTTAAAACTATCAAATAAATCCTAACAAAAATCCAAAATAAATAGTTATGGGCTCAATAAGGGTTTTGCCGATCTTTGACAAGCTAATGTGACCAAATTTTTGTTCACAGACTGAGTACGACCTTCTCATTGGTTAATACGAACACCTTGTATTCGTATTGATACTTTATGAACACACATTTTACCTATAATTGTTACTTATAGGAAGAAACAAATGGGTTCTAGAAAAACAATGATAGAATCAGTCAATATTAGCCTTCTATAAAGAAAAACCGTGAACCTATTATAGGTCAATAATTCTCTTTGGTTTTCTTTTATTGAATGTGTTCAAATTTGAGCAGCGAGCATTGTAAAATAGTGAAGTGAACGGGACTGGGTTACATGTCGTGTCGAAACTTTTGTTACGTTTTAGACAACTTATATTTTTATGAAATCGTCTTCTTCGGCATTGAACTAGCGACTCTTTTCTGATTCGCAGAGTTTTTACGTCTTGACAAAACTACGATATTTCTTTATTCGTGTATGTTTAATATTAATGTTTTTTGTACATGCATATTCTGGAATAAATTCTCTTAATTATAGTGGAAACCGCATGAAAATCCATTGCGTAGTTTTGAAGAACAACGCGGTCACGCAGACAGACACCAAAAGCGACTTTAATTTATGATATGTATAGATAGATACCTATAGATATACTCGTAGATAAAAGATAGACAGAGAAGGTATTCTAGGTCTAGGTAGATCTAAAGGCTGAGTTTAATCTGTTAGCAACAGTTTTCAGTGTCGGAACAAGAAGCTAAAAGAGCTATAAATACAAACAAAAGAGTCGTGAATGTCGGCACCGATATATTTCGAGACGGGTCGGATCAATTAAGAGGGCCTGTCATTGACCCCTATGGGGTAGCCCCACTTAGGTAGCCTGGATCTTAAGGGATATCCTTCCTCCTACTATCCTTACTTTATAATATTATAAACGCGAAAGTTTGTATGTATGGATGTTAGTTACTCTTTCACGCAAAAATGGCTGAACGGGTTTGGAAGAAATTTGGCACACAGATAGATTATAACCTAGATTAACATATAGGATACTTTTAATCCCGGTAGTAAGTTCCTGCGGGATAATTTCCGACTTCGCCGCGGGCGGAATTTTGTATGTTTAGATGTATGTTACTCAATCACGCAAAAATGGCTGAACGGCTTTGAATGAAATTTGGCACACAGATACTTTATAACCTGGATTAACACATAGAATACATTTCGTTTTCATTTAATGTTCTACCACAACGTGGGCGAAGCCGCAGGCAAAAACTAGTTATTTGTATAAATTATAAATTAAATGCCGTTCTTTGTAAGCCCATGATGTTCACGCATAACTGTAGTAATAGTTCGAATTGGGTTTTAATGGAAAGGAAAATTTTATAATTTCTAGAAGTTTCAACTTCGAAAAAAGATAAACGTTCTTTTCATTGGTATTTGTGATCGATAACGTCGCCCTGTAACATAAGCAGAATCAACTTAACCTAAAAAACAGATAACCCTTAGGTACAGACGCCAGCACATCAAGCTACCCCAAACTGTCAAATTTTCCCAATTGAACATGAACCTTATAAATTTGTAATAAAGTTGAAACTCTATCAAAGAAATTTGACAGATTGGGGTAGCTGGATGTGCTGGCGTCTGTACTTAAAAAAAAACAGTTTGTACAGTATCCTAGCTTGTTCAAATAACCATATTGGAGAGCTTAGTGTAATGGTTTACACTCTCCAATATCGTATTTGTGGGACCAAGTTATTTGAACCACAATGCCTCATTCCGCACACACGTCATCAAAACATGTTGCACATCTTAATCTACTCGAAACTATGTGAGCTTGTATGTTAAACTGCACAGTGAAATTGTACCTGTCCACTAAACAGACACAATAGTTAAACATTAACAATTAAGTATTCAGTGCTTTGGCAGGGAAAGTGTTATGTAACATGCTAGTTGTTGGTGAAACTACATTTCAGATATAAAGGTCCTGAAAACTGTTCCAAATACTAACATCACAAACTATGTTTCTCCTAATTCTCATTATTCATTAAAAATTACTTTATCACCGAGCTCAAATCCATATATTTAAGGTTGGTTAAGTTATTACTCGATTCGCACGAATTTTTCGCCTGAAAAGGGCGAGTCTAGACTTTTAAATAAAACATTATTTACTGTAGGCAATTCGCACGAAGTTAATTTATTTGTTAGTTATGGGTACGTATTAGGCAATAGGGATGTTATGAGTTTTAATGCAACATACTTAGTTGAGAAAAACAACGCATTTATGTTTATAGATAATGAGCAAATCGAAATTATATTGCTTATTACTTTATTTCATACAATTTCTAGACACACTAATAAGCCTTAAGGTTATATAAACAGGTAAAAGTCGATTGTATGAGGCTAATAATAAGCAAAAAAAACTTTTATCAAAAAAAAAACAACCGACTTCCCAAAAAATACTACAAACTGAAAAATAACTTTAATTTCGGAAGTTGGTGTCTTTGGATATGTATTTCAGTTTTTAAACCGACTTCAAAAAGAAGGGGGTTATCAATTCGACATGTTTATATTTATAATTTTTTTTTAAGTACACTCGAGAGCAATGAATCCGGGTCACTTAAAGAATCCTAAAAATCTCGGAAACTAAAAATGCTAGGTTAATGCAATAAATTGTATTTAATAGACAATGTAATACTCCTTAAATGAAGGTATTAAAACTTCATAGTTATTGTAAAGTTATATCATAAAAAAATCTAATTTGAAAAAGGGCCACTTTCGAAGATGGAACTACGAAATTACAGCATTTGGTTTTGCTTTTGTTTGTAATCTGTCATTTATGTGGGTACATAAACCATGTTGATAGTGCTCTATATTCATTATTCAAGCTGAAATTATGTCGCTTACGCCTGAAGAATGCACCAGAATACTTACAATGCTGGAAACCGGCCGGAGTCAGCGCGATACAGCCAGGACTGTCGGTGTGTCGCTGTCAACAGTACAAAGAGTTCTCCGACGTTACGAAGAAACTGGTTCTAACCTACGCAGACCAGGAACGGGCAGAACCAGGTGTACCACAGCACGAGAAGACCGATACTTGGTGAACACCATGCTTCGAAATCGCTTTCTCACAGGAACTGAACTCACAAATCAGTTTCAACGCCTCGGAGGAAGTAACCCAAGTGCATGGACAGTAAGACGTCGGCTTGCTGAATCTAACTTAAAACCCCTTAGACCTGCAAACGGCCCTAAACTGGAGCGTGGGCATCGTATTTCAAGACTAAGATATGCCCAGAGCCACGTAAATTGGAGTATTGAAGATTGGTCAAAAGTTATGTTCTCCGACGAATCAAAATTTATGCTCTACAAGCACGATGGAAGACACAGAGTGTATCGAAGACCAGGGGAAAGATTCAAGCAAGCATGCATCGAAGAAAAAGTAGCCTACGGTGGTGGGTCTGTACTTGTGTGGGCCGGAATTTCTTCTGAAAGTCGCACAGAGCTGGTGATCATAGAAAACGGCTCTTTAACTAGCGTAAGATATGTGGAAGAAATCCTCAATGATCACGTTGGTCCATTTATGGTCAATTTAGGTGAGGATGCTATATTTATGCATGACAATGCCCGACCTCATACAGGTAGGATTGTGAATGACTACCTTCAAGAGATGAACATTACTCGTATGGAGTGGCCAGCGCGCAGCCCGGATATCAACCCGATCGAGCATGCTTGGGACGAGCTAGGCAGATGCGTAAAACAACGAAACCCTCCCCCAATCACGCTTCGTGAGCTCAAAATTGCTCTCACAGAGGAATGGGAGAATATTCCCCAAAATCGTATAAGGAACTTGGTGTACAGCATGCCAAACCGCGTAAACGCAGTAATGGAAGCACGAGGAGGCAATACGAAGTATTAAAATTCAAGAAAATCGTAATAAAGTTCAAAAATTTCATGTTTCCTATTTTTGTTTTAAGGAGAGATCAGCAGTTTTTTTCTTTATGTAATTTTGTGTTAATAAAATGTATGCTGACTCATATTTTTTTTACTTTCATTTAAGGAGTATTACATTGTCTATTAAATACAATTTATTGCATTAACCTATCATTTTTAGTTTCCGAGATTTTTAACATTCTTTAAGTGACCCGGATTCATTGCTCTCGAGTGTATGTTCGAACATAACTCCGCCTTTTATATACAAATCAACCGCGATTGCTACTATCGCATAAATATGCGTTGTTTATGTATGACGGAGTTATGTCCGCACATGCATAACGAAAAAACATACCGAATTGAGAAGTCGGTGGATAACCTCCTCCTTTTAGAAGTCGGTTAAAAACTGAGACTCGCATTTGAAATAGAACATTGCATTTATTTTGTTACTTTTCGGTGTTATACAGACTACCGTGACATTGAATTTCTTTTAATTTGTCCTACAAGATGTCAATAGAAAATAGAAAATATTTATTGTCCAGGTAATACAGTAAGCATAGATAGATTAGCAACAAGTTGAGACGACATATGAGTAGCTTAAATATTACCTACAGCTAGTTACAAATATTATTTGCCAGTGAACCCCAAACTAGACAGTTAGTCTGTATCTTGGGGTTCAGCGTAAATGAAAAGTTTTAATCAGTATCATGATATCTCAATGTAAATACCTACAGAACTAATATACTTAGCAACTGTAGGTATTAAACAGTTCGATCGAGCGAGCCGCCGAGACAATAAAACGCTATGACGATAATGTCTCAGCGATGGCGGTTCTGTCTCATTAGTCGTTACATCTTCTTCGATCAGTTTTCCCTTCTTATTTTATACTGTTTCGTTTCTTTACATGCCAACTGATTATTTGTAAGACAAAATGGGAATTTGTTCAACAAGACATTGTAACCTATGCTTGAAGATGATTTTTTCAATATGTATCTATTTAATAAATGAGCTTGTGTCATACATATTATTGCTTTAATTGCGTTAATACGTTATTGGAATTTGGATAGGAAAACGTTTGCGTTGTCCTGTCCAAATTTAAATAATTCATCCAAAAGGCATAGAAAAAAGCACTTTCAGTTTTTCCCGAATTTTCCGGGCAGCATTTCTAATTTTTATTTACTTAAAAACTTTATCCGGAGTATCACAAACAATAGAAAAAAAAAAAACAAATCGTTCGAGGAATTCTCAAGTGATGCGCTTACCAACAAAGAGCATTAACATTTTCTTTATGGAGTTTTTTTTTTGGAGATTTAATATGAACGTATTATCTTATATTCCCCGAAGATCTAGACTAAAGAGTACTTCTAGTACTGTAAAGGTTGTTTGCAAAAGACAACCTTACGTTATAATAGGCTGGTGATAAATCATAACTTTAATGACATTTGAACAGTCAAACTTATTTAGAGATAGAACAGCAGAAAAAACAGCAGGCGAGAGATTGGGCTGACATGCCGAAGGAAGAAGATAAAAACATGACTCGTAGAATGCAAAATAAAATAAGTAGAAACATTACAGAAGCGTCAAACGTTTTAAATTGATGCATAATAACCTATTTAAGGCGAAACGTTATTGGTATCCGTTTGCAGTTAGGCTGTATATAACCTACGTTCTGGCTTCGGAAGCGTTTCCCTTACACCCTGTAGAAATACATACAAAACTCACACAGCAAACCTGTTTTATTTTCCGATTCCGGTAAACGAGAACTTCAGGTTATCACAATGCCTTACCTATACCTACATATAGTCAGTTAAATCTAAGTCCCATGTACATTTCTTCTTTCTTCTGAAACGACTCATTAGTCTGAAACTGATATCGGCATGTTTCCCCGAGACAGGACTGCCTGCAGTGTTGCCCACCCATCGAAGGAATGTGATCCGACGCTGAATAAACGTCAAAGTTTACTTTCTTCACAGTTTGTATTTTTTTCAAACGAACTGGCCAATAAAACAGAGTTTACAACGGTTGCGCGCGCGCGTGTTTAACTAGCCAGTTTATTAGTGTTGAATAAAAATATAGACATACTGCCGTATAGTTTTGTAGAAGAGAATATTTTATGGGTAAAACTGACCGACTCTAGCTTGTTCAGCGTTGCGACAGGTACTATGGCTTACAGTGATTTCAAGGTGGAGGAGCAAAAAAGGAATTATTCTTCATTGGAAAGGTGGGATTCTCGTGTAGATGTCACCAGTCTTCTCCTTCGGGTGTTGATGGCAAAACGTGCGAAAAAAAATATGTTAATGTATAGTTTTCTAAATTACTTTGGCCCAAAATTCAGCAACGCGAATACCGTTCGCTGACGCAGCCATGAGGTCTTCACGTGTGCAGGTGACAGGGCATGCCATGCAAGATGGGAGGTGAGCCATTAACCTGGAATAATACTGCAACAGTTTTGTTTGTATAGTATTCTAAGGAAAGGAAATTGACTTGTGCAGTAGATACTTAAATAAGACACTCAGGCAATTGACACCAAAAAAATTTCACAGACCGTAGTTGCTGTACAGACACAAATCTAAATTGAAACGATTTGACATGTTGTGTCTCATGCCTGAACAATAGGTGTTCATTTCAGCACAAGCTGCACGGTGTTTTCCAACTAAAACCTATTAACGTGATGCGGACATGAAGCATTGCTTCTTCAAACTAAACACTAAAGTACTGTTAACCGTTTAAATAGATCTACACAAAGCAACCATACCAACGAACTGCACAAAGTTGACACTAATTTATTCTTAGAATACGTTTCTGAGAAACACTGATTTGCACTGCTTAGTGCCTAGGTACTGCCGACTGTGACACGTGTGGTGCTCAAATAAATATTTGCAAGTACAGTCACAGGCTTCAGTATGTTAACAGTTAGCTAAATTCAAAATTGGGAGAACAGTGGTGGCCCCGTGGTATCGTTGTAGGTCGTGGGTTCAAATTCAGGCAGGCGATTTACTTTGTGTGAATAATTTCATCAGCACTGCTTTCAAAACGGTGAAAAATGCATCGTGAGGAAGCCGGAATATCCTAAAACCAAAAATTCGAAGACATGTGACATCCGCCAACCAGCGTGGTGAATTACGGCCCACTCCCTCTCACCAAGAGAAGGCCTGTGACCCAGCAGTGCAAACAATATAGGCTGATTATGCTAGCAAAATTCAAAAGCGATTTCTTCGTGAAATAACGCTTGCAAAAGAGCTACGACGTACATAGCAAATTCATAATAGGGGTTAAAAATATTATGTTCATAAACAATACCTAAGCCAGCCAATTATTCTCCCACAGCAAAGCAAAGGCTCTTCTCATACAGAGAAGACACGAGCAATGATCCTTTCCTCAAGACGGGTTGGCAATTTCAGACTAAGATTTACCTAGGTATTAGAAAATCCATATGAATAAAATCTGCTAAGAGTAAATATACGCATTTAATTTTATGCCCGTGACTGTACAAAGTGTGCGTCGGAGCAAACGCATCATGATTTATGTCGTCTGCAACGCACCTTTTTATTGGTTGCACTTTTTTGTAGCTGGCCATTGACTATGAAGAATGAGGTTTGAAAATCTTATGACAAGAGAACGGGAAGTGTCCTGGGATGGTAACAACGGGGTTATATGATCAAAATGTTGTATGTTGTAAATGTGTCTTTTATTAACTAACTAGCTGGTTGAAAATTATCCCACACGAACGTACCACCGGGATAAAGAGTATCCTCTGTGTTAATTTAGGTTACAAACTATCTGTGTGCCAAATTTCATCTAAATCCGTTCGGCCATTTTTGCGTGATCGAGTAAAAATCATCCAAACTTTCACATTTATAATATTAATAGGATGTAGAATTAGCATTACAAATATGTTTGGCCCAAAATTCAGACAGTAGCCATAAAATCATAGGGCACAACAGTGGGTCTATTCTGTAAAAGTCTTACCGTGAACATTATAGGTAAAGTAATCTGTCATTCTGCCTGAAGCTAGCGATTGACACTGTTGACAGCTCACTTCACCTTTGTTTTCAGGCTGAGATTTTTACGGAAAAGATCGGCTGGTAAAAGAGTTGAATTTTCTTATGTAGAATTAATACGCTAAGCAGAAGACTAGCATAAACTCACACCTGAATTATCCGAAGCGATAGTTAAGTACAACCACATTCGCCAGTTAAGTGTATCCATTGTTATACGGTGCAGTGGTTTCTTGGAGGCCTATGTCCAACATTGGATGTCTACTGGCTGAAATGATGATGAATATGATGGTGCGACCTTATGGCCAATGTAGATATGTCGATTAAGGCCTTTCTAATTTTAAAATTTTTAACGTGGGAACTCCGTCGTAAGACCTACTTTAAAACCATAAATTGTTGTGTTCCCGGTGTTATAAAAGATAATCAAAACATCCCGCAAACAACACTCTCAGTAAAGAGGTGAAAAATCAAAAAGTTGTATTCCTTCTTGGGATATACCTCTAAAATGAGTTAAGTCAAGAAGTGTTAAGGTTGAGCATGGAATTGTAAATGCAAAAGCTATTCAGTTGAAAAATTGCGAGCATAGTTCGTGAGCATAACGAGAAAATAAGACCTTATTTTATGTCATACTGGGGTTATTTCCATGTGAATTTGTAAAACTTTATTGTTTGTCTTATTTGCAAAGCAGTTAATTATTATGCACCCGTGAAATAGCCGAAAAGCATTGGTAGGTGTTAAAAGACGATAAAACATTGATTTATGACAACACCAAAATAGTGACATTTTATTATCCCAGAGACAGAATATTCTACACAAATAACTAACAAAATGCAGCATTAACAAATAAATTATTTGTTACAGCCATTTTTCCATGTTATGAGTCCCATAATCTTCTCAACAGACCTATGACCATTTCGTGTCAGTCGTCGAATGCGTCAAGCCATCAAGCCATCAAACCAGCGAGCCATCAAGCGGCCGCCATTAATCGCTAATGAGTGACAGAGAAAAGCGCGGGAAAGCAGTGGACGCAAAGATAACGCGCATTCTGCCTAGTATTGATACGCAATAAATGTTTATTTCAGTTCGTTAAATAACTTGGGGATGATTTAATGATACGGTTTCTTGTATCTTGTAGTTTTTTGGGAAATTATTGAATATTTGACCTTAGGTGAAATATTGCGCCTATAACTTTGTTACCACCACGCTAATCTGATCGTTTCTCTTGTCAAAGTAGACAAATTATGATAATTCTTGGCTATTATTGTGCAAAACGGTTTTATTATTAGTAATATCTCTACAATAAAACGGTACGTATTGCAATATCTACATCATCTTCATTTAAATATCCTAGATGAAAACATTATGAAGAACATTCTAAATAAATATTCTTCAATGAACACAAAGCTCAGCCTACACCAAACATACGTCTTCACTAGAAGCCATACAACATCTCAAATATGAAATATTTCATAAAAATATCATCCAGCACCTTTAAATTATCCGCTGAAACACACGCCTCGTGTTCCGCGGTAGATATAATTAATTTAAAAAGCACGATCTCGATTAGCGACTGTTTAATGTAGGAGGTACATTGTAATTCGGCGAGCAGACCGCTCATGGCGATATTGGGTCAACATTGTCCAAACGCCTCGTACGATGAACTATGAGCATTATCGAGCAACGTTTCGCAACTTGTCGTAAATCACCACACGGGAGGTTTGATCGAAAACGGAACAGTTCAACTGAATTGGATTCTAAAAAAAGTGCAGAATTGACTTGTGAGAATAAAAAGTTGCAGAATTAGGTTGGAGAGTTGAGAAAAACTGTTCTAGCAGTTTCCTTTTTTGAATATTTAGATAAAAATGGTTTCAGATTGTCATTAGTTTTGTTTTAAACGTTTGATTTCTATTTTACAGTATTTAACTAAACAGAGCTCATATTCATTTGTTTACGATAAAAATGTGAAGTTAGCAAAGTTTCCAGGAATCAAAAGAAACATGAAAAACTTTAGGGAAGAAAAAGCCACAAACAGGAATGGCTTTCTCACTAGGTAGGATTCCAAATTGTACTTATAAATAAAAGATTGATTGTAGAAAACTTTTACGGAGTCAAAAGCTAATTATTTGTTTTCGTTGGTGTACCTACAACGCACAGTCTAGTGAAAAATAAGTTTTCAGATTATAAACTGAATGTGGAGTACGTAAGTACATAGTTTAATTTCTCACCGCGCTGTTATTACGAAACTGGAATGTAAACAAATACTAACGAACACCTTGATTAGTTGCAAAACTACCGACAGAGCAGCGGCGGAGCACTGTGAGAGTTAATTACAACTACCACTCTAATTACCAGTTCATTTGTACGAATCACTTGCATAAACAACTGTTAGATACACCATGGGAACCGCTTAACGTACTGCTAACGTAAAAGTTACAGTTTACGTTAATTAAATAAATCCATCTCTTACAAGATAACCACAGTACCGTCGTAGCAAAGCATACCGCGACTCACGTGTCGATATAGAACATACAACGGATCCAGGTTGCGATCGCCCACAGTTTTCAGACACACAATTTTAATGCATGCTTTTTATTTTGTCATTAACCTTCGGGGTGCTCCGGTTTCGAATCGGCAACGTTTTATTTTTGAAACACGGTTACGTTGCGGTGATTAGCGGCCAGTCCACGCGTGCACACCGCTCACGCACTCACTGGGGGCTCGAGGGCCCCGCACTGCACCGCCGCACCCACTGTGATCGAAAAACTTCAAAAATTCGAAATAAAAAAAGTTCGCGTTCCGTTTCCAAAAGTTGCGTTGGCCGGTAGTGGCGGCGCGCGGGGCAGGCGCGGGCGGCGCGCACAGACGTTCGCGGCGACTGGCTCGCCTCGCTGAAAAAGCTCCTTACGTTAAATACATACAGGGCGATGTGCATTCTATTTATAAACTTAAGTTGGGCGTACGGCACGCGCGTGCAGCGCGCCCGCCGCTACCTACATTAACATCATAATATTTGAAGTTATTAGGTCAGCTGATGAAACGTGTTGCAGCACACGGGCGCGCTCGCGCACTAAAATCACGTTAATTAGCAGCACCTCTGTGCGGCGCGACGGCCGGCCCGGCGGCCCGACCGCGTGCTGCCGCCGTGACGCGCCCGCGGTGCGGTGCATCGCAAGCTAACAGAGCGAACACTAAGTAGGTATAATAGTTACACATTGGAAGGGCTCCAACAATAATAGAGATATGTTACGTTTATGATGATCGTGAGAACCGTTTTGACGCGCTGGGAGCCCGCACCCGACGCGGTCCGTTTTATATTTTATTTTATTTACTAAAATAACATCTTTAGTTACAGTGCAAACTATAAAAACGGCAATAAATATTGAGTTCGACATTTGAATTTATTATCGTAAAACAAAATGGCTTCATATTTTAGTGATGGTTTTTCGAAAGCTTTTATTTGCGTCAACGCCTCGGTCTCGTAAGTTGTCAAGTGGGTGCGGCGGCTGTCACGCGCGACGGATGCGCGACGGCGACGCAACGTGACGAGACGTGACGATGTGACGCTACGTTGACGAATATGATTTACAAAGTTGACGGAGCTGACAAGACAGTTTGTTACACCGTGTTACGAGGGGAACACGTTAGTATTTTAAAACAGAAACAAGACGTAAGAATCAAAGGCTGGCCGCGCGTGACACGGGGGCGCGGATAAATCTTTGAAGTTTGGGCGGACATAAACATCTCAGCACATATAACAACTAAATTGGACGTGTTGAAATGTTCTTCCATATTTCTTGTTTTCATAAAAAGTAGGAGTTTAATGTTATAATTTATTATGTTTATGGGTACCGTGTGAATGAGTTGAGAAGTTTATTTGGTAGCGTCAAACTGTCATACGCTTATTTTTATTTTGGCAATATTTTATATCACTAATGTAGACTAACTAGCGGGAGTGTCACACGTGGGTCTGATAGCCAAGAAATTTGACATAACGAGGGAAAAATATATAGCAGCCATATTTTAGAAATAATTGAAACTGTATGATGTCTGATAAAATATTTTTTTAAATGATAACGTAAACAATCAAATGTTTATCAAACCTGATGATTATGTGACAAGTGAAAAGTTTCTGTAGGTGATAAATAATATGTAAAATATGTACTGAAGCCTGTAATGATCATAAACTGAAGCTCAAGTGTGCAAACGAATATTTCATTGGCGCCATAAATCAGATAACATATTTTCTTTTGTTCGTTCTTATTTCCGTTCATAATGTGTGATATATTAAATCTGAATAAGTATCTACACATAGACCACAAGCTTTTGCCCGCGGCTCTGCCCGCGTGGATGTCGGTTCATCATCATCATCATTTCAGCCGAAAGACGTCCACTGCTGGACATAGGCCTCCCCCAAAATTGAGGGATTAGAGGGGATGACGGTTATCGCGGTAAAATATAGCCTATGTCCTTCTCCATATCTCAGGTTATATCTTCACGAAATTTGGCAGAGATGTTTAGGCGTGAAAGCGTAACAGACAGAGTTACTTTCGCATTTCTAATATTAGTAGGGATTATAATGATCCACTGAATGATTCTGAAATACTATTGTTGCGCGTCACAATTATTAATGTCTGGTACCAGGTAACATTAGTTACCACTAGCACCATCTAGTATAGAGTAGCAGAATCAATAGAGTCAAGATCTTTCTAGAAATTTCGATGTTAGAACTTTCTAGAACTATCGACATCTGTTCAGTCGGGGCCGGTATGTACTCGAACATTCTAGATGCTTCTACAGTAGAAGGTTCTGAAACTATCCGAGGGCCCTACAAAAGGCCGGAACGAATCGCGACCCGCCGAGTATTGGACAAGCAATACATGCGAGAACATCGAAAACGATCTTCAAGTGTGACTTAGAGTGATCAGTAGTGCAATTGTGTTTTGCAATTAGTGTGTTGAAGTTGTTCGTAGATTGTTTAATTAAAGTGTCATTTTTGGTTATTTATATTGGCAGTTTTTAATTGTCACGAACCCCAAGCTCGTAACACTATTTAATTTTTACTGGAAGGTGTAATAATAGACGTTAGGCGAAAGCTCATGAAAATTCAAGTCCTACGATGTTTTCAGCTGTCGCAAACAATTTGACCAGACTTATTTTTCCTTAACTAAGAGTTGCTTCATACCGCCCATTGAAATGAAATGTTTATTTATGTAAGTAGATCTTTTAAGACACTTTTACACGTCTGTATTTTGTGGATCAATATTTTAAAACTAGATGGCGCTGGCATTCCCTAGCTCACTGATACCTGAGAATAGCCCTCCAATGATACATTACCAGCAAACGTTGCAAGACAGTGCCAGCCTTAATACACAAATAAGTAGGTATTTGTTCTGTGCATTATCAAACCCGCGACCCGTAGCGTAGTAAGCACTCAACAGTCATGCCTCCAAGAGTTCAAATTGTGCCTAGTTTACAGCCTTTCAGGATGAACTAAACAAAATTCCCGCCTGTTTGTATGACGTAAGTATAGCAATTTCGCAGCTCGACACGTGCTGCAGCTTCTCAAGAGTAAGAGCACTAAAACTTTAAGCTGTTTCGCTTTTCGAGCTTAATAAGGTGTTGTACCAGTTTTAGTTTATGCAAATCTGAACTTTACCTGTGTTGTGTAGTTTGATGGAGTATTTCGCATTGTGTTTTGCAATTTAAAAGAAAAATTGTGGTTTTTACGGTTGGAGTAATTCCGGGATGGAAAGCTTTTTTTCAAGAGACGTTTTACCTTTATTAATAAAATTTAACTTCAAAGTACGTTTGTGGCAATTAACTATACAAGGTGGCAGGAGACATTGACGCGCAAACCGAAACCATAAATTCAGCACAATGACATGATCATGACCCCCTAGCATAGAAATTTGTTATCGATTATAAAAAAATGTAAGCTGTTTCATCGAACAGTACAATACCTACGCGGTCAAAATGTAAGAATGGCAGAGCTAATTAAAAAAAAAGGTCAGAATCATGTGCTAAATCCTTGGTATCAGGTTGTACTTCGATGTGCCACCATGTGTTCCTCATATTGCCTTCTTTGTTCACATGCATATTGATATATAAGGCCTTTGAACCCTACAATAATTTACTACAAATCAGAAATCGAATCCGCCTCTCTCAAAATGTAAACTGCTGCACCACTACGACATCGGCTCATCAAATGCATTAGGTAAATCCGTAACTCGGATATCTATTATCATACATCTGTCATATAACACGTAAATTGACATGAATTTCGTTGAATCATACGCGTTTAGTGCCAAACGCTACGGACGCGTAAAACCGTCGGATTCTATTACACTGGTTGCACAGTAATTAGCAATGCGCTCGACAGATGGCGCTGACGCAGTCTTCCGTGACACTTTCACAGGCAAGCGGTGGCTGAATGATGCGAATTTAGTTGTCGTTTTCTGAAATAGTTTGAGTTTAATGGGAGTTTTAAAGTTTTAATTGTTATTTTTTTTTCTAATGTATCGATTTCCTACATTAATTTATGCGTCTTTCGTTTTCAAAAAAAAGTAAGTAAGTAACTATGAGAAAACTAGGGTTGTTTTAGTTTTATCTTTGGTGAACATGCACCAACTTTCGATTGTTTGTGTTCGTGATACATAGTTCATTACCTATTTGGTTAGTACTTAATTGTTCAACTAGGTAGTTAAAGCAAAAAAATCAACTTTATCTTCGTGATAAATAATACTTCAGCAAACTGATAGAACACAAAGGAAAACATTACCTAACTAGGTACCTGATGCATACCGCCGAAAGCCTATAATAGATTGCATTTTAGAAGTTTCTTTGAAACTTTCCGACAACACGATGGTTTACTTATAAATCAATGTAAGTAGGTATGATAATTATAATATTTTTGCATTTGTTTGCCACTGCATCAATCACCGTTAATATTTTAGTTTATTTTATACACAACTAGCCAAATTAGCAATTTTGTTTACTCTCCCTTTGCCCATCCCTTCAGTACAGTAGTACAGGCGTGATGTTATGTTAAATTTATAACTTGACACGTTGGACAAACAAGACTCAAATTACTTAGTTTTTCTTATACACATTGCAGCAACCTTTACGAAAATAACATTATAAAAACTGAGGATTAATGTGTTTTTATTTGTTTTAATCAATTGACGGGTTATTTATGTTACCTTGGGCAGGCCCTACATTGTAAACACGGTGAGTTTATTTTCAAAATAAATACCTGTTCGGATATTTTATTGGACTGGTTACGTCAAAGATTTTAACGTAAACTAAACAAGGAAGACATTATTTTGTAAATTTTAAACAGTTTTCAAATATTCTTTTTGGTATTTTTAACTTTTGTAACGAACTTGCGCGTAGGCCCGTCCTATGTTCCCTATACCATGGAAATATCGAAAAAATAAGCTTTTACTTGTCTTCATTATAATGGGAACATCTGAGTAAAGTTTCAGTATGCTAGGTCCTAGAGTTTTGGGCGTTGATGAGTAAGTCATTGCTGGGTGAGTCGGGAATTATCTTGTAGTATGTATTATTGTGGATGTTTTAAATGAGTCATTCTAGGTACCTATATTAATAGCTCTTGTATAAGTTAAGAAGCAAGTGGTATTCCAGCTCTCTCTCTCTTTCATCGGTGTATAATTTGCGCAAAATGTTTATCCGCTGATAGTTTCCTTTTCAGCGGTGAAATTAGCAGAAGGCTTAAGAAAATGTAAATGAAGTAAGTTTCATCACAGTCGAGAGTACAACAACTCAGTGCGACCCACTTGCGCAGGTGAGCAGTAAACATGTAAAGATGGACTCTACGATGTGAAATTGTAACACAAGCGCAAGGAATGAGCGATCAGCGATGACAAAATCACGTAAAATAACTAAGGACTGATTTTGTATAGTTAATCGATTTTTGGCCGTGACAGCAGTTTTGCGCTCAACGCACTTTCGACGGACGAATTTCATAAGTGCCTACTGCCGAATCTAAGTACTGCCGGCGCGGTTAAATGCTCTGTGTGCCTGGACCATCACAATATCTTTCAAACCGGGTCGTTTCAATGCAGCATGTCGGAAGTTTAATGGGTCATCATCTACCTAGCGTTTTCCCAATTATATTGGGGTCGGCTTCCAGTCTGAACGGATGCAGCTGAATACCAGTATTCTACATGGAGCGACTGCCTATCTGATCTCAAAAATCCAGAAATTTAATAGGTATGATGCGAATATTGCCGGCACACGGAGCCGTTACTTGGGACTGGTCAGTTATGGATGCATGTAGGTGTGTGATCAGTTTTAAGTGGTATCTCTGGGTGTCGCATTGTATGACTACTTTTATTACCTTGGGTTTTGCCTTTAAAAATAATTGTATGTGTAAAATGCATAAATTAATAAATATACGTTTAACAGATCAGATATTTTTCAGATAGCGCAATTGATAACAGACATAAAGAAAGAAAGAAAGAAAAAGTATTTATTGGACTCGCACAGGAATATCACAAACTTAACTACAACACAATACAATCACTAAACACATTTAAAAAAATCACTAGGTACTACGCTACGCTACTTGACATAACGTTTAACTGATCTTTTCGTCATTTCATAATCATTTTCTAACGAAATCTCCGTCGCCATTCTCTTATAAGTTGGACCGCAGGTACGTCAAGACGTGTAGCACGTGCGCGGACACTAAACGTACCTATACTACTCCTGACGGGACACCGTCACAGAGCGCAATGGACGTTAACATACTTACCAATTTACATGCGAATCACTGCTTTTTGTGGACTGTCCGTCTGTCAGGTTAGTCGGTATTGTTCGGAATGAGTTGTGTGGCGTGATGTTTTGGACAGAGGGGAAAATGAAAATGGTTTTGCAGAAGAAATCAGGAGTTTGGTCTTGTCTATCACTTATTTGACAATCTGTTTGTCTTACGCCCTTGTATTAGTCATGTATCTCAATGCCAAACCTATAATCCGTGGCCTTGGATGACTGCTCGCGATTTGCCTTCTCAAAGACTCAGATTGGCAAACTCAACCGTTGATTGGTTACAGACAAAGATCGGAATTAGATTATGAAATCATCTTTTAGATAGGTACCGGGTGTAAGACTCATTGTGATAGTAAGTGGTATGCGTTTAATGCTAATAAGATAAATTAAAATGAAGGGTTTGTGGTTAAGTACTTAATAACACCCGCACGGGTCGATCGATCAGGTTTAGCTACGCTTGCCGGGGTTGGTTATATTAAACTTAATATAAGTTTCATCATCAAATAATAGTAAAATAATCATCATCATATCAGCCGAAAGACGTCCACTGCTGGATATAGGCCTCCCCCAAAAGGGAGGGATTTGCCATAATCGCCACGATTGGCAGGCGGGTTGGCGATCGCAGTATGGTGGTCAAATGCTTAGAGAACGCTGCTGCCCATTCTCTAGTAAGTCCCTTAGTCGTGTACGACACCCAAGGCCATGGGAAGAAATGGGAGGATCTTTTACGTCCGGCACCAATCGGAAAAGAAAAAGAAAAATGCCATCAAAAACATAACTTGTAAAAAAAAACAAGTCTCACAACTCAGTTCTTCTACCGTAAAAAGTTGTGAGATCCATGTAATACCAAGTAGGTTAATTTATTCAGTCCCTACTTAAGGGTCCTTCTGTCTTAACTTATTACGTAATTATATTGTACGTGTTTTTTCAAAATAAAGAAAAATTCTATTCTATTCTATTCTAATTAGCTAACCTAACATCTTATAGTGACCATATCAATATTAAAAATCTTTTATGTTTTAAATAAATAGATTGACTTGGCCCAGATTATGAAAAGAAGTAAACAGAAAAGTGTAAAATTTCCTTAAACGTTCTTCCCATATTTTAAAAGCAGCAATAAACTAATTACTACATTTATCTAACCGCTGAAAAGTCAACATTACCCGTTAATTAATTAATAATAAACGTATAAACTTCCCCTATGAAATAACGGTTGCTAATGTAAATGAGCTCATTAGGTGAATTAATTGTGTTGCAAAGCGTTAAATAGCTAATTTGCATTTATTATTAAAATTATACAAACTGCGACCTTTGACCGCTAATATAATTTAAGAGGTCAGCGGGAGTATGCCATGTTCAAATGTGGGTGTGTATGTGATAAACTTGAATAATTGAAGATAAAGATATGAGGCTGGGAAATTTGTTGGAAATGGGGGCTCCCTAGTATTCCCAATGATAGATATCCCTATCCAGGTTGGCAGGGACATTGACGTGCAAACTGAACGAACGAATTTCGGACATGATTTTAGACCCCCATAGAGTAGAAATTACACCACGAATATCGTTAAAAAAAAACAGTGGCACTCCGGGAGTGCCGACAGAAGTGAAAACTTAAACAATTACGTGTGTATTTTTTGAATCGTCAATACAGGATTTCACATAATTCATTATCATAATTTTGGTCATATCTTCTAAACGGGTTATCCGATTTACATAATTCCAATTGGAATAATGAAAAAAATGTTCTGGACCTAAACCTATCTTTTCAGACTTAAATAATTGAAATACCTAAACAGAGGTGTCGGTAACAGTGTCGCGAGTTCAATTGTTTTTTCCCATCTCAAAAAATGCCCAACGCGCCAAAAGAAGTTTTTACTTCATAAAACAGTTTCATAGAAAAGTGCATCAATGCAAGGCATTGCAAAGTTATGTAGCATACATGGGTGTTTCAAATTTTAGGTCACACGTATTTTTGAAAGTAAAGTTAATACACATAATGCGTCGAAGAACCTTACCGAAGCTAACAAAACCGATGATGACCTTAAATCGGCTGAACCGATTTTGATAAAACATATCCAAGAACTACCGCTAGAATATCTGCTTTTAAATAAAAAAACCGAACCCAAATCGGCTCACCCGTTTAAAAGCTACGGTGCCACAGACGGACACACATAGCGGTCAAACTTATAACACTCCTCTTTTTGCGTCGGGGGTTAACAAGGGTTATTTTCATGTCAAATTATCCAGATGACATGTATTTAAGGAACATCAACCATAATTGTACGATGGAGGACAAAATCACCTCCTGTCATGCAAGAGAAGCCAGGTAAAGGTGCTAGTACACAACTCAGTTTATCGATAGCTGTTAGAAGCCGCGTCACGGCGTCACGGCACACAATCCTTTAGTTTTGCCCACACATATATAGATGTGGGTAGTTCGCCACGCCTGCACTCTCGACACACTGAACTGGACACTAATAACTTGGTAATTGCAATGATTTGGTGTAACCGTCATGCACGTAATAAGTACGAGGATTTGGCAGGTAAATATATTATTTATTAACTTGCTTTTTGCAGCGGCTTCGCCCGCGTGGAAGCTCAGTCTATTATAAATATAAACCTTCGGCTTGAATCACTCTGTCTGTTGATGAAAACCGCATTCAAATCCGTTCCGGAGTGTAAAAGATCTTAACGTTCAGAAGGGTCTGTAATGCAACAGAGATTACAAAACCAAAAATAATGACATTCAGTACCTACTATTTAGTTTTTAAAACAATCACAAGTTTTGCAATTTGTAAAGCACTATTACAAGAATGACTGTCAATATAAAATAAGATAAACTAATTAATTTATTTCTCACCACAATACATAAGTACAAATACATAATCAAGAAAAATACATATGAATTTTAATTACATATACTGTGGAAGAGTGGTGCCTTCGCTAGGCGTAAGGTCTGTACAGTTTCAGGACACCAGAAATAATATCAGTAATGTGTAAGTACTGCACACCTGTACCTACCCGTTAGTGAAATTCAGGTGTGATTTTGTTACAATGAAGCAATTAGCAACATGTACTAACAACATCCCGATATCGATGCAAAAATCATAATGCGCCAATATTCGTAGCTTGCACTGCTACGCTATTGCTACGCCGTAGCACTTCGTAGCAAAACCCGGAACCTTTTTGTTTTTAGGCCCCATTTGGTTCAATTGTTTGATATATGTATTGCATTGTACTATGCAAGTATTTATCTTATTTGTGAGTTAATCCAATGGCCATGTTTACTTACTAAAAATCTTTATTCATATTGCTTTAATTGTATTCTTATTCACAAAGCTACGTTGACATTAATTTATAAGTTATAACTCCCAACGACCAATACTCTTCGCTCCTACTATACTCCAATAGCGTGATAGCTAATCCCGAGACCCGCTAAGTAGCCAATTCACGATGACCGCACTAGAATCATTTACTTCGCTCTATAGTCTATAGCAACATAGAGTAAGTGAGCACTTAGCTTTATTGCTCGTATATCAATATTATTTTCCAATTTAGTTACCATTATCACTGTTTGGAATATTACAGACATTTATTAGATATTGGCGTGCCTATTTGGGAAGGAGTTCAAGAAAAGGCATAAAATATTTAATTTGGATCTACCTAGCGCTGTCAAAAAAATGTCTGCTAAAAATAGGGGTCTCTTAACGCTAATATGCTTCTTGTTAGCAGTGTTTTCCTCAAGGGAAATCTAGTCGTGGGCTCGAACTCACAGGCGAGCAAAAAGTACGCTGTCTCACCAGGCATCGAGTCCGACAGAGGTAGTATCAGTGATGAGCAGTTCACTGCTAGTCTACACGCACAACGTTATTGAATTAGATGCAGGATCATTTATAGTAAAAGAGGCAAGTAAAAATTTAAAAAAGTCCTTCGGAAGATCGGGTTTTGTGAAAAAACCACTGTATAAATCAATGACCAATAACATTGACAAGCGCTAATACTGCCGAGAAACTGTCACGTAGTTTGGCAGGTTTATAAAATTTGTATAAGTTTTGGTCCAAATAAATGGTTTGTTATTTATTGAACTTTTCGATAATTGAACTTTGTCGGTACCGACTTGGTTTTGGAGATTTTACACTTTTTTGTTACTTAAACACGCTCAAAGTTAAGTAAAATTAGCAAGAAAAACGAATCTTTGTTGGCTCCTAACTTTTTAATGGGTTTTTATTTTAGTATTCTGTTCCCATACAGACAGTATTAATAATGAGACAAAACGATATCATATTTTACTTTGGATGTGCCATGTCAGACAGTGGAGTAAAACACTCCTGAAGTTTGTATGCAACGAATGTGGACTAGGTTCACCTTAAGAACTGTCAGTGTCATTATTATTGTTAATTGTATTCATTTTTATTAATTTTAGTCCAAAGGTCCTAGTATAACTGTTGTTACTTCAAGTTATAGCTATATTTACATAATGAAGTAGTTCACGTAAAACTTGTTTCTAAAGTCCCACAGTGTTTAGCTTACACGCTTATATTTTCATTAATCTTTTTGTTACTATTTGTCTGTTTTATCTGCCACTAAATACATATTTTGTCATATCGTTAGTTTCTTATTTTCGTCGTTGATTTATCATGATTGAGGAAAATAGCACGTTTTATTAAGATTACTTAAGTTTTTTTTTTTTATATTTAACAAATCCTTCTTGAAATTTACATCCATAGACTATACATCTTGCACGGTAGTTAATTTAGTAGTTAGTAAAAATAAAATTGTATTTGTAACCCTAGCGATTACTATTTCACTGTTAAAAGTTTCCTGTAGTCAATCTGTGAACAACGTTGTGGGCGTGTGTATTTCTTATTCTCTATGTTTTATATTGTAGCTGCTTGTTTTTCCGTTTGAATAAAAAAAACTATCTGAATCTGTTCACTAATCGATATCGAAACACTAATACTATCATCCTGTAAAATCACCACTAACCTGAAAGAACAGCGTGAAGGCGACCCACTGGTAGTACTTCCCGTACCTGCGGGGGGACGTCCCGGCGCCCCTCACGCCAGGGTATGCTCCTCCAGCCTCGCCTGCCACGGTGAAGGTCGAGTGGATCCAGCAGTAGGTGTTCAGCACGTCTTCCGGTATGTCTCTGGAGGAAGATTATTAGGTTAGGTCTTCTTCTATCGTATGTAAGAGAATTCACTAACTGTGATAAGGTAAATGTACAGTGTGGCAGGAATATGGATGCGGAACCTGTTACCGTTGAAATGTTTCGTCGATTATCTATAAATATACGCTATTTAATCAATTTTGACCGCATGGGTATTGTACTTTTTTATGACATAGCAAATTAATTTTTGTTTCAGTCTAGGGGTTCTAGAATTGGTTCTATTCACCCTTGTGGGAAAAAAAATCGGTTACAGTTCGCACGTCGATGTCCCTGTCACCCCATATTAAAATTAAGTGCCAACCGCACATGGGCTAATAAGTTTTTTTGTAAACGCTTAGGTAAGTGTTTTTGTTTTGTCAAATATGGAAAGATTTTTTTTACTAAATAGGACTATCATACAGGTATGTTATTTTGCAAAATATTTATGTCAAGAAAATATGTTACCGGGTTGCACTTGTAACCTATCCAGAATTATCCACTAATAAGCGTTACATATACTACACTATTATTCTGTTTAACATAATTATGTGTATGTCAGCCCATGGCGTGTATGTTGATCATAATAATATTATAAAGACCACTATTATAATAATATACTGAAAGGAACAAGAGATTCTTCATCAGGGAACATTTTCAAAAATAGTTAAAAGTTACAAGTTTGTAAGATTGTCGGTTAACCAATAACCAACAATCTTAAATCATTAATTATTTACTACAACAACAATTGTATTTAAGATATTTTGTTACGTTTCTCATAATAGGGGTACAGTGAAGTATGTATTTTATTTTTGCGAAATAAATTTCTTAAAACCGATTGTACAATGTTATAATGCAATGGAAACATAAAATATTCTATTCTGTGATATTCTGTTTAAAAACAAAATACCTAAGAAGTGTTTTCCGTACCTACATATGCGAATATTACGTACTGAATTTTCGCAATCGTTTTACAGTGAAAACAGAATTTTATAGCGTAACTACTGTCATAATTATTATTTAGCTCGTGGACTAATTTAATTTATTACGCCAATAAAACTATTAACTGTAAAATAATATAATTGGCACACATTTTTGGCTAATGAGTTCATCACGAAAAACCTCACTGCTGAATCGTGACAGCGGTACTATTTTCAACCTCGGCCTGTTATTTGCCTCATATATTTTAATAACAATACAACTCATATTACAGAAATAAAACAATAATTTTCGATACAAAAAATACCGTTCATTTTTACCTCCCACACTTTTTCAGAAATGTTTGGTATAACGCCATCTATCATTTTAAGTGCGAACTACGTGGTCTGCGTGCTAGCTAAACCGCGTGTTTTCTCACCTCGTGTGTATACAGTCGATGGGGTTGCCCACCAGGTGGCGCGTTGTTAAGGCTGCGCTAGCCGCAAGCAACGCGGCGGTAGTTGCACCGCAGTGCAGTCGGAATGCTATGGAATCAATCTTCGGGTTCACCCCTTGCTGTGCACGGGAAAATAATACATAAGACCATAATTTCAAAGCTTAGAGTCCAATTTTTAATGTGGTGCTAGTGATATTAAATATTCAGTGTTAAAATCGGTGTAAATTGTGGAAGCTCTTCGTAATCTACGCTGCTTGAATTCAAAGAGATTTTAAGTTTATGGCTTGCTCTCGACTCTTGAGCGGAACAAATTGGAGCAGTAAAGTTTTAAATATTGATTATTTACATAGAAAAAGTACTAACATAAAATAAATCAAAGAATTTCTATGTTTAGAAGTTTGTCTGGCATACAATAAAATCATTATTTACCATGAGACGCTGTATACCTATATACGGTATGCACATACTTATTCACTTCCAATAAAATCACTGAATCAAACAAAACTCTACCCTCAAGAACACGAGGATAATAGGACCGAAGGACCAGGAAATATGATAACAATTAATATCTGAACAAACAGAGAAACAAATGTCCTTAATATCCCGGACAGTATTACAATAATGAGTGGTCACAAGAAGCCGCGGCGTATCGTAACCGACTTACGTTACGTTACAACGCGATTAGTCCCGACTTCCGCGGTCTTCCTGCCTCTAGACCAGTCTTACGTATGTTAATTAGTGTCGCAGACTAAGGTTATGGTAAATAGTTAGGTAACCTATGTAGGTGTGTATGTGGTGTAAGAGCTCCAACGTGCTTGGGCGATGTGGGGCTTTAATTAAACAATGTTTTGCCTTATAAAAATTAAAATGATAGTGCTAATTAATTGCTTAAGTATTTATTAGGTACTCAAGTTACATTACAATTGTATATTTTAGAGCTATTTCGTTAAGAAGTATTTATGTATGTATGTATATTATAACATTGTATGCGTATTTATTACTGATGTTATATTTGCCCTTCTACTACCTATTACATACGTTGTCTACATCTATTTTTATTTTATCTCCTATCACAGGTATACTGGAAGAGGTTGTTGTAAAAATAAGCATCATCTCTGTACGTATGTTTCTGTTCCTTTCTTTTTTTCTGTTTATATGTGTGTAATTTTCACATATATAAACAGACAGGGCTAAATAAAAAAATCGCCCATAGAAAATAAAGTTCGTGTCACCAGATTACATTGTTAGTTTATAGAAGGGCTAGACTAACAGAAATGGAGCAGAAAGGATATTTTTATCACGGATCTTGTTATGGTCCTGATTCACCTAACACATGGGAACACTCTTTTCGCTATTGCACATTTAATTTATTCCGATCCGTCTCTTTTATCTTTGATTCCGACTTTCCCTAAATTGTTTCGGGGGCATACTAATGCTGGTAACTTTATGTGTCATCACAGTTATTATGAAGCTTAGTTATTCCAAGTCCAACTTACCCCTCCAGACAGCAGCGCATAGATGCTGGTAAGGATCTCCATGGGCCTCCGCGGCTGCGGGGCGCGCTCGCGCCGCCGCCACGCGGCCGCGCCGCTGCTGGCCGCTGACACGCCGCCTGCGCGCGCGCTCGCGCCGCGTCCCCGACGGCCCCAAGACAAGACCGAGTCCCTGGGGAAGGAGTCCTGGCTAGAAATTCTACCTCAAGATACGTTAACGTCTTGAAGAAATAAGAGTCCCGGTGGAAGAAGTGTAGCTTAAAGATATTCTTTTCAATACTCAATACTTTAATGCATTCCATAATGTGTACATAAAACAGTTGGTATGATATTATAACATCGAATCAATTATGGACCCTGTCGGGCACAGCAAAGTTAATTTTTATAGGAGAGAGGATGAAGGCGCTTTTTGTTAAGAAAAAAAAATAAAAAAAAATAATTAAAATAGGTAGTAGCATTTAGTTACATTCGTTTTTATAGTAGTAAGTAAGTATTTATATATTTGGTTTTAAATTATATTTATATATTGTTATATTATTTATTACACGATTTATATTATTAACACCATAAGTTATAATAAACTAAATATGTATTTACAATTTTATTCAGTCTTGAAGGATGTTATTATTATTAATTGTGCACTGTTTAGTATATACATTTCAAAATAAATTTAAAGTATTTTAGTGTTTAAAAATAATATAAATTGGTATTTTTAAAGTGAAGTTTAAAATGAAATGTAGGTATTAAGTAAAAAAAAATGTGTTTATTTTTGTTGGAATTTATCTCTAAAATATTCGTCAATAGTGTAGTAGCTTTTGATTATCAGAAATTGTTTTAATTTATTGATAAAGATATTATTTTTATTTATGTTTTTTATGTGTTCCGGTAACTTATTGTATATTTTAATGGACATAACAAATGTACTAGAAGAGTGCATTTTTAATCGTGAAGTGGGTATGTTTAATCTGCTTTCATGTCTTAGTGCAATTTTTGTTTGGATATCTCCTCTTTTGGTATAGAATTTCGGATATTTTCGTACAAATTTACACATTTCAAGTATGTAGAGGCACGGCAGGGTTAATATTTTTAGGTCTATAAAGTGGGGTTTACAGGAGTCTGTATCTTTGATGTTCATTAAAATTCTAATCATTTTTTTCTGTTGAGTGAATAATATAGGCGCGTCCGTACTATTTCCCCATAGAATAACTCCATAGTTGAGCCATGCAAATGCGTACGCGTAATAAGTTACTAGTGCTGTTTTGAGGTCTGTTGTTTTCTTAATTTCACGGAGAGCGTATGAAAACTTGGATAATTTCGTTCTTACTTTATGAATATGTGATTTCCAATCTATGTGTGAATCTATGTCTAGGCCTAAAAGGGTGAATTTATTTACTGCTTCTAATTTTGATCCGTTATATTTGAAACTAATACATAGAGGTATTTTTTGTCGCGGGTGGAAAGTTATTATTTTTGTCTTATTGTAGTTAATTTCAAGGTTGTGTTCGTTCATCCAGTGTATTGCAGTGTCAAGTATAGAACTCAATTTTTGGTTTAAATTTATATTATTATCACATGATGTTAAGATAGAGATGTCATCGGCGAATAATACGCATGACTCATTGATGTGGTCAGGGAGATCATTTATGTAAACAAGGAATAGCAGGCACCCTATCACACTTCCTTGTGGTATAGAAGCGTTTACGGACATGTTTTGGGATCGAATTAATTCTATTTCTTTTGACATATGATTGAAATGTTCTATTTCTACAACTTGTTCTCTGTTTTTTAAATAAGATATGAACCATTCGTAACTTTTTCCACGGATACCGATGTTATATAGTTTATTTAATAATATATCAAATTGCACCTTATCATAAGCTTTTTTTCGTAGCAACGACACAGCAATATTACATTATTTGGGCCTAGCAGGTGGCCACGTAATAAACGTGGCCACCTGCTAGGCCTGCAGTGTCAGATCATCAGACGTGCAAGTAAACGGACATTTAGGACACGCAATCAGATGGGAGAGAGACGCACAACTACCTCGGGATAGAGTATAGGTTGGAACTGATACTTTAAGATACCGTGAATAAGGCTTTGAAAAAATAATAGTCCCCCAAAAGAAGTCATGTTCAGCTCTGATATTGCTAGACACGCACTAGTACCTGTACCTATATGTTCTAGGTAAGCGCTGACAGTTTAAGATCTCGACATTCTGGTAACTGGAGAAAAGAAATTCCATGAAGAGAAAATGCAGATTTAACACGTTTTAGTTGCCAAGGTTAGAGTTGACACTAGCACACGCACTTAAAATATATATGTTAATCAGACGAATGGGACAGAAATAAGAAACAAAAACAAATTGCAGCTTTTAGTTTACGAAGTAAGGAATTGAAGGATTGAACAAATCAATATAATCTTAGCCACAAGCGGGAATGCGTTGTTCTGTGTTATGTTATTCCGACATGCAATAGCTTTGAGATAAACTAACAATCCTAGTTTGGCACAATGAAGGTTAAGTTCATAATACAGATGCATCAGCTGCACCCTAATTGCGTAATACACTCTCAATGAGAATCTGAATAATTTTTCAAGATATTTCTAATTCAATGCTTCATATGTTAGACAATATTGTCTGCTCATTAACGTAAATAACGCAATTAATGCTGTTGAACTGTTAAAACTAAAGCTATTCCTAGATACTGTTAGTATGTCACGCAATTACCGCTCTGTTTTATTATGAAATTATGTATCGAAATTAAGAGTATCTTACAAATGCAAATGCGTTACACAAATTGACAAATCCATAACAACGATTATTTTGCAACTATTGCCTGAACTAATGAGCTTATAAATTGCTAACATTTTCAAATTGGCGAAACAATAATAATTGAATGAACAACATCCAATTACGAGCACCACATAAATAAATAAACGTTTAATGACAACATAAACAAAATTAACTCACCAAACAAAACAATCCCTTTCTCAGTCACTGCCTAACAAAACACAAGCACAAAACAATACACTAATAGCTACCGTCCCTATGAATGGAACAGTGTCTACATCGGAAGCGCACGCGTCGATTTAACACGTGTTTCAAACTAAATGTAGAAGATAATTTAGTTAAAATCGACTCAATTGTGTACAAACGCAGTAAAGGCTCGGACACAACTACCAGGGGTTCAGGAAACCGCTGAAGATATAAGAATAGACATTCAATTAATAGAAACTCAAGGCTATGTTCTGTTGTCAATCGGGATGGGGAGACTAGTTGTTTTTCTTTTGTTTTGTGAGAGATACATAATAAATATCATTGATACAAGTATGGTAAAAACTATCCTAATATACTTAGTTAGTACGCGTAGCTTAGACGATGAGCTTATTTTTTTTTGCAGCCGCAACTTTGCTTTACCAAGTACCTACCTAACGCACCAAAGCACCAACATAATTTAAACAATATTCAACAAGTTTTATTGATTGTTTAATGAAAATTCACTACAGTGAAAAGTATTGCGCGTGTGAGCTCCTAACTTTTGATTTTGATGAAAATAAATTAATGGAGAGTGCTCATCTGAGAACATGAATGACAGCATCCTCATAAATCACAACCAGGATACATAAAAATTTAAGCAAAGGAGAAACTAAAAGTAAGAGTTTGAATGTGAAAATTAACAATGTGGGAAATTTATATCAACTTCTTAACGAGAATGTAATGAAACATGACAAATAATCAACGAGCGAACAATCAAGAAGGTTACCTAAGTAGGTACGAAGTTCAACTCATTATTTTAACTTTCATAATTTTAACCATATATTTATCTCATTATGAAAGAAAAGCCATTCAGTCGACAATATTTACGAAAAAGCTTTGGACGCTCTCCAAATTACCCAAACTTACGTGATGAATGTACTATACATCGCCTCTTAATCCCAGTTTACGTCTAACGATTAATTAAATAAATCGCTCCGTATCGTTATCGTATGTCTTATGACTCAATTTTATTATTAACAAGAAACTACAAACATTCTTTATGGGCCTAACACGGAGCCCTGCGGTATCCCCCTTGTTTTCGTTTCCAAAATCGTTCGATTGAACTCTTATGCAAAGTGGCCTTTGTTTTTTAAAGCAACAAACTGTACGAGAATCGCTTTACCAAGCATTGTTCCGCTTTAAGGAGGTTGTCAAATAAATACAGGTGTCGGCCTTGTCAAACGCTGCCCACAAATCGGCAACCGGAGATTGATGTCTGAACAACTGCTGCCGTCGACTTAGAGATCTTTGTCTGTCTGTATGATCGTGTGAATCACGGGTATATTTGGAACTCGGTCAAACGTCTGTTGACTTGTATCATACACTTTTCATTGTTAATGGATATTGTGTTTATTTTTAATATCTCGTTAGCGAGCGATGTGTTCTATTATAGCTTGTATATTTTTTATGTTTGGCTTGAGCTGATTTTATTGCTCAATGGTAAAATGTTTGTTAGATTATGTCTTGGGGCATTTATTTATATTGTGAACATTTGTTTATGAATGTTCCATTGATGCCGTTTTAGATCGATTCTATTTGAGTTATTTGGTTCACTCTTTATTTCACATGTATACTGGTATTGTCTGGTATTATTATTGGGGGAAATATAATATTCATGTCTTTTTTATGAATATAAGTTATACCTTCTGTTGGCGATCCTGTTCACTCGGAGTAGTTCTTGGCGGCCAGCTACTTCTGCGCGACAACCGGTCGTCTTGCCCATGGGGTGCGCGGGAAGCAGTGCTGCTCTGCGCCTGCGGCAATTCTCTTTATGTAGCCTACAGTGCAATGACTCATAAGTGTAAAAAAAATCGAATGACTGTCTCTAGAACTACACGATTGATTGTATCCTTCTGCCCAGGAGAGACTAAATCAATATAAACTACGTTTTCTAGCAGTAACTATGTGCTTACATCTCTCTTCATTGACTTGCTTGTGTAATAGTTGAGAGGAATTATACCTTCTATTAGCAATCCTGTGTGCGCGCACTCCTGGGTCGGGCCGGCCGCCAGACGTCTTGCCCATCGGTCGCGCGGGAGGCCGCCGCACTCAGCGCGAGCTCTGTGCCCGCGCCATCCTCGCACCTACCACTGTGGGCAAAGACAAAACAGTTAGGGAATACATCAGAGAAGGCCTAGTTCTGACACTGACTGGCCGTCAGATCCAATGGGTCATCCAAACCGACGGAAATTTTCTTTATTTAACAAATTTTATAAAGCTGTTCCCGTATAGACTGATCCAAGAAAAAGCGCTCGGTCTTAGTGCTATACTATGATGCCACTTTCCAAATTACAAACGAAAATCCTTCAATAGGTAGGTATCGTCGTGTACCAATTACCCTGAATAAAAGAACCTAGCAAACACGCGATGAACTCCAACTGCATAACTGCATCACTAGGAGCACATGTTACTTTGAGGCTTCCTAGGCCATCATGTACTGTTCTCGAAGAGCTTGTTCATGACAGAAGTATTTAGACTAATGAACGCAACAAAACACGTGCAAATTTTACATCCCGTAACAAAATCATATCTCCAGAGAAATTCAAGAAAACAATTCGCAAAATCAATTAAAATTCCTTCTGTACTGTCAGTCCAAATTAGACTGTCAATCAAATATTAATATTTATAGTCTATGTGCTCAGTACCCTGGACATGTGACGTCCATTTAGCGGCAGACCTACTGTTTTATAGATGTATTCTATTTCCCGAGATAAATGTACTCTCATTTACTGGTCCGTTTGGCGTCATAAAATAGTTTAGTAACTGTCTCGTCGTTCGCAGATTCATGCATGGGTCGAGGCAGTAAATTTGTAGGTCTTTAACTACAATGTAACTTATGGTAGGTACTGCACTATATTTTTCCGTAAGTCAAAATAGATGAGGAAGTTTTTAGAAAATCGTATAATTACACTTGAGCTTTTGCTCGAATGCCCCTAAACCAAAGCAATTAGAGCACTATCAGTAGGCCCCAGATCTTATTTGTAGTACAAAATAATCAAACAAGTGACATATAGCGTGAAGTGCAACCACTATCTTGAATCAAAACAAAAAATCTTCCTCGCAAAGATGCAATATCAAAGAAACCTAAAATTACCAATAAAGTAGAAACTATTTAAAGTTGTAGTACATAAAAAACTCATATTGATTTCAT
This sequence comes from Antitype chi, assembly GCA_947359405.1. Taxonomy (NCBI): domain Eukaryota; kingdom Metazoa; phylum Arthropoda; class Insecta; order Lepidoptera; family Noctuidae; genus Antitype; species Antitype chi. The sequence goes on along the minus strand of OX375809.1, from coordinate 1,897,821 downwards.
CTATTCCCACCACCACAGAGTTCCCAAAAGCCCTATGCTCATAAAATCCATCAAACTTCCGCGACAATGTACGAAACATTGCTTGTTATTGCTCATCGGAAAGAAACGAGCATTTCTATTGTAACCACACCTAAGAGCATCGTATCGCATCGAATAAATATCGGAAAGCCATTTAAATAATTGATATCACCGGTATGTCGATATGTACGGTGCAATATACGGCACGAATTTCTTTACCGATGCATATTGATTGGCAAATATCATTTCTAAGGTTGGAATACGGTGTTAGGCTTAGCGGAATAGTAGTGTGAAACGCTCCACCGAATATTTCTGGCTTTCACAGAATTATGCTGACCATCTAATGTTCTGAAAATAACCCTATTATTCATCAGAATATTATGAGGTATGGGCCAAGACAACTACTACTACAAAAAAAAGTTAATTAATAAATCGCGGTAGGCTCAGATGGAGAACTGGTCCTTAGCAGCTTTAAACAGAGAGAAATGGAAGGAGAGTAGAGAGGCTTTTGCCTTGCAGGGTCAGGGTTATATATAATAATTAAATAATTAATAAATCACGTTGGTCATTTTATGATTTTATTGCCCGTGGATCTAACTTTTTTGGTATCACCCCGTAAAAAGCCACTGTTAAACATTATACTTCCATTAGTATGTTAGAATATTACGAAAATCAACGAGCTGTTATCAGTCTTTTATCAATGTTGATATTACCATAAGACAAATTCAGAAGCGTGTGGAACCAAAGGATCACAAAATCTATTAATAATTCGAGGTGACTAAGAGGCATTTTATTACTTAGTAATGTATGTTTGATTGCTTGTATTTCTATCTTTATCGTATTACCAAGCCATGGCCACTTTATACGTGATATATTGGGTTTAAACCATTTGATAGGCTGTAAATACTGATTTATTGGGTAGCAGTAATCGAATGACCTTTCCTTTAGCTTGTGCAATTGGTTAGAAATAGGTAGAAAAATCGATAAGTAAGCTAACTGGATGTTTCAGCCAAACCAGAATTCACAAGTGAAAGAATAGAAGCCCAGCACTGTGTGATGAAAGTACTAAAAACTCTACTCCCTTTTTTGTGGGTGGTAAATCATCAAATAACTTCTCCCGCTCTGGGTGGAGCGGGACGGCATGTCAGACTTTTACTGGTTAAAACCCACCCGTGTTCCCTCAGTTGCCTGTGTGCCAGAGGCCACGGTATCTCTTTCGAACAACCAGCACCCCTAGCAGGCATTGGCGCGCGTGGAACACAACGCGCCGTGGACCCGGGCTTGGTCCTTACCTGAAAGCGAGCTACCACATTACTCGCCGTCTGCAAGCCCGCGCCTACGGTGGCCGGGAATCAGCCTGGGATTCCCGACGCCCAGGGCGTCTCCCGCGGTGGCTACGGCCGTGAGGGCGCATATACTGCCTCTCCCTCACGTGCGCCGCCTCTCTCTTCGCGAGCAATACTGCTTCGCAGAAGGAGGTGACGGCTACGCCTTTGCCTAAAGCAAGCATATGATCATAACACACTGGTTATTCCCGAAGAATTAGGCAGAGGTGTACCTATTGTAGGCACACCTACATTTCACCAGTTAAGTCCACCATAGGGGGAGAGCCTATTGCTATCAATCAGGTAAAAATCTCCCGGGCTGCTACTGAAAAATTCCTGCTGAAAACCTCTAAATAAAGCTGTTGACTAAAAATAAGTGAAACGAATCTCACAGAAATACAACTACACTTTCAAAAAATTAAACGTCATAGTTTTAATAAATCTCCGAACAAATTAATTGATAACGATCTTTCATTTTCACGTGTCCGGTTTTCCGCTCCCCGCTCGCTCCTGTCTCGGTCCGCACCCGAAAGTAGTGCCGGGAAAAGTGCGCGGAAATCGAATGGGATCCCATTCCCGTACGATCCCGCTGCGGATAAATTTCCAGGATGCGGGATAACGCTGAAATTTCACGTTTCACTTATCGCCATGTGGAATATTAAAGTTTTGTCTAGAATTTCTCAATTTTCTGATGTGTAACGTGGATCGCGTAAAATTTTATGTTTCCGTTTTACGAGCTGCGTCGATGTGACAGATATTGTGTTTTTTTGGATTCTGAGTGCTTGTTTGTAGTGGGTTATATTTTTTCAAGTTGGGTTTGAGTTGTAAAATTGGTTTACGAATTTGAGCATCTGTCTAGCTGTCAGCTGTGTCAATTGCTGCGACATTTTGAGAACGCAGATGTTGGTGTTAAAATTTAGGAGTGTTTAAGTTTGATAGAAATATTTATTTCTCCGCAAACACATAAGTTGCATATGTACCGTAAGATTGAAACATATTTATGGATGTTTTAGACAATATTTATTCGACGGCTGTTAGTTCATATCTATCTACGAGACGGAGCCTTCTGTCATGCTTTACGATTGGATAACATTAAAGTATAAAACTAAAGAAAAGTAAAGCGCATTGAAATTGAAGTTTACAGTTGATCTGTGAATAAGCACCACACACAACCCAATTACCTACTAAAATAAGCTTTACCCAAAACCTACTGTTCCTATACAATAGTTATATTAATCCATCAAAATTTGACGCCGTATTGTGAGACAACTAGCAATATTCTCGCACACAATATAGCAGATTTCCATAAATCCACGTACGTACTAGTGGCGTATTGTAAATGCAATAAATCCCGAGTTTTACGGTGGCAGTAAAAGTATTGCGACACGCGCCGATATTTACCGATACGCCGACAGGACGACACTACGCCACTACGCCGCGCGCGCCGGTTCGCCGAGTATTTCATCTATGCAATCTTGTTGGTGATGGCTTTAGATTGCTTTAGGATCCCTGTTTGAAACTTAGTATTTTTGGATTGAGAGGTTGTATAATATGAAATTGATAGAATAGAAACAACATTATTATAATAAGTTTTATTACCTATAATGCAGAACCTAACTGTGTATGAAGGTTCTAATGAATATGGTTTGCAGGGAAAGGATTTCATGAAGTGAAGCACGTAAAGACAAGGGTAGACATTTATTTCAATTAGGCTTGTCAGTAATTAATCAATAACCTAGTCGTCCGTTTCAAAACTTGATCTTCATGGAGAAGAAGGACAAGAAACTCCATGGAAACAGTATTGAAGTATTTTATCAACACATTCCATAATTTGCCATAAATTATCATTATCTTAATACAGTTAATTCTATCGCTTGGACAATATTGTCCAACAGAAATAAGATATTGAATTTTTAAATTGTTGCGACTTTCTTCTACTTAAATATCTTTATTTTTAAGGCCGTCCTCCATCCGTCAGAAATATACCTAAATCACTATTAGATATAATTATTGAAAAACTTCAATACTGTGTTAATTTACTTCAAAGTTTAACTTTATTTTCTTGAATATACTATTCAAATGAAACTATACAAAAAAATATTGAGTTGTGTGAAGTTTTTCGGACACATAACTTGTTCTGTGAACAAAAAAAATACGTTACAATATTTAGGTTTAACGGTCGAAGATTCGGAAGTTTGGTCATTACCTTTAACTTATAGTTACGAAGTTGACTTGGCTCTTTAAAAATATAGCAGGTTAAAGTTTATTTTTTGAAAAATGATACGACAAAAAGGCAAAAACATATTCTAAATTGACTGTGAACGTTCTTAAAATTCGAGAATTGCCCCTGTGATGTCAGCTAAACGAGTAAAAGTTAAATGAGAACTTTATTGAACATTTTTAACTTGGTTTCAGAATGTTTTGGTTTATTTAGGTACTGAAAATTCATTTATCTTAAATTGGTATAGCGCGCACTACCCAGAATGGCCGGTTTTTAAAACAGTTTTCTTTCTTCGTCGTTGAAATTTTATATTTTCAATTTGGAATGAAAAACTGAATTTTGTGGAAAAGCAAGCGATTTTTGAAGATTTTTTTTGATATGTAACTTGTATTGGTTTATATTAAACTTATTTAAATACTAACTTATTGAATATATATTTGTTATGTAGATAATAACGGTTTTCGATGAATGTTTGTACACCTTTAATAAAACACGCGCCGATAAAGTTAATTTAAGTACTTAGATACCTATTTTGGTACTGGTACCTACATATTTAGACTTTTTAAGATTCTCAAATGAGGTGATCAACTGTATTATTTTAGAATTGTATGAAATAGTGGGATGCCTTTGTGGTATGATACTTATTAAAGGTGAAATAATTGACAAAATGCCGAACAGAAAAGCTATCACAAAAATAATTGAAGTAGGTATCGCTCAATCACCGCTTCAATTCAGTTTAACAGTTATTCAAATGAGAAAACAAGAACTTATTCAGAGCTCGAATTCAAATAAAACGTATGACATAATGCAAATACAAGTCACTTAACACGTCGTAAATTTTATTAACAATCACGTTTTACGAGACCTGCACCAACCGGCCACAGTAGCGTTACACTCGACTACGTGCCTCAGCGCTCCGCCATTTTGGACTCACCACAACTAACGTCTGTCCCTCGTGAATATAAAACACAGCGTTCGTTAGATATTCTCTGTGAAAGTAAATTTTACTGAAAAATAAAATGAAAATAGGCAGTTAAAGTGAATGTTGCAGTGTGGAATGGCCGCGTTCTTCGCAGTGGTCCTTGCATTCGCAGCGATGGCTACTGCCGACGCCAACATCGAGGTACACGTAATTGTTTTGTTGAACACTCTGAATTGTAAAGCAGCTCCGGAAATTTGGCAACAATACATGTTCTGATAACGGACGCATACAGATGTAAATGTAACCAAGATAAAAAAAAGCGTGTAAAAAACTATACAATTTCCTTTTTGTAACGTTTTTTGAGATCTAAATTGCACGGTTTTGCATTGTAGCGTGTTCTTAAAAGCATTTATTTATTTGAATCGCTGCAGAATGCATTTTCCTTTGTTCTGTTCAGATACGGTTCCTGAACAAAAGGGCCATTTTTATTTCTGTATCTGCTAAATAAGGCTTTTAAAATTAAATCATGTTATATAGAATGTTCACTGAGTGTTATTTAGAAAGAACTGCACGATATTAAAAAAAAACATTGCTGCCTATCATTTAAGTTTTTATTAGATGTAATGTTTACGCTGCTTTATGTATGAACAGCAAGATCTAAACCTGCATAACCTGTGCCATCATTTTTAATGATTGCATACTGAATTAACACGGTCCCACATTTATTTTTCCTATGATGCCTATGTTCATTTTCCACCCACAGGCTGAGTTTCAAGAGAACCGACGCCTCTCGAAGGCCATCGTGGAGGCCTTGCAAGACAACAAGTTTGAGGATGAACTGCTCTTCGACCTGAAGAAAGAGAACCAGGTCTACCTTAACCGGACCATGTCGCTTGTCATCAAGTATATTGTTAAACGGTAATGTGATGAGTTTATCTTGTACTTGCTGTTGTCCTGCGGCTTCGTCCGCATGGTTGTCGGAAATGATCCCACGAGAACGTTATACTACCAAGCTAATAAATGTAAATGTATCGTATGTCCTAAACCTAGTCCATCCGTATGCCAAATTTCATCCAAATCCATTCAGCCGTTGAGGCGTGCAAAGATGATAGACAGAGTTACATTCGCATTATAAATGCGAATGTAACTCTGTCTATCATCTTTTCTATCATCTTCTATCATATTAGCGATCGTTGAAAAATAATATTATAGCGAAGAAAATTGGAGAAAGTATGTATTTTGTAAGCTACTGGGTCTTGGTACAAAGGCATTAGTATGGCTCAGAGGTTAAAATTGATTCATTACATTGATTGCGAGTGCAAAACCAAAGCTACCCGTTCTGTATAATTAATTCCTTGAAGATTAAAAGGACGCTAGAGACCTACAGCCAAGAAAAATAGCGAAAATGCCTGGATTGGTTTATCCAAATTTTACAACATGTTTGTTACCATATCAAGTGATCGAAGCTCGATCGTTATATAGCTTAATATGATTGCTACCATTGTCTTCGAACCTCCTATGGCATAAACCAGGGTGTATATGGAGCTGTTAACATTATATTTCATGTCGGATTCCCATAGAAACTGGGCCGTACGACATTATGGCTTACAGCGGCTTAGGATAGGTGCGTAGTTTCGATGTCAGTTACGTGTAAAATATAGATATTGAGCCACATTATGGGAAGACTGGGAGCTGTTCCCATATGTAGCTGGCAAAAACAGAGGATGACAAACAAATAGAAACGGAAAATGGTTTAGTCCCATAAATATTTTGGAGAGTCTAAAAAACAACTCTCTGCAGACCACAATTAATTATTTGGTCTTTGTGGGTGTTTGTCCTTCAACCCATAGCGAGATTCAATACTCGGCATTGTTATTATTTGTATTAAGATCAAGTTTTCATTAACCAAACATAGGGACAATATTTTTGTCTCACAAAGCGACGCGTGCTTTACTTGTGGTAATCAAGTTTACAAACATGCTGTGAATGTGTGCGTGAAGACGAGTAACGTCATTTCATAACACACTCACACACACACACACACTTCGCCATTGTTCTGAACGGTACCGATAGCTTCTCCACTTACGCACTTTCACAGCGTGTTTGTACACTTGGTAACCACAAGTAAAGCGCGTGTCGCTTTGTGAGGAAATAATACTATGGCACCTTGTGTTCCATGCGCGCCTCAAAGGGATGTCAGCATCAACTGGTGGGGTCCGCAAGGGTCGATGCCTGCCAGGGGTGCGGGTAGTTCGAAAGAGATACCGTGGCCCCTGGCACATAGGCAACTAAAGGAACACGGGTGGGTTTCAGTCAGTAAAAGTCTGACACGCCCTCCTGGTCCACCCAGAGCGGGAGAAGTTATTTGATGATTTCCCACCCAATAAAAAAAGGCAATAATACTAAGTGGTAATCCTTTAATTTTCTATGTCTGACACTGAATTTTACGATTATACAAATATCACAATTTCGCCAACAACCATATAAAAATAAAACAATATGAGGATTTCCCCGTAATCCTCGATATTTTTCATTCCACGTCTGTGCCGTTTCAGCGAGGTAGACAATTACCGCTCGAGGCGCACCGACGCGATCAGCCGACGAATTTATTCCTCGCTCATTATGAAACTCATCGATATTGCTAAGGTATGTGGAATTATGTAACTATGTATTTTTTTTTTTTTTAATTATGGATATGGTTACCTATTAAAGTTTATAGCAAACGCGTTATGGATCATGATTTTCGGCCAAACAATTTTAATTTTTTTTTTTCCTACCTGGGCCCGCTCTTGACCTCGATCACGCCTGATGGAAAGATATTCATGAGGTCTATGATGGATCGAGAGTGCCCAGAAAATGCCTGTTTACTGTTGTTCAAGGCACTGGTACTCCCACGCATCGACGATATATAGAGAAGCACGGAGAAGAAAGGGAGTACCAGTACTATCACCAACCTGTATCTTTACCGTTTAGCAATTATAGCACTTGATCATTTCGTTTTTTTCAAATACGTTAGCAGAAGTATATAACCGGTCGAAGTGGCGGAGCTTGGGGGAGGCGTATGTCCAGCAGTGGACGTCTTTCGGCTGAAATGATGATGATGAAATAGCACTTTAAGACAAATTTCCTTCACAAACAGTTTACAACTTACTCAATTATATCAATTTTCAAAATAGTTATAGAATTGTTCCATCACGAAGCGACGCGCGCTTTACTTGCGTACCAAGCGTACAAACACGCTGTGAATGAGTGTGTAAGCGCAAAAACTCTCGTTACTGTCCAATAAATTCATTATTTGAATGCTTAGTTCCGAAATAAAATACGATTTTCATTTGACAACGACATTTCGAGTTAATAAACTCAGTTTTCAGTTACAATATACAAACAATAATTATAAAATATAAGGTTTATGAAACCATCTAAATACAGATGAATCTTAAAAATATCTTTACTGAGCGACTCTGTAAGAATGAACCCTGACCGGGGTTTGTTTACACTTTCATCAGATGCAGATTTTTGAACAGTGTAGGCCAAAGTCATTCATGGTTAAATCTCACTTTACTATTACAGTAATGGGCAAGTCAGAAATTGTGTGTGCGTATGTGTGTCATGTGCTGACACTACTCCTCTTCATGCACACGTACACAGCATGTTTTTACACTTGGTTTTAGATAGTTCAATCAATGAAGACGCACCCCACTCTTTGACACTTGTACTGAGAACGGTCAAAAACAAAGGAAATAGGTAGAGAAGGGCGCGTCATCGTGGATTGAACTATCTGTACCAAAAGTCAAGCGCGCGTCACTTCGTCAAGTAAAAATACTTAAGTGTTAGTTTAAGTCAACATTAAATGTATCGCCATTGAGAATATGTATAACTAACTTTTGCCCGCGGCTTCGCCCGCGTGGTGGTCGAAAATTATCCCAAGGGAACGCACTACCAGGATAAAAAGTATCTTATGTATTAATCCAGGTTATAAACTATATGTGCGCCAAATTTCAGCCAAATCCGTTCAGCGGTTTTTGCGTGAAGGCATAACAAATATTCATTCATCCATTCATTCTCACAAACATTCACATATAAAATAATAGTAGGAAGTAGGATAGGATAGGATGATCACAATTATACACCGAGAAAATTTAATGGTTGTTTTCCCGCAAAGAATTGGTTTTGTCTTGGTAATACAATCGTTTTATAAACAAATAAAATATTAGAAACAAAAAATGGTAGATTTAACCATTGTGAAAAAAATTATGCTGTAACACTACGTGCGCCAGTTTATTTTGCTTTGAACATTTACCTATGCATCGTTGTTCCCTTTGTCGACGGCGCCGGCGCGTGCTATACGAGTAGTACCTACAAGTTACTTCTAGTGTTACTATTGATTCTCACGTTTTCGAGTGGATGAATATTTTTTTTATTATTGTTAAACAAAAACATCTTTATTTTTTTACTTATAATCTATGCTTCGCTTTTCTTATGGCAAGTTGTTCTGCCGCGGGTCAACCACCATTCACCATTAAAATTTCTCGGTGTATAGACTTGTTTCAAATGTGACTTTATACAATATGTAACAAAAACGCTGTTGTTCCTTCTACCCACGTTTTCAGAATCGGTATACATACGTAATAAAGCAAGTCATTTATAAAAACTGTTCAACAAAAATAATTAAAATAAATATTTCATAATGAATATTCGAACTGATTTTAATTAGATCAAAGAAAGCCGCCGAGCTCGTAGTCTATTATTCGAATTATGGATACTTGTAAAAAAAATCAGATACTGTAAAAAATTCTTTGAATGTGTCGATTTTAATAGTTTTTTGATATATTGAACTCTCGACTAGCCAATGCAATTTTTTTTAATTAGGTATAACTTCATCAATGTTGTGCTTGTAGGTAAGTGTACAAGTCTCTAAAAGGAACAACAGGGTTTTTGTTACATATTGTATAATTCTCATAGTTTAAAAGGAAACTATATTTAACGCACCAATTCATACAAGTGAACTATAAATTACTACTAACTTACTGCGCTGTAAATATGAGCAGAACCCGCTCCTTTGTGCATATCGAACTGAAACAATGGGCTCGGACTACAATACACGAATAATGTGAATACTTCATTCTCTGTAACAAGCTCTGGTGGTTCTCTAAATAAAGGTTTCAATTCAGGAGAGGCAATTGCCTGAAATATGGATAAAGAGAGAAAATAAAAATTACATGCACATTACATACGTACAGTTCGCCAGCTATATTTAAGTCCCATGTAACAGGGGGCGAGCCTAATGCCATCACCGGTCACAAGTCCAGGCTCCGGTCTACTACTGAGAAATTCCTGAAAGAAAAATCCAATAACTCTTTGACCAACCTGGGAATAGAACCCAGGGCTCAGCAGTAGCGCTTGTGACCACTAGACCAACGAGGTAGTCAAAAATACATTAAAAGACACACCAAAAGATCGCTAGATGTCCTGCGAGTCCAGTATAATAATGGTTTCAGGATGTTGTTGAGACTTCCTCGCTATTGCAGTGCGTCGGAGATGTTTGCGCAAGCTCGTACCGACGGTTTTCACGCGATTGTGCGCAAGAAAACCGCTTCGCTACTGAGTCGAGTGAGAGGCAGTCGCAACCGCATCCTGAGAACTGTAGCGGAGAGTTTCGGTTCTCCAATTGTGAAGCAGTTTGTGCAGCGGGTGATTGGTACTAACACTAGATAATAAGTTGTTTTAATATTATGTTACTAACACTCTATGGATTCTTTTTCCGAAATAAAAATAAATATTATTATTATTATTAAGTAGATGCTTATTTACTTGGTTTTATAAAAACATGTCAAATAATAAGCAGGTTAATAGGTTATTATGTATCAGAATAATTCAAAAATACATAATAGAACATAAATAGCGGCTGTTAAAAGGCCTTGTCAAATGAATTCAGATTTAGGACTTTATTGTAAACCACCCGAGAATATACATACCAAGCAATTATGTTTTAAGGGTATAATGGCGTTCTTATCACGGACAGCGGAGGTAGACCAAGTCATCCATAGTTAAATTAAGCGTGCTACACGTGACGGTGGCAAAATCTAATATATTATTATTCTAGCTTTTACTTTGTAGAGGTCGGGAGTTATCCCATGGCAACGTACTACCGAGATAAAAGTATCCTATGTGTAAATCAATGTCATAAACTATCTGTGTGCCAAATTTCACCTACAATCGTTCAGCCGTTCTTGCGTGATTGAGCAACAAACATCCAAATTTTCACACTTTTAACATTAAGTTGAAAGTAGGATATTTTTCCGCCTGTCTGGTGCCAAGACATGTCACCAGCACAATCAAACATGATTGTGTAGCACCCTATACTTTACAGTGACAAACCCTCAGAGCTCACTATACTTACTACCTATCTAAGTAATTGGATTTTTAATTAAACTTTTTCCTACAGGATCTGCCCCACAATTCGACAGCGCAGAGCCGCATCGACACGGCACATCGATACTACATGTCCGTAGAGAGTAGAGACATGCACGACCAGATGGCGGATGTGCAAGTGTTCCACGCGTGTGCTCGACTGTACGACATCATGTTCACTGTGAGTGAGTATGATGGCTACTGACGGCGCGGCGTAGAGTTGCATAGACACGGCGTAGATACTACCTGTCTGTAGAGTGTAGAGACACGCACGACCAGGGGCCTTAGTCTGCTATTTTTATAAATTCGTCATTCCAACACGATCCCATTGTCATTCATTTGTCATTTTGCTAAAAGTTCGTAATCTGCTAAATTCATAATAGTCGATCATTGGTCGGTCAATGGTCTTGTAATAGAATTGTGTCATAATGGCATTTTCGTATTGCCATTATTATAAAACTCGTTAGTAGAAATGTTTTTCGAAAAACTACTACTAAATTTGAACATTTATTCATGCCAGATTTCATTTATATATATTTTTAGATATTATTTATTAGTGTTATAAGCAATCTAAAGTAGTAGGAAGTTCGTAAATTAAGTCAGTCATTCATTTGTCATGATGTACGAGATTACCAATGCCATTTCTCTCAATGGAGTGTCAGTGGCTGACCATTGGAAAGTCATAATGACGCCATTTTATTAGTAGATTACCAAACTTGTCAAAATCAACAATTATGAAATCAATGATAGACCATTCTGACACTATTGTAATAGCAGACTTGAGGCCCAGATGGCCGACGTGCAAGTGTTCTACGCATACGACATCATGTTCAATGTGAGTATGGCCACATCTGACATGCACGGTAAGAGAAAGTACCTACACTTACATCGGGGTATGAGTACCATCAGGCCGTAAGTACTTACCATCGTAGTGTAAGTACTTGCAATCGCATCGAGCGTAATGCCAGGTCCATTAACAAAAGAAAGATATTTAGATGAAAGTGTTAACATAATAATTATAATATATTATAGATATTGATGTTGACACTACTCGCCGTCAAGTTTTAAGTCAACAACAAAACGTGGCCAAATTAAATTTAAATGTTATTGTCAAGACACTAGCAGACGTCAAAATTTTCTGACAGTTGGCCACTTTCAAAATGAATTCTGACACTACTGTGACAGATAAATGATGGCTGGTTAAAATTTCGCAAAAACAAGCAATAATAGGCGAAGTCAGTTGAAAATAGGCAGCTGTTTTTTTACCAGTTTTCATGGCGAACAAAAAACAAACTTTTTGTTTTCAGATTTTTTTTGGAAAATGTTTTTGGCAACACTGTTTGCAGATGCATTACAACATTGTTTATCATGCATTAATCCTAGACGTTGTCTCTTCTAAGACATCCTGCACAAATGGGAACTACAAGAAATGTTCTTTCCCGTACACCAGAAGTCAATAAAATGTATAAGAACAAAGTCTTCATTCAAAAAAATCTGTTATAAGTACATATATGTTCGCATAATTCAACAAATTGTATGGTAAAACCGTCAGTGTTGGTCTTGTTGTAAAAGGTATTTTTAATATTTAATACAGTAACCCCTTTTTAGTTATCACCTATGTAAACAAAACTCTACGCTAGTAAAATGTAGCCGCTAACGATTGTATTCGAGTAGTAATCTCAGTTGAAACTAGTTGACAATAGAGACAGCGACGTTGAGAAATTAAGCTCCGCCTTCCTGGGTTAAGATACTGTGTACAGACTGCTGAGGTGTCGGAATAGTTAGCTGCAAACAAAATAAGTACATAGAACTAAATTATGAAGTGGATTTTTTAAAATAAATTTAGCTAATAGACAGCTTTAGATAGATGATAAAATAAATAAGTCATTGTCTTTCTATTTTTCATGATGTAATAAAAAAATATTGTGTTTTATTAGTTTTGATATCGATACCGAACAAAGTAAAGTATTGCCAGCTAATTTAATTTAGCCCTGTATATTAAGTGGTATATAATTACGATTTTGCAGGATAATTAAAATGTAAATTTTTATGGTTTGATCACAAGGCAACAAGGCATTAGCAGAGCGAGCTTTTTTACAAACGATGTTATACAACTTTTAAATCTTATTGAATAAGTTTCGAATGTCAATAGGAAGTTTGTTTTAAAAGCACAGCATTTTCCTATTTTCGTATTCACGCAACTTATTATTACTTTTACGTATCTAAATCTTATTTACTGCAAAATCATTCTCAATTTGCAATTATTGAAAACACAAAACTAAGCCATTGTGCAAATTTATGCTGAAACCTAAAACTATCAATTTTTTCACTAATATAATTTAACTATAATATTTTCTTTTACAGGCCCCGCGGATCTTAGTTCAGCTAGGTAGGCTAGACGACCTAACACCAAGGATCCTGGTGCGGAAGCTCAAGGATATGGAGATCAAACCTGTTCACCTTGGAGTAGCATTACTTATACAGGCACGTATAATTAATGAATGAATGAAATGCACCGACCCCAGCGTGTTTTGACCTGATTCGATTTATCGAATCCCAGGATGTCCACTAGCCCTTGAAGCCATGGCGCTACAGAGACCAATGCATATCAAGGAGTAGACCAAGAGGCGCCGTAATAGTAGGGAAGACGTGTCCTCAGGATAGGTACAGGTTTCTGAGCCGTATAGCACGTATAAACAAAATATTCAAGTTCCTAAAGAATTAGACAACAACTTAGGTAGAGATCAACTAATATAAAACAGCTCGCCCTCAACTAATATTTCTATCCAAGCACTTGAAATGTGTAAATCCAATTCAATTCAATTTATTTATTTGTCCGAACATGGTACATTACATGGTCTTAAATTAATAATTGGTCTCACCATATTCTGCCACGTAACGTCCCTGCTAGGGCAGGTAAATAAAAAAAAAAAACAACAAGCAGTGGAGTGGCGTGCAGTCTTAAACCAGTTGATCTCTACAACCTTTATCTATCTGTGATTGTATAATGTGAATTGTTCTGTAACATTGATAATATAGGATTGAACCGTAATGCTCTATAATCTTAGAGGATCAATATTACTCTAGATCACAAGCTGGGCCGGTGCTCAAAACTCATAACGATTGGGGTTTTTACAAGCACTGTTGCATTATTAGGCTTATTTACACACACAGAAACCAAGAACAATCCAAATGTCAATTATATAAATTGTTCTGAATTCTGCAATTTTGGCATGTCAACTTTAGTTTTAAAACACTTGTTCTGCCTGCGATTCTTTTGTGAAACTGAAGTATTTATGGGCTTGTAACCACTGCCCTTAAATACAAGTTATTTCATAACTTAGTATTGGTGCTGGTTGAAATGCCTGCCTGTTTTGTTAAAGTAACTAGCATTCAGTCAAGTGTACCTACATATGTTAATACATTAACGTTAACATTGTTATTTGTTACTAAAATTACTTCACTGTCCCAAGTTCAACTGTTTTATGGTACATTCTTATCGATGTCCATTTTCTTTTACACCATACAGTACCACCTCCGCAACACAGTGAACTTCGCGATCAGGTCCAAGTCCCTGGAGGTGCTGTCTACAAAGCCGCAGATGGTGGGCCCACAGGTCATCGACATGCTGAAGGCACTGGCCTCCAGGATACTGCCCATTGCTGAGCTGGTGGACATCCACTTGGCGCACTCCAGCCCCGCCTTCAAGGACACCTGTCCCAGCACCTGGCTTGGCATCGTTAATAATAAACAACCTTGAGATTCTTTGTTTGGTTCCTTGGAACTAAACCGGTTGTCATAAAATCTTTTTTTGTTTATTGTGGAGTATTGTGTTTTTAATCTTTTGAGCATTTTTGGTTACTTTTATTTATTTATTTATATAGGTATGCTTTATTGTACACCAGAAGATACATAACAAAAATTAAATATTTATAACTAAAAACGTATAAGGCCTTATCGCTTTCTGCGATCTCTTCCAGGCAAACTTGGAATGGGAGTGATTGCGTGGACATAAAAATGGGGTTGTCATTGGTGCATAATATAGGTACAATTTACTACAATAGGTATCTATTGTAGTAAATTGTACCTATTGATTATCTATGTATATAGATAATCATATATGCTGTATAATAAATACTTATATACATACATACTAATTTTGATCACATAACTGTCGTTTTCTGAATTATAAACTGTAGTGTGCAGTAAATTAATAAAAAGAACGAAAGAAATAACACTTTTTTTAAAGCATGCAAAACTCCACGTGTTCAGAGCTTTAAAAAAGAACAGTAAATATTATGGACTCTATAATATATTTGACGTGGATTGTTTTTTTTTCTGCATGTTAGTTGGAAACTGCTGTACTCGTTGGGTATCATTAAAATTAATAACTTTATAAAATTTACTTTCTATGAGACTAGTTATCAAAAAACCGCCTCCAACATTTTTTGATTTAATACTGGAAGTGGTATATATAGTTGCCACGACGAATTAAATAAAAAAATGCTACGTTTCGAAAATATAGTATTCATAAACAAAAATCCGTATCCACTTATCCCCATCTACTCGCACCGTACATACACGCTATTACTATTACAGTGGGACTACAGACTACGAGCCGGTGCCAAATGTTGTAATCAGCAATTACAGTTTTATCGCCACGATCTGCGGAAAAATGCCATCTTCTTTGTTCGTTCATTTTGGACATACAGTGTAATAAAACTGCCTGAGCGAACTATAATTATGGTGGCTCCATGCAGGGGATGAATATAAGTACCTATTGTTTTAATTTAACATACCCATCCGTATTCAAAACATTTCATGAATATTTTAAAAAGTATGAGGTACAAAAACATTGCATAAACTTATGTCGATGTCATCAAAGTAAACATGACGAAATATTTTTTACTGACTTCATAAAAGACAGGTTCTCAATTCGTCAGTGAGTTTTTTTATTTGTAAATATGTTTCGTGATATCTCCGGTGATTGTGGATTGATTTCAATTCATATTTTCCTAATAAATTGGGTAAGCCTTAAGCATGGTCCTATATAAATTGTATTAACTATGGTGTGGTAGTTTTTGTGTTAGCTTCGATGATTTTTCGAAGTTTTTGATCCACTTTGTGTATCTTGATGATGTTAAAAAAAATCCTGTGACTTGTGCTTTCACAGCAAGAAGTGGTATACGCATTAGCGTGGGGTAGATACAATAACTCAAAAGTGAAAATAAAACAACAGAATTCCAAAAAAAATACGAGTACGAAGCAAAAAATAACTTTAATTTCGGACGACGAAGGCACGAAACTAGAATACAGATCCAAAGACCGACTTCCAAAATTATAGTTATTTACACTTGTAGTGTTTTTTGGAAGTTTGTTGTTTTTTCATTTAATCTTTCGAAAAATAGTCTGTAAGAGTCTGAACAGACTTCTATTGAACCGAACAACCTGAAGATACTTACCTACGTAAATTAAATTAAATCATCGACATTGTTTTGCCGAAAACTTCCATAAAAGTTTAGACTCCTTAAAGAACTGGACAAATTCCCAGCCACATCTGCAGTCTGTGGCAAGATATTTACTCTCACACAATATCGTTGACCAGCTGGTTAGTTCGCAAGTTAATTCCTAGCCACGTCTGTAGTCTGTGTACATTTGCCAATCTGTTGCTGGAGGCGCTCCAACTAATGAAGATGCTCAAAGCTAGCTGTGCTTGCGTAGAATTTTAAGTCTCAAGAAAATAGTTACTAGTTTCCTTAAAAGTGTTTTAAGATTGAGCAGTTTTAGTATCTATAAGATATACTTAATACGGTTTAGAAGAAGAAACAACATGGGAGAAGACGCGATAGAACAAGAAAAACTGGTGGAAATTGCTTAATTTAGGTACTACTTATCCTTTCTCCAATTATGTTGGGGTCAGCTTCCAGTCTAACCGGATCTAGCTGAATACCAGTATTTTACATAGAGCGACTGCCTATCTGACCTCCACAACTCAGACACTGGGTAGCACGACAACCCTTAGTAAGACTGGTGGTCAGGTTTTCGGGCTTCTGACGACTCGTAATGACGGTCAAAGATCTACAAATAACAACCGGGACCAATGGCTTAACGTGCTTTCCGAGGCACGGAGGAGACTCGGTATGTAAAGATGGTCACCCATCCACAGACCAACCCCGGCAAGCGTAACTTAACCTAATGGTTTGACCCGTGCGGCTTCTATTACTTAGCCACTAGCCTCTAATTTAGGTATAGTTAGGTACTTAAATTAATTTGTTTCAAGAATTCAACAACTACATAAGCTTTTTACATAATATCTGCCCAGTCTTTTCTCAACTATGTTGGGCTCAGCTTGCAGTCTAACTGGATGCACTTTAATACTTGTATTATACGAGAGACTGCCTATCTAACCTCAGCAACCCAGTTCCTGCGTAATATGGGCAAGATTGGATAAATGATAAATGATTTTATTTCTGTAAGTAGGTTTGTACTAACACTTTTACACGTCAATCATATTTTTTTAAACTAGATGAGGTCGGCATTTCCTATCTGACTACTCTGAGAAGAAAGGCCGAAACAAACTCAGAGGTCTCTTTTAAAGTCCAGACATAATCTTGGTTAGATCATGTGAAGACCATGTGGATGTCAGATAACAACTGTCAAAGATCTACGAACGACAACTGGGACCAGCTAATTAACATACTTACCGAGGAACGGACGGGTCTTGTACTAAACGAGACTACTATATAGCTACTATTATAGAGCATCAGTTCATCATTATCATCATTTCCGCCGAAAGACGTCCACTGCTGGACATAGGTTTCCCCCAAAGCTCCGCCACTTCAACCGGTTCTGTGCTTCCGTGAGTGCGTGTTAGTAGATGTCACCTGTCTGCGAAGTTTTGGTTCTGAACACGCAGATTTCCTCACGATGTTTTCCTTCACCGTTGACTATGAGATTCAACTATTCATACAATATCGAAACACAAACATAAAACTACAACAGATTTCCTAATATTAATATCAATCGGCGATCCACCGTACATAATATAATCTATTAATATCTAGGTATGTAGGTAGATACCGGACAATCGGACCGACACCGGCATCGGCCCCGGCTTGGCATACCGGCCGAAGGTTTTATTAGACAAGGCAGATTTATCGACACACCACGCGATAACGAGACTGTGGAGCTAGGAAGACCGCGGGACCAAAGAAATATTACACAGCGTTATTTTCATGAATTTTCAAAGTTTGTGTCTGCGATAATAACACAACGGTTCAGGCCTAGGATTGGGGATTCTAGCTAGCAAGAGGTCGTGAGTTCTAACTCCATCCGTTGCATATTCTTACAATAGGTAATTTTGCTTGGTTTGGCAGTTTCATTAAAATTGCAGTAAATAATTTTTCAAAGTAATCTAAATCTCGAATTGTAATTTTCGACATAAATAAAAAAGGAGTTTATTCATAAGATAATAATTGAAACAATATTTCGTGTTGTGCATTCAAACTTATGAAAAGTAGGTCTGTACGTCTTAAAAATCAAGTATAGGAATACCATTTTTGAGTTTGTTCCGCTACTTCTTCTTCCCAGCTAAAGCACTAGAAGTGGTGACGGGTGGGCGTTTTTGGGGGGATTGTCTTATGTATTTTCACGTTCGCAAAGTACTGATTCACAGCCTAATTGAATAAATGACTTTTGATTTTTTGATTGTGTGTCTATTTTGCTAAGTAGCTGGTACTTGCTGGCAGGCACGTACTATCCTCTATAAGTATATAACACTGTCATTTGAAAACGTTGTACAAGACAATAGTTTTTTTTAAGACTATGTGTAGTATCGTGGATTGTCTTGCTGTTTCTTCTTCAAAGGACACCAGCAATTGGAACTGTACACCTAACTTTTGACATTTATGTAAAAAGCGGCGCCCCTCGGTTTCACCCGCATATGTCTCGATCCCGTTGGAATATCGGGCTAAAACCCTATGTCCTAATCCAGGTTTTGGGCTACCCATGTGCCAAATCTTTTTCTTTATAATATTAGTTTAGATAAAAAAAATATAATCGGATTGCTCATAGATATGATGCAGCATATAAGGACCGAGTGAAATGCCAAAGTATATCGCTGACTGTAGAGCCACAATTCGTAATCTTGAAACAGTATTTGTTAATTGAATAGTATAAAATAAAAATTGTTTAGGGACGATCAAACAGTTTTCCACTCACACACACGAAAAACTGTAATTAATTATGCCCCGATGATACTACAACATGGCTTCTAAATTAGATATATTGCAAAACTCGAATGTTCTCTATTACATATTATGAACACATTTTCCTTGCCCCGTAATTCATAACATATCATGAAGAATATTTACAAATAAAACAATTTCAATAAACACTGCACAAACATCACAAACAGGTTTCTTAACACCGGGGAACGATAAAAGAAAATCAGTAAAATGTATCGCGTGACGTCACTGCCCTATATTATGATATCGGCGATTCGGCGCACACGCATCGTTTGGTACGATTTACGAGCGGACGGCAGGTTGTCCCCGCGACTGCTTGTTCTCACATAAAACACGCAATTAAACATGGTTTTAGGGCCAATGGCTACGTTTTTTTTCTTTTTTAATTTTATTACAAGATATTGGCTCGTAGTTTGGCCTACTTTATAATAATAAAAATTTGGGAAAGATATAGATGAGCGAATTCGCGAGTGGTGACGCTTTTATATTTTTGATACTATCTTTCGCTTGTCTAGTGTCTATAAAATGTCTTTTAAACTAATTTTTAAGAGCTGCGAACGTGAGTTTTATCGTAATACGTACCTAATAAATATTTGTAGGGAAATTCGGACAATCTCAACAATCAATTTTGTTATTACTTTACCTATCTAATTTCCTGCTATCATCACGGGCTGACCAGCATTTTTACACGCTTATGTGGCAACACTGATAATGACCCTCATAACATAAATGTGATACCCGGTTGTACGGCCAGCAACGAAAGTTGTTTAACGTCATCTACATTGCCATAAAATCATAAAAATGTTTCGCGGGATATAAGTTCTCGAGGATATTTTCCAACCGGGATTAAAAGTACCCTATGTGTTAATTCATGTTATAAACTATCTGTGTGCCAAATGTCATCCTAATCTGCTCTACTGTTTTTGTACCAATCCGGAAGATACATCCAGACAAACCGACAAACATTTTTCGTTACTTGTTTATTACCTATAATTATGTATGTATTTTCGAATAATTTATCATCATCATTTCAGCCCAGAATTACCCGCTGCTACATAGGCCTTCTCTTTCTTTTGCATTGAGCATCAGCTTGTCCCCGACATCAAATTCAAGTAATTGTTCAGTTAAAAAGCCTACGTGCTGACTGTACTCTGTCGAGGTAAACACAGACGCAGCATTTGTCAGGAGGGCTCAGCTCCTGTGTACGTTTGATAATTCTTATCAGAATGTTCGCCGGCGAGAAAAGCCGGGTCCGGGCCTTCGGGTTTCAATATCATTCTAATAAGTTGTAACTATATTATTTACTTGCGTATTCCTCAATAATGGTAAATATCAACTATGCTTTGTCGCACTGCGAGTCTTTATAAAAATCCCTAATAAAATAAAGTAGAAAATTAAACTATAGTTCGTTCGTATCGTTCTAATAAGTTGTATGTACAAACATACAACTTATTAGAGAAAATTGTTGAGAAATAAGCAAGTTAAGTAACAATACTTAACTTGCTTATTTCTCAACAATTCAACTATGTATTGTCATACGCACTGCGAGTCTCTTATAAAATAATGTAGAAAAATAAAACTATGAGTACTTCGAACTGAAAATAATATCAAGCCCAGAGAGTGATGGCCCAGTGGTGTATGCCCCGATTAATGAGTTGTTGGTCGTAGGTTCAGACCCAGGCAGGCACATTACTTTGTGTAAATAATTTCATCAGCACTGGTCAAAACGCTGAGATAAAACATCGCGAGGGACCTAGAACCAAAACTCCGAAGACATGTGACATCAACCAACCCACACTGGGCCCACTCCTTGTCGAAGAGAAGACGCCTGTGTCCAGCTATGGGAACATTATAGGCTGTTTCTTTCTGTCAATTGAGCCCCAGAACTTTTACAACCTTACAAGTGAAATCTTAGACAACCTTTAATAAGGGCTTGGTTAACGGAATTGCCAAATAAACCCTATTGAAAACTCTGGCACTGAAATGTAGGTAGATCTAAATGAAAAAGAATACCTTTGACTAAACTACAGAAAACTACTTTTACCAATGCCGTAGTATAGACCTATCCTTTCCCGATTCCCGACAGACGAGCTGAACCCGCTGTAATGTAAGTAACGACTCCGGGTCTCAGACGGATCCGCGGTATACATAATTATGTATGTCTCATTCCATCACGCGGAGCCCGTCCGGTCATTCAAGGTTTGATGTGCGTATGTACACCGAGGTAGGCGGCTAGAAGGAACTTGTGAATGCGATCGAAATAATGTTCTGAGTCTCGTAATGTTTATTACTTTGCCTATGTATGTATAGAATCAAGTCTATCCGACTAAACAGACAGCTGTGCTGCTGGGGAATTTGTTGCGCCACTTCTTCTTCCCAGCTAAAGCGGTGGGCGTTTTTGGGGGGACTGTCTTATGTATTTTGACGTTCGAAAATTGCTGATTTTCAGCCTAATTTGAATAAATGACTTTTGATTTTGGTTTTGGTACTGTTCGGAAAGAAGTGGCAGAGCAGTCCACTGCTTCATAAAAATATGTTCGAAAAATGTGTCTACTCAACCACGTTAATAATACAATTAATGTTGTTGAACTGTGAGAATTAAAGCCTTACCTACTATTTGAGTGTTACGCGTAACTACCCTTTTTGTCTCCTTTGTAAAAAAGTCGTGGAAAATCTAAAGTAGTACTACGTAAGAAAAGAAATGAAAAAACGGTCAATGAAATTAAAAAATGTTGTTTGTAAACATACATAATAAGTAGTTTTCACTCAGATAGAAATATATAAATGCCGATCGATAAGTACACGGAGGAGAAGACCAAGGGAAAGATTGTGTGAGAGATGATAAAAAATAAAAAAAAATCAGCCAAGTACAAGTTGGACTCGCATACGAAGGGTTCCGTACCACAAGGCAAAAAGCACCGAAAAAAAACACGTTTCTGTAATTTTTATTAACTTTATATCATTAATATTATTTGTTTTTCATTCTCTATAGTCAATTTTTAATCAATTCAAGTCCAGGTACAACATGAGTTAATTAGCATTTTCTTTATAAGGTTACACATCTCGATTAAAGGTTTCATCTGCAGTTAAACATCCGAAAATATTCTCATCTAATACTTGCCAGCAACTGTACCTACGTGTTATCTCTTCCAACCTCCCTAGATCTTCGCCGTACCCTCCGTATCACCTTATCTACCGTCTATTCGGGACTAAGTGTCCCGAAAATTGCTATTAAATAATATTCCAGGCGATGAGCGGTGTAATGGCCGCTGTTATCGGCCTAGTGGTCTGTGAGGCTGTGAGCCTGTGAGGCCACCAAGATATTGACGTGGTCAGGGAATTCGGGCCGAATGACTTTTACTTCACATCTCACCTGTCTGCGTTTTTCGTAATGAAATGAGAACGGTATCTAAAGGAAATGGTTGCAGTAGTATAGGTAGAGTTTAAAGAGGTAGGTGATAAATTAGACAAGGAAGGTTAGTGATCTTGTGAACTTAATTGATTGACTCCTTATTAAATACTTAGATTGATAGAAACCTTTGTATTAGGTACACCACACAGGGTGACACAGAGATTGACGATTTTAAACTTTGCCCTGGATTCAGTTCATGATTCTGAACCAATTTTTTTTTCTTTTGTACTTTTTCGTTTGTTGTTTAGCCTGTACTGTCCCACTACTGGGCAAACGCCTCCTCCAAGTCCTTCCAGAAACGTTTTAAACTTTTACTTTTCTCTTGTTAATTTTAATAACCCACAAAAAAATTAAACGCAGGACGCGTTGTAATTTTTCGTTGGTTATTAAAATTGATTGCTGTTTGATACAATTCAACCGCGTAGGTATTGCACTTTTTTCTATGAAAAGCAGATATTTTATAACCGACGGATTTTTTTTTCATTAGGAGGTCTAGAATCATATGCTAAATTCATAGTTTCAGTTTGTGCCTGCCACCCTGTTTAATTACAGATATAAAAGTAGAAATTTTAGAGAGGGTCATACAATGGGCGGCCTTATGTCTAAAAGCGATCTTTTGAAGGCAACCTTTGGACGGATTACAGGGAGAAGGAGAAACAATACTACAAGTGACCAACCTAGGCACCCGTATAATAATTATGTTGTTTTGATGTACGTTGACTTGAAAAAGCGTGGCAGTTGAGAGTATGTCATGCACACTTAAATGTCTCGCTGATGGTGGCGCGTGTGTTGGATCATTCGGTTCCCTACAAAATGATTGAGCTGGATGGTGCTGATCCACGCGTCAAATTCGTGAACGGGCGCCGTCGGTTGAGACTGGTCATCTCCTAACTTTCATGGCTTATTTTAAAACTTATATTTAGAACTGTTTTTTTTTACATTGTTATCACATATAGAAGCAACAAGAATAATATTCCCAATATTTTGTAATACCTAACATGATTAAAAAGAGTGTCCATGGAGTTTCTTGCCCGTTCTTCTCCATAGAGATCTACGTTTTGGAATGGACAACTAGCTTCAACTTTCCAACTGGTCGACTTTTTGACAATTCAAAAGTGCCTGTAAATGGTTTAATTGAAATAAATGCTTTGAGTTTGAGTTTGAGTACAGGTGAAAACCAGGGTCCCGGCATTAGTCAGAACTAAGCCACATCGCCAGATTTAGCGCATCAGTGAGGCACATCGCAGAGGGCACAAATTAAAGTTTTTAAACCTTTGTAGTATTTGTATCTAAATGAATCTATTGTAAATAATTATAGTGTATTTTAGTCAGTGTTACTAACATCTCTCTTCACTTCGCCAATGTCATGGCAACTTGAGTTGAACGACCTCCACAGTGTATTTATTATTTGGCAGCCGGCTCTGTCTTGTGCAAAGGGTGGTAGGTCTCATTTCCGCACTGTGGCGACATAACTATTTATTTAGCTACAAATTGCCATTATGCTAACAGTATCAGTGGCAGATTTGTTCCGAGCCTCGGTTTTAGTGCATTTGAGAATGTAAAATAAATAATAATAATAATGAAAATAAAAATGTCCAAGCATTAAAGATAAACTGTTTTCTGATAGGTATAGCAGGATTATATTATGTATGAAAGTCTGTATGGTATCGATCTGGAAAATTAAATTAAGATGGAAAGAGATTAATTGCATAAATTGTATTTTTGTAGATATTTTTCAATAAAGCAGATTTTTGAAGTGAAAACTTCTTTAGGCGCGTTGGGCATTTTTTGAGATGGGAAAATACAATTGGACTCGCGGCACTATTACCGTTGCCGTTACCGACACCTCTGTACCTACGAATTTGAAGTGAAAACTTCTTTAGGCGCGTTTTGCATTTTTTCAGATGGGGAAAAAACAATTGGACTCGCGACACTGTTCAAAAAATTGACACGTAATTGTTCAAGTTTTCACTTTTGTCGGCACTCCCGGAGTGCCACTGTTTTTTTATCATCTGCCTAGCCTTTACCAACTATTTTGGGGTCGGCTTCCAGTCTGACCAGATGCAGCTAAATACGACTGCGACTGCCTATCTGACCTTCATAATCCAGATATTGGGTAATACGATACCCCAGCCGTGCTTTCCGTGGCACGGTGGGGTCCCATCCACGGACCAACTGTGGCAAGCGTAGCTTAAACTGATCGATCGATTCATGCAGCTGTTATTATTTAGCCATGAGCCCTTCTCAAATAAAGCAGATTTTATTGTAGATACAATACCTAAATAAGTTGATTCGTAAGAATCTTCCCGCCAAAGCTACAGCTGTAAACAATGTAGATAAACTTCATCCCCAACTTCAATGTAATAAAACAGGAGACCGAAATAACAACATAATAACCTGTAGGCCTGAACAGAAGCCGCACCGACTCCCAAAGGGTTAAGTGAGTACTGTTAACAAATCAATTACAGTAACCCTCCACCGTCGGGTCGACCGGAAAGCCGACTACTTTCCGCAACAAATAAGCTCCTAAGATTTATTCGTGTTGGGTCTTCACGACCCCGGACAGATCCCGGGGTCCGAAACGCCCCGGGATAAAAATCTCGCACCTTATATCACGGCATTAAGCGCTCAGCGGTCGAAGTGTTAAAAAGCAGGGGATTACTAACATAGAAAAAATATAGATAGCGTAACCCATGCTGAAAATGAAAAAGTAAGTTGAGATTTACGCGGGCTTTGAGGAAGTTTATTCATAATAGTTATAGGTAGGTAGTTATTAAAGTTCGTTCTGAAGATCGGTAGTTAATCGCAAAATTACATCATAAATAACGATTTATTTTTAATTAATCATGAAAATGAATTAAAAAGTTAAATTAAAGTCGATACGGGTCGTCAGAAGCCCGAAAGTCTGACAACCAGTCTTACCAAGAGGTATCGTGTTACCCAGTAACTGGGTTGTGCAGGTCAGATAGGCAGTCGTTCCATGTAAAATACTGGTATTCATCTACATTCGGGTAGAATGAAAGCCGACCCAAACATAGTTGTAAAAAGGCGAGAAAGATGATGAATTGTCACATCTCTTCAAGAAAATTGAGCACTAACGCTTACATTCCCAGGAAAACTTAAATAAATATTCACCGAAGTAAATCTCCATACATATCTTTCACAAAATCTAAGACATGCATTTTTTCTTCAGCTAGTGTAAGCCCATCAACTAACGCAGTCCCGACACATACACATAGAGATGTCCCGATCCCAATCTACAGCCAGCCAGTATCACTACTCAGCTAAAATCAATAAATCTCTCCAATTTGGGAGTCCTGTAAGACAGTCCACTACACATCCACTGTATGCAAGAACAATAAATTGTATCGGTCGATTCACTCCGCCGTCAGATTAATTCTGCAGTTAAATTGTAAATGAGACGCGAGTCCCGCTCAGTCCGGGATGGCCGGGATTTACGTCGCATCCCTGATTTATTCATTCCGTCTTGTTCTAGCTTTTCTTTTAGGACTACTCTAGCTAACGAAGGCGACTGAACTGAATTTGTTGAGTGACAGCCGATTTGCTAGGGTTACATGTGGTGAGTAGTTCACGATTTATTTCAGGCGGTGTGACCTTTTGTGTAAAGATATTTTACCTAGGGAAAGTATTTTACATTATCAACGGTTTTTTTTTTTTGGGTGGGAAATCAACAAATAACTTCTCCCACTCTGGGTGGAGCGGGAGGGCGTGTCCGACTTTTATTAACTAAAACCCACCCGTGTTCCCTCAGTTACCTGTGTGCCAGGGGCCGCGGTATCTCTTTCGAACAACCCGCACCCCTGGCAGGACATTATCAACGGTCCGTTTTGAACTCACATCTAAAGTGTTCGCTATTCAAAACGAAAAAAGCTTAGCAAGATGAAGTTACCGTCCATTTTCAAAAATGGAATTTAAAAGCGCACAAAGCCCAGCAGACAAAGTGGCCAGTAATAAATAGTTTCCGTGCAAACAGCAATCTTTGTCCCATTCTTTCGCGGCGTAATCGGACAACGAACAAACTAGACCGAAACTACGCGAACTGCCTGAAAACTTCATCATGTGAGCATTTATCTACGAGCATTGTACGGTGCAACAATGCAGTTCGCACTCTACGAAACTGTCAGAGCTTCCTGCAGATAGGCACTGCGGCACGATACGGCACGGCACGATCCGGCACGACCGCCCGCGACGCAGCACGGCGCGGTGCGGCTAGACGCGCGGTCACGCGACTACGCCAAGATGTATGGCCTGCCAGAAACGTTCTATCACGAAAACTACTTAGTACAGTCTCGTCTGTAATATTTATGCCTCAGAATTTTGTTTCGTGTTCATTTGAATATGTAGCAGCTATCGTGGTAGTTGACGAAAGTATTTTCATTATTTAAACTGCAGAGGCAAACTTTTTATGTCTCCATTTTTAATGAAATTTAAACTTTCTGTATGTCGGCTGAGGGAACATTTCTCACGAGAGTTATGAGTTCTCCGCGTGCACGGAATGGCGGCGCTTTGATGACATTCACTCATCGCCCATTCTGAAGACAAGAAAAACCTCCATTATGCTTTTTCGGGAAGTCATCTTTCCAATAGGTTTTAAAATTTATTCATAAAATAATAGTACCTTATCTAAGTTAGAATTCAAGTACATTTCTTGTACTTGAAAACCTTGGTACAAAAGTAGTACTTAACAGTATACAACTTTAAACAAATTTTCTTGTAAATAAATCTCTACTATAAATAGACTACTTCCTTCTGTTGAGCTACGCCACACTGCCTAGATTGCCTCATTAACTAATTGTTAGTTGACCAAGCTGTAAAACAAAGACAAAATAGTGCTTTGTCGACTTCTGGCGGTAGCACTGTTTGACATGACAATATCGGAGTCTGTTTTCATTCCAAAAAGTTAAACCAGTAAATAGTTGGCCTACAAAAATATCCGCCTCTGAAACAAAATGGCCGCCATCAGACGTTGCAGGCTACCTATCAGTTGTCAAGTCTGCGAGGAAATAAGAAGGAAATTGTTGATTGTACTCATAAATAATATTCTTGGCCACTTTATGAAGTTTGTGCGAGATTTTATGTGTACCGCCATTTATTGGAGGGGAATCGATTTAAAATGTTGTTTGTATCAAATAAACATGTGTTTTCACTTTTTACTTAGATATTATTTTTGTTTTTATTCTTACCTAATATCTACTACTTACTTTGAAGAAAGCTTTAGTAGGTACACAAAAATTCCCACATCAAACAATACGGAGAGGTGTTATCCAAACGAAAATTACCATCTACGCTTACTTTACAAACTCCTTTTACACTAACTCAATCCTCACTTAGCCGAAAGAACGAGTATTCCTTCAGACGCTTTGCTTTTATTAAACGTTTCTTTTACTACCTTGGCCCATTTTTACACGCTTTATATTAGCTTCACTTGTATGTTTGTTTGTTTGCATGTAACAGACTCCTTAGAGCGCGATTTTGACCCACTTTAAACGGTCAGATTTCAGTGAATCTTTGTAAACGTATCGAGGACCGATGACAATTCAATAATTTAAATAATTTTTTTGAAAAATGAAAAAAAGGAATAAAAAAACACGTTTTTATTAAAATTAAAATAGAAAATAAATAATAGTTTAAAAAACTAAAAAACACGCTTTAAAAACCAAACTTAAAAAAGTAGAAAATAATTTAAGTAATTCAATTAAAAAGCGTGGGGTGCTTGACATTAATTGATTATAAAAATAGCTCAAAAAGCACCCCACGCTTTTTAATTCAATTAAATTATTTTCTACTTTTTTAGTTTGGTTTTTAAAGCGTGTTTTTTATATAACAGAATAACCAAAACTATACCTTTACATCAATCCTCTTACGAAATGTGTAAAAAACCGATAACGGACTTTTTAACCAGTTTAAACTACGACGACACTGAATATCACTTCACAATCGTGGTGACTTGTTTGATACTCCGTCTTAACTCAACCTCTTTCACTTCCGTTTACACACACACCACACCTACATAAACACCCACATCACAAAACACACACACGTACTAACACTTAGTATAAGTTAATACGTTTGCACCTAAGTGCTAAACAGTCTCTATTAAAATGTTTGTACCCCTGTGGGAACCTGGGCTGGCGAACCTTAATACAGGTTACCATGTAACCTAGCTAGGACGCCAGATTTAACTATGTTACTTTTTTTCTATTCGATTTAACCTTAAATTGTAAAATTACATTTACTGTAACTGACTGTACCACACTTTTTGAAATAAATAAATAATTATTATTACTTAAGCCAACGTACTACAGAGATGAAAAGTACTCTATGTGTTAATTTAGGTTATAAACTGTCTGTGTGCGGAACATCCACATCCGTTCAGACGTTTTTGCGTGATTGAGTAATAAACATTCAAACATACAAATCTTCACATTTATAATCTTAGTAGGATAGTAGGTTTTGAATTAAGCGTATTCGCTAATGAGAACCTAACAAATGTAGTCGAGATGTTTTATTAAAACATCAAGACGTCCTTTGCTCCAATTGCCGAATGTTCTAATACTCTAGCTTGAAACTATTCGCGTGAACAGCCTCCACCAGCCGTCAACATGTCCGATACAAGTGAGGCTCTCAAATGAACATGTTACGGCAGCAACCACCTGCGACCGAAGTGACTGAACGTTTAACTAGATACACTAATTAATTAAAACGAGAGTAGTTCCGCGCCAACGTTCGCTCATTCGTCCATTCATTCAGGCTGATAAGTTAAGAAAAAAAAAATAGATACGGTTTTTTGTCGAACTGGGAGCGCTCGATGGTCCGTCGTTTTGAACTTACGTTTTTTGTTATTTCAGTTTGTATCCCCCAACAAGCGTGCAAGGAAATAAGAATAACATTATTTTGGGGCATTTCCATAATTATTGTTAAACATTTATATTTATATTACATTAATGTAAACTACTTGGTTCATACTCATCATCTCCTAGTCTTTTCCTAACTATATTCGGGTTGGCTTCCAGTCTGACTGAATGCCGCTGAACACCAAAATTTTACATGGAGCGACTACCAATCTGACCTCCACAAACCAGTTACTAGGTGATAGGATATCCCCTCAGTAAGACTGGTCGTCTCTCTTTTAGGCTTCTGAAGACCCGTAACGACTATCAAAGATCTACAGCTCAAAGTGTTTTCCGAGGCACAGGTATCGATATGTAGAGATGGTCACCCATTCACGGACCAACCTCGGCAAGCGTAGCTTATCCTGATCGATATACCTGTACGGCTGGTATACCAAGCCATGAGCTCCTCTAACTTGGCCCATACTATGGAACCCTAGTGTATGCGTGGTCCGACACGCTCCTCATAGGTAATATAGAAGAATTTCAATATCGTGACTATTTTATATTTACTCACTAAGGGTCGATCCACATATAGGGTCAGGACTAATCTTTTCACTACGATATGGGCACTCGTGATATGAGTAAGGAAGTAAAACAGCTGATATTTACATACGTATCATGACCAAAGAGAGGATGAATGGGCTCTGTGAAAGATGATATTATGGCTAGTAATAGTCGCCATCTCGACTATCGAAATGACGACTAATTGAGAAGTACCTATGGAAGAAACAGATATGATGCACCGGCCCAAAGTAAATTAAGCTATGGGCAGGAGAATAACGATGATAATCCATGTTTTTACACCGTATAATTAGCTAATTTATTTTGTTAATGCACTCACCATGTTTGTCTCTGCGCCACCCAAAGTTCGAAGTGCAAAAATAGGCCGTGTCTGTGCAATATTTTTGCAAGTAAATAAATGTCATTATAATATCCTAAAAGTTTAAATTGCATCTAAATACAGGTATGTTGTATGGTGTTGTTGTTTGCTGTTGTTACTAAAGTTTCACCGCATCGCTCGACTAACTTCTGTAGTTTCACACCTTTTTGGTCTAACTTTTCCGTGCTGTGATACCGCGAACTTTGCCCGTATCGCTAAAAGGTGCATCAATGCATGCTTTAGAGGTTAAAACCGGCCAGGTGAATATCAGACCGCGCTCAATGAAGGGTTCCGTATTTCCGATGAATTTATCCCAAAAAAAAACGTAACATAGTGTAGTTGAAAATATCGATATACGTGTACGTCATGGTCAATTCTCTAACTGCAAACGTAAGATTATAAGATATACATTAGATGATAAAACTACAAATTTACGGTTTTCGAAGGTTTTCGTTTAGGTACTTGTGCTGTGAGATCTTGCTTCTTGCCAAACATGATTCTCGGTCAATGGCAAGTACTCTATAGATTTTCGAGTACCTATCAAAACATTCTGCATAAATGGCCGTATTTTTATTACGTAAACTAAAACGATAATTGTTTTAGAGCTCCATAGGGTCCTTAGCCTGCCTATTTGATATTAATTTGGACTTGATATCTTCACGCGTTCCTGAGAAAAGGGTCCTGCCAGACAGATAACCAGCGAAATGATTCTATGAAATAATAAAATACGTTTATTTGCAGTAAGATATGATTGAAAGTTAAAACACAAACACAAAAAGAACAAGTTGGGATGGACTGGGTGGGGGTATGTTTGTCTTTACCTAATAGGTAATGTTACTGAACGATTGCTGTTTTATGTTAAAGTAAAATAAATAAATATCAAATAAAAGTTCAGTCATCATTTCAGCAGAGAGACGTCGACTGCTGGACATGTCCTTCCAACTCTACGTCTTCCCGTACGCGGTCGCCACTCCAGAACCTTTCGGCCTCATCAGCCATCTGTTTTGCAAGCAATAGGCCTTGCCCACTGCCACTTAAGTTTGGCAATTCCTCGGGCTATGTCGGTTACCTTGGTTCAGTAGCAAACAAAAAACAAAAACATGGCATCTTTAAACTACACATTTTATCAAATCTCCCAGATTGTCTTAACGAATTGTAATGTAATCAAATGCACATAGAATAATAATACACTTAATCTTGGTTTATGACCGTGGCGCCCCCTAGGCCAGTAAACCAGAGGGGTCGCAAAACACGCCACAACAGGAAAATTTCAAATAAAACAGAATAAGATTTAACATCCCTTTAATGGCGGTGTTAACAAACAATTATTTTGACTTAAGCCTTAGTTAATTTTGTGCCAGGTCTCCCCCATGGAGATTATTTTCTTTCAGATCTGAGCAAAACCAAGTGAGAAATGAGAGGCTTTCATTAACACTAGGCTTCACCTAAATTAAGGCCTTAACAAATGCACACTCTTGGATTTTCAACGCTCGGCTTAGCATCGAAAGTAGAAAATCTAACAGGGGCTTTTACGTAAGTGTTGCCTAGTCAAATTGGACAAAACTGAAACAAGTAGTTTCTAACTAATTCAGATAATGTGACTTTGCTTGGCTCCTATTCTTTGGTAGATTGTGTTCTATGCGGAAGGAGCTCGAGGGTATATGGCTAATTGGCTAAACCAGAGAATGATTAATTGCAGTTGCGACTACCGCAGTCTGTCCTTAGACGGGAGAATCTACATTAATACTAATATATCTAGCTGTGCCTGCGGCTTCACCCGTGGTTCGGAAATTATCCCGGGGGGACGCGCTACCGGAACGAAAAGTCTATGTTACTATTTATAATATCACTTACCTACTAAGTGAAAGCCCCGTCAAAATCGGTCCAGCCGCTTCCGAGATTAGCCGGAACAAACGACCGACAAAAATAAAAGCTTTTTTGTTTTGTAACGTATACGAGTATACTTTCATATGCATTAAATAAAAAGCTGTCGTTTTGACATTACAAATAGGCACTACAATTGTGTTTATTTGTATAGTTGGAAAACTACAGTAGTTGAATATATTTAATGTTAAAACAAGAATTTACACTAGGACGGAGTCGCGGGCAGCAGTTAGTACCTAAGTAGTCTATACATATCATGCCCTACGTGGTTAAGTTGGGTAAGGTTATAAATACACTTTACCGCCACTAAAGGCGATAAAAATTGCATAGATCAGACAATCTTTTTTTGTCGCCACCAGCAAATCTGATGCGTCGCAACTTCAGCGAAAAACCGGAAAAGGGGATAAACTGAAAAAGGGTACTCAACCTGCCCTGACTGAGGTCCACAGCTCCTTGACAAGAACGGGCCTAGTTGATGAGGAGGGTTTCACGAAGGCAGAGAAGAAGAAGAAACCCTGTTCTCGTAACTTGTGCGGTACCGAGCGGACCCAGCATGCTGCTGCGCCCTGCTGTGCATACGACGCAGCTGTACATTTTGCGTCTGCATCGTTCCACGAAGATTCAGGAAGTCGTGCAGTACTTGAAAGTGAAGATCAGCTGGACTCTGAGGGTCGAAAGTTTGGAATCGTTCCACGACATCAACCTTAAGTCATTCGTGGTACAAGTTCCAACCTAGCATCTACAGACCTGCTTGAAAGAGGACTTTTGGTCGAAAGGTGTCGTATATCGACGTTACCGAGGACGGTTACGCGACACCTTACAGCGAGACACGACGCCGACCACTTTACGTGTGTAGTTATAGTTTTAATAATTTTCATAATATGTATTAGTTTATTATTATTTTTTAAGATTATTTTGTGTATTTTATATATTATGGGCCTTAGTTACCTGATAATAAAATGATTATTATTTTTATATATGTTAACATAGCTCGGGACCCTGGGATTCCGGTCCTTAGGAAGGTGTACGAGAGGCCGAAGCCAACTTGCAGAGGCCCTTTAGACATTTTAGATGGAATTATTATAGTCATTTTGAGGCTAGATCGCAGCCGCTCCGTGTCAGATAATTGATCTTGATCTTGATCTTTTAGATTTTAACTCCATCCTCTTAACCCTGAGGCTAAATACAACAAGCTTTTAAAATAGAAAGAGTTTAGAAGAATAATCTTAACATGGCTGGCTTCTGATAGTTTTGCCTCCATTAGAATTCGAAGGTTAATATTTAAAACGGTCATCAATTATTTCGGTATCAATCAACCGTATATCAATCACTAACAAATGAGGTTTCAATATCATAAAAGTACACTTGAATTGATAAATATACAGCGTGTATCAAACATGTGGTCATATTTAAGAGTGGTACAGACCAGCAAAATGAACGATTTTCGCCATGGGACTGCAAAAATCAAGAAAAATTAATCAGCTGTCGCATACATTTGGGTTGGTTTTTATTTAAATAGATGACTCCATAGGGAAACAATTCGTTGTGCCAACCTAAGCAAATGGTAAGTAAGCATTTTGTTGTTTTCGTTGTTTAGCTCAATAACGAAAGGAGTATCGTCACTTCCGAGTGTTTTAACAAGGTTGATAAACATGTTTGCCTTATTTATTTATCTTTAATACAAACGTAAATAAGACAGTAAAAATATTTCTGCCTTTTTCAACAGTTTTTCTGTATTAAATCTAAGAGTATTTTACGTAAGGGAAATTATTATAAGATATTTTGGTTTCCCTGCTATCATAACATTTCATGTCTTGCATACAAACAAAACGTTTGCAGCAACTGCTATCATACAATTTAATTTTAAGACTCTTCCTATTCTACCTATTTTATCTCACATTCGACCCGCACCTCTAATATCCTCACACCAGGGGCTCCGTAATTTACGCACCAATTGCTCGCCAGACCTCCCTTAAATCATGACCTCCTGGTCAGGACAAACGTACAAAATAATCCCTATGTGAACTTTTCTTCAGGACCTATAAAGATGGCGGCCATAGATAAAAAAGTCTATGATCAGCGGATTTTGTGCCAAAAAAAGGGAAAACTAAAGTAGTGAAAATGTAGTTTTAGTGGCTATAAATATGTTTATGATAATAAAAAGCTTATCTTGTATTGACATTTTGTGTTTACTTGACCGATCGTTTTCTGATGTGTATTTTACTTTTGAAGTTTTGTATTTGAAGCACAAAATCTACACACCTAGGCTATGAGGTGTTTCTAGATCTAGGTGATATAATTCAAATAATGATATCAAAGACGAAACATCAATACCAACAGAAATTAGCTATGGTTTTCTTTATTTAAAACAGATTCTTTTTGTTGCACTTCTAATGTTAAACCATTTCAAACTTAAGGAGGAAGCCCGTGAAAACAATGTTTTTTACGTTTTTTGCAATTTACAGGTCAGTGTATGTTGATAAAAATATTATTCGCATTTAATTACTATTTCATGAATGAAATGAGTCTTTCAATAGGATTAAATGAACTAAGAGAGGTTTTTTTTTGAGGTTGGGAAATTATCAAATAACTTCTCCCGCTCTGGGTGGAGCAGGACGGAGTGTCAGACTTTTACTGACTAAAACCCACCCGTGTTGTCAGTTGCCTGTGTGCCAGGGGCCGCGGTATCTCTTTCGAACAACCCGCCGCCCTGGCAGGCATCGGCCTTGCGAACCCCACCAGTTAGTGCTAACATCTCTTTGAGGCGCGCGTGGAACACAACGCGCCGTCGACCCGAGCTTGGTCCTTACCGGACAGCGAGCTACCCATTACTCGCCATCCGGAAGCCTGCGCCTACGCAACTAAGAGGTCATATTTGTTACGGTCAAGAAATATTTTTAATGCACCTTAAATATTCGTGACATCTGCACTTTCTGTTTACCAGTGTTCTACAAATAGAACTATTTGAATTTGAATGTCATGATTTGATTTCCTAAGAAAACTGTGAACGGTCACACAATAACGGCTATCTTAAGTGCAAGGTGATTTTTGACACCTGTATGTCAACTCCTGGTGAAAATTACAGATTTAATTATAATAATCAGATTATAATGTTCCCACTGCTGGGACACAGGCCTCCTCTCTGTGCGAGGGAGTGGGCCGTAATCCACAACGCGGGCCCAGCGCGGGTTGGTAGATGTCTGTGTTCAAATTTTTGGTTCTAGGACATGTCGGTTTCCTCACGACGTTTTCCTTCACTGTTTTAAAAGCAGTGGTGATGAAATAATTTACACAAAGTAAAAAGCCGGTCGGGGTTCGAACCTACGACCTACATCTCGTAAGTCGTGGCCATTACCACTGAGCTACCATTTGGGAAACTTCAGTAAAAGAAGCTTCAGTAAACAGATTACCAAAGTAAGCTTTCATGACTAAAATTACCCCAGCTAGCTCACACGTTTTCACTTGACATGTACTATTTCGAGTGCACGCAATAAATCGCCCATATTCCTGATTTATGGTCAAATTGCGAGTGTTGCAGCAATTGCCCCCACTCTGTCATCCTTACTAACGGCGCATGATTATCACACGCGATGTATTTTGACAAATGCACGTGTAACTTCAGCTTAATATATTACTGGAGGTAATTTATGAGTCGCATCTCGAATCATTGCAAATTGCTGTAATGTGGTGAGCGCGCAATGCGTATTGTCGCCTCAAATGTTCCTGTGGGGGTATTGTTACATGCTCCGAGGGTGAATGAGGCTTTTAATCTCCAATATTCAATGGTTTTCATTGTGGTCTTGTGCAGATGATGTGCATCGTTAATGGCAGCTTTGTCCCACCCACTGCGGAGTATAGCCCTGCTCTCTTTGTGCCATGCTTCCCCGGTATAAGCGAGTCTCGTCCAGGTCTTTCCTGCGATCTGTGTGGATCATCCGCCCACCTGGCTGTTAGTCTGCAGCGCACTTCACTATCTGTCGTCAAAAAGTAAAACATACCAATATACAATGAATAGTTCGACACAGAATGTATGACTTGCCTTGCAGTATTTTTGTGTCCGCTAGACTTCGCCCTAAAAGTCAGCCGTCTGCGATGAGCTTTATCGTAATGGGCTATTAAAAGGCAGAGCCAACAGTGGACTTTTATGGCGATAGTGACAAGCGTATCATAATTATGTGGACAGATAGATATGAGCATTATTTTAACTCATGGTCTTCAAAATATGTTCTTTATATTGCAACATAATGGGTAAACAAAATAACTTGTGAATGTATGTGTATAATTCAAGCAACAGTAAAAGAGTCCATATAGGCTTTTGGGTGGCAGATTTTTCGATAGTATTTTAGATCACTAGACAATGTGGCATTCCTATGCCACACTCTCTAGGGTCCTCTACACGCGTAGCATCCTAGTAGCATCACTACTTCGATCTCTATTCTACAAAGAACAGGCACATCTCTATTTATATAAAGCTTAGAAATAAAGTGACATTTTATTTCTTAATTTTTGACATTGTTCCATGAAAACTTCTACAATCTGACCAATATAATTTTGTCTGACGTATCCATGTTGGTCTTGAGTTGACTACACGGGCTGGGCCGTAACTACACTAATTTTTAAGCCAGCAGTCTAAAATACCTAGTATTTTTTTAATAGTTAAGTAGGCTAATTTATTGTAGCTTAAAATTAAACCATAAACAGTCAAATGCAACCATTTTAAGTAACCAACAATCCAAGAAAGGGGAAAAATAATTTAGCAAAGCTTGTCTCCGGTGTAGACGGTTGTCTTTTCTTTAGTCCTAGTATGTTAGTACGATTTATTTCAGTTCAGTCTGCCTCGGAATGCGGCGGCTTCTTTGTTGAATTAAGCTTTAAGCTTTACTTAGCCCCAGCTAAGTTCTGCACGGAATTGTAAACGAGTTTGCAGTCAGATAGCTTAAGTACAGTCTGAGCTTTTTATTTATGGAAAAACATGGCCGTTTTGTACAATGGCTGCTGTTTATTTTGAAATTAAGTAAATAACAGTTTTTAAACTTTTTGAAATGGCATAATGGAGTGTCTGAAAAATGGTGATTTTAATTGTATTACTTACCTAATTTTATGAACACAAATAGGGAAATAATATATTATGATATTTAGTAGTAAGGTTGTCATGATGATGTATGTTTAAATTATTGTTATACTATGTACAGTCACCACAAGATAAAGTAACCATGCAGGGTCGTCGGATATAGAAACCGATAGATGTTTCGAATGAAATTTAATTTAATAAATGCACTATTTATTTTCTATTATTTAAATTAATATTTATCCGAAATCCCTGGGTACTTATCTTTGTTGTCTCTTTTGGTCAGTTAATTACCTATTTGGTAGCCTCTCAAAGGATCACCTCAGAAGTCATTTTTAGCACGAGTCAGATTGCCATAGATTTGCAATACTAGTAACTAGATAGAATGCTATAAAATAATGAAAATTAAAGTGCACTTACTTAAGATAACCAAAATAAACAATACAGAAACCCCACTTATTACCAACTTTATGCAGCTTACACAACTCTCAGGTGCGCGGTATTAAGTTAAAAACCGTAACTTAACCGTAGCGACACACATGTAACGTAAGTTAATTAGGCCGGCTGCCCACTGCGGGGTAATGAAACGATGAGAGCGCCGCAATTTGGTCGCCGGCTTGTGTGAAGACGCCTAATAACCGCGGTAATGTCTCGGAAGATATACTGGACATTGCTTGTGGCTACAGATATACCTATCTGGTGTCTGGTATTAGTGACTGGATTATGTTGAAGCGGAGAATTACGTCTGCAAAGTTTTTCTGTTTCATTTTGAGTCTTTTTTTTTCAAGTATTGCAACATTTGAAAATTAAACTCATAAACGAATTCAAGATGGAATGAGTAGAGGGAGGCCTTTGCCCACGAGTGGGACATCACAGGATAAGAAAAAAAAAACCAAACCGAATGCACATAAACACGGATAACCGGGGAAAGACAACTAGTATTTCAAAGACTTATTGTTGTATTTTGCTACGACAAGGCCACAGAGATGAAATTACGGGCACGTGCAGACATTTCAACTGAATTAGGTACTAACTTACGCATCGAAAACTCTTGCACCCTTCTTAATAAACGCAAAGGAAAGTTATGCCTTTTAATTAACGTGGAATTAAAGAGGTAACTTTAATCCCTGTTAAATAAAAGGGGTTGGTGTCACAGGTAGGAGCAACCATTTTCCAACAGGTTGGCCCTGAACATTGGCAACCTAGAAAAGTTGGCCTACATGGCTATTAAACCATGTTGGTATTGAATTACTTCGTCCAGTCAAGTCATTAAACCAACCACCAATATTGGTATTTCTGGCCCAAGGCAAGGAACCAGCAAGGAAATGCTGGGATACGCGTTTTACATCATTGTCACGTTATCTCTTTGACCCCCATACCGGTGCCTTTAGCTCATAGCCCTATTCATACAGCAGTGGATAACTGCATTGATCTCTATGTGTTCCTGGTCATAAATCTGATTTATGGCAAGTTTCGATGAACCCATGTCGGGTTTGTCTGCCAGGATTCTAGTATAGGGGGGTTACAATGTATATATTAGTAACAATGTCGTAGTTCCATTACGCATAAGGATTTTAAAAGACCAAAATTAGTCAGTTATTTTAGTGACGCAAAACTATTGGGACCAGTTAGTCTTGATCGGCAAATTTTTTTGATTGGTTAGCAGTTTTTAGGCTAACCAGGTAATCTATACAAAATCATAGGCTGAAGCCCTTTTTGCATTGTTATCATAGTTTTAAGGTGTTTTTTTTTATTCTAAGGTCTTTGTCCTTTTGCCATGTGCAGTTTAATTACAACTAGATACTACTACTCAAAGATTTACTTACTAAGAAGCTTATTTTAAATAGCTTTTATTCGCGGCTTCACCCGGATAATAGAAAATACCCCACGGGATTGTACTACCGGAATTAAAAATACCCTGTGTTAATCCAGGTTATAGTTTATAACCTGGATTAACACATACGGTACTTTTAATCGGATTTGGATGAAATTTAGCACATAGATAGTTTTATCTATGTGTTAAATTCATCCAAATCCGTTCAGACGTTTTTTGCGCCAATCCGGAACATACATATTATCTAATTAAAGTACAAAAATATAAATAGACAAAAATTATACTATTTCTATCGTATGTCAAATTATATTTTATGTAGGTACCTAAAACTGTTTACACGTGTTTAGAGAATATTCATAAATTTTAAGACAGTCATGAAGAGTCATGTAAATCCAAAATTGCCTTAAAACGTCGTCTAACGCGTTATAATGTCCTAGTACCTGCGGTGTCAAACGAGAAGGATAATCGTTAATCCAATTACGGATACCGCTAATTAAATTATTATGTCAACGCGGTAGTAGGCTAGGAGGGAAGCAAAAAAGTACGACTGGTATCAGTGACGCTAAGTTATTGCAATAGGATTAATATAAGCTGTGGACTTATGTAATAACCAGCCTTACCATTGGCCTCACTTTTTCAAAAGTAAGCTAACTGCTTATCTCGGTTGAATCGGCTTAGCTGCGAAAACGATTCAAATGGACAGAAAGTTGTTTAATCTGTCTATAATTAACTGAGACTTAGAGAACACGAGAATTGCTTACAATTTCTTATTTAAAGCTAACTCAATGCATTTTTTACTTTAATATTAAGTACTTACTTATAACCGCTGATAAAGGCAAGTCACGTGATAAGAGGATGAATCTATCACGTAGGGTTGCCACCTTTTTTGAGACGACCAAAGTATTTTTTTCATTTCGGTTTAACGAATAAGGTACCCAGGTTAAAAAAGAGTAACTACTTATCATTAAAGGCACACTTTTGGTTACTTTTCGATACATTCAAATAATTTTGTATAAGCAACCTCTTTGTAATCAAACCTTAGTAATGAAAAAGTAAAACCTTTCAATTGAAAAGGGAAGGTTTGTTCCTTTCGTCTCTCCACTTAATATTCATAAAAGAGAAGCAACAGTCAGATTTACGTAAATAGAGTATTTTATCGTACTCTATTGAAGTCATAGATTATAAAGTATACCTACACGAAAACGAGGTTGTTCAAAAGAGGTACCGTGGCCCCTGGCACACAGGCAACTGAAGGAACATGGGTGGGTTTTAGTCAGTAAAAGTCTTACACGCCCTCCTGATCCGCCAGAGCGGGAGAAGTTATTTGATGATTTCCCATACAAAAAAAATCAATGCTCAATGTTAGTGTACGGTTGGTAACCCTACTATCAGGTTCTATACACTCCTTCCAAGGCAATAACAGCGTCCATTGATTCCGTATCACACAACAGCCACACGTACACAATCAATAACAACATTAACACCCCCTATAGTGTTAACTATCCGCGCAGCAACACCCCAGCCAAACGAGCTTCGCAAGAGTTAATTAAAACAAGTTCAAACATCTATAAAAAGGCGATATACCCGTAAACGTTGCTGATAAAGCTAACGAACTCTTTAATGAGCGTTGGGGTACTACAGCACTCAAGCGGGGTACTACAGTACCCCACGAGGAGTGGTGGTGTACCCCGCACGCATTAAGGGGACTAGGTATACAAGAAACAAGTGCTGTAAAAACTTGTATCATTCTGAAGTCTTATTTATGTGATTCCGGAAGTGTGGCGATCAATTGTGGGGTACTTTGATTTGTTAGGCTTCTATGGCGATGTGAAAGGGTTGGCGATGAATGGGGGCCATGGGAGGGCATCCGGTTTTATAGTGGTGGATGGGAATCCTGAGTTATGGTCCTAAGGCTCTTTATAAAGATAGTTTGTACACTGTTTTTTTTTTTTTTTATGATGATTGATAAATATGTCAGATACGAAAATTAAACAGCATAAAACCTTCATGCTCGATAACTGAGTCTTGATTAAAGTGCAGATCTCGGCTGTAATAGACAGATAAGAGTAATGACAAGGGGGTGGTAGCAGAGATCATCATCATGTGTCATGATATTTTTCTGTTTTTCGTTAATTTTTCCGCGTCCACAGTGGTCGTTAACAAGAGTGTAGTAGTTGAGACATTCTAGTATAGAAACAATTTTATAATCTTTACATTCGGATACTTATTAAAAGATTTCTC
The DNA here is from genome assembly GCA_947359405.1 of Antitype chi. Taxonomy (NCBI): domain Eukaryota; kingdom Metazoa; phylum Arthropoda; class Insecta; order Lepidoptera; family Noctuidae; genus Antitype; species Antitype chi. The sequence continues at coordinate 1,856,445 of OX375809.1, read as the reverse complement.
TTTTCAAATACTTTTTCTGTCATAAACATTTAAATAATAATCCTTGCCAAATAAAATGGCAATGGTACCTAACATGCAAGGTGGCAGGGACATCGAAACACAAACCATGAATTCAATAAATGATTCAGAACCTGCGTTCAAATATATTGTTGGTTATTTTTTTTTAAACTGTTCCATACATTTTGACCGCGTAACTTAAAGAGCAATTTTTTATACCAATGTTTTTTTTACTGTAAGGGTACACTAGGGTAAGTGTGCACTTATGTGCTAAATTCATGGAATGGTTACAGTTTGCACGTCTATGTCCCCGCCACCCCGTATAATATAGGTAACATACCTAATAATTTATAATCAAATAACTAGCAAAACGAGTCTAATCCCCTTGTGATATGATTTCTATTAGATGAAGCATTTAACATTCAATTAAATAGAGTCAGCATAATATCATTCATGTGCGAGCAGCTGATGCGATCCAAAGTTTACATTTGCACAAACGAATGGCTTGTTAAACACTATCTCAAGTAGTTGTAAAAAAAACGAATTGGTTTTCCCGAAGTAAGCAAATAAACTGAAATACCTACCGATTTGAAAAACTTTTCATATAAAAATTCACAGCTGTAGCTTTTAGTTTAACTAAACGAACTCAATTCCGTGAGTGTTTAAACTTTATCCATTTATTTAGCTACGACTACAATTGTATCTTCGGTAAATACAGTGTAACACCAGCAACTATAAATCACTACTTTCAGAACACAACAAACAATAAAACACAAAAATAAGAAGAAAAAACTTACATCGGCGTACGAGAACTTGTCACAGAGGGAACACACGCGAACCACAGAACAACACACGAGCCCAGCTATGGCAGACAACATATTTATCAGAAGCAGCCATTTATCACCACACCGGCCAAGGGGACATTTGTTACGAAACGTCAAAACTAAAATAGAAATCACTTGTTTGTGTCCAAACAGCGACCACGTGCGGCCCAGCGGGCGGGCCGCTCATATCTGACGCCTCACTTACCTTATTACATGAAAACGAGAAAAATAACACCACTCCACACACTTACCGCCATTATCTAATAACCATTGTACATAAATTAATGTAAAATCAATGAACCCACTCGCTTTGATGTTTCATGTTATGTCGAGCACCGTTTAATTCTCAAATAAGTCTTTTAAACTAGGCCAAAGCAGTTTATTTTGTAAATGACACAATTCTCTATGGAACATGGCTTTTAACGTTTGATTTATGCTAGGACACCCTATTGGAAAAAGTTTTGTGCTATGGTTGGAGCTACTGCAGTAATGTGACAATAAAATCAATATGTGTTCGAAGTCATTAATTATGTTCTATCAGTGTTGCATGAACGCACCTGATGTAAAAGCGCGGGAGAGTCATCCGTCAAGTGGCGGCGTGGCGCGAACGAGCCGCTATTCACTGGCACGTCACAAATCCATATCATTGTCAGCACGAACACTCGCGACAATACCGAGACTTTATAAAAGAAAAAAAGAAAGACGCAAAGTTGTATATAATTTGTAGGAAGGTGTCGGGAGCCGGGTGTCGCCGGGTGTCGGCGTCGGGCGCGCGCTGTCGACCAGCTCGCGAAATGTTGTCGGATGGACTGGAACCGGCGCGGTGTGTCGCGTATTTTTCTATTCTATACGTTTTCTTCTCTACTCAATCGTGTCATATCATTTTCGTGGACACTGGGCGCTGCTATTTTTAATTGGCCCTATATCTTTATAAATATGTTACGTGGGAATGTGTCCGTTCACCACAGCTCTACAAACAATTGGTGAATATTTCAAAGGTTTTATGAGTTTTAAAAATTTGTTCCGTCTTGTTTTCGTCTTTGATGTACAAATTGGTGAGACGTGCGTATAATATTGTTGTTTATTTAAACGTTGTAAGCTGATTTGTTTTTTATATAGGTATAAATATTTAGGCAGACCGTCCCTATGTACATAGTCACTCATAACTTCGTTATTAATTGCACCTAGATCCAAAGGAACGCACTACTTGAAAACTCTAAATTTTAATGAAATTCTACAATGTAATCAAAGTTTAATTCGACAAAAACAAATCTATTTTTAAGACAACGACTGCAAATGACGCACCGCTAATCACCCCTAATCCATAGCACCGTAGAATGAGTAAATAAGTAGGTAGGTAAGCTCAAAAAAACTCCCTAAACAAATATGTTTGGCAAAAGGCACCGCTAAGGGAAACCAACTCATAAAATTTGAGTTGAGCCATTCTGTCTGTGTGTTGATGAGTCAGCCTCACACCGTGTAACGACGTTTTTCAATTGGGAGATTTGAACAGGCCGCGCTGGAGGACATATTATGTAGTAATTTAGAACATGCTGTAATGGGGTAGGATTTGCTATACATGCATGTATGCATGTTCTGGATAGAGATAAGGGAGGAGAATGATTGCTGTCTGGGAGATAGAAGTGTGTAAATGCGTCTGGAAAATAATGTTGAAGTATATTATATAGGATAGCAGGGACATTGACGCGCAAACTGTAACGAAAGCAAATAAATTTTGTGTCCGTTACAAAAAAAAAACAGCGGTTTCATCGAAAAATGCAATACCTACGCGATCAAGATGTATGAAAAAGCTATTTGTTTTGTTTTTACCGATAAAAAAATCTGCGTATACCTCCCAGGTATAGAATCATGTACAGAATTCATGGTGACAGGGTGTGCATCGATGTCCCTGCTACCCTGAATATTTTAAATAGACTTTCAATTGTAAATAAGGTCAGAGAAGCACAAGACAGGCTTTTCTTTTAGTGGTGTTAGTTCATCATATCAGCCGAAAGACGTCCACTGTTAGACATAAGCTTCCCCCAAAAGGGGGATTTGCCATAATCGCCACGCTTGGCAGGCGGGTTGGCGGTCGCAGTATGGTGGTCCAATGCATAGAAAACGCTGCTGCCCATTCTCTAGTAAGTCCCTTAGTCGCCTTCTACGACACCCACGGGAAGAAATGGGATGGTGCTATTCTTTTACGTCCGGCACCACACTTATGCAACTGCAACGTTGTGTTAGTTACTGGGTAACTTAATACCTAGGTACATAATAATTGCGAGTCAAATTTGTACGTAAAGATAAATAAATTGAACATATTTAAAGGATGCCAGTTGCTATTGTGATAATACTGTTATGGAACTGAATTGTGAAATAGCTACGCCACTTTTACGCCTTTTAATAACGGTAAACGTTAACCTACATGGCGCAGTGGCAGTGGTAGAGCGCCTCCTTCACAAGAGGTCACAGGTTCAATTGCCGCATTAAGATAATATTAATTTGAATTCAACCATAAATATACTAATTTCACATCTGGAAAATCAAACTACTTTAAAAAAACACATTTTTGTTCAGGAAAATGCTATGAATTTTTCGGAGAACCTTCAAACGTTATCTATTTTAGTGATTTATGTTTATTATTTGCTGCTGAATATTTCTTAAATAATTATAATTTCAGTTTCCATCTATACGCCCACTTAGGGATACTATTATCCCTACTTAATATTATACATGCGAAAGTAACTCTATCTGTCTGTCTGTTACGCTTTCACGCCTAAACTGCTGAACCGATCGTCATGAAATTTTGCAGAGATATAGCCTGGGATATGGAAACGGACATAGGGTAGTTTTTTACGCGATAACCAACATCCACGCGGGCGGAGCCGCGGGCAAAAGCTAGTTATTAACATAAATTAAATTAGACATCTTATGAGTCCATTCTACATATATCTATCTATTGTACAGAACTAAAGTCAACTATTTCGTTTGGCCACTTTTGTTCAATAACAGGATACCTACAACTAAAAACGATTGATGGTAAATAAATAGGGAAAAGCTTTTAAACAATAAAAATTATAGCCAACAACAGGCCTAGAAAGGCGCCTCGTAGCAACTTCGGTGGCACGTGCCATATGCGCGTGCGCCGAGTTTACGACAGTCTACGACTGAGGTACTCTGTACAGACACAGAGCATAATGGTGCACGGAGATACTTTTATAAGTTCCTATACGATTTAAAATTCTTAGTTTTCTCCGGTGTTTTTTGTTTCCGGCCCGTTAAGTCTTGCTGTAACCAGACCCTCAAATTTGTGTAACATATTGAGGATGGTTTCGAGACAGCTAAGGTCACAAATGCTGGATTGTCGACTTGTCAGCCACCTACGATGATACAATGACGTCCCTAGCAATAAAATAAGGAGGATAACCTTAAGGAGGTTGACCCATTGAAGTGTACTTGTCAGACGCTCTTGATGACTTAACCACGTGCTACATCGCTAACTCACTCACAAACCCTATCCGGTCAAGACACATACTTGCTTATACCATCTTCGGAATAGGGAAGCGTGACTGCAAATTTAAAATCATTTGAAGTTAAGTGCCCATTGAGCAGAGCAACTTCCCGAAATCTTTTGGTGTAACACTAGACAGGTCACTAACATTCAGCTATAACTGCAAGATCATCAAGCAGGAAGGTGCACACTCGCAACAGTCCTCTACAACGACTTGTCTCATCATAGTGGGGTGCTTGATGTTATGCGGACTACCGCGCTGGTGCTATATGTTTCTGCATTTGTGCGGAGTCGTTCAGCCCATGCAAAGACAGTGGTCACAACTCTGAATGAAATTTGGCCGATCATCACTGATTGTCTCAAGCCGTCCCTGATGCAAATGCTGTATCCTTTAGCTAGAATAGCGCCACCAAATTTTGCAGAGAACTCCAGAGAGCCAAGATAGTTTCCAACACACAGCACCCTATGCACGATAATACACTCGTGTCACAGAGCCCGAAAAGCTGCAACAGATTTTTTAAAGCTTGCAGCTTGCTAGCAATTTTGCTTTTCTAGCTTCTACAGCTTTTTTTAAAGCGTGTCCCCTTATACACCGAAGAAGCCAAGTTCGTAGCCAAATGAGAAAATAATTTAATTCAATTAAAAAGCGTGGGGTGCTTGACATTAATTGATTATAAAAATACCTCAAAAAGCACCCCACGCTTTTTAATTGAATTAAATTATTTTCTCCTTTTTTAGTTTGGTTTTTAAAGCGTGTTTTTTAGTTTTTTAAACTATTATTTATTTAGTTTGGTTTTCAAAGCGTGTTTTTTAGTTTTTTAAACTATTATTTATTTTTTCTGTTGTACTCTTCTTGTCTGCTTAAATACCGGATGATTTTTTTTACCGTCTGGAAAAAAATAGGGGTTAATAGGTGAATGGAGTAGAAGCCTATGGCACGGAAATTGAACATTTTTTTTTTTAAATCCTAAAATGAAATTAACCTATCAATAAATACTATTACTTATTTGTAGTAAACATTTCATAAAAATTAAAAAACAATAAAAATTAAAAAAAATACAAAAAATCGGCAAATAATATCAAAATCCAACTTATTGGCACCCTAGTCAACGCGCAGAAATTATGAATGAATTCGTAGCGAAATTCAATCCTTTGATTGAAGCCGGCCGGGGATAGGTAACTAATATTTTTTTGCAGGCGTACCGCTCAAGTGTCGCCGCATGCGCATCCCCCCCCCCCCCGACCCGCGCGCCCTTCGACCCGAGTACCGTGTCCCGCGGCGTCTTTGATCTCTCTCCAAGTCTCCAGTCCACTGCGATTAGTCATAGCGTGACGTCGATCGCTGTTTTTTCCGCGTGTGCTTCAACCGCCCAGTGATTGTTTTCATAATGACGTATGAATACTCCAACGTCGAGTAGCTTACCATGATGAGGTATTATTTTTTGTCTGGTGAAAATTTAAATGGTGCAAGTCGAATGTACGCCGACGAAGAACACCTACAATCCCTTAGATATAACGGTATCCCTGCCCTCTGGATCCCCAGCACAGACTTGATACTCCGGACTTGTCAGCGGTTACTTGACCAAGGTCAGTTTCACCTTCAACATTCTATGGAGCGACGAGTCCATATTTACCCGCGTTGGTATCTACAACGTACACATCAAGTTCGATTCAGTGTGAATCACTGAATCGAACTTGATGAGCGTGTTCTTTTATTTTATGTGGGTTTTGAAAACTCCACCAGTGCTCATTGTGTATCGTGATCGTGTATTATCGCGGCCCAAACATTCAGTTTGGACCGCGATAATATACGATCGCATAGGTAATTGGTCCAGTTTGGATCGAAGGTCGATTGACAGGGAAAACGTATCGTGAAATAATACAGTCCGTTATCGACACAATGTTTGAAGACGTTCCTCTGCATTATCTGCGGGACATGTACTTCCAGCACGACGGATGTTAAAGCGTTAAAACCCTCAAAATACATATGAATGTGAGTGATTGTTATAAGAATTTAACATCAACAGGTTTGTTTACATTTCTATCAAAGCTTTACTGACCTTACAAGACGTAATTTATTTGGTTTACGGTTTCAAGACACGCGTCACTGTGTATCAAATTATTTGCCTACTAAAACTACATACAGCAAGATTACGTATGTAGGTATACGTGCAAATGTGTGCGTGAGTGTGTGGAGATCAGCCGCAAAGATGTAGAGCGAAATTAATGCTAGTGTCTCGCTCACACTATCGTCATGCTCCATTCATAGGCAATCGCAGCTTACGCCCATTTACTATTACCTATTTTGGCTATTATTCGTTTTACGCGAGTGCCGTAGGGTGTCTTCTTTTTCATGTATTTTAAGGATATTCGGAACTTTTTCTATATCAATGCTACCAGGCAAAGGTTAGCGCATATGAGTTCTAATCTACTTACACAACATGCCATATTGTTGTCCAGACGCTAAAAAAAATCAGCCGGTATATGTGTGTAAGTAAATGGTTAAATAAATAAATACAATTATTAACTCTACTGACAATGTGTCTCTCGGGTGTACATTTATTTCAGTTTACAAGTATCGGCGAGCCATCAAACTGTAACTAAGCTATTACGTACTACACTGATGGCAATTTTGGCAATACATGCGTAAAACGTTAGAACTGTGGTACATCGGGAACAAAACAAATAACGTGACTGTTGTGCTGCGATGAACTCTACGAATGGATAAAATTAAACAGTTTTTCAAAATAAGAAATAGGGAGATAACCAACTTATGTAAGCATTCTAAGAATCATGTGTAAAAATGGTTATTTATTACATTCTGCAAAAAAAGCAAACAATACGGAACACCTGCTAAAATAAGTGTCGAGCAATCCGACACCCGTGTCACGTGTTGTGGGACAGAAAGTACTAGGATACCAGGATGCAACAGGAGAGCACTCAACACACATTCATCATAAAGTTATCAGAAATCAAAAAGTCACGTGCAGAAGATTTTTACTTTGAAGCGAAAAATTCAAAAATGCTAACAAAATGCAATTGGATAAATAGTTATAAAATTTTTAAAACCCATTCGTAGTATATTTTCTACAAATGCGAGGTTTTCTAACTAGTACCAAACTGGTTAAAATAGTGGTTACACTACTAAAAGTGATACCTATAAGTATGTACAAGTAGCAAAATCAAATCTTTATTGCATAGCACATGTGCGTTCTGTAAATTTTCTTCTCCCATGGGAAGAAGGCGCGAGTTTTTGTACAGACGCCAGCACATCAAGCTACCCCAATCTGTCAAATTTCTTTGATAGATTTTCATCTTTATTACATACGCTTAAGGTTCATGTTCAATTGGGAAAATTTGACAGATTGGGGTAGCTTGATTTGTTGTTGTCTGTACCTATGTATGTAGTCGAGTAGTCGAGTTCATTAATATATTGGCCTTTTCAGGGTTCAAAAATAATTGAACGTCAAAAAGTTCATAATATTGTGACTACTATAAGCATCATTAAATTGTGGTTAAGATTTAGATTCATTAATATGTGACTGCTTTTTCCCATAGTTCTTCATATTATTGCCTAATGCACAGCATATATTATTGAACCGTTCACATGAGGACATATTTTTGATCTATCGGTTCTATAGAATTTATTGAGCTATCCAACACTCACAATATTTTGAATCCTTGACAGTACCAATATATTAAAATAACCTGTAAAATAAACTTTTTTAAAGTAATATTCGACATGGAGCGGTCATACAATAATCCCAAACCCAACCACAAATATTAATAATCAAAACACAAATGAAAAAAGAAACAAAACACAAATGAAAAACTCATACAGAAGACACGAAAACTTCAAATAAGTGCAAGCGCCCTCTATAATATTTTCACGGAACTAACCGTGGGAAAAGCAAGTCAGGGTGAGACGGCACGTGTTAAAGGGCAATCGGTACTAGGACATCAGGAATCACTAGAAGCACTTTCACTGCACCATAAATCAATATTCGAACAGATCCAACACACTTATCTGTGCAAGTGGCACAGTTCCGAACTAAAGTGGAATGTACTGGATTTAACAACTTCCCATCACAAGCAGCGCCACCAAGGGTTGCATATGGAAGTTAGTCGGTCAATACGAGTGACCACTACATAGACAATGATGCGGAGCTTTTGCACAAGTGTGGTTTGTGTGCGAATGAAAGTACACACATGCTGGCATGCATTGTTTGAGGCCGGTTCAAATGTTGAATGAGTAAGTTTACGATACGTCAATGTATGCGTAGGCAACCCCTTCCATCGCAGATTGGTGAATGTCGGTGATCCTTCAAAGTTATGATTGAAGCGATCCAGGCCGGTCGTGTCATATTTTGTATGGTCTGCCAGACTGACTTTCGAGACCAGTCATAACAAAGTATTTTTTTTATTGTAATTATATTTGCATAGTATAAAAATAGGTAGCTTATCTTCTATTAACAAACTAAGATATGGCGTAGTTTGCTGATAGGGGTACCTATATTATATTGATATTTTTTATTTTATTTTTAAAGTTTGTTACTTAATAACTTTGTAACTTCATATAGGTACTACTTAAAAGTAGTATATGAAGTTTATTCTGTGTATTTATTTATATTTTATCAACAAACTCCTCTCAGTATGTTTACAAAATTCCATTGTCAATTAATGTGGCTAAATCCATTTTTAGGGCTTTAGTATTGTTTCTCCTTCTCCCTTTAATCCATCTAAAGGTTGCCTGTAAAGGATCGCTTTTCGCGATAACAGCGGCCCTTTGTGAAATTTCCACATTTGTGTCTGAAGAAGTCAATATGTATATAATGTCACAGTCAATAAGAATCAAATAGTGTTCCTAGTCACAATGTATGTTCAGCCCTAATGCACAGTACACTGTTTATTATATTTTATTTACTCACAGTTAGTATAAGCTCACGGCAATGATGTGGAAGAGCGGAGTTTCCTAATACAGGCATTGGTGCCGATTCTGTTGTACACCGAACTAAACTAACTAAATTATCACTAAAATTCCTTACTTTTGACTATGAGAATCTTAAAGCTATTCTGCAAAAAATAATCTCTAAACTAAAAAATAATTTTGACAGAACTAAAATCGAATTTGACAATCGCGATTCCTGCAGGCTTAGCATGACGCTTTCTATTTCTACTCTAATGTAGAATAGAAATCGCTTGTCTACATTTCTCGGTGAAAAATTGACAACTGTCTACACGGAAACGTCATTTTTGTCTAGTCTTCCGTCGACAAAACGCATCTCTACGGTTGTCGTGCCAAGCCTGCAGGTGGTGTTTTTTTTTCTTTTGGCTTCGCAACGTGGTACTTGTGTGCCCTACGCAATTATTTTTTTTAAGAGCTGAATGAAGCGTGCGCAGGGGGGCAGCCTCGAAGTTTTTTATATGGAATTTTTAACTTTTTGTTTGGAAAAAAAAAATATTACCTACATGTTGAGAGTATGGGGCTTGCGGGCTTATTAAAGGGGGTCGAAATTATCATCATTTTTGCGATAGGACACACCATTTTCGAGATATAAACAAACGAAAAGAAAAAAAAGATCAGTACTGTTTTTGCACCTCAAGTCGAAGTGTTGGTGTGAATTTTAGTTCATGACCACTAGTTTTATTCCACACTTTTTTAATCGCAATTAAAATTAGTCAGATTTAGTTAGAAAAATTAATATAGTCAAAATTTTTGGTCAAAAACGACAAACTCAGAATAGCGAAATTACCATCTTCACTAAATTAATAATTCAGTGCAATCTTAGTGCTTTCAAACTAAATTATAGTTAAGTTGTGTCACTTTAGTCAATTTCAGAATAGGAAATCGTCGTTTGACAGGAATACACTAAATTTTGGTGATTTTTAGTTTAGTTTAGAGAATTTTGTGCCAACAGAATCGGCACCATTGTTTGCTTAAAAGAAGGCTCCAAGCACGTCTAAATGTAATGTTTATGCTGATTGTGGCAAATCAATTATTTTGTATTTGTAATTGTATTTGTATTGTATCTGTAATTTTTTGGTGTACATAATAAAGTATACTCTATATCTTTCTCCGTCCTCTTCTCACATAAGTAATAGTTTTAATTACGTAAATATAGGGTGACTGGTAATTAGTGACCGATATTTAAACACATGATTGTACTCATCAAAACAAGCAACTTTTCCAAAGAAACTATTTTTTTTGTTTAACTAGCGCATGTCCCCAATCACGCCAAAAGAATATGAATACCTAACAAGAATAATACACCATCAGCTGCGGGCGCCCGTGATCTGTACGGTGCAGGTGGTTAAATTAATGACAAAAGAATAATGCATGGTAAAAGTGGTATTTTTTTTTCTTTATAGGTAACTAAATAAAATTACAGCTGATGGTGTATTATTTATGTTTGCTTAGTACAAGAGCATGATTGTAATGGTTCATAGATTACTTTGTCACAAAACTTACTTATTTGAAATATGTATTATGAAATTTAAATCTTCTTTTGTTCTTGCTTATTCTATTTTATTTTCCCTATGTGCTTCTCTTTGTTATAATAGGAACTCTTGTGCAAGTTTCATGTTTCTAGACCCAGTGGCTTAGGCTGTGCGTTGTCTGTTAGTGAGTAAACTAGTAAAGATTTACTAGTTTGCTCAGCGCAGTAGTGGTTTTTATAATTGCACGGTATCTACCGTGCAATTATTAAAAACCACTGGAGGTTACACTGTGTTGTTTGTTTTAAGGAAGCCTATTTTTCAAACACAGTATTAGAACCCTACGTTTCGCTACGCCCTCAAACTAGCTGTTGCGGAATATATGTTTCGCTACGCCGTAGTTCGTAGACATTCAGTAGTAGCCAAGTAACACAAATTTTCTAAAGTTCATGGACCAACATCAATAGTATTGATTGTGTGCCCGTTTCCTATCTTATTTTAATATGAAATTAAATCATTGTCTGAAATAAAAACGAAGTGTAGTATTATTGTTATTTACCGACATTAAAACAATGCCCATCCTTCAATAAATCCCTTGGTCCCGTTTTACTATACCCACGGGGTGAAAACCTTTTTTTGCCGGTACCGGGAACCCCGCGGCACTAAATTCCCGTCAGTATGTTCGGGCCGAGGGAATGCTCCAGTGACGTCACTTGTTTGGGGCATTCGGTACTAGGACATCAGGAGTAGTCTGGAGCTTCGCTATATTGAGGACAGTGTTATGAGTATGACACAAGATGGCTCTGTCATACACAAGTTGCTTTTTTTACAAATTAAAATTCCCCATTATTTTGAAATCATTTACGTTCTAAGTATTCGTAATCTTAGTTATAGGTATGTACGTTGCAATGACTCGTGGCCGAAGTTTTCGTTTAACTAAGGTACCTATTCGCTTGTTTGACTACGCCCGCTGTGCACATAGAATTGGCTTGTGACCTAAGCACAGACAGCTTTATGGGGGCTTGCAAGCGATTTCTATCCAGATGCGGTTCCGTTGGTAGTGTTTATTCGGATAATGGAACCAACTATATCCAAACTTTCGGAACTTCACCAGTTGTTATATTCAAAACATCACAGTACTTAATTTGGTCAAATGTTAGCTGAAAATTGCACAAATTGACTCTCAATGTCCCGGCTGCTAGCCATTTTGGTGGGAATTGGGAGGCCAATATCAAAAGCTATTTAAAAACGCACTTATATCGCGTGATAGGTGAAACAATTTTGTTGTTCGAAGAGTTAAGCATTGTGCTTGCTCAAATTAATAATAATAATAATACGGAACCACAAATGCGGGAGGAAGCCCCACGTATGTGAAGAGTTTATAGTAAAATGTACTCTATGGGAAGGGCGGGATAGTGTGAATACCCGTGGCACGAAATACCACGTGATTATGGAAACAAGATACTAGGATATCAGAGGCCAGGTGGAGCTATCCTGTGGAACGTAGGGTGCGTCCGTGAATCCCAAGGTGAAGGCCGTGTCATTTTATAGTCGATATGAGCTATGACCAGGCTATGACGTTGAAATGACGTAGGTATTTGAGATCGGATTATCGGATACTATCAAAATAACGTAGTCCTATAAATATATATATATTATATGTATGGACCGGACAAATATCAAGGCCCAGACCTCTTTACCGGACAATTATCAAGACTCAGACCCCTTTACCGGACAAATATCAAGGCTGGACGAAATCTGAATAGAGAGTCAAAATGCTACTACTGTTGTCTACTGGACTAATTCAAGAGGAAGGTTTTAAATATGTAAGTATATGAATATTATAGAAAAGAAAAGACGAGAATTTCAAATATTTATAATGTGACTAGCTGACCCAACAGACGTTGTCCTGTCTTAATTATGAATATATTATGTTACGCGCAACTTTTCATAAGAACCTTCTCCTGATATTAACAAACACAACAAAAAAAGAATTAGCAAAATTGGTCCAGCCGTTCACGTGTGATGCCGTGACCAAGGGAAATAGGGATTCATTTTTATATAATAGAAGATAAATATATACATAAGACGTCGTAAAAACACATTTTTGTGCGCTTACGGGTGGGTACATTGCAAACCCTGGCTAAACCGTGCGAGATAAATCAAAATAATGTTCTAAGGAATTGTATGCGGCCGGCCTCTACGCGGGTGATGCCGCTGGCAAAAACTAGTATTACATTTTAAAAATCACCTTGTGTCAAACTGGCACCACCTGCTCTCTCAGCTTTGGATAAAATTTCCTAAACATAAATAATTACAAGTGGACGAGTCCAAATTGCCAGACAAAACAAAGCTTCATCACCCCTCGACTAACGTTGAATACCTGCCTCGCCACGTGTTTTTCAACATTGAGTACTAGGGTACCAGCAGTCAACTGGGGTATGCGACTATCGGATCAACTTTGACATGACAACTGGGCGAGTGCAATGGACGACCTTGACACGAAAACAACCCTGATTCACCCCTCGTGCGCTGTCTATCTGTCTCGCCACGTGGCGAGGAATTGAATACTAGGACTTCAGAAGTACCCAAAAGCAATTCAATTATCTATATCTATGTGATTATTGTAACTAGTGGTCGCCCAGTGTTTTTTTTATCTACTTTAATGTACGTCTAATGCATTATTATACGAAAAATATCAGCTTTCTGTACTTTTTCTCGTCATAAGCTTTAATTGTGCCTAATTTCATATCCTCCGGACGCGTAATTTTCATTTAACATATAGATAAAAATACTAACGAAGTTTTAACCAGCTGGACATTGTATATTCTTGTCACAGCGCAGTCACTCCTGATACTGACCGCGTTTTTGAACTGAGATGGGAGATGCTGATTGTAATGTAGTACGTAGAATGTAGATGGCGCTACAAGAGCTACGACATGGCATGTAGTTACCTTCCCGTTACCTTTATAATTAATTGTAAGTCATGTTTTAATTATACAACTTTTCCTCTGCACTGTAAAAAGAAGATTATAGGTTTGTAACTGTGCTCGTAAGTAGTTACAATAAGGGTCTTCCCTCCTTAAAAATGTATCGATAAATACAAAATTAAAAGCTACTATTTCTCGTCATTGATATGAATATCATCTGCTTCTCTCTCGTAAGTGCGTACGGTTATGACGTCACCGTGCCCATCCACAACATTCCTAATGCATTGTAACGGGCGACTCCAGTTGATTCCTGATATCCTAGTTCTCGATGTTTAAAGCACGCGGCCTCAGTACGTCCACTCGGAAACAGCAAAGCAGGATTTTTGGCGGGTGTGTGACTATGTGTGGTTTGCATGAATCTGCTTGGTGTATATTGCACATCGATCTAATACGGCGATTTTGAGCTCTAAAAGCACGGTCATTTACTACAGAGTCAAAAAAATGGTACCTTAGCGTATGACTGAAACAATATGCCCATTATAGGCAGTTACTAGTGCATACTAATAGACAGTGTTTCTAAATCTGACTAAGCCATACGCAAACTTCTCTACACACAACACTTCCCATCAATTATAGCACCCTATTACGAAATGAACTGGGATGTTGGTACTAGGGCATTAAGGAACGCACGGATTACCGTCATAAGGTGACGTCACAGACTACCGACGTATCTACAACCAGTCAGTCAGTTCCGTCTAGACTTCTTATGCTGGCCATTTTTTTGGTCTGGATGTAGTCTAGATGGCGCTACGACATGCTACGAGTGCTACGGCGTAGCTCGTAGCATATATTTCCATCAAAGTTATACTTTACCGTTACTTAAATCCCCCCCAGTGGGTTCCCGCATTGTCGTTGCGGGGGGGCTCAGTAGCCGTGGTCCGCTCCCACGGTGAAGCGAAGAGGAACCCAAAGGTGGGGCCGCTCGTCAGGGCTTTTGTCTCCAAGCCGACGACGTAGCGGCCAAAATGTAGGTTGCGGTGAGGTGCACCGCAACTGAGGCGGGCCGCGATGTCGAATGGGAGGCATCGCGGCTGAGGATTACAGGCTGCGGAAGAGGAGGAGTGCCGGTACTTCTGAGTAGCGCTCTTCCCTTCCGTAGCCTGGACGGGGCCGCCACCGTTTGATGGCGGACGCGGTGGGGCCGCAGGGGAAGAGGAGTGTCGGTATAGCGTTGGCCGCTCTCCCTATCCCCTGCGGCCGAAAGGTGGTAGGCGGCGGGGCCACTGCGCTGACCCGTCGCAAGGGGACCAAGGGTACCAGACACGGGTTCGTCTGGGGCCCTTTTGTTACTTGGTTCCTGGGGTGGTCACGGCGTGCCACGTGTCCTGGTGCGCCGAACTGGTGGGGTCCGCAAGGGCCGATGCCTGCCAGGGGTGCGGGTTGTTCGAAAGAGATACCGCGGCCCCTGGCACACAGGCAACTGAGGGAACACGGATGGGTTTTAGTCAGTAAAAGTCTGACACGCCCTCCTGCTCCACCCAGAGTAGGAGAAGTTATTTGATGATTTCCCACCCTCAAAAAAAAAAAAAAAAAACCGTTACTTAAATAAATCAAGATAACATCACCTCCTGCGCCTGTAATTCCCGGAGGGTTAGGCAGAGGTATGCATTTTTTTTTCTCTGAATTATTAATAAGAACTACGTCTGCAGCGTAAGCGTAAGTAGAATGGCAATAGACTCGCCCCCTATTAATAATAATAAATAAATAATAATAAATTTCTTTATTTGAATAGTTGTTGTTGTTTGTTTGTTTGTATGTTGTTTCTTTGTTTGTATTACATGAGAAATAAATTTTACTGGTGAAATATGGGTGTACTATACCTAGGTATACCTTTGCCTAACTCTTTGAGGACTACAGGCGTGATGATATTTATTTTGAAAGAACGAACCCTTCGATTCCTCTTTATACAAAACTAGCTTTTGCAGCTCCGCCCGCGTGGATCTTGGTTATCGAGTAAAAGAGTAGCGTATGCCCTTTTTCATATCCCAAGCTATATCTCTGCCGAATTTCATGACGATCGGTTTAGCGGTTTAGACGTGAAAGCGTAAAAGACAAACAGACAGACAGAGTTTTTTTCGCATTTATAAAATGAAATATTCATTTAAAAGTAGTTATTACATCGTTTTAGATAATATTTCCATCAAATAGCATCATAAAAACTTTATTTCGACAAAACATGTTACGTAAACAAACCGTTGTAAAAAAATCGTCATTGTTATGTGAATTGTAAAACCGACTCACTCTGTTGCATCGGTTGCGTTAAACGTTTAACGCGTTAAACGTTTACCGCAACCGACACAACAGAGTAAGTCAGTTTCACTTCTTCCGCGCGGACGGACTCCACGCACTTTTTTTAATTTTTGTCAAAATTGGCTGCTTTTTACATACCGATGACTGTTTCGTGCAATAAACATTTGTAGACATGGCTGCATTTGACGGCTCATATCTCCGTGATAAATAGAAATATCGACATGGCTGTTTTTACAAAAAAACTGTAATGTCGAAATTAGCATGGCTGTGTTTTTAACTAATTTTTGGAATAAGTGCCATATGGCTGTTTTCTGCATAACACGGTTCAATTAACGCCGTATCTCCCCCCCTCCTTATTAGTTGGTGCTCATGCCACGTATTCAGAAGCTCTCATCAAGTTACCACGTACGATAAATTGATCAAAGCATCGTGCGCCGTCGCGTCGGAGGCCGGTCAATGAAAACGCCAAACCGACGAAAGGCCCAGCAATAATTAATGTAATAATCAATAGCAATAATCAATAAACCGGAACTTATCCGCTGAATTTTATATTAAATAAAAATCTCTCCAAATTAACCGTACTTTGAAACTGAGGCCACGTCAAGGCATGCGTTTGAAAAGATTAAATATTAGGATAGCAAGAATGAATTGGAGTACGACACATAACTTTAGGGGCGATTTTCAGCTGTGCAACAGACGACATCGGCACTAATAAAATAACCGCACCCTCGTTTTGTACGCAAACGCTGCACACTTGCACCGCCACGTGGTTCAAGGCATTGAATACTTGGACATCAAATGTTCCACCAATCAGAATTTTTAAGCCCAACCGATCATTGTTGGATTTTCCATAAAGCAGAACCGATAACGATTTAACTATAACATCAAGTCATGCTGACACCTTTGTGGTCATTCTCAGAAGGTATTACAGACTTTGTCTGCAATAACATGATTTTAAGGGGGTAAATAAGGACATTGAACTGTTAATATCATGAAGGTGCTTTATTTAACTCTACGTTTTTTATTCTAAAACAGATAGTATGGAGACAATACAACCAAAAAGTAAACATACAATATATCAAATGATAAACTTAATTGCTTACTAGATGAGTTGTGTTTGGTTGAGTGCGCTTGTCGCTCTGAATTATTTTGACTGGCAACCTTACTGTTTCGATAACGGTTATTAATTTGCACCGTTGTTGATCCGTATCGGATATTAGGTCCTTTCGTTTGCGTATAGTTTTCGTCTCCTTTGATTTTGAAAACAGAATTTGAGTGGTCTGTGTACGCTCCAAACATGTTTTTGTTACCTGGCACAACTTCATAAGTGTTGCCTATCTGATAAGTTACGGATCCGTAATTGATTTCTGGTGTTGTGTCGGGTATGTGGTTTTGATTCGGTTGTCCTTCGTGACTGTATTCTTCTGACCTTACATTAGTTACCCTCTGCCGCCCAAGACCACCGCGTTGTGCGCTTTGTTCATTTTCCTCCGCCTGCATTCCTTGAACAAACAAACCATAAATTGTATTTCCTGGGAGCGAAACTCACTTGAAAGAAATAACATTGCTAGCGATGAGCAACATAATTATGGTATTGTGCAACAGCCAACTACTACTTAGTCCGAAGAATTGGCAAACTTAAGTGGCAGTGGGCAGGGCACTGTGCTCGCAGAACAGATGGCCGATGGGGCCGAAAGGTTCTGGAGTGGCGACCGCGTACCGGAAGACGTAGAGTTGGAAGGCCTCCCATGAGGTAGACCGATGACCTTGTGCAGGCCGCAGGAGTCCGCTAAATGCAGAAGCACAGAACCGGTTGAAATGGCGGAGTTTGGGGGAAGCCTATGTCCAGCAGTGGACGTCTTTCGGCTAAAATGATGGTGGTGATGATTTGTTTTTTTTTAGTTATCATGATCGAGAAAGTTTTAATTGCGCCTTGTCAACTAAGCGGTTCTTGTAAAGAAAGATGAAGACGACAACAAAAGCGTATGTACTTCAGAGGTTCGAATTTGTGCGAAGTCCTGGCTAGGTCCATGCGTAGCCGTTGCGATGCTGTGATAGATGCGGGAGGAGCAGCGACGAAATATTAAGTTAATATAATTTTTAACATGCACTATGTTAATTAACGAAAGGCGTTCCCGTTAACCCGCAATAGTCCAAACATGCTACAATTAATATTACCATTTAAAAATTCGCGAAAAAAAATCAGCTGCTCCCTACATTTTGTTAAGCTAGGTATGCGAACATAAATGTAATGAACAGCAGATTTTTTTTCGTGAATTTTCGAATGGTCATATTTTGGTAGCATGTGGACGCTATACTATTGCGGGTTAACGGGAACGCCTTTCGTTAATTAACATACTGTATAATTACATTATACAGGGTTATTTTTCTAACACCTGGTAGGACTATATTAGTACAACCACTTTTGATCTATGACTTTTTAGAATACCAAAAGTAAACTTTCAAGTTTTTGTTGTAATATTTGTAATAACACTTTTTAGATCTGTATTTTGTAGTAAGTACCGCTGCGACCCTGCATTCGCAACGCACTGTTTGTTTATTTAACTACTTACATATTTTGGTACCGCGTAGAGTTGTTCAAATTTAGAGCGATCAAAATAAATATTTTTAATTGTATTATGAAATTATTTTTTTATGAATTATTAAAGTCATACAACAAAAGTTGTTATTTATGATGTTAGTATTATAGTCCTACGAGCTTATTAGTGTTTTATCATCAAATGACTTCTCCCGCTCTGGGCGGAGCGGAAGGTCGTGTCATACTTTTACTGACTAAAACCCACCCGTGTTCCTTCAGTTGCCTGTGCCAGGGCCATGGTATCTCTTTCGAACAACCCGCGACTCCGGCGGCTTGCAAATAACCCTGTATAGCTATTTTTATTAGGTTTATTTTTATTATTCCAATTTGTATTATATTACTTCGTTGATTAATGTCACAGGGTAGACTGTAGACCGTAATCATAGTTTAAAATATTGCCAACGATTTTGAAGTCTTCTTGTAAAATTATTGATGTCAATTTAGTGTCATGTTGCCTTTATTGGTGGATTTGTTGTTTTATTTACAATCAATGTTGTCGTAAGCCCCGATCTCGTTAGTTTGTTATTTTACATATTCAGTAGTGTCATCATATCCGTCCACCTCATAAATAATTGATCTCATTTGCTTGATAAACCTAGTCTGTAGTGTAATGTAATTATTGCAAATTATAAAAATTATTAAGATTCTTAAATTTTACTAATCTTAAAACTTTTCAATTTCATTAGAACTGCACGAGCAATATTCTCCTAATCTTATTTACTGACAGGCTTTTTGCCTGTTGTTGTTGTGTTGTCTGTTTGTCATTGTTGTGTTGATTTCATATTTTGAACTTTACGATATAAGTGTAGATAAATACAGTTTATAAATGATATTATGAGTAAGAATCTTTTCACTTATAATATTTTGCATTTTGATGATAATTTCTGTGTAATTTTTTGTTATAATATGTTAATTTCTGGATGAATCTTTAATGTTTTGAAAAAGTCTATTAAAAATAAATTAAGTTACTTATATTGTTTTTTTTTCTACAACAGCAAATCCTTAAAATTGTTCTCAAGTAGATTTTAACTAACTGTTTATTTTTTCACACTGAGATTACAGCCGATAGTTTCATACAAAAAGCACTTACTATACATCTTTTATTATACAGATAAGATTTAAATATCAACCTAAATAAATCTTTAATCCTGCATAATGTTAAATGAACACAAACTAAAAATATATATTTCACTAGTACCCAACATTTTATTTCAATCCTTTCACTCTCACTGCTGCCAAGGCACAAATTATAGTTTAGTTTAATTACTTGATAAGCTTCTGAATTTTAAAGTGGCATAGGAACTGAATCATTGTTAGATTTGTCAAAAAAAAACTTAACATGCAATGCCGGTAACGCACCTGTAGCGTTGATTTCGCTTAAAATCATGAATTGTCAAACTTTGACTAGAGCATGAATTATAAAAGAGTAAAGTGTTGGTTTGATTATAATCCAGTCTTAAAGTGCTCATCCTGCACGGCATGCCTGGGCATTTTAATTGCAACGATACCTTGTTCGTTATACAGGATGAAATTTAATTCATGGGTATCCTCTTAAGGGGTCATTGTACTAGTCATTATGAACAACTTTGACAATGGGAACAAATGAAATCGAGAAAAAAAAATTGCTGTTCCCTACATTTTGTCGAGTTATGCAAACATAAATGTAGGGAACAGCTGATTTTTTTTTCGCGATTTCAGGTATGGTCTCATAGTTGAAGTTGTTCATAATGATGAGTACAATGACCCCTTAAAAGGATGCCCATGAATTCAATTTCACCCTGTATTATTTTAATGAATAAAAGGTAATATTACAATTACCTACTGTTAAAAGTATTAAACCAAATACAAGGAACAACTGCAAAACATTTGAGATAATCCTAAGGTAATAAAAAAACGTATGGCCCTTGTATTAAGCCGTCCTCTATTGTTTAACCGAATTTCCAGACATTCCCACTAAATAACAATGGGTCTTAGATAATGAACTTATTTTTATTTCAGTTGCAAGAGTTGTGCGGCTTGCGGCCTTGCGTTAGCTACAAACAAAAAGCTCTGATAACATTGTATGAACTGCGCAGAGTATTGGTTCAAATATTACTGTAATTTTCAAGTATTCCCAAATTGCCCAAGTATAAACAAACACATAGAAATTTAGATAGTTATTTACTTTTAATAAAGTCGATTAAACACAAAAAATTTCAATATAAACATTTGATACCTTCATGCAGTGCCGGTCAACGCACCTATACCTAACGTATTCAGGGAGCCGTGAGATAAAAGGTAAACAAACCATAAATGTCCGTTCAATCGATTTTGAATGCTATTGTTACGAATGATTGTTACTTAGAAGTTTTATATTGGTTTATATAGTTTAGAGTACCTCTCCAGTTCTAATAATTAGATGAAGATAGTTAATAAGGATCATGTGAGCCTTGCGTGGCCAGGGGGCGGGCCGTCATTAGCTCGCCCAATCAATAACACTGGTAGGGGCGGGACATGTGCCCTCTCCTACCTAACATCCCCCGACTCGGGGCTTTAAAGGTAGAAGTTCCTAGCCGAGACGGGTACTGTCCGCTCCGGCGAGCTAGTTGCAACACTGTTATTCTTGATAATAAACCTGTAACACAGTTCCGAAGTTACGAGTTACTTATTCCACGCCCACCCTTCTGAGACCAGTAAAATCTCAGAAGTGGGATTAGTGAACACAATCAAATCAAAACGCACCCAGTAGCAGTACGAGTAGTAAACTACTACAACTAACACGACGAACCACTATCGACTATAATGCTGGGCCCCTATTTACATGGACTAGGGAAAAGGAACAAGAACACCGATGACGAATATATACCCGTGGAGGAGAAGAAAACTTGCGATGAAAAAGGACCAGAGACCCTCCAAACCCGACAACGCAGGGCAACATACCAGGATGCCGAGGTCATCCCCAAGTTTGACCCGGCTACCAAGATAAACGCAAAGACATGGCTGCATAAAATAGACCAATTGGGCGACGTCTACGGCTGGAATGAAAAGGATCGCACGTTCATTATGCAGATTCGCTTACGAGGGGTGGCACGAGATTGGTACGATGATCTCGACGACTACAGTGGATCTTGGGATGCCTGGAAGGAAAACATCGTCAGAGCTTTCCCGCGCTCTACTGACTACGTGGACATTCTTCAAGAAATGTTGTCGAGAGTGAAAGAAAGGGGAGAAACAACCTCCCGTTATTATTACGACAAGATGGCACTCCTGAGAAAATGCAACATCGAAGAAGAGGCTGCTTTATCGTGCCTGATTCGGGGTCTACCTGAAGAACTTAGGTTCAACGCGAAGGCGTTTAACGCAAAAACCCCAGAGGACCTATACTACGGGTTTTTATCGGGCCTGGAAAATTATCAAGTAGCTGTCACTACGAGAAGCGACATGGAGCGGAAGACTCAGCGTGATAGCAGGCAGAGCGGTCGACAGTTTGCAGGAACAGCGACGGGAACGACGAGGGTCTGCTATAAGTGCCGTAAAACCGGTCATACATTTCAAGATTGTCGCGCCGAGAGATGCCAGAACTGCAGTCGCCTAGGACACTCCGTGGCAACGTGCTGGCAGTCACCGAGATCGACGCAGGGATCTATACAGGTAAAACACGTATATTTGACTCTCTACACATCCGAACTTACATCAGGCCTGTATAAAAAGCGTGTACTAATAGGTCAAACGTCAGCATTAGCTTACATTGACACGGGTAGCAAAGTTAATCTCATTACGGAGAAAAAGTTCTGCGAATTACAAATACCCATTGCCCCTTCCGGCGTTATAATGGTGGGCTTCGGAGGTACAAAAATCTTATCGTGCGGTAAAATCGACCTCAAATTATTCATTGATGATCTATACGTCAGTAGTTACGCGGAAGTCACCAGCATAGACCTGGGAGAGCTAGATTTAATTATAGGTCAGCCGATAATCAATCAACCAGGAATTAGTTTGTTAACAACGGACAATACAGCCCAACTGATAAGCACCCAAGAGATTATCGACCCATTCCACAAATTAACTTTGCACGAAGATAACACACTTGTGAAAGTCCCGTTATATTTAGGGAAAAGAATGAAAATCGCATCCGGTTCTGAGACAACTGTCCCATTACTTTTAAAGGACCAAGTTAGTAAAAATGAAGTCCTAGTAACGCGCCCGATACTTGTTGTTGAGGGACAATCATCTTATTACATACCACCAACAGTTATATCGCCCGAGTGTCCATACATAACAGTCGTAAATACCGGAACGAGTGAATTGGATTGGCCCATGGGCAAACTCGTTACGCGCTCGGAAGCATGCCAATGCCAAAATGTATATTCTATAGCGGCGAGTAACAATGATGACGAAAGCAAATTAGGAAAATCTAGAGAAAGTATAAATTTTTCCGGTATCGACCTAGGTGATATTAGTCCTCAAGATAAAGGGCAATTGATTAACTTACTTAGCACGTACTCCAACACATTTGCTGAAACAAGTTCACAGTTAGGATCTTGCGACTTACTCGAGATGGATATTGCGACTACGACTGATAAACCAGTATTTCGTAAACCATATCGATTGTCACATTGGGAAAATGAAATCGTGCAACAAAAAGTCAATGAATTAATTGAAGCAGGAATCGTTAGAGAATCCTCGTCGGACTACGCTAGTCCAATAGTGCTTGTGAAAAAAAAAGGAGGTGATTACAGGTTATGCATCGACTATCGAGCGCTAAACGCACTTACAATTAAGGATCGTTATCCTTTACCCCACATTGACGATCAAATCGCTAAATTGGCAGGAAAACTGTATTTCACCTCTCTAGACCTGACTCAAGGCTACTACCAGATTAAACTAGCGGAAAAATCTATTCACAAAACCGCTTTTGTTACTCCACGCGGACAATACGAATTTTTACGAATGCCTTTTGGACTCGCGAACGCACCCGCTGTATTCTCGCGGCTAATATATTTAGTACTCGGTAAATTCCAATCTAAATTAGCTTTGTACTTAGATGATGTCAACATTCCATCCACAACAATTAAGGAAGGTATTGATTTATTAGAACAAGTTCTGAAGCTTCTCAATGAAGCTGGGTTAAAACTAAATCTAAAAAAATGTGCATTCCTAAAAACCAATGTCACGTATTTGGGATATGAAATATCAGCAGGTACAATTAGGCCGGGGCAAGCGAAAATAGACTGTGTAGGCCACTATAAAAGTCCTAGTAATGTTCACGAAGTGCGCCAGTTTATCGGGCTGGCGTCGTATTTTCGAAAATTTATAAAGGGCTTCGCAGAAATGGCGAGGCCGATAACTAACTTAACAAAAAAAGGAGTTGAGTGGATGTGGGGCGCTGCGCAACAGGATGCATTCGAGTTACTAAAAACAAAACTTATCGAAAGACCGGTGCTAGCAATTTACGACCCCAAAGCAAAAACTGAATTGCACACAGATGCTAGCAAGTGGGGTTTAGGAGGTATCTTATTACAGTATCAACTAGATGGATCCCTGCGGCCCGTTGCGTATTTTAGTCGCGTTACCAGTCGTGAAGAACAATACTATCATAGCTACGAACTTGAAACTCTTGCAGTTGTAGAGTCTTTGAAACGTTTCAGAATATATTTGATAGGAATTCCCGTGAAGGTAATAACCGATTGTGCGGCACTTACTACGACCCTAAGTAAAAAGGACCTCATACCGCGTATAGCACGCTGGTGGTTCCTTGTTCAAGATTTTGATATAGACATAGATTATAGAGCGGGACATCGCATGCAACATGTAGACGCACTCAGTCGCAATCCGGTGCAAACATCGTCTATCCTTTTTATAGACGATGATGATTGGATTATTACGTTACAAATGCAAGATCATAAAATTCAGGGTATTATAAAACAACTTCATGAGGGCACCGATAACCCAAATATCAGGAACAATTTCGAACTTAAAGGGGAAAAACTGTACAGAAAAACTGTTAACGGTGATCGGCTTGTATTGCCAAAATCGTCAAAATTCAGTTTATTGCAGCGATATCACGATCAAATAGGACACGTAGGGTTCGATAAATGTGAAAAGACTATAAAATCTCAGTTCTGGTTTGAAGGGATGACTAGATTTATTAGGAAATACGTGAATTCTTGCTTACGATGTGCATATTCGAAGGGTAACTACGGGAAACCGGAAGGTGAACTACACCCGATAGAAAAACTATCCATCCCAATGCATACTGTACATTTAGATCATCTGGGCCCCTTTGTAAGGACTCGCGGCGGACATAATTATATTTTAGTCGCTATTGACGCATTCACAAAGTTCGTTTTTGCTAAGCCGGTTAAGGGAGTGAGTTCGATCGAGACTATTAAGAATCTGAAAGAAATTATATCTCAGTTTGGAAATCCGAAACGCATAATAACAGATCGGGGCACTGCTTTTACGAGTAGGTTTTTCAAGGAATTTGCTGAGGAAAAACAATTTAAACACATATTAAATGCGGTGGCCAGCCCACGAGCAAACGGACAGGTAGAGCGCGTGAATCGAACGATCATTAATGGTTTGAATACAACAGCTGATAGTGACTGTACTTGGCATAGCACGTTGATCGATGTCGTTTGGGGAATAAACAATACCCCGCATGCAATTACAAATTACACACCCTTCCAACTTATGTTTGGTCATACTAATTCACTCCTGCCTGCTTTACTTGATAGTACCAACGCAGATACCTCTGAAAGTCTTTGTGAGCGCAGAGCGGCGGCAAAATTAAGGATTGATAAGTCAATGACTGTCATGAAGGAACGATATGCAAAAAAACACAAAAAATGCAAAAAGTATGAAGTAGGAGATTTAGTTTTGTGGAAGGATGGAAAATCCGACGATCAGACTACGCGTGTTACCAAGAAACTCGGAGCGCTATATCGGGGACCCTATAAGGTCACAAAAAGTGATCATCATATAGATAGGTACACTATCACTAGCATTAGGGGTCTGAAAGGGTACAAAAAGTTCGATGCCGTAGTTCCGGGCGACGCCTTACGGCCTTATAGATCAGCAGTAGATGATAGTTCAACTGACACAGACCTTGAGGTCGATCGCGATGACCTCATTGACCTACTAGAGAGCTAACTCAACAGAGATTTCGGAAATAGATACCTATCTAAATTTGAACTAAAGTCTGCAAGTTAATAATATCCGAATAATGCAATACCGCTGAATAATCCTATCATTAGGTGACTGTGTGCTATGTGAACCTTATGTACGCCTAATACGTCCCATTATACGAGCCAGTCTGTGTGACACGGCCCGTATATTACAAAATAACATGGTTATGCTGTGTGATACGACCATGGTAACTGTGTGCTGTGTGCTATGTGAACCTTATGTACGCCTAATACGTCCGATTATACGAGCCAGTCTGTGTGACACGGCCCGTATATTACAAAATAACATGGTTATGCTGTGTGATACGACCATGGTAACTGTGTGCTGTGTGCTATGTGAACCTCATGGACGTCTTACCTATACGTCCAATATACTGGCCAGTCTGTGACACGGCCCATATATTACAAATAACATGGTTACGCTGTGTGATACGACCATGCAACACCTACCACTAGCACTTATACATCAAGTGCTAGGTACATAATATTACCTGATTTACAACCATTGCCACTAACCTATAAGTGCCAGTAATTCACCCAACGATGTTTGAAAATAATATTCCACAATCAATCAACAAAAGCTTCATACTTCAGACTGATAATTCAAATACTTGGAAATATAAAAATATTCAAACTACAGGAATGTTACGACACTTACGACCCACTTCAACAAATTGGTCCCGTCCATTAATAACGACACTAATGGAACACTTGTACGGAAAACAAAAAAAAAGCCACTGGAACAAGTGCGTCAGTTTTATGATTTTACTGCCGCGACCCTTTATTTTCTTTTACAGTACCCAGACCGTCAGCCATATGGGCCCAAGCCGGCTGCTCTGCCGGGAACTACCAACAGTACCACCGTCGCCGCGGGGACGCGTCGCTGACAGGATGGCCGAATGTTACGAATGATTGTTACTTAGAAGTTTTATATTGGTTTATATAGTTTAGAGTACCTCTCCAGTTCTAATAATTAGATGAAGATAGTTAATAAGGATCATGTGAGCCTTGCGTGGCCAGGGGGCGGGCCGTCATTAGCTCGCCCAATCAATAACACTGGTAGGGGCGGGACATGTGCCCTCTCCTACCTAACATCCCCCGACTCGGGGCTTTAAAGGTAGAAGTTCCTAGCCGAGACGGGTACTGTCCGCTCCGGCGAGCTAGTTGCAACACTGTTATTCTTGATAATAAACCTGTAACACAGTTCCGAAGTTACGAGTTACTTATTCCACGCCCACCCTTCTGAGACCAGTAAAACTATTGTGTTGGTGGCATGACAAATGGCAGCTGCAGTAAACAGTTGGTATTGTAACCACTTTTTTGCCTTTAATGCCATCCATAAGCCTACGGAATAGAAGTCAAAATCGGTGGAACGGACTGTAATAAAACGGTTCGTTTCAATGTCTCATCTTATTGTGAAGGGAATATGGTGCGGTTGCTGCGGCATGCGGCATCACATAGGATATGGTGAAAATTGGAGAGGCAGTGAAAGTGTTCATAAATAACCTATATCTATAGACCCGATAGAGAGAGGAAAATATTAAAGTGGATTAATACATATAAATTGTAGTTTATTAGTTATTACAAATTATTTTTGTAAATACTGCAATATCAATAATACATTTTCTAAACCAAACAAACAGAAGATATGAGTACTAAAATTAATTCTTGTCCATAATAAAAAAACAATTCAATTCAATAACAAAGAGCTCACGCCGCCGCCGCGCCGCGCTGGCCGTGCCCATTAAAAACTCGTCTCTTAGCAGAAACAAGTGAGCATAGTACTCTCCTAGTGTGAGTGTCACACATTCTATACATGATTATACTAATACGAACACCACTAAAATACGCTTTGTGCATCCTATTGGTCAAAACTCGTGCATTGTGCGATCGAGTCGTGAGCCGTGCTATGAGATTATCGCCTTAGAGGTGAGCATGCAGAAGTTTGGCCGATAGTACAACGCAGCAACTAAGGGCAAACGAATTTGTTACATTAACCTTTGATTTAAGCAAAATATTATCTTCAAATTGTTACGGTGTAAACAATCGTTGGTTGGCCATTAAAGAAAATAAAAAATCTTTGACCTTGTGGATCGGTTCCCGTTGGTTGGTGCATATCAAACGTCACAGTTAACACGATAGCAATAATATGCCTCATACTAGGGAAGTCATTGTCTTCCTCAATCCCCCACGGGGTTTTTTCTTTATTTTATTATTTGATAATATTATCACTACTATTGTTCATTAGTCATGGACTCGTACCACCTTGCAGCTACCTAAATAGTACCAAGTATTATCACAAACAGTAGGTATATGTTTGTGATAATACTCGGTTATACAAAACAAAATCAGCTGTTCCATACATTTTGACCGTGTAGGTATTGCACTATTCCATGAAACAGCTGATTTGTTTTTGCAAAATCGATGAAGAATGATATGCTGAATTCATGGTTACAGTTTGCGCACTGGTTAAAAATGTATCTTCTATTATTTAAAGCGACACCAAAAATAATTCAAAGATTAAGAATAACATTTAAACATCCAAATTCCGCATTCATTTATTATCTAATTACCAATAAATTGTCATAAATTACATGATAGAAACTATTTACATATTCAAACTATGGATCAATTAAACAAATTCAATATTGAAAAGAGTAATTACAATAATCTACCCACACACTACTTGCGTGATACCTACTGGAAACAGGGATTTGACCTAAAAGTTCTGATGTCATACTCTGATTGCAGTATTCGAGGACGAAAATAACAAATTAATTACCATTTTATTATTCACAACTTTGACATTAGCAGGAAGTGGAATTCGATCATCTTGCTAACAACTAAAACTTATCATGAGCGATATAAACTAGCATTGCACTTTAAGAAAACTGGCAGTGTTTGATCCGAAAGAGCTTTAACCACCTACATTTATATTATGAAATTTATTGCCTGTTTGGTTAGTGAATGATCCGTAGAAAGTTCCACCGTTCGGGTTGCCCTCAGTCTGTTAGCTTAAACCAGGTTACCAGGCATACAGTCCTTCATTTTATCCGAACAAGTTACTACAGTATCGGCAACAGCCAACGGACCCATAGGCTTCGCGTATGCAAGCCCTGTTGAACTGCCGTTCAGGAACACTTTGAAACTAAAGGTTATCCTCAACAACAATCACTGATACTCAGTCTAACATGTCAGAACCTGAATGGATCACTTGGCAAAATACCGTAGGATCGCTCTTATTCGATTAATTTTTCACAGCGACTGTTGTATTTACAATAATTATTTTTATCTCACTTGGGCACATGGTTTTCTTTCATACTTACAATCTACACTACTAATATTAAATAGTATTGAAACTTACCTGATGTACCGATGATTAGAAAGGATAAGAAGATCGATGTCTTCGCGGGAACCATGGTTGTCACTTTTTAGAGGATATGTAACTGAGTGCTAAATGCTAACGGTGTCGCTGCCTGGACTCAAGTGTGACCCGTCAAGATTCGTTGCTGATTTATAGAACCAGATGTATGAGAAATTTTTAAATATTCCAATATTCCCCTTACGTCACTTATATCTTTGGATTTTCCCGTAGAACGTGTTTGTTACCATGCGGCGATAACAACAGCCAATTGGGAGGAGGACCGATAAGGATTTCATCATCATGTTAGTTCATGTACTCAAAATCTTTGACCTTGTGGAACGGTTCCCGTCGGTTTGTATCAAATTTCACAGTCAACACGATAGCAATAGTATGACTCATACTCGGGAACTCATTGTCTTCATCAATTCCGTTGTTTATTTTATAATTTCATAATAGGTATTATTACTAGTATCACTACTTATTGTTCATTGGTCATGGAGTCATATCATCTTGCAGCTATCTAAATAGGTAGTACAGAGTATTATCACACACTTTATATTATGTAAAGCTACATAAAAGATAATTCAAAGTTTAATGGTAATATTTGAACACCCAAATTCCACATTTATTTATTATCAAACTAACTTTTGCCAGCGGCTTCACCCGCGGACGAGCACGAAAATTCACTCACGCGAACGTATATTTACATATTACACGTGTTATAATAATCTATTCACATAACTAAAGACATATTTAGACTACGGACCAATTAAAAGAATTCAATAATGAGAACAGTACATAAGTACAATAATCGTGGTGGTGTGATACCTACTAGAAGCAGGCATTTGGTGTAATACATAGTTCTAATGTCAGACGACGAAAATAACGAATTAATTACATATATTATTCACAACTTTACGCGTTACCGTGGCCGACTTGGAAATCTCTCAATAGACTTCGAACACAGGTCGGCCGGAGCAAAGATATTCTCCATAGATGGGGTTTCACGGACGGTTAGATCTCAGGTGCGTATCGGCACCTCCCCACAGACAATGGCTCACCCTCCGTCCTGCGCCGCATGCCCTGTTACTTGTGCATTAGACAATCTTATGCCTGCGTCAGCGAGCGCAGTTCGCACAGCTGAATTTAGGGCCAAAGATGTTTGAATGTTGTTTGCCATCGATACGCTAAGATGAAGAAGATCCACAACTTGACGTTCGCAGAAAGTGGAATTCGATCTTGCTACAACTAAAAATCATCATGAGATATAGAAACTACCATTACAATGTGTTCTTTACAATAATGCCTTCAGGGCGCTGATGAAACTGCCTCGCTACTGTAGCGCTATTTTCGGCGATTATTCGCAAGAGAGTTGTGTCCCTGATGCGCCGCATACGAGGCAGCTCCAACAGCTACCTTCAGCTGTTCGCATGGAGGATGGATCTGGATTGCCCAATAATGCCGTACTGGACCAGGCTCCATGTTGAGCACTCCGGAACTAAACCTAAATTTAGACTAAGATGAAACATAATTATTATAGGGTATTTTTATGATTTTTTTGTTATTGTTTAATTGTGTATTTTTTTGTAATGTCTTATCTTTTTGTAATTCTTATTTTATCTTATATTTCTAATGTCACAATGTTTGCATATGGCTAGTCCATATGCAAACATTGTGACATTCTGAAATAAATCAATTTATTTTTATTATGCTTTAAAAAAGATAATTGTTTGCAAGATTATATTCATATTTTCTCGTTAAACTTGTTTGTTACCATGACGCGAAAGCAACAGCCAATCGGGAGGAGGACCGATAAGGATTTCATCATAACGTTTGCTCGTCTTTATGTGACGAGTAATAATTATGTTCATTTAGTTTTAAAAGTGAAGCATTGTTTGAGTGTAGTGTGAGTGACTTTGAGTTGTAATAATATTTTTGTGTGTAAAGTTATGTTAACAGAGGAAGGATAAAGTTTAATAAACACTTACTCGTATGTTTTATCTTTCAAACATTATTAATATAATATTGAAACCGAATCCTCAATCCCCGAGGTAAGTAATTAAGTGAAGCTTCAAATGTTCTTAGTTTTTTGAGAGCTTATACAGGAAAAGATTTTATCCAGTGCGCAAACTGTAACCATGAATTTAGCATATCATTCTCCCCCAGCGCAGAAATATGCCATCGGTTTTACAAAAAAAAAATCAGCTGTTTCATAGAAAAGTGCAATACCTACGCGGTCAAAATGTATAGAACAGCTGATTTTTTTTTGTATAAACGACGAAAAATGTCTGTGTTGGGGGGTCTAAATTATATTATATATACTTTTCCTGTATAAGCTAATTGATTTTTTATTTAATGCATGTTAATAAACGTACAGATCTTAAATAGAAAAAAAAACACATACTAGCACATATTTTTAGCCTGGTAATAGGCTACGTCAGGCATTAAAAAAAATACACAAACGGATTGAGAACCTTTACGTTTTTGGATTCACATAATGAATCAAAATGAATCGTAGATAAAAATGCTTGGCTTAATGCTGGTCCAGCTCCACAGCACTTGGGCTTACTAATTAAGATTTTAATATTTGGAAGAGATACTTCCCTTTTTCTATTATTTTCTTCTGACACTACGAATTTTATGTTTATTTTTATTCATTCAAGTGTTTCTCTCTTTTCGGTTATCAAATTTTATTCACCTCCCAAATAGTTACTTCGCAAACTATACTTTTGTATAATTTAGAAGCATTTAATTTTGTAAATATGAGTACCATGAATCCGTTTATTATTTTATTAGGATGTATGTTGACTTGAAAAAGCGTGGCAGTTGAGAGTATGTCATGGTCACTTAAATGTCTCCCTGACGGTGGCGCGTGTGTTGGATCATTCGGTTCCCTACAAAATGATTGAGCTGGATGGTGCTGATCCACGCGTCATGTTCGTGAACGGGCGCCGTCCATGGAGACTGGTCATCTCCTTACTTCCAGAGCTTATTTTTAATCTTATATTTAGAATTGATTATTAAATTTTTAATTGTTCTCACATATAGAACTAACAAGAATAATTTACCCAGAATGTTGTTATAACTTGATTTAAAAGAGTGTCCTTGGAGTTTCTTGCCCGTTCTTCTCCATAGAGATTTACGTTTTGGATTGGGCAACTAGCTTCAACTTTCCGACTAATTTCATAATTCCGATCAACTTTTTTACAGTTCAAAAGTGCTTGTAAATGGTTTAATTCAAATAAATGCTTTGAGTTTGACTTGAATGCATGAAGCAGGAAGCCTGTGAACAACGATTGTGACTAAATGAGGCCCTTTCGGGTGATAACCAGCCGGCAACTGGCACGTGGCTGGTGTTGTTTTTACAATATCAATTTACTTGGTGGTTAATTAAATGTTTTTTTATTGTTTCAGATGCCACGTTTTAGTAAACATAAGCGAGTATTCTGTGTTGTTCAATTCATTGAATTACCTTTTGAAAGTATTGATGATTATGTATGCGTACCGTACACTTGGGTGGGCGTAGTTAGAGCGAAGGATCAGAAAGCTGTTGTTGCATATCCTAAAGACGAAGATCCTTTCGATACAAGAGATCGCGTGAAGAGGAGAGACATATACGACGACAAGTGGAGATTTTATATGGCCGCCGTTAAATATGAATCAGGTGAGTGTCAATGTATTAGTTAGTAGGTGGTGTGTTGTATTGGCAAAGAATGTTCAGATTCAGAACACCTTAGAAATTAAGAGGAAATAATATAAATGTATTTTTTCAGATACTTACAGGGATGCAGAATTTTGGATAGCGACTAGAAATGATTATGGACCTTTGGTAGACGCAGAATCGAGAATAACAGGTAAGAATCGGATTACCTTATTAGATTTCATGATTTAATTTTCATTGAAAATACCTTTTTAACCAACATTGAAAAGGCGGTGGTTCTCAATTCGTGTGTATTTTTTTTTGTTTGTTCTGCGATATCTTCGGCAATTGCAGATCGATTTCGACATTATTATTTTTATTAACTTTCTTGTGTAGTTTTTGCGTTATTTTCGATAATACGTATTTAATCCACTTTGTGTTTCTTGATGATGTTATAATACTTCCTGTAACTTTTGTTTACATTGTACTTACTGGTATACGTATAGGTGAAAAATAAAAATAAAAATCCAAAAAAAAAAAAACGCGACACCCGCGCGTCCGCCGTCGTATTGTGCTCTTTGAAAATAATTAGGCAGTAGGTACAGACGTCAGCACATCAAGCTACCACGAACTGGCAAATTTTCCCAATTGAACATTCTCAATCATGATGCATCAGTTATAGTTCAAGATCTATCTCAAGTTGTACAGCTCGAGATTGGTAGTTGTCCATTGTTTAGTAGTAATGATTGTTATCATTCAGTTATGTTCTCAGATAGTATAGGAAGGGGTTTAGGTAAATTAATTAGTAATAACCTGACTTACTCCACTCAAAATTATTGTATGCCAGGGTCAACTTACAAACGCATAATGGCATCAGTAACAGCAAATGAATATAATCCCAAAGCCAACATTACTGTGTTTGTAGGTAATAGTTCTAAGGTCAAAAAAGAAGAAATTACAGACTATGTAACTGAGTTGTTAAAGTTAAATTGTAGTAAAATAACATTGTGTGCTTTCCCATATTTAAAAAAATTGACAAATACACAAAACAATTATATTCATATGCTTAATAAGCATATGCACTTCTTAGTTAGTCATTATAGTGACAAGCTTGTATTTTTTGACACCAACAGTTTTGTGGAAACTTTAAACTCGACTAGGGGTACTGTGTATCTGCCTGTTAGTAATAGACACATAATAGCAAGGCTATTAGCTTTTTATATAAACACAGACATAAATAGTATGTCGAAGTCTTGTATTATTGACACCACATTGGTGGTGAACCAGACTGAGTGTAGCGCAAATGCTATAAGTTTGTATACAAATTCTACGAAGGAGGTTCCATGTCCCTCACTCACAATGTGCTCAATGCCTGGTGATGTCATTGAAAACTTGGGGTTAACTCCGGATAATGTTTTAAACTAGTTTGTAAGACAACAGAAGGTACCAGTAAGAATATTCTTATACCTAACAACAACAAGGTATCTTCTTGCTCTAAAATAATTAATTATCAAAAAGGAGATCAGCAGAAAGCCTTGAAATTATTTCATCAAAATATTCAAGGTATTTCTTCCAAATTATTAGAAATAGAATTGTTTTTAGAAAAAACAAAGTTTGACATTGTTTGTTTTACTGAACATTGGTTAAAGGACTACCAAATGCTAATTAATTATGAAAACTATAGTGTGGGCAGTTGTTTTAACCGTAAATCTATGCAACGTGGAGGTTCTATTATATTGATAAAAAATTGTTTAAAATTTAAGCAACGTAATGACATAGTTGGTTTATCAGTGGAACATTGTATCGAACTATCCTGTGTTGAGCTAGATAAGCACGTTGTAGTGTGCGTGTACAGACCCCCTAATTATCAGAACTTTTCTTTATTTGAGTCAATAATGGAAGATGCCCTAGCGAAACTTGCTTCCAGTAATAAAGCCGCAATTATCTGTGGTGATTTTAATATCAATATTTTGGAACATAATTCAAATAGCAGTAGATTACTAAGCCTTTTTAAATCATTCAATTTATCGAATGTTTTTACAGAACCGACTAGAGTAACTCCAACTTCTGCTACTTGTATCGATAATATTTTCTGCGATTGTGAATATGTAGAGAAAGCTATCGTAAATTATCTGCCGTCTGATCATAGTGGACAAACGGTAAAATTTAGGTTTAGAACACCTTTGCAAAAAGTGCAAATACAATTTAGACCAATAACGACGGGCAAATTAAATAAATTCAAAAGTACCCTATACAATAAGTTAAATGTTCTGAGCGTTAATAATATGGGCGATGCAAATAAATTGTATGAGGATTTCTTCTCAGTAGTGCACACCGAATTTAGTAAAACTTTAGAAAAGAAAACAAAAAGTATTTGCCCACATTTTGTATTTAGTGACTGGGCTACTAGAGGTATTAGGATAAGTAGGGATAGACTGTTCGAGCTGTATGGCCTTAAGCCTTACATTAACACCGAAACTTTCAACAAGTATGTTGCTACATATTCCAAAATTTTTAGAAATACCTGCAAGTTAGCTAAAGCCTTGTACATTAGCAACAAGATCAAATTAGCAGAGAATAAAATAAAAACAGTTTGGAAAGTTATAAATAAAGAAACTAGTTCGAAGAAAATACGTAATACGCATTATACATTGGAGACTTCGCGTGGTGCCATAAACTCTAACATAGAAGTAGCTCAAGAATTTGTAAAATTCTTTACTAATATTCTATCTAAAACGACGGAAGCTTTAAATTCGTCTCCCGATGTCTCAATTGATTTATTAAGAGCGAACGTTCCAGGCTGCCCGGTTGAATTTCAATTTAAGCACATAAACCCTATGATAGTCTTAAAATCTTTTCGGCAAATCAAAATCAAATTGACCGAAGATCTATGGGGAATGTCTATAAAAGTTTGTACATCCATAATTGAGACCATAGCACCATACTTAGCTTTAATATTTAATTTGTGTGTGGATCAAGGAGTCTTCCCGGATTTAATGAAATATAGTAAGGTTATACCACTATTCAAAACTGGGGACAGTAAAGACGCCAATAATTATAGACCAGTGTCCGTGCTGCCGGTATTCAGCAAGGTGTTCGAAAAGATAATGCTTAATCAAATGCTTAATCATTTTAACACCAACAAAATCTTACACGGTCAGCAATATGGTTTCACCAAAGGACGTTGTACAACTGACGCCGGTGTTACCTTGTTAAAACACATATTTACAGCTTGGGAGGAGGCCCAGGATGCCATTGGAATATTTTGTGACCTCTCCAAAGCATTTGATTGCGTTAATCACGAAACCTTGCTCTTAAAACTTGAGCATTACGGACTAGGTAAACTTGCGCTCAGTCTAGTAAAATCTTATTTAAGTGATAGACAGCAAAAAGTTCATATAAATGGTGTCAATTCAATTGGTTTAAAAATAAAAATGGGTGTTCCACAAGGCTCAATATTAGGTCCTTTCCTCTTTTTAGTATATATTAATGATCTCCCCCATTTATTAAAAAAACAACCACAAATGGTGTTATTTGCTGACGATACATCTTTAATTTTTTAAATAAATAGACGTGCATCAAATCTTGACGACGTAAATAACGCCCTACTGCTGATACAGAATTGGTTCACTGCTAATAATTTAGTATTAAATGGCAAAAAAACGAAATGCATAAGATTTGCTTTACCAAATGTCAAAAGTACTGACTGTGACATAGTATTGAATAAAGAGAAACTAGAATTCGTCGATCAAACTGTTTTCCTAGGGATCACGCTCGACTCAAGGCTACAGTGGAGTCCTCATTTAACAGCTCTTGCAGGACGGCTAAGTTCAGCAGCTTATGCTGTGAGAAAAATCCGTCAATTCACAAATGTAGAAACCGCGAGGCTAGTCTACTTCAGTTACTTTCATAGTACCATGTCTTACGGTATTTTACTATGGGGACGGGCTGCAGATATCGAGTCTATTTTTATTCTGCAGAAAAGAGCCATTAGAGCAATATATGGCCTCCGTAGGCGGGATTCTCTAAGAGAACTGTTCAAAGTTATTAATATCATGACGGTACCTTGTCAATATATCTATGAGAACATCATGTACGTCAGGAAAAACCTAAATCTTTTCAGTAAAAGAGGTGAAAGACACACCATTAGGACTAGAAATAGGGACCAATTAGTTCAACCAGGCTTCAGACTGGCTAAAGTAGATTCATCCTTCATGGGGTACTGTTTAAAATGTTACAATAAAATACCTCCCCACATACTCCAATTGAATGAAATGAAATTTAAATCTTGTATAAAACGCACACTATGCAGCCATGCTTATTATAAGTTGGGGGATTACATCGCTGACAAAAATGCTTGGCTAAACGTTGCTTGTCCTGCTCCACAAGGTACCTTAAACTAAATTGAATAGCATTTGTAAACATTGTTGGAGCTGCTGAAGACTGTAAAAGCTAGATACATTTGCATTGTATAAATTCAACCTTTTAGTATTGTATAGCATATGTGTGAGCACTATGTCCTTACTATATAGCTAACATTTACAGGGTACGTCTTTCATTGACTTGAATGTGCCCTGGCAGCTGAGAGTATGTCATGCTCACTCAAATGTCTCGCTGGTGGTGGCGTGTGTGTTGGATCATTAAGTTCCCTTCAAAATGGTTGAGCTGAATGGTGCTGATCCATACGTCATGTTCGTGAACGGGCGCCGCCAGTAGGGACTGGTCATCTCTTAGCTCCCACGGCTTATTTTAATTTCTAAATTGTTATTTTATTTTTGTTTTGTTTTAATTACGGACGCTTATAATGTGCACGTCTTTTTACATCGTTCTCACATTGATAATTTCAACATAATGATGTAACCAACTGTTTGTAACAAAATCATGATTTTAAAAGAGTGTCCATGGAGTTTCTTGCCCGTTCTTCTCCATAGGTACCTACGCTTTGGAATGGGCAACTAGCTTCATCTTCCTATCTCACCGACCTTGACA
This sequence comes from Antitype chi, assembly GCA_947359405.1. Lineage (NCBI taxonomy): Eukaryota > Metazoa > Arthropoda > Insecta > Lepidoptera > Noctuidae > Antitype > Antitype chi. The sequence goes on along the minus strand of OX375809.1, from coordinate 1,818,680 downwards.
ATTCAAAAGTGCCTGTAATTGGTTTATTTGAAATAAATGCTTTGAGTTTGAACCTTATTCTAATATGATAAAGTTGAAAATCTATCAAAGAAATTTGACAGATTGGGGTAGCCTGATGTGCTGGTCTGTACTTAACCGTACGGGGATCTTCGCGGAACACTTCCGACGTTTGGCTTCCAGCCTGGAGCGGGCCGGGGCTGCCTTGAAGCGGCTCTTGCCCAATCTAGGGGGGCCAAACGCCTCCTGCCGGAGGCTCTACGCGGGGGTCGTGCGGTCCATGGCCCTATACGGGGCGCCGGTGTGGGCGCCTACATTGAGGCGCCAACCAGCGTGAAAGCTGAAGGCATCCCATAGGGTCATGGCGATCAGGATGATCCGGGGATACCGCACGATCTCTGGAGAGGCGGTGGGCCTCCTTGCCGGATTACCGCCATGGGATCTGGAGGCAAAGGTCCTCGCGCACATCTGGGAATGGCGCGAGGAGGCCAAACGCCGGGGCGTTACTCCGCTGCCGCGAGAAATCGCGGCGCAGCGGACAGAGCTCCGGCGGGATCTCATGGCGACATGGAGAGTGCGATTGTCGCAACCCAGTGCTGGGCACGCCACGATAGCGGTGGTAAGTCCCCTCTTTGAGGAGTGGCTTGAGAGGCGGCATGGCGTCCTCACCTTCCGCCTGACGCAGGTCCTCACCGGACACGGTTGTTTCGGGAGGTTCCTGTTTCGAATAAGGCGGGAGGAAACGCCCGGGTGTTTCCGTTGTGAAGATCGCCCTGAGGACACGGTGGAGCATACGGTGGCGGTCTGCCCGGCTTGGGCGGAGCACCGCCGTGTCCTCGTGGAGGCGATCGGCGGCGGCGATCTCTCGCGACCGACCCTGGTGCAGGCCATGGTACGGAGCGAGAGTGAATGGTTAGCCGTCACCTCCTTCTGCGAAGCAGTAATGCTCGCAAAGAGGGGGAGGCGGCGCACGCGAGGGAGAGGCAGTATATGCGCCCTCACGGCCGTAGTCGCCGCGGGAGACGCCCTGGGCGTCAGGAATCCCAGGCTGATTCTCGGCCACCGTAGGCGCGGGCTTGCGGACGGCGAGTAATGGGTAGCTCGCTGTCCGGTAAGGACCAAGCCCGGATCGACGGCGCGTTGTGTTCCACGCGCGCCTCAAAGAGATGTCAGCACCAAATGGGGGGGTCCGCAAGGGCCGATGCCTGCCAGGGGTGCGGGTTGTTCGAAAGAGATACCGCGGCCCCTGGCACACAGGCAACTGAGGGAACACGGGTGGGTTTTAGTCAGTAAAAGTCTGACACGCCCTCCCGCTCCACCCAGAGCGGGAGAAGTTATTTGATGACTTCCCACCCAAAAAAAAAAAAAACCGTACGGGGATTTCATTATAATAATTAATTATCATGTGATATTATGGTGATAACATTTACCCATCACACTTGCAAAACTTGTTTGGGAAAAAATATAACATGGTATAAAAATAAAAACTTTTTCCAAAAAAAAACAACCGACTTCCAAAAAAACACTACAAAGTGTAAAATAACTTTAATTTCGGAAGTCGGTGTCTTTGGAGCTGTATTTTAATTTTTTGTCACCGCCTTCCGAAATTAAAGTTATTTTACACTTTGTAGTGTTTTTTTGGAAGTCGGTTGTTTTTTTTTGGAAAAAGTTTTTATTTTTCACTTTTTAGTGGTTCACATGTGCTTATCCCTTCACAGCATACCGGCGTGATGTTATGTTATGAACTGGTGTAAGCAATAGACAGAGATGACATATCAGCAATCCCAGTCCATTTGCTATCATTTATTGAGCAAATTGAAATGAGACCACTACGAGAAAGTACTCTTCCAAAAAGTACCTAAATCGCTTTGTGTGCCTATAAAATTTGATGAGTTCTCTCTATTTCTCCAGGATCCCATCATCAGATCCTGACTTGATGATCATGGGACCACCTGGGAAGTATACCCTTTCAAACAAAAAAAACAAAATCCAAATCGGTCCAGCCATCTTCGAGCAATCGGGGAACATACATAAAAAAAAAAAAAAAAAAAGGTTCCGACGAATTGATAACCTCCTCCTTTTTGAAGTCGGTTAATTATTGGAATCGATTCAGTTGTTTAATCTGAACAAAGTATATTCAGGTTCTGCATATACTAAAATTAATGTTGTACATTTCCAGATACGCAACCAAGGTCCACGTTAAACAAGAAATTGCGCAGCGTCAATCAGAGCCATTCGTCGAAATCCAATGACAATCCTCGAAAACCACTGGCGAGAACATCAACAAAGAGACCAGCACTGTCAGAACCGATGAAACAACTTGATGGGAAACGGTTTAAACTAAATAAATCTCCTCAGTCATCTACTGCTTTTGCTAACGACGCTAATGAAGAGCCTGGATGTTCGAGGTGGAGACAGTCGATTATCATCCAAGACAACCAATCAATGGAATGTACAGAAGATACTGCTGCTGCTTCTAATGGAGAATCGAGCTCTTCTCAGCGCTCAAATGTAACCCTCCAAGAATCTATACCAATGCAAGAGCAACGAGAGCTGGATTTGCCGCTCATGGACGTTGATACACCAACTGTTGTTTTTAATGACGATAAAGAAGTTCAGCCTTCCAGTAACATGGAACAGCAATTAGCGAAACAGCTGGAACCCGTCCAAGAACCTCAAATTTCAGTTGCCTCCTCAGTGGAGGTGACCTGCAATGATCAAGAACTCCCCACTAATGACGCACTTAAGTCACTCAAAATGTCTGCTCATCTATACAGTCATATGAACGGAGCACGGCGTTTAGTACCAATTCAAAAACCGGTTGAGAAAAAATTACGCTTCATGTAAAATTTGGATATTGCTGCGCAGAACGTATCTTGTCTAATGAAAGAAAACAGAATCTTCATCGACGCGCTCAGTGGCAGGACAGTCATCACTGACTACACAGAATTCATTACAAGATGGTCCATGTGTGCTAAAAACGAACACTGGAAATAGCACAGGGCAAACAGCTCTGCTTAGGAACATCGCATGAACCACCAGACGCATCCTAGAGTTATTTTGGAGCAGCAAATGTTCGCCAACTTTGCTACCCTCTTCACTCAAATGGGTTCCACTTTGCGTTATACGTATGATTTGTACAATAACTTACGGAATTCGATCCGTGACACAGCCGAGACATACAGAAACTAATTGGATGGAGTGGAACGATTCAACACGTTGGCAAATTCAGCCAGTAATCCATCTCCTTCTAACCACTTGATACCAGAAATCCCCCAGGCTACTGAAGAAAGACACACTGAAGTAACAGAGAAAGCTAATTCTAGTAATCAAGATCAAGATAGTACTAATGATGTTGCTAACTAAGCGCTGAAAAAAACACAACAACGTCTGGCGTTTCATTTTAACACGGGAATATGATCCTCATGATAAAAAATATACATTGAATTATCGAACAAATACGTGGGACACTGAAAGTTTTGCAAAAAAAAAGTTCTGTATATTTTTTTATTAAATCTTTTCAAAGTACTCTCCACTAGCCTCTATACAAAGTTTCATGCGTCTGAATCAGTTTTTGAAACACTTTTTTCAGTCCGCCGCAGACACCTCGTTTACAGCCTGCTCGAACGCTGACGACGACGAAAATTGTTTACCTTTGAACTGATTTTTTTTTCGGGAATAAAAAGAAGTCACACGGTGCTAGGTCAGAGCTGTAAGGAGAGTGACCCAAGAGTTTGACCGGCGTGCTATCCAGGAAGTCCCTCGTTTTGAGCACGGTGTGCGAAGGCGCGTTGTTGTGGTGGGGCAGTAGCCCGCGGAGCCCTAGCTGTGTTTGGTCGCTTGTTGCTCACAACAGAGAAAACTTCTGCGAAGCATTTGGTAGTATACCATTTAGTGTTGATGCTTCTTTGGTTTCGTAAAGGAATTGACACCAAGTAGCTAGTCAAATTGAAAAAGCTGGCGATCAAAATCTTGCCCCCGCTTCTAGATCGCTTCACTTTGGTAGGCGTTGATTCGTTTTGAAACACCTAAACCGTCGACTGGCGCTTCGTTTCTGGATCGTATTGATAAATCCAAGACTCATCAACTGTAATGATGTCGTAAACATGCTGAGACGAGCCTATCATATCACGGCACCACTCCACCCGGGCTTGCTTCTGAGCGTCGGTGAGGTTGTGCGGCACCCAGCGTGAAATTATCCTCCTCAAGCGAAGACGCACGTGTAGAATTTCGTGAAGGCTTCCCGATTCAACCTGCAGTATGTATTTAGAAGCATTTAATTTTGTAAATATGAGTACCATGAATCCGTTTATTATTTTATTAGGATGTATGTTGACTTGAAAAAGCGTGGCAGTTGAGAGTATGTCATGGTCACTTAAATGTCTCCCTGACGGTGGCGCGTGTGTTGGATCATTCGGTTCCCTACAAAATGATTGAGCTGGATGGTGCTGATCCACGCGTCATGTTCGTGAACGGGCGCCGTCCATGGAGACTGGTCATCTCCTTACTTCCAGAGCTTATTTTTAATCTTATATTTAGAATTGATTATTAAATTTTTAATTGTTCTCACATATAGAACTAACAAGAATAATTTACCCAGAATGTTGTTATAACTTGATTTAAAAGAGTGTCCTTGGAGTTTCTTGCCCGTTCTTCTCCATAGAGATTTACGTTTTGGATTGGGCAACTAGCTTCAACTTTCCGACTAATTTCATAATTCCGATCAACTTTTTTACAGTTCAAAAGTGCTTGTAAATGGTTTAATTCAAATAAATGCTTTGAGTTTGACTTGAATGCATGAAGCAGGAAGCCTGTGAACAACGATTGTGACTAAATGAGGCCCTTTCGGGTGATAACCAGCCGGCAACTGGCACGTGGCTGGTGTTGTTTTTACAATATCAATTTACTTGGTGGTTAATTAAATGTTTTTTTATTGTTTCAGATGCCACGTTTTAGTAAACATAAGCGAGTATTCTGTGTTGTTCAATTCATTGAATTACCTTTTGAAAGTATTGATGATTATGTATGCGTACCGTACACTTGGGTGGGCGTAGTTAGAGCGAAGGATCAGAAAGCTGTTGTTGCATATCCTAAAGACGAAGATCCTTTCGATACAAGAGATCGCGTGAAGAGGAGAGACATATACGACGACAAGTGGAGATTTTATATGGCCGCCGTTAAATATGAATCAGGTGAGTGTCAATGTATTAGTTAGTAGGTGGTGTGTTGTATTGGCAAAGAATGTTCAGATTCAGAACACCTTAGAAATTAAGAGGAAATAATATAAATGTATTTTTTCAGATACTTACAGGGATGCAGAATTTTGGATAGCGACTAGAAATGATTATGGACCTTTGGTAGACGCAGAATCGAGAATAACAGGTAAGAATCGGATTACCTTATTAGATTTCATGATTTAATTTTCATTGAAAATACCTTTTTAACCAACATTGAAAAGGCGGTGGTTCTCAATTCGTGTGTATTTTTTTTTGTTTGTTCTGCGATATCTTCGGCAATTGCAGATCGATTTCGACATTATTATTTTTATTAACTTTCTTGTGTAGTTTTTGCGTTATTTTCGATAATACGTATTTAATCCACTTTGTGTTTCTTGATGATGTTATAATACTTCCTGTAACTTTTGTTTACATTGTACTTACTGGTATACGTATAGGTGAAAAATAAAAATAAAAATCCAAAAAAAAAAAAACGCGACACCCGCGCGTCCGCCGTCGTATTGTGCTCTTTGAAAATAATTAGGCAGTAGGTACAGACGTCAGCACATCAAGCTACCACGAACTGGCAAATTTTCCCAATTGAACATTCTCAATCATGATGCATCAGTTATAGTTCAAGATCTATCTCAAGTTGTACAGCTCGAGATTGGTAGTTGTCCATTGTTTAGTAGTAATGATTGTTATCATTCAGTTATGTTCTCAGATAGTATAGGAAGGGGTTTAGGTAAATTAATTAGTAATAACCTGACTTACTCCACTCAAAATTATTGTATGCCAGGGTCAACTTACAAACGCATAATGGCATCAGTAACAGCAAATGAATATAATCCCAAAGCCAACATTACTGTGTTTGTAGGTAATAGTTCTAAGGTCAAAAAAGAAGAAATTACAGACTATGTAACTGAGTTGTTAAAGTTAAATTGTAGTAAAATAACATTGTGTGCTTTCCCATATTTAAAAAAATTGACAAATACACAAAACAATTATATTCATATGCTTAATAAGCATATGCACTTCTTAGTTAGTCATTATAGTGACAAGCTTGTATTTTTTGACACCAACAGTTTTGTGGAAACTTTAAACTCGACTAGGGGTACTGTGTATCTGCCTGTTAGTAATAGACACATAATAGCAAGGCTATTAGCTTTTTATATAAACACAGACATAAATAGTATGTCGAAGTCTTGTATTATTGACACCACATTGGTGGTGAACCAGACTGAGTGTAGCGCAAATGCTATAAGTTTGTATACAAATTCTACGAAGGAGGTTCCATGTCCCTCACTCACAATGTGCTCAATGCCTGGTGATGTCATTGAAAACTTGGGGTTAACTCCGGATAATGTTTTAAACTAGTTTGTAAGACAACAGAAGGTACCAGTAAGAATATTCTTATACCTAACAACAACAAGGTATCTTCTTGCTCTAAAATAATTAATTATCAAAAAGGAGATCAGCAGAAAGCCTTGAAATTATTTCATCAAAATATTCAAGGTATTTCTTCCAAATTATTAGAAATAGAATTGTTTTTAGAAAAAACAAAGTTTGACATTGTTTGTTTTACTGAACATTGGTTAAAGGACTACCAAATGCTAATTAATTATGAAAACTATAGTGTGGGCAGTTGTTTTAACCGTAAATCTATGCAACGTGGAGGTTCTATTATATTGATAAAAAATTGTTTAAAATTTAAGCAACGTAATGACATAGTTGGTTTATCAGTGGAACATTGTATCGAACTATCCTGTGTTGAGCTAGATAAGCACGTTGTAGTGTGCGTGTACAGACCCCCTAATTATCAGAACTTTTCTTTATTTGAGTCAATAATGGAAGATGCCCTAGCGAAACTTGCTTCCAGTAATAAAGCCGCAATTATCTGTGGTGATTTTAATATCAATATTTTGGAACATAATTCAAATAGCAGTAGATTACTAAGCCTTTTTAAATCATTCAATTTATCGAATGTTTTTACAGAACCGACTAGAGTAACTCCAACTTCTGCTACTTGTATCGATAATATTTTCTGCGATTGTGAATATGTAGAGAAAGCTATCGTAAATTATCTGCCGTCTGATCATAGTGGACAAACGGTAAAATTTAGGTTTAGAACACCTTTGCAAAAAGTGCAAATACAATTTAGACCAATAACGACGGGCAAATTAAATAAATTCAAAAGTACCCTATACAATAAGTTAAATGTTCTGAGCGTTAATAATATGGGCGATGCAAATAAATTGTATGAGGATTTCTTCTCAGTAGTGCACACCGAATTTAGTAAAACTTTAGAAAAGAAAACAAAAAGTATTTGCCCACATTTTGTATTTAGTGACTGGGCTACTAGAGGTATTAGGATAAGTAGGGATAGACTGTTCGAGCTGTATGGCCTTAAGCCTTACATTAACACCGAAACTTTCAACAAGTATGTTGCTACATATTCCAAAATTTTTAGAAATACCTGCAAGTTAGCTAAAGCCTTGTACATTAGCAACAAGATCAAATTAGCAGAGAATAAAATAAAAACAGTTTGGAAAGTTATAAATAAAGAAACTAGTTCGAAGAAAATACGTAATACGCATTATACATTGGAGACTTCGCGTGGTGCCATAAACTCTAACATAGAAGTAGCTCAAGAATTTGTAAAATTCTTTACTAATATTCTATCTAAAACGACGGAAGCTTTAAATTCGTCTCCCGATGTCTCAATTGATTTATTAAGAGCGAACGTTCCAGGCTGCCCGGTTGAATTTCAATTTAAGCACATAAACCCTATGATAGTCTTAAAATCTTTTCGGCAAATCAAAATCAAATTGACCGAAGATCTATGGGGAATGTCTATAAAAGTTTGTACATCCATAATTGAGACCATAGCACCATACTTAGCTTTAATATTTAATTTGTGTGTGGATCAAGGAGTCTTCCCGGATTTAATGAAATATAGTAAGGTTATACCACTATTCAAAACTGGGGACAGTAAAGACGCCAATAATTATAGACCAGTGTCCGTGCTGCCGGTATTCAGCAAGGTGTTCGAAAAGATAATGCTTAATCAAATGCTTAATCATTTTAACACCAACAAAATCTTACACGGTCAGCAATATGGTTTCACCAAAGGACGTTGTACAACTGACGCCGGTGTTACCTTGTTAAAACACATATTTACAGCTTGGGAGGAGGCCCAGGATGCCATTGGAATATTTTGTGACCTCTCCAAAGCATTTGATTGCGTTAATCACGAAACCTTGCTCTTAAAACTTGAGCATTACGGACTAGGTAAACTTGCGCTCAGTCTAGTAAAATCTTATTTAAGTGATAGACAGCAAAAAGTTCATATAAATGGTGTCAATTCAATTGGTTTAAAAATAAAAATGGGTGTTCCACAAGGCTCAATATTAGGTCCTTTCCTCTTTTTAGTATATATTAATGATCTCCCCCATTTATTAAAAAAACAACCACAAATGGTGTTATTTGCTGACGATACATCTTTAATTTTTTAAATAAATAGACGTGCATCAAATCTTGACGACGTAAATAACGCCCTACTGCTGATACAGAATTGGTTCACTGCTAATAATTTAGTATTAAATGGCAAAAAAACGAAATGCATAAGATTTGCTTTACCAAATGTCAAAAGTACTGACTGTGACATAGTATTGAATAAAGAGAAACTAGAATTCGTCGATCAAACTGTTTTCCTAGGGATCACGCTCGACTCAAGGCTACAGTGGAGTCCTCATTTAACAGCTCTTGCAGGACGGCTAAGTTCAGCAGCTTATGCTGTGAGAAAAATCCGTCAATTCACAAATGTAGAAACCGCGAGGCTAGTCTACTTCAGTTACTTTCATAGTATCATGTCTTACGGTATTTTACTATGGGGACGGGCTGCAGATATCGAGTCTATTTTTATTCTGCAGAAAAGAGCCATTAGAGCAATATATGGCCTCCGTAGGCGGGATTCTCTAAGAGAACTGTTCAAAGTTATTAATATCATGACGGTACCTTGTCAATATATCTATGAGAACATCATGTACGTCAGGAAAAACCTAAATCTTTTCAGTAAAAGAGGTGAAAGACACACCATTAGGACTAGAAATAGGGACCAATTAGTTCAACCAGGCTTCAGACTGGCTAAAGTAGATTCATCCTTCATGGGGTACTGTTTAAAATGTTACAATAAAATACCTCCCCACATACTCCAATTGAATGAAATGAAATTTAAATCTTGTATAAAACGCACACTATGCAGCCATGCTTATTATAAGTTGGGGGATTACATCGCTGACAAAAATGCTTGGCTAAACGTTGCTTGTCCTGCTCCACAAGGTACCTTAAACTAAATTGAATAGCATTTGTAAACATTGTTGGAGCTGCTGAAGACTGTAAAAGCTAGATACATTTGCATTGTATAAATTCAACCTTTTAGTATTGTATAGCATATGTGTGAGCACTATGTCCTTACTATATAGCTAACATTTACAGGGTACGTCTTTCATTGACTTGAATGTGCCCTGGCAGCTGAGAGTATGTCATGCTCACTCAAATGTCTCGCTGGTGGTGGCGTGTGTGTTGGATCATTAAGTTCCCTTCAAAATGGTTGAGCTGAATGGTGCTGATCCATACGTCATGTTCGTGAACGGGCGCCGCCAGTAGGGACTGGTCATCTCTTAGCTCCCACGGCTTATTTTAATTTCTAAATTGTTATTTTATTTTTGTTTTGTTTTAATTACGGACGCTTATAATGTGCACGTCTTTTTACATCGTTCTCACATTGATAATTTCAACATAATGATGTAACCAACTGTTTGTAACAAAATCATGATTTTAAAAGAGTGTCCATGGAGTTTCTTGCCCGTTCTTCTCCATAGGTACCTACGCTTTGGAATGGGCAACTAGCTTCATCTTCCTATCTCACCGACCTTGACAATTCAAAAGTGCCTGTAATTGGTTTATTTGAAATAAATGCTTTGAGTTTGAACCTTATTCTAATATGATAAAGTTGAAAATCTATCAAAGAAATTTGACAGATTGGGGTAGCCTGATGTGCTGGTCTGTACTTAACCGTACGGGGATCTTCGCGGAACACTTCCGACGTTTGGCTTCCAGCCTGGAGCGGGCCGGGGCTGCCTTGAAGCGGCTCTTGCCCAATCTAGGGGGGCCAAACGCCTCCTGCCGGAGGCTCTACGCGGGGGTCGTGCGGTCCATGGCCCTATACGGGGCGCCGGTGTGGGCGCCTACATTGAGGCGCCAACCAGCGTGAAAGCTGAAGGCATCCCATAGGGTCATGGCGATCAGGATGATCCGGGGATACCGCACGATCTCTGGAGAGGCGGTGGGCCTCCTTGCCGGATTACCGCCATGGGATCTGGAGGCAAAGGTCCTCGCGCACATCTGGGAATGGCGCGAGGAGGCCAAACGCCGGGGCGTTACTCCGCTGCCGCGAGAAATCGCGGCGCAGCGGACAGAGCTCCGGCGGGATCTCATGGCGACATGGAGAGTGCGATTGTCGCAACCCAGTGCTGGGCACGCCACGATAGCGGTGGTAAGTCCCCTCTTTGAGGAGTGGCTTGAGAGGCGGCATGGCGTCCTCACCTTCCGCCTGACGCAGGTCCTCACCGGACACGGTTGTTTCGGGAGGTTCCTGTTTCGAATAAGGCGGGAGGAAACGCCCGGGTGTTTCCGTTGTGAAGATCGCCCTGAGGACACGGTGGAGCATACGGTGGCGGTCTGCCCGGCTTGGGCGGAGCACCGCCGTGTCCTCGTGGAGGCGATCGGCGGCGGCGATCTCTCGCGACCGACCCTGGTGCAGGCCATGGTACGGAGCGAGAGTGAATGGTTAGCCGTCACCTCCTTCTGCGAAGCAGTAATGCTCGCAAAGAGGGGGAGGCGGCGCACGCGAGGGAGAGGCAGTATATGCGCCCTCACGGCCGTAGTCGCCGCGGGAGACGCCCTGGGCGTCAGGAATCCCAGGCTGATTCTCGGCCACCGTAGGCGCGGGCTTGCGGACGGCGAGTAATGGGTAGCTCGCTGTCCGGTAAGGACCAAGCCCGGATCGACGGCGCGTTGTGTTCCACGCGCGCCTCAAAGAGATGTCAGCACCAAATGGGGGGGTCCGCAAGGGCCGATGCCTGCCAGGGGTGCGGGTTGTTCGAAAGAGATACCGCGGCCCCTGGCACACAGGCAACTGAGGGAACACGGGTGGGTTTTAGTCAGTAAAAGTCTGACACGCCCTCCCGCTCCACCCAGAGCGGGAGAAGTTATTTGATGACTTCCCACCCAAAAAAAAAAAAACCGTACGGGGATTTCATTATAATAATTAATTATCATGTGATATTATGGTGATAACATTTACCCATCACACTTGCAAAACTTGTTTGGGAAAAAATATAACATGGTATAAAAATAAAAACTTTTTCCAAAAAAAAACAACCGACTTCCAAAAAAACACTACAAAGTGTAAAATAACTTTAATTTCGGAAGTCGGTGTCTTTGGAGCTGTATTTTAATTTTTTGTCACCGCCTTCCGAAATTAAAGTTATTTTACACTTTGTAGTGTTTTTTTGGAAGTCGGTTGTTTTTTTTTGGAAAAAGTTTTTATTTTTCACTTTTTAGTGGTTCACATGTGCTTATCCCTTCACAGCATACCGGCGTGATGTTATGTTATGAACTGGTGTAAGCAATAGACAGAGATGACATATCAGCAATCCCAGTCCATTTGCTATCATTTATTGAGCAAATTGAAATGAGACCACTACGAGAAAGTACTCTTCCAAAAAGTACCTAAATCGCTTTGTGTGCCTATAAAATTTGATGAGTTCTCTCTATTTCTCCAGGATCCCATCATCAGATCCTGACTTGATGATCATGGGACCACCTGGGAAGTATACCCTTTCAAACAAAAAAAACAAAATCCAAATCGGTCCAGCCATCTTCGAGCAATCGGGGAACATACATAAAAAAAAAAAAAAAAAAAGGTTCCGACGAATTGATAACCTCCTCCTTTTTGAAGTCGGTTAATTATTGGAATCGATTCAGTTGTTTAATCTGAACAAAGTATATTCAGGTTCTGCATATACTAAAATTAATGTTGTACATTTCCAGATACGCAACCAAGGTCCACGTTAAACAAGAAATTGCGCAGCGTCAATCAGAGCCATTCGTCGAAATCCAATGACAATCCTCGAAAACCACTGGCGAGAACATCAACAAAGAGACCAGCACTGTCAGAACCGATGAAACAACTTGATGGGAAACGGTTTAAACTAAATAAATCTCCTCAGTCATCTACTGCTTTTGCTAACGACGCTAATGAAGAGCCTGGATGTTCGAGGTGGAGACAGTCGATTATCATCCAAGACAACCAATCAATGGAATGTACAGAAGATACTGCTGCTGCTTCTAATGGAGAATCGAGCTCTTCTCAGCGCTCAAATGTAACCCTCCAAGAATCTATACCAATGCAAGAGCAACGAGAGCTGGATTTGCCGCTCATGGACGTTGATACACCAACTGTTGTTTTTAATGACGATAAAGAAGTTCAGCCTTCCAGTAACATGGAACAGCAATTAGCGAAACAGCTGGAACCCGTCCAAGAACCTCAAATTTCAGTTGCCTCCTCAGTGGAGGTGACCTGCAATGATCAAGAACTCCCCACTAATGACGCACTTAAGTCACTCAAAATGTCTGCTCATCTATACAGTCATATGAACGGAGCACGGCGTTTAGTACCAATTCAAAAACCGGTTGAGAAAAAATTACGCTTCATGTAAAATTTGGATATTGCTGCGCAGAACGTATCTTGTCTAATGAAAGAAAACAGAATCTTCATCGACGCGCTCAGTGGCAGGACAGTCATCACTGACTACACAGAATTCATTACAAGATGGTCCATGTGTGCTAAAAACGAACACTGGAAATAGCACAGGGCAAACAGCTCTGCTTAGGAACATCGCATGAACCACCAGACGCATCCTAGAGTTATTTTGGAGCAGCAAATGTTCGCCAACTTTGCTACCCTCTTCACTCAAATGGGTTCCACTTTGCGTTATACGTATGATTTGTACAATAACTTACGGAATTCGATCCGTGACACAGCCGAGACATACAGAAACTAATTGGATGGAGTGGAACGATTCAACACGTTGGCAAATTCAGCCAGTAATCCATCTCCTTCTAACCACTTGATACCAGAAATCCCCCAGGCTACTGAAGAAAGACACACTGAAGTAACAGAGAAAGCTAATTCTAGTAATCAAGATCAAGATAGTACTAATGATGTTGCTAACTAAGCGCTGAAAAAAACACAACAACGTCTGGCGTTTCATTCTAACACGGGAATATGATCCTCATGATAAAAAATATACATTGAATTATCGAACAAATACGTGGGACACTGAAAGTTTTGCAAAAAAAAAGTTCTGTATATTTTTTTATTAAATCTTTTCAAAGTACTCTCCACTAGCCTCTATACAAAGTTTCATGCGTCTGAATCAGTTTTTGAAACACTTTTTTCAGTCCGCCGCAGACACCTCGTTTACAGCCTGCTCGAACGCTGACGACGACGAAAATTGTTTACCTTTGAACTGATTTTTTTTTCGGGAATAAAAAGAAGTCACACGGTGCTAGGTCAGAGCTGTAAGGAGAGTGACCCAAGAGTTTGACCGGCGTGCTATCCAGGAAGTCCCTCGTTTTGAGCACGGTGTGCGAAGGCGCGTTGTTGTGGTGGGGCAGTAGCCCGCGGAGCCCTAGCTGTGTTTGGTCGCTTGTTGCTCACAACAGAGAAAACTTCTGCGAAGCATTTGGTAGTATACCATTTAGTGTTGATGCTTCTTTGGTTTCGTAAAGGAATTGACACCAAGTAGCTAGTCAAATTGAAAAAGCTGGCGATCAAAATCTTGCCCCCGCTTCTAGATCGCTTCACTTTGGTAGGCGTTGATTCGTTTTGAAACACCTAAACCGTCGACTGGCGCTTCGTTTCTGGATCGTATTGATAAATCCAAGACTCATCAACTGTAATGATGTCGTAAACATGCTGAGACGAGCCTATCATATCACGGCACCACTCCACCCGGGCTTGCTTCTGAGCGTCGGTGAGGTTGTGCGGCACCCAGCGTGAAACTATCCTCCTCAAGCGAAGACGCACGTGTAGAATTTCGTGAAGGCTTCCCGATTCAACCTGCAGTATGTGCTGAATCTCTTGATACGTAACTCGCCTATTGTCATGGATTACATTTGTCACTGCTAGCACGTTTTCTTCCGTAACAGCCGTCAAAGGGCGACCACTTCTTTCTTCATCCCCTAAAGTTAGTCGACCGCGCTTGAATTCGTTACACCAACGATACATGGTTGCCTTAGAAGAGCCTTCATCCATGAACGCCATTTGAAGTCTATCGTACGATTCGTCTGGTTTCAGGCGACACTTGAAATCGTAAAAAATCATAGCGCAAAAATGTTTCCGGCGCAGATCCATTTTTTAATGAGACACGATAATTTATTAGCTCGCAAACAATGTGAAGGGAAATTTTGAAATTGGAACGTACCTATTTTTACTTACAAATAATCATATTTTCAAAATAGACTATAACTGGCCAGTCTCTCATACATAAAAACTTTTTTTCGCAATACTTTCTGAGTTGCCTGGTATGTCAAGAATCGTAGACTTATGCCTCACCGCGGTATGTTTACGTCAGCTACGGAGAGCTTACAACAAGTATCAACAGATTGCAAATCAGTAGCGCAACGATTGTTATCAGAAGTCTTCAACAGAAAAACACTGATTATTTGTTCATCAATTATCGAGAAAACGCAGGCTTCTAATGATGTTGGCTCTAATGTAAGGCCAGGATGAAATGAGCATGCGAGTACGTACTTCGAAGGTAATACAATCTCTATGGGAAAGCGCAAAAAACTTACTTTTCAGACCACATGCAATATAAAACCCCGATTTGACGCTATTTTATTTACTATAAAACCCACTGTGACTTGTTTAGTAATACATTATCAACAATTCTCATTCGTTCTTATGACTTTTATGTAATTTGATTTACAATAAAAGAAGAATGTTTCAAACAACAAATAAGTTTTATTATTTTCATCCATTTATTTGTCTTTCTAAACCATAGCAATCAAAATTCTTATCATCACTTTGAAGAATCAAGATCATCATCATCATCATTTTAGCCGAAAGACGTCCACTGCTGGGCATAGGCCTCCCTCAAGCTCTGCGACTTCGAGCAGATCTGTACTTCCCGCATCCAGCAAATTCTTGCAGCCTTCACCAGGTCATCGGTCCACCTGATCGAATCTGGGCTCTTGTAAATGACAGACTTTTACTTTTTGGAAATAGCAAGATTGTGCAAGAAATGTATTTCATTCGCAAACATAATTGTCACAACTGTTCGCAATGATGTGATATCACTGAACCAGCGCTAATGTAATACCTAGCTGGACTGGAGGGGAGATTGGGGCACTCTTCTCCACTGCCAGTTTCCCCACCACGAATCCAACTATTCCTTCATACGGACTCAATATTTTGCAACATTTGTAAATTTAAACCGTCAGCAACGAATTCAATAATCTGGTATACGAAACGAAATGAAATTAAATATGTAAGTAAATAATAATATATTTATTAAAAAATTACAAGGCTTAATTAAAAATATGTACAGTTTTGCTTAAAAAATGTAAATTATATTCCTAAGACTTACGTGCCCCCAGTGGGTTCCCGCATTTTTGACCAAGGCATTGTCAAGTCGGGGGACAGCTAATGAAAATGCTAGGCCTCCTCTGTTTGGCGTTTTCATTCACCGTACCCCGACTTGACAATGCCTTGTTCAAAATATTACCTACAACTTAAAAGGCCAATAATTTATTTTATTTGTTTATTTTTTAGTGTTTTTGTTTGGGTCGGCGGTTTTTTAAATTATTAATATAACTTTTTATTTCCTGCTTTTTAAATTTAATGTCTCGATTTTTAAATTTAATGTCTCGCTTAAATCTGCGCAGCGTTGCGTAATTATGTTTCCCACAGTGAAGTTTGTTACTAATTTGTCCTTATTCCTTGTCCTGATCACCATTTATCCATAACCTATACATTGAGACCTTTTCAATAAGCCCAAACACGATACTGCTGCTGTTTGTTGGTGAGTAACTTGGGTATCCTGGAAATTACAGGTGTTGCTCCAGCATCAGTTATAAGTTACTTTGTTCGTCTAATATCATTGAAGTAATAGAATACCAAATTTCAACTTGATCAGACCCGTGGAAGATGCTCAAATCTCTTCATCAACCATAAAAGAGCTGATAATCTTCAAACGGCTGAACCAATTTTGATGAAACATTTCTAAGAACACTTCCGATTAATTCAACTTTCAAATAAACAAAATCAAAATCGGTTCATCCGATCGGGAGCTACGATGCCACAGACAGACACACACACACACACGTCAAACATATAACACCCCATCGTTTTTGCGTCGGGGGTTAAAAATATTTTTTTTTACAAAATATAAGTAGGTACCTAGATAGATAATAAAACATTCACTACTTAATAAAAATATACTTATAATTAATTATAGGTAAATAGTTTAAAACATTCATAATTATATTTATTTATACGCAAAAATAATATTTAACAATAATTATCTTAACACAAAGTAAAAATAATAGGAGCAGCCTGTAGTAATTTTAAAACATTCCACCACCACACTTTTGTTCTACCGATGAACGATCAGATTGGTCACCGATGTTCGATGTCTCGCGTTATGTAGACATTATTTCTTTTATACCCGAAGTAATTTTATTTGTTGTTTGTTTGTAAGTTAACTACCTACATAAGTGGTTTTAACCAATATTATGTAGTCGATGACCTTGGTGCACGGTAAAACTCTAATGAGTTTATGTTGGCACCAAATTAAATGTATAATAATGTATGTGCACTAAAATAAATAAAAAGGGTTTTTTTTTTAAAAAAAAGCAAAATAAATTAATAATATAATAATAATATAAAAACTTTATTCTCTCTCTACGTATGTAATTAACTTAATACTAAACTTAGACAGTAGGGCAAGAAAAAGGAGCTAACTTTGTGAGAGACTGGTGCCCGAGGTAGGTTTATTATATATAAAATTATTATTATTAATTATTATGTATATATAAAAACCTGTCTTACAGGTCACCAGGGCCCTCTCGCGGCTAGATACCTGTTATTGGGTACACGACATAGTAACAAAACAGGATACATTAGTAACAATAAATTGGAGAACCAATACAAAATTTAGTAACATACAACAAAAAAAAAATGGAAATGCAATGACGACTTTTCGTGATGTTCTTCAGAAGCGTCTGGTGCGTAGGCAACCGGCGCGGCGGCGTGCTTGGTTGACCAGATGAATGAACGAAAAAATAGTCCTATATCTATACAAGTTATAATTTATTATATATATTAATAATTTCATATTTAACATAACACAGCTAATAGTTCAAATCTACCCAGATATGAGCAATATCCATGAGAAACCTGCAGAATGGTTGTGGGAGCGTACCATCCTAACACAAAAAAACGACCAAGCCACAAGCATTAATGAAATTCATTTGAGATCTTTCGAAGGAACTGAAAATCATTATAGGTGAGTGGACTCAGTGATAAACAACGATGACGCCATACATTACTCGGTTGAATTTCTTAACACATTTTCCAAAAGAAAAACAACCGAATTCCGAGAAAAAACGCTATTAAATGAAAAAAGACATTTTTCTAGTTATAAAACCTATTCGTATAACACCACTTGCTATGTAAACAACTGTGGCAGGAAGCAGCAGCATATCATCAAGACATAAAGTAGATTAAAAACGTATTATCGAGGCTAACGCAAAAACTACCGAAGCAAAGTTTATAAAATGTATATGGGACCACCCCTGAAGCATACCCTATCCATTAAAAAAATATCTTCAAAATCCATCCACAATTGACGGAGAAATCGGTGCACATACATAAAAATATATACATATACAGTGGAACATAGAACCTCCTCCTTTTTTGAAGTCGGTTAAAAGTTCAGACTTGGTGCCCCAGTTATGTTGCTGCGTGATTTAAACCCGCCAAACACCAAGTTGCGAGTGAAAACATTGCAAAGAAATGTTATCGAGGCAACTATACTGAGTGGTTGTTCCCGATGAAACACAAACTCCCCGTCTGTGTTTCATCATCATCATCATTTCAGCCGAAAGACGTCCACTGCTGGACATAGTCCTCCCCCAGGCTCCTGTGTTTATGCTGAGGAATCCTCCAAGACCATCTAACTACTCCTTCGAGTTCAAAAGGGGGTTTGACAGCGCTCTTCTGGACATAGACACTTCAATACTTAGCAGGGGGCAGGCTTACGTTGCGCTCTCCCGTGTGAAAATATAAGACGGGATATATCTTGTCAATTTAGATCCTAGTCAAATTAAGGCACAAGAAAGCTCTATGGGAAGAAAGCTCCACAACCGCCTGCGAACGTAATACCGCCCCGGCTTAGCAAATTGTTTATTCAAGCATAAAACAGAAAAAGTATAAAAATATCAGATAATGAATGGGCAATGTGCTATCTAAAAAAATCAAGAAAATGTAGAAAATAGCACAACAAAGAAAACATTGAAAAAACAAAAATTATACTGATCACTTTTAAACGTAAAATAATAATAATTTGATATGTTAAATTCTAAGACATGTTTCAATTCCTTATTTGGACATAATTTGTTTGAATGATTTTAAGTTAAGAATATTGTTGTTTGTTTCTTATTGTTATCTAGATTTCGCCAGCGGCTTCACCCACGTGGAGGTCGGTGTATTATACATGTAAACCTTCCTCTTGAATCACTCTGTCTATTGATGAAAACCGCATTAAAATCCGTTACGTAGTTTAAAAGATCTAAGCGTACAAACACCAAAAGCGACTTTGTTTTAGGTATAGTATGAAAAGATTGCCAAACTTAAGTGACAGTGGACAGGCCACATTGCTCGCAGAACAGATGGCCGATGGGGCCGAAATTTTCTTGAGGGGCGACCGCGTACTGGAAGACGTAGCTTTGGAAGGCCTCCCTCCCACAAGGTGGACCGATGACCTTATGAAGGCCGCAGGAATCCGCTGGATGCGGGAAGCACAGAACCGGTAGTAGTGGCGGAGCTTGGGGGAGGCATATGTCCAGAAGTAGATGTCTTTCTGCTGAAATGATGATGATCTTATTGAAAGGGTAATAAACTTTGTAGAAAATATAATTTTATAATCTACAAATATGCAGAATTTTGATTGCTATGGTCTTGAAAGACAAAAGTGGATGAAAATAATAAAACTTGTTTTTAGTTTGATACATTCTCCTTTTATTATAAACCCAATTACATATCTAAGAACGAATAGAAATTATTGTATAGAAAACGAAACAAGTCATGGTGGGTTAAAAGGCATGTGGTCCGAAAAGGGGCGGGGCCAATTTTGACGTTGGACAGCTCGCCAGTTGAAGGGTCTTAGTTTTATACCGCATGCTCATTCAATCCTGGCCTTATATAATAGAGCTAATGTTATAAGATTCCTGCGTTGTCTCTCATTGATAAAAAAAAAAACACTCAGTGCTTTCCTATTGAAGACTTCCGGTAACAATCGTTGCGCTAATGATTTGCAATCGTTTGCACTTGTAAAAACTTGTACGTTACGCTCTCCGTTGCTGACGTAAAAATATCATATTTGTTAGATAGATAGATAGATAAAACCTTTATTTAGTGCACACAAAAGACTCAACACTACACAAAAAAATACAATTAAATGATGATAAATAACACAAATTGAAATAAAAAACAAGGTGCCCATTACATCTACAAAAAGAAAAACATACTTAGGTGCTTGAAATATAGTGACACTATTACATCATTCCATTCGATACTTCAATGTCTATTTTGTGTCATGAGGATCATATTCCGTGTTTTTATTTCAGCGCTTTGTGAGCAACATCATTACTATATAAACGCGAGAGGAAATTCTAGTAATCAACATCAATATCTTGATTACTAGAATTCCCTCTCGCTGTTACTTCAGTGTGTGTTTTATCATAAGCCTGTGTGATTCCTGGTGTCTAGTTGCTTGAAGAAGATGGATTGCTCGCTGAATCTTTCAACGTGTTGTACCGTTCAACAATATACAATAACTTTTTGTATAACTTGGCATTTTCGATGATCGAACTCCGTAAGTTATTGTACATATCACACGTATAACGCAAAGTGGAACCCATTTGAGTGAAGAGGGTAGCAAAGTCGTCCAACATTTGCTGCTTCAAAACAGTTTTAGGATGCGTCTGGTGGTTTGGAGACCTTGAGTTTTGGGCAGCCGTTGGTCTGCCTGCAACAGATGCTTCGTTTGTAGATATCTCGTTGTCCATTACGTTGCGAAGTCTTTCATTATCAAGTACAGGTTCACTCTGAGTTGCTTGCAATTGCTGTACATTTCGAAGATACGTATTATGAGTGGATGATATTATTTGTCGTATTGAACTCAGAAATTTTGTTGCATCACATGACGGCGTTTTCTTCATGACTCCTTGAAGGGTAGGTATTTTCCTGTTGTTTTTGTCGTCGATAGAGATGTTAATACGGATTTCCGGTCTCTGCGGTTGTCGCTGTGAGTCTCGCTGATTTGGCTGCGACTGCCCCTGATGTGGTAGCTCGGAAGTCTGATCCACCAGATTTGAAGGCTGTGTTGAATTTTGTCTAATAGATGGAATCCTCATGTCGATAGCTCGAGAGTTAGGTCGGTGATCGTCATTGTTGTTCTCTGTGGATCCCCTGAGTAGGTCTTGTCCAAAGTTATCTTGATTCGTCGACAGATATTGATTTTGATGAGAGTGTGGGACATATTGTTCTTGAGTTTGCGAACTTTGATGTTCATCGAATCGTCGGAAAAAGCTAGTTCGCTCATAAGATGAGCTTGGAAGTTGTTGTGAAGCTGATGCAATATTTTTGTCACTCTGAAGAACACTCCTTGGATTGATAGCAGCCACTGCGTGGAATCTTTTGACATTCATTTTAGGGACATGTTGAATTTCTTGAGAGCTGATTGCGGTGTTTCTAAACGGAGCTGTTTGGTCTCTGCTATTTCCAGTGTGCATTTTTACCTCTTGTTGACCATCTTGTAATGAATTCTGAGCTATCACTGATGACTGTTCTGCCACTGAGCGCGTCGATGAAGATTCGGTTTCATCTAAGAGATTAGATAGGTTCTGCGCAGCAATGTCCAACATTCTTTTGATATTCATGAGGCGAGTTTTCTTATCAACTGGATTTTGAATTGGTCCTACACACCGTGCCTCGTTCATGGGACTGTGTAGATGAGCAGACATATTGAGTGAGTTTTGTGCGTCATTAGTGGGGAGTTCTTGATTATTGCTTGTCATCTCCACTGGGGAGGCAACTGAAAACCCAGGTTCTTGTACGGATTCCGGCTGGTTCTTGAATTGTGAGAGAACTTGAATAGAAAATAGTGGATGTTCCATAATGCTGGAAGGCTGGACTTCATTATTACCATTAATAACAGCAGTTGGTGTATCAACGTCCAAGAGCGGCATATTTAGCTCTTGTTGCTCTTGCATTGGTATAGATTCTTGGAGGTTCACATTTGTGCGCTGAGAAGAGCTCAATTCACCATTAGAAGCAGCAGCAGTTTTTTCTGTCTGAGCACCTTCCATTGATTGGTTGTCTTGGATGATAATCGACTGTCCCCACCTCGAACATCCAGGCTTTGCATTAGCGTCGTTAGTAACAGCAGTAGATGACTGAGCAGATTTACTTAGCTTAAACCGTTTCCCATCAAGTTGTTTCATCGCTTCTGACAGTGCTGGTCGCTTGATTGATGATCTCGGTAGTGGTTTTCGAGGATTGTCATTGGATTTCGACGAATGGCTCTGACTGACGCTGCGCAATTTCTTGTTTAACGTAAACCTTGATTGCGTATCTGGAAATATTTTTTAAATTACTATTTGGAAAGCTTGAACTTTGAAATGTTGTGATTTTTTCATAGGATTTTACACGGAAATTTAATCCTGAAGACTAATAAAGTAATTCGATTCTTACCCGTTATTTTAGATTTTTCTTCTACCAAAGGTCTATAATTATTTCTCGTCGCTATCCAATCTTCTGCATCCCTGTAAGTATCTGAAAAAATACATTTAAGTATATTATTTCCTCTTAATTTCTGAGGTGTTCTGAATCTTAACATACTTTGAAGATACAACGGACAACCTATTAAGTAATGCATTGATTCAAACTCACCTGATTCATATTTAACATAGGCCATATAATATTTCCACTTGTCGTCGCATTTTTCTCTCCTCTTAACGCGATCTCTTGTATCGAAAGGATCTTCGTTTTTAGGATATGAAACAACAACCTTCTGATTCATCTCTCTCTTTACGACCAGCCAAGTGTCCGGCACGCATATATAATCATCAATACCTTCAAAAGGCAATTCTATGAATTGAACAACACAGAATTTTCGCCTCTTATTACTAGTACGCTTCGTCTGAAACAATCATAAACACTTCATTAAACACCAAGTAAATTGATATTTTAAAAACAACACCAGTCACGTGCCAGTTCCTTATTATTCAAACTTTCACTATTTATTTCAAATAACACAATTTACAGGCACTTTTGAGTCGTCAAAAATTTGAGCAGTTAGTAGGAAAGTTGAAGCTAAGTGCCCATTTCAAAACGTAGATCTCTATGGAGAGGAACGGGCAAGAAACTCCAAAAACACTCTTTAAAATAAAGTTATTACTAAATCCTGGGTACATGATTCTTGTTGCTTCTATATATGGGAACAATGAAATGGGAAATGTACTTGCATACCGTAGAAATCGAGACAGGCAATTTGAACAAGATCTGTAATAATTTTACTCTGTTTTTGATGATTGACAATGATAAAATAAGCGACATTCATGTCCTAATTATGTCTGCATTTTTTTAATTTAAACTCGTACTTGTGTTGATAACATTTGTACCTTTTTAGAAAGCATACCTATCAAATAATGAACTTATTTCCGGGATTTGTATACCATGACACTTGGCATACAAATCTCGGAAATAAGTTCCCTAAGTAAGAAACCGAAATATAATATCCTAATGCATTTAGCTATTTTTAGAACCCTCCCCAGATAATTTGGTATGCAGTTTTTGTTCTAAAGCCTACGTGTATGTAAGTGCAACGTATAATGGCTACAACGTCTTGTCTTGTTTGTCTTGGCTGTCAGAGCCATCTACAACCTCCGCAGACGCGAATCTCTAAGGGAACTGTTCAAAACAATTAACACCATGACGGTACCTTGTCAATATATCTACGAAAGCATTATGTATGTTCGTAAAAATCTACATCTTTTTAGTGTGTATACATAAGTGACACGCACAATTTTACACTAGAAATAGGAACAAATTAGATCAACCACGTTTCAGATTGTCTAAAGTACACACTTCTTTTATGGGGTACTGTGTAAAATGTTATACCAGTCGATATTCTTGAGCTAAATTAAAAGAAATTTAAATCATGCATAAACGCACACTATGTAGATAAGCATAATATTACAAGTTAGATGATTATATCGTAGATAAAAATGCTTGTCTAAATGCTGGTCCGGATCCACAGCCACCTAGGCTTAGGTAAAATGTTGCTTTAAAATGTTCATTTTCATGTTTTCATGTTTTTTGTTGTGTGTTGTTTTTTTTTGTGTTCCTTATCTTTTTGCGTCATGTTTACCGCAAATAAACGTTTTTTCTTTCTTTCTTTCTTTCTTTTCATATTTGGAAGAGATGCTTCCCTTTGTTACATTTTCTGACATTACGAACATTTCTGTTCCTATTATTATTATCTGACATTACGAATACGTTTTTATTTTTACTGAACCAAGTATTATTTATTAAAATTTCAATAGACATTAAATATTTTTATTTCTTTTTGGAAATCAAATTTTATTAATTTCTCAAATACATTGCAAACTATAGTTTTGTATAATTTAGAAGGATTTTGTTTAGATTTTGTAAATGTGAGTACCATGCATCCGTATAATAATTATGTTGTTTTGATGTACGTTTACTTGAAAAAGCGTGGCAGTTGAGAGTATGATATGCTCACTTAAATGTCTCCCTGACGGTGGCGCGTGTGTTGGATCATTCGGTTCCCTACAAAATGGTTGAGCTGGATGGTGCTGATCCATGCGTCAAATTCGTGAACGGGCGCCGTCGGTTGAGACTGGTCATCTCCTAACTTCCATGGCTTATTTTAAATCTTATATTTACAATGTTTTTTTTTTACATTGTTCTCATATATAGAAGCAACAAGGATAATGCTCCCAAGATTTTGTAATACCTAACATGATTTAAAAGCGTGTCCTTGGAGTTTCTTGCACGTTCTTCTCCATAGAGATCTACGTTTTGGAATGGGCAAGTAGCTTCAACTTTCTAACTGATCGACTTTTTGACAATTCAAAAGTGCCTGTAAATGGTTTAATTGAAATAAATGCTTTGAGTTTGAGTTTATGGTCTTGTCTATGTAATTGACAGAGTGAGAGACTGACAAGTAACCATTTAGTGACGTCAAAAATAGTGGTGCCAAATACGATTCGTTAAAAAACGTAATTTCCTAAGATGAACTGTGGCCATACGTTACAAACAGTACTATATCAACTTTTTATATCATTTGTTTGTGTAATAACACCATACTTCTCTCTAATACTTGTAACAATATTAATAACATTATCTCTATCAGTATTTTTTTTATACAAATTGTCGTAAACTCGTATGGGATCGTTCAGTTATAAGTAAATCACACCCTTTTCTAAACGATCTTAGTAAACCCCGAATAATGATCATGATGAAATATGTAGGTTTTATTCACTTCAGCATTATTCTTACTATCTATTTAAAATAGAGTGTAACGTCATTGATTTAGGTATAGTAGGTTTTTTAAATTATACTTTTAGTAAATAATAATAATGGAATGGTTATTGAATGTTTTCATTGTAGCTTCTATTTGCACTATAATCGAAATAAATTCAAAATGTGATTCAGATTTAAAAATATGCAACAGTTCAAAAAAAATAAAAATTATTAGGTACAATAGATGTTGCGTGTTTCATCTTTCACCAGGAATCATCAACCTCTGTATGTTCCCTCTGTGCGGTGCATATATCAAGTGTTTGTAAACTTAAAAAATATTGTGTAAAAAACTCTTTGAAAATCACTAAAACCTGTTCAGTCTTTTCTTAATTCTCTCCGAGTGTTTACTTATACTTAAAAATCAAAAGTAATTTATTCAAACAGGGCTGAGAGTCAGCACTTTTTGAACGTCAAAATTACATAAGACAGTCCCCAAAAACGCCCGCCTTTCACAGGTCATATTTGAACGCCATGCAAAATTCCCGGTGATGGCCATATGGGTTCAGGTAGTTTGAGCGAGAAAGAGAATGTCTTTTCTCGGACAATGTCGGAAAAACGGCGGTCGGCGATGTTCGCAGCGACCGACTCGGCTAATGAGGGTGCTTGTATGTGAGGTCATGATATTGACAGTGAAAACGTCACGGCCGATCAACGTCAACATCTAATGAGGATTCGGAAGTAATGCAAGTATTAAGAACAGATTTGAGTAATGTACAAAACAAAGGTATACCTCTAAAAACGGTGATTGTAGCGGAAAAGCACCATTCTAGCGCGCTTATTGACTCGGGTAGTGACGTCAGCACAACTATGCGCTAAATGGTTCAGCGTAGAATTTAATGACGGCGCGGCGGTTTAACGCTAACAGGACTTGGGGGCGTTCGCAATTGAATTTTTTAGGAAAAATTATGACGACTGTGAATAAAGACGGAAAGTGTTACAATGGCGTCGCGTTCCACATGATCCCTAGAGACTGTATGCCTTATGATATAATTATTGGTTATGACTTTTTAGAAACTGTAAAGTTGTTTTTGAGCGAAGGTTGTGTGACCATATTTAAAGATGAAAATGAGTGGCTAAATAAGGTGAATTGTATTACAGATGAGAAGGAAGCTTTGCTGGAGCAAATCAGTGATCCGTTAGAAGAGAGGGAAAGCTCTCAATTCCACAGAAACTTATCATCCAAAGAAGTCCCTCTGAAGGGCCTCTGGATCCGTAGCCCAACGGCCACGACGGTAATCTTACGCCGAACAGGGTGTTGTAGAAAGACAAGTGAATGAATGGTTTAGTGACGGAATCATCAGGGAGAGTTTTTCTAAGTATTCTAGTCCGCTCATGTGAATAATAAAGATGGTACAACTCGAGTGCGTGTAGATTATAGGCGGTTCAATACAAAAATTATGACGGAAGGGTATCCACTACTGTTATTGATGAATTGTTTGACAGGTTATCTCAAAGGATGGCTTTTAGTATGCTCGACCTTAAAAATGGTTTTTTATCATAAATGGAGGTATAAAATTATCCAAGAGTGTGTTTGTGAAGGTAAAGCTTTGCGGTGCTAGAGAACGGTTACCTACTTGTAAATTGATATTTGTATATGTTTTATTACCCATTGAATGTTGTAATAATAGGTTTAAGATGTTAGAATTTATTTAAGTAGGATTCCCAAAAAAATACTGCTGCTCGATAATTAGTCTATTCAATAAGTAAACTCCAAAATTTCGAGCAAATTGAGATAGTAGTTCTATGAGAAATCGACATAACACGGGAACAAACACACTTTCAGCCAGTCTCTGTTATCTCCATTGTTTATAATTAAAGTAGTACTTAATACGAGTACGGTTTACAATTTATATTGTGGTTTGTTTATTCAAGAACCCAAGAAAGTTTACTTTAAGTGGCTAGAGGCAATAAAAACTCGGGTGGACCTTTTTTGTGAGCAAGGTCAGAAAGTGAGAAATATGTCAGCTATCAGATATCGGCTCAGGGCTTTAAAGTTTGACGTCATAAGTTATCGGTACGTCACCAGTTAAGACGTTCTATCTTGAAGTGTTTATGTTGTATACGTTTGTTTTAAAGTTTTAGTAGTAAGTAATGATGCGAGTTCTGTATGATATGAGGATTTGTGAGCGGATAAGCAGTGTCTGGGGACAGACTTATGAGCAGGACGACCGAATGTAGGAATGGAACGCAATATAAATTTGATTTTAGTTTATTTAAATAACAAAGATCTATTTTAGTTTTGTGACCTCAGCCCTTTTTATTCCCAAATAGAATATCTCTCATTATGATATTTAATTTTTGGAAAGATGATCGGATTTCAATTCATGCCAACGTCAAAGTTGTTAATAACCATAATCATCAATAAATCATTCATCATAATCTTGCTAGGACACAGGTCTCCTCTTTGTAAGAGGAGGGAGCGGGCCGTAATCCACGTAGATGTCACATGTCTTGGAATTTTGGTTCCAGGTCATGCCTGTTTCTTCACGTTGTTTTCCTTGACCGTTTTGAGAGCAGTGGTGATGAAATAATTTACACAAAGTACAGCGCCTATCTGGGTTTGAACCTATGACCTTCAACTTGTAAGTCGTGGTCGTTGCCACTGGGCGGTGGCCAGTTACATTATAACATTGACAGTTGAGAACAGCGGTGGCTGTTCTCAACTGTCAATGTTATTGGTAATTAATTTGTTATTTTCTTCCTCAAATACCGTAGACATTAGAACCATTACGCCAAATGCCTGCCTCAGTAGGTATCACGCTAGTTGTGTGCGATTAGCACATCATAACCACGATTATTGTACTTACTGTTCTCAATATTGAATAAATCGGTTCATACCTGGTTCACACATTCCATTGATTGGTTGTCCTGGATGATAGTTGACTCGTCCCTCCTGGAACATCCAGGCACCGCATTAGTGTCGTTAGTAACAATACTAGATGACTGAGATTTACGTAGTTTGACCCGTTTATCATCATTCTTTTTCTTCGGTTCTGCCATTGCTGGTCGCTTGGTTGATGTTCCCGGCAGTGGTTTCCGAGGATCGTCATTGGGTTTCGACGAATGGCTCTGTTTGACGCTGCGTTTGTTTAACGTTAACCTAGATTGCGTATCTGGAATTATATTATTTTTAATTACTATTTGGAATTATTGAAATTTTAAATAAGTGTTATTCAATAAGGTGTTTACAATAAAAATTCAATCGTGAAGGATAATAAAGTAATACGATTCCTACCTGTTACTTTCAATTCTTCTTCTCTTTCTACCAAAGGTACATTATCATTTCTCGCAGCTATCCAATCTCCTGCATCCCTGTAACTATCTGAAAAAATAAATAAATATTATTTCCTCTTAATTTCTGAAATACTCTGAATCTGAACATACTTTGACGATACAACGGACAACCTATTAACTAATATAAATTTCAAACTCACCTGATTCATATTTAACGGTGGCCAAATAAAATATCCACTTGTCGTCGTATCTTTCTTTCCTCTTAGCGCGATCTCTTGTAATGAAAGGATGTTCGTCATCAGGATATGCTATCTTAGCCTTCTGATCTTCCGCTCTATGTACGATCAGCCAAGTGTCCGGCACGCATACATAATCAGCAATACCTTCAAAAGGCAATTCTATGAATTGAACAACATAGAAATCTCGCTTTTTATCTTTACAGCGTTTCATCTGAAACAATTAAACACCAAGTAAATCGATATTCTAAAAACAACTCCAGTCACGTGCCAGTTCCCGGCTGGTTATCACCCGATTGGGCCTCATATACTCACAGTAGTTGCTCACAGGCTTTGTGAGGTGTGGTATTTTACTTTATTTTAATTTTTTAAACGTTGACCACCAGGAATTTCTCCTGTATTGTGGTACGTTTACAAACATTTAAAGCTTACATACACAAACAGCCAGACCCGGAACAACTACTTATACGTCATACAAATATTTGTTCCGTGCGGGAATTGAACCCGCGACACGGACAGCAGCAGTCAATCGCTTAACCGCTGCGCCAACCGTGCTTTCAAGAAGTTGGTTAAAAACGACTCAATACTTCTTTTATTTTTAATGGCCTTATAATTAAATAGCCATATAATTTAAAAAAAAAATATAGGTATCTGTAAGTCAATTAACACGTCTTATTAAATAAAAATTAGTAACGTAGTTCATAAAAATAAATAATAGTTTAAAAAAAACTAAAAAACACGCTTTATACAGAAAACCAAACTAAAAAATAGAAAATAAATTTTAATAATTTTGAATTAAGAATAGTGTAAAAATTCTATTAAATATAAATGAATAATAGTGTAAATAAGAAAAAAACAATTATTTTAAAAAAAGCGTGGGGTGCATGGGTCAATAGTTATAAATATTTCATTGACAGATACGAAAAGAAGGATTATCATTTCGATAATATCTTAAAAAGCACCCCACGCTTTTTTTAAATATTTTTTTTTTCTTATTTACACTATTATTCATTTATATTTATTAGAATTTTTTACACTATTCTTAATTCAAAATTATTAAAATTTATTTTCTATTTTTTAGTTTGGTTTTCTACATATAGCGTGTTTTTTAGTTTTTTAAACTATTTTTTTTTAATTTTTCTAAAAAAAAAATTAAATTATTGAATTGTCATCGGCCCTCGATAAGTTTACAAAGTTTCAATGAAATCTGACCGTTTAAAGTGGGTCAAAATCGCGCTCTAAGGAGTCGGTTACATACAAACAAACAAACATACAAATGAAACTAATATAAAGCGTGTAATAAACCAATGTCGGATAAGCTCCTTAATCAGAAAACTAAGAACATTTGATGCTTCACTTCATTACTTACCACGGGGATTGAGGATTCCATTTTATTTGTTTTTCCGGTCTCACTAATTAATATATTATATTAATAATGTTTCAAAGTGCAAACATACGAGTAAGTGTTTATTATGCCGTATCCTTCCTCTGCTAACATAACTTTACAACTCAAAGTCACTCACACTACACTCAATCAATGCTTCACTTTTAGAACTAAATGAACTTATTACCCGTCACATACAGACGACCTCTTCGTATCTAATCCTAAACATTATGAAGCTCATGTGACACTGAAACCTTTTATACTATCACATAGTGTGGACACCAGAATAGGTAAGGCATATAATATCACATGTTAAACATCTAACAATAATTCGAGCCGGAATGTTTAATTCTCTGTACTTTATATGGGCGCTATGACGCTGTCATGACTTATAAAAACTTACCGAACTAATTCGTGTTTCGGCGCGAAAGAGACGCAACTAATGATTACCCATTTTTATTTAGAGCGTCATCGAATTCGATCGAATTCCACTTTCTGCCAACGTCAAAGTTGTGAATAATAATAGTAATTAATTAGATATTTTGGCGATGACATCAGAACTATGTATAGCGCCAAATGTCTACTTCCAGTAGGTATTACGCAAGTTGTGTGTGGGTGGCACATCATAACACCGGTTGTTGTACCGACTGTTCTCCGAATTGTTTTTGTTGTTGTTAGTTCTACGAATAAATTACTATAACACATGCAATATGTAAATACTGTCTATTATGTTTTTGAGATATAGTTGTCTCGTGTTTCTATGACAATTAAATCTATTTTTAAAAGCTTTTATCTAATTTCACTTGTATGTATGTCCTGGAATATTGCTATCAATATTTCACCCATTTCCACTGAAGCTATCGGGCTGAAATTTGGCATACGTGTTTGGTTCTCGTAACAATGCAATATTATGATGACATGGTGCTGATCTGATGATGGAGCTGGAAGGTGGCCATAGGAACTTCACAATTAAACGACACAACCTCATCGAGTTTGGGCTCGTTTGAATCGCCTTGACGAGTAGTTTGTCTTTCAATGGTAACCAGGGTCTGATGATGGAGCTGGAAGGTGGTCATAGGAACTCTGTAATGAAACGACGCAACCCCATCGAGTATCGGCTCGTTTGATTCATCTGAACGAGTACTTTGTTTTTAGATGGTTACCAGGGTCAGATCTGATGATGGAGCTGGAAGGTGGTCATAGGAACTCAGTAAAGAAACGACACAACCCCATCGAGTCTCGGCTCGTTTGATTCGTCTTGACGAGACCTTTGGTGCTAGATGGTAAACAGGGTCTGATGACGGAGCTGGAAAATGGCCATAGGAACTCAGTAATTAAACGACATAACCCCATCGAGTATGGGCTCGTTTGATTCGTCTTGACGAGTACTTTGGTGCTAGATGGTAACCAGGGCCTGATGATGGAGCTGGAAGGTGGTCATAGGAACTCAGTAATTAAACGACGCAACCCCATCGAGTCTCGGCTCGTTTGATTCGTCTTCACGAGTACTTTGGTGCTAGATGGTAAACAGGGTCTGATGATGGAGCTGGAAGGTGGTCATAGGAACTCAGTAAAGAAACGACACAACCCCATGGAGTCTCGGCTCGTTTGATTCGTCTTGACGAGACCTTTGGTGCTAGATGGTAAACAGGGTCTGATGACGGAGCTGGAAAATGGCCATAGGAACTCAGTAATTAAACGACGCAACCCCATCGAGTCTCGGCTCGTTTGATTCGTCTTCACGAGTACTTTGGTGCTAGATGGTAAACAGGGTCTGATGATGGAGCTGGAAGGTGGTCATAGGAACTCTGTAATGAAACGACGCAACCCCATCTAGTATCGGCTCGTTTGATTCGTCTTAACGAGTACTTTGTTTTTAGATAGTTACCAGGGTCTGATCTGATGATGGAGCTGGAAGGTGGTCATAGGAACTCAGTAAAGAAACGACGCAACCCCATCGAGTCTCGGCTCGTTTGATTCGTCTTGACGAGTACTTTGGTGCTAGATGGTAACCAGGGCCTGATGATGGAGCTGGAAGGTGGCCATAGATACATTACACTTTAAATGCTCAAAACAACACATACATATGTATGGGTTCTACGAATTATTGCGAGCTACATAACGGAAAAACGCTGCTACGAACTTCGCCGATACTAAAAACTTAAAAATAAAACAAAAGAAAAAAAAACTTTTTTAAAAACATGCTTTTATTATTACATATTAAAAAGAACTAAAAAGTTAAAAATAATTTAATCTCAATTATTTTAATAAAAGCGTGTTACATATTGACGGTTAGAAATAGGTGTAACATGCTAATAAATGTTCTTTATTTCTCCTGCCATCAAAATGTAACACGCTTTTATTTAAATAATTGAGATTAAATAATTTTTAACTTTTTAGTTCGTTTTAATAAATGTAATAATAAAAGCTTGTTTTTAAAAAAGTTTTTTTTTCTTTTAATTTTTTTAACTTTATTTTCTTTCAATATTGGTAATTACATGATAAATGAATGTGGAATTTGGATGTTGAAATGTTATAGTTAACCTTTGATTATTTTGTTATGTAGCTTTACTTAGTTCCTATATATTTGTGATAGTATACTAGCACTCTGTACTATTTAGATAGCTGCAAGATGATACGAGTTGATGACCCATGAACAATAGTGTAGTGATAATAGTCTGTTTATTTTATAATGAAATAACCAAATAAACAGACAGTTGCCATTGCCACGTTGTACATATATAGCGCTTTTGTTGTCGTCTTCATCTTTCCTTAAAAGAACCGCTTAGTTGACAAGGCACGATTAAAACTTTCTCGATCATGATAACTAAAACAGACAAGTTCATTACTGCCAAATTACTCTCCAGGTTGACAGAAGTATTCAACTCGTACAAGCACGTACATCTGAGGGGCAATTCTCGTAATTTTAAGAACGTTCACAGTCTGATCTCAGTCTCAATCTGTCAAAAATACCAAGATTTGTCATACATTTTTGACATTTGCTTGTCGCTGAGATGAGACTGCGACTAGATTTTGAACGTTTTGATTGCAAGGAGTGATGTTCTAACTGACTATTCCGTACGTCTGTACCGAGAGTGAGGTACTATCTAAGTACTTGACAGACTGATCAATACGTGACGTCAATTATTATGATTTTATCTTTATGTAAGTCATATATAGGGCAGCAACAAATCACGCACCTGTATCACATGAATAATAAAAAACAGAGCAGAATGAACAGAGTTCAAAACTCTGACCTACTTTCATAAAGCTTTTTAAATGTGAAAGTTTGTATGTTTAGATGTTTGATATTCGATCATGCAAAAACGGCCGAACTAGTTAGGATGAAATTTGATACACAGATAGTTTATAACCTGGATTAAAATATAGGATGCTTTTCATCCCGGTTGTACGTTCCCGTGGGATAATTTCCGACTTCCACGCGGGTGAAGCCGCTGACAAAAGCTAGATAAAATACTGGGCAAGTACAAGTTGGAATTTGGTAAAGAAAATGGACGGGCGAGCAGACGGGCGGACGGGCGGGCGCTGTGACTTAGGTGATCCCATAAGATTTCTGTTTTCCAATTTTGGTACGGAACATGAAAAATTGTGTAGCTTTGAAAGACGAAGTGGTTTATAGTGTTCCCAGTTTGTTCAAAATTAAGTAGGTAGTTTTATGGTAAGAAATTAAAAATAAACAGAATATTTTATTACAAGCATCTACATATAATAGTAGGTATTTCTACAAATCTCCACCTCTCAATATTTTCTGTTTCCTATTTTGCTTAGTTTAGTATTTCGTTTTATGGATGAAGAATTCTTACCTAACAATCTCTTGGATAAGCTGCAGTCGCACGTAGGTTTTGTATAACCCCAGCTTGACTCGCGAGGAGAGGCGTGACGAGAACATCGGGCAGAGTACCGCGCTACCGTGTCGCAGACGTTCGGGCCCATGGTGAGCCGATTGTTGAATGTGGCCCCCAGATACTTGGCGGTCTTGGTCCAGTTGACCTCGGTCCCCATAAGCTCAAGGCTCGGTGGGTTTATCCGGCTGCGTGCCGTGACAATGATCGCCTGCGCTTTACCTGCGCTAACCGACAATCTCCACTTGCTGAGCCAATCGGGGAGGTCGACCTGAGTCTGTGCGTGCTGCATCTTGATGGCCACGTGGTTGGCCGACAATGAAATGGTGATGTACGCGGCATCATCAGCGTACAGCGCGAGTTTTGATGTGTTCGTAGCGGTTATGTATTCGGTGTACACAGATTAAAGCGCAGGCGAGACACCGCTCCCTTGCGACACCCCTGCGGTTACGAGACGTGTGCTGGAGAGCTCGTTCTCCACCGAGACCTTGATTATTTTATCCTGGAGGAAGGAGGAGACCACCTGTATCAAGCGACGGAACGCTGTGGTGAGCGAGAGCTTGTATAATAGGCCGGCGTGCCAGACCCGGACGAATGCCTTTTCCATGTCGAGGAATACTGCTGCAACGTATTCCCGCCTGTTTACTGCCGCCGTGAGGAGGTGCAGTACCCTCGACAGCTAGAGCGTCGTGCTGTGCTCGGCCCGGAATCCAAACTGTTCCGGGCGTGGTGTGACATGTGGCGTCAGGAGCCGCAGCCGGAGTGTTTCGAACACCTTGGAGGTGGTGGGCAGGAGCGTGATCGGCCGGTAGTTTTCCGGTTTCACGATGTTCTTCCCGGGCTTGGGCAGCATGATGACCTTCCCCATTTTCCAGCGGGAGGGGAAGGCGCCGGTGCGGAGTATGCCGTTGTATAGGCGCATCACTGCCGCCACCGTTTTAGGTGGCAGGTGTCGTAGAGCGGCGATCGTTATTCCGTCCGCACCGGGTGCTTTTTTGGTTTTTAACCTTCTTATTGCCCCCAGTACTTGGCCCGGGGAGAAGAAGATGGGATCTTCGTCGTGGGCTACCGGCGTCTTGAAGTACTCTCCAAGGTGTTGCTCGACTGCAGCGACATGTTCATGAGCGTCCGTCGGGTTTGGAGTGAATTGACGCTCCAGGTGGTTGGCGAATATTTCGGCCCGGTCGGCCGCCGTGTATCGAAGCGCTCCGTCGCTGTTTATCAGCGGGCGCACCGGGGCTGGGGTATTTTTAAGACGTCGGTATATCCTATGTACCGACGTCCAGCCGCTGTCCGCGGAGTCTATTTGTCTCATAGTCTCATCCAGCCCTCGGCGGAGTGCGCCTATAAAATTAAATTAAATTTAAATTTAAATTCATTGATTTCAGGTTCCACATAACCCATAATTGAAAGTATCTTTAAATTACATTATTCAATAATATTTACAAAAACACACAAAAATTTAATACAATATAAATACAACATCAACACACAAATTAGATAAATCAAATTAAAATACATATTCGACCATAATCAACACATATTCATTACAGTAGTCTCTTACGAGCGACACTATATGTAACATGTCTGTTACAGCAGTGTCGCATATAAGGACAGTCCAACCTACTTGCTATCATACTCAGCCTATAATTCGGCCTTCACCTTGTCCGTGATCCGGTTGAGCTGGGTTTTGAATGTGGGGCATCGGCGATCATGTTGGCGATGTGAGCGGGAAGTGCTTGGTAGCGACCCTGAGGAGCGGTTGAGGTGCATGTCGCCGCCTGCAAGGCGTCCTGCATGCAAGTGGTGAGCCCTTCGGCTAGCTCGTTCACTTCATTGACGTTGGTGACGGCCGGCTTCAGCCCGAGTCAGTGTGGTGGTCTCCATCCTATCCTTGAAAGTTGTCCAGTCCATGTGACGACGTGGTGCTGGATGGGCAACGAGGGTGATGTGCTCCGATAGACGGACGAGCACGGACCGATGGTTAGATCGCAGCTCGTCGTCCAGTACGTCCTGCGCGATTTGGCAGGGGAGGCCGCTGTGGACAACGATGTCCAGGATATCGGTTGACTGCGTTTACCTACGGGAGCCGATCCACAAGGTCAAAGATTATGACCTAACAAAATGATGAAATCCTTATCGCTCCTCCTCCCAATCAGCTGTTGCTTTCGCCGCATGGTAACAAACAAATTCTACGGGAAAGTCCAATGATGTATTATATATATGATGCATCTCTACATAATCAGCGACGAATCTTGATGGGCCATACTTTAGTCCGGGCAGTGACAGTTGTGAATAATAATGGTAATTGATTAGTTATTTTCGTTCTCGAATACTGTAAATCAGAGCATAACATCCGAACTATGTATAACGCCAAATGCCTGCTTCCAGTAGGTATTACGCAAGTTGTGTGTGAGTTACCACGATTATTATACCCACTTACTTGTTTCAATATTGTTAAGGTTTAAACCTCATAGGATTTATAACCTCCTTTTTTATGTCTATTTTAGTTTTACTCGTAATCTTTGTTTTTATTTTTAAGTGTGACATTTGTTGTCAAAAATGGAAAAAATATAATTTGGTTGTGAAATAAAAAAAGCATTTTTTATCAAGTATTTATATTGGTATAATCCGCAAAAACCCTCCCGACCCATAAGTTTAAACATGGTCCTTCGAGTTGGATGGTCGGGAGTGCAAATCAGGTAGTCATCAGTGGTGGCTGTGACTATCACCCTTGTCGTCAAATTGGGCAGCAAATTGCTGTTCAGAGTAGCCCTCCAAAAGCAGTTGAAGGTGGAACCGGGTGGAGTGAAGCAGCCAGTGGGAGCGTGGTGCAGCTAAGCTGGTTGAAAACATCCGGAGGATCGGCGCAAGGGAGGTGCAAAGGTGGATCAATAGAGGGCGCCACTTGTATGGTGCAAGATCAGTGAGTGAGTGAGTTTTAAAAACAAAACCGTAAGTACATTTTCTCAAAATTAGCTTCGGTTTAATATAAAGGAGTCCGTTGGTATAATAACTTGGATTATTATATGAAGTGCGTAAAATTGTGAATACTTGTGCTTCTGCGATTTGGTGAATACAATAATTGGTTTAGTGGACATTAAGTTATTTTCTGTGATTCATACGTAGTTAGTGTAAATGTTTCTAATTTATTTTTAATGTGTTTGTTTGAATGAAAAATGGAATCGCTTAGTAATATTCAAGAGGACATCAAGTCCAAGATATTAAAGGCTAAGACTAACTTTAAAAAATGTCCTAAAGATCGTTTCACATTGTCTTATATTGAAACGCGTCTTGAAAGCTTAGAACAACAATGGCAGCTTTTCCATAAAACACATGTAAAGATAGTAAGTGAGATTAAGAAGGCAGATTTAT
This sequence comes from Antitype chi, assembly GCA_947359405.1. NCBI lineage: Eukaryota > Metazoa > Arthropoda > Insecta > Lepidoptera > Noctuidae > Antitype > Antitype chi. The sequence goes on along the minus strand of OX375809.1, from coordinate 1,781,409 downwards.
ACAACTCCAGCTATCACAAAGATAATGTCTACGATGAGGTGGAAGAGTTCTACATACAATTTAAAAGTGACCTAAAAGAACTACTGAATACGAGTAAAATGATAGCTAGCGAAATACACAGTAGTCCAGGAGCTAGCAGTAGTAAGGAAGTTAGTAATTTTAGGTTACCAGAAGTGAAGATTCCTGTATTCTCTGGTAAATATATAGAATGGCAACCGTTTAGAGACTTGTTTGTCGGGTTAATACATACAAATCAGAGACTGGATGATGCACAGAAATTGTACTATCTCAAAGGATATTTAACTGGAGACGCGGAACAATTATTGCGAAATGTAAGTGTTACTTGCGATAACTATAAAACAAGCTGGGAAAAGTTAGAGTCCATGTTTAGTAATAAAAAGTTTTTGGCTACTAACATTTTAAAACGTCTATTTAATCAAAGAGTTTTGTCTGTCGAATCTGCTACAGATATTAAACGATTAATTAGTACTACATCGGACTGTTTAGGATCACTAAAGAATGTAGGTATAGATATCACCTCCTGGGATTTCCTTATCATATTCGTAGACAATTAGATAAGGATACAAGAAAGGCTTGGGAGTTTAAGGTTGCATCTGATTCTACAGATGAACTACCTACATTTAACCAATTTAGTGAATTTCTGATTAGTCGTTACCGAGGTTTAGAAAATTTGGAAACCAAAGTAGACAGACATCCGAAGTCTACACAAGCATTTCATGTGGTCAAAGATAAAAAAGTATCTTGCGCATATTGTTCCGCAGATCATAAAATTAGTTCGTGTCCTAAGTTTGGAAAAGAGAATAATGGAAACCGTCGAAAGTTTGTACAAGAAAATAACTTATGTTTCAATTGTTTAAATGGTAACCACTCTGTTAGATTCTGTAAAATCACTCTCAGGTGCCAGGTGTGTAAACGCCGCCACCATTCGTTGCTTCACCCTCCGGGTGATGCTGGGTCGGTTGTTGGTGAGGGAACTGCTGCACGCGCGGATAATTCATTGATGAAAAATGCAGAAAAAGAGGTCGACTCTCAGGAGGAAGAGTTAGACAAAACACTAGTCTCTTGTTTTTCGACAGGAAAAAGTAAAACAACTGTGTTATTAACCACAGCTTTAGTAAAAGCTGAGTCGAAGAATGGGAGTTACCGCGTAGTTCGAGCTTTACTGGATCAAGGTTCTCAAGGTTCTTTTGTGACAGAATCCATGGTCCAGTATTTGGGTTTAAATAAAATACCGTCGAAGAATAAAGTATTAGGTGTGGGAGGAGATAAAAGTGCTACTTCGACATCCATGGTAATGGTCAAGATTAGATCGAGAGTAGATCCATCTTTTCAATTAAGGGTAAAGGCTTACGTTTTGAAATCTGTCACAACCCTTCTACCGGCTACAACTGTAACCAAGGTAGAGTGGGTGGACTTAAGCGACGATGAGTTGGCTGATCCCGAATATTTCAGGCCTAATAAAATTGATATTTTATTAGGTGCTGAAGTTTACAGCCAAGTTATTTATGAGGGGATTAAGAAAAACGTAAGCGACACTGTCTTAGCGCAAGACACTGCGTTGGGATGGATATTTTCGGGTGCTTTCGAAGTGGATAACATTACAGATAATCTCCCACATATAACCGTGATGAATATCAGTTTACAAGATGATATGTTGAAAAAGTTTTGGGAGTTAGAAGCGGAACCATCTGGAACAAAAAAGATGCTCACTGAAGATGAGATAAAATGTGAAGATTTATTCTCAGCTACCACGATGCGAAATAAAGATGGCAGGTATATCGTAAGATTACCTCTACGTGAAGCTGACCCGGTCAGCAAGCTTGGAGAGTCCAAAGGAATAGCTGAAAAAAGACTAAAAGGCTTAGAAGTAAGGCTAGAAAAGAACCCTAAATTAAAGTCAGATTACACAAAAGTCTTGCAAGAATATTTGGACCTTGACCACATGGTGAAGGTTGAAGAGAAAGAAAGTAGTAATAAAGCGATTTACTTACCTCACCACGCAGTTGTCCGGGAGGATAGAGAAACTACAAAGATCCGAGTCGTGTTTGATGCTTCCTGTAAGGGAACTAAAGGTAGATCTCTGAATGATGAATTGATGGTTGGTCCGCCGTTGCAATCAGAACTACGTCATACGATAATGCGCTTGAGATCTCATAAGATCTGTTTAATAGCAGATATCGTAAAAATGTATCGCCAAGTACTAGTAAATAGGTTAGATACTCCTTTTCAAAGAATACTATGGCGAGATGGACCTGAAAAGGAAGTACAGGAGCATGAGTTGATCACCGTTACTTTCGGCACTGCATCGGCACCATATTTGGCAGTAAAGTCGTTACAACAGTTGGCTTATGATGAGTGTCAAGATTGTCCAGATATAGCAAATATCATTTTGAGGGATTTTTATATGGACGATCTCATGACGGGGTCAGACAATATTGAAAGCAGTTTCAATATCTACACAGAGCTGACTAATGTGCTATCCAAAGGGGGGTTTCAGATACAGAAATGGAAGAGTAATTGCCAGGAATTGTTAGAAAAAATACATAATAGAACAAGTGGCAAGGATGACGGTTTAAAGATTAGGGTAGATGACACAACAAAGATTTTAGGACTTACTTGGAATCCAAGTGGTGATTTCTTTCATTATTCCGTTAATCTTACGCCGCTAGTTGGAACAGCAACAAAAAGGAAAATTGTATCTGATATATCGCGCTTATTCGATCCACTCGGATGGTTAGCACCCAGTATTATTTTAGCCAAGATATTAATACAAAAGCTGTGGCTGGCTGGCATTGAATGGGATCAAGAAGTTCCAAGCAATTTATTGCAGGAATGGGTTACTTACCGTCAAAATTTAACTTCATTGGTTGAAATAAAAATCCCACGTTGGTTAAACACTTGTACTATAGACAAACGCGAGCTACATGGATTTTCAGATGCTTCAAAGGTAGCATACGCTGCCGTTTTATACCTTAGAATAGTGGATGAAAAGGGAAACATACATGTTTCGTTAGTGACTTCTAAAACAAAGGTAGCTCCTATAAAACAAGTTTCTATTCCCAGGCTCGAACTTTGTGCAGCAGTACTTTTAGCTAAACTCATGGTAGAGGTAGCCGAAGTTATGGGAATACAAAAAGATCAGTTGCATGCTTTCACCGACAGTGAAGTAGTTTTGGCGTGGCTCAATAATCATCCATGCCGCTGGAAGACTTTTGTTGGCAACCGGGTCTCAGACATTTTACTAACACTAGATACACATCACTGGTCTCACGTATCAACGAAACAAAACCCAGCGGACTGTGCTTCACGAGGCATTTCTCCTGCGGAGCTTGCAACAACTTCTATTTGGTTTGAAGGTCCGGCATTTCTAAAACAGGATTTTATTGTTTTCAAGAAGCCTAAACACCTCGTGACTAATCTCGAACACGTGAGAGTTCAAACGGCTGTCCTTGACGTTAATTTTTGGGACAGGTTTTCGTCGTTATCAAAGCTTGTTCGTGTGGTAGCCTACTGCCGACGATGGTTGAATTTGAGAAAAAAAACGAGGTCCGTCACAACATATTTGTCCAAGAAAGAAATTGAAGATGCTATTGAAGTTTGTGTGAAGAGATGTCAGGAAGAAAGATTTTCGGAAGAACTAGAAGAACTGCAAGGAAAGGGAATTTTAGACAGCAAAAAGAAAAAGTTAAAGTCATTAAATGTATTCTTAGATTCAGAAGGTATAATTAGAGTCGGTGGGAGATTGGAAATGTCTTCTCTAACATTTAATGAGAAACATCCAATTCTTATACCAAAAGAATCATTTCTGACAGGTCTTTTGATAGCAGAAGCTCATCAAAAAACAATGCACGGTGGTCCGCAACTTATGATCACGTACTTGAGATCTAGGTATTGGATAGTAGGCGTTAAAGCTTTAGTCAAGAAATTTTACAGACAATGTGTTACTTGTGTAAGGTACACAGCCAAAGCCACATCTCAGCTCATGGGTCAAATGCCTTCATCGCGTGTGACCCCAAACAAACCTTTCCTAATCACTGGCGTAGATTATGCTGGCCCTATCAATTTAAGAGTGACCAAAGGTAGAGGTAATAAATCTTATAAGGGTTATGTTGCATTGTTCGTATGTCTATCGACAAGAGCGATACATCTAGAGGCAGTTAGTGAATTAAGCACCCAAGGGTTTTTAGCTGCCTTTAGGAGGTTTGTAGCAAGACGAGGTAGATGTGCAGAGTTGTACAGTGACAATGGTACCAATTTTGTAGGAGCTGCTCGCGAGCTACTATGTTTATTTAATGAGGAAAAATCTAATTTCAAACCGGAATTAGCAGAATACCTTGCGAACAACGGAACGAATTGGAACTTCATTCCTCCTCGGGCTCCCCATTTTGGCGGACTTTGGGAGGCAGGAATAAAGTCAATGAAATTCCATCTAAAAAGGGTAATTGGGAACTCTATGTTGACATATGAGGAGATGGCGACTGTGTTATCTCAAATTGAGGCGTGTTTAAATACAAGACCAATGTCAAGTATAGAGGATCAGAACGAGCTTTTAATACTGACTCCTGGTCATTTCCTGGTAGGAGAACCACTTGTTATAGTTCCAGAGTCTAACTATGAGATTGCAAATATCCATAGTTTGCGGCGATGGCAACTTCACCAGCGAATGATGCAGGACTTTTGGCGCAGATGGTCTCAGGATTATCTTCATCAGTTTCTTCAAAGGAATAAATGGCAATACCAAAAGCCAGAGCCCTCAGTAGGCGATGTAGTTTTAATCAAAGAGGATGACATGCCTCCTGGAAAGTGGTTGTTAGGCAAAGTTGAGCAGAAACACCCAGGGCCTGATAACATTACGCGGGTAGTTACGATTCGCACAAAAAACTCTTTGATTAAAAGACCTACTTCGAAGTTAGCTGTGTTGCCTATAACAAAATAACTTTGGAAATTTAATATTTTTTACATGAATTACATTGTTTCATGGTGGGCGGCTTAAAGGACATAGTGCATTTTGTCCTTGGTGGGCGGTATGTTAAGGTTTAAACCTCATAGGATTTATAACCTCCCTTTTTATGTCTATTTTAGTTTTACTCGTAATCTTTGTTTTTATTTTTAAGTGTGACATTTGTTGTCAAAAATGGAAAAAATATAATTTGGTTGTGAAATAAAAAAAGCATTTTTTATCAAGTATTTATATTGGTATAATCCGCAAAAACCCTCCCGACCCATAAAGTTTAAACAAATATTGAATTATTTAAACTGGTTTTTAATATAAACATGTAGTTAGAGTTGTATGAATAGATTATTATAACACAATATGTAGATGATATGTAAATACTATTATGAATTTGAGATGTTGTTCAGATATACTTAGTGCTTTTGTGTTTCACAGGGCACACTTAGCTCTCCCTCGATAATTTATTTTTATCTTAATTTACTTGAAAGGGGTTTATCACTTAGTGATAATGTCACCCGCGTAACAGAAAATATTCAACAACTTAAAACTAAAAAATGGGAAATAAACAGTTATTATTAAAATTATGAACTACTTAATAGTGTGGTCCCTATTAGTTTTGGTAAATATCCAACAACGATCGACACAACATCCTAGCTAGTCTCCTCCGACAAAGAGGACGCTAGGGTGCTGTTGCAGCCCCCGCTTCAAATCCCACACCAAGCAAATATTTTCTATCGTGTATGTTCCGGTCACATTCCATCCCCCACAAGCTTCGCGGTTTGGTGAGGGACAATTACATACCCGTTAAATATTTAAACTTATTCGATGGGATGTGGCCCGAACGCATTCTCAACAGAGCCACTGCATTTTCCTATCTCCTTTCCTTCAAACCATGGGTAACGAAGCGGTTCAGACTGGAAGGTTTTATACCAGATTTCCTTTAACTCTGCATTGCCCCACACTAGGAATTTCTCTTGTATTGTGGGTGCGTTTACAAACATTTAAAATCACAAACACAAACAGCCAGTCCCGGAACAAGTACTTGTAGGTCATACAAATATTTGTTCCGTGCGGGAATCGAACCCGCGACACGAAGCGCAGCAGTCAATCGCTTAACCACTGCGTCAACCGTGACGTCTTTGTCTGTATAGATCTTTGAAATTACCAAGCCAATCGGGGTATAACGGTGTGCAGGTGTAATTAATACCCTTATAAGCTGAACGTTGGGCGGCTAGGTCTGCTTCCTCGTTACCCATGATTCCAATGTGTGGGGCATCCTTTGAATGGTGACGGTTTTATTCATAGACTGCATCTTACAAATTGAGTCTAAAATAGTTATGGCTATCGGAATCTCTCAAAGTTTCGAAAGTTAGGATCCAAATGTTGAAGGCACTTTTTGAATCCGAAAATATGACAAAGTTCTCCTGATCTATACAGTAAATACAACACTTAATACATTAAGGGCTGATTTTACCAAAGTCAGATATCTTTTATCCCTAGACTAAAATTTACGTCTGACAATTCAACTATGGAAAATGTGTCAAAAATTCGAAATTTATTCTCAGGATAAGACTTATTCTAGGTATAAAAGTTTGGTGAAATTCGCCCTTAATAGATCTTTATTGGTTAGCCAAGTGTCCAAAGAATAAATATCTAGGCATCCACTAATAATGGCAGTTTTTTGTTTCTCCAGTACAAACCTAGACATTGAGCAGACAGCTTCTCTCAAGGTATTTATAAGAATACTTGCTTTTGCCAGCGGCTTCGCCCGTGTGAACGTCGGAAATTATCCTGTGGGTACGTACTACCGGGATAAAATTAAAATATAAAATACATTTCATTTAAATAGGTTAATGATGCCATATTCACAAAGCACAGCAAGCAGCCATAATAAATGTACCGCCAACCTTGCATAAAATTAATTCGACCCGGTTTGCGAGTAGCCCGCCTAGCCCCACTGACGCCACGTGTTTTTAAACATTCGGTACTAGGACATCAGTAATCCACCGGAGTTACGCTTACAACATTCGACGAAATATTTCAGGGGTAAACAAACATGGGTGGGGTTGCGCAAATGTTGCAACTTTTGTGAGGTTTGTAATATAATGTAATGAGTAAATTTTCTAGTTACGTATGTTAGTAGTATCAATTTTGCAATCTTGCTCAATTCCCGACACTTGATCGAAAAGTTAAGTAATAATTCCAAAGTTGTTTTTATGATCAAAGATCTTATGATTCCTAAGATAGTTTCCTCGTATATCATATGAATTCGATTTTTACCATACTGGGCCCCAATTCTGTATTGTTATAATGATTCCCCGCGGAATCTTACTACGATCAAACTACGTCAATATCGTGTTTTGTATAAACCAATGTAACGGTAAGGAATCGTAATGTCATATTCTGTATATTCCAAGACAATTTGACGATATTTATTGGCAGATGTCGTGTGTGATCTAAGTATTGACGTGGTTTCGAAGTAAGGAATCGTTAAGTTGTCATAGTGATTTAGGGGGCCCTGTCCAACAGCCACGTAAACAAATGACACGTTTTCAACATACCAAAACAAAACAGCATGAATAACATTACATTGCAAATCAAACCAGTGAATGCGAACCCCGAAAACTGTGTGAGGCCACGTGTTTTCGGGCCATTGATACGAGGACATCAGAATACAACAAGGGGGGTTTTGCGCAAGCAATTGATTATTTAGGGTTGCATTAAACGTGCTCAACAAGTTTGGTGACCTTTCAATTCAACTCTGAAAACGCAACTTTGAGCAAGGACCATTGACGATGCAGGAACAATATCTAGATTTTTCTTTCGTCCATTATTGTGTTTTATATCCATAAAACACAATAATGGACGAAAGAAAAATCTATTAAGCCATAGAAGCCATAGAAGTTATTCATATCCATGAATAACTTCTATGGCTCTATCAGTTATTGCCACTTGGCGACAGAATCCTACACCCGATCAATAATTTGAAAAAAATCTAGCTATAGAAAAATAGATACAATCCCCGACTATATCGATCACTGCAAGGTCGTCTAGACAATACCGGGAGGCAGACGGAGCGGTTGATATTCGGTGACGTCACTGTATGACATCAAACCGCGTGTTTCTGAATGCCCTAGTGCCGTCTCCTCTTTTGATATCATACTAGAGCGCCAGGCATTCCAAAGAGTTTTTCTGATAGTCGTAACGAGTGTTTTAAATTTAAAAGTGCTGTCTTCTGGGTTTTATTTGTAGGTCAAATGAAATTAACTGGCGAAACTTTACAGACTTTGTCATAATGCTAAATCAAAAAAAAAATAAGATATAAGTGATCAAAACTGTTTAAAATAAGTCAACGTCTTTTGATCCACAAACAAAAATACATAATGTAGGTACGCTTGAAAAACATAACCCTATCTATCTTCGCTGTCACGGCAGTGCTGGCACGACCGTGGGAAATCGACGGTTGTCGGTTGCGTCACGTTGTCAGAAATCGTTCGTTACTAGGATATCAGAAGGCGTCAAGAGTTAAGATACAGTGAGTTTATCAAAGGATTCCTAAAGGATGCACAAAAACTAAAACATTTTGCTGCAGATCTGCTTGTTTAAAACCAAAATTATTATAAATTAGGGCTAAATCACGGAATACATACAAATTATTAACTTACGCCTTCTTCCGATAAACCAATGAGAAACTCGCAGAAACTAATAGAATAGTAGCCAAATAAAGTAAATATGGTTAAAAATGACTGAACGTCGAAGGAGCCAGAACAAAGTTAATGCGTTTTCTTATCTCCAAACGGCTGGTTGACACATCCCGTAACCCAAGGGCTGGCTTTTACCTTGGCTCTAGGCTAAGAATTGACATACAACGTGGCAATGCCGCTAGTTTCCCGTACCTACATAACCAGCCGATACCGTCGCGGAGGAATTTGCCATATTTTGTTTTTATTCGGTAAGGTTATTATAGTTATATTTTATTTATTGATTATGTATTAGTTATTATTAACACTTCATTTTAATTCTAAATGAAAGTCCTTGTAACCACTAGTTCATAAGGTGGGATGATCATTTATTCAAACTAGGCTGAACTAGGCTTTTTCAATGTCAAAATTACATAAGACAATCTCCCAAAACGCTCTGCCTTCACCACTTCCTAGTACTTTAGCTGGGAAGAAGAAGTGGCGCAACATACTCCCCAGCGTTGAAGAACTTGATTGTATACAATAGTAGATAAGTAATTAACATTACTAAACAAAAACATCCAATTAAATGATTTGCCATAAATGTCAGCTAGCACATGCCAATGTACTATTCACCTCCACGTAATGTTTGTCAACGTCTCTGTCAATCATCAACATTTTATTAAATCAAAGTCTGAACTTCAACATTTACCTACCAGACTGAATCTTAGAATCCTACACACCTCATCTTAATGAGACTGATATTGATTCATAAATTAATTATGCAGTAGGAGTGAAAAATTGGAAATGTTTACGTAAAAGCTTTTGGTAAATTTTGATGTCCTAGTACTCAAAGCTGTGAACCACGTGGCGGTGCAAGTGTGCAGCGTTCGCGTACAAAACGAGGGTTGTTTTTTTTGTGTCAAGGTCGTCTGATGCACAGCAGCTGGCAATAAATAGATTCGCCCCTAAAGTATGTGGCCATACTCTAGTTGACTCTTGGTATCCTAGTATAAAATGTTTTAAAAACACGTGGTCTTGGTTTTTTCTACGGTTCATTCAGTTGGTAGGAAGGAAGTTTCTTTTTCGTATTTGACATTGTACCTTCAGCTGATAATTTCCTGTTAACTTCTCGGGTAATTAATTCAATAGGATTAATTTTTAGCACGCTTTATTTAAAATTAAGATAGATTACATTTGTCAGTAAAAGGCATATAGGTCCTTATTGCGTCCGACATAATAAGTGCTGCATATGTATTAAGTTTAATAGTCAAGTTCTTAAAATAAAATGTTCTTGTTTCCACCTTTTTTAAACTTCATTTTTTACGCAGTCGGCTTAAAAAAACATTGGTACTTACTTCAATACCATAAATTCAAATAACCCCGTTGGCTTTTGGTGCCCTAGTATCCTGTGTTGTGAAACAGGTGGTCTCACAATATTACATAATTATACACACTACCGAATATGTTGGATAGGTGTATGCCGCCACCCCTTTTGCCGCACCCAATGGCCGCACCCTATTCATTCAAAGGTAAAATGAATATTTTTTATTGATATTGCAGAGCTAAGCTTCCAGGTAACTTCAAATTTCCCAGTGTATGGCCTGAACCGTTAAATAGTGCGACTATGACAGTCTCGTTTTTTTTTTGGGAATGACATCTCGCATGTCTACCTATGAGGTTGCCGGACTTGAGTATGACAGTGTCGTATTTTTAAATACTTAAATGTTGCTGTGTGTGTGGTTTAAAAATGAATTTACTATATAATGCACGATAAATGGTGCTACGTCGTAGCACTTAGGAGTGCTACGACGTAGCTCGTATTAATTTACGCACACAATTTACATGCTACGGCATGTCGTATCTTTATCATCATTGTACCCTCCCAGTTGAAAAAATCGACTGGTAAGAAGTCTAGATTACACTGGTTTATAGGTCAATAGCCTGTGTCGTCAAATTGCAAAATATTGAAACGTAAAACGGGCAACTCAGCGGTCCTCAGCAGTGATCAGCAGTATTGTGACTAAGGATGACGTGAAGGAGTACCATTGCTTGAATACTTTTATTTCTTACACGTTCAAAAACTCGAGAATAAGCTCTACTCCAGGGTTTTTATAACTAAAGATAGTGATATAGGAGGTGAACAAAAGAGCGTTCATGGTTATTGAGCACGAGTAAGGTAAAAAAAATCAAGCAACAAAGGTAAGATGTCGATCCCCAGTTTTAATTAAAAAGGGCTGGCAGAACTTATGTTTTTTTAGCTGTGTTGTCCCATGTTGGGGTCAGTACTACAAATATTTGAATTATATGTTATTCACGTTTGGCTTCACAACTTCTTAATAATGGATAGGTAAGCTGTGTGAAAATCACTTCAACACACTACAAGAGCGCATGAAAGCGGGCTGAGGTATCTCAAGTTATTTATATTTTCGACTTTATTTTTGAAATCGCAATGTTGATATTTGTCTGCAGTGAAACCTGCTTAGCTAGATTTTGCGCCGCCGGCACCGCGCCGGTCCCTTAAGGTGCGCTTACACGAGCAACTAAAATTGCTCCATCTTGGGCAATTCTCGTCAAATAATATATTATAACGTTACGACTACATCCAACAGTTTAGGGCAATTCCAACATGTAGCAACCTGTTGCCAGAGATCCGGCCACACAATTTGGAGCAATATGAACGGCAATTTTTTAAGCAAATAATTGCTTAAAAAATTGCCGTTCATATTGCTCCAAATTGTGTGGCCGGATTGTTGTGTGTCAATAGTGTTGCCAAGCAATAATGCTTGGCAACACTATGGAGCAATCTGGAGCAGCAACAATAAATTGCCAATGTGTTTCGGCAATATTGCTTCTGACTGCTCCATATATTTCATGAGTTGCCGAATATTCAATCGGTTTGGAAATTTTTAGTCAATTTTCTTTCTATCTTGTTTGTACGTATAACTACGTCTCGTTTTTGCGAGAGGAACCGGTCGGCGGGGGAGGCGGCGAGGGATGCGCATTGCGTAGTTTTTAAGTTGCTCCATATTGTGTGGCCTTATAGAGATACAGCCACACAATATGGAGCAACTTAATGTTACTACATGTTGGAATTGCCCTAAATTGCTGGATGTAGTCATGACGTCATATTTTACGAGAATTGCCCTAGATAGAGCCATTTTAGTTGCTCGTGTAATCGCACCTTAAAACCACCTACCTATACACAGTACAGGCCAGCTGACTGTGGTTTCACCTGTGAGGCCACACTGAGGCCACGTGTTTTCGAACGTTGGATACTAGGACAGCAGAAATAAATAGGAGCTGCAACGCGCCACCGGACAGGGAACTGACCTTTACAACTGTAGGAAAACTAGCTTGTCCGTGATGCTACGTGAGTCCTCGAGTAAAGTCAAATTAGGTCGTTGCGCTCAGACTTTTACAAGCGTTCATGCGATACCGAGCGCAGATCGCCGGCGGCGGCGCGGTAAAGTGAGTACTTTTATTTTATTCAGAAAAAAATAAAAGGAGTAATTTTTATTGGTATTTTTTAAGCAAATTTTGAAGATTATTTTCGTGTAAATACTACGTTAAAGCGATGTAAAACTTCGGAGATATTTAGACTTGTTTCCAATCCTTTTCAGTAGAAAATTGAATTAGGTCCAGTATTGTTTTCTTTATATAATAGGCATAAAATAAAAATGCATTCTATTAAAAAGATAATAAAGGATATTTGTAATCTATGAAAAATAATTTTAATGGATTATATTCAACAGAATCTGAAAATTAGAGCTCTCAATTGAGCTCTCCATCAGTTTTTGCCTAAACATGCATCAGGAGAATGTTTATTGCTAACTAATTATACAAATAAATAATTTAAAATTTCTGTTATTTTGTTTGTAAAAGAAAACGAACTATTTTCTACAAAGTATTTTTTTATTAATACACCCAACGAATAGTATTTAATTTCAACGACGAACTCATGCATCTACGAACTCATGCATCTACGAACTCATGCATCTACGAACTCATGCATCTACGAACTCATGCATCTACGCGCATTTTTGTAACACGCCTCTTAATTATACTAAAGCCAAGGTAAGGCTAGGCTATTCCTTGAAAAGCTTTTATGACATTTTCCTTGTGCTATAGGTATTGTTACGAGCTTCGGGTTCGTGACAATTAAAAACTGCCAATAAAAATTACCAAAATCGACACTTTAATTAATCACACAAATTACAAGACACAATTTCACTATTGATCGCTTTAAATCGCACTTCAAGATCACTTCAGATGTTTTCGCATGTATCGCTTATTCAATACTACCCGGTCCCGATCCGTTCCCGCCTTTTTATAGAGCCACAGAATATTCGGGAATCAAATCATCTAGAATCTTCGAGTACATACCGGCCCCGACTGAGCAGATGTTGATAATTCTAGAAGATTCTGTAATCGAACTTGCTAGATAGATCTTGACTCAATTAATTCTGCTACTCGATACTAGATGGCGCTAGTGGTAACGAATTACTTTAGCTTTAGCGCGTAACAGTATTTTATGGGAAATACGTCAATTTCACGAAAACATTGAGGTTCTCATCAAGAAATTAGAGAGCTACTGAGGTGATTTCTATTGTTATTACTTATTCAGTTATTTTTTTATATGCGGGAATAGTATTCGTAATCACACAACAGAATTATTTTCGCTTGCATCAAGTTATCATTACAGTACCAAATAAGGCGTATGCTCAAAATTAAACCCTTCTCTTCTAATAAGTATATAAATAATAAGTAAATTAATAATGATTCTAACACCTCAGTTCATTTTTATTCAATGATTGTTCATACTGCTGGGTCTCTTTGTAGTCCCACTGAGAGAAGTTTTTTTAGCAAAGACACACACGCTTACCTCTCGCCAATCTAGTAACTGTGTAAAACGACGCGGCGCGGCGTGCCACAGGCAACGTAATTTTAAACATTAAAATACTAGTACAACAGAAATCTACAAGAGCTACATGTTAAATTAAAATAGGGGTGCATGTACACACGATACAAAAGCTTAGTTGTAACCCTAGGAAGAGCGCTCCTCAGGCGACCATATGTTTCATTTCATTGGCTACTGGGAACTCAGGAAAGAACCAGAGCAGTGTTTACAAACACTGCTCTGGTTCATACATGTTTGTTAAATTATTTTGGCAGTAGCCAGTACTTGCAAGTACATTTAAGTATAGCGATTGGTTATATATATAGCTGGTTCTGCCATTCGTAAAGTACGTGAAAATTAAAATATTGAAAACACCGAATTGTTCACAAAACAGCTTTAGTTCAAAAAAAAAAAAGCCTCAGTAAAAAACCTTGAAAATAAACAAGTACCTACTTCAATATCATTATAATTTAGTTTTTGTAGTAAGTACATAATGCATTTAATTTTAATTTAGTTTTTGTAGTTTCACTATTCAGAATACATATTTAGATGTTTGTAAGCACATGGGTACCATCATCTCATGCGTCAAGATCCCTTCGTGGTGACGGGCGTCACGTGTTTATAGCTACTGAATACTAGGACATCAGAAAGCATTTGGAGTTCTCGTTGCACTCTACAAACACACATTCATTAAATATTTACTTGAGATTTGGGGGTTTTTATTTTTCTGTGTACAAACACATCTATGCAATAATTAAATATATATTTAAATAAGCTTAGTAATTTCTTCTTATTTCAAAAGCCAGCTTACCGCTATTGAAAATGCCAAACGTGAATCAGTTTGAATAAAAGTACACTGGCGCCCAGCATGGGACAAGTTAACCGACAGGAGTTTTTAGTTCGGCTAGGAAATTGACTTTATCTTCATTTCCTGGAGCTATAATAACCTGTAACAAACCTTTCTCAGATCTGCCAAACTTTGACGCTGACTGAGAATAAACAGGGACGGCTTTTAGGCCACGTATTTGAAACATAAAGTCCTAGGATTACATGACTGAACTGGAGTATGCCAGTACTGAACCGACACGACTTTGGCGACGAGTCTGACTGAATGGCCAGGTGCAACAGACGACCTTGATCTTGATACAAATAAAATAATCCTACCTGCAGTGAGAAACAGACAGACGCACCATAATGGTTCCTGTTTACCCGATTGCGCGACGCAAAGGAGGGTAATACCAAACCTGGCAGGTTAGTGTCAGGCAGGACATTGACCTGCAAGTTGAATTTGAAAAATTTGAATTTTGTGGGCTACCCTGGTGCTTCCCCATTAATAAAGACTGTAACGTCATTTCAAACATCGCTTAGTAATTTATATCGCCCTAGTACGAAATGAACAGACAAGTCGGTACTGGGCATTCAGGAACGCCCAGTAAGTTGAACGTTGTACAGTGACGTCACTGACAATGAACCCCACCACCCCTGTTACAATGTATCATGGTTCTTTTGCGTGAAAGATTTCTTATGGTTTATTTTTTCCAATGCTAACTAGCGTTGTTACGATCACAGGAAAAATAAAAAAATTACAGTTTTTGCTAAAACTGAGATACGTCAATTTTGTTCCAAGGAAAAAAAATAGTCTGGCGTTGGAAAAATCAGCCCCTAGCAGCTAATGAAAATGCTATGACGTAAATAAATGTCAAATAGCTATAGATATAATGTAGGTTAAATATAAAAAAGTTACCGCTATCATCAAAACATCTATGGAGTGAATAAAAGCAATTTATCCCACTTCGTGATGAAGTTAATTTGTTCACGAAAAATCATCGAGAATGATTATAGATGAATCGTGTGAACTGTGAATTAAAATAAAACTTAAATAATTATGTCACCGTGCAAGTTGCAACCCCTGAATATTATTAATAGCACAACTCCAGTTAATTCCTGATGCCCTAGTACAAAACATTCAAAAACACGTGGCGTCAGCGCGGCCACTCGCAGACAACAGGGTGGAATTTACCGTATGTAAGGTTCGGCACATTTAATAAGGTTATTTGCTGTGCTTTGTGTATTCACAATAAAAAATAATAAATAAATAAAGAGTCTCTAAAATACTTCTTAAACTAAGGAGAACACGCTTAGGCAGCCCGCGATTATTATTATTTTTTTGCTTTTTGCAGGTCAGTCTCAAGGCTCTAATTCACTATGACCACTTAACGATTCCTTACTTGGAACCCACGTCAATTCCTTAGATCACTCACGACATCTGCTAATAAATATCGACAAATTGTCTTGGAACATACAGAATATGACATTTCGATTCCTTATCGTTACATTGGTTTCTACAAAACACGATATTGACGTAGTTTGAACGTAGTAAGATTCCTCGGGGAACCATTATAACCATAAAGAATTTGGGGCCTAGTTTGTATGTTAGTCTATTCCCATTATTTGGCAAAGGCCTCCCCCGAGTTCTTCCAGTTGTTTTAAAAAACTAAAATAGTATAAATTTGAAATTCTTAGGTAGGTTTTATAAACACCTTAAATATATGCATAAAAGCACCAAATTATGAACGTTTTATTGAAGTGGCCTAATATAAATAAAAGTTGTAACATACAAAAACTTTTGTAGCCTTTTATTTGAGTTTTACAAAATGATGCTTGCGTTTGTTACACACAGGTTTTTTTGGTCTTTGTGTGTGGTACATTACAATTCAAATGGACGAAGTTTGGACAAACATTGTAATTTTTATGCTTGTGCTTCATTCATATTTTTTTATAAATACTCATTGATGATTTGTTCATAAACGTAAAACCACCAACCTTTATGAAGCAGGCACGGTACAATTTAATGTTCTAATAATACGTGAATGCATGAAACTTTAAAATTCTAATTAAATAAATTTTAAACTTAGTAATCTCAGCCTTCCAATTCATGTTTGTGAATTGACAAAAATACGGGTCTCATTTTAAAAACGATCATTAATTTCACTATGCATAATTTTATTATGATTCCATTTGGGTGTTACTTGATTTTGTTCACTTTATACAGGGTGTCGGGTAATTAATGGATAACCTTGAAATGGTTCATGGTAGAACTAATGGCCATTCAAAAAAAAACATTCTATATTAGTATTTTTACTGCAAAAAAAAAATCAAAAAAATTTACAACCGTCTTCCGAAAAACACTACAAAGTGAAATATAACTTTAATTTAGGATTCAGTGTCTATGGATATGTATTTTTTTTTGTCACCGCCTTCTGAAATTAAAGTTATTTTTCACTTTGTAGTGTTTTTTCGGAAGTTGGTTATGTTTTTTTAACTTTTACAGATTAAATACAAATAAAAGATTGTGCCTATAGTACTGATACTTACGGTTTTAAGTAAAATCTTTTAATCGAGCGCCATCCACGTCGCGTCGTTACTTGCATTCGATTTCATTTATAAACCGAAGAAAATCATTCATAGAATACTTAATAGTCTACGAGATTGCTACGACTTGCTACGGCGTAGCTGGCATGTGGAGAAATAAAGATTTTTGTCCTTCTGACGATCAAACCATAATCTATATATTTTTCGCGTTACAGAGTTAAAAGTTGTTCATAATGCGGAGTACAATGACCTCTTTTCAGGTTTTCTCTTGACTATTTAGGATTCATGGCCTACACATAACAAGTGTAGATTGCTTATTTTTGTTTTACCTGGGCAACATGGTCCCGACAACTGTTGATATCCTGGTAGCCGGTACCGATTTATCACGTGGCATAACCGGTTCTAATTTCTGACCATCTGGAAGTCGATTTTTTTCAACCCTTTTATTTGTCAATAACTTTTCCATGACCATTAATAAAAGAAAAAAATTAGTAAGCAAAGGTCATCCTTTGATTTATGAGTTTTATCATAGTCTTATGTTCATACAAAACCCCATTAAAAAAAGATGTCCAGTTTAAAAAAAAATGTGGGTTTGGTCTCGGTTGATGGCAATAGGCTCGCCCCCTATTACACGGGATTTCAATATTTCTGGCCAAATGTAGGTGTACTAGAGGTGTACACCTCTGCCCAACCCTTCGGGGACACAAAGCGTGATGTTATGTTTTGTAAAACAAAAATCACATGCATTTTAGTTTTTTTTTTTTGTAGATAGATAGATTATGGCCAGTTCAATCAGCGATTAACACATTTTATTTTTAGTCGGTTGTTTTTTTTTTTCACAAACATTATTTATTTTCGGCTGACTAGTGTGAGACGTGTGCGTAGTCGCAGCGGAAACATGTCGAATTTCTTCATTTCAGTTTAGCAGATACTTAATGTATGACGTCGTGTAATTGTGTATGGTAAATACAAATTTGAGCATGCACCCATTGGGGCTATTCAACAAAACTGTTTCCGCTGGTACTACGTCATCCTAGCGGCACTTTTTTTTTCTATGGACGTACAAGAAAAAAAATACATTCAATAATTAGTGTGTAACGAGAGGTAAATGTGTATGTTTAAATTAAATGTGTGTGTCATTAAACTGCGGAGATAATCAGGTTTCCACTGCGCTGACGTTTGGCTATTTGATGAAAATCATTTAAAACAGTTTAGTGCAGAAATGTAAATTTTTACGCACGTTGCTTTGAATTTGTGTATAAAGTGTGTGAAAACAGACTGTCAGTAAATTTGTGTCGTTGCTCCTACTTAATTCACTTCAAATAAACTGTCAGGTTCTTGCATTACTTTATTAAAAAAAAAAAAAAAACTTGTGTGGTTTTATGAAACCACCGTAAAAGTGAAACTTTTTTTTTCACATTATAGACATTTAACTAAAAACTACACGGTCAGCTGATGCGAACTATAGGCGCCGCCATATTGGCCTCGGCTGCTCTGACGGGCGCCTTTCACTTTATCCCTACTCCGCGGCCGACCGTCACGCGACACGTCACGCGACATGCAACACACAGACGAAAAAGTTTGAGACGATGTAATAAAAGTTTCACTTTAAAACGAAAAAAGACACTGACACTTCCGAGATATTCTGACTGCGTGGAATGCAGTTCATTGATGATCTTCATGTTGTCTCAGTGCTTTGCCCAGTTTAGATTCATTTCAGAACTTCGCATTTTTATTTCTTACTGGTATTTCCTTCTTTTGATGGACACCCGCCTGTGTCTGACGACTACACAGCCATTCGACTGTGTATGGTGTGACCTTGCAACAATGTTTGTGTGATCTGTGTGTGCAATTTTCAGTCACTCCTGCTGCCCTAGTAGCTAATTTCATGAAACACGTAACCTAGCGTGGTGTACACAGGTCCCACATCACTGTGGAGAGGAGAGAGCTTTTATTTTCAACGCGATTGTTGATAGATGTGAGATTGAGATGATTAATTAATTTAATTTTAATTATTATTTTTATCTGTTAATGTTATCAATCTGTTTTTTTTTTCAATTATTTAAAATAAATTATGATTGTTACGCATGACTAACCAAAAAAATATTGAATAACTTTGATTGTAATTTTTTTTTTCGCTTTTTATTATTATGTAAAACCAATAATTGTACATGTTGTCTTGCTTTTAAGTAATTGTAGCACTGATGAACGTACCATTATTTAAATATCTTTTAATGTATTGTGGAAACAATTGTTGGTTAACCTAAATTAATTAATTAATTAGTTTGAAGTTAATCACTGTTTTGTCAAAAACAATGATGTTCTTTCATCCATTTTTTTGCTCTTCATTAAATATGTTCTCTTCTTTATTATGTTGGTTGTCACGACGCGGCGACGAGAGCGCAACGGAGCGAGATCAAGTTCATACAACTTACCTAAAAATTACAACCATTACATTTACATTATGAATAAGGCGTATTTAAAGTTCATGTATCTAATCACATGCCAAAGAAACAGGTAGTCTTTTTATTTCATCCACAAACACATTATGCTAAAAAAGAATGAGCCCATGCTTTTTTTTACCGTACAAACCTGCTTGTAACGAAATCGTACCATAGGGTGTTTTACACCCCTCCGTATATTTTTTGTGCAACATAGATTGGTTATGAGAATTCCTGTGGCTTTCTCACGTCCTAGTATTGTACACCCCATGCACGGGACGTAACCAAAGCTGCATATGGTTATATGTGTGGTGGTGGCGTGTGTAGCTTTAAAACAATGATTTTCTATCTACCATCTAGATTGAACTTAAAGCGGTTAAGTTTATCTAGAATCTCTACCATAATTTTAAAGCTGTATCTATCTTAGAGAGATCATGCACGAGTGCCGCTGTTTTACTGTCTTAATTAATTCACAATAAAATCAAATCTAGTAAATTGTGTGGCGCGGCGCGGCTTGTCAAAGGCAACGTGATTTCAAACATTGAATACTAGCGCAACAGGAATCAACAAGAGCTAGCTGTGAAGTTAAAATGGCAAGGGTGCATGCACACATGGTGCAATAACTTTGTTGTAGTAATAAAGCGCCATCTATGATCATGTGAATAGAGCGCTCAGCTGAGACCATGACTATGGTTCATTACAATGAATACTAAGAAATCAGGACAAAACCGAAACTGACGTTTATAATACACAATAATGTAAAATAATTTAGACACGGGGCACGGGGTAACTACATATAGGTATACCCATGATATACCTAGATTTATTATAATATCACTATAGTGTTTAGTGTCCCCGTGACATTACAACGCAAATGTCACTAAAACCAGGTTATTAAATTGTAAAAAATGAAGTCGATTGACAATCTACCGTTTAATTATAATATCACTAGTGAAATTGTAATATTACGGCTTTGACAATATACCTGCAACAAATATACTACACTAGCTTTTGCCAGCAGCTTCACCCGCGCGGAACTTTCATCCCCTATTTAACTCCCTTAGGGTTTGGATTTCGGAAAATCCTTCCTTATTCCTTGTCTACATTATAAAGGGGTCCTCTCTGAAAAATTTAAACTTTCTAGGTCCAAGGGTTTGGGCTGGGCGTTGATGAGTCAGTCAGTCAGGACTTTTCTTTTTATTTATATATAAATATAGATGGTACTAAATCGGTATTTAATTATTCTACGAGAACCCCCCCCCAGTGGGTTCCCGTATTGTCGTTGCGGTGGGGCTTAGTAGCCGTGGTCCGCTCCCACGGTGAAGCGAACAGGAACCCCAAGGTGAGGCCGCTCGTCAGGGCTTTTGCCTCCAAGCCGACGACGTAGCGGCCAAAATGTAGGTTGTGGTGAGGTACACATCGCAACTGAGGCGGGCCGCGATGTCGAATGGGAGGCATCGTGGCTGAGGGTTACAGGCTGCGGCGGAGGAGGAGTGCCGGTACTTCTGAGTAGCGCTCTTCCCTTCCGTGGCTTGGACAGGGCCGCTACCGTTTGATGGTGGACGCGGTTTGTTCGTTTGCGGAGAAGAGGAGTGTCGGTATAGCGTTGGCCGCTCTCCCTATCCACTGCGGCCGAAAAGTGGTAGGCGGCGGGGCACTGCGCTGACCCGTCGCAGGGGGACCAAGGGTGCCAGACACGAGTTCGTCTGGGGCCCTTATGTTACTTGGTTCCTGGGGTGGTCACGGCGTGCCATGTGTCCTGGTGCGCCGAACTGGTGGGGGCCGCAAGGGCCAATGCCTGCCAGGGGTGCGGGTTGTTCGAAACTGATACCGTCGCCCCCGGCACACAGGCAACTGAGGGAACACAGGTGGGTTTTAGTCAGTAAAAGTCTGACGCCCCTTCCTGCTCTACCCCCAGAGCAGGAGAAGTTATTAGATGACCCTCAAAAAAAAAAAATATTCTACAAAATTGCTACGACTTGCTACGGCGTAGCTGGCATGTGGACAAAAGTACAAGAATAATTTTTCATCACCATAATTTTTTGTCGCGGTTACCCCCTAGTAAAAGTTGTCCACATTGATGAGTTTACTGGCCTCTTTTTAGGTTTTCAGTTTTTTGACGTGAAAACGTCTTTTCGCTCGGAGTACTGGTGGTAAGTTCAATATTTCTGACCGACAAAAACATGTAAGATTTCAAACGCTAATAACTACGACAGTCATGTTTGACCATTTAAAAGATAGTTCATATTTATAACAATTTTTGAACGGGATATAATTTGCCTATAATGTCACGCTGCGTGTGCATGCGCATGAGCGCGACCCTCTATTTTTCACAATGAGCCGAAATTCCAATTCGTATAGCACAAACACGTGTTTAATTAGTACACTGATTATGGAGTCATTGTCAAGAATTAACAAAGCACTACTAGGAAATAGAGAGAAACAACAAAAATATTGGCCAAAATAGGGTTAAAAATTAATATGACGTTGCCAATAGCAAAATAACTCCATATATCGTATCTTATCGGCCGTAAATATGCTCAGAAATGAAAAAACCCAATCAAAGAAAGCTCGCATTAAAATGTGCCTAAAAATACAGTACCGAGCAAATACATTACCTGCGGCAGTGCCTGAAACCTTAAAAAAAATTGTTGCAAATAGCAAAATAGTTTAAGATGTCGTCTAATATTGGCTGTGCATCTGCTCAAAACTTAAAAAAAAAATCATAACCGGTGAAAGCTTATTTCATAAGGAATGCAATGAGCCTACTAAATCTATACCCCATTTGTTATAGCTTTAGAAAAAAGAGGCTCGTAGAAGCAGGAGTGCAAAACATTTTATTTCAAAGTTAAGTTCTAACTTTTTTAGGTAGATTTAAGACAGTACTAAATACTGAGATAAACGAAGTAAAAGTAATTTTTATTTTAGATAATGTTCTATTTACAATAACATCTTCATCACACATTACAAACCTACAACAAAACGAATGAATGAAACAAACAATCACATGATGATTTAAATCTTATTAAGGTTATAAGAAAATAAAATACATATTTTTTACAATACTTTATTTTAAATAACAACTTACGACCCACAATACGTTTTGTAAAACTTCGTCGTCATAAACTAATTTAGTTACTCGGTGTTTTTCACTCCTGCTTCTCTTAGGTTTTTAGCATTGACACTTTATTTTTTTTGCCATAAATCGTAACTGCAACACCTTCAATATAATTTTGTTACGAAGTGTACATTAAAAAGAACCTTTTTTAACTTCTGTCTAATGCTATTGTAAATGGAGTTATAGTGTCGGAGGAATACAACGGCTACAGCTGTATCGGGAACCATAGGAACTTTTGTTACCAAACCCTAAATAAAAACATTTTGTATAATGTTAACACGAAAACAAACGGCGCGGACTCAAATTGCGTCTGCTTAATTTTAACACATTATTCAGGATAGGAGTATTCAGAACTTAGTTCACTACGCTTATCTAGTGTTGTTTTCATTTCTTGGTTTAGCTGGTGCAACAAGTACTCCTGACAACTTTTGATATCCTGGTAGACGGTACCGATCCAACACGTACCGTAACCGGTTTTCCGGACCCCGAAATTATAAAAAGAACCCCGAAATCCGAAAAACAATCCTTTTATTTAATTTCACATCATGGCCCTTGTTTAGACAGCCATTACCTATAAAAAGTTTTCGATTTTCGAACATATTTTATTTTCCTCTGGTAAGGTCAGTCAATTTTGACAGGTTCGTCACTTTGTAAAATAATTTATCAAAGACACCGAACTTTCCGAAACATTCTGCCTAAGTGGAATGCAGCTTTTAATAATCTTTTTGGTGTCTAGGCGCCTAATTAGCCTTTTTATTTCTTACTACTTTGCCTCTTGTGACGGCCGTCCAGCGTGTATCG
Organism: Antitype chi; assembly: GCA_947359405.1. NCBI lineage: Eukaryota > Metazoa > Arthropoda > Insecta > Lepidoptera > Noctuidae > Antitype > Antitype chi. The sequence goes on along the minus strand of OX375809.1, from coordinate 1,758,122 downwards.
ACCACACAGCCGCTCGAAGGTGTGTGTATGGTGTGACCTTGCAATAAAGGTATGTATGCGTGCATTCTTAACAATATAACCTACAGCTAACTCCTGGTGCTGTAGTATCCAATGTGATGAAACACGTGGTCTAGGGTGGTGTGCAGGGTGCACGCTGCCATAGAGGAAACCACGCGTCACGCGGCTAAAAGGCAACGTGATTTTTAACATTGAAAACTAGTGCAACAGGAATCAACAAGAGCTTAAGGGGTGGCACATGGTACAACAACTTTGCTGTAATAAAGCACTCTGTATATTATTTGCATTCGAATGGAGCGCGCAGCTGAGACCACGTGTTCCGTTACATTGGATACTGGGAAATCAGGAAAGAACCAGAGCTATGTTTGTATTACATGTCAAATTACTGAGGCAGTGGCCTGTACTTGGAGTCATTTCAATTCAGGTAAATTTATTTGTTTCAGAGAAATTTCCATACATAATTCTTCAATACAGAAATCATAAAAATCAATACAGGAATCATTTAGGTAGCCTTTGGACCTGGTTCTTCTTTTTAATACTTTTCTTTGTATGTAGTATTAATAACTAGAAATATCTGCATGTATAGTTTATAATTTAGTTTAGTTTGAGTGATTTTGAATTGACTGATGGAATATAAACAGACCGGTTATAATTAATTATGTTCATCGTTCATCGGGAACCCTCTGCGGGGACGAGTTCACATGTTAATAACAACTGAATACTAGGACATCAGAAAGTACTAGGAGGTAAGAGTTCTCGTTGCACCCTACACAAACATTAATGTTATATTATTTACTTGAGGTTTACGTGAGAACCTTTCGTGTACGTACAAGAATGAAAATACGGATTTCATTAGTTGGTTTAATCAGCTTAGTAAGTTATTCTAATTTATAAAGCCAGCTCACCAGTACCAAGAACGTCAAAAGTGAATCAGGGGGCCGATTCTACTAACAAATTTGCTAAAAAAACGCAATAGAACCGCAACCGAATCACCACTTTTAAGCGTTTTCGCATTCTACTAAAATGAACAACGGTCCAGCTGCGACACAGCTGCGGTTACGTTTTAGTTACGCCAACGATCGATTGAAACAATGTCAAAACCTATTCTACTAACAAAATCGAACATGAGCGTGACGTTTACTATAGGACAAAGTTAATGATAAAATTATGATCATTATGTCTTTTAATTATAGAAAATACTTTTAGTGCCACATATTCGTGTTTAGTAACATTTTTAGATTCAAATTTTTTCTATGTGGTATTATTAAAACATATTATTTTGGCATGTTGGTAACGCGGGTTACCCGCTGTGTTCCCGCTACAGTTCAGTTGCAATTCGTTTTAAGTTTAGTTTCCATTTTGCTTATAAAATAGTAGAATGACTTTTTATATAACTATCGAACGGCGATCGAAATCGAACTGTTGTGGAAACACAATTTAACGTGTAACGTTGCAAATTAGTAGAATCGGCCCCCTGTTCCTTTAAAATTATATTGGCGCCCAGCGTGGGAAAATTAAACAGAAAGAACTTAGTTCTGTAAGTGCATGATTCGACTTGGAGATTGACTTTACGTTCTTATCATAGAGCTATTTTTACCGTACTAATTATAGGGACAACAGTAAATAGTAGGTATTATAAATTCTAAAATTCACAATAACTGCATCGTATTCGTATCCTAAAGGAATGCCATTTACAAACTTACCCACGATCTGCACGCAGCCGCAGTTAGTAATGGTGACCTGAACGGAGCTGGAGTTCCCAAGCAGCATAATTTGATTGTACAACATTGTGTTGTTGGTTAAGTAACACTAGAAAGGTTTTCCTGCCGATTGCACACACAACATAACATAGTCAGTCATACATACGCAGCAACGATACATTATAGTTATGTATACCAGTAGGCAACCCTTTTTTAGTATCACTTTATATTAATCTCTCAACTAGAATACTATTTACTCAGATGCTTTTATTTGTGACTATGTCCATTGTTCTTATTATGAAAATTACTAGGTATTACTAGTCTAAATCAGTCTAACGAAAATATATTGACACCCAACATAGGCCAGTATTATTATTCTCTATCTCCATGGCCATTGTTCTAATTGTAATTATTGTGACTTTATTACTAATAATTCCAGATTAGGCCATCATATGCTAGAATTATCAGTAATACAGTCACAATAATTACAGTCACAAGAGACTATAGCATAGCATAGATAAACGATGTAGGTCATGTTGAAGAATCGAGCGCCGGCCGATGATAATATTTACTTTTGTATTAAAAATTTTTTTTTTTTTGCTCCCCTCTAGTAGATTTTTAGTATGTCCAAAGCTTGTTCAAAGTCTAGCTTCACAGCAGCTACCGTGGTGCATTGGGGTGGAGAGTTCGGGGTGGCCCTGGACAACCTTATTGCACTTTCTCTCTATCCTTGTCGATCATTGATAGATTTCATAAATAAAAAGAAACAGCAATATTAGTTGCCAAGCGTCCGTTGCCGTTGCTATGGATACTCCAAGCGTGAGCAAGCAGCAGCACCAGTACTACAGAATTCTAAGGAGGTACCTATCTGTATAACATTTGTACAACTTTTCATAGCTCGTAATATCGTATGACCTCAGTGCAGTTGCAGTTGGATGTTTGTGGGTAGTTCGAATTGTAAACTTGGTACCGGCATTCCGTTCAAGGGTATTTGATACTAGCACATCAGAATTCACTAGGAGATAATATTTCTTTATGCTAGGTGTTGCTATAAAATTTTTAGATGATGAAATCCGCGACTTCACTTGTGAAATATTAGAACCTTTACCTAATAATGAAATTAACTGACCAAATTAGCTGGTTTTTTAGTAAGGTTAGGACTTAGAAAGATGCTAAAACTTATAGTAAAATTAGAATTATGAACAAGTATATAAATTAAAAAGGGAAAAGCTCACTGGGCATCAAAGAATTCGTCCGCATCGCTGTCAGTGGGAAAAGTGCCCAAAAGGCTGGCAGCGTTGCCACGTTGGATGGCAACGCTGATTCTTTGAGCTAAGAATTGGCCAGCCCTTTGGTCACGTGAAGATTCGACCAACCGCTTGGCGATGTCTCGAAATACTCGATGAGCACTCGGACCCCACGGCCCTAGTGTTTCAACCCCAAACGGCTCGAACATATAGCTCCCAATAATGTTGTTATATTTGCGCCGTTTGAGGCTTTCTGCACCTGCAGCAGCCGCACCAGCACAGCCCGCCGTGCTCAGAAGATGGGATGGCGCGAGGGTGTCGACACAGGTAGCATCCCACACCAAAGGTCTACCCAACTTCCAAGGCATTATGGTCATTCCGTCTGGCCTCTTCCCATCGTCGCGTGACAAGCCATTGGGTTCTAAGACAGCTGGCACCCCGGCGGTGACGAGAGCCCGACGGATGATGTCATTAATGCTGGCGTGCCGTGCCAGCCGACCAGCGCTCTTGCTGCAAGCAAGGCCATGGTGTCCGAGGCAATCAACTGCTTCACCGCACTGACAGCGATGCGGAGCCACGCATGGAGCACCCAGACGCAGACTTGTAGCGAGCCGGAAGGTAGAGTCACCCAGCATAGTACCTACATTAGGTGACGGTAGCGCCTGAAGCCATAGGCCCGACTCCCATTCTCCCACAGCCAGTAGGCGGGCGCGCTCAGCAGTATTGGTGGACGTATTAATGAGATTATTCCGTACCAACCTGCAGAGCGGCTCATCCCACTGTCTCTGGGAAGATGGGTTCACGGGCTGAACCGTATTCGGACAAGCCATCTTCCAGGCGTTCATGGCATCAGTCAAACACGGCACTTCAGAGTCAACCTGAGAAGGGGCTAAGATTTTTCTGGTTAACTTTTCGGTGCTGTGGACCGAGGACAGGAAAGCCGGTAAGCTTACACTAGAAATTTTGCGGACGCCGAGCCCACCAAAACGGATGGGTAGTGTGGCTTGCAGCCACGAGCGGTCGTCCAATGCCACATTTAAAATGGATGTTAAAGTGTTTTGAATAATTTGATCGATTTTGTCTAAAAGGTGTGGCTGCTTCCATAAAGGGGAAGAGCGGAGAAAATACATGAAATGTCTAATCTTATTTCAAATGGAGTATATGTACTAAGATAACAGAACACGCCTTTTACTTTTCCGGTCGGTATCTATACCTAGTGAAAACTTGTGATTTTTTTTGCAGTTGCATGAGGATAGATCATTGCATGAGGACCTAAACGTGTGAAATAAAAACCTTTTTGTATACATGTATATAATCCTACATCAATGGAATTCATTTATAATGACGGATGATGATTTGTTTTGGTTCACGAGTGCACATCTCCTAAGTCTTATTTTATTTTAACTAAGCTGTAACTCCTCGCAACACAGAAACTTCGAGATTAGCTTGCTAAATGGGATCTTTATTTTGTGATATATATATGTATGTATGTATCTCAGTCAACCCTCTGTCTAGACTGCAACCACCGTACGGTTTCACCAGAGACCTCACATAAGGATGACGTCATCCCACGCGTCAATGCAGGCCGCGAAGTGTGATCGATCCGTTCGTTTAATACTAGGGCGCTAGGATTCCCTAAGAGGTTTGTATGAGGTAAACATTTTTTTTTAAATGGTTATCAGTTCTATTTGAAATAGCGCCTGTTGTTAAGGCAGACCTAGGAAGCGCTGATGTGACGACTTGCATTCATAGATGATGGATTAGCCAAGAGGCCGAGAGGGAAGCAGTAAGATAGATATGGATGACTACAGAAGAGGCCTTTGCCCAGCAGTGGGATAGTATTGATAGGTTTTTGAAGTGAAACTTCTGAGGCGGCAATGGACGAGAATTGAGAGTGCAATTTCAATACAATCTGGAGCTAGTTACTACCTAGGCCATCAAGCAAACCTCGGTGTATGAGAACCGATGAGTACTAATCTGTATCGCAAATTCGCAATGCATCCGCAACCTCTTCTTTCCCAGCGTTTAGTAGACCACTACGAGATTGCAAGTGATAACTTCGTGGTGGCTACAAAATTCAACAAATACCTAATGCATAACAGAAATGTTAATTTTCCAATTTGACGACGACTCAAAATCAAAAATCAAAATGAAAATATTTTATTTAACATAAACCTGCATGGGCACTTATGAAACGTCAGAAGCTAGGTGCACGGTTCCAATTTGTCGCTTCCTATGGAGAAGAGCCGGCAAGAAACTCCACGTTAACTCTTTTAAAAATAATTAGCTTGTACAATGTTTTCAAATTACAGTGATAATAGGTATGGGAGGACATCTCATTAGGTTCATGATTTACCTTAAATAGTGCAACGGAGCAAGATCAAGTTCACACAACCGACATAAAATTACATGCATTACATTTACACGCCTATTTTATTAATACCCAAGTATATACATGTAGTATTATTATACACAAACACATGTCGCTAAGCAAAGAGCTCCCCCTGTTTTTCTTTACCAAGAAACCTGTTTAGTAACAAAATTATACCATGGGGTGTTTTACACCCCTGTATAATTTTCAGGCAACATTGGTTAGTTAGGAGAGCTTTTGTTGATTTCTGACATCCTAGTATTGTAAAACCCTTACACGTGACGTAACCAACGCTGCATAATTATATATGTATGTTTGAGTAGCTATAATCTATAACATCTGTTTTCCTTTCTATCTACTGTTTCCAAGCACGAAAGCTGCTGATATTTTTTTTTAATCAAATAAATTTGACACTGTCTGACTTTAGAAGTCCTTATATGATTATCATTTGAAAATCATTTTATGCAAAATATTATTTATATTTCCTTTATCTTATTAAAGAAAATATAAATAATATTTTGCATTCAGGAACAGCAAACCAACGATAAGTAGAATAATAACTCATTTTTTAAATTATAAACAATTATCATATAAAATATCAGCTATACGAGTATAGCAAACTGACGTCATACCCACACAGCAATATTGCGTCCACTGCGTCTAGCGTTTTCTTCAAATTACGCGCGAAATTTGAAAATGTAAAATTTAAATCCATTTTTACGGCACTAATCGATTAAACAAAAATGTTGTTTTTTTAGTGGTTTATTAGCACTTTATAATTTAATTAGGACACTTTTCAAAACTGAGTGCAATACGCTATTGTGTAAATGAATCAACTTGGCTTTGCAGCATACTGCTTGAAAGTAGAGAAAATTAGGCCAAGCAAAAACTGATGCTATGTCTGCCAACAAACTGCTATGCAGTTTGGCGGAGGTAAATGTAACCTGCAAAAAAAAAATATCTGTGAATAAACACTTTTTCATTTTTTTATTTTTTTTGTACTTCAATTCTTTATCGGTCGATAATATCTGCTAATAAATACTTCCTACAATACAATTCTACAACAGCTGTCCTTTTTTGCAAGTACCTACGGTGCAAAAATCGTACTGCATCCGGAAAGAACCTCAACACAGATAGATGTTCAAATCAAAAATATCTGATGTGCACATGGACACGTGCTTCAGGGCACTGAAGACCAAGATATCAGAACACGCCAGGAGGTTGTTAGTACTTTCACTTTTCCGGTACCGATAGTGAAAAATAGTAACAAGTTTTGCACCAAACTATGACTAAACTTGCATGAGGAACTCTGAAAAAATCTCATCTTATCATCATCATCAGCGGAAGTCATTTGATGATGGATGATGATTGATTTCGTTCCCGACTTCGCTTTACATCAAACGGCTAATATTAAACCCTCAATGTGTCAATTATATTTAATTATAGTCAAATAGAAGTGTCACTTTTATTTTATTAGAGTCTAATAAAGTAATATAAGAATAAATTATTCTAACTAGTCTTTTTCCGACTATTTTGGGGTCAGCGTCAATCTAACCGGATGCATACCCTTATTTTACATACATCGACTGCTTATCTGACCTCAACAACCCAGTTACTGGGTGATATAATACCCTTTGGCTACTCTTATTATACTCTAAATTAACTCGTCATAAAACATACTTATAGCTATGTAAAAGCTTCCAAATATCAATGATTTGTGATATTTAATTTAATTTTAGTCAACACTCAGTCTAGATTAGACTGTACCCTTCGTGGGAAATTACCAGTGACGTCACGTTATGACGATATCACACGAGTCATTGCAGGCCACGTAGTGTGATCGATCCGTTCGTTTAGTACTAGGGTGCTAGGATTGACTAAGAGATTTTTATCAAGTTAACATTTTTTTATGGTATGGGGGTTCCCTAAATTCAAGCGCCGCGCGCCGCCGTCATCGAAGCAGATCTAGCAAGCACTAACGTGACGACTTCGATTCATTTATGATAGATTGGCCACGAGCCCGAGAGTGAAGCATATACAGATACGTGCATCACTATGCACTATGGGGGAACCTTTGCCCAGCCATTGCTGTAAACAAAATATCAAATATATTGTAGTACCTACCTATAAGTAGTATTTTTACATTGATTTTAATTAAACAAAGCTAACTAGTACGCTCACTATTTGATTAATGTAAAAAAAAATACAACAGTTAAGCTTCCAAACTTTTTCGAGTACTAAAATATACATCGCTACTACATTATTATTGTATTGTCATCAGTGTGGAAGAAGTTTACATAGTTTCCACTTTTGAAGGCAAGTATTCTTAGGAAGGAACATAAGTCAAAAACAAAAAAAAAAAAACAAAAAAAAAATGTGTAATGAGAAGACGACGACGATTACTTGTTCTTTCCATTATTGTGATAAAAAAAATTTATACCGGACCATACCTGGGAACTAAAAACCTAAACAGATAATAATAATATAAGTGTAGAGATACTGTCGTTAGTTTCATTAATAGCCGCTAAACAGATGCGTTCGTGGCATGAAGTAACTACCCGTGAAGAAAAGCCAAGAGAGTAAAACTAAAAACGAAACTAAAAAACAAAACTAAAAACTATTGATCTTGTCACAGGATTATTGATAACTCGACTGTTATTTGTCGAACAACCGGCTCAGCGCCACCTGTGGTCTCATACGCAGATCACTGGATGAAACACATAACATGTAGGGTTGTACGAGGGGTTGTAAAGCGATAGGGGCGCGAACACGTCACGATCCAAAGAGGGGCTAGTGACCAGGATATCAGGAATCACGAAGAGGTAAACTAGCACATAGCACATTCGCAAAGACTAGGTTTTCTTTTCCTACAATGAAGTTCAATTGTCTATTTCAATGTAGATCCATGCAATAACGTATTTTTGCTTTTCTCAATCTTATAAACTTGTGAAATGGAAAGACCGATTTTAATCTATGTACTTTCATTAAAAGCATTTTAAGCATCCAAAGTGCATTCCAAGGAACTCAATAATCTAAAAGTGCCCCAATCTTAATCTGTTCCGGATACCTAGTTAGGATGTATACCTATACATAACATACATCACACATAATCCTAATACTCCAACTCCAGCGCCTTCTTGAACGAACATTATCGACGCATCAAAATTAAATTCATGTATTGTAAAGTGATTCGATTGGCTGTTAATCATACGTAGTTGACATGCGTTAATTTGACATTTTTTTAGTCAGGTAATAATTGTTGTATTCATTTTGGTCTCAGAAGCAGAGCGCAATAAAACAAAAAACAAAACTTTTTGTTTAACAAATCGATGCTAAAGTGAAGATTACTTCTTTGAGAGTTCTATGAAGTACTGTCATTTTAACGGCGATTTTAAAATAGCAACAATGGTCTGCTGTTTTGTTGTAACCCGGGCGGTTATCGATGATTATTTGCTGTTGTAATCTCTAACTTTTTCCACCTTTACAGGAATCTGGACTGCAAAGTAGAGATAGCCGGGGGAAAATGGGACTGACGTCACGTGTTGTCGGGCACAAAGTACTAGGACTTCAGAAACCATCAAGAGATTACCTGTGACACCGGCACGAGCATAGTTGTTTACATTTTGTTTTTAATTTTAACTTTGTAGTGAGACTGATTTTAGTTTTGTGTGCATTTCTAATTTGTTGAGTCAATCAATAGCAGCGTATTTTTTTTTAAACACTAGAAAGTCTAGATATTACTGCGTAACGATAAGAAACGAATAATGTAAAACTAGCTCTTTGATGGCAACTTGCCATTTTACTAGCTTTTTTACCAAAAAAAGCATCAGAACCGTTACTACCGGTACAGAAAAAAAAAACGGAACCACCTTTTGTGCAGTACAAAACAGCTAACTAGAACGAACCGTGTGAAAACCCCGCTGACGTCACGTGTTAAAGATTATTCGTCACTAGGAGGTCAGAAGACAGCAGGATAAAATCCTGGTGTCTATCCTAGCACCACTCCTGAATAGGCAACATTAAAATTTATCCTTACCACACATGCATCAAAGTCTCTATTTACTTGATCATAAACACCCCTGTTGTTAACGTTGCACAATTTTACGCAAATTGCAACTCCAATGCCTACAATTTAGACCGCATTTTTGCTTCTCCGATGGCACGAGAACCAACACCGTTTCATCCCTTTGTAACTTCAATGTTCCATGCAACTTAAAATTTTCAACTTTGTAGCCCTTGACCCAAAGTCTATTTTAAAATATTCGTATCTGGTTTAAAAGACCTTTTGTTGAGCAATTGGTCTAATTGCATGCCCCGATGAATGGTACCGTGTGAAAGGGATGCACCGCAGACAATTTGGTACGTTAAAAAGAGAACATTCATTTTCTCTCTATTCATTTGACTAACGAGCTCTGCAGTGCCAGATGGGCGACGACTGAGGCAAGCAACTATTTATAAAAAAACACGAGACTTTATAGACACTATTATTATTTAGGACTGAATAGTGTAAAAAGTTGTGACAGTTCACATTCGGTTATATCGTCAATAATTTACGCAAAAGGAGAAGATAGTTCAAAAATAATAATTGATTATAAATGTTAAGCTTTCATCAAACTTCTGAACGATGCACCGCTAAACTGAATACTCAGAAAGAAAAGTAGCTTGCTAGAATTTTGCACCGGTCCTAATCAAACTAGGCGTCAAATCAAAAGAAAAATGCTGAGAATTATATACTTAATTTAAATCAGTAAGTGCAGCTAGGAAAAAAAAAATTGACAGAATAATCAAGATATTTCAAACTGTAACGACATTTCATTAATCTGTGTAAAGGCAGGAGATATAATTTTTTTGCAAAAGCTTATTTCATCAAACTTTTTCATAGCAATCGCATAATATACCTACTTAGTTTGTTGGCAATTAAGTGAAGGTACGTTGACCTAAATTACCCTGACCTTCACCAGCCCTACTCTACCACACCACAAAAGCCCATCCCTTATTGTCTCGCCAGACACATGTAACCACATGCAAACACGACACATGTGTGTCGTACGTACACGAACACGTCCAGCCCCCCGTGTGTGAGAAACACGTCGCGACACGTCACCTCACGTGTTTCTCGAAGCTGAGCTACCAGGCGCCCAGCCGAGTGAAGAAGCGGAACTAGTACATGGACTGGTTGATCAACTCGCCCTCATTGGGATGAATATAGTTGAGGCGTTGCACCCCCCTCGTGTCAACATTTTTGGCGATTTCTAAAGCTTTTTTATTTTGGAATGAAGGGGGATGAATGCCCGCCCGCCTTTATAAGTAACTTGCATAAAAGTTTAAATACTTAAACAACAACCTGGTGTTTTATTATCTTCACAGAACGATGTGTTTATTGACTCTAACTAAGCGAGACACTTCAATGGTAATATAAGATTAGTAACGATTTTTTTTTTATGTTTGATAGATTTCAAGTAATGCCTAACCTACAGTTGGCCTAACCTACAATTAGTATCAAGTAGTTACACTACTGCGCAAAATAGTAGATTACATACTCATATAACAAACAAACAAACACACAACAAACATAACAATAAACAAACATAACAATGACCTCATTGACCTACACATCTACTACAGTCCATACTTACAAATCTCCGCGACAAAGCTGCCATAGATTTAAAAGAGCAAACCATAAGGCACAAAGTAAACAACATACCAACACCATAACTTTCAGATCGGAATCGGAAGCAAGCAGCCATATAAAATGGTGTGTCGGCCCACAAACCTTGATTCTGACAAAAGCAGCGCCACACGAGGGCTTCCTAATGCCTTCCTTAGCTTACGAGGTTTAAATACTTGCAGACATATTGTGTAGACTTCCGAAAGTAATGTGTAAGTACTTGTGGCTAGCGCAGAAAAGGGGCTCATTAAAAAGTCATTGCATCATCATCATCATTTCAGCCGAAAGACGTACACTGCTAGACATAGGCCTCCCCTATGCATACTGCGGATTTTCTGCGGTTTTCACAAGATCTCTGGTCCACCTTGCGGGAAGCCTTCCAACTCTACGTCATCCGGTACGCGAAAAGTCATGTAATTACCATAAACATTAAAGTATGATTTAGAGTAGTTTGTGTGGAGTAAAAACATCCCCAAATGTAACTCGAATAATCTTATAGCACAAACGTACGAAGGTTTAATTCCCGAGCTAAACAGTGCTCTAAAACTAGTGCTGTAAAATACTTAATTAATAATAAGCCAAGCACCTCAAACAATTAACTTAACAAATAGCAGCATGTGGCGAAACCTGCTGCCTGCTACGCGTTTGTATGGACGAATTAACTGTTTTATTTGCTAATAGATGTATTCGTACTATTCTTAATTAAACGCTTATTGAAACAATAGGTTTATAAAAATGTTTCCAAAAACATTTGATTGTGTTTAAACTTTTCTCTAGGTTTATAAAACTAGCTTATGCTCGCAACTTCGTTCGTGAAATTTCTTATTTTAATATAAAATATACCATGACGCTCGGAAATACTGTAGCTTATTTATTAGTTAAGTATACAACTTTTTGAATCGGGTCATTAGCTCCGAAAATTACCCTCTACATAACATATAGGGGTAATCTTCGGGGATTATACTATTCAAACTCAAACTCAAAGGATTTATTTCAAATAAACCATTTACAGGCACTTTTGAATTGTCAAAAAGTCGACCAATTGGAAAGTTGAAGCTATCAAGGATATCAAGGTTGATTCAAGCCTCTTTGTTTATTTAAGTTATGAAATCGAACTAAGTTTTATCGTTTTACAGCCCAATCAAAATTTGAATTATGTAGTTGGCACGGAGTTCAGATTTCGTGTGATGTCATTTGTTTTCACAGAACACGAAGAAACTTGTCCCTTGTTACAGCGTGTACCACAAATTATCTGTAAAGATTAAGTAGATCTATGCAGTTTGTTTTGTATGTGTAGGTGTATGTCTAGGTACATTTTTGTTTTTGTAATCTTTTACAGTAAACATTTCATCATTAAACCACCAAAACTACACCTACCGCCATCTATCAATACTTCCCTGTACTAACTCTCTTAGCACCGTAGTAACACATCACGCGGCTACGCCGTAGTTCTCAGCTGAAATTATTAACGCCATCTATTGATTACTGTACGAAGCGCACGTAGAAGCGCCACGCGGATTGCGGATTGAGTGGCCAGAGCACCGGACCAATTTCTAAACAAACTAAAACAAGTGCCATTACACCAATAGATGACCTTACTGTACCAAAGTTGCGGGGAGCTGTAAAGTTACTGAAAGTATGGGAAAAACTACAATAGATTTTCTTTTGATATTGAATTTCAATTAAAGGAGGGACAGCCGATTACTACCACGAGGACTTATTTTAGAATTGATTTTACAAGATAAACTCAAATGCCCTCACTGATTATCCCCCCATTCACTCATTTGAGTCTCATTGGCTTTGTAGCACCCTATCCATTGGGCACGCCACGATTGCGGCGGTAAGTCCTCTTTGAGGAGTGGATTGAGAGGCGCCGCGGCGTCCTCACCTTCCGACTGACGCAGGTCCTCACCGGACACGGTTGTTTCGGGAGGTTCCGGTTTTGGATAAGGCGGGAGGAAACGCCCGAGTGTTTCCACTGCTTAGACCGCCCTGAGGACACGGTGGAGCATACGGTGGAGGTCTGCACGGTTTGGGCAGAGTACCGCCGTGTCCTTGTAGAGGTGATCGGCTGCGGCGATCTCTCGCATCCGGCCCTGGTCCAGGCCATGGCTCGGAGTGAGATTGCATGGGTAGCCGTCACCTCCTTCTGCGAAGCAGTAATGCTCGCGAAGAGGAATTCGGCGCACGAGAGGGAGAGGCAGTATATGCGCCCTTACGGCCCTAGCCTCCGCAGGAGACGCCCTGGGCGTCGGGAATCCCAGGCTGATTCCCGGCCACCGTAGGCGCTGGCTTGCGGACGGCGAGAAATGAGTAACTCGCTGTCCGGTAAGGAGCAAGCCCGAGTCGACGGCGCGTTGTTTCCCACGCGCGCCTCAAAGAGATGTCAGTACCAACTGGTGGGGTCCGCAAGGGCCGTGCCTGCCAGGGGTGCGGGTTGTTAAAGAGATACCGTGGCCCCTGGCATACAGGCAACTGAAGAAACACGGGTGGAATTTAGTCAGTAAAAGTCTGACACGCCTTCCTGCTCCACCCAGAGCGGGAGAAGTTATTTGATGATTTCCCACCCAAAAAAAAAGCACCCTATCCATGGATTCAATGCTTTTATCGTACTTTCACTACAAAACAAAAACGAGTTAAGAAACTTTTATTCTAAACTCCTCCACTCCACAGTCATCTCACACTCCAAGTCATAGCTTCTGAGCTGATCTATTTGAAGCGTGATGATCTCCACAGCATCCGGACACAAATTCGGATCGAACTCTGTCGACTCGTCGTAGTACTCCACCGAGCTAAACATATACTCACTGGCTCGTCTCGTGTCGTTCTTCGACTGATCCTCCACCCTCTTCTTCTTCGTTTTTACCTTCGACTTAACTGTCGTAGCCTTAAAGTCTACCGTTGTTGTCGTATCTGCCACATTCATCGAATCTGTTGTATTAACAGCTGACGTTATATTTTGTGCAACCGCTGTAGTATCGACAAAGTTTCCAGATGTAACTTTCATAGTCATATTATTAAAGAAATTGCTAAAGTCGTCTTTTACTTTGCAGGATTCTTCGACCATATCTTCTGGATCCACAGGAAGAGCATTAGCGGACACATACTCGACCCTCGATCCGTCTTCTTTTAACATTTTCCTGTATCTTCTCGCTGTGTCTGCGAAAGTATCGGACATGCAATCTCTTCTACCGTCGAATACAGCGGTCCTGAGATGCGCAACATGCCATTCATAATCACTTAAATCTTCTAGAAATCGTCTTTCAATTGTCGCCTTTTTAACATCTACCTTTTCTCCTGGGTTCCGCGTGGAGATGACTAATTCTTCTTTTAAAACTTGCTGACTCTTGATTTTACCCACTATTACAAGAAACATAAAACCGAAAAGAATATTCATGTCTAAGCAACGATAAAATTTATCTGAGTTCTAGGACACAAGAACAAAATTTAATTAGAAAAATCTTGTGTTATGATTTGGTCAATGTAGCATGAAGTTGGTTAGATGTTTTGAAGAAAGGTGTGTTGTTACTATTACGTATTGAAATATATCTAACCTTTCATCCTTATCTTCTTTAACTACCATTCCCACTTTCGCCAAAAATATTTACTTGACTTATATAAATATGTATTAACCATCGGGTTAATACTCAGTACAAACCTTAGCTAAGACAAGTTAAAAACACAAAACAGTTGCAAACTGTCCGGGAATAGTCCGTCGCGCACGGCTGCTTGCAGTGTATGGTGCAATAAAGTGCATGGATTGATACATTATGAAAATTTGCATGGATCGTGGAAATCTCGCATACTTTAAAACAGGTTTTTTGCTGTGACTCCTTACAAAACATTCCTTTCTTTGTTTACATATAAGCGAAGGTCTATCATGCGACCGTCTTTTTTATTTACCTGCCTAATTGTTTTGTTTTGCAATTTTATTGAATATCTTACTCTAATATTCAAAGATTAATCAGTATACTTACTTATCTTTTACAAAATTTAACACAACTAAGTACTAAACTCAATTACTAGGTAACAAACTATCAATATCAACATTCTTACTATTTATGGTAGGTACTACTCTACTATTTTTTATATAATTATTTTAACTGACACAAATTTAGTTTTTTTAAGTAGGTATGCATATGTCGCAGTATGATAGATAAAGCCGTAATATAGTTATATCACTAGGAATATAATTATATACCGTAACTTAGTTATACGAAAGCGATCATTAGGTACTATCTTACGGTCACAATCTAGTAATATGCTTATCTGACTAAACTGATCTGGTCAAATAGTTATAAATCTACCATAGAATGAAATAAAACAAAAAATAGAAGTAATTTGCAATAATAAAACTAATATATAATAGATATTAAAGAAAAAGTGGCGAACATTCAATTAATATGCACGAAAACGCAACCGTACACGCCGAACAACTGATGCCGACCGACTGACTGGGGCAGCGAGCGACGTGCAGTGTACGACTAAACGCTGACAGACACTACGCCGACAGGGCCCATCAGGTAGATAATACGTTAGGATAGGTTAGAATAAATTGTGATCAACAGCGCACGAGCCGAGCGAGCGCTGGCGACCGGTGCCGCGACAGCGGCCGGCGAGCGCTACTTCCAAGTTAGTGGCAGTTACTTGGCTATTTAGTAATAGCGCAAGGATGAGCCTTGTCAGCGAAGAGTCCTGTCGGCGAAGAGCTCCGTCGAAGTAAAGTCTTGTCGGTGTTGTCTGTCGACGTAGTGTCTGTCAGCGTTTACTCGTACACTCCGGGGTTCACATACACAACGAACTACACTCCTACAATTATTTCACTAAACTTAATCAAGTAATTTATTTATATCACCAAACTTGAACCATATTATAATTATATTCCTAGTAAGATAGTACTTAATGAATCGCTTTCATATAACTATGACGGTATATAATTATATCCCTAGGGATATAACCATATCACGGCTTTATCTATCATATGCGACACATACACGCATCACGTTGCAGTATTGGTATAAACCTGATTTACATCCGTCACCTCATACCATACGTCAGGTTCAGTTGAAAACCAGCGTCAGGCACTAGTTGTCTATTTTTCCTGAACTGGGCCTTTTTAGCGCAGTCGCCAGGGGACACTGTAATGCTAGTTCCTGACGCACTTCACACTTTTTGTTGGTTTTTTTTTTCAAAGTAAATGTTGGTTAAATGTATTTTCTTTATTTTTTCTTTCTTATAATTTTATTAGATACAGTAAAATTAATCAGAGTGCACTTTTGCGAAGGTTTTTGAGTGACTAGCCGCGGCTTCGATTACGCACAAAAATAACTCCGTTCTTTCTGTCTTAGTACTGAAATATTCAGGCGCATTTGGTAAGACTGAAATATAAACGAATGAGTAGGTACTGTGGGAATTCTGGTGAATTCCCAGGTATCATCGGGAATCTAACTATAAATAAAATACTTGGTCGCGTTTAAATTCGTGGGACTCCACGTATATTTTAAGTAATCAACACACTTACATGGCGACGCATAATACAAAAATGGAAATCATCTGCCGGAACAAAACCTATGTCAAATTATTCTTAAATTCAAAAGTTAAACTTCCTGGCTGTTCGATCATAGACAGCCCAATCATTGGCTGCTAGTAAACGAAAGTTCTATGATGAGCTTTACAGTACTTACTTGATGGTTTGAATCTCGATAGATTCGACTATTTGAGGGAGATAGGAATGATATCGAACGCCTGAGTAACTAATAGGTTCAACATACTTGTTTGTAAAGTGACTCTTATGGCAACACATTTAGGTTTATATTATTCACTCGTGTATTCTACTTTACATTACCATACTAGTGTTTTTTACTTTACTTTTTTTATCATTCTCCGCAGAAAGTTTTTATACACCGAGAAATTTTAATGGATGTTTTCCCGCAGCGAAATGGTTTACTCTTGGTAATACAATCGTTTTATAAACAAATAAAATATTAGAAACAAAAATGGCAGATTAACCATTGTGAAAAATCACCACGCGCGAGAGTTTATTTTGATTTGAACATTTATGCATCACTGTTCCCTTTTTCGGTGGCGCGTGCGATTCGAGTAGGTAGTACCTACAAGTTACCTCTAGTGTTACTATTGATTCTCACGTTTTCGATTTGAAGAATATTTTTTTAAATATTTTAAAACAAAAACATCTTTACTTTTTCACTTTTACTCTATGCTTCGAAAGTACTCCTTATGGCAAGTTGTTCTGTCGCGGGAAAACAACCATTAAAATTTCTCGATGTATAGGCTGCTTAGCATTTTTACCAGTGCTTTTATTTACACCTGCGCGCGGATATTTCAAAACCAACGCGCCATTTTTCATAAATATTTCCATTAGACATACTATTGTCCCGAGCGCGGGTCGTCTTTAGTTAAAGTTCTTCCTCTCTTAAACTCGGCACAGCACCACGCAACCGTAGAATACGGAGGAGCATTAACCTCTAATGTTTCTTTCAAGTCTAGATTTACTCGCTCAGTAGTAATTTTTCTCAGGCAGAGATATTTTATTACGGCTCGAATTTAAATTTTATCCATTTTGCGTACCACGCTCCGACACGAGGAAAACAAATGACTTCTATTTTTAAAATAAGAAAAAAAAAAACATTTTTTTAAAATCAAATGTCTGCATGGGCTTTACCTGCCAGTATTTACTTCTTTGTTGTTCAAGGAGTTTATAGGCCATTATTACTTTTTATTGAACACCCCTCGTATTATCAAAAATATCGACTTCACTTAGGGAAGAAGAGCAATAAACATCAAAATGTACTTTATATTCACACGTAGACCTACATAATATTAAGTTTAAGATTAACCCTCTTATTTATAAAAGTTGCTTACAGTAAATTCATGTTTAAAATGTTAAAATTTATGTTTGCTTATCATTAGGTACTACACTTTAAGCAACGTTTATAAGTAAATAAAGAGGTAGATGGTTCCATGGTGGGTAAGTATTTTTATGTTTAGCTGCAGATAATGATCACAGTCTGCGATTATCTGAGCTTAAGATTAGAAAACATTTCAATCAAAACTATAATCAGTGCTCCATAAAAGCCACAAAAGTAATCATAGCATTAACGTCAAAATACTATTTCCAGCCACTGAGCATTCACAATCTATGGTAAAACTCAAACAAACTAAACGAACATAATCTCCAGCAAATAACGCCTAATAAAAGAATACAAACCGCCCATTATACAGGCATCATTGACAGATCGTTATCTCGGGCGCGCTAACTAATCCATTCAGCCTCGGGTAACGTAACTACCCTCCAAACGTCGGGAAAATACTTCAATTACCCTCACCCTTCCTCCCCGCCCCCGCGACACCCCCCCGTGAGATCAAAACAGCCCAATTACACGAGCCCACCCTTTAATAAACCCTCGTTTGCTCAAATCTGAAATAAAGACAGATAAATAATCAACAATTTTGAAACGAAAAGCTACAAATTAGCATTTGTTTGAATAAATTGAACAGTAAATGTGACTCTGAGACCCGGTCAAAGTTGTCGGCTTGAGGAGCTTGGAGGCTGTAAAGCGTTACTGCGCTTTAAAGCGAGGTAAAGTTCAGCGCATATACTGACTGCACTTAAAGTTTCCAGCGCTGTAGCGGCTGTGTTCTCGTTTCAAATGTTAACAACTCGCTAAGAGATGCAAATTGCGAGCGGTTGGCAGCCATGATTCGGAATGGCGCCAAAACATTTGCATAATTCGCACAGAATTGAATGGTGGGTTCAGAAATGGAGTGTGATTGAAAAGCTGTGGGTGATTTAACATCATTTTACTTGCTATTACAGTTGGGACTGTTTTTCTACATAAAGCCTATGGTTTAAGGTTTTAAGTACTTAGTAACAAGTAACAACAAAATATCCAGACTAACTAAGTTTACAATTTCGTTTCACATTGAAAAGATTTGGAACAGCACGATAATAACAAATTAAATTCAAATTTATGTTAGTCACTTAACACAAGTAATATTTTAATTTAATATAAATAATCGTATGAATGATTATTTTGATGATTTAGTAATATTGAATGGCGGTGTCAAAATAAATGACTACTGATAAATACCTAATAAATAATTTATTAGTTACCAATGATTAAGACGAACAGGCTTCTAATGTTTAAATTTATTTCCACAGTATCTACAAAAATGCCTAATTATATTTACAAACTTTGTACAAATTATACTAACTTGATTCATAAGTACCTACCTACTTAATAACACAATTAAGGATGTATGTCTGTAATGGATTCACGATCTGAAATAAAGTTATCGTTGTTATAAGGTATTTATAACACCTATTGGTAGATAATTTTCAATCTGCAAACAGTTTTAACCAGATTTGTATCATTTGCATTAATAATCATGAACCTATACACTTACTTATATGTTTGCCGACAGACACAATAATACAAATATCTTGCCTTTTACAAAAAATGTCCTGCAATTTTCATTGCAGGACATTTTTTTTGGACATCTTCAATGTCGTTCTTTTCACCTACCTTCTAAAACAGAGGTTGGTTGACAGTTGGGTAAAAAACGTGAGAGGATAGACCTGTGAGCCTAGCACAAACTCCCACAGAATAAGTATCGCTTATATTTATTTAAGTCTTAAAACTAAGTTATTCCCTTCACCGTAATGTGAAAAACCAACCCTCTAAATTCTGGGCACGCCACGATTGCGTGACTTAAGAGGCGCCACGGCGTCCTCACCTTTCACCTGTCGCAGGTCCTCACCGGACACGGTTGTTTCGGGAGGTTCCTGTTTTGGATAAGGCGGGAGGAAACGCCCAGGTGTTTCCACTGCAAAGATCACCCGGAGGACACGGTGGAGGTCTACCTGGCTTGGGCGGAGCGCCGCCGTATCCTTGTGAAGGCGATCGGCGGCGGCGATCTCTCGCATCTGGCCCTGGTCCAGGCCATGGTACGGAGCAAGAGTGCATGGGTAGCCGTCGCCTCCTTCTGCGAAGCAGTGATGCTCGCGAAGAGGGAGGCGTCGTCTTCACGGCCCTAGCCTCCGCAGGAGACGCCCAGGGCGGCAGGAATCCCAGGCTGATTCCCTGCCACCGCGCACCGTGGGAGCGGGCTTGCGCACGGCTAGTAATGGGTAGCTCGCTGTCTGGTAAGGACCAAGCCCGACTCGACAGCGCGTTTTGTTCCACGCGCGCGTCAAAAAAATGTCAGTACCAACCGAAGGGCCAAAAGGCCGAAAGGCCAAAGGCCGATGCCTGCCAGGGGTGCGGGTTGTTCGAAAGAGATACCGTGGCCCGTGACACACAGGCCACTGAGGGAACACGGGTGGGTATTAGTCAGTAAAAGTCTGACATGGCCTCCTGCTCCACCTAGAGCGGGAGAAGTTATTTGATGATTTCCCATCCTCAAAAAAAAAACCCTCTAAATTTAATGAATGTTTTTTTCATGAAATAGTCATTCAATGGGATTAAATGAACTTAGAGGGTTGTATTGATGATTTTAATGGTTATAATTCTCTAAAGCCATATTGCAGGTTACGGTTGCGAATCATATTTTAATCAAATCACAACGTGGTACGGACCTGCAAAATACTGACCAGAAAACATTCACGAACTACCTTAGGTGCATCCACCATAACAGGTATCTTCAATTGGTGACAGGTGAGCCAATAATACGGCGAAGGGAATTTTTTCGTGAAACGCACTGTTAATATTATATGCGAAACGAGTATTTTCAATTTTAAAATGGTTCGTATTTACGTTACGTTAACTTCATTCGTTTGTGCTAAGCCCACGAGATCTTCATCTACTTAGTTTTAAGTCATTTACTCGCCATTTAGTATGAGATCTACCTATAAACATTGACCTATAAGCATAAAAGTGACTACTCCGAATTAGTTTACAAGTTTATTGCACAGTTCTTAATTTAACATTTACAACTTAGGTATAACTAATGCAGGTACCTGCTAAGTATAATTCTTAGCTGTAACCACTGCTAATTTACTAACAACTTTGTGCCTACTTATTAAAATATCTAAGTGGACAAGTTAATATGTTACATAATGTGGAAATGAGAGATCATTGGCATTGAAAACAGGCCAAGTTCAAGAAACAGCAGAGAGATCTTTTTATTTTGTTGGTTTTACACACAAATTTATCCTGATGATGGCCGACAGGCTCCACAATCACCATGTCTTTGTAAAACCTGCCACCTAAGTTGATATTGTGGAATGCAAACAAATATTGAGAGTGTTACTGAAAATATTAATATTTCCACCAATATTGTGAAATACTTCTGAAGCACAGAAAAGCCCGTAGGTACATGTAGATAGATCACTTTGGTACGTGATAAAGACAAGAACCACAACTTTAGTGACACATGGTTCAGGCACCGTTCACAATACGACTTGCATCGAGCGAACATGCGTCGCGGTGAATCGGGTTAGTGCTCTTAACAAATTCTTTCATTTGTTTTCTCCGCAGTCACTGTCGCAAGACGCGTGTCGCTTGATCGAGGAGCTCGTAGCCACGGGGTCAGGCTGATATGCAACAAGATTTACCTGTAGTTATAGCTTGTACTGCAGACCGGTAGGTAATGCACGGTTACTACACAACAATGACACCAAGGAAGGACTCACTGCACCCACGCTAATCGGCACTCACATATCGCTACACTCTCATATCCTGCAATGTTCGTAGGCGCTCATAGATGACAGTGCATGTAGGCAGGATACGGCGGCAGCAGCGCGCACGCAAGGGGCAGCGCGTGCGCTGATAGCTCGCGCTCGCCACTTGCCGCCTGCGCTCGTAATTGTTCCAAGCGTAGCTGGTTCTGACGCTTCCATTTCGTTCTATGAGAGACAATGATGCAGTTTAGATTTATTATAAGTATGACTTACTACATAGTACAAAGTCCATAATTTAGCAGGATAGTCAAATTGATGTTACTTTTAACCTACAGTAGGTACTTTTTTTATGCCTCGGCATTACTTTTGTATAGGCTAAAATTGGCGCCCAACATAGTAGTATATTGGGCGCCAATTAGCATGTTCCTATTGAGATAAATATTTACTACTAGTAAAGCGCAGACCCTGTGAAATTATTCTGTACGCCATAAATTGGTTATGTGGGAACTATGCCCAATTATTAAAATTCCACTTGGGCGCCATCGTTTAATAGGGAAACAATATTTTTTTTATGACTTCAATTCCGTCATTACTCCATGCCATAGAAACTAGTCTCAATTACAACGAATCTAAAATGAACATTAAACCGTTTGTGTTTATTGGCACCCAACATGAGATCATCGCAGCCCATGTTGGGCGCCAAAAGATACTTGAATGCTAAAAGCTATTAGAAGCTAAGTATTCTCATAACGATAATATCTAAACTTAGCTGGTGAAATTTTAGTGATCATTACAACTCCGCCTAATCCTTGTAGTGTTATTTTATGTGATTTCAAGACATCTGCGATGCAAAAATACGAATATTGTTTTTCAGTCTATTTTGGTAAAGGAACTTCATACCCTACTTATGATTACTACACTAACTTAGAGAATAATAATATCATGTAACACTTACCTACGATTTTGATACCAAGTCTTGACCTGCGTCTCACTGAGGCTGAGCGCCTCAGCCACATCTCCGCGGTCAGCAACGCTCAGGTACTTCTGGCAGCGGAACTTACGCTCCAAGTATGCGAGCTGGGCGTGAGTGAACGCAGTTCGACGCCGGCGCGGTTTGCGACTTGAACTCGATGAGGCCGTCGGTCGGCTGCCTGGTTGACGATCTAAAGAAATGCAATAATAGTGTTGAGCCTTATAATTAAAATTTTAATTCAAAATTAAAATTTTTATTCGAATTAAATTCTTTGTCTTATAATTAAAAACACCAATTAAAAAGGTATAACCCGATATCAATTAGATATTTTTCGGTTTTCGTATAAAGGGAGTTACACATTACTAACTAAGTCACGTAATTAAGGCATAAATCATTGTACACGCATTAACACCAAAAATAAATATTCAACCATGAGAACAATTACCGTTTGACTCCTGCGATTCCCTTTGTGCATTTCCAGCGATGACTGACGCGAAACCAGCCAATAATTGAGACTGAAAAGAATTCTTCGATAGATCCATAGACCTGCCATAAATACTGTCCGACAACCCAGCCATGTGCTCATACCCAGACCCTTTAGTCCCCTCATCCTTCTTATTTTCCCGGTCTGGTCTATACATATGAAATAGACTGGTATCGTACAATTTCATTCGTTCATCCGGTCTATTTTCATATTCATTCTCATCTTCTTTGAAAGGAGAACTGTAATTCGTTTGGTTATTCAAATTGTATTCTAAAGGCGATGACCTTTCTGTTTCTTCTCTGTCTGCTTTCTTTTTATATTCGTCGGGGAACGAAAATTGTGACTTTTTAGGAGTGGATGTCTCGCTTCTGTTGTCGCCGACGGAAATGTCGTCTTCGGCTTCCGACGTTTCCACATTCTGACTGGTTGTCGAATTGCATCTTAATGTTTCTTGATCTTCATCGGTATGAGGTTGACCTGGGAATAATAATCAAGTGAGTATTCATCAAATTCATGTGTAAAGTAAATTAAGATGGAACGAGCGTGTTTCCCTCCTAATTTACTTCGCTTGTTGGTGTGAAATGAGGATTTTCCGTAAATTATAGTCAACAAAGAGGTTAAAGCATCGCTTGACACTAAGACTTGACACTTACCCGTGAGCACAAACGGAACGCGCACAAAGGCGGGGGCTCGCATAAAGACCTCAGATTTAAAAAAGGAACGGCCATAGACGCGAGTTTTCTGCTCTAATTAATGCCTCGGGGCGTTCCGTTTCGCTCTCGAGCAATTGAATACAACGTCTGTGAATGGTGTGTTTTAGCGCGCGCGGGAAATTCTTGCCTATGCTTGCGTTTGTGTCTTTTAATTTGCGTGAAAATGGTGAGGAGTGGGCGTGGAGCATTCAGGCCGGGTGGTCGCTTTTCATATGATTTTCTTTCGCTAAACTTTTGTATGCGCCGTTATTAATGGCGTGGCCGTACCACGATTACTTGTTATATGGCGGGCTGGCGTGGAGAGCGGCCCTCGAGTGTTTCTCTCGTTATAATATCGCATAAATATGTTTTAGCGTGCAATCCTCCTCGCGACGTCGAGAGGTCTTAATGTTTCCGCATGAGTATCTTCTACGAAAACATCGTTAAAATGTTATATTTTATCTACGTATAATATTATATAGGTACATACCTTAGCAGAAAATCAAGAAAAACGATAGATGTGTAGTGCCAAGGCATCATGACGTTACAGTTTTTGAACATAACTATAATTAAACAATTTGTAATTACACATTTCCGATGTTTTTTA
The DNA here is from genome assembly GCA_947359405.1 of Antitype chi. NCBI lineage: Eukaryota > Metazoa > Arthropoda > Insecta > Lepidoptera > Noctuidae > Antitype > Antitype chi. The sequence continues at coordinate 1,733,720 of OX375809.1, read as the reverse complement.
CTGTACCTAATCATTAATTTGACTACCTGCTGTGCCTAAACACTTTCAAATATAGGTACATATTCTCATCTTATATAATTTTCACGAATAGCATGTTCAAGTTATTAAAATTATAGAGCGTAACTTAAAACTTGGGCGATTATGGGCTAAGTCTACATTCTATCCTAAAAATATGTAGGAAGGTGCATATTATTTCACAAGAATATGTTTCACCAGCGTGATGATGTACAGCCAACCACGTAATTGCTTTACTACCCCAAGGTTGATTGTCCTATTGAGTGAGACCGTTAGACAGTTTCAACCCTACTGAAGTTTCAATTTCAAAACTGCGAAAGCAATTTTGCGGTCGTTATACCTCCCCATGTAATCAACACGATTGGCAACAAATGGTTATAGATTTTTTTATGTCGATTAAAATTACACTCACTATATTTTATTCCGTGACGTATGAAATAAGCTGGTCTAGTAGGTACCTGCCAAAGGTTATTCTACACCTCAATTGCTGATGTTGGAAACACGAATGTATTATTTTATCTAGTTTCTGCATACGATTTCGATTGCGTTGAAGTCACAAGACACCACAGTATACTAAAATAACAGCCACACTTTTATAAAACTTCCCTTTTACTACGTTTGTAGTTTTGGTCTAAGCAGCCAAAATATCTGTAGAGAAGAGTCAATACTATAGATGCAAAACGGATTATAAACGTTTTGAACCATTTGGTTTTAGACCTTTTTTTTGTTGTTTCTAACGGTTTATCACCACGACCACGTGCCCCAATAATTGATTACGTAATACTTAAAAAAAACCGGGTTGAAAACCAAAACCCGTAGTTGAAAACCCGTTTTAAATTTATTTAAAAGATTTTCAGAGTGACACGGAGAGCAAGCGACAAGAGGGAAGAAGTTTGTCCTGACTTCCTGAGGTTGACACCCACAGCCTTCAGTAGCAATTACCCATTCCTTGCAAAGTTTTTTGTTTCATGTAAATTAATTGACGCCTTCGTTCCTGCATATATTACCTATTGGTACAACATGGATACACTGACTGATGAATTTAACGGCACAGTATAGTCTTTACCAGAAGTGGTCATCGTATTAGTGATTCAGCAGCTTGAATATCATCAGGATTGAGTCGGAATATAGCAATTCGTCGTGGACGTGGTACGTAGAATTACTGTCACCAGCCGGTGTTACTCTGATCCGACCTCTTCAGTGATTGCTAGTAACGTCGGAACGAAACTAGAGGACGCTTCTCTGCGCTGTCATATCCTTACAAAATATAATATCGAGGGACTAAACGAAGCCATAATATACAAGAGGTGGTTTGACTCCCGAGCGAAAATGAAACCGAGGAACCCATGAAAAACCATGGAACTAAAACTCTCAACATTTTCGCAATGAAGATGGTCCACACTCCACAGATAATAGTATGTTTACTGGCTGTTTGAGCTTCACATAAAGGAAATTTGTAAAACTAACCTACTTTTTACTCCCTAGAGACTAAAGTGGTCACTTTAGTCCCGCTTCGTAGGGCTATATTGGCGTACTATTAGAGCATGAGAAGTGAAATAATAGATTATGCACTAAGGGGATAAAGTAGTGTCTTAATGACGCGGGCACTACTTTGAATCTTGAATGCGACGAATCCTGAGTGCAGCGAGCGGTTTAAGCTCGCCCAAGACGAAGACACCTTTATCCCCCAGGACCATACTCTACTTTTTGAACCTCCTGCGAGGTAATAATGAAAACCAATTAGATTATCGAACAGTTAACCTTGGATTACCGTTTAGTTACATGCAGTTTCATATACTATTTACTCGACTACATGATAGCAAAGCCAGGGTTATGGTTTTCATGAGTACGTATCTATGTACATCTTTGTAGGTATGTGTAATTCTTGCAGCATTTTGTTCGTCAAGGGCAATTAAAACGTATGCAGTGAGAACTCCTTAAAAGAGCTGTACATTAATAGAAAACTTTTTTTTTTTGTGTAAGTTTCCATACGATTTTCAGAGATGAGGATCAAAATTATTACCACATTAATGACCAGCGGGTCATAACAAAATTCAGTAAGTACAATTACATAGAATGCCCGGCTAGAGAGTTAGGTTGGCATCACATATAATTTGACGTTACCGAGCAGGTGGTGTAAAGAATAATACGAGTATAACCCCGCAGACGTAGAACTTGCGGACGGCGAGTAATGGGTAGCTTGCTGTCCGGTAAGAATCAAGCCCGGATCGACGGCGCGCGCGCCTCAATGAGATGTCAGCACCAACTGGTGGGGTCCGCAAGGGCCGATGCCTGCCAGGGGTGCGGGTTGTTCGAAAGAGATACCGCGGCCCCTGGCACACAGGCAAATGAGGGAACACGGGTGGGTTTTAGTCAGTAAAAGTCTGACACGCCCTCCTGCTCCACCCAGAGCGGGAGAAGTTATTTGATGATTTCCCACCCAAAAAAAAAACTCTTTTGATGATGTTTTTCAGGCTCGCCCATAACAACATTGGATGAATATAAAAATTATTTATGTTCATACCTAGCTACAGTTTTATTACAATACAGGGTTGCAGCTTGGGACATCGATGATTAGACGCACAACCTGTTACCCGTAGATCGTAAATAAACAGGATTGTCATTATCAGTCACCTAATTATAGATTTTTATTTTTATCATATCTGAATAGGCCTTTTCTGTGTAAGTAAATATTATAGCAAAATGTAAAAAAAGAACATACATTCAGACAAGCAAACAGAAAAATTCCCGGACCTCGTAGCACTTACTTGCTTTTTTTTTCAAAATATTCAAAGTACAGTTTTTATTCTTTGCTCTCTGTTATCTATATTATAAAAATGAATCCTTATTTCCTTTGGTCATGGCATCACACGTGAACGGCTGGACCAATTTTGCTAATTATTTTTTTGTAGTGTTTGTTATTTCCAGGAGAAGAATCTTATGAAAGAAAAAAATAAGAAACTTGCCCGTAACATATACTCATAGTTAAGACAGGACAACGTCTGTCGGGTCAGCTAGTTATTATATAAATGTACATTATTTTATGTCTAATTAATTAGAGTTTGCATGTTGATATTCAAATTATGATCACAATTTTCAGAAAATTGACTCACATTTCGAAAAATCTTTCCCTTTGTTATATATATACACTAGCTTCTGCCCGCGACTTTGTTCGCGTGGAAGTCGTACCTAAGTCACCACAATTTACTAAAAAATAAAACCACAATTAATAAATCTTTCCTGTATATTACTTTTATAGTTTTGGTAACAGTACGGTTGTCCGTGTGGGAAGCAGCTTGTCCTGAGGTCGAACACCCGCCCAATCGTCTTATGGCCATTGGCCTTCAATTTGCGAGAGAATACTGCGGTTGTTCGCTGCAGCTTGATAATTATTAGCTTAATATTTGTAAGATCTACAAGTAGTTGTTCCGGGTCTAGCTGTTTGTGTATGTGAGTTTAAATGTTTGTAAACGCACCCACGATACAGGAGAAATTCCTAGTGTGGGGCAACGTTTTAATAAAAAAAGAAAAAAAAAGAATTTTTGGGCATTAAAATAGCCCGTTCGCACTCAAAAGAATTCTCTTGGTACGGTATTGGACTGATTTCCCCGTACACCAGACGTATTAGATTCTCTAAAGTGGGAACTTCTCTACTAAGGGCCTCTAGTAGGATCACCTTATCACTCTTCTCTGGTAGAGTACCTTCAGCAACTTTCATAAGATCCTCGGAGAATTATTGAGCACATGAATTCCCACCAAGCCAAAATTGCATGTCAGTCAGGTCAGCCTTTTGCAGGTCAGTCACAGTCTATAAACTTGCGACTATACAGTTAAACCTTTCAACGAAATGTCCCGTAACGTTTTTTGATCCCTATAGCAAACAGGATCGATTGGTATCACATTTTTTTTTTTCATTTCTGATTTTCTTACTGACCATACATTTTTATCAAAATCTATGAAAGCAGATTAAAATGTGTCATAAAGATAAGAACAGTCTCCAAAACCGTTTTCTTGTAGCGACAACGTTGAATGACGTACCCTTATTGCACCATCCAACCTGTACATGTTGTGATGGACTGCTTAGCTCCATAATGGAATAGCGTGATGATAATCATGGAAAAGGTTCTGTAATCTGTAACTATCTGCAATATTCTAACCTGGCTCGTCTTTTTAATCGACTTCAAAAAAGGAGGAGGTTCTATGTTCGACTATGTGTATTTTTTTGTTTTTATGTATGTTGACCGATTTCTCCCCGATTCGTGGACCGATTCTTAAAATTCTTTTTTTATTTGAAAGAGTATATTCCCTAAGTGGTCCCATTGGCACCAAGTCAGGATCTGATGATGGAATTCCAGGGAAATCAAGGGCAACCCTCAAATGTTATAGACATTAACAATGTTTTTCATATCTTTTCTAAAGCTATTGAGACATTTGCGTATGGTCATAATCATTTCATTACACTGAGCTGATGAAAGAAGGTACAACTCTTTAACGGTTAGGAGTGGTAGGATGTTCGGGCATAACTCCGTCATATATACACGGATTTGCAAAATGATTTTTTGTTCGAAAGGGGTTTATTTCGAAACGGTCCCATTTAGATCTGATGATGCGTTTCGGAGACAGACTTCGGAACTCTTCAAAAATAACAGCAAATCAACCGCGATTGCTGCTATCACATAAATAGGTATGCATTGTTTTGACCCCAAGGATGATGAAATTTCGAATTCTTGTGGGGTAGGTACTATACCTAACTAAAAAGTGAGAAATAAAAACTTTTTCCAAAAAAACAAAACAACCGACTTCCGGAAAAAAACTCTACAAAGTGAAAAATTACTTTATTTTCGGATGGCTGTGGCAAAAAATTTAAATACACATCCAAAGTCATCGACTTCCGAAATTGAATTTAATTTTCACTTTGTAGTGTTTTTCCGGAAGTCTGTTGTTTTTTTTTAAGTTTTTACAATTTGCGGTAAAATAAAGAAAAATACGAATATATTGCAATACTGCTTATCCCCATAACAAATAGCGTGATATTTTGTACCCTACGGCCTGCGCACAGTTATAGGGAGTATGTTTGCAAAATTTTAACAAAATCTATTTAGTAGATTCGGCGTGATGATGGAACATACATTCAGACAAAAAGACATACAGACTGTACACTCACATACCCTTTCAGACATACACTATCTAAACATATATTTTTGACATCAGAATCGTTCCCAAACCTCGCAAAAATTACAAAAAAAATACTTTTCAACATGTACGGTTTTGACTTCGCTGCGTTTTGTTATATGTATAGATAGATGAGTAGATGTTATCGAGCCAATATAGTGCGAATAACAATAGGACTCTTAATTTAATGAATTCAAGTAAAAAAAGTGCGGGTTGAAGCTGCGAATCTACGGCTTAGCGTTCTGTTTTCCTCTTCCTTTAATGAGAAGGAAATTATAAAAACAAATGAAAATATTCAACGTTAAAGTCAAGTCCGGCGCAAAATGAGCGATGACATTATTTAAATCTATGCAATGACTAATTCATTTTTCCGCTAACACTGTCATTTTTGGGGCAAATCTTAACGCCCATCGGCATTGCTTTCGTTTAAATTAGTTTTCAACACACTAACTAGTAAATTGGTTCTTATTGCACCGGTTTTAGGTTCATAGTGCATGGAAGTAAGTTTTTTATGAGTTTATAGTTAATATAATATTAAAATCACTCGTGTATAATAATATTAATAATAAACGAGTGCTTTTAATATTATATTAACAACAAATACCTATACTAGTAAGAGATGCCTTTTTTCTGTAATACCTACCGCTCTTTACATGTAATATGTTGGTACTAAGTAGGTTTTGATAACCTACCTAGTTACCTACTACCAACATTACGAAAAGGAAAATATATTGCATTTCCATTCCTATGTAGATAATTATGTTGTCCTTCCAGATATTTGATGGTAGGTACTACGCGGAACGTCACACAGAAGATCCAAAATTTTCAGGGTGACCTTGCATATTGGTTTAGTTAGTCACATGTTAAGGCTAGTTGATCCATCAGTAGGAAGCTAACGCAGTTAAAAAAAAAACATTAGTAGCATTTTGCACGAGGATGATGGATTATATGTATATTTCCAGCATAATTAGCCCATTTATGTTCTTTCACTGCTACGACACAGGCCTCTCTCTGTGTGGGAGTGGGCCGTAATCCACCACGCAGGCCCAGTGCGTGTTGGAGGACAAGCCCGTTTCCTCACGATGTTTTCCTTCACCGTTTTGAGAGCAGTGGTGTTGCAATACTTAATTTACACAAAGTAAAGCGCCTGCTTCAATTCGAATCTACATACAACTCGTTAGTCGCGGTCGTTGCTAACCGCTGCTCTCTAAATATTCATCTGAAAGTTTTTTTTTTTATTTAGATTTTTTTTGCATGGGGCTTTCAAGAGTCTACAAAGGAGCAATGGAAACCGTGCATATTATTATCATCTTATAGCTTCTGGCGTTTCATAAATGCAAAATATTTTGAATTTTAATTTGATGGTTTTATATTAGAGGTCTCAAGAACAATTAAATTGAAAATCATACGCTCTTATTTGAAATCAATTGATTTATACTTTTATGTTTTGTGATCGACACTTTATAAACAAAAGTTAACAACAATATTTTGGGTTTTGAGCCCATTATATCGCGGGTGCTCCGAGCCCCACAGCCCCTTAGCCCCCGTACAATGTAAATAGCACGCGTGACAAATTAGCGATGTCCCGCTGTGCGCTTTAACATCGACACCCCTGCGGCCTTCCGATCAGCGAGCAGCAAGTCTTGATACTTGGTATGTCAATCTATGATACAGCATTGCATCGGCTACAAGCCTTGCAGCTTAGTCATCCTCAATTATTAGGACCGTGTCGAGAGAATATTTAAACAGAATATATACCTTCTTTAAATTCTTCAATTCGTTATCTACTAGCTTCTGCACGCGACGTCGTGAAGTTTCTTGCTCCCCCACCCCATCCTATCGTGTCGCATTGCATCGTCTACTCGCACTATTACTTCGTTTTCGGTTAACGTTCGTTCTGACTGTATTTGTTTTGTTCGGTTCCTAAAGGTCCGTCCGTAAAAGGCGTGGTGCTAAGTAGCCTATAGCTTTTCCTAAAGACTTGGGCTATCAAATGCAACAAGATTTTCTTAAATCCGGCCGACGAATCCCATTAATGCGTTCAAACAAACATACAATCTCTCTAGCTTTATTATTAGTATATAGACATGTTTTGTTTTTAAAACTTGTCCCGTTCTTTGTTTTTCTACGGCTAAGTTTACAAACACAAATCACAAATGACTCACAAACAGCTACACCACAAAACATCCTAACGCATCTCCTATAATATACCTACCTAAAACTATCAAGTGGTCCGATCGCAGTACAATCATTAATGTTATTGTAAGGGTTGTCCCATCAATTGTGTGCTCATTATAACGACAATCACTGCTAACCAGACGAGGCTGAGAAGCACATCACAATTAATACCTTTGTCTTTCTTCTTATATTTAAAAAATAATTATTCACCAAGGATTGTATCTATTAGATTCGGGATTAGACCACAAGCCGACTATTTGCAGAATAATTAAATGTAATTAAATATGTATTGTGACTTTTTAGTTTGCTAGGGTCGCCTTCTAGGCTAACCAGGAACGACTGCATTTCTGTCCTCCACAACTCAGTTATTGGGTAATACGATACCCCTTGTTAATACTAGAAATCAGACTTTCAGTCTTCTCACGACTGCCAGAGATCCAAGAAAGGCAACGCGGGGCAAAGGCTTAACGGAGGGGTCTCAGAACGAAAAATGGTCATCCATTCATCGATCGACCCTTGCAGCTGTAGCCACGAGTTAGTTCATCACTCAAATAAAAAATATCTGACAAGACAGGCGATGCCAACATATAAGAGGCTGCATCGGGTTCAAATATGTTTCACCTTTTAGAATGCAATAAAAAGGACATGTCGGGTAATTCATACTTGCAGAATAGTCAACATTGGCACAGTAGGAAAAAAAAATGCGCGTGTATCTCCGTACATGAGATAGAAGACAAACTTCTTAAAGAATATAGAATAAGAGAGATTTACTGTGAGCGACAGATAGAGTTCATTATTAGATAGAGTTGAACATGTTCTCTCCTTTGAAATGAAATGTGCCTAATACGAAGCGGCCTTGAAATTTCACTCTCAACTCTCATACAATTATCGAATAGCCGCCTATCTCTAAGAAGTTTCACTAAAAAAATCGCTTATTCATTACATTACCAGGGTCTAAAATATTATCATACCGTGGACATTTCTAGTTTCAAACATTATTGTCAGATTTATGCTGCTAGTTAGTCACATTTTATTGCAATAATAGCATAATAGTATTTCATAACGACAGATAGTATCACGAAATCAAATATGATTGCTGAGCTGTCCATTCCTACTATCCCTACTAAAATTATAAATGCGAAAGTAGCTCTGTCTGTCTATTACGCTTTTTACGCCTAAACCGCTGAACTAATCGTCATGAAATTGGGCAGAGATATATTAGCCTGGGATATGGAGAGGGACATAGGGTACTTTTATACGCGATAACCGACATCCACGCGGATCGAGCCGCGGACAAAAGCTATTACTAATATATTTATGCTCGTGACTGTACCTAATACAAATATTACCCAAAGTAAAAAACGTCACAACAAAGTTCTTATGAAACTTAGAAATATATAGTTAATAGATATAGATTATGTGATTATTTCACGAAATTCTAAGAAGTAATCAGTAATAAATGGATAATTACAATTCATGCTGCGAGGAAAAGCTAACGTTTTGATAACAATCGGTATAATGATGCGGAGAAGAACAAGACCAATTTAGTATCAATAGCTACTAATTTTGAACAATGATGTATGTCTATTTATTATTGTCAATATTCTTCTTAGCGTGTCGATCGCAATCAAAATCAACTCAGCCCAAAATTCAGCTACGTGTTTGACGCCATTACTAGCGTCCATCAGTTCCTGTAACGTGCAGCTGACCGGATACGTAGGACATAATATTAAGTGTTTCATCGGTTGTGGCACGCCACCACATTTATAATATTAAGTGTTTCATCGGTTGTGGCACGCCACCACATTTATAATATTAAGTGTTTCATCGGTTGTGGCACGCCACCACATTTATAATATTAAGTGTTTCATCGGTTGTGGCACGCCACCACATTTATAATCCAAAGCGGGGTCGTCTATTAATCTCCACACAGGTTTTCCTTACTTTGGTCAACTTGGATCGGGGGTTTTTTTTTGGGTGGGAAATCATCAAATAACTTCTCCCGCTCTGGGTGGAGCGGGAGGGCGTGTCAGACTTTTACTGACTAAAAGCCATTACTCCCAATTCCCAGGAACCTCCCGAAACAGCCGTGTCCGGTGAAGACCTGTGTCAGGCGGAAGGTGAGGACGCCATGCCGTCTCTCAAGCCACTCCTCAAAGAGGGGACTTACCGCCGCTATCGTGGCGTGCCCAGCACTGGGTTGCGACAATCGCGCTCTCCATGTCGCCATGAGATCCCGGAGCTCTGTCCGCTGCACCTCGATTTCTCGCGGCAGCGGGGTAACGCCCCGGCGTTTGGCCTCCTCGCGCCATTCCCAGATGTGCGCGAGGACCCTTGCCTACTTGGATCGTGGGTCTGTTTAAAGACTTCCAGGTTACCCAAGGCTTATGTCAAGCTGGGAGATCTTCAGCGGGTGGAACAAATGTTTTGGGCAGGGAAGCACTATCTCACCACAGCTTCAGTCTTTCTTTTGATCATCCGCCAGTAAGTGGGACGACACACTTTACAAAACTGCATCGTTGTTACATGGATGTGGTCGTGCATAGGGTGTACGTGACGGAGACCATTTGTTGTAGTAAAGATAGTAATCTATAAAACGGTATCTCGTTGTAAGAAGAAACCCATTAGGAAATGCTGATTTCTTCGGTCAAACAAAATGGGTATGAGTTATTTTTTTTTATTCTGAAGAAAGTCTAAAATGATAATTGAGTTAGGTACCAGGGATCTAACGGCACCTCCGTTATTTTAAAATGTCATTTATCGGAAGCGGAAATCACTACCGAAATCGAAGTTGGAGGCGGACCCGGAGGCACAAAAGAGATGTGTTTTAAAATGCAAAATAACCAAGTGAAATAGTAACCGAGATTCAACATGTTCGTACGCGCTGACAGCGGCTATCCGCACCGCCCATGAGTTTCGATCTCCGATTTGAAACTCCGATTTAAAAGTGGCGCAACCGAAATCGAAATCGGAAGAGTAATTTCAATAGACTTAGGTACCTGAAACGGAATCGAATCGCCGTAACCTCCTGTCGCCTTTTAGGTACTCTATTTTCGTCTAATAGTTATGCATCAGACTTATCGTCCTATCTGAACATTTACCCTCTTATTTATAAACGTTGTTTAAAGATAAGAGATCTTTAAACGTCAAAAATGTATGGTTAAACAGTCGCTAGGGAGTACCTTACCTAAGCAACGTTTATAAATAAGGGGGTTAATAATTAAAAGTAATCTTTCCATGACAATATAAAATGAGTACGGCTCAAAATGTCAACAAATGCAATAAAAAAACATCTTCTTCATACACATCGAAAAGATCTCAAAAATAGTACCTAACACTTGCCGTGATAAACATGTAATCGGCTTTATCACATACAGATGTATAAGATATGTATGACAGTGATGCTGACTGCCCAGGCAGTAGCACTCGTGGAGTTAATTTTAATATGAGCAAATAACATAGCATTGCCATCCAACGTGGCAACGCTGCCAGCCTTTTGGGCACTTTTCCTGCTGACAGCGATGCGGACGAATTCTTTGATGCCCAGTGAGCTTTACTTTATATATTTGTACAGCAAATAACTAATGGCTACAATAACGCCAACAATTACATTGACCTTCCAGATTTTGTAATTTCCTCTCATAGTCATCCTATGACTAATACTCCATGAACAAAGTATGAGTTAGATCGAACAAAACAAATTAAAAGTCGTTAATTTGAATAGAGAACACGGAGTCAATCGGTGCTCGACCGCGGCGCGTGGCGGGCGCGTGCGCAGACGAGTGGCGGCATGCTGCGCTGAAGAGCATATGCAACGGCATTGTACGCACGTTATCTTAGCGTTGATTGCTATGATTTTGTAGGTTGTAAGTAATAAACATTATTCAGCGGGAATTTTTTATATCTACTTTGAAATGACTTATGTATCATTCTTATCAGTTATTGTCTTCAGCATGTAATCCAAGGTGCCAAATATTCAGTCATTCTGAATTTCTGTCATACGTTGTCCGTTGATTTGAGTAAAGCTTTGGTTTCCTCGAAAAGCGGTTCCGTCATAGTGTACCGGCCATCATGAAAATCTGTCATTTCACCAGTATTTTACATTAAGTTGTCAAAAAAGCTCTGTATCTGGTCAGCTGATAAAGTGTGATCGTTCGTCATTTCGGGGGAAACCACAGCTTTAGAGACAGTTTGAGGCCGTTAGGTGAGTCAGTAGTTAACTCATTACTAGGTTTGTTGCAATTGCAAAGAGAGTGATTAAACGGAATGTCTAATAGGAAGAACTCCAATAAGAAAATATGTGCTCTTAAATTGAAGAACCTCTTTCTTTCCCTTAGCAGTTGTAATTTCCATACTTAATAATAATTTAATTAATAACTTCTGGCTCAATTCGTATCTTATACACCAATAAGAAACTTTTTATTTGAGTTGAAGTGGTCAACTCGATAAGTGGTCGTTAGCAGTCGATAAACTTTTACAGTCTCAAAGAATAGTTTTGTCATAAGGGTGCCGAGCACCACGACGCGTGACCTGAACAAATGTAGAGAAGTCACGTTCGACACTTATGTTTTAAACACAATTTTTATATCGAAGAAAGAATGACCAGTTAACGCTGGCCATGTTCAAGTGAATGAGCCTTGTTTAAAAGTATAGTTAAGTAGGTAGGTATTTATAAACACATAAACATAACATCACGCCTGTAATCCTAGAAGGGTTAGACAGAGGTGTAAGCAGTCGCGAGATCTAATATGTATAAAAGTTTTAAAGTGATTATCTCCTCTTGTGCTGATTGTAATTTTATGTTATTATGAAAATAGTATTTTGGAACCGACACTATAATGAAATACTTAGGTTATCTCAAGGTTGCAATTGGTATTTAAGAGAAAATCGCCTTTGAATTCAGTCATGTGTATGCATATTAATGGTAGTGACTATACTTTCACTAGGGTGTACCTATACACCATTGACATTGGTAATATTTCGTCAGTTATGTTTAATTCCCATGGAATAGGGGCGAACTTATTGACATCAAGCGTGCATAAATCCAGACTCCAAGAAGCTACTGAGAAATTCCTAACGGTACAATAACAGTTTGCCCGACCTGGGAATCGAACCCATGACCTCATGCTCAGCAGTACCGCTTGCGACCACTAGACTCAAGACGCAGTAAGTATTTATGAATTAGATCATTATTCCTTAACGTCTTCCAAGATTCGTCTTTTACTATCTTCTTGAAATTATTAGTTCTACCTCAAACAAAACAATAAGCTAAAATTAAAATGTAAATAAATTCCACAATATGTTGAGACCTCGTTACTCCTTCCTTTATTACCCCTCTCCTCACGAGTGTGTTGTGAAAATGGCAGGAGACACATGAAACATTCATTAAAGGCAGCTAATTATGCATTGTTTATTAGCAGTTCACGTATGCACCGTAGGCTAACTCGCGGCTAATGTATGCCGCTGTATGCCGCTGCAGGGCGCGCATACGTGCAAAATGGCGGCTTATTAAAGTCGCGCGGCGCACACTTAGACACGTAGGCTGGTAATAATGCGATTATGTTCTCCTACACTATCTTCACACTAGTGGTTACATATTCATGTGTTGAGGTCGCGGGGTTTCAGGTGGCTCACCTCGGTTTTTATATCTATAACTAATTTGAGGGGCTTGTCGCTATGTAACAACAGGTGTCGCTAAGGATCAATCAGGTTAATCTACGATTGCCGCGGACCGTCTGTAGAAGGCCATCTTTACATACCAAGACCACTCCATGCCTCGGAAAGCATATTAAGGTTAAGCCGTTGGTCCCGGCTGTCATTCGAGAACCTTTGACAATCGTTACGGGTCGTCTGAATCCCGAAAGTCTGGCTACCAGTTACCATTCTTACCAATGGGTATCGTGTTACCCAGTAACTGGGTTGTCGAGGTCGATAGGCAGTCGCTCCATGTAAAATACTGGTATTCAGCTGCATCCGGTTAGACTGGAAGCTGACCCCAACGTAATTGGGAAAGGCAGGCAGATGATGAACGAATTATTTATCTATACATGAACTTAAGGTGAATCTTGTCGACATTTTTCCATACAAACTTCGGGAGTGTATTACTCCACTGTACGATAATGTACATCAAAAGATAAACATGGTATGGTGTTGTCTCATTATTAATATTGCGACAGCAGAATACTAAAATAAAAAAGCCATTAAAAAGTTATGAGCCAACAAAGATTCGTTTTTCTTGCTAATTTAACCTAACTTTGGGCATGTTTAAGTAATAAATGAAGTGTAAAATCTCCAAAACTAAGTCGGTACCGAAAAAGCTCAAATATCGAAAAGTTCAATAAACTTTATTGGTCATTGATTTATGCAGTGGTTTTTTCATAAAACTTCATCTTCCGAAGAAGTTTTCTGAATTTTTTACGCGCTTATTTTACTATAAATGATCCTCCATCTCACTCAAAAACGTTGTGCGTGTAGACTAGCGTCTATTAGACGCTAGTCTACACGCACAACGTTTTTGAGTTTGAGATAGTATCAGTGATGAGCAGTTGCTCATCACTGATACTATCTCTGTCAGACACGGTGCCTAGTGAGACAGCGTGTTTTTTAGCCAGGCCCGCCAGTGAGTTCGAGCCCGCGACTAGATTTCCCTGAAGGCTTTGTTTGATCTCACGCTGATAGCAAAGGATATTTGATTTTAATTAATTTTAGTTTATTGTTTCCTGTTACGCAAAAATTACTGTGTAGGTACCTTACTATAATACCGACTCCCAAGATAAAGGTAAATACCTAGTTTGGGGATGACCGTCCGATCTGTTCTTAAACAGACGTTTTTTTGAAGTGAAAACTTCTTTAGGCGCGTTGGGCATTTTTTAAGATGGGAAACGACACTGTTACCGCCGCCACTGACAACACGAAACTTGAACAAAGTTGAACGTACGTTGAACATTAAAAGTTGTTTAATCTGACGATTAAAAAAATACACGTAATCGTTCATGTTTTCACTTCTGTCGGCATTCCCGGAGTGCCATTGTTTTTTTTTAAAGTAATTTGTTTAATTAAAACTTAGTGAGATTGATAACACAACAACTTATAGGGTCAACTTGCCCGACGCTGATACCACGATGCTTATTTCTGCCAACAAGCAGTGTTGCTATGTTTTGGTTATAAGGAAGCATGAGACATGCCAGGTTTATCCCTGGGATAGCACTTAAGTTGTAAATTCTGATATCTATCTCTGCATTTATAGATATTGACTGATGGTCTCATCTGCTGTACCCACGCTGGGGCATCTTCCATAGCCCTTCTTTAAATACGTTACAAGTTAATTTAAATATTATAGTTAGGGTGGATTGGTTTGTTTGATTATTGAATACTTGGAAGTGAACTCAGCTATTTGTAGTGTAATTTTTTTAAAGCCAAAGCATAACAACAAGATTTTTAGAACGGACATATTATTAATGTAGGTATAGACTGTTCTGACAGTATCTATTAATTTGTAATTCAAAAATCATCATGAAGTTGTAAAATTAACCTCAATTGTCAAATGAGAAACATGGTACTCCCTTTCTTCTCCTAAAATTGTTTGTCCGAAAATCATTATCCATAACACGTTTGCTAAAAACCTTAGTAACCATAATGTTTAAAACTTCGAAATTTTGTTTTACATAATTATCTTTACTTCTAAAACTATTCCGTCATAATATCGAGAACTATAATAACTGAATCTCCTAATTTTGTATGAAATAAAGTCATAAGTCCTAAGTATTGTATTATATAATGTGTATTAATCCGAAGGTTAATTTATAATAAAATTGTTAGTCCTAAAACATTTGCAAAAAATGGGTTTTAGTGACACAAACTAATCGCTGTAAATCCGACTCCACGCAGTCGTGTCTGCCCTACCCCTAGAGTGTAATTTAGAATCGCGTAGGTGCGGAGGGGCGGAGCGGCCTGCAAGTTAAGGAGCAGATGGTTGTAACACTCGCCGCCGCGGCTGAGGCTGGCTGGCAAAGCCGGCCAGCAAGACGAAGCTGCGGTGGTGAGCGTTAAACCATCTGCGGCGATATAAGCTCGCGTGAGACAGTCGGAGTCCCGCAGCGCCGGAGCCGTGACAGAAACCATACCTGCTGCATGTTGCATGCTCGCTTGCATGCTGCATGTTGCATGCTCGCTTGCATGCTGCATGCTTGCTTGCATGCTGCATGCTTATTTGCTTGCTTCTTATAGGGAACTACACAACAAGTGAACTATCTCAAAACAAGTTGATAGAATAAAAAATATACCTACCCGCTGTCATATAAAAATTTTCAGCCCGTTTCGGTACGTTTTCTGATCTTTTTGTTTACATTTTCAGCCGATACTGTTGGAACAGTCCATAGAGGTTTACCATCCGACTTAACAGCCAAAGGGTAAAGCTAAACAAACCTTGGATGGCCGTGTAGTATCTAAAAATATTTATGATAAATAAGCACGATCCACTAGGATGTTCAGTGGACGTAACTGATTAAATGCAATAAAAACAAGTTCCCGTTCACACTTTAATCTCATTTCGAAAATGGTGACTGGACGATACACCTCAAGTTTATTTAATATGCCACGGCCATTAAAATCAAAATAATAGCATTCATTAGTATTTATTACCTTTACACAAAACTATGTTAAGTAGGTTCACATTTTAAAGAAGATAAAGTTGATTCTTGAACTTATTCTTCAGAAATTTGAATTGAATTTTATTTCAAAGTTCACTTTGATTTTATCCAGCTTAATTAGAAAGCTAACTTATTAAAGTAAATAATAGAAGCCACACCTGTTCACTGACTAATGTGCCCTTTCCGCAGAACTGTTCAAACTGTGTTATGTTTGACTGTCGGTGAAATTTGGGTATCCTATATGAACACCTCTATGCAACCCTTGGGTGAAACAAGGCGTCATGTTGTGTAAACTGTTCAATAAAGAACTCCAGCTAGCCAACGAAGTCAACAAGGTCAATGTAAACAGTAAGTTAAACTGGAGTAGTCATTTGGACAACTAACTAAACAGGGCGAGCATAACCTTCTGGCAGTGCGGGAAAATTATAGGTAAGAAGTGGGGCCTATCACTGAAAATTATATTATGGCTTTACACCGCAGTGATCTGCCCCATGATCGCCTACGGGGCCGTGGTCTGGTGGCCCCGCACCAATTGCATCTTCACGAATGGATCCAAAATAGGTAGTAGCACAGGTGCTGGAATCTTCTCGGAGGACTTCATTATAATGTTTGCCACACCATTGGGGCTCCAAAACACAGTGTTCCTGGCTGAATGCATGGGTATTTCTCGAGCCACTTCGGCCATTATGGCCAGGGAAGTTGGGGACCACTCGATCCGGATACTCTCAGACAGCATGTTCTGCAGGCGCTAAACACAGTTGACACTGGGCTAATACACCAGTGACACCAGCGCCTTAACCAGGTAGCCTCAATAAACTAACCAATCTTTTAATGTTTTGTGTTTCGTAGTTTTGAGGAGCAGGAGTGGATCGAGTGTTCGATTTTCCCACCGGTACACAAAATACGCGCATTGACGTGGAGTTGCGGACACCAGCCCGTATTATCTATGAGTTAACTACTCTGACTAATAGGTATCTACTGTATTTATGTATAAGCACTGTTAATAATTTTGGTTATTAATAAAGAGCGAATCTACAGTTGGCCTGACTACAGACCGATTTGTTATTATGAAACGACACTATTTAATATCAGTGTTGACAGTGAATAATGTTATCCAATGATAGTCAGTATAGACAAGCGAAAAGTACCAATTGGTTATTTATTTAACTCAACTATCAAGGACTATAAGTATGCAGGTACGCACACATGCTACAGGTAAAATTCAAACAAAATCGATTTCGTTTGCTAAATCAAACCGAACTGTAGCTGCTGCTACGCCGGTGCTACGAAACTGCTACGCGACTACGCGAACCATGCTACGCGTAATTAAAGTTATACAAACACAATAGGGAGTTAATAAAGGTTGTTTCATTCGGGCTAAGGGCTAAGGCAGTTACCATTGCAAAGAAAAAATATTTGTCTAGAATTTTAACAGCCGATTTAAATTTTAGCTAAACTTTATTTTCCAATCTAGATAGCGAGTAGGTTTTAGGCCGGGGTTTTCTACAAACGACCAAAAATTAACAATAACAGACATGGACAATGGACACAATAATGAACCTTTATACTTGTAGATTACACCAAGGTATCTCCCGTGAGTCTCTGTGGTGAACATAAACTATTAAAAAAAAATTAAGACA
Source organism: Antitype chi (assembly GCA_947359405.1). Taxonomy (NCBI): domain Eukaryota; kingdom Metazoa; phylum Arthropoda; class Insecta; order Lepidoptera; family Noctuidae; genus Antitype; species Antitype chi. The sequence goes on along the minus strand of OX375809.1, from coordinate 1,716,067 downwards.
AGAACAGCAAAACAGGCATTAAATTGGAGAAGACACCATTTAATGACAATGTATTTATTTACCAAATAATCAATCAATGTATGTATTGTTGAAATTAATATTTTATTGCATTAATTAATATTTTAAGATAATATAATTTAAATGAATGATATAATTTTCTACTGCAATGAAAATTGTCAATTTTGAGCCAATTTGGCATAATTTTTCGCCATTTATATTTTTACCCGTAGCAAAAAAGCGACTTATGATTTTGACCGTTATGTATGTTTTACATTTATAACTAATATGTATTTGTTTACATTTATAACTACGTTTTACTCCATCTAATTAGTCTGACTTGATAGATCTGACTTATTTTAAACGAATCCAGAAACTAATTATTCTCCGTGCACGAGTTCTGGTCGAGTTTGTTCACATTTTTGCACAAAACTCTATTAAACGGTTACTTCATAAACACAATGAAAATGTAACTAGGTCAAACAAGCATGGAAAGATTTTTCAACCTTCGTGGATACTGCGTTTTTTATTGGGTTTAATGCATAAATTATGTTTAAGCAAGTAAATAAACTTAACTCTTACCTATTACAGCCGCAGCTCCCGGCCTCAACACATCTCCGAGCAGATCTTTGATAAGAAACGACTTGTGACTGTCCTGCATCCGCGAATCCATTTTTTCAACACTTTGTAGTCTTTAAAACAAAAACCCAAACACCTTTTATTGAAAACTGTTCAAAACTCACATAGCGCCAAATGAAACTTCAAAAGTCTTTATTTAAACACTTCAGTAGATAAGTCCGTCGCGAATAATTTAATTATTTTGATTATTTTTGTGTCAGCACATAAACAATAGTTTATAATATTAAATCCTTCATGCAATTACCAAAGTAAACTTATAAACAGCCTGCACTTTCTCGCGCATTCGACATTACTGTCCGCCATATTCGCAAAATAGTCGTTGAATCGAGAAACTCTTTTCATTTAGCTACGCCCTACCCCTAACCGATGTTACATACATTTTCTTGTGGTTTTGGACCAAAATACCGCTTAAACGGGGTTTAAAGCGCGTTTAGCATGCGCGGCGGGCGCCGGGCGTGGTTTGCCGACTCCACCCCACGGCCGCGCGCCAATGGCAGCACAGACAGAAAGTTTTACAGCCGAATGATTTCTAAAGTACGCATCGAACAAGGGTTTAGACTTGTAGTTATTGAGTTGGGTTTTTTAAAAGACCGTTTTGAATGTAAATCGAAAAGTTAAGCGGGGTAAAGAGGCTGCCCGCGGTTCTCCAATTAAATTGATAGTTGTTGTGGAGTGGAGCGCGGCGGACTCGATGGGATGAGAAGCTGTATTTTTTGTGTTTTAGTATCTAATGTTATGGTTGTAATCGCCGCGTTTATGTTTAAACGTGACTGTGACCTGTAGCCTATACTTTTATAATCGAAACTCTAAATTCAGTCTAGATTTATAATTTTTAATAACATAGGTATTTATGATTTTTACCAAGATATGTAAGTACTTGTCAGTTGTCGACAGTTAGATTAGGTTTGGTTTTCATGAGTTATTTAATCTAGTTCACTATTATGTAATTACTTATAGCTATCATCTACTGTAGTGTCGCCTGAATGAAACTTGTTGGTAGGCGGTTTCCTACTTCAGTTTCTCTAGAGCTGCATAGGTATATAGGGTCTTTTTCAGGTCGTATCAGGCAGAATTAGGGGTTAGCCTTTTCAGGTCTCTTTTATCAGACCGTCTGCTTCTTCTCTTGAGTAGTTGCGGTTCTATATTCTGGACTTCATTAACGACTGTGTTTAGCAAAAGTGTCTGAAGAAAAGTGTAAGCAAACCCATATATATGTTACCAATAGTTATTAAAAAAAATCGAGGTAGGGATGGACCTCGATTTTGTTGATGATTTTTCAATTAACATTAATTTAACACTAACCTCAATAGCCAAATAACAAATCACCAATGGTGCTTTAAAATTAAATTTCGGGTTAAAGGCCCGCTTACACCACAAATCACATTATTCGTTTCGTGCTAAACCAATTTAAAAAATCCTTCTGACTTTCTCATCTTCAAACGAGTGTCAGAAACAGAGCAATGTTTTAAGTTTTCAAAAATAAAATGAAAGCACCCAATTTATAAGTAGATAGTACTAAAAAGTTGGCATCCACAGGAACATTTTCTGATGCATTTGTTTACATTGTTATCAGATGCTTTTGGAACAACCCTTAATACTCCTTACTATCTGTTGTGTCACTACGTTCTAAAACTCTCCGTGTATTTTGCCAACCAGTTCTACTGTAAGCGAGAATAAAGAATAAAACAAACTCAGAGGTCACAGTCTGTAAAAAGTCCAGACATAATCCTGGTCAGATCGTGTGAAGACCATGTAGATTGGTATCTGAAATGGTATTTTAAGGAAAAAACCACACAGATTGAGTGGACCTGCCCAGTCAGTGCACGCATTTGTCAGTATCCGTGCAGCTCAACTCTCGTGACCCCGTGGCCACGCGGGTATATTCATTAGGTATCTCCCGTAGGTTTTACTGTTTTTATAAGGTCAGATCAAAGGATTTATTAACGTTTCTTTATTCAGCCTTGCATCTTAATTTAATATTATTGTCTAAACCAAAATGTCGGATTTTGTTTCAACGTACGTGCCGCAATCTGTAATTAACTTCCAAACTTCAGTACACACATCTTGCTCTCAAAGACATTGGTCATCACTAAACAAATTTGTTTATCCTAAGAATGTTGATTGTTGTGGTCAATTGTGGACAGTTATGCCTTTTTATCAACTACAGTCAGCTTACAGCAAGTTAGTAGTATTTTCAAGCACAAGTTACATGAATTTTAAAACACATTATTATGCAGACATTATTTACAAACACATAACTGATATTTACACTTATAATACACGTATTCATAGACACAACTCGATGTTAATGTCGAACATGACTTTTAAGTTATTTGCAAAGACGTCTAATAAACAACTAGTACATTTATTATTTACAATGTTGAAATTATTATTTAGAATCACCTATTATACAAACCATTTTTTTGTTTGTCTTTATTTAAACACTGTTATTTTAATTTTCATATTGTTTTGTTTTGTTGATGGTTATTGTTGTAAATTTCTAATCTTTGTTGCATATTACACTTGTTTGCAATATTTCCATAGAATGACACATTATAATTTTATTTTATTTCCCTTGACTTATGCGAAAACATCAACATGCTACCTCTTGGACAGTGGTTTACTGTTTTGTTGTGTATTTAATTACATAAATGCTTGAAAAATCCCTTAAAGTTGGTTTTCTAAACGTAGGCTCTCTTGGCACTAATCACGATGATTTTATAGCTGCAGTGGAAGGGCACTCTTTCGATGTAGTGGCAGTTAACGAGACCTGGCTAAGATCGGGTGAAGAGGGGCGAACGCCCACTGTGCCGGGTTACCGCCTGCGCCACACTCCTCGACTGCTGTCTGTACACGGGGGTCGAGGAGGTGGTGTCGGTTTTTATCTTAAACGCGGCCTGACTGCTCGCACTTGGCCCGCCCCAATTGACCCTAGGCACGAGACTATCGAACAAATGTGGATCACCCTTACCATGAATGGAAACAAAATTGCAATAGGCACAGCGTATCGCCCCCCACGCTTCGACTTGGATCTCTTTCTCGACGCCATAACCGACTCCATTAGTTCCTTAGTCAAATGTGATCACTACATACTGCTCGGCGATTTCAATGTTAACTTACTGAGTGCTAACGCGCAAACTAAGAAAGTTTATGAGTTTTTGAATAGCCTGAGCCTAAAACAACTGGTAAGTTCGCCCACCCATTTCACAGACCATAGCGAAACATTGATCGACCTTGTTTGTACGAACCTCAACCACAAAGAAATATCTGTTGAGCCCTATGGCTCAATAAATGGTCATTCACTTGTTGTATGCGAATTTAATATCAGACGCAGCAAATATAAACCCCACACTGTTATTTACAGACCAATTAAGAAAATTAATAGAGAGAAACTAGATAGTGATTTATCGCACATACACTGGGACAACATTTGTAGCTTGTATGATGTGAATGACATGGTTGAGGAATTGAATAGAAACATTTTAACAATTTATGATGTGCACGCTCCGGTCAAAAAATGTTTAATTAAGGAACCATCATATTCCTGGATAACAGATACGATTAAATTGATGATGCACCTGCGGAATGACGCTCTGACCAATTACCGTAAATCGAAATCAGATTCTAAAAAGGCATACTACAAGCAGCTTAAATCTCTGGTGGTAATTTCCTTATTTAGAGAAAAAGTTGCATATTTCAAATTTAACATTAATAACAAAATCAAAGATCCTAAAGCATTGTGGAAAAATTTAAAAAGCACTGTATTACCAAAAACTAAACAAATTGACGACCTTCCTTCTCACTTCAGAGATCCAAATGAAATCAATAACCACTTTCTGAATGTTCCTGGTAACCCTATATGCAAAATATCGCAACGTACCTTCTTTGAGTCTCATCGTTATGGTGATGATAGCTTCGCATTTGCATTACAACCAGTAACTTCTGATCAAATTCTACAATACTTCCGTCAGCTTAAATCTAATGCTGAAGGCTGTGACAAGGTGACTCTGAATATGCTTTTGCTGACACTCCCACATACACTAAAAGTCATCACTGACATTGTGAACATCTCAATTGTCTCAGCAACATTCCCTGATATCTGGAAAATTGCCATCGTTAGGCCATTGCCTAAAACAACAAACCCGACTGAGTTTAAAGACCTTCGGCCTATTAGTATTCTGCCTTGCCTTTCTAAAATTGCTGAAAAGGCGGTATGCCAGCAGCTGTCAAAATATCTAGAAGATAAACTCATTCTGCCTGAGCTTCAGTCGGGTTTTCGCAAAAAGCGTGGTACTTCTTCGGCTCTTTTGGACGTGACAGATAACATTCTGTCAGCACAGGATAAGGGATTTTGCACACTTCTGGTCCTACTTGATTTTTCGCGAGCTTTTGACTGCATAAATATAGATTTGTTTCTATCTAAGCTTAACTACTATGGATTTGACCAAAATACTATACACTGGTTCCAAAGTTATCTTACCAACCGTCAGCAGCGTGTGGAAATACGACTAAGCAATGGCTCAACTCTTCTTTCATCACTCGCTTCTGTTTATAGGGGAGTCCCTCAAGGCTCAATATTGGGCCCCATCATCTTCATTTTGTATTGTGCAGATATCATAAATACCCTGAAGCGATGTATGTACCATATTTACGCTGATGACGTACAAGTTTACATCTCTTTTAAGCCAAGTGACTATGACATCGCAATAAAGGATCTTAACGATGATCTTGACAGGATAGCATGTTGGGCTGAAAATAACGGTTTGGTACTTAACCCCACTAAAACTAAATATATGCTGTTTGGAACCAAGAACCAAATCAGTGCAGTCCCGGCAACACTCGACGTGACCCTGCTGGGTGAGTCGGTCAGTCGAGTCAGTGAGGCACGTAATCTGGGCTTGAACATGGACGTTGGGTTGAGATATGAAGCGCACGTGGCAGAGTCAGTGCGCACTTGTTTTTACCGGCTTAAGGTCCTTTACAAAATAAGGCCTTATCTGTCAGAGGAGCTGCGGATCCAGCTGGTTGAGTCACTCGTGCTATCCAATCTAAATCATGCGGACACGGTTATTGGCCCTCGACTTCTGGCAAGAACTGAACGACTGATTCAGAGGGTGCAAAACGCTTGTGCTCGATTCTGCTTCTCAATTCCACCAAGAAGTCATGTAACGCCATTCTTAAATAAGCACTCTCTCCTCAAGATGAAGTCGCGGCGTAAGTTGCACTTGGCATGCCTACTTTTTGGAGTAATAAAGTACAAGCAGCCAACATACCTGTACAATAAACTGAGCTGGATCGCTAGCCGAAGAGAGTGCGCAAGTAGACAGTGCTCACAACAACTTTCCACTCAATCGCACAAGACAGCTGCTTTCAGGGGAAGTTTTAGATACGCCGCATCCAAGTGCTGGAACAATATTCCCCCGCCGATAAGAAATCTTCACTGTCTTGGTACCTTCAGAGTTCGACTGCGGCAGTTTCTTATCGAATCGCAGAAAAAAGTGGGTATGACCGTTTCGAACACGTCCATTATATAGCTGGCTGTCGTGTTCTTCCCGAGTCAATCTGTGTATTAAGCGAAACTCATGGTTACGAGCTTTTGAATAGGAGGTATTTAGTAATTGGTGGTTGGTGATCTTTTTGCTGGAAAATAATCATAATACTTACACAATCATGTTATTTACCTATTTTTACTCATTGTAAACACAATCTAGTCTACCCAAATAGTTTATTTTATATACACCTACGCCACTATAATTATATTTTTTAAGATTATTCATTAATACATTACCTAACTTTTTATACAATCAAGCAATAAAACACAGACAACACAATCAAAGAACAAGAACTTTTCCTAATACTACACTTTGCTGTATGACACATAATTTACTCGTAAGTTGTGGGTAAACTTACATAATTTCACTCCGCACATAACACATTGTCTTAACACCAATTTATCTGGTCTACTGTACGTCCGTATGTCACTGCAGGGATCCAGCAGAATATCAGCGTCAGGTATATTTGCCTGACACAAATGCTGAGCTGGACTCCCATTTGGTGCAACCTTGAGACGCACACCGCACCTTGTAATTTGAATGGAATGATGTAATAGTGTCACCATATTTCAAGCACCTAAGTATGTTTTTCTTTTTGTAGATGTAATGGGCACCTTGTTTTTTATTTATTTTTTTATTATTTTAATTCGTGTTATTTGTTATCTTTTAATTGTTTTTTTTGTGTGTAGTGTATGTCTTTTGTGTGTACTAAATAAAGGTTTTATCTATCTATCTACATCAATGACTATGCTAGAAGGTGACCTTATTCTTTTCCGCCCGAGGCAAGTGGTCACGTTTATTGCGGCATCATAGGCTTTATTCAGATCATCCATGGGGCAGGTGAACGAGCACTTAGGTCACTCCAGCATGATCAAAAGCACCGCATTCGCACTGGGTGTTGGATGAGTCAGTGATCCCCCGCTTTGACAAGTTGTATCTGCAGCGGCCTACTTGGTACGCAATCGATTGAGAGCTTTCCATATGGCCACTGCAGTTCACATCCGGGAGGCAAATTTTCCTGGGCTTTAACGAAGTCGGGTGGTGGTGGATGCTTCTCTTCCCACAGTTTGATTCTCGCAATGGGTGATTTGCCCTGGATGGCCTGCATAGCGCGTAAGAAGCCCTTACAACTTTTAAGGTCGAGGTCGTTGTGTAATCGTAGAGAGGGGATGTCGGGAATCGTATTCTTAGATCTTTTTTCTAGTGCGCATGTCACATACCTTCCATTCCTTCCAGCAGGTGGTGCGATTCCTGCAAACGGGTAGAGCTTGTGCAGAGGAGTCGGTTTTAAGCAGCCTGATATTATCCAGCACGTCTCATTAAGGGCACTGTCGACTAGCTTGACGTGAGGAGATCGGTGCCACACTGGACACACAAATTCGCCAGCAGAAAAGCACAGCCACAAAGACGTGCCAGTTGTGCGAAAGATATCGGTTGCTACTCCCCAGTTAGTAGCGAATAGACGATGTAGCAGGTAATTACGGGTCCCGACCTTCTGCATCGTTTTGTAACAATGTGACCTATAGGTACGTTAGTGCCCTATCTAACGTTACTTCCAGGTATTTTGGGTTACAGCAATGTTCAGCAGTACCGGTACTCGCCACGTGATGTTAACGGCCCGATTAGAGTATCTGTTACGGAGATGGAATGCACATGATTCTGTCGTTTGTTGTTTTCAAGAGTTGTCACGAATCGTCTAGCGCGGAGACTCGACGAGTTCTCCAAAGCATTGGAGGATATGTTCAAGGAGAGTTGCCAAGAATCGAGCTGAATGACGCGCAATTGGAGAGGCCTATTTCCAGCAGTGGACTGCTGTAGGCTGATGATGATAATGATGATGAGCCACTAGAGCCAAGTCATCCGCGTAAAGGAAGTGCTCAGTGTGTTGGGTAATAGGCTGATCGTTTGTGTAGATGTTACAAAGCGTTGGCGCCAACACGCTGCCATGAAGAAGACCGTTCTTTTGCCGTTGCCATCTACTCTTACCGGACGGAAAACAAACCTGAAAGCGGCGGTTCAGTAGAAGTTCGCTTAAGATGTTTACGAAACCCTGGTCGTTGGTTAGGGTTGGTTGGTCAATTTGGCAAGTAGTCTTTTGATGTTAATGATGTCGAAAGCTGCTGAGAGGTCAACAAATACAACACCAGTGACTCTGTTGGCTTCGTATCCGTCCTCTAATCTAATTCAAATCTAAGTTTTACAAAAAACTTCAAACCTCTGCGATGCCTTTTCAGCTACATAGATATCGGCGATAACATGTTTTTCACAGTTTCAATGGCGCGGCCACGGGGTTTCTTATAGCTCCTGAAATATAAACCTAGGATTTTCTGTTGTATTTTTACTAATTTTTCAAATTCAAATCTGGATTTTACAAAAAACTTCAGACGTCTGCGCTGCTTTTTGAGCGAGACATCGGCGATATCGTGTTTTTCACCGTTTCAATAGCGCGGTCATGGGGTTATAGTCTTACAGCTCCTAAAATATAAACCTAGGATATTTTCTATATTTTAACAATTTTTTTACAAATTCAATCTATAATTTACCTAAATTTCAGGTCTCTGCAACGCTTAGTTTTAAAGATCTCCGTGGCCGCGCGGTTCTCCGCGTTTCAATGGCGCGGCGACGTTCAATCCCTTATAACTTTTAAACATAACTTAGACAAATTTGTGGTTTTGCGAATCAACTTTTACAATTTTTTACATCATGGTACTTTTTTTTATTATTATCGCCGTGGCCGCGCCATTGTAACGGACACCTCGCAACAACGAGTTGCGTCATAAATGCATTTAACTGGCTGAGTTCGAAGTTGAAGGTGATAGCGACGACAACGGGTCAACAAGCGACGGATGGTGTGCCGTCGGGTCGTCAGATCGATTGATTGGTCCGAGCGATGGTGAGCCGTCGTATCGATTGAATCGATGGATAGTGAGTCGTCCGGTCATTGTGACAACGAGGATTCTTTTAGTTCGTTCAATATTGTGGCCATAGGAAGGTTTACAGGACGATTAATAAACGATTAATGTGGAAAAAAAGACAGAAATAATTACAAAATAAATTTTATTAGCCAACGTGACAAACTTCGTATAATTATAGTAAATTAAAGGTAATCAGTAAACATAAATATTAACATAATCAGAGCGGCGAGAACTGGATCATAGTCTTGATGTCCTTCACCAGGATCTCGAGAAAGCCGCGTTGTACTTGCGGCTGGTTCTAGAAACATAAAAAACGGGTAATTTAGTATAAACTAAGCAACAACTTGGTTTTAATCTTAGTAAGCAACTGTGCTTTACCTGCCACCGACAAGACCACGCACTGTATCGTGACGTATCCTGTATCACCTCTCTGACGATACAGTGAGTCTTCGATTCTCGTCATTTTAAGATCGTTCACAGTCTGAAGGCCAGTTCTCGTAATTTAAAACGTTCAAAATCTAGTCGCAGTCTCATTTCAGCGACAAGCAAATGTCAAAAATGTATGAAAAATCCAGGCATTTTTGACAGATTGACACTGAGATCAGACTGTGAACGTTCTTAAAATTACGAGAATTGCCCGTCTGATCTGTCTCAATCTGTCAATACCTCTAGTATCCATACATTTCTGACATTTAAATGTCAGATGTCAGATGTCAGGTGGTTGGTGGTGGTGGTTTTTAATTACGAGAATTGGCCTTCTGGTTTGCGATAATTTGACAGAGGAATTTGTCATTCTTCAAATTCATTGATTCCGACAATCAAAATCAATTAAACTTGAGTGCCCGCGGTAGTCGGTTGTCCGTTAAAATTATGAAATAAGTTTATATGTCAAGATAAGATATCCATCTTAGATATCTGTAAAGTTTGGCTAACTAATGAAAGTAAGGTGGTATGACGTTCGTGTCTTGATTGTCATTACCTTGGCAGTGTCCAGTAGTTGCTCAGTGAACCTGTCGTTGAACACGGCGATCAGTTCCTTGCGTAGTTCCGGCAACTCGTCGCCACTGCCGTGCCATGCGGCTGACGTGTTCAACATCGCTGTAACACATCATAAAAGTTTTGCATGTTTTATGCTTACCAAGAAGTTCTTGAAGGCTAAAAAATTAACTCTCCTAAATCGCAACTATAACGTGTTACATGATATTTCCTTCCTTCCAATACATAAAGAAAAAGAAAATTAAAGTAAACTTGTTATTGAAATCCAAAGAACGATCTTTCATTTGGTGTAACCCTAATATAATTTATGGGTCAAAAATCTTGATAGTTTCAAATATTAACATATTCTGACCGCTTTTATCTGTAACCTATTGCAACACTCAATGTAACTTTCAAAGTGACCAATAGTAATTTTTCAGGTAACAGTTTGTTCTCTTCTTCGTCCAGGCCATGGTACGGATTGAGAGTGCATGGGAAGCCGTCACCTCCTGCGAAGCAATAATGCTCGCGAAGAGGGAGGCGGCGCACGTGAGGGAGAAGTAATCTATGCGCCCTCACGACCCTAGTCGCCGCAGGACACGCCCTGGGCGTCGGGAATCCCAGGCCGATTCCCGGCCACCGTAAGCGCGGGCTTGCGGACGGTAATGGGTGGCTTGCCGTCTGGTAAGGACCAAGCCCGGGTCGACGGTGCGTTGTGTTCCACGCGCGCCTCAAAGAGATATTAGCACCAACTGGTGGGGTCCGCAAGGGCCGATGCCTGCCAGGGGTGCGGGTTGTTCGAAAGAGATAACGTGGCCCCTGGCACGCAGGCAACTGAAGGAACACGGAGGAGTTTTAGTCAGTTAAAGTCTGACACTCCCGCTCCGCTCAGAGCGGGAGAAGTTATTTGATGATTTCCCACTCTTAAAAAAATCTGAATAAAATTTAACCAAACATAACTCTAAGTTTGAATACTTTAAATTCATGTTTGGTTTTACCAAGGGCTATCTTGTTGCCCAGTAACTGGGTTGTGGAGGATAGATGCCTATCAATGTATATCTGTTTCATTGTTCCACGTCAAACACCGGTATTCAGCTGCCTTCAGTAAGTTGAGGAAAGTGTACGCAGATGATGACACAAGCCCTACGTACAGTTGTCGTTGTCGTCAGTGGGCAGATGCACCCGCAGCAGCAGGCGCGCGTGCGCCCACAACAGATGCAGCGCGGCGTCCAGCGCATGCGCACACGCGCACAGCTCGGCGCGCCTGCCCGACACGCGCGCGCTCAGCGCGGACACGGCGCGTGTGCGGCACTCCACTGGGGAGAGCGTCTGGGAGTCCGGGAGGAGCTTGCGCATGTCTGGAACAAATATTCATTCATTCGTTTTACTTAAATGAAAATTATGTTCCTAAAACTTACGTACCTGAACTACGAAAAGCTGTGTTTCAAGCGAGAAGAACTAAAGTTGACTTATTAAATTAATAAAGAATCGAAAATTCGACTACTGTTTACTGACAAATAATTATAGTAATAGCGTGATTAGTAATGGAAATGGTGCGGCTGCTAACAGAAAAAGGACAGCAATTATTCGCTTTGGAATGGAGCTGACACATGGCCCATGTAATGCTGAATTTAAAAGAACAAAAACATGTGTTATTGTCACAGAAGCAACTGCATATAAAAATACAATTCAGCTCCAATACTAAACTAATTTTCTTCCCCTTTCCTGTTATTGCAGCATACAGTAATAAACCAACATAAACCAATTTATGCCAAACACTGGGCCAACATGGGCCATGGTGTATAAGACATTTATCCAACATGCGCCATCATGGTCCACACTGCTGACTTACCATCAAGACTCATGGTAGGTAAGTTCGCCAGCTGATGTCGTGTGGTGGCCAGTAGTTTGTCGTGGTGCGCGTGCGTGCGCACTAAGGTCTGCAGCAGTAGCAGCAGGCGTGCGCACGCGCCGCCCTCGATGGCCACGCCGCCCACCGCGCGCCCGCTGTCGTCGCACATTATGTTGCGGGCGTAAGTTAGCAGGTTACACACGATCTGAAGTGAGATGGAAAGAAATACATGGAGTGGTGGTGCTGCATGTCACCTTGCTATACGCAGGAAGACACCAAGATTTTTACGATGGCAACTTTTAAGAACTAACTTTAAAACATAGGATTTATGTCGTAATATCAAAAAATTATAAGTAAAGCAAATGGTTAGGTTAGGTTAGACACTAAACTTAACATAAAACAAATTCGTTTTACGGTAAAAATGGAAACTATAAAAAAACAGTCCGCCCGTCACAGAGTTTCTTTATAATTTACCTTGTAGTAGAGCAGGCGCACCTGCGTGTGGTCGGGCACGTCGCTGCCGGGCCGGTGGAAGCGGCCCAGCAGCGCCAGCATGAGCCAGCGCACGCGCATGGCGGCCGCGGCGCTGGCCTGCAGCGCGGTGGGCTCCGCGACCTGCGCCCCGCCGAACACTTCCCGGTTGGACGCGCGGCCTATGACTGATGTGATCGCTTCGACCTCAATGAGGAGCTCCATGGGAGAGTTGGGGTGAGCCGCTCTGTAAAGATACACCATTCGATTATTGAAATGATAAAATTACAATTACGCAACAATTTGATTTCGCAAGTGTTTTTTAAGAGTACTGATGTCGGATATGAGGTCAAAATTGAAGCCGAAGATGGCGGCAAAAAAATAATTTTTCATCAAGTGTGTGTCACAAAGAGTCGATCTATACACAGCACTACATTAGTGTCAACTAACACGATATGGTGAAAGGGTTTTCAAGGTACTGTTTATAATGACACTCTTACCTTAATACTGCATCGATGCACTCGACGTGGCTAAGCAGCGCATGTGTCACGTGTAGAACACAACTGTGGTTCTGGGGACCCAGCGTCGTCAGCAGCGCGTCGCACAGTGATAGCGCTGGGACGAGGATTTGACGGAACCTAACACAAACATGAAGAAATATATTATTCAGTTCTGATTATCAGACAAGTTCGTTACTTGAGAACGACATTGATGCAGAAGCATTCATAATTTAAAGACATGTTTACAAACAATAACAAGAATAATGACTTATTATATAAACAGTATTTGTAAACTATCTCCTGAAATGATAACTGTATGGGCCCACACATGTTACTTGCCCTCAGATGTTACTTGCCCTCACATGTTACTTGCCCAGCACTCTAAATTCGTGAGCCCACAAATGTTAATTGCCCACCACTTTAACTTGTACGAGCCCACACGTGTTACTTGCCCACCACTCTAAATTGTACGAGCCCATACATGTTACTTGCCCACCAACAAGCCCACACATGTTACTTGCCCACCACTCTAAATTGCGATTGTTATCGTCTCAATGTTGCATCACCAGTAAAGTATTTCGAAATACAAATAGATGAACAACTGAACTGGAACAACCAAATCTCAATCCTATCGAAGCGTATAAAGGAACTAATGGGGTTACCCTTGTTTCATAAAAAAAAAAATTACAAATTATCACTTCTCAAACAATTTTCCGTAATTTGCCAGGTTATTACTTAACAAAAGACAAATTTATTTTTCGTTGTTTTGAATTTACCGCCAAAACGGTCCTTACGATGATTTTTTCATTTCACTTTTTCTTTCATGTCATTAGTCACCGACTTCCGAAATTGAAGTAATTTTTCACTTTGTAGTGTTTTTTTGGAAGTCGGTTGTTATTTTTTTGGAAAAAGTTTTTATTGAGATTAATAATTTTATAATACCGCATGAGGCAAAGTTTTGACCCAAATCAAATATTACAAGGACATTTCTCGCCTTTTATGAGCGCCACAGCAACTTTATAAGCATTCGGCAATATATGGCCCGCGTGCGCTTAAAACTCGGTACTAATTGTTTTTTTTTTTGGGTTGGAAATCATCAACTAACTTCTCCCGCTCTGGGTGGAGCCGGAGGGCGTGTTAGACTTATACTGACTAAAACCGACCAGTGTTCCCTCAACACTTCTGTACAGAGCTATCTCACAGTTTGACGAGAATAGGGTTCAAAAAATCTGAAAGCACTTCCGTACGATGCCGGCACTGTTGTAATCGTACTTAGAGTCATTAAGATGTCATTATTGTTTGTATTGTTTTAGTTTAAATCAAAATTTGAGTGACCCATTAATAGATGAGTTTGAAACCTAGTAATTTTGCAAATTTTTTTTTTCACGATTACTGGATTTCTATGTTTGCTCCTTCCAGAGCTTCCTCCTACAGTTTTCTTTCAATAAAATATTTGAGGAATAAATGAATCCCCATATGAATGCAATTAACAGCTCCGCAAAAGGTCTTGTGGCGATCCTTGACACGTAATATACACAAAACATATATACACATACAGAAACACGACATATACACTATACAATACTTACACTTGTATATATATATTAACATTGTTATTTAAATCTATCACCAACATACATAAACTATACAGTACAGTGGAGGCGCGCCGCGTCTACGTCACGCGGTGACGTAGTGATGCGCTAGAGTGGGGTCGCCCCGCTCAGCGCGCGTTCGGCCACCTTGAACGACCTTTAGTCCGATCTCGCTGTCGCGACGCCAAGCCCACGTAACTTTGTGCTACCTAGTATCCTCCGTAATCACTGTAATCCTTCAGGATTAGCATATTATAGTTACGAGTTATCTGTGTATAAACTTTCTGTGTGTGTCGAACTTATGTGCCTTTCGTCTGATAATAACTGTGTTTGTGTTTGGACAATTATAACCGTGAGTAACGTACTACCATCTTTTACTTACCACTGCTTACCACACAAGCACGATAATTAGTGCACTACGAACACTAAATTGGTGACCCCGACTAGAATACGTCAGAAAGGCCCGATAACCACGTGCGGTCAGAACCCTGCAAAGGACGTTCTATATAGAAAGTTGTGATGGAAAAACACAGTGGCACGATGAGTGATAGCAGTGACTCCGCTAAATCGTTGGCGACGACCCGTTCTCATCAAAAACCACGACGCGCAAAGCGCGTGTCCACTGACGAGCCATCCGACATTTGCCGTGTCGCGGTACGAATACCGCCATTTTGGCCGGATGACCCAGAGGTTTGGTTCGCACAAGTCGAGGCTCAGTTTGCGAATGCGAACATCACCAGTGACGTGACAAAATTTAACCACGTCATCGGTAACCTTGAACACCAGTACTCCAAACAAGTGAGAGATATTTTGCTCAACCCACCGGAGAGCAACAAATATGAGAAGCTCAAACAGGAGCTTATTAAGAGACTGACTGCATCACATGAGAAGAGAGTAAAGCAGCTTCTCATCCACGAAGAGCTTGGAGATCGTAAGCCGTCACAGTTCCTGCGACACCTTCAAAGTTTGGCCGGACCGAGCGTCCCAGAGGACTTCCTCCGGACAATATGGAGTAGCCGTCTGCCGAGCAACGTCCAGACCCTACTGGCCTCACAGCCTCGTACTTCCATGGAGGAATTGGCAGACCTGGCAGACAGAGTCCAGGACATCGTGACCCCAGGCCAAGTAGCCGCAGCTTCGGCGTCAGGTACGAGCATGCACGAGATGGCGTACGAGATTGCGGAATTAAAGAAAGCTGTCAAGAACCTGACGACGCAACTGAACAGGAGGCCTCGTTCGCAATCACGATCAAACCACCAGCAGCGTCACCGGTCCAGACAGCGTTCCAACTCCAGCCACCAGAAGCAACCGTTTTGCTTCTACCACTACAAGTTTGGGGCCAACGCTCGCAAATGCGTTAAGCCTTGCGACTACGACCGGTCGGAAAACTCCAAAGGCAGTCGGTAATGGCGACTGACGACTGTCCGACGCCCACCGGTCGCCTCTTCGTCACGGACCGAACATCAAAGAGACAATTTTTAGTGGACACTGGTAGTGATTTGTGTGTGTTTCCGCGACATTTTCTACGCGAACAGCGTGTAAAGTCGAACTATCAATTATCGGCCGCTAACGGGTCTATAATTGATACCTACGGCTACCTACAATTAAACTTAGATTTAAGTTTGCGCCGTAATTTTCCTTGGCGATTTATTGTAGCTGATGTCACCAAGCCGATTATCGGTGTGGATTTTTTAAGCTTCTACGATCTGCTTGTTGACATCAGAAATCAACGTTTGGTGGACAAAACCACGTCTTTGTATGTTACAGCCTCTGTTGCGAAGGCTTCAGCGACGTGCTCAGTGAAGGTCTCAGTTGGCGATTCGAGGTATCACTTAATACTTAATAAGTACCCCGACATCACACGACCCGCTGGTACACACCGCAAAACCACACACCACACAGTACACCACATACGCACCACACCTGGCCCGCCCATCTCTTGTTCCCCTCGCAGGCTCGCTCCAGACAAACTGCAGATCGCTAAGCAAGAATTTGAGGTCATGCTTAGCAACGGCACTGCTCGACCATCAGAGAGCCCTTGGTCTTCGCCTCTTCATTTAGCGCCAAAGAAGGACAACAGCTGGCGACCCTGCGGTGACTACAGACTGCTCAACGCGAGGACTATACCTGACAGGTATCCAATTAGACATGTCCATGACCTTACCCACAGCATAGCCGGTTGCAAGGTCTTCTCCACAATTGACTTGGTTAAGGCTTATAATCAAATACCAGTCAGCGAAGACGACATCCAGAAGACGGCGATAACAACTCCGTTTGGCCTGTATGAGTTTCCATTTATGACCTTTGGTCTGAGGAACGCAGGTCAAACATTTCAGAGGTTCGTTGATGAAATGACGCGCGGCCTCGACTTTTGTTATTGTTATCTTGACGATTTCCTCATCTTCTCAAAAGACCAGAAGCAGCACGAGGATCACCTGCACCAGCTCTTCACCAGGATGCAGAAATATGGCATCGTCATCAACACCTCGAAGTGTGTGTTCGGAGCTGACGAAGTCACATTTTTAGGTTACCGCATCTCTGCAGCCGGTACCAAACCCTTAGAGTCCAAAGTCCAAGCCATCAAGGACTTCCCTACGCCGAAAACGGTAAAGGAGCTCAGGCGTTTCCTAGGGATGTTGAACTTTTACAGGCGGTTTATACCCAAAGCTGCAAAATTTCAAGGTCCCCTTAACGCCCTACTAACTGGCTCTGTAAAAGGGCAGCATCCCGTGGAAATAACGGGCGAGGCGCTCACCGCCTTCAATATGTGCAAAGACAGCCTCTGCAACGCTGTTTTGCTTGCACACCCTGACTACCAAGCGAAACTCGCCCTAGTTACAGATGCGTCAGATCTGGCAATGGGCGCGGTTTTGCAACAGTTCAGGGACGAGCAGTGGCAACCGCTTGCATTCTTCTCACACAAGCTTAGCCCTGCTCAGCAGAAGTATTCGCCTTACGACCGCGAGTTACTGGCCATCTATGAGGGCATAAAATACTTCCGCCACATGTTGGAAGCGAGACACTTCACCGTCTATACTGACCACAAACCCTTGATATATGCTTTCCATGAGCGAAAGCACAACTGTGCTCCGCGTCAGTATAGACACCTCGACTTCATTTCGCAGTTCACAACGGACATTCAGCACATTTCCGGCAAGGACAACATCGTCGCCGATACATTGTCCCGCGTCAGTGAACTGCAAACGACAGTCGATTTTGAAGTTCTCGCTAAATCCCAAGTTACAGACCCTGAACTGTTGCAACTGCTTCAGTCAGAGTCATCTCTTCAACTAAAGAGGCTTAAAATCGACGGCAGTCCCGTCGAGCTACTCTGTGATGTGAGTACAGCCACTCCCAGACCATTCGTGACCAAACCCTTGCGACGGCAAATATTTGAGAGCCTTCATAGCCTCAGCCATCCTGGAGCAAACACGTCCGCAAAATTAATTGCGCAGCGTTATGTTTGGCCTGGAGTCCGCAAGGACTGTCGACAATGGTCACGAATGTGTCTCAGCTGTCAACGCACAAAGGTAAACCGCCATGTGTCAGCACCATTGGGCACATACGAATTACCACGTGCTAGGTTTGCCTTTGTGCATATCGACCTAATTGGCCCTTTACCTCCATCACAGGGGTACCGGTACTGCTTAACGGCCGTGGATCGTTTCACTAGGTGGCCAGAAGTAGTACCAATTGTGGACATCACCGCTGAGACAGTCGGTAAGGCATTGCTGACCAACTGGATCTCCCGCTTTGGTTGTCCAACCGATATTGTTACAGACAGAGGACGACAATTTGAATCCGCACTGTTTCAATATCTTTCCAAAATAGTCGGATTCAAACATCGGAAGACTACAGCCTACCACCCAGCATGCAACGGCCTAGTGGAACGATTCCACAGGCAACTCAAAACGGCAATAATGTGCCACGCTGACCATAACTGGACAGAATCCCTGCCCTTGGTTTTACTGGGTGTCCGGAGCGCTTTTAAAGAGGATCTTCAGACTTCTTCTGCGGAACTCGTATACGGTGAGCCCTTACGACTCCCAGGAGAATTTTTCAGTCCCGGTGACAGCGGCAACACCGACATATCGGAGTTCACCACTCGTTTACGCTTGATTGCCGCAAAACTGCAGCCTATTCCAGCTGCACGTCACTCCAAGGACAAAATATTTGTCCACAAGGACCTCGCGACCTCAAGCCACATTTTCCTCAGGGATGATGCGCTTCGAGGTTCATTGCAACCAGCATACACCGGTCCTCATGAAGTGGTTCAAAAAGGCGACAAAACTTTTATAATAGTGTTAAAAGGTAAAAAGGTCAAAGTTTCTGTGGACCGCCTTAAACCTGCCTACATATTGGCTGATCCACCACCTGCCGGCCAAGCTGTTCAAGAGGAAGAAGAACAGCCCACGGACACACCTGTCAAAACTACCAGGTCTGGTCGAAGGGTTCGATTCCCAGATTATTATCGCCCGTAGGACGGTCTCTGGAGGGGAGTGATGTGGCGATCCTTGACACGTAATATACACAAAACATATATACACATACAGAAACACGACATATACACTATACAATACTTACACTTGTATATATATATTAACATTGTTATTTAAATCTATCACCAACATACATAAACTATACAGTACAGTGGAGGCGCGCCGCGTCTACGTCACGCGGTGACGTAGTGATGCGCTAGAGTGGGGTCGCCCCGCTCAGCGCGCGTTCGGCCACCTTGAACGACCTTTAGTCCGATCTCGCTGTCGCGACGCCAAGCCCACGTAACTTTGTGCTACCTAGTATCCTCCGTAATCACTGTAATCCTTCAGGATTAGCATATTATAGTTACGAGTTATCTGTGTATAAACTTTCTGTGTGTGTCGAACTTATGTGCCTTTCGTCTGATAATAACTGTGTTTGTGTTTGGACAATTATAACCGTGAGTAACGTACTACCATCTTTTACTTACCACTGCTTACCACACAAGCACGATAATTAGTGCACTACGAACACTAAAGTCTCATTAAATAATACATAATTCATAAAGTAAGAAGCTTGTATATAAAAAAATTATGGATAGTGACATTTAAAGACTTGATAGGACCAAGTGGCAGTTCAGAATTAATAATTATTCATTAATAGAAAAAAACAGTCCCGTTATTCCTTACCTGTTAGCCACGGACGGCACAAACTCGGTATCCTTATGGGTGCCATAGCCCGTGTGTATGTCGGGATGCGCGGCCAGCACGGTGAGCGCGGCGAGGCAGCCCAGCGCGCCCTGCGCCAGGAGCGTCTCTGCGCCGGCGCGCGTGCCCGCCATCTTGATGAGCAGGCCCATCTTCGACTCGTATACGTATAGGACGCGCAGGGATTTTGGGTTTGGTTCTAATGTCTGTAGGATGAAGAGGTTTAAACTTTTAAGTACAATTAAAATTTACGTAAGTTATTGCATCTTAAGCGTTTACAAACATACCATTTTTTTTTAAACATCTCTCGTTTATTCGTGATTTTTTTTTAGGTGAAGCCGTCGTTTATCATTTTTAAACTTTAAGCAAAGATTATAAGTAATCGTTTTTACTGAGTAGAAAATAATTACAAAAAGTCACACTCACCTCCTTCAATCCCTCATCGTCTTGCAGCAAGCTATCGATCAAACTCCTCAAATAGCCCTGATTGGTCAGCGTGTTCATCCAATCAGTTCTTGGGTTTATTTCTATGAGCGTGTCCAAGCACGCTAGTGCCACCATACGGCAGACATCGTGACCTGCCCCGATACAGTCCCCACACACTATAGAACAGAGGTTCTCACCGAAGTCACATATCACATCAATCACCATAGATTTTAATGCAGATTCTTCTCGACTAGGTCTTGCCTTTGAACTGTCTAGTCTACTGACGTACGTATTAGACATGTTTTCTTCTTCCGGATCCGCTGCACTTGACTTTAAATTAACTATATTCAAGTAGTTTAATAAAGCTCCGTACAAATTCACTCGCATTTTTTGCGTTGATCCGCCTGAGACGAGAATCCAGGAGAGAATTTTGTGTAGTATGAATTTGAGAGTTAAGGAATTCGTTTGCATGATTTGATTTGAAGGGCCGAAGAAACTCATTTCGAATTCCGTTGACTTTAAACTTGATTCTCTCTTCTGTAGGATATAACAGTGACGTAGATTTACTAGAAGGAGTAGCACAGTTCCTGATGCTAAGTTTCCTAGCTGTGGTAATACTTCTGAAGGTGGGATCTTGTTGAGAAGATCCTGTAGTATGTTGAGGAGGAGGTTCTTCCGTGATTCAAGGCTGAGGATGTCGTGCGGCGCCACACAGAACAGTATCTCAGTCAGTTGGCGCCACGAGTCGTAGTAGTGTGTTAGAGTCGCCGCTAGGTTGCGCTGTCTGTTCACCTCTGTTACGTAGTCTAGGACCTGTGGGAGAGACATCAATATGTTTGTGTGGTTTATTATTTTACTATCTTTTGCAAGCGACTTCGCCCGCGTGGTGGTGAAAATTATCCCATGGGAACGTACTATTGGGATAAAAAGTAGACTAAGTGTATTCCAGGGTACAAACTATCTGTGGGCCAAATTTCATCTAAATCTGTTCAGTCGTTTTTCGGTGATTGAGTAACAAACATCTAAACATACAAACTTTCACATTTATAATATTAGTAGGATTACTGTTTTCTACAATCAAAACCGTTTTTAATCTGTAGTCTTGTTAAAATTAAAGTCACATACGACGGGCTTCAAGAAAGTACCTAGTTCATAATAAAAAAATAGTGTAATGTTATGTAAATAATGTAATGTAACGAGGGCCGCAGGAGTTCGCTGGATGCGGGAAGCACAGAACCGGTCGAAGTGGCGGAGCTTGGGGGAGGCCTATGTCCAGCAGTGGACGTCTTTCGGCTGAAATGATGATGATGATGATGATGTAATGTTACCTTCTGTATCTCGGTGGCGACGAGGTTCCTCTGCGGCGCGGTGGCATGTAGAGCAGCTAGCTCGCGCGTCAGCAGCGCGTGCACTCGCGACACGCTGATGCGCTTGCCGCCTAGACCTGAACACATAGACATCTATATTAGCTTCAATGCAAACACCATCATCTTATGTGCGTTTATTTGTACACTTGCTAAGAAAACTTTGACTATACTAAGAACTGATGAAAGAAGGAATGATGTTATAATACTTATAATCAATATGATACAGTTGCATCAAATTGTAAAATAATGTGTTTAATGTGACAAAGTACAACTGATCATAGCTTTTTATGTATAATTATGTGTATGTTGTGTAAGTTTTTATGTACCATATTCAATCATTTTTTATCATGTACCCACTAGTCGTTGGCAATCCTTAAAGGGAACCTAGTCGCGAGCTCGAACTCACTGGTCGGCCTGGCTAAAAATTACGCTGCCTCACCAGACTTCGTGTCCGACAGAGATAGTATCAGCGATGAGCAGTTAGACGCTAGTCTACACGCACGACGTTATTGAGTGAGATACAGGATCATTTATAGTAACAAAAATCGCGAAAAAATTAAGAAAAGTCCTTTGGAAGAACGGGTTTTATAAAAAATCCAATGCATAAATCAATTACCAATAAAGTTTATTGAACTTTTCGATAATTGAACTTTGTTGGTACCGATTTGGTTTTGGAGATTTTACACTTCTTTTATTATATAAATACGCCCCAAAGTTGCGGTTAAATTAGCAAAAAACCGAATCTTTGTTGGCCTATAACTTTTTAATGGCTTATTATTACTATTCTGTTTCCGTACAGACACATGTTTTATTTTGGATGTCCCATGTCAAATAGTGGAGTAATACACTCCCGAAGTTTGTATGGAAAAAATGTCGACAAGATTCACCTTAAATGAATAAATAATTACCTGTGGGTAGATCGCAGGAAGCGATGGCCTGTCGTAACTGTTGCGCTTGGAACAGCTCCCAGCGCGGTTCAACTGCTTCTTCCACACTCACTGGTAGCTCTTCTAACGTTCGACGGAGTAAGCACCATTCCCATTCCTATGAAAGAAAATGTGTAATGTTAATACATTTAGAATTAGCTGATGAAAGCGTAGATGAAGCGCCTATTATCTATACTCCTATTTTATTGGTATAAGTTAACAGGGTTTCAGTTAGATGAAAAGTAACGTACTGGGAAAATTTCTGGAGAATCATTGAATCTGTGACTTCTCAGTGTCAGAACAGTTTTTGATAATATTGTTCAGTGAGGTCTCACATAAATATTATATATCAAATGGTGCATTCTCATTTCGCGTCCACCTGATGTTACGTCTGCAACTTATTAAGTTTTTTACATAGTCGATGTTATCATGAATGAAGTGTTACCTGTGTGGGATGATGCGCAGTGTGCGTGAGCGCAGTGAGCAGCGCGGCCAGCGCGGCGTGCTGGCGACTGGCCGCGCCGGCGCCCGCCTCGCACGCGCATGCGCGCAGCACCCACGAGCGCGCCGACAGCGTCACCACGGACGCGCACTGCGGGACCAGTCACACGACAATCAGGACTAAACTAATACTTTACTTAAAGCGCGGAACTGTTGTTAGTAAAGTTATTGTTTAAGACATTTATTTCTTAAAACCAGAATACAATTATAAACTTAGAATGAGAAACATTGATTGAATACATTTAAACGTACCTAGCAACAAGTAACGGAACCATATGTTTGAAGTCAGAAGTAGGTACAATATTGTTAGTCATTAACTTATCACTGTGTTGGTAAAATAAACTATTCCGAACAATGACGTATTATAAATAGACGTGTCTTACACGAATATTAGAGCACTCAAAAACAGCTTAAACCATGAATGTAGACAGTGCGCAAAGAACAGGAAAGACCCATACCGATTCCTGTTGTTAGAACGAGGTAAACACATATATTTAGTTACGTCACTAGCGTTACGCCTCGTCACTGGACGGTACGGTAACTAATAACACAACAGCCAATTAGCTGTCATTTATCTTGCCCATATTGAGCGCCGGTAACGCATCTATAGGTAATATGTCATTGTTTCCGAACCATACCATTCCGATTTTTTTTTAATCCTAGCGAAAAGCAAAAACTATGGCAACTGCAAAAAAGTACGGATACTTAATTTTTTTTCCGTTTCCGGTATTCATCAAAATATTTTATAATAATTCAAGCTTACTTTGAGATCAACAGTGGCCTTGACATGTCTCGACAGGAAGTAGTCCCTAGTTCTGAGGAAGCGCAGGATGGGTGCCGACGTGTTGGGTCGCGCGCACAGCCAGTACACCAGGCGGTAACAGTTCTCTACTAGGTTGTTCGCCTCCCTGGGAACATAACATTCAGAAATAATAATGATACAACGGAAAGAGTGAACTGCTAAATGAAATAGGCTATTACACCCATTTCAATTCTGAAATGCTAAACAAGCACTAAAACAACACAACATTTTTAAATAATCGATTATTGCCATAAAAATGCATAAAAATTTTACATTTTCATATTCCGCGCGTAATTTGACGAAAACGCTGAACGCAGTGCACGCCATATTAGTCTGTAGGTACGACGTCAGTTTGTGGTGTAAGCAAATGCGGTTTTTTTTTTAATGATGATTATTTATAATTAAAAAAAATTGTTATTATTCTACTTATCATTGGTTTGCTGTTCCTGAATGTAAGACATTATTTCAATAAAAATTACATTCGTTACAAAAAAAAATTACAAAGTTGTTCAGTTGATTAGTTTAAACAGTGGTATGACGTAATAACATGGCGGCTACTATTTCATGGTTTTCAAGCACAGATTAAAAAAACTGAAATCATTGAATAGATTTTTTTAAATTTATTTTGTTATTTCAAGAACTAAAACTAAAATTTTCCGACTGCTTTTTGGCTAAGCTATCTCAATAATATATTTTTAGATTTTTACTCATATAGAATAAAATACCCTATTACATTCGTTCAAACACCACAACTGTTTTATTTAAGAAACAAAAAAAAAACTTACAGAAATTCTAACATCTACAAACAAATAATACAGGATGGAATCCATGATAACAGGATGTGCATCGATGTCCCTGGCACACTGTATACGCCAACATTCGTGGAGTTGCGGTCATAAAATGCGGAAGTAACATGACACGAGACTCGGTATATTTTATTATTTACTCCGGTGCTAAATATTCACCTTCCTATATACTCGCACATCTCATTTAAGCAATTGCAGCGAATCATGGCGTTTACTACCTACCTGTGCTGTTGATTGTGTGAAGCGATGTGTTGCTCCAAGATGTCAAGTATGGAGTGCAGGCAGGTCCGTGGGTAGCCCGAGGCGCCTGCTTCACTCAGCTGGCTGCGACTCACCTACGAATAAAAAACGTGATTATTTTATATTTATCAAGTACTAGCTGGTGCCTGCGGCTTCGTCTCTGATCCAGGATGATAAGTAGCCTATGTCCATCTCCAGATCATGATCTACCCATGTGCGAAATTTCATTCAAATCTGTTCAGCCGTTTTAGAGTGAAAGCCTCACAAACATAAGACAAATCAAATCTTTTCTGTTATCTTGTTACTCCGGAATGTAGCTTTCCGCAGGTGAAATAATTTTTAAAATCGGTTAAGTGGTTGTACGGTTTATTCTTATTTTTATTTTTTTTGACGCTGGGAAATCGTCAAATAAATTCTCCTGCTCTGGGTGGAGCAGGAGGGCGGATCAGACTTTTACTGACTAAAACCCACCCGTGTTCCCTCAGTTGCCTGTGTGCCAGGGGCCGTGGTATCTCTTTCGAACAACCAGCACCCCTGGCAGGCATCGGCCCTTGTGGACCCCACCAGTTGTTGCTGACATCTCTTTGAGGCGCGCGTGGAACACAACGCGTCTTGGTCCTTATCAGACAGCGAACTACCTATTACTCGCCGCCCGGAAGCCCGCGCCTACGGTGGCCGGGAATCAGCCTGGGATTCCCGATGCCCAGGGTGTCTCCTGCGGCGACTAAGGCCGTGAGGGCGCATATACTGCCTCTCCCTCCCGTGCGCCGCCTCCCTCTTCGCAAGCATTATTGCTTCGCAGAAGCAGGTGACGGCTACCCATGCACTCTCGCTCCGTACCATGACCTGGACTAGGACCGGACGCGAGAGATCGCTGCCGCCGATCGCCTCCACGAGGACACGGCGGTGCTCCGCCCAAGCCGAGCAGAGCTCCACCCTCCACCGTGTCTTCCGGGCGATCTATGCAATGGTAACACCCGGACGATTCCTTCAGCTTCCGAAACAGGAACCTTCCGATACAACCGTGCCGGTGAAGACCTGCGGAAGGTGAGGACGTCGTGGCGCCTTTCAATCCACCGCCGCAATCGTAGTGTGTCCAGCACTGGGTTGCGACATTTGCACTCTCCATGTTATGTAACTCCGGGTTAAGGCAAACCATACGTTGCGGAGGGGTACGATCATTGAATGCAGCGAAACTCGTCACGTGCTTATCGACCTATTATAATTACTCGGACGGGAAGTTGGCTCTTTTCTGCTTAATATTTTGTTGTTTTGCGAAGCATATTACGTTACAATTTATCGATGAGTCATACGCACGTCGTCAGTGAGGCCGTAGCCCAGCAAGAAGTGCGCCAGGTTGGGCGGCGCGCTGGGCAGCACGTGCTGCAGCAGCAGCAGCACGCCCTCCTTGGCGCGCCGCACGTGCGCGTCGCGCGTCGCGCCCGCCTCGCCCGCCTGCACTACTGGCTCCGACCATTCTTCTGCCTCCAGGCATTCCACGAACCCGTATCTGGAGATAACAAAACAATGTCTCTGTCATTTATGCGTGCAATCCCCATACATGCAATAAATCAAAAGTGTCTGTTTGTAATATCAAAATAACAGCTTTTTTACGAAATGCATGTAAGGTACTTTTAACAAAAACTATTTTTGAGATTTTTGTGTCCGTCTACCTATTTGTTCCGGCTAATCTCTGAAACTACTGGACCGATTTTGACGGGATTTTCCGTGGGAGATAACTCATGTTATAAAGACAACATAATTATGCAAATTTTAATATAAAGAGCAACATAGTCTACTTTTTCTCCCGACAGCACGTTCCCGTGAAATAGTTTCCAAAAATTCACATGGATAACGCTGGCAAAGCTAGTAAAGAAAGAAAGCAAATCAATTTGCAAATGTCACGAAAATAAATAGTCACAGAATAACACGTATCATTTGACACATACCTTATTTCTGCTGCAAGCGCATGCCTGTGCGTAATAGAAGCTAGCAGGTGCCTGGCCGCAGCGGGAGTGTTGAGCGCGCGCACTAGCAGTGCCACTGCACGTGCTGCGGCCTCCGGGAGAGTCGACACGTGTTGCAACACCTTGCAACATGTGATCAGGCGGCAGTTGTTGTCCGGACCTTCGGGGGCTGTGACAATGAAATTGTAAGGTTGTAGCAGCTTATACTTACGTATAGACATACTATTAGAAAAGCGCATACGGCCATTCGTCACCGCGCGCTCGCACACACTAAGCTAGCCAAGGTGAATGGAATGTCGAGTGGCCGACCGTATCATCACGCTCGCACGTCGAAGGGAGCGCGGCACATTCTACCGACATTGGTGCCGATTCTGTTGGCACAAAATTCTCTAAACTAAAAATCACCAAAATTTAGTTTATTCCTGTCAAACGACGATTTCCCATTCTGAAATTGACTAAAGTGACACAACTTAACTATAATTTAGTTTGACAGCACTAAGATTGCACTGAATTATTAGTTTAGTGAAGATGGTAATTTTGCTATTCTGAGTTTGCCGTTTTTCACTAAAAATTTTGACTATATTAATTTTTCTAACTAAATCTGACTATTTTTAATCGCGATTAAAAACGTGTAATAATAATAATAATAAATTTATTGAAATAAAAACTCAGTTTACAGAAACTTTGTGTTCGATAACAACTGCATTAGTATAATACTGTGTCGCAGTCATTAACGCCCACCTCCACAAAATTGAGACAGAAGCAAAAAAGACTAAAAACTAAATTAAAATATAAAAATGAAACATTAAACATTAGAACTTAAAATTAAGAAAACTAAACAATATTTTCACTGCGTAGTTTTATGTGAGATTGTGTGTCTGTATGGAAGGTTTGTGTGTTCTGTGGGTGGAGTATATGTGTGTGTGTGTGTGCGTGTGTGTGTGTGAGGATGTTTGTGGGAGATGTGTCCGATTGCGCATATTATACATATAAAGGGTAATTGGAAAGTGGATTTAAGTTTTTACATATGTTTCTAATTCTTCATAAGTGAGTGTTTGAAGCCATTTATCCGTGATCCTACGACATTCCTGCAAGGTCAGTGGGTATATATTGAGCTGTTTATTGACACGATTATACAAAGTGGAGCTAAGAAAGTGATATTGCCGCCGAACAACTTGAACTCTGGCAGATTCCACCTGGCAGACTCTATCAGCTCTGCGTTTTTGTGTTACGACAACAGGGTCGAATGGGAGGACTGAGTGTTTACGCAATACTGCAGCAAGAAGAAACGTGTGTCTGACTGTTGGTAACTCGCAAAGAGCGTACAGTTCAGTAGTGGGAAATCGAACAGGTTTGTGAGTCATGACTTTTAACACTGCCCTCTGCGCCCTTTCCAGACGGAGCATTAAGCACTTACCAGCCCCACCCCAAGCTGCAATACAATATTTTAGGATGGAATGTGCCAGAGCGAAGTAAACTGTTCGTAGTGTGGCAAAATCAGCAGATGTTCGCAGGTTTTTAAAAACAAATATTAATTTTCTGACCCTGGAAACCAGAGCCTCAATTTGCTCCTTCCATGTCAGCGTACTATCTATTATAACACCCAAGTATTTAATACTATGGGTGCGCGTAATCTGAGTACAACCGGTGCAATCAGTCGATATTAATCCGCATTTATGCGCCGTCAGAGCATAGGGAGAAGAGGGTTGAGAGGCTCTGCTTGGAGCAAATGTAATGAAGTTGGTTTTTTCTACATTGAGGGTTAGCAAGTTTTTATTCAGCCATTTCATTGCAACAAGCAGAGCGGACTCTGCATATGAGCGGGTTTCCAACCAATCCTTACCATGAATGAGCATGACGGTATCGTCCGCATAGGTTATAATTTTAGCGTTAGTTAGAGCCAGATTACATAGGTCATTTATGTAAATAAGAAACAGGGTAGGTCCAAGGACACTACCCTGCGGGACTCCGTAGGTTAAAAATTGCTGATTGCTAACGTGATTTCCTATCTTTACGGTTTGAGAACGCTCACTCAGGTAACTCCTAAAAATATCTAGACACACTCCCCTAACACCAATTCGTTCCAACTTTTCCAGCAAGAGGGGAACAGAGACTGTGTCAAAAGCTTTTGAAAGGTCTAGGAAAATTGCTATAGTTTTGAGTTTATTCTTTATATTTTTTGCTATAGTTGCAGTTACTTCTAATACTGCATCTTCTGTGCTTCTACCTGATCGAAAACCATATTGGTTTGCTGAAATTATATTCTGTTTATTAAGGTAATTAAGTAGACGACTATTTATAATTTTTTCTAAAATTTTGGACATAATTGTAAGAACAGAGATAGGTCTGTAGTTATTGACACTGCCCCTATCCCCACTCTTGTAGATGGGATGTACAAGTGCTCTTTTAAAGACAGCCGGAAATACTCCTGATGTGAGAACCAGGTTAAATATGTGCGAAATAATAGGGATTAAGGTGTCGCGGGCAGCCCTGATCAAAGCAGCAGAAATGCCATCCCAACCCACGGCGCAATTGGCCCTGAGGCCGAGTATGATGCGTTCAATTTCATCGCAGTCTGTTGAGAGAATGGCCATAGAGTTAGGACAGGCATTGTTGCCAGAGGAGCGTGTATAGTGTGCATTAGTTATTTTTGATGCAAGGGTCTTTCCCACATTCGCAAAGAAGGCATTTACTTTATCCACTGAATCTGAAGGATCGGGAGTAATGGATAAAAGTTCAGTAGCAGAGGATTTGTTGTTTTGAAGATTAGATATTGATTTAATGAGTTTCCATGTAGCCTTTGGATTCCTTTGATGTCTCTCAAACTCGGTTCGTTCATATTCCCTTTTAATTTTTTTAAGTAAATTATTGCAGAAGTTTCTGTACCGCTTGCATGTGACTTGTAGTATACTATTATTAGGATTTCGTTTTGATTTAAGGCAAAGATTATCCCTGTTCCGTATGCACCTCAAAAGCCCCGGAGTGATCCAGGGTTTAGTAATCCTTTTTTTACTTGGGATAGTGCGCGTAACAGAGTTGTTATTGACCACTGTAGAAACAATATTAACAAATTCAGTAGCAGCCGTAGATGCATCATCACAATTCATCACTGAAGAAAAATCTGCAGTTTTTAAGCTTGCAACGCATGCATCCACGTCTACTCGGCGCGAAGTTGAGGGGGTTTTAGTTATATCAAATATTAATTTACAAAACACAATTACTGGAGCATGGTCCGTAATAGTAGAATCAAGGACTAAGGTTATAGCAGGTTTGTTTGATTTGATAACTACGTGATCTAGACAGGCGCTGTTACGAGTAGGAAATAAATGTGCAGGGAGCATTGCATGGGACGCTACTGTGTTTAGATACATGTCAGAATTTATATCATTCGTGTTTTGGGAGATATTTATATTGATATCGCCAATTAAAACAATGGTCTTAAATGACATTAATGAGTGCAAAGTAACATCCAGACATTCAATAAAGTTGTTAGTATTACGGAACGACGGAGATCGGTACATTGCTAAAAGGGCTATCTCTGTGCCGAATTTTAAAATCAAGCAATTCGCATCCGTAAATATCGGAATTTCGACAGTGACACGTAGGTTTTGTCTAACATACACAACAACACCGTCGTTTTGGTTCGCGTGATCAGACTGAAATGCTTCAAATCCTGGTATATTAGGAAGGTAAGGGCATTTGCGCAACCAACACTCTGATAAAACAATAGCATCAAAATGCACCTTAATTCTGTTTAGTAGGATTAGAAGATTGTTAAAGTTAGTACTATTGCCTATACTTCTAATATTCAAGTGAAATATATTAAGACCGTTCACAACATTATTTAAGTACGTATTACATTGTTCTGGAGAACACTGATAAGATGTCGAGACTGATAGTTGCTCTAGTTCGTGTGTAATTTCGGTGTTTTCATTCATTTGTAATTCTAGAGGGAAACAAATTAGTCGCAGTAACAATCCAGTGAGGGCTTGAAGCAAACCAACGTATTCGGTCCGGATTGTAGCACGTTAGTTTTAAGTTTAGGCTATAGTAGGAGATGAACAAGGTTGCACGATATAACCAGGTGTGGGAGATTGTGAGAGAGATGCGAGAGAGTTTTAATATACTAATGATGCGCGTAAGTCTGTATGTGTGGTTGTGGGTGTGAGGGTAAGTGTAGTATGGTGTGCCAACGTAATTTGTGGATAACTTTAGTGTGGTTTGCATATGTAAAGCAAACCGTATACAAAACAGTAACAGCTTTGAAATTTGCATGCGCTTAGCATCGTGATAACAAGGTTTACAGGTGATACTTAGGTACATGTTTTTTATAGGATCTAGTGTGGTTAGCTGGTTAGTATTTTTACAACATATTATTTCCTTTACCGGTTTAACAATGATATGATTATAGATCACTAGTCACTTTGAGTCTGTTTTCCTCGGGAAGTCTGATTCAGTTTTAATCAGAATATGAGGTGCACCATCCATCTCACGAAGAAAGATTTTACCATTTTTTATCCAACAGTACTTGAAATTGTTGGTGTTCGCAAAATCTCTGGCAAGGAAAAACAACCTTTTCATTCTAGGACTAAGGTTTTCCGAAATAAATATAGGCTTCACTGGCCCTCCAATTTTTAGATGTTCTGTTGACAGTTTACTACCTTTGTTGAATTTTTTATACTTTTCAATAAATTTTTCTTTCAGGAGATTGGTGGAGAAATCTACAATGATTGTCCTGTTGTCTTTGTCTTTAGTTCCTATGCGGAAGATGTCTTTGACCTCGTGCGGTTGTATGGATACATTCAAAACGGAGGCGACCTTGAAAACAGAGTTTAATAAATTTTCTTTAGACTCAGGTTTGTTTACAGGGATATTCTTTAATTCCACACAGGACGATCTAGCACCACACTCTAGTCTTTCTAACTTTTCTTCGAAATATTGAAAAGATGACGCATTCGATTTACGTTCCTCATCTAGCTGATTTTCAAGGAATTCAATTTTCAATTTTAAACTATCATAATTTTGGGACAGGAATGTTACCGATGATTGAATTTGAGAATTTTGGAGTTTAATCTCTTCCATACTTTCATATATCTTCTCGATTTTTTTTATATGTTCGTCTTTGAACTCCTGGAACATAGCTTTTATTTCTGCCATATAAATAGAAACCTGGTTGTCCGTATCCAATCCCGATTCAGTGTATTTTCGTTTATTCCGGTGAGTAATATTAGGGAATTTACAGTCGTCAGCGATAGATTGGTCTTTTTTGGCCATATCCGGTTCCGATGAGCTATGGTGTAGTAAATTTGTCGGCGTTGTGAGCGCAGTGGTAACCATAATAGGTGTGGGTGGGGGTGATCGATTTATCGGCATGATTGAAAACCAACTATCTACGCTGCACGCAAAACCTCGTATAAAAATACAAAAATACAATAAAATGTTGTACAAAGTCTAAAAATATTTTTGTAATTTGTTGGATTCGAACTTGCGTAGTCTTGATTAGTACTAGTGTGGTGTGGAATAAAACTAGTGGTCATGAACTAAAATTCACACCAACACTTCGACTTGAGGTGCAAAAACAGTACTGATCTTTTTTTTCTTTTCGTTTGTTTATATCTCGAAAATGGTGTGCCCTATCGCAAAAATGATGATAATTTCGACCCCCTTTAATAAGCCCGCAAGCCCCATACTCTCAACATGTAGGTAATTTTTTTTTTTTTCATACAAAAAGTGAAAAATTCCATATAAAAACGTCAAGGCTGCCCACGCTTCATTCAGTTCTTCTTAAAAAAATCATTGCGTAGGGCACACAAGTACCACGTTGCGAAGCCAAAAGAAAAAAAATACCACCTGCAGGCTTAGCACGACAACCGTAGAGAAGCGTTTTGTCGACGGAAGACTAGACAAAAATTACGTTTCCGTGTAGTCAGTTTTTCACCGAGAAATGTAGACAAGCGATTTCTATTCTACAGTAGAGTAGAAATAGAAAGCGTCATGCTAAGCCTGCAAGAGTCACGATTGTCAAATTCGATTTTAGTTGTGTCAAAATATTTTTTAAGTTTAGAGATTTTTATTTGCAGAATAGCTTTAAGATTCTCATAGCCAAAAGTAAGGAATTTTAGTGATAGTTTAGTTAGTTTAGTTCGGTGTACAACAGAATCGGCACCATTACCAAATTGTGTTAGCCCTATGTTTTATGAATGTACCCTTTTTATTTTGTATTCTTGGAACTGGGACTGTATATAAGCAGCGCCCTCAAATAAATGACACAGATCTATTTTCGGAAATACCGAACGCGCGATTACGAGATCTAATATAGAGCCGTTACCACCGTGGAAGTAACTGACTATTTTGTGTTACCATGTTCACAAAATTATAGATTAACAACTCTATGCAATTCTTCAAAACTTTTGAGTGACAAATGAAGATCTGAGACCGGAGTAGGTAACCCGACAAAGAAACATTTATACAATGATAGGTGCACTACTACAAAGCGCGGTAGAAAGAAGTTAGAAGCATTGCCTTTATTGGGAGTTACTCTGTGGGGCGACGTTCGTGCTAATTCGGAAATACGAAGATTACCGAAGCGCAACCTTTTCTTTGGAACGCGTATATAGCTATACAAAAGTTTTCGATATTCGGCTAGTTTCAGTACGTATATATTTCTTTAATTGTCTTACTAGTTAAACTCACCCAGAATAAGTTTGGACAGCGGCACGATGAGTACAGATCGCCCGGCGTCAGCTGCAGCTGTCTGTAAGGGACGCTCCAGAGCTAGAGCGCGCTCCATTATCTGCAGGATGCTGATCAGACTCTGTTCTACGAACACCTGGGGACCAGCACATGTTGCGATTTATAAAGGGAAAGATAGGGTACTATGAAGAAGCAGAAAAGCTGTTTTATTTACTGTTCAAGTCACAAAGATATATGTTTCCCTTCTGACAGAATAAATAAAAAGATTAATCAAATTTTTATGGTTCTGGAAAGGTCAACCGCACATCTGTGATAACATTGTAACTCCGAAAATCGCCCTGATTGCAATGATATTAAAACGATCTGATACTGAATGTTCGGTTGATTGAACACTAACAAAAGTAACCCTTATCTTTCGTCGTCTCATAATGGAAGCACTATTAGACATCACTCACCTTAGCGGGCTGCGGCTGTCTGTCTAGTAAGTCTCGCGCCTCGTCGAGGGACGTCAGCAGTAGGCGCAGCAGTTCGGACTTGGTGTGTAGCTGCAGGAGCAGGCGGAAGCCGGGCGGCGGGTTGGTGTCGGGCTCTCGGCCTGCAGGGGGGAAGTCGCTCGGGGATGGCTCGTAGGACTCTAGCCAGCGCGCGAATAGGCGGAAACATAGGGACAGCATCTGTGGAGAGAGAGGCGATGAGAGAATACAGTTAGTGTGTAGTTTACAAGTATTTTACTTTTATCTTAGATCGAAAGCCATTATGAAAAAATGTTGTTTTATAATGACATACCTGCCACTTCTCGGTAGGCTTGGCGTAGGGCCGGTGCGGCGCCGGTAGCGCCAGACGACACAGCGCGTGCTCCACGTAGGGGTCCAGGCCGGGCGCGCGCGCACCCGCGCCCAGCGCACGCGGCAGGGGCGCCGCCGCGCACAGCGCGTCCAGCAGGCACAGGAAGGCGCGCGACAGCGGGTACTCCTCCATGCGACACTCCACCTGGGGGCCACAACACGGGTTACACACTCTAAACAAAACAAAACAAACTTCAAACAGACAAGATGTAATATTATTACCTCATGTAACTCAGCATTGAGTGCTCTCTTATCACTGGTGGTAGACACAAGATGCGCTGCCTCCAGTGCTGCCCACACCCTGCCCGCGGTGGCAGGAGTACCGCCCAGTGCGGCGAGTGTAGTGCACAGCTCTGCTTTTAGCTGGAGCGGGATATGGCAGCAGATCAGACCTAGTGAGAACAATATGAAAATAAATGAGATTTTAAGTTAAAATATAATGTTATATACGATAAAAGTTAAAGTTAAAAGTTTTCAGGCACTATGTCCTATAATAGACTAAAGGACAAGGGCAACAAAATGATGATCTTAAAACATGAAGCAAAAACTTTGTACCCCTGTTTACGAAAATCACAGACGGAGGAGTATGAAATTTGGCACAGTTCAAGTTTTTATGAAGAACGAGTGCAGAAAGCAAATATTTTTCACATTCAAACTTAAAATTTAAATGAATTCTCGTCGAATTTCGTCCACTAAGCGCCCACTAGTAACTAACTACCATACCACTACCATAAGTATACTAACCAAACATGCAGTTGACAGCGTCCCACTGCAGGTTCTCACATATGGCGGCGCACGCGGCGTGGTCCTCGCGCGCTACGCTTGCTATCAGCTTCAGGGCGGCTATCAGAGCTTCCACCTAAGGATTGTCATGTCTTTATTCATGGGAAATTTAATATCTTTCTTTTATTAAACACAGAAGAATTTAATGTTCTTTAAAAAGTTCATCATCTATCTACTGACACGACTGAATACCTCGGTATCATCCTAGAGAAACACCTAACTTCAAAGTACATATCACCCGCCTTACAGGTCGAGTTCGTAGGACACATTGCGAATACTTATGTGATACGCACCGGGTATCTTGCCATGTGTCAATTAGTGATTTCATACTGCATTATTATTTGGAGTGGAGCGGTGAAAACTACACTCAAACCTCTGGAAGTGGCTCAGTAAGCCCTTCTTAAGGTTGCTACTTTCCGACCAATGCTCTTCGCAACCTTTGATCTTTACAAAAAATGCAGTTCTTACGGTCCGGCAAACATTCATTCTCAACACTTTATTACAACACACACAAACTTCTTTTACACTAACTCAATCCTCACTTAGGCGAAAGAACGAAATTATTACGTTTTACTAAGTTTCTTTTACTACCTTGGCCCATTTTTAACCGACTTCAAAAAGAAGGAGGTTATCAGTTCGACAAGTTTTTTTTAAATGTATTTTCGGCCATTTTCCGTCATATATAGACAAAGAGGTTTATTCCGAAATGGTCCCATTCAAATTTCATAGCGATCTGATGGTGCGTTTCGGAGACAGACAACTTAACTCTTAAAAAAATGACAGCAAATCAACCGCGATTGCTGCTGTCGCATAAATATGCCTTGTATTGACCAAGGATGATGTTTTCTTTTTTTATAACAAAAACAAAACCATCCCTTTATCAATCCTCTTACGAAATTAGTAAAAAATAGATAGCGGACTTTTTAACCACTTTAAACTACGACGACACTGAATATCTTCTCACTTCACAATCGTAATGACTTCTCTTGTAGTCCGTATCTAAACTTAACCTCATTCACTTCCGTTTACCTACTGTAACAGCCTTTACCACAACTTTTGAAATAAATAAAATTATTATAATTATTCAATTATTTTCCCAAGTACACAGTACAATTCAAATAAAATGGTAATTTCAGTAACCATACAAATAGCAGATAGAATACTACATCTACAAGGATTTTTAGCCGATTTGGAAATCTCCAAATAGACTTCGAGCCCAAGTTGGCCGGAGCAAAGTCAATCTCCACAGATGGGGGTTGACGGACGGCTCAGATCTCAAGTGCGTATGCGGCACCTCCCCACAGACAATGGCTCGCCTTCCATCCTGCGCCGCATACACTGTTACTTGTGCATTTGACGATCGTATGACTGCGTCAGTGAGCGGCGTTCGCGCAGCTGAATTTTGCGCCAAAGATGTTTGAAGTATTTGCCATCGATACGCTTAGGAGTAAAATTTTTAGGCAATTGAACGACATTATCAGAGGGAGGAGGGCAAAGTTGGTAAACATTTGTAAAATTGTCACACCAATTTATTTCACAAAACAAGATGGCGGCGTTAGTTCCAATTTCAGCCACTCACCAAAAGATCCATGTACAAGTATCTTTGTGAGTATCCTCCAAATCATTGACAGGATCTGACTTACTTCCTCCTGCCGCACGAGCATCTTGCCGGGCCTGGCGGCGGGTGTGACGATGGCAGACGCGCCCAGCGACGACGAGTGCACGTGGTTGGCGAACGGAGCAGGGTCCGCGCGCAGGTTGCTGTACAACATAGTTCCATAGGTTTATTATTTAGGGATATTTCAAATATGGATATTAAGAACTTTAGGTCAAATTAGGCCCTAAATAAGATTACCGCTAAAGCATCGATTTGGTTCCGTTAATCGTTTAATTAACGAGTAACGAAAGAACGATGTTTTAATCATGTTTGGCACTCAACCCAGTGATATGTGTTATAAGCAGGTCTTAGTGTCTAAAACATCCGGACCAATAGACTGTTCAAAATGACCTGAACGATTTCAAAAATGTATCTTCGTAGACTTCCGCAATGAACACAGTATACCATAACTGACATTGTTATCTGATAGAAAGTTTAATTTTCTTTATTGTTTATTTTTAAAACTTCAGTCGAGAATTTTATGATAATCACAGCAGCATAAATACCTGTGATATCTGGCGAGCGCGGTGAGCAGATGGTACGCCGACAGCGCGTCCCGCTTGGCCAGCAGTGCCCAGGTGTGGCGCGGCACGGCCAGCGCCGCCAGCGCGCGCAGGTAGGCCGCCAGCAGCGCGCCGCACACCACCTCGCCCGACAGCCGCACGAACTTGTACAGCGTGGCCGCGCGCCCGCCCGACCTGCGGAGTGCTTGTGTTTAACAAATATGCTAGGTGGTGCTGGTGTTAACGCCTTCACCAATAGTTTTGTCACAAGAATATTCTTGGATTTCATATTTTTACAGACGTCAAGACCTCTAAGCAAAGCTGAGCTTAAGGTAACGCTTCTCTAAACCTGTTTGCAAAGCTGAACTTAAGGTAACGCTTCTCTAAACCTGTTTGCAAAGCTGAGCTTAAGGTAACGCTTCTCTAAACCTGTTTGCAAAGCTGACCTTTAAGGTAACGCTTCTCTAAACCTGTTTGCAAAGCTGAACTTAAGGTAACGCTTCTCTAAACCTGTTTCCAAAGCTGAGCTTAAGGTAACGCTTCTCTAAACCTGTTTGCAAAGCTGAACTTAAGGTAACGCTTGTCTAAACCTGTTTCCAAAGCTGAGCTTAAGGTAACGCTTCTCTAAACCTGTTTGCAAAGCTGAGCTTAAGGTAACGCTTCTCTAAACCTGTTTGCAAAGCTGAGCTTAAGGTAACGCTTCTCTAAGGGCCGATTTTTCAATCCTCAGATAAAAGTACCAATAGCTAACTAGAGAGTAAAGTTATTAGACTCTTTATTCGTCGGTTAAGTGGTTGACAATTTTTCAAATGATATTTAACCAAGCAATAACTAACCGACCGAATATCTCATCTGTGAAAACGCTAACTTCAGGGAGGTGAAACAAATATACAGAATAAGCGAATGTTAGAACGGGACGGACTAAACGTGATTCAAACAGATGGCAGCGTCGTCATTTCACTTTTCAAAACGTTACGAGGTTGTAAGTTTGACTGTGTGGTGTTTTTATTTGTGATTTCTGAATTGATAATAATGGAAAACAAAAAGAGGGAGCGTTCAGCAAACTTTAATAATGCTGAGGTTCAATTATTTGTGAGTTTAGTAGAGAGGTTTAAGAAAATAATATAAAATTAAAAGACAACACAAATACACTGGTTTCTGAAACAAAATGTATTTTTTTAGTAGGTAAGGTACCGTGCTTATTTAATTACGTTGTGCAAGTCAATACCAATAAACATATGTGTTCAAGCTTATAAAAAACTGATCTTTGTGTCTTGCTCTTGATTTTATCTTTTACCAACAACAGCAAATATTGCACTGATACTTTGGTAAGTCTGAATCGACGATGGAATTCTGTTGAATCCCACGCGTTAAACTGTTCGACCCTCGGTCTTACAATTCTTTCTTTTCTTTCACTTGGATTAACATATTCATTTATTATGGCTTCTTCCTCAATTGCCATGTCGTTAATACTATCTAAAATATCCATTTCTTATTATAAACCACGAAGACTAGCCTCAAATTTAGCAACGTCAAAGTCATTTAACAATGGAATAAGCGGTTAACTGGCCGTCAAAGAGGCAAATAGATTTATTCCTCAGTTAAGTGAATTATTCGACCAATAAAGCCTATCTGACGATTGAACAACAGACTTTTTTGCTATCTATCGAATAAACCCTATCTGTCTGTTTAACTGAGGATTGAAAAATCGGCCCTAAACCTGTTTGCAAAGCTGAGCTTAAGGTAACGCTTCTCTAAACCTGTTTGCAAAGCTGAGCTTAAGGTAACGCTTCTCTAAACCTGTTTGCAAAGCTGAGCTTTAAGGTAATACTTCGCTTAACCTTTTGAACACAATATTATCGTACTTATTAAAGGGGAAAAAAATATGTACACTGGATTCTTACACTAAATTACAAAAAACGATTGCAAACATTAATTATTTAGACAGCCCCTGATCTACAGAAAAAATCCTACAAAACGATTGCACGACATCACAGGAATCTTAGCTAGTGTATCTGAGAATCCTCAAGAAGCACGTCTTGTGAACATTAAGCTCACTTATCATGGCCATTTCGTCATTTGTCAATCGCACCGCTCTCTTTGACGCGACCCCACACTTTGGTGGAGAAGAGTGTCTGTCCAGGTGGCTCAAGTTGGCAGAAAACCTCCTTTAAACGGGTAACCTGTTGTGACAGGTTAAAACTTCGTCTGTAAAGGTATATACGGATATTTACCTCTGTGTGTGTGAGTGCTGGTGCGGCTGGCAAGCCTGCCAGTAGTCGTGGCGCAGGCCCAGCGGGTCGCGCGCGTACAGGCGCTCCACGCAGCGCAGCAGGGCGTCCAGCCGGGTGCGCGACGAGCCCGCGCCGCCCGGCGGAGTCAGCCCTTCTGACGCGTACATTTGTATCGCTCGGGCTGCCTC
This sequence comes from Antitype chi, assembly GCA_947359405.1. NCBI lineage: Eukaryota > Metazoa > Arthropoda > Insecta > Lepidoptera > Noctuidae > Antitype > Antitype chi. Next base: position 1,676,450 of record OX375809.1, on the reverse strand, counting down.
GTCGGCCCTGGAGACAAAGGAATTTTACGGTTACAAATAGAAATAACGACAGTCACTTGTACACAAGGCTACACATCAAGCTATACATTTCCAGCTTACGCTGATCTCGAACTGTACGGAAATCCTGTACAATGCGAGATCAGCTTATACTGGAAATTTATAGCTTGATGTGTAACCGTGTGTACTTCGCGTCATTGTAATACTGGACCATACCTGGGAACGTTCTAGTTACGGAGAAGATCAAAGTTTCAACTTTTTTTTTTCAGATATAAAACCAGTTTTAAATGTTCCACTCAAAAGTACAATAAAATAAGGTCGTTTCCAAGAAATCATTTTTGCTCAGTGTTATACGGATGCGTAGTTAATGGCTATGTACAATTTTTTTTTACCCCCTGTATAGTTGTAATTTACAGCGCACATTTCACTCTGTATTATTTTCTGCCCCACTAGTTCTTGTAGTTCTTGTTGGTCCGTGTGGTGTCGGAAAGGTCCGTATGGTGTCGAACTAAAAGAATAGCACCTGCGACCTGCCTACCGTTGGCTACGGTAGCGGTCAAGGCCACGGTGAGGCAAGCAGTGCGAACAATCCCCGGAAGAGATCCGGCTACCACAATCACCGAAAACTGGACCTGGCAACATATAAAACGCGTACACTCCGGACCGACGAGCTCGTTTCGACACAACACAACTCGACAACGTAAATCATGTATGTAACGGTGCGGCAGGTTATACAGAAGACCGATGAGTATAACCTGCCTCTCTGTTTAGCGATTGTAGACTACGAAAAGGCCTTCGATTCGATTGAGACATGGGCTATACTGCAGTCCCTCCAACGGTGCCAGATCGACTGTCGATACATCGAGGTGTTGAAGTGTCTGTACGAAAACGCCACTATGTCAGTCCGACTCCAGGACTAGACCTTGAAACCTATCCTTCTGCAGCGAGGCGTTAGACAGGGAGACGTTATCTCTCCGAAACTGTTCACCACTGTACTGGAGGATGTCTTCAAGGTTCTGGACTAGAAAGGGGCTGGCATCAACATCAATGGCGAGTACATCACACACCTTCGGTTTGCCGATGATATAGTTGTCATGGCTGAGACTATAGAGGACCTCAGTACAATGCTCGATGACCTCAGTGGAGCTTCCGAAAGAGTGGGTCTTAAATGAACATGGGCAAAACAAAGGTCATGTCCAATGCCCGTGTAACACCCACTCTCATAACGGTCGAAGAGGCTGCACTCGAAGTTGTGGGCGAGTACGTTTACCTAGGACAAACTGTCCAGTTAGGTAGGTCCAACTTCGACAAAGAGGCCAATCGTCGAATCCGACTCGGCTGGGCAGCGTTCGGGAAGAATATCTTCTCGTCCCACATACCGTAAGTGGGGCAAGACGAAAGTCTTTGACCAATGGGTGTTGCCAGTGATGACAATTATGGAACCGAAACGTGGTCGCTCACAATATTGGCCTCATAAGAACGCTGAAAGTCACCCAAATGCCAATGGAGAGGACTATGCTTGTAGTTTCTCTACGTGATCGAATCAGGAATGAAGAGATTCGCAGGAGAACCAAGGTAACCGACATAGGCCGAAGAATTGCCAAACTTAAGTGGCAGTGGGCAGGGCACATTGCTCGCAGAACAGATGGCCGATGGGGCCGATGGGGCCGAAGGGGTCGAAGGGCGACCGCGTACCGGAAGACGTAAAATATTCGTCTTACGACGTAAAATAAGTTCGTTGTCATTTTGAGAAAATTAAAGCAACATCGTGACAGCACCGCGGGAAATAACCCCGATATAAACAAAATGTAACAACCAAGGCTAAGAAAATACAAGTGAGTACCTACTGTGTACTTTAAACACATCATGAAAACAAAATATTTGTATGTAAAAACTTACTTGACTCTCATCTCCATGAGTTTAGAGTGCATGAGCACGATGAAGTCCGTGATGAGTGTATGTATGCGACGCTGGTAGTACTCCTCCTTCGATACCAGGTCCGTTGATAATATCGCCTCGTCAAGGTACTCGAATACCTGGAACAAGTCATAAAGAGCTGTAATTTAAGAAAGTATGTCGTTTCCGGTAGTGCAAGGTAAGGATAGGCATGAGTTGCAGTAATCATGCTACACATTTTACCACTATTGTCCGATGAATCATGTCATTATTGCCAAGTGCCATTTTGAGTTTACCATTTAAAAAAATATGTTTAAATAAATATTCACAGTGCCTAAGTTATTACGAAAACCTAATTTTGGACCCTAGTAAATGGCACATTATTTTTAGATTTAGAGAAAAAAAACGTGATGAAGAAGTTTATGAGAAAGTTTTTACACACACATCACAATGATCATGTGTTTGAAGACTTACCATCTCAAGTTCAGATTGTGGAAAGCAATAAATAGATTGAGTATTGAATAACTTACTTTCCCATCTATAGCCGCATCCACTAGCATCTCGTCCTGGTCCAACAGCTCACACTTCAGATGCGTTGCAGTACCCCGGCGCAGTAGCGACTGTGGCGCCCTCTTCAGAGCCGCGAGAGCTAGCCCTAGTGATAGCTGACATAATGCTCGCACGCCGGACCCTCGGCCTTGCTCTGCGGACCCTGATAGCTCGTCTAGGAGGACGGAGATTAGTTCTGGGTCTTGGATGAGGGGCAGCTTCTTGGCTAGCTCTTCGCCGTCTTCGCGCCTGGTTTGGAAAGGTACTCATTTTAATATTAAGGTTCTTTTTGAAAAATAAAGGTTCTGAAATTAATCTTAGAATGCGCAAATCTAACCTGTGTAACACAGATAAATCCAGTGCATATAGCAGCGCCATTTGCAAGCCGAGCGATATCTCATCGAGCGCGCCCGTCGGACCCTGAGTCGGCGATGTTGTTTGCTATACAAACAAATAAATGTCAAATGGTATCTCACAAAGTAAACTGAACATCACTATAAAGTAAATTGTTGTAGGATTGATACATACCTCTGCTATCAGTCTTAAAATAATGTCTCTGCTGAGTCCCCTCTGGGCTGAAGCTGCGAATACTACACCTGCTAGCAGCTTTCTGTAAGACAAAAAAATAATCTATAATATTCGTAGTAACACTTAAATAAATGTCCGAAAGCCTTTTTAACATTTCATGAAACAGTGGCAACAGGCGAGTTACGTATCAAGAGATTCAACACATACTGCAGGTTGGATCGGGAAGCCTTCACGAAATTCTACACGTGCATCTTCGCGTGAGGAGGATAGTTTCACGGTGGGTGCCGCACAACCTCACCGATGCTCAGAAGCAGGCCCGGGTAGAATGGTGCCGCGATATTATTATTTTTTTCATCTTATTTTATCTGCAAACGGCTCTCGGCCATAATCAGATGATATCTGGGACTAATTTTGATCGGGTGCGATTCCATTAAACAGCACCGTATGATGTGGTAGAGACTAAATAATTCGTTTCTCTGGTCTATATCTAATATTTGCCAACTTTTTAGGCGAGTAACATCTTTCTGTCGAGTTAATTAATAGGTTCTTAGCCAATTCATTAGTTTGTTTATGAAATCTTTCCTCGTATCTCTTGCTTATTTTATAGGCTTCTTCCTTTACGGTCGGTATCTCCAGGTATTCGTATATTTCCGTTTTTCTCAAGGACCAGTGTGCACTTGAGATTGTTCTTAGAGCACTATTTTGAAATCTCTGGAGGATCTCGATATTGGAGTTGCTAGCACAGCCCCAGAGCTCTATCCCGTAATTCCAGATTGGCTTTATACCAGCTTTGTAGACAAGTAGTATGTTACGGAGGGTCAGCCGGGATTGACTTCCGTCCAATCTTGTTTTCGTCCAGGACTGGTTTTAGTCTCAGCAAAAGATTTTTTTCGAATACCTTAAAGAGAATAGGGAGAAGACTTATAGGTGTAAGAGCTAGGTTCTGTTGGTGGTTTGCCTGGTTTTGTGATCATACAGATATGTGATATTTTCCATAACTTTGGATAGTACTGAATTCTAAAAATGGCATTGAACAGCATTTGCTTTTCTAGGTAGTTGCTAAAGGACTTCACCCGTTATTAGATCGAAACCAGGAGCTTTTTTGTTATCCAAGTGTAAGGTTTCATTAATATGACTGAAACTACACGATTGAAAATTTACTAATCAAATCGATCCACGGTTTAAAGTTTTATAATGGCCATACTGACGGCGGAAATACGTATTTAAATAAAACCGGGAGACTTCATTTATTGCACTGGGCACACTGGGGGTGATAGTTAGAGTGGTTTGGTACGCATGGAGGACTTTTCGATGGGGGTTAGCAGCGAACGGTCGTAAGATGAAATAAGTTTTGGTTGGCAAGAAGTTTAGTTTTAGACACCGCAATAAGTTTAGTTTTAAATACCACAATAAGTTTTGTTATTGTGTGATTAATTTTAGGAGATAAGTTTTGATAAAAATAAGTTAAGAGAATAATAAATAAGTTTTGGAAGTTAACTGTGGTTATTTCTGAGATATCCTACACAAGCAACGAAATGTTCGTGCTAGTTCCCATGGAGTGGCAAGTTTCAGCGGAGGTGCTAACTACTGGTCACTGTTATCATTATGTCCATTTCTTCTTCAAATTCGGTCATAGACGACCGGTTTGGAGTAAAAACGTTGCTCAGGTGTTTGGCGTAAAAACGTTGCTCAGGTGTTTGGCGTAAAAACGTTGCTCAGGTGTTTGGCGTAAAAACGTTGCTCAGGTGTTTGGCGTAAAAACGTTGCTCAGGTGTTTGGCGTAAAAACGTTGCTCAGGTGTTTGGCGTAAAAACGTTGCTCAGGTGTTTGGCGTAAAAACGTTGCTCAGGTGTTTGGCGTAAAGCTCAGCTTTTTCGCTTCCACTTCTAGCTCACGGATCATTGGAAGACATGATTAAAGGTGGAACATGGCTATATGGTATTTTAAAGTTCTTAGTTATTTTCTATAATGAGTACTTGTCCTTCTTACGAGATGATAGTGTGGAAAGTTTTTCTTAAAAGGACGTGTTCTGATTTTCTTTGATTTATCTCTTTTAGTTCTCTTGAGATACTATTGTAATCTGTCCTGTCTACATCGGATCTGCTCGTGTGTACCTTCGTTTTCTCCGTTTTTCTTCCAGTTTATTGCGTATTTCCAGCGGTATATTATTTCTTTGAGTAGAGTAGTTTAATGTCGGTGTAGAACGCCACGCAGCAACTTGTATGGGGTTTGTGATATAAAATGTTGCCTCATCTATATCTTCCTCTGTTTTAAGTTTGACCTTTAGGTCTACTTCATCTTCCAAGTATTCAGTGAATGCACCCCCATCTGTTTTATGATTATACAGTGCTGGCCTCTGTGCTCTGTGTATTGCCGACACGCTAAATGTTGCTATGATAGGGCAGTGGTCAGATACGCTATCAAGCGATGATTCCACATCAAAATATACATCAGACAGACCCTTTACGATGAAGAAGTCTACCAGATCAGGTATCTTGTTGACGTCGGTCGGCCAATAAGTTGGTTCACCTGTTGCTAATGTTATCAATTTGTGTTTGTCAATACATTTTTACAACTCACGTCCTTTAGAGGTGATTAATCTTGATCCCCAGTGGGTGTCTTTACAGTTCCAGTCTCCACCGCTTATGAATCTGTTTCCCAAGCTCTAGATGTAGCAGTCAAACATGTGTTGTTTTGGATTGTGCTTTGGTGGGCAGTAGATAGCGCTAGCATTAATAGGGCCCATACTTTCGTTTATAGTGATGGTAGTAGCCTGCATCCAGTCCTCTTGAAAGTCGCTGTGGAGGTGGTGTTTGATGTTACTTTTTACAATAACTGCAGTCCCTCCGTATGATTGGTACACTATACGCGTTGTCCATCTTGAAATTCGTGTGGTCATTAAGGTGGGTCTCAGATATCAGAATGCCAATTCTCGTAATTAAAAATGTTCATAATCTAGTCGCAGTCTCATCTCAGCGACAATCAAATGTCAAAAATGTATGAAAAATCGAGGTATTTTTGACACATTGACACTGAGATCAGACTGTGAACGTTCTTAAAATTACGAGAATTGCCCCTCAGAGCAATAACGACTTTGAGCAGTATTTCTAGTTCTTGTTTGTTTGGCGTCAGGCCATTGATGTTCTAGGTGGCAATACGTAATGACATTACTGTGGAAGCCTACTGATGAGTCATGACTCATCATGACTCATCAGTAGGCTTCCACAGTAATGTCATGAACCTCAGTTCATCATTGTGCTAAACTGTGATATGAGTTGGTCGATCCTTTCAGTCTGTTTTCGTAGAAGTGCTTCTAAGCTAAATCTATTTTCCTGTTCGTGTTCTATTTTGTAAAATGTCTGTGACTCATGGTCAACATGATGTTTTGTATTTGTTCTCTGTGACTGTGTATGGTAAACTTTGTCTTTCTGTGTTCTATGCAGTTCCGAATGGTCAGTGATATCTCTCAGGTATGCTTTCTGTGGAAGTTCTACTACAGCTATATTTGGTTTTTTGACTGCTGCACTGTACAGACCTAAACTTTCTATTACGCTTGGTTGCAAACTTTTTGGTTGGGTAGCACTGGTGTTATTTACAGTTTGGAGCTTGTTAGTTTGCAGTGTCTTTTTTCGGTACTTACAGAGTGGGTCTTGTTTTCAGATCTGTTTTATATTTGTTTCCAGTATGCTTTCTTGCTACAATTTTCTTGTACACCTGGTATCCTTTGTAGTTAGCAGGATGACTTCCTGAGCACAGCGCACTTACCGCTGGGGTATTTTCATCTATTGAGCACATCGTGGTTTTGTGTGTTCCGGCACACTTCACGCATCTGTACGGCTTCATACAGTTATTTTTGCAGTTCGTTTTAATGCCCATATTTCTGGCATCTTATGCCGCGATTATGGTAATCTAATTTGAAGCAGGCTCGTTTCGGCGTGTTTACGACATCATTACAGGTGATGAGTCTTGGATTTATCGTTCGAGCAGGCTGTAAACGACGTGTTTTCAGACGCATGAAACTTTGTATAGAGGCTAGTGGAGGGTAGGTACTTTGAAAAGATTTAATAAAAAAAATATTTGCCTATAGAACATTTTTTATTTTTTCGCAAAACTTTCCGAGTGTCCCACGTATTACTCATATTCAAGAAAAAAAATTATTTCATTTGCATGCCTAAATTCATCCCGACTGCGCAACTCGTCACTGTGCGTAGTATGGTGTGTAATTCGCCAGTTATTTTCAAATATATCGTATCCAGGTATGATTTTCCAAATCTTTGTAGTATCAAGCAAGATATTTGTCCTAAATACCTGGTAGTCTCCATAGTGCTGACGAGGGTCGCGTGGTGTCTGCCAGGCGGCAACGCGCGGTTGTTCTGCAGCAACTCCATCTCGATCTCCAGCGTGAAGCGGCGGAGCGCGTCCAGCACGTTGCCTAGCAACCCGTCTGATATCAGCTGCTCCACGTAGCGGGACACGTACGATATTATCTCCTCGCGGGCGTTTATTGACCTAGGTGAAGATGGTATTACAAGTCTTACTGAAGAGTTTAGGTGATCAATCACACAATACACACATTTTCTGAGGCGCAATATGAGCAAAATTGCAAATGCAATAGAAACAAATCACACAGCCCATCTTGTACAGTCAGCTTCAAAAATACTGACTCAAAAAGACTGTTCAAAATGATCTCCACAACTAAGAAAATTAAACTTTATCTCAATTATATAAAGTTCTTGTCAGAATGACAGCTGTCGTGTACTGTCTTCATTCTGGAACATTCCTTATGTCACTGAGCTATTATTTAATTTTCATTGTTGAACAACTATCATCATTCATCAGATCATTTTGAACTGTCTGTTTATCCCGATATTATTGACGCTGACTGTCCATGACAATAAAATTATAATATGAGTTATCAATCATGCTTTCCATGGGAGTATCTTTTCAGTTGACTTCTTTTTCTGAATTTTGCAAATTTTGAAATTTCATAAAAAAGAGTAATTAAAAATTAAATTAAATACTGGTTGTAAGATGACTTTCTTTACAATTTAGGATAAATGATGAAGCCGGGGATGATAAGTAAAACCGCCCGTGTTGAGTGTGGTAATATCACTAACTTTATTTTACTTGCTACTTACAGTAAACGACTGCGCGTATGCAAACGCTGAGGTTGCTTAACCTACATAATAAATACAAGTAATATGATGAATGTGCGGGTTCACCGTACATACTGCCAACTCTAAAGAGAGACATGACAAGATGTGAATCTTAAATGATAGAATTTAATTAAAAGACATAACCGATGAGATACGTTTAAATGATATAATATTTAGTTGAAAAGTGATACAAGATGATTTCATTGCATTTGCTTATATTCCTAAATTGTTCAATTTTAAGCAAGTTCGTACTTTTGTTCGAAATTTACTTTCACTGACCGAGAGCTGTCCATTGGGGAGGTCCCCTTATCGACACTAATCGCGTGGCTAATTTCACTGAACTCACTAATCACTGCATGAGTTTCACTAACGCACTCAGATCCCGGTCCTGGGTCGATTCGCGCCTCCGCCCCCGGGATAGGCACATCCCGTGGCGTACGCACGGCCTCTCGATCGTGCTGCTGCTCATCCAGTGCCGCATGATACTTTTTTCTAATTACGAAGTATAAGCATATGCCACCAAGAATGATAACCATAGCCAAAGTGACATACCCTACAGAGTATTGATGAATGTCGTGGACAGTTAACTCTGTAGAAGATTGTTCCTTAATATTGTTGATTTGGTCTTTCAACTGATTCCAAATATGAGTGTGGTTCTCCGGAACGTCTAATTCTTTGGGCAAGGTTGTGTTGATGAGCGTATTCAGAATAGATACCTCTGGGACATTGACTTCAGATTGCATATTCATATGATGTAAGAAATTGTTATGTGCATGAATACTGTACGCATCCGATTTCAATGTGCATCCCTGACCTATGTCAACGATTCCACTGTTTCGTATTACAGTCGTCGTTGTTCCTGTCATGCAAAAAACGCGGAGCTCGCAAGTTTCACAACAGGTGTAAAACCAAGAGTTCACGTTATGTAACTTGACCCAATAGTCGTGGCACGTGGATATTTCTTGTTTACAAGTGCTCTTGATGTCACTTACTGCATGTATATCACACAATGATTGTTTTATTTTCAGGTTGTAGATAGGTTTATCTATAGAACATAGCAACTTGTTGGTATTTATAACGTGGACGCATCCTTGTAGATCACTATCTGACAGGAGAAGTGCAGTATCCTTCTGTATGTTGTAGGCAAGGTATGGCGAACTAGGGATGGTTCTGAAGTGATTCGCTCCTCTCTTTTGGGGAATTGGGATAATTTTATCCAATTCGAAGACATCGTTAGTCACTAGCGGTATTTTTATCTCTATAATGAGATAGCCTTCGTATAAGGTAGCCGACGCCTTCATGAGTTTATACATGTCTGACAAATCCGATGACTCTATAGGGGTCATCAAGTTTCCCTGTAGTTGTCCGGAGATTATGTTGACTTGACGTGCTAGCTGTTCAGGAGTCAACAGGTAGGGGTCGATACGACCGTGGCTGATGTCTGTCACGGTGTCGATTAGCGTATGCTGAATGCGCATTAGATTTGACAATATGATACTCGCTGCTAAGGCGGATGATGTTATGTATAGACCGTCTCTGTTGTCTAGACGTACCCTATTTAGCTCATCAGTGACGTTTTGAAGATGTTGTTTTATAAAATTGAACTGTTTGTTCATAGTCTCTTCGCTACGTCGTAGAATGTTATATTCTGATTCCAAGACCAAAGTTTGATTTTTGAGCAAATTCCGGAGATGATTCTCGTTGTGAGTTACCTTTTCTATATCATGTTTATACTGTTGAGCGAAGTTTTCGTCTAGCACTCCAAATAATGTGTTTGCCAAGTAGCCCACTCCGTTGATTAACCCACGCCTATGCCTTCTTGAATGTGGATTCTCAAGAAGCGCTTGGTAATGCTCGATTTCCTTTACTTCGTGTTCTAGTTGTACGATGACGCTGTCGTATTGTGAACCCATGCGATCAGCTGTTTGCTTCAAGTACGATACGTAGCCTTTTACCTCGGATACTCCGCGATAGAACGTGGACATGTTGTAAAATACAATGAGTTTCCAGTCGTCCTTGATAACTTGCAGGTCGGACACCTTGTCGAAGTAAATTCCTTGATCCGTCGTAATTGGGGTTATATTGTATGACGTCAGTTTTTGCTGTAAACTGGGTGATATAAACAAAAGCATTACTAATGTCGTCATGAAAAGGGTATTTATCGTTGCCTGCCTGCGTGGTCGCGGAGGGCGTCTCTTACTTTCAACTTGGACTGGTGGCGATGAGGAGGTAGACTGGTTCACATTCTGCTTCAAGGGACTCGAACGGGTTTCATCCTCATTTACAGGCAAGTATACAAGCTTGTTCACTGGGCGCTGGATGGTGTTGCTGCTTGTCTTGAGTGTAACGACTCGCACGTGTCCATCTTTCCCAGGGTGCAAAAGCTGTACTCGACCCATAGCCCATTTACCCGGAGGCGTATTTTCTTCACGAATGAGGACGACATCGTTGATTTCTAGATTACCTTTTGCGGTTCGCCACTTAGTTCTAGTTTGCAGTTGTTGCAGGTACTCCGATGACCATTTCTTCCAGATACTCTTCGTTATAGCTTGGATGAGTTGCCAACGAGTCTGTAACGTCGTAGAGTCTGGATCCGTGTGAGGCCTAGATAAGATAGGTGCTCCTATCAGGAAATGTCCAGGAGTTAAGCAGTCATCGTCTGCGTTCTCTGTTAATTGGCATAGTGGTCTAGAATTAAGGCACGCCTCTATTTGACAGAGCAAAGTAGAGAACTCTTCGTAGGTAAGGCGTTGATCACCTATAACTCTTTTCAAGTGGTACTTTAGACTCTTCACCGCCGCTTCCCAAAGGCCACCTGCATTGGGCCATGCCGGTGCATTAAAATGCCACCGAAGATTCATCTCGCTGATTTTGTTAAAGAAGTCAGGGTTAAGGCACTGGATGATTTCCTTGTACTCTTTCTTCATGAGTCGATCAGCACCCACAAAGTTTCTACCGTTGTCACTGTACATGTGACCGGGTGATCCGCGACGAGAGCAGAATCGACGAAATGCACCTAGAAAGGCGGCCGTACTCAAGTCTGAAACTAATTCCAGGTGGGCTGCTTTCGTTGATAAGCACACGAAGACAGCCACGTATCCTTTCACCGTTTTTATCCCGCGGCCTTTATTGGCTTTCATTTCCACGTGTCCTGTGAAATCGACTCCAGTATGTGTAAATGGTCTTGACGGGGTGACTCTAGCTCGTGGTAAATCGGCCATAATTTGCTGGTTAACTTCGTTGTTAAACCGTCGACACTTCACACACAGTCTCAGCTGTCGTTTCACAGTCCTGATACCGCTGACAACCCAGTATTTATCCCTGATATAGGATAATATTAAACGAGGTCCTCCGTGCAAAGTTGTTATGTGAGCCTGGTTGATAACAAGATCAGTAAGTCGGCTGTGGCTTGGTAGTATGATAGGGTGCTTCGCCGAAATGTTTATTCTGGCCCTTCCCACCATAACGAATGATGTAGCAATTGACGAGCCGTTACTCCACGTGTTGCGCAATCGGCTGCATTTTCTTCCGAGCAGACGTGATTCCAGAATTCTGCTGGGATGACTTTCGTTATCTGTTTCACCCTGTTAGCTACAAATGATTTCCATCTAGATACATTCCCATGTAGCCAGCCTAGGACTATCATGGAATCTGTCCATGCGTGAAGAGGCATTTCTTTGTTTCCCAAGGAATCGGTAACCTTCTTCACCAGCTGTGATAAAAGTAGCGCTCCACAGAGTTCCAGTCGCGGTAGTGTTGTTTTCTTCGCAACTGGTGCTAACTTTGTTTTTGCAGCGACGATTCTTGATGTGTATTCACCCTTATGATTGTATGTCACTAAGTAAATAACGCAAGCGTAAGCTTTGTCTGACGAATCGCAAAATGCGTGTAATTGACATTTTGTTTCCATGCTGCCTAAATAACGCGGAATGCAGAATTTGTCGATGCAGTTGATGTCTTGTTTGAGTTTTTGCCAATTATCTTGCATAACATTAGGTAGCTCTTGATCCCAATTTGTTTCTAAGGACCATGTTTCTTGAAATAACAGCTTTGCTCTGATGGTGAGTGGTGATAGCCAACCAAGGGGATCAAATAATTTTGAGATATCTGACAATAGTTGCCGTTTGGTAATGGCTGCGCTAGTCTCAGGAATCGCTTGGCCTTGGAACATGAAGGTATCTGAGGATGGAGTCCATTGTAAGCCTAGAGTCTTTCTGGATTCAAGACACTTAAATTCGTAGGGGCTGTTCAATTGATCCGTTGCTAACTCTTGCAGGAGTTCCGGTTTATTGCTTGACCATTTTCGTAAATTCATACCAGCACCCTGTAGCATCTTGATAAGCTGACGTTGTAACTCTTTTGCTTGATCCACGGAGCTATGTCCACTTAACAAGTCGTCCATGTAAAAGGAGGTCTGTACGGCGGAAGCTGCTAGCGGGTATTTTTCAGCGTCATCAATCGCGAGCTGTTTGAGTGTTCGCATGGCCAAAAAAGGGGCCGCTTTGGTTCCGTACGTTATAGTGGTTAAGTGATACTGACTCAATTGATTTTCCATTGAGTCTCTCCAAATGATTGATTGTAAGGGCTGATCTTGCTCTCTTACAAGAATCTGACGGAACATTTTTTCAATGTCCGCAGTGATTACTACTTTATGTTGTCTCCATTTGATTATAAGTGTTAGCAAATCTTGTTGTAAGTTGGGCCCACAGTACATAACGTCGTTCAAGCTGTGACCCGACGTCGTCTTGGAGGAAGCATTAAATACTACTCTCAATTTTGTGGTAGTAGAGTCGGGTTTCCATACACCGTGGTGTGGAAGATAATACACCTGATCAATTGTGTTTCCAACTTGGCGCATGTGGCCCAATTCTTGGTACTCACTCATAAATTGTTTGTATTGTTTTGAGTATGATTTATTTTTAGACATTTTTGCTTCCAATTGATTGAATTGCGCAATCGCCTTGAACTTTGAGGATCCGAGTTGTTGCTCAAAACCTGGCATCATGGGTATCCCAACTTCATATTTGCCATTCTCCAATCGTCGCGTGGTGGTTTTGTAAAAATCTTCACAAAATTGATCGCTAAGAGTCAAGTTTGAAGATGAGTCGTGAATGTCTTCTAATTCCCAAAACTTGGCTATTTCTTCTATGTTATTGATTGCGACATGGCAGTTAAACCTTTTCACATTCCCTGGTAAAATCCAACCCATCTTAGTTTGTTGAGCTATGGGTGCCTGCGCAGGACCCTTTATAAGTCCACTCAGTATAATCTCCGAGTATACACTGGCATCTAAAAGAAGATCGATAGGTCTTGACACATTGTACTCCGGATCGGCTAACTGAAGATGTTGCAAGTGCGGCCATGACTGTTTGCTAAATGAGGAGTTAGGTAAACTATTTATGACTTTTGATACAACCAAAGCCTGAGTTTTTAAGATGTAATCTCCGTAGATAGATTTGCAGTCTAGCGTCACAATACCCTTGCTTTGCTTGGAGGCCGGGCCCACCCCTGAGATAGAGGCATGATATTGCCGGCGCTGTAAACCTAGCATTTGTGTGGCATTTTCGGATATTAATGAAATTTGAGATCCTTGATCTAAAAGAGCTCGTAAAGTGACATATGTGCCGTTACTTGCTGAAACAGTTAATGATAAGGTAGTCAACAGGATTTCTTCGTTGTCAGCTGCCACATGGTTGACGTTATGCTGTGCTGGCAAGTTTGACTGCGCTGTGGACGTATGGGAGCTCGTGACAGCTGCGGCTTGTGGGTGTGTTTCACGAGTCTCATGAAGGAGAGTGTTGTGGTCCGCGTTACACCTTTTACAGCGCTTTGAGTTGATGCACTCAGTGTCGGGATGATAGTAAAGGCAATTTTTGCAGTATTGGCTCTTTGTTACCAAGGCTAATCGTTCGCTCTGGGTCATTTTCAAGAATTTCCTACAGGTAAATAGAAAGTGACGCTTATCGCAAACAGGACAGTTTGGACCCTGAGTAGCTGCCACTTGATATTGATTCCTGTGCCGATTTCCATAACTGACAGGTTTGCTACCCTGTTGAACTGATCCCCGCTTAGAGGGTTGCTGCGTTGCGTTTGATTCCTTCTCTCTTCGATGTATGGGTTCCAGGGCTGTAAACTTGTTTTCAAGGAACGCCATAAATTCAGTCAAAGATGGTAGCTCCCTGGGTGATTCGCGAGCCTCCTTGTAATCCCTGTAAGTCTCCTGGTCCAGCTTCTTACTGAGAAGATGCACTAGCAACGGATCCCATGTATTGGTATTCACCCCAAGATTGTGTACTGCGTGAATACATTCTGTGGTGGTGTCATATAGTCGCTGTAGTTCATATGCCGTCTGTTTGTGAATAACAGGCTGATTTAGGAATATCTCTATCTGATTTGTAAAGAGAACCTGCGTATTGTTGTATCTATGCGTTAAAATTTCCCAGGCTGTATCGTAATTATCCGCAGAAATATGAAGATGCTGAATAAGGCGCTCGGCCTCTCCCTTGACTTTTCCTTTCAAGTGTTGCATCTTCTGAGCCTTGGTGATTGAGTTGTTATCGTGGATGGCTTCTGTGAACAAGTCACAGAATGTTGGCCATTGCGTGTATTTTCCCGTAAAAATAGGAATTTCTATTTTTGGGGTCGCGTTCTGAACATGAGCCATGGACGATATCTTCTTATTCAACGAACGTTTGATGTCTTTGTAGATGGATTCATGCTTACAAAATTCATCTTCGTATGATATATCTCCGCCTTGAAGTATGTGGTCGATTCGCAGATGTAATGAATCAATGCTGTTCCACTTGGTCTGAATATCCCTAAGCTCGTCTTCAAGTTCCCACCTTTCGGATATTGCGTCCACGTTAATACTCTTTACTAACCTGTTCAATGCTCTAAAGTTTGTTCTCTGTAAAGCCAATAGTTCCATGGCTTCCGTGTTCGACTGTGTTCCTTTTTCTCCTGAACCGAATGAAGATAGAATATTTCGGATATACTGATAGAGGTCCTTACACTGTTGATAGTAATTAAGCTCAAAATATTTGGGTTCCCTATCTGGATGTTCGGAAAGTTTGACGTGATTTTGTTCGAACTCTCCCCAGAGGTTATCCAACGTCTCAATCCTCCGTTGTATATAATCCGGAGTCTTCCTCGATAATGGATCTTTACCAAAGTTGATTTTTATTTTATTTATATTTTCCAATATCTCCACTTGACGAGAGCTTAAAGCAGCCATAGTGATAAAATTAAGGAACAATCTTACTTGAAAACCGATGAGTTGAACCAACTTTCCAAACGCGATGCGCTCCGATGCTGTGCTCAGCAGCGGTGTGATGATGTGACTCCTTGATCTCGATCGACGTCTTCGAGAGAGCCACTTAGTGATCACTGAATTGACTGTGTGTCTACGGCACTGTCGCGAAGTACTCAACGGGTATAGCCACCGAGGGGTTCCGATACCGAACAACCCGCGCGCCTTGTACTAAATACCCGAAGGACTGATAATATGCGTGATCCCAGCCAATCCGGCTCGAAGGACCAAAAAAAATGTAAGATGACTTTCTTTACAATTTAGGATAAATGATGAAGCCGGGGATGATAAGTAAAACCGCCCGTGTTGAGTGTGGTAATATCACTAACTTTATTTTACTTGCTACTTACAGTAAACGACTGCGCGTATGCAAACGCTGAGGTTGCTTAACCTACATAATAAATACAAGTAATATGATGAATGTGCGGGTTCACCGTACACTGGTAATTAAAAACCAAAACAAGTTTTGTATCTTCTTTTCTTCTGCCTCTTTACCAGTGCTATATAACACTTACCAGCACACGCCATCTCGTGCCATGACGAGCTCCTTTAGAGCCTGTACGAGCGCTCTCCTGCCGTCGTAGTACAGTAGCACCGCTACCAGCCCGCGAGGCAGCCCCGGGTGCCGCGGAGACTGACGCTGTGCCGTGTGCAGGAGCTCCAGGGCAAGGTACTCACTTACATTGTACATATCTGGAGGCAATATTGTTTTAGTTAGTTTAGTAATAAAAACGAACGGATACTAAACTTATGCCAAAGCCACTTATGTAAAAGCCAATTATTTTTAAAAGAGTAACCGTGGAGTTTCTTGCCGGCTCTTCTCCATAGGAAACGACAAATTGGAACCGTGCACCTAGCTTCTGACGTTTCATAAGTGCCCATGCAGGCTTATGTGAAATAAAATATTTTGATTTTGATTTAGATTTTATGACGTATGTCTACAATGGCCACGGACATACCATACAAGCTATCACTAACAAAAATTATAGAAAACAAAAAATTGAAACCTATGTTTACATAGCTATTCATTTTGCACTAGCTTGTCTTCATGCTTGTTTGTACACTACAACTTGGGTCATAGAATATCTTCTGTTAAAAAATTGTTGTACCACAGAATGCTGATATTCTACAGGTGTTTTTGAAGCAATTGTTTGCAAATGTTTTGAATCAGGAACTGAACATTAGAATGAGGGTGTTTTTACTATAAATTAGCTAAAAGTGTTTCATGAGAAGACAAGAAACTTTTTTTTGTTAGCATTTATTGTGGAAGGAAAAAGGGGATGCCTTTGATGCGCAAGATAGATCCTGTGTCCAAAACAAACAACTAAGTATATTTATTTCTTCTTCTCTTTTTTGATGTCATATTGTCTAGATTGCATTCATATTATTTTAATAACAGTATTTAAATGATTTTGACTAGACACTACAGTACGGCGTGGCCCGCTATAGGGGCCATTACAATAGATTATTAACTGTGTCTCATTAGCGGTAGTTGACCGGTGAAAAGTAACCAACCTGATATTATAACAGCTTCATCTACAAGTTCTTTTGAGAGGAGTGTCCTCCCCACACTGGGCAGTGTCACCCCCTCAGTGATGCCGCGCCTGATCTCATCCCGGCTGGACGGGTTCTTTGCCTGAACACAAATAGTTATTTAAAAGTACTTATTAGTGATTTTCTATTGTGGATCTTGTGCTCTACACTCATTTCTTGAGAGGGTATTAATTTTCTTTACTTCTTATCTGAGAGGTATATTTTTAAAATGAAAGCATGTTATCTAAAAGTCTTGTTTTTTTTTTACTTATTGACTTCATTAGGCTTTGTTCCAAAAAGCAATAAACAGTAGTTATTATTGAAATTCAAGTTTAATAATTTATATTTTAATATTATGGAAACAAGTGCACCTTGACTTTTATTTGTTGTGAAAAAATATTGCATTTTTTGCAATATTTTTTGTGTTGTCTTATTGTGTTGTTGGTAAGTCAAACATTAATAAAATAACAATCTTACAGGGTTCTTGAACAGGGAAAGGAATGTTTGCTTATGCCTCCTCAGTACTGACTCAAACGTGTGAACAGCAAATGGGGCTCCCTTGCCTTCATGTGCCAGGTAGCCCTCAACCACAGAGACCAACTCCTTGTAGGGGGTCCATAGGTCATCTGCGGTGGTGCCTGGAAAGATAATGTGAGACTATATAGCAGGACATCATAGCATAGAGCAACTGTTAAACTTATACCACAGAGACTCAAATGCAAATAGTTACTCACAGATTTAAAACAATCAATAATATCTTCTATATATCTAAATATATCATTGAATTTACAATTCTATCTATTTGAGGTTTTTTATGCTTCTGGGGAAGTATATAAAGATAATAGTACAGCAATCATCAATATATAGACATGATTTTGGTACATTCCCACTGTGTTTATAACCTACAAGCGCCCAAATTAGTCAGCTAGGCAATTTATCATTTCAATCGTCGTTTTTCGACTAGAGGCACTTTCAAACAGGTTATTTATCTACAAATTATGATTATTATTATATACAGACCATTTGAACAAGGTAAAACAAATACTTTTGTAATACTTACCGCTAAACTTTTAAAGCAAATAGGTTATGACAAGCGAATATTTACCTTCGTTTATATCCATTGTGTTTATTTACTTTCTGAACATTAATACTTTAGTAATAAACCACCAACTTTAACTGTGTATAATTACAAATTACCGTTATCTTGTATTCATCTAGAAAATATTTTTCTATTTTGAAATAATCTCGATTTGATTTGACAGTTGATAGGAAGAATACAGAAATACAGACGCGCGCACGACTCTTTTCGTTCAGAAATGTTTAAATTTATGAATATGCATTTTCAACCTATATAGATGTGATATCGATAGAGGTAGGTCATTGACGGTTTTTGTAATGTAACTGATAATCACCAATGGTCAACAGGTTAAAAAGCTGTTAAATTATTAACAGGTTTTGAATGTTCAAACGGTGGCGTTTAGCGTCAATTTATGTCAACGTTTTCAATCATTGACAGTTTTGTTGCAAATAATTGGTATCGTTCGGAAGTATTCGGTTCGCATACAAGTTGATTCTCAGAAATTAATAAAATTATAGTGATATAATCCATTGAGTCGTTGACGTAAATTAAGAGCATTAGCAACATTTTATTTTCAACTGGTTTTATTTAAAAGTTGTTAAAAAAAAACAATTTATTGATTCAACGACTACATCTATCGATCCCACGGGCACTGCTAGGACTATATGATACAGGCCTCCTTTAAACTCCTATTTCTGTTAGAAAGAGATATTCTACAAGGTTGTAAGCGCAGAAGACATTTACGTTGTAAGACCGCCTTTAGCACGGACTAAAGTTAGTCTAGTCTATTTATATATTCTGTGACCTCAAAGAAGAAGAAGAAGACCTCAGTTAATAACAGTTCAGGAATGTAGTTTTTTATTTCAAGGAACTGAAAAACAAAAATACAGGAGTTTAGACAAGGTCGAAATTCTAATTTGTTGCCCCACCCCTTCTTTTTTACCAACGCAAAAAGGAGGCTCTTGCAAAAAAATGTACCATCTCGTAGTGAAAGAGTTCGATGGTGTCTGCTGGGAATTTAATATAAGCGCGCTGACGTTGATTTACAGGCACCAACTATACAAATATTTGCCCATTATATAAGTACCAGTAGAATTTGGAAATAATTAAGGCACCAAGTGCTTCTGAAAGTGCCAAGGTCGTAGCCAAGTAGGGTATTACACCTATTTTTGAAAAATGTCTTAATTAGATTCTAAAACGCCAATAAATCACTAAAAAACACACCATTTTATTGAATCGATTAGTGACATAAAAATGCATTTAAATTTTTCATTTTCATATTTCGCGCGTAATTTGACGAAAACGCTAGACGCAGTGGACGCCATATTGCTCTGTGGTTATGTGGTATGACGCCAGTTTGCTGTGTAAACAAATGCGCTGATAATTTGTATGATAATTATTTATATCACAAAAAATAGTTATTTAAAGTCACTTCTTTAATTCAATCATTTATTGGTCTACAAATAAATGTATGGCTGAACAAAAGGTACACAGAAACATTTGTGTCACAATTTTACAATAAAATAGGCATCGCGGCTGAGAGTCCCGGAGGATCGCTGTGTTACGTCCGTTGTCCTCGCGATCGGGGTTCTCTCTCCTTTTCTCTCTGCTTGCGCTAGCGGTGTGGTACGCTGGAGGCGAAGGACGGCGCGCGCGGAATAGCACTGCGTAGCAACACTAGCAACAACATCGTACTTACTATGTCTATAGAAAACCCGAGCTATAGTTATTATTATTCTACTTATTACTTATTGGTTTGCTGTTCCTGATTGTAAGATATGATATTATTCATATTCAATAAAAATCACTTTATTTACGAAAATGATAAATGTACAAAGTTGTTCAGTTGATTAGTTTTAAAAGCGGTATGACGTAATAACATGGTGGCTACTATTTCATGGTGTACAAAAAGAGACTAAAATACTGAAATCTTTGAATTGTATTTTAAAATGTAGTTTGTTATTTCATGAACTAAAACTAAAATGTTCCGACTGCGTTTTGCCTAAGCTATCTCAGTAATATATTTTTAGATTTTTTCTCATATAGAGTAACATACCGTATTCTGGGCCCACTGTATTTAGATTTCTATCGACACGCTTAGAAGACTGCACCAAAACCCTTTCTTTCTTGTAGCTCCTTCGGGGACTTCCTCCCTTCCCAATCTATTACTATACTCTATGGTCGGGGGCCACTTCGGTACTGTAAAAAGCACAGACATTGGTAAAAAGTACTCTATGGGGACCAAGGACACCTGACTATACCGGTTTTATTTGTTTGCTACAGGCATTGATATATATGTTACACTAGATAAGCAATTACCGTGCCAAGACGTTGCTACTGGACATATGGCCACAGCCATATGCGTAGCTAACGTCAGTTCAGTGCTCTGTTTGGCGCCAACCGAATTGAACCGAGAGACACGCGCCAAAAAATATCGCCAAAATGGGTAAATGCGTAGTGAAAGAGTGCGATTGAAGATCACAAAAACATAATAAATTAACCGGAATTACTTTCCACACGAAAGTTTATTGTTTCTGTGTTTATATCAATGAAAAACGCATTTAAAATAAATAAAATGTAGAATTTTGTAAATTAGGTGCAGTGTTACCATTAAAAACTTAATTCCAGTTTCCCACATTTGGGGGAGTTTTCTTTTCTAAAAGTATATTTTTTAAGTTTTTAATTTATGGAATAAGTTATTTTTTTAATAATAACAACGTTGCAGGGTGCCTAAAGATGCAGCACGCCGTGATAAATGGGTGGACAATATCATTTTTACGAATATAACAAAACAAGTCGTTGGATATATTTCCGGCTATGTTGTTGACAGAGTTGGTCAAGATCTTTCTTTTTTTTTAGGGTGGGAAATCATCAAATAACTTCTCCCGCTCTTGGTGTCAGACTTTTACTGACTAAAACCCACCCGTGTTCCCTCAGTTGCCTGTGTGCCAGGGGCGACGGTATCTCTTTCGAACAACCCGCACCCCCGGCAGGCATCGGCTCTTGCGGACCCCACCAGTTCGGCGCACCAGGACACATGGCACGCCGTGACCACTCCAGGAACCAAGTAACATAAGGGTCCCAGACGACCCCATGTCTGGCACCCTTGGTCCCCCTGCGACGGGTCAGCGCAGTGGCCCCGCCGCCTACCACTTTTCGGCCGCAGGGGATAGGGAGAGCGGCCAACGCTATACCGATACTCCTCTTCCCCTGCGGCCCCACCGCGTCCACCATCAAACGGTGGCGGCCCCGTCCAGGCCACGGAAGGGAAGAGCGCTACTCAGAAGTACCGGCACTTCTCCTCCGCCGCAGCCTGTAACCCTCAGCCGCGATGCCTTCCATTCGACATCGCGGCCCGCCTCAGTTGCGGCGTACTTCACCGCAACCTACTTTTTGGCCGCTACGTCGTCGGCTTGGAAGTAAAATCACTGACGAGCGGCCCCACCTTGGGGTTCCTCTTCGCTTCACCGTGGGAGCGGACCACAGCTACTGAGCCCACCTGCAACGACAATGCGGGAACCCACTGGGGGGGTGGTCAAGACCTTAAATGTGAAATATGCATCAAAGCTTTATTAGCTACAGAACTCAAGTGGTTTCACAAACTAATAAATATAAAAGATAATGGAGGATTATGTTACCCATCGGAATATGTATTTGAAATATGTACGTGTTACGAAAGCATTGTAAGACATGCCATAACACTTTCCGACACCAAATCTTTGTCTCCTAAATTTGGCCTCTTGATATTAGCTACAAAAACTTTAGAAAAATTCAAAGGAAACAAAATATTAAAAGAATTTGCGATACACCCGGGAGATCATTTATCATCAATACAAGTTGATCATTCCCTTTTTATTACTACATGCCATCATTTATAAATACTTTAAAATAAGATTATAATTATCATGAAAGCAAATTATTCACTCAAACTTACAAAACGGAGTCTAAAAGGCAATTGTATACAAAATTAATGTTACATAGCGGAGTATGATTTCCTTACTAATAAATAAACAATATTCAAAAAGCAAATGTCTTCATTATTTTCATTAGTTAGAAACTTCTAATACACATCCAATAATAAATACATAATAAATCAATAAATTTCAAAAATAATTTAACTTAACGTTTAACGTTTTTTTTTATGGTTAAAAAAAATGGGTATAATTTCGCAAGGGTAGGCAACCCCATTCCGCCATAGCATGTTTATATTGCGGTCTTTGTCTAATCTAAGCGACGGTATTATTCTTGTGACTTGTGTAAGTGAGACAGATATATGTTTACTTTTAAATGTTTAGTGGTTTCAAAGCTACGTCGTCGCGTTTAAATAGTGGTTACACTTTTTTGACGCATTTTAATGAGGTTTGCTTCTCTAGTTATTTAACTCAATGGCTACAGGTATTACAAGCTTTGATCAGTATGTTTCAAAATATTCAAAAACTTTTAAAATTGTGTGCAAATTAGCTAAAGCGCTTTAGAATAGCAATAACATAAAATAAACTGATGATAAAATAAATACCACCTGGCAAATAATAAATAATGAAACAGATAGGAAAAAACAGCGTAATACTGAATTTAATTTAGAGACTGCAAATGGCTCCATCAACTTGGATAGAAATAGCTCAGGAATTTGAAAACTTCGCCAATATTCCTGTTGAAACTACTGAAGCTTTATATTCTTCACCCGCGCGTTCTGCTGCCTTACTTAGAAAGAATGTAAGGGCATGCTCTTTGGAGTTTAGGTTGCAGCATACTAACCCCCAAGCTGTTAGAAAAGCTTCTAAAGATGTTAAAGTTAAATCAACAGAAGATCTTTGGGGAATGTCTGTAAAACACTGCAGTCCTTTTAAGTGCCTTTTTGAAATAAATGCTTGACTTTAGGAAGGGACTGAAGTTTTTACAAAATAATATTAGTTTCACACAACATTTAAGATTTATTTAAATGTATGTAAAATAGGGTTTACAGAACAAGAACATTTATAACAATAAAAAACATATTAAAAAATAGTCTTCAAATACATACAGTTAAAAATACAGATATAATGAAGAATAGATTAGATTAGCTTTTCAATCTTAGTGAGGTAGTCCAGACATTTGTTCCGGTAAAATGTGTTGTTGTAGAAAACAATGCTGTTGTAGAAGTCACCAACATTAGTGGTCTGCACCATCAGGGAGTTCAACACATCCTTGGTACCATCACTCCTCACTTTGTCACATTCACTGTTCAACAAGTCCAGGCAATTCAGGGCAGATTTGTTCATCAGTTTCTTCAACACAATAGTATTGTGAGATGTAAAACCTATCTTTTCAAAACACTTCTTGGTTAAGATGTATATGACACTGACATTGAAATGTGACAGCATGTTGATATTCTGCACCAGCAGTGTCTGCCCCACTGCTAACTTCTGCAAACTCTGCAACAACATCTTGAAGCACCTCTTCTCAAATACATGGTAGCTCTCTAAATGCTCAAACTCGGGAAGCAACAGTCTCATATTTATCTCCAGTCCATAGTCTCTATTGTTATCCATACATTTACCACCTTTACAAAATATTATCTCCTTAAACTCTTCTTCAGCCAAAATCTGTTGGTATAACTTAAAAATAGGTACAAATATAAACTTTGAGCTATTTATTTTCTGTAAAGGACAACCATATGTGAAGATTAGTTTCAGTTCTGAGTGTTCGTCATACAACTGCATCCATTTTACTTGCTCATTAATTAGAATCAAAGGATTTGACAGTACCTCTGCCTGCAGGAATGAATTCAAATTATTGAACTTCTCTCTGAGAGACATTTTAGAGTACAGCTGCCTTTCAGTGTAAGATCCACGGTGGTACCTGGGGTTCATGTTGATTTTGTTTTCTTCATGTAGGATTCCTTTCAAGATCTCTTGTTGACTGTCTAAAGGTTTTAGATCATATTGCCAGATAAACTCTGTTGCTACTATAGCTCGAATTTTCTTGATATCTCTGTGAAGTGCAATGTTCTTCTGCATGAGGTAGGCTTGAAGGTTATTATTAATAACTTGGCACTGTATAGAACAGAAGTAGCATGCGCATTCTTCAACTTGTTTCAGGAATGTCTCTGGTATAGCTTCAAGGGGAAACAAGGCAAAGTTTCCATACACATCTGATCCATACGCGGACTTCAGTGTTGGAAGGAACTTCTCCAGGATTGCCACGCCCTTGTACTTGAGGCAGACGGCGTAGACTTCGGAGTTGCCCTGCCGTGAGGTGACCGGCTTGTAAATGTTCACTTCACTGAACAAATGATTGACAAGGTACAGGAGGCTCACTGTTGAATGTTCAAATAATGTAAACAGCTTGAAGATTAGAGTCCCATCTGAAACAATCATAAAATAGTTGTTATTACTTATTGATCGATGATGGGAAGAACTCATGAGTTATTTCTATACCTTTAATGAAAACAGCGTTAAAAGTTTAATCAAAACTATTTAATCATTATTAGTGTTCCTTAACAACCTATTTGTAGGGACACAATGTAAGCACGAAAGGCAGAATGCTAGATAAGCAAAAATATACGTAACTGAGACGAATGAACGGCCGGCCAGTTACTGGACTGCGCACTGGTCCGAATGGAAGGTTGTCTTTACGAGTTTCTTTTATCGAATAAACGTGGACATCCCTAAGCTATAAAGGGACTTTAATTTAGTGGACCCGCAACCTTCTACTACCAGACAGAGCAGTACTCACTTAGGGGTTTACAACGCCCAGCAGTGAGACCCCTAAATATTCAATTTATGACTATTATCAATAACAAAACCAAAAACATGGAAGAAAATATAGTTATTATTAAATCAAAGCTCGAAGAAAAGCTGAACCAACAAACTTTTATTATAACAAAGTCTGTAATCGAAAATGTATGGAAGCGTTAGACGAGAAAGAGAAACATATTGTGGAAGAGAATAAAAAGCTCAAAACAAAGTAACACAACTTGAACAGAAACTAAACCATAATGAAAAAGGAAAACGTAAAAATAACCTCCTCATTTTTGGAACGGAGGAGTCAGGAAAAACCGGTATCCAGCTCGTCGATTACATAAAAGACACTATTTTGGACATGGGAATATTTATACAAGAAAAGTTTTTATCCAGTGCGCAAGCTTTAACCATGAATTCAGCATACCTACCATTCTAGACCCCAGCGAAGAAATCTTTCGTCGGTTTTACAAAAAAAAACCCGCTGTTTAATAGAAAAGTGTAATACCTACGCGGTCAAAATGTATGGAACAGCTGGGTTTTTTTGTTTGTTTCTCCGACGAAAATTTTCGGCGTTGGTCTAGAATGATATGCTGAATTCATGGTTGTATACAGTTTGCGCACTGAATAAAAACTTTTCCTGTATTCAGCCACGAATTAACAATTTATATGGGACTGGGCGGTGGACCGCCAGCAGCACAAATCGTTCCGTAGTAGTCTCCTTCAGAACTACGTGGAAAGCCGTCCCGCAGGTTTATACGTTTATATATAATTATGTTTGTACATAAATGGTTGAATAATTAAATAAAGGAAGATTTCCCTAAAGAAATACTGGAAAACCGTAAGCAGCTGCAGCTGCAAGTTTAAGAAGAGAAAAAGACGGGGAACATAGCATTTCAGAAATATGACAAAATAATAATAAAAACACCATCCAACCAAGCTAAAAATCGAGACAAGACGAAAAAAGAAGAGAATTGTTCGTCGAATCTTCCCACGCAAAAGGAAGGCAACTTTTATTACTATTACTTTTATTTAATAGTCCAGCAAGGCCAAATGCTAAAAAAACTACCAAATAAGTCTTAAAACCTGGCATTACAAAGTTATGTTGAACGTAGTAGATCCGCTTCACTATCGGATACCTTTATATCTCTGGAATCCCTTAGATACTATTTTCGAGATTTGGCATAGGGTTACGACTATTTTTTGGAATAGAAAACAAGTCGATATTACCAGCCGAATGCTTGCACTGAGGGGAGGATTGTGTGGAGACCTTCACCCCACAATCCTCACCAACGTATAGCTATAACTTCGGAATCATAATGCGACTATTTTTTTAACACCTTGGTGACTATTTATTGACTATTTTTTGGCGTTCTCAAAATTGATATTCATGAAGTTTTCAAAGGTGAGAATTGTGCGGACACGATCATAGAGGGAAACTAGTAAAAAGTGAAAGGGCGATGGAAAGAAGCATGTTAGGAGTCAAACTGAGGGATAAAACAAAAGTAGCAAAAACACAGATTCTATGAAGAAAAACCATGGTCAAGAATTGAATAGAATAAACTTTTTTACCAAATTTACAATTTATACAGAGGCGATAGGTACTTCCGGTGTTCGATGCCCGCCTCACGAAACAGGTTCTCCGTTTATCTAAACCACAGCTGCGTACAGTTACAGCAGCTGTAACTGGCCATGGGTCATTTAACAAACATCTCTTTGTCATAGGAGTAACAGACAGTCCGCTGTGCAGGGTTTGCATGGAGGACGACGAGACAGCGGCTCATGTGCTGTTAAACTGACCGGTGGTTGCTAATTAAAGAGCAAAATACTTTGGTAACCCAGGTACCCTACGTGTGATTGTCAAAAACAACAAGGCGTTGCTGGCCTTTCTCGAGGAGCTGGGGTGGATCGAATAACTGATTCTCCCACCCGTACGCAAATTACGCGCTTTGACGTGGAAGTCCAGACAACAGCCCGTTTTACCTATAGGTTAGTACTATGACAATATTGTTTTTTAAATTGCATACATCACTCCCCACCCAACCCACTCATCACCTCCGGCACCCAAGCTAAGATTAAACTTGTGTTATGGGTGCTAGGGCTCTCTATACTAATAAAATTTTAAAATTTATACAAATTAGTACGGATTAGCATTCGGTAAGTTGCTATAGTTTCATATATTATTTGATATTGGTTCATAGAAACAATTTGTAATACAGCTGGGCAGGACACTTTTCGATGCCAAACCAATGAATGGAGCAAACAAGTGACCCTGTGTACCCAAGATACTCCAGACAACGCTGGGGCCATACTGGACCAGAGTTGCAGAGGACAGAGCACAATGTTGACAGTTGGGAGGAGGCCTACCAATATAACTAACAAAACCAGTACCTGTGCTGAGAGCCTGCAATGCAGTGATGATCTCACAGTAGTGGAGAGGAGAGGTGACTTCTTCTTGAGCATCGGGCCTTTGCAGGCAGTCAATTGAACCATCTGCTGTCACCAGCAGCACCTGGAGACAAGGTAGTGATTATCAGTTTGTGTAACTACACAAAATTTGGGCAACTGGTATAAGAAATCTTAAATTATCTACCCTACATAAGAAATCAGAGAAATCTTAGCACACAAAACCTAATATAATAATAATTTGTGAACGACCGAAACTTAGTTTTTGGCCATAAAGTAGCCAAAGCTTCGGACAAGCCGTAAATCAGAAGTTTGCGAATTGTCGCGTGTCTTTCGGCCTAGTTCGTAAAGCTCGGCATTATCAGGTGACATTAGGCAAACTTCAGGTGAATTGAGTCTGCTTGTGGACTCAATTCACTCAGCTGAATTAAATGGTGCAGTTTTGTTTTGAAGGTGTAAAGCAAGGTGTTGTATTTTGTCTTCACTGCACGTATACAGCGGAAATATTAATATTTTTAAATCGTTTTTGTTTTCGTCGGCAAATAAGACTACAGCCGAAGCATAGTTACTGAAAATTTATCAGACACTAAGAAGAATATATAGACAGAAGGCCTACCTTCCCTAAGGACTTGGCCTTCCTGATGATAGCCTGGGAGTTCTCCCAGTCCATGAGGTTGCCAGTGTTATCCACCCCAAAGTCCCAGTTGTTCAGAGTGTGGAACATAAACCGGTCATCACTAATCATGTTGGATGGAGAGTTGCCCTCATAATATGGGTTAAGTGTGTTAGCCACCCATTTCCACTGAAACAAGTTCAAAAGTTGATGAGTTACTTAATTTCAATGGTAATTAATTAGGATAATAGGTACATACTATTTGTATAAGGTGTATGATGTCATAGCTGGTAAAATTTAATTTGTGTAATTAGTTGCTATTGTTTGGTATTCATAAATAAATGATGTGTTAACAGATGGTCACCAAAAAGGGGAAATAATCATTATTTAACACATGCAAATACTAAGTGTTAATGTCAGAAACACCTTGTTGATACCACAAAATGCTCTCAATCTGTTTGGTGTTTCAAATGGTTAGCATTTGGCTGGTTGCTACACTGACTCACATCAATGTTCTGATGGTTTAACTTCAAGTAATGGTTCAGAGATGTGATGAACGCTCCCGGAGCTTCGCACAGGTGTAGCGACACCATTTTCCTCTCGAGCGTCGCCTCCGCCGGTACGATGTTGTACGTACACGCACACTCGTAAAACTTCGTCCATGCTTGTGTTAAAAACTCTGGGTTTATCAGACACCTGATCTTCCAGCCCACCTCGCCCGCAGGGTTTCTGCGTCGCGTATGACTGCTCCACTCCTCAATATTAAAATCATTCAATTGACTTTTGTGAAAATTTAATCGATTTTTCAATATCTCTAATTGCTTCACTTTCCATGGTGGCGTCGAAAACCACGACTCTTTCTCCGGCAATTTCCAGTCGTTGTGGAAGCGAAACTGGAATTTCTTATTGAACAAGTTGTTCAACTCATCTTGAAAATCGTCAGTACTAAAGAATCTTTGACGAGACTGTAAGCAGCTATCAGTTTTGTGAAACATTTCTTAGTGTGAGAACTACTTGAGCGATGAGAATGAGATATGTTACAAATATCATAAGAATCCAACTGAAAGTTTAATAATACAGTATATAATTCAAAAGTTAAATACGGTTAAGCTCATTTTTATTACTGCGTTCCATTTGGATTTTCAAAAGGCAGGAATAAAAACAAAATATACAACCATTAATGACGGATAACTGACAGCAGTAGTGCATTATTAGTGTTCTGTCAAAGTTTGAAAAGTGTTGCCGCCGAAAAAATAAACTCGCCAAACTTTTACTAAAATGTCATCAGATTGGGTAAAAAAATTAATTCAAAAAGTGACTAAATGTCACTAGATTATTTAATCAATTTTCATCAACAAAATAACTGATTAAAGACGGAATTAACAAATATGAAAAATCAATGAACAAAATATACCTTTCAATTTGAATTGACCAAAAACTATAATATGTTTAAAAAATAATTTGTTGAATTAAATCCTCATCTATAATCACTGATCATCTTCATCCGGCATGATGAAAGTACACGGTTGCTCTGTGCCGGTTGCCGTGGAAGTCGAAGCTTGCGGTTGTAATAGGGTAGTAGATGGCACAGTTTCCTAATTGTTTTTAACGGTAACCGGTAAACCGTAGATTTCATCAACAAGTTAAATATTATATAGTTGCTGGCTGTGTTGATCATAGAAAAGTCGCTAAAAGTCACTAGGCTTATTTTTTGTCACTTAAATCATTAAAAAAAAGTCACCATAAACAGCAAAAACTCACTAGATCTAGTGCATCTAGTGACAAAGTCACTAAAACGGCAACACGGTTTCTGTCACTGATTTATTTGGGAAAACTTTCAGCTTCGAATCTTTCTTTACTTTCAGAACGAAACGATAAGTCCATGGTTCGGATAAAATCACAAGAAGTCACAACATCAGTTTCTTTGAGAAAAAACACTTATATTTGTCTATGTTATTCTGTTTTTGGATAGGTAATCTGTGTAAATAAAAATTACAATGAGTTGAATGAACTTTTTTAGTTTTCTTTTGTGTTTGGTCGGTGTTCGCAAAATGATTGGTGATTTTAAATATTGGACATGAAGAGACAATATAACGACTAACGTGAGACTATATTTCAGACTGTTTGTATTATCGACTTAATTGACGACCACGTACTGATCTAATTAACCGTGAGACTGTGATCATGAGTAATTGGAACCAAAGTATGCGAAATGACGACCGCAATGATGATAAACCTCCTTACTCGAGGATATTCGTAGTATGCACTAAGCAGTTACGGGTAGAGGATTTAAGGCCGGTATTTGAGGTGTACGGCCAGATCGAAGATATGCACATGCCTAGGGATCGCAACACTGGCGAGTCTAAAGGCATAGCGTACATAAAATATAGTAAAACTTCTTCCGCGGCAGCTGCTATAAAGGAGATGCACTTAAAAACTATTCAGAACAGTAATAAACCTGTCCGAGTAATGGTTGCTACTCACAAGAACGATAATCACAACCCTAATGAGGACAAGTATAAGCGTCTCTTTATCAAAGTTCATAAAGAAGTCTCTGAGAGTGAGTTAAGACAACATTTCTCAACATTTGGTAATGTAGATACAATCCACCTGCAGCGGGACAAACTCACCGATGAGTGCAGGGGGTTTGCTTATGTCAATTACACATCATTTCTTGATGCAGCCCTGGCATTTGAAGGATGTGACAGGAAATATAAAGCAATATTTGCAACACCTAAAGAAGAATTGAAAAGAAGTCGAAATAGTGTTGAGAATTTTACTGAAAGCTTTCACTCTAGCAACTCCAGTATTGTTAAAGATAATTTCAGTGACCATTACAGTCAATCCAGAGAACTGCAAAAAAGAGACAGTGTGACTTCACTTATTAAATCCAAAGCCCATGACTATGACACAGTATGTGTGACTTGCAGCCCGCAAGTGCCACAGAAGTATATAGACAGGCTGTTTAACATAATCCCAGGAATGACTTCATGTAAATATACATCTGACTCTTTCAATGGTTACTGCAAGGCAATTATTACATATGCAGATGAAAAATCAGCAACTTATGCTGTTGAAAGATTAAATCAGTTTGAATTTCCATCAGGAGAAATTATATCTGTGAAACCAGATAATAACCCTCTAAGCAAAGCAGCAAATAACCTTTCTAATATTGTTAACAGCTTTAAAAATGCTATTAACACAGCAAATCCTGATTTGGTACAGCTTGCAGAGGCTATAGCTCAAGCATCCACTTTGATACAAGCTGCCACATCAGGCCCTGGCTTGAGGGATATTAAAGCTGAAGGACATCAAACTGACTACTGTAGTGTTTGCCTGCCCCCTCCGCAGCCGCTAGCCAGCAGTAGCAGCAGGGTAGCTCAGAGATGTTTCTTAGTGTTCAAGCCTCATCCTCCCCCTGTCTCGATTTTGAAAGATGCTTTTTGTCGTTTTGGAGATCTTATAGATGTATCTACATTCCCTAACAAAACATTTGGCTTTGCCAAGTATGCATCAATTAGAGCAGCTCAGGAGGCTATTAAAACCCTCCACGGAGCCACTCTGTGTGACATTAGGCTCAAGGTGCTAGAAGCAGATGAGAGACCATCAAAAGATGACAAAATAACTGTAGATGATGAGAACAGTGTAGACCACAATACTGATCGAAAAAGAATTAAATTACATGACGAAGACTCCAGCATGAACTAATGACAAAGCATGATATTCCACTTCTATGATATCATAAGTACAGATCTGACGCAGCTGTTGTAAATGTTATAAAATTAAAAGACAGTATTTTCTTTATTATTAATGATGTATTAGTAACAATAGTTTGTAATTATGACTGACTTTACAGAATTACTATTTTTATATGAATTTGCCAAATGTTGGAATGTTAGACTATCTTTATAAAGAAATTTTACAAAACTGTACATTTACTTAATTGAATACTACTTTACAGACTTGTTAATTCATGACTAAAGGACTTGAAAAATTCAAAATTGCTATCAAAATCACTTGTGAATGAACTCAATAAATTATACAAACAAAAATACTGTTATTTTTATTTTAGAGATTACTTATTTATTTCTAAGACTATAGTGTAGTTATACATGGTTTTGGCCATATAGCTAAAACATCCATCATCATCCATCTTAAAGTAATTACGTGCTATAGTTTAGGGGTAGGTACAGTTGCGATAAAGGAACCCAGGAAAAATATTTAAAAAAATAAAAAAAATAATTAAAAATACAAGTATAAAAAAATATATTGCAAGATCAACCTAATTTAGTACCTACTAACTAGTTAACTATCCTTCACCCGGCGTTATCGAAGCGTTTGGGAGTAGGTATTTAATTGCGTTTGATAGTAGGTAGGTACCTCTAGGAACTTATTAGCATTTATTTTTATTTTATTTCTTTCATTTAAACAAAAGAAAAACTTATTTTAAGCAATTTTTTAAACAATTCTAAACTATTGCTGTTAAATTAGTAGGTACTACATTAGGTTCATCTTATGATAATTTTCGGTTCTCTTTAAAGGTATTTTTTATGGGTTCCTTTATCTATACTGAACTCACCCTGAAGCTATGGCACGCAATTTCTTTAACACCCTGTATAAGCTAGTATATTATATTAAAAATCACACATTTTTATGATCTTTTCTCACAAACTGTTAGTTCATAGTGAATCAAAATAATTTAGAACATGGAAAATTTGAATAAATGCAACACAATAGGAATATGTTAGTAAAAGTATTCCTATTGTTGCATTTATTCAAATTATTTTTACCGGACTGCATGACGCAAAGTGTAATATGATTATCAGCCAAAGTGCAAAATGTAATCAGATTATTGTTTCTTTAATGCACTTAGTCCAAACCAAGTGATCAATAAAAAATAAGTGGGGCAGCAAACAGTATAATCACGACATGTACGTTTTTTCAGTGGGATTGAATGTCCATTTGCATAAGTAGCTAAATTTTATTAACTTTGCAACCCCAATACCACTTTGTGTATATTGATGATGTGATATCTTCATGTCACTTGTTTTCATTCAAGTAGTCATCACTTAAATTGATTCAATAATCACAGAGAAATTAGTGGACCTACGAACATTCAGTCAAATTAAGAACCTCCTCATTTGGAAGTCTGATAAAAACCAAAGATTACTTTGGAAATTAAATTTATTTTTCACTTATATTATTTTTTCAAGATTGTTGTTATTTTTGGTAAACAAAATAGCACTATATGTAAGTCTTATTATTACACCTAATAGTCGAGTTCAACATTGTATTCATAATAAAATAATTAATAAAAAACCTATTCAGTTGTATAGAACACAAAAGCCTTGTGGGTTTTGAAATTAATGAATTTGACCCTGAAATTACAAAAAGCTGTGCTTAGACAACAGTAAAAGAGATCCTTAAATTTTTTAAATCATACTTCAGTGATTTACACTTTGTTCTGCAGCAAATATATCACCTCGTTGAGGTCAGAGATTAGCTTTTTGATGATATTGTCGTACTGCATTTCAAAGCCATCTTGCCGACTCTCAGACCAATTCTTGTTATTTTCACTTAGAGTTTTCTTTGATTCAATCAACTGCAAGAAATACAAGAAAATATCCATTAGATCCTATACAATTTTTCGGTGAAACAACGTTTTTAATTTTGACCACTTTTTTTGTTTGATAATAATTATTAATATTAGCAGTATTTTTACTGCCCTTTCTAAAACCTTTCGATTCTTCAAAAGCAAATGAAAAATAAATAAATATTGATGTTACTTTAATGCTTTGTAACAAAATGATTAATCTTACCTTGGTGAACATGTCAACGTCTCCACAGAGCTGCTGCAGCTTGGCCTCCAGCTCCGCATTTTTCAGCTTCACATCATCGCTTTTGTTCAACTTGATGTTCACCAAGCGTTTCCCCAGATGGTCTAGGCTCTGTGCATACTGATCCAGATCAAAGTCGACCTTCCCTGTGGGCTTAGGTGGTTGTTGCTCTAGTAAAACTAATGAATGCTTTAGACGCTCGGCGTAGCTCTTCAGTGATGATATAGCTTCATCAACATCGATATCCATTTTATCTTCCGCCATATCTGGCATTAGCAATTTTGGAACACCGGTTTCCAAAAATTTCGAAATGTTTTCATGCCGCAACTCTCCATTACCGGATTCTCCAGTATTCTCCACCACTGTAGACACGGAGTCGTACATGGATCTTATTTCCATCATAATCTTTTGTGAATCTTCAAGCTCTCTATCCAAATCATTGGTCATTTTTTCTAACGCATCTAACTTTATTACTGATTGTATATATTCTGTGAAATCACCAGGATTAGTTTTGTACCGTTCACCCATTTTAGCGATCCTCAGTAAATAAAATTATGGTTTAGAAATTATTAGTCTATCTGAAATGAAAAGAAACTGTTTTATTTTCTTTACTCTACCACTTTCTTTGGAACTCATTCAATGATTATTTCAATTCAATCAATCAATCAACCAACCAAATCAACAAACCAAAACCATAATAAAAAAAAAAGTTTACTCTCCTTTATTTATATGTCTATGTCCTATATGGACAAACCACAGACATGCCACAGACAACTATAGATCGGATCAGATCGGATCCTCTACCTTACTCTCCTTTATGCGTAGACAGAGAATGTATGCCTCTACCTAGGATCGTGATTCTTATTCTTAGTGTCAATTATAATTATGCCCAGGATTGGGATACAGTTAAATGAGTTAAGGAAAAGTAATTGCTTGCTCTGTATGTTTTTTTCTTCGTTTTTTTATTTGTATTAGTTGCGTGTATTATGTAGTCATAAATAGTTATTTTGTACCTACGGAACTTTTTTGTGGTTTATCAGTGGAAACTTGTGAATGACCTTCAGTTTCATATTGTTTAATAACATTGTTTATGTTAGCTGTAAGTTTCGCGATAATAATATAATAAAATAAAAAAGGAACGCTTGTGAACGCGCAAACGGTGCTCACTGCTCACTCGAAGATTATATTGCACTATGTTCGAGGAGTAGGGTCTTCTGTAGTTGTTGCCTAGCAACTGTTATGTTCTATTATTCTGTAATTTTTTCAACACTGTGTACTTGCTTGCTTTCAGTGAAAATAGAACATAATTGTAGATGTTCTATTTTCATTGAAAGCAAGCTCAGCCAACAACACCATATAAAATTATTATTATTTGGTTAGGTGGCGACTCGAGCCGGAAGTAGGAGTGAGGCGTTTTTGTCGAA
Source organism: Antitype chi (assembly GCA_947359405.1). Lineage (NCBI taxonomy): Eukaryota > Metazoa > Arthropoda > Insecta > Lepidoptera > Noctuidae > Antitype > Antitype chi. The sequence continues at coordinate 1,641,405 of OX375809.1, read as the reverse complement.
ACAGATAAATATAACAGGTATCTGAAGATAACAGACTGTAACTGTGACAAACAAACTGAAATAACAGCTACTGTTCTTCAAAATTATAAAATCCCTTACACACGACAGTCACAAGGTTTTCTATATTCTTGGTTATTACAATTACCTAAGCTAGAATGAGATAAAAACTGTTACAGTTACACCCTGTTACCGTCACAAGCTCTTTCCTTTTCTCACATAGGTGTAGCACCTTAGTTAGAAAGAGAACTACCTAGTACGTGTACACATGGAACAGGAACAGGCGGAACAGATATGCGATTTTATAGTTTGCTCTCATTTATAACATGTTGGAAAATAACAGCCTGTTAATTTTGTGACAGGTTTTTAGAACTGTTATTGATGTCAAACAGGAACAGGTGGAACAGATACGTGATTATAGCTGTTACAACCCACTTTACCCATTCCTTGCCAAAAGCACTATTTCTACTACAGCTACGTTCCGAGATGCAATAATATCGATATGAGCGTGCTCACACCTGTTCCGAATTGGCGTGAGCGCGATAAGGATGTCCCGTGAATCGTCATAGATGACGTCATGAAATGCGCCATTTTGCAATAACGTCGACCATGCGATAAACTAATATCACCGTGAACGCTGTAAAAATTACAGCTGTGCTGATTTGTTTTGAGTCGTATCATGTCTTTAGATAACTTAGATTTATTATAAATAGTGCTTCTGGCTAGAGTTGCCACGTAACCAAATAAGACGACAAAAGGAAATCACCAGTTTTGGCTAAGCGTGGACAAGATGCCCGGTAAAAATGATTTTGACTAAACAATATTATTAATTCTGAAATAAATATTTTGCACATCACTTAGCCAGACACAATTACAAAAAGTCGAAATAAACAGTATTTAAACTGTATCCACAAGCAAAAAAGCATATTGTTTGACGCAGTGCTACCAGCACGAAAATAAAACATCAATTTCAGTCTGTAATCGATTAGATAATCAATTACGGTAACCAAAAAACAAGTGTAAGTCTGCAAAACGAGTACCGATCAATACTGTATGAGAAGATTATACTTATTTACATTGTTTTAAAATAAAACAATCAAAAACGTATTTAGTATTTTAACATATTTTGATCCTGGCAACTCCTACTGTATGCCTTAGAGATGCTCGATCCGGTTGCTTTGTATCGATATTCTGCTTCGCAATGGATTATTTTGATCCGAGCATCGGTATAAAATCGCTTTTATCTAATCATTTTTAATATGTTTGCCATTAATTAAATTCAATTTCTTACTATGGCAAACAGAGTTCCGGTTTTGCCACAACAATTCTGCCAATATCAGTAGTGTAAAATAACGGCCCTCCATAATAGTATTTTTCTTGATATTTTAATTTTTATCATTTTACTAAACACAATCATATGCATAGATCTATCCACTATAATTTTACAGTAATACGATTTTTTATACGGTTCTTACTACCTTTATCAATTTGTAGTAGTGGATCGTATATTGATGAATCGATGTGAAATCAATCAAATCCCGTTATACCGACCCACTTGCGTATCGATACATATCGCACATCCCTAACGTCAAGTGAAATGACATAGGAGTCATTTCACTTGACGTTAGGGATGTCACATCTGACATCAATGAAAAAACTATTGGCTGCTTGAAACGTTTGTTTTTCTTATAATGGACTGCGGGACCGCTCCTTATGATGACCCGGCCCTCCCCTGGGACACTGAATCTGCACCTCACGCTGAAAAAATATGCATAATACAAAGGTTTTACCCGGCAAGGTTTAAATTTTTCACATGCCAGATGAAGCATATTCCAGCATCTTGCTACAACTTTATTATAATATTTGCTTTCTTATAGATGAGTAAGTAGTTTATAAAATGCAAGTCTTTTATTCAGGGCCTGATTAACCCTTAGGCTAATTAGGCTGCAGCCTAGGGCGCGAGGATCAGGGGGCGCGCTGAAATCGTGTCTTCGCATGCACTAATCTAGCATCATTCATTGCATCTACCCTACATATTTTAACTAGACCGGGACAAAACACTAAAACTAAATGCGCTTGAGAGTCCCTGATTTTAACAATAAATTTTGAAATTTTAAAAAGTGCGCCTTAAACAAACACTGACTTGTTACTCGATTCGGTCGGTGGTCGAGCTTTCTTGGCTGTATTGAGCTTATATCTAAATTTGATCCTTTCATGGCTGAACATTTGGTAAGATTTGGACAAAAAGGCAGAGGTACTCCATCGTACTTGTCATCCTCTATAATCGACGAATTTATTTTACTTCTCGCTGACGAAGTTCGACTAGATCATAGGAGAAATAAAAAAAGCAAAATATTATTCGATTAGCATTGATTCTACTCCAGATATGTCACACACCGATCAGTTGACATTTATAATTCGTTATATTAGGTCTTTACCTATGAAATTGCCGTTTTGCAGTACTGGCCATTTCAAATCAAAATAATTTTTGTTTGGGTAAGAATTCTAATTTCAAATTAATTTTATTTTAAAAACATGGATTTTTTTTTCCAAAAGTAGTCATTTGTTTATTGATTAGTGTTACATTTTCATCGCATTTCAATCTTTTTCGTCATCATGGATACGTTAAAAATTCGAGTAATTATGGAATATGAGTACCGTCGTGGCAGCAACGCGGCACAAGCGGCACGCAACATCAACGACGTTTACGGAGCTAACACTACAAACCAACGCACCACCTGTTATTGGTTTGCTCGCTTCCGTTCTGGAAATTTCGACCTGAAAAATGAACCTCGCGGTCGTCCGAAGACTTTGGTCGACAATGACGAATTAAAGGCGATTGTGGAAGCTGATGATACACAATCTACGGCTGAATTAGCAGCAGCTTTCGACGTTAGCGTCAAAACAATATTGGTCCATTTGCGTCAAATTGGCAAGGTAAAAAAGCTTGACAAATGGGTGCCCCACGAACTCAATGATCGTCAGCGCGAAGTACGCGTCGAGACGTGCCTTGCACTGCTCAACAGACACACAAATGAAGGAATTTTGAACCGCATTGTTACCTGCGATGAAAAATGGATTCTGTTTGATAACCGCAAGCGCTCAGCAAGTTGGTTGGATCCTGGTTCAGCACCTAAACAATGCCCTAAACGAAAACTTACCCCTAGAAAAGTGATGGTCACTGTTTGGTGGTCTAGCGCCGGTGTGATTCATCACAGCTTCTTACCAAACGGGGTGAGCATTACTGCAGATGTGTACTGTGAAAAACTGAACACAATGATGGAGAAGCTGGCACATCTCCAACCAGCATTGGTCAATCGCTCGTCTCCGCTGCTCCTGCACGACAACGCGCGACCTCATACTGCACAGCAGACGGTCTCCAAGTTGCAAGAACTGGGGTTGGAAGCTCTCCGTCATCCGCCCTACTCACCAGACCTTGCGCCTACAGACTACTACTTTTTCCAGAATTTGGATAACTTCTTGGCGGGAAAAAAATTCAATACCCGAGAGGCAGTACAAAATGCCTTTGAAGAATTTGTTGCCTCCCGTCCAGCTGATTTCTTTAAGAAGGGCATCAATAAACTGCCACTGCGATGGCAAAGATGCATTGATTGCATGGGTGATTACTTCGATTAATACAAATAAAAAATACATGAAAAAAATTCGTTTAAATTTTTTCATACAAAACGGCAATTTCATAGGTAAAGACCTATTATTTTGACTGGCGGCGAACCTGTCGAACGTTTTGTCACATTTTTACCCAATTGCGGTCATAAAGGTGAAGACATGGAGTAGGCTGTTCTTGCGACAGTTGATAAAACTTTGGAACTTGATATTAAAGACTGTCGTGGCCAAAGTTATGATAATGCTAGCAATATGTCTGGTCAATACAAAGGTCTTCAGTCAAGAATTAAAGCTGTAAATCCATTGGGTACTTTTGTTCCTTCTGCAGCTCATTCTCTACAACTTGTGGGATCGGCTGCCGCGGAAACTAGTGACGAGTCAGCTGCTTTTTTTACACTGGAACCACAACTATACATTTTTTTCTGGATCTAACAAGCAGATGGCAAATTTTGTTATCCAAATTGGATGAAAAATCGACGGTACTAGAAAATCTATCGAAAACTCGATGGAGTGCGCGAGCAGATGCAAGCAAAGCCTTATCGTCCGTATCTGACTCCGGGTGGATTTTACATAGTAGAGGATCCCAAGTAAGAACGAGCTTTACCAATTTGATAACCAGCACCCTAATTGCGTAACTCACGATTAATCATAATCTGTTTCGTTTTGAAACAGATGGCTAAACTATTGCTTCATATGTCCGAAAAATGTGTCTGCTCAGCAACGTAAATAACGCAATGAATATTGTTGAACTGTCAAAATGAAACCGATTATGATTAATCGCGTGTTACGCAATTAGGGTGCAGGTGAAAATCATATTTTAATTAAAATTATAAAAAATAATATTGTTAAAATATAATTTACACTTGGTTATTAAATTGGTGAAGGTCGTTCTTACTTGGGATCCTCTACTATGTAAAATCCACCCGGAGTCAGATAGGAGGTAATGGGCGCTTGTGGACGATAAGGCTACTCACTTACTACTTTTTAGGCCGTCCGTAACACCTGGCGGGGGCGCGTCCTCATAATTAGCCTAGGGCGGTCAGAACTCTTGATCAGTCGCTGCTTTTATTAATAAAGATCTTGTTCACGCTTAGCCAGATCACCCTAACTAAGTGAGCAATTCCGTATTGTTGATAAAAATTACAGCTCGTACTTATCATAAGCACAACTGTCACAGCTACCACGGTGATTAATAGTATAGGGCATGGTTGGGGTGTGAGCACGCTCAAATCGATTTTATCGCAAATCGTAATGCAGCCTAATAGCCGTAGACAGTAGAAATCGTTGTTGACTTGTTGACGTTGACAGATTGCCACACGTGCGTGTGTGACTGTGACGTGACAGCACTGACAGCCGTAGCCGGGGACAAGGCGTACCTACGGTGGTACAATAGTGACTCGGATTAGAAAAACAAGAAAAGTGCATAAAAATGGTGCGAAAATTAAAGTTTCATGAACAGAAACTACTTAAAAAAGTAGACTTTATATCATGGAAAGTTGACAATAACCTCAATGAAGTGAAAGTTATGAAAAAATACCATATACAAAAGCGGGAAGATTATACAAAGTAAACCACGATTTTGGTTGTTGATATTTTGTTTAAATTTAATACAAAATCTAATATTTCCTGCTTATATATTAGGTACAATAAGCTGTCTAGGGAGATCCGTGAATTGGCAAATAAGATTAAAGATCTGGATGCTAGCAATGAATTTCGCACAGAGTCGAGCGCTCAATTGTTAGAGAAGTTATATCAGATGGGCTTGATACCGACGCGGTGGGACCTTACGCTGGCCAGCACCGTGTCAGCGAGCGCGTTCTGCAGGCGAAGACTGCCTTCTGTTATGGTTAGAAGTGAGTATTCAATTGTTATTATCAAAGAAGCATGGCGCTTTTTTTCTTACTCTAGCCGATGTGACATACCATTACTTATACATATATACTCTATTTAAATTAGCACTACTTAATTTTTGTGCTGGCCTGCTAACTTTAAAATGAAATTCTAGATAAAATGTCAGAGAACATGAAGGAAGCCACTAAGTACATAGAACAGGGTCATGTCCGTGTGGGACCAGAAGTAGTAAAGGACCCAGCATTCCTGGTCACCAGAGCTTTGGAGGACTTTGTCACGTGGGTGGATGGGTCCGCTATCAGGAGACATGTTATGGAGTATAATGACTTGGTGAGTTTTCAATTATGATGTGTGGCTTAGAGCTGTGTAGATGGCTATGGGTTAGAATGTTGCCCAGTAGTGAGGCAATCAAGTTAGAAAAGTAAATTTTGTGGGGGCATTCAAATTACGTGAGGCAATGAGGATTTTCTGAAATTACGTTCACTAGGTGGCAGCACTGAAACGCCAGGTCCGGGCACCTGTCAAAAGTGTTGAAGCGCCTACAGACAGAATGGTGAACGAAAGTATGAAATTAATTACATAAAATATTTGATAAAACTATTTTACCATTATAAAATAAGACTCGTGGTTGTGACATGTAAAATATATGTTTTAATAATAACAGCGGTTGCTAAACAATACATAGAATCTGACATAAGTTTAAAAGGTTATCAAAAATAATAAGGTTCTAGTATAACATACCTTAACAATAATATTTTAAGTTCATTGTCGAACTAGAAGACCTCTTGTCAAAGTGGCGCCAACTGGTGGTTTGAATATTCACGAAAACCCTCATTATGTAAATCTGTGCTTATTTGCGTTGGATTTATGCATTGCGTTCGGCTGGCTTGGCTGGCCAGTGGCGGATTAACAATCGAGGGGTTACTGTACTACTTTTGGCGTTTGCATAGTCGCGATAAATTTTACTTTGTAGGATTTAAGCATATTTTAGTGAAAAACATGTTTTATTTAATTTTACCCAGTTTTCTCCTAATTTTACATTGCATCAGCCCCCGCCCCCCCTAAATGCCTCACTTAATTAATGGACGCCACCTGTTACATTATCTTAAAAAAATAACTGTATATTTACAGTTATTTTTTAAAGATTCATAAATCCCACTCAAGCAAACCCCTCCAATGTATTCATTGGAGGGGTTTGCTTGAGTGGGACAGTGTCTGCTAATCCCTTCCTACAAATATTATAAATGTGAAAGTCTGATGTTTAGAAGTTTGGATGAGATTTGGTTCACAGAAGTTTGTAACCTGGAATAACACATAGGATATTTTTCATCCCGATAGTACATACTACCTTGTAATTAATCCCATGGGTACATACCCATGGGATTAATTTCGACCTCTATGCAGGCGAAGCCACTGGCCAAAGCTAATAAATATACAGGAAAAGTTTTTATAGTATATCATTCTAGACCCCCTAGCGCAGAAATTTTTCGTCGGTTATACAAAAAAAAACAGCTGTTCCATACATTTTAACCGCGTATGTATTGTACTTTTCTATGAAACAGCAGATTTTTTTTTGTAAAACCGGCGAAATATTTCTTCGCTGGGGGGTCTAAAATGGTATGCTGAATTCATGGTTACAGTTTGCGCACTGGATAAAAACTTTTCCTGTATAAATGCAGTTGAATAAGTTGCAATTTAATGTTTTTTTTCTTGTTTCAGAGGGATGATTTTGAGATGCTGTAACATCTATAATTAAGATAATATACTGTACATAGATACTTTAAGAGTGTTTACACAATACTCCGCAACGGCAACGGTTTTCGTCGCCACGGAATCAAAACTATTTAAGACCAACACCGCCATGGCGCTATCTGTAATTGCCCTAACAGTGGAATGATTGTGTTGAGTATTAAAAAGTAAAATAAATATTTCACATATTTTATTAGGTGTATTAGTTTGACCAGATTCTATCTACAATATTTACATTTCATCATATAGGTACAAGTAACATAATTAACGCAAGACCTCATACACCCCAATTAAAGTATTGAGTTAAAAGCGATGACCAAAACATTTTTTTTTAAAGCTTTCTGATATTATTAAGAAAACCGTGTAAATCCAAGCATTACTTTATGCATTTAAAATTGAGTCTTATTTCTTCTCGAGTAAGATTGAATTTTCTTTGGCTCAATCAGTGCTAGGTAGGGCAAAATACATAATAAAAAATAAAAAAACATTAAAACTTACTGAAATCGATTCAGTAGTCAATTAGGAACAAACTACTTTCGGGTCTTGCGTCTATTTTGTTACACCTTGTATACTCATTGCACCCCACTAATATTGTGGTTTCAACATACTTAACGCCACATTAATCATGATTAAAATTCACACTCTTGGAGTTTGTGATACACCTAATGTAACAATTAGTTCAAACTGATTCTTAATTTGTATAGTTTCAAATTAATATAGGTAACATTAGTATTCTAAGAAGTTCTCCGGATGTTCTATTATCCCAGAGACTTTCTACCCAATTTTCTACTCCCAACACAACAGAGCATAATATTGTGTTGAAAAGAAAAGGACGAATGACGTGATAAGGACGCCTGCAAAATGTTACTTTTTTTTAACACTTTTTTACAATTTGTGAATTTGTGCCGGGAAAACTTGCTGATCATAACAATTAATTTGTTATGGTCGGGTTACAGAATTATAATCATGAAGGTGCGCTTACACGAGCAACTAAAATTGTGCCATCCTGGTAAATACTCATCAACTATGACGTCACGACTACATCCAGCAATTTAAGAGCAATGGCAATATGTAGCAACCTGTTGCCAGAGATAAGGCCACACAATACCATGCAATATGGAGCAAGTTAAAAAACTAGGAAATACAAGTCAATACGTTCATACGATTTCTGGCTTTTGTCGGCGACGCAACACCCCCGCTGCCGGCCGGTTTCTCTCGCAATAACGAGACGTAGTTATAGATAGACGTACAGACGCCGCCGCCGCACAGTGGGCTGAAACGGGCCGGTAAAGGACTTAGCATTTAAAAAAAAAAAGTTTCTTTTTCTGAAATTTTAAATATTGTGTTGAATTTATCTATCGATTATAAGTAATTATTTCTATGAGGGTCGTTCAGATAACTTAGTATTTTCGGAGTTATAAATATCCAAAGTAATTTTTGTATGAAGCAAAAGAAAAAAATGAGAAAATCTCGAAATTCTCAAATTTTCTCAAAGAATTGACTCTACGTATGCATAGTACGTATATTTGTCCTATTTTAGCGCCTATTCTCGGGTTGCGATTTTCTGCGATTTGGTCGCAATTTCAAATTTTGTTCTCTATTCCACACAACCATAGAGGTTAAGAACTAGGCGCGTATTTTTTTTATGTAGTGGTCTCCCCTTTAGGCCTAATCCACTAAGGACTAATAAAATAAATAAATAAATAAGTAAAAATCACAATCACTACTGGCCACTGCACTGTTTTAATTTAATCACTGTCAAGGGTATCCACATTAACGAATGTAAAATTTTCGTATTCGTCATCATCAAATGTTTCCGCTTGTTCAATTACTAATAAACTTTGTGCTTCTACTGACAAAGTTTTATGTTTTCTGCGAAGTTTGTGACGTTTCGCTGAGATGAGTGGATCAGAGCTGGTCAATAAATTATTTAAAATGTCTTCATTTGTAGTTTTTTACTGCATTTCCTGGAATGGTGTTGGCGGTACCTAAGTCTTTATTTCTAGCTTCAGCAGCTTCTTCAGATACATAGCTGTCCAATTGGTATTAGACCAAAACTTTCAATAATAGCTGCACCATGCATAAGAACTTTATGAACACTTGAAGGCATATAATACCAGCTATATAATTCCAAATACAGTTGCATGGTCACTTGAGCATATTCGTGAAATTTCGCTGTGTCAATGTGGTAACCTGATGAAATTGCCTCTAAAATGATTGCAAATCGCCTTATTAATTCTTCAGTAACACCAGTTATCTCAGCAGTCATGTTTGGATTTGCAAAAAATCTTCTAGCAGTATTTCCGTCATTCGTGGAGCCGTGCCCTTGTTTAACAACATCAATCAGAAGTCCCATTCTATTTTTAAAAGCGTCTTGTATGTCTTTCTTTCTTCTTTCCATGATGCACTTGTTGTCTCCCTTTACTGTCCATGTCTGTATCGTTAATCTGTAGGCTATATGCAGAATGCATTCCATCATTCGTATCCAGGTATGCAATGATGACAATCCGTATTTACAGAGATCTGGATCAGTCGGTTTTGATGCAATTAAGGGCAAATTATTCATCTCTGTTGGAGTGGCTTTACAAATGTCGCATCTCTGAGATGATGTATCACATAAAATTGATGTTGCTTTTCCGTCTATCATAGTCATTAATAAAGAGTGTGAAATTTTTATTTCTCCAACTTCTGTTTTGATGTCTTCTGTGTTTGAAATATGTGGAGGTAGTGCGTCTATTATGGTGGGTAATAGAACACTGAAGTACGTTTGAATGCAACCGAACATTCCGTAGATACCCTATCGTTGCACCAATCACGTTACGACACGTCATAACTTGTTGTTGCGCTCGCGCACTCTTATCCCTTGATTCCCGGAAATATGTCTCAAAACAAATTACGTCATACCTACCTATGGTGGTGGAAAATGTCGAACATTGTTTTTTTTTTAAAGAACTAAGTAGGTATTGAGGTTTTCAGGCCGTTTAGTATACCTACATTATTTTCAATTTCAATTTAATTGGAATAAATTGCTTAACTAAAATAACATGACTCTTCATACAAATTTGATATGGCTATATCTCCGAAAGTACTCGTTAAATTAAAAAAAGTCAAAGAATAAAAACGTTTTAAATTTATGCCTAGATACCAAAAAAATACATTTGATCTCTTAAGACCCAACCTTGTAATCCCAGCCCACTGTGCGCCGGCACATCAAGCTACCCCAATCTGTCAAATTTCGTTGATAGATTTTCAACTTTATTACATAAGCATAAGGTTCATGTTCAAATGGGAAAATTTTACAGTTTGGGGTTGCTTGATGAGCTGGGGTCTGTACAAACAAGATAGAAAGAAAATTGACTAAAAAATTCCAAACTGATTGAATATTCGGCAACTCATATTGGCGACATTGAGAAATGTGAAATATATGGAGCGATTAGAAGCCCCCGGATTCCCAAAACAATCGCCGCATGTTATTGTTGTTGCTCCAGATTGCCCATTGGTGTTGCCAATAGAGATGGCCCGACTAGTTGGCCAAGCCGATCATAGCTTTCGGTTAAGTTCGGGCTCTGAATTCACTATGACCACTTAACGATTCCTTACTTGTAACCACGTCAATTACACACGAAATCTGCTAATATCGTATTAATGATATCGACAAATTTTCTTGGAACATACAGAAAATGACATTTCGATTCCTTACCGTTACATTGATTGTTTTGCATGCAACGCATATTAGACAATCAATACATATTATAGTGATACCTTAAAATAATGGACTGACGGTATTAAATTCTTATTACTTGTATATAGAAGGCAGCCCCTTTAATCGCAGCGCGATGATACGACGTAGCCCTCCACCGACTCCGACCCCGGTACCAACACCGGCACGGACACCGCCCCAACAACCAAGACAGGACCAAGATGAGACAGTTGAAGTTGTGTCCACTCCGGAGATTCAGAACTGGATGGGGTCCATTGAGCAGTGTCTAAATGAGGTTGTTATATATAATAATATGCCTTGCTCGATCCTTATCGGCTCGCTATTCCTCTGGATATTTCGACATCCAGGATATTGAAGAACCGTCCTCCATTGCCCCATACATGACATCAGGAAGGTGCGCAGTTGTATCTACTTTATACAAGCATTCATGACTCAGCATGAGCCATGTATGTGGCACCGAGTCATAGGGCTTCTTGTAATCTATCCAACATGTCGAAAGATCCTTTCGGGAACGACGAACCTGTTGGCTAATGGCCATATCAATGAGGAGCAGCTCCTTAGTACCGCGGGACCCGTTCCGACATCCATTTAGAGAGACAGACATGATGGAGTTACTGTCTATAATGATTAGGAATCTTAGCTCTCAAAATGAATGTAAGAACTTTATAGACCGTCGGTAAACACGTGATCGGCCTATAATTTTTGGGTTCCGCGGTACTTCCTGATTTATGGAGCATTGATGCATTGATGGTGGGTTACTCCTGTCGTTAGAAACTGGGGTAGCGAATCAAACTCTAAAACAATCTGGTACTGAGCCGCCAAGCGAGCGTGCGATCTTTGGAAACTCCAGAAGTTGTGCAGCCCGTCCGGCCCTGGAGATTTCCAGTTGGGCAACGGACGGACTAAAAACGCTATCCTATTCTCATACCAAAGGAGAGTGAATTTACCAATAACAGTATAATGAAAACACACAATGAAAATTATCATGTGAGTGTAAATCATACCTTGAGTATCATACGTCAATCCTACTGGATCCCCTCAAGGAAAAGGTCAAGTTCAGAAACTTCTGAGACAATGTCTGAATTGCGTAAAACATGGTGCGGGACCTATTAAGCTTCCACCTACACCAGCGCTACCGCCAGAAAGAGTGAACTATAGTGCACTGTTTACTTTCCTAAGAGTGGACTACATGGGACCACTTTTGGTGAAAGGAGAAAACGGAGAAACCAAAAGATGGATTTGCCTTTACACCTGTCTAGCAGTAAGAGCTATACACCTAAAAGTCGTTCAAGATCTAACGGCAGAAGAAGGCCTACTATCATTAAGGAGAATGATAGCTACCATAGGCATTCCAATACTCATAACATCAGACAATGTCACGCATTTCAAACTTATGTCTGTAATACTGTCAATACAATACTGTATCAATAAAGAAATACAGTGGAAATTCATACCCCAACTGGCGCCGTGATTCGGGGGTATTTACGAGAGACTAATCGGTATAGTTAAAAATTGCATGAAAAGAACATTGAGAAAACACATGCTGACATACAGTCAGTTAACTACAGTTGCAAAAGAGATTGAACCATCTGTAAATATAAGACCACTCACTAGCATAGACTCAGAGCTAGAACACGTTTTAAAACCAGCAGATTTTCTTACAATGGGAAAATGTATAACGGTAGAAAGCTCGCCTGAAAACTTTGTCAACGAAAGTACCGTTACCAAAACCGATCTTATTAAAGGTTGGAAGAAAGGATTAGCAATTTTACAAGAATTCAAAGAAATGTTTCTAAACAGATATTTACCAAGTCTTCGCGAAAGATACCTACCAGCATTCACACAAAGAACCAAGAGTAACTGCGAAAATTGCACCAGCAGTGGGCCAGATCGTCCAGTTGCGAGGTGATTCTAAAAATACAGAAACCTGGAAAGTAGGAACGATAGTCTCACTTCAAAAGGGAATATATGGACTATGTAGAGTAGCTAAAGTAAAAATAGGTAACAAAGAAATTACAAGATCTTTAGAGAACTTCAAGAACTTGTCAAACAAATCCCATCCGGTAAGAATCCGTATTTGTCTTGTTTGTGTTTAGCTAAAGTTTTAGTTAGAAGCGTGTTTATCAAAGTGAGTTTGTTCCGGAGTTGGAGCAAATTATTTAAATTATCTCTGGATTGAAAGCTGAGTATCTAATGTTTTAAGATTAAATAATATTTCTGAGTATGTATGTATAGTATAATAATGTTATATAACCGGTATTTCTATATGAGTAACTAATGTTTTATATTGATAAGCATTTGATTGATATTTCTTACTATAGTACCTTTTTTACGATTTGTGTTACGAGTATGACATCAACAAACAACTCAGTATAGAAGTACTTATTTTTGTTATGCACTGAACCCAGTGTTATTGAGAATTGAATACAGAAATACTGGATAATGATTACATGTAAACCAATGAGGTTTACTAACTTTGTATGTTGTAGTTATATATTATAACTGAAGCTTCTTGAGATCTCAATTAGTATTAGTATGATAGTTAAATGATGGGGTGCGAATGGCCTAATAATGTCCACCGCCATCTAAAGGTATCCTTGACCTTAGAGCCCTTTGTTGATGATGATTTATGCGGAGCGAATGGCTTAATCATGTCCACCGTCATCTAAAGGTATGCTGGACCTTAAAGCCCTTCGTTGATGATAAATGATGGGGTACGAATGGCTTAATCATGTCCACCGTCATCTAAAGGTTAGCTTGACCATAAAGCCTTACGAGTGCCCTTGGAAGTGAGCTTCCAGGGGCGAACCATATCGGTTTCCAGCTGTTGAGTAATGTAATAACGAGAGCTAACATTTAGCCTCTGGTTTCAGTAAATACCAATAACCTACAATGCCCAACATTGTGGATTGCCACGATTTGGGTTTTGCAGGCTCAGTACATCGAAGTGTCGGTTTCATCGATGATAACTATCTAAAGATGGTGAAAGTGGCCCCTGGGTTCAACTCTAGTTGCTCTGCGATTCGTGTTGTCTCCATAAAGAATTAACAAGCGAAGAAGGTAAAGTAAACTCGGGTAAAAATAATAAACTTATTCGCTATGTCTGCCTAAGGTGTAAATGAGAGTGTACTCTCATTATGAGATCAACATAATACTCTAGTATCGCATGATTCCTTTAAACAGTAGAATCTGAACTTATACGGGCAGACGTGGCGACAACTACATCCAGCAATTTAGGGCAATAGAAACATGTAGCAACCTGTTGCCAGAGATAAGGCCATACAATATCATGCAATATGAAGCCTCTTAAAAAACTAGCCAATACGCCGCCTCCGACGCCGGCCGCTTCTTCTCACAAAAATGAGACGTAGTTATACGTACAAACGAAATAGACAGAAAATTTACTAAAATTAGCGCACCTTTAGAATCAGCAATGCTACTTTTCAATTTGCCTCACATGTCAAGATTTCTTAAAAAGGTTATTCAATCAGCATAGGAAATCAGCTTTAATCGAAGAAAATTGTACCGATGTTTTAATAGCTTACGCTTCTGCACGCACATTCAACTTTCAATTCCTTGCATAGCCCAAAGCTCACCACCACAATCACAAAGCCAGCATGTCCCTCTGTCCCCTCATCTCCAGCACAGCGGCTATCCTCATGATAGCTTCAGCTTGTGTGCTGGCAGCATCCGCCAGCCGTTTCAGCGCTTCAGCCTGTAACAGCGCTGCTTCTGCATTCTTAGTGGCGACGGTAACGCGCTGCTCCTCTGCCTTAGCTCGTATTAACTCTGCGTCGGCTCGTTTTTTCTCTACTTCTATCAGCCATTGTGGGTACAGCTCTGTAAAAGAAGTTCTTTTAATTTACGAGGTAGTCTTATCAGAATTTATCAAACGTTAAATATCAGGCCGCGTCCTAACCGAAAGCGATCAGTGTCGTCGCATTTGTACATTATCCTAGTCATGTTTAGAGGTTTAGATATTTGTTATTCAATCACGCAAACACGGTTGCACGGATACTTTTTATTTCGGTAGTACGTTCCCGTGAGATAACCCCGACCTCTACGCGGGCGAAGCCGCTGGCAAAAACTAGTACTTCATAGCACCAATCGCGCGTATTTGCGCAACAATCGCTTTCGGTTAGTTCTAACGGACGCAGAGTTTATGTCTAGTAATTTGTTGGAGTATTAGTAGGTGTACTGAGAATGAATTTATTCCAGCTATTAAATAAACTTACTCTGTATAGCAGGTTCATTACAATGGTTGCCGTTTACATATTCTCCACCAGAAGACTCCGCACTGTCATTACTTTGATCGTCACCACCTGGTATTGGTAAAGTACTATTGAAGGCAAATTTATACTCCAGTAACAAATACATGGATGATGGTAACGTATAAAAGTAGGTAACAAATACACGGTGTATCACCCATACCATATTATGAAAACATGCTGTGACGTTTATTAATGATGAGTATAAAATTTAGAACAAATGTTTTAACTTAGGGTTCACTATTAAGGGGAACCTAGTCGCGGGCTCGAACTCACTGGTGGGCCTGGCCAAAAATGACGTTGTCTCACCAGGCTTCATGTCCGACAGAGATAGTATCAGTGATGAGCAGTTAGACGCTAGTCTACACGAACAACGTTTTTGAGTGAGATGCAGGATCATTTATAGTAAAAAAATCGCGAAAAAATTAAGAAAAGTCCTTTGGAAGATCGGGTTTTGTGAAAAAGCCAATGCATAAATCAATGACCAATAAAGTTTATTAAACTTTTCGATAATTGAACTTTGTCGGTACCGACTTGGTTTTGGAGATTTTACACTTCTTGTATTACTTAAAGACGCCCAAATTTAAGTAAAATTAGCAAGAAAAACGAATCTTTGTTGGCTCCTAACTTTTTAATGGGTTTTTATTTTAGTATTCTGTTTCCGTACAGACAATATTAATAATGGGACAAAACGATATCATATTTTACTTTGGGTGTGCCATGTCAGACAGTGGAGTAAAACACTCCCGAAGTTTGTATGCAAAAAATGTGGACTAGGTTCACCTTAACCATCTTATATTATAATTACCTGATAATCTGTCAGTTGATACACTGTTTCTTTTGCTATAACTATCCACATGTATTGTTTCATGACAGGATTCCACCTTCACTACTGCTTGTAAGTTATTCTGGAAACAAAAGGAAAACTACAGGTACACAAAAATCTGATCTACAAGATCTAAAATTGTTTGTTGCCAGTGGCGTAACTACAGCGTGGCAAGTCGGCAAAATGCCACGAGCCCGCAGCCGGAAGGGGCCCCCGTTCAAAGAAGAATCCCAACCCCCAACATTTATTATTAAACTCTTTCAAGTAAAAGTGTATAAATAAGTCTTATAAAATAAAAAATACTCTTATTGTTGGTTCTGCTTCTTTATATTGCAGGGGGGGGGGGGGGGGGGCATCCGATGAATTTGCCACGGGCCTCGAACGGTATAGTTACGCCGCTGTTTGTTGCTTCTTTTTATAATATGGCAACTGCACATAACAAAATAAATAATATTACTGTCTAAATATAGTATTCATAGGTAACCAGTAATAATTGAATGTATTGACAAGAGACTACAACATTAGGTTCTATTACTAAAACAAATAATATCAACTATACTGAATTTGACTCTCCATATCCACTTCTGGTCTTCCTCTTCTCATAATACGGGCCTAATATGGCAATTGCCCTCTTCTCCATCTTCGTCAGTGGTCTGATGTCCTTGAGAGGAGAGCCTGACATCTTCTTTTTTAGCAGTGATACTTTATTCTTTAGCTTGTTCTTGAAGTCACTCCAGTACTGCAAGTATGTTTAGATTTTTTTTAAATGATTAAGTACAAATATCTGGATGAACGAGCTTTGCTCGATTTTTGTTTGACGTTTTCTAAAAATTAAACCTATAGCTACCCCTAGAAAACCCTTGCATACTAAATTTCATGAAAATCGTTGGAGCCGTTTCCGAGATTCAGAAGTTTTTATCCAGTGCGCAAACTGTAACCATGAATTCAGCATACCATTCTAGACCCTCAGCGCAGAAATATTTCGTTGGTTATACAAAAACAAAACAGCTGTTCCATACATTTTGACCGCGTAGGTATTGCACTTTTCTATGAAACAGCAGACTTTTTTTGTAAAACTGACAAAAACGTCTTTGCAGGGCTAGAATGGTATGCTGAATTCATGGTTAAAGTTTGCACATTGAATAAAAACTTTTCCTGTATATACAGGTTGAAATTGAAAACATGCGACAAACCGTAATGGGAGATTGTACTCATCATTATGAACAACTTTTACTGAGGGACCAAAGATGCAATCGCAAAAAAAAAAACAGCTGTTCCCTACATTTTGACGAGTTATGCGAACATAAATGTAGGGAACAGATGTTTTTTTTTTCGCGATTGCATCATCGATGATGTTTTTTATACTCTGTAAATGTTATATTTCTCTCGATTTTTTTTTTCCTTCTTTAAATTTGATAGTGATGGTATCTTTACCATGTGTTTGTTAGAACTGCACAAAATCCAAATTATAGGTACATTGATGGAGTTGGATTTTGAACAGTCTATTCAGCCATAACATAACGAATGCTACTTTACTAGGGATAGTATTATTATATTAACCTTACTCCATCCATCAGCTGTCTTCTTGGTACCTCCCCGGCAACTGTTTAGCATCTTAGTGAGTTCCTCCCACAGCCTTTTGGACGTATGCCTAGCTTCAAGTGACCGCAGGTTGCCAGATGCAAATTCTACATGCTCTGCCATGAAATCTATCACTGTCTTCATTTGTTCGTACGATACCAGGCGGGACTGCCTGGTAATGTCACTCATTTTTTCGCCACTGAAAACAGTATTTGAAAATGTTTACTAAGCCATTTGCAAATCCTACAAAAAACTAGAATGCACAACAATGTTAATGCTCTGTTCGGCTTATAGTTACAGTGGTGTCACTGGTTCCAGGCAAAAAAACACAGAAATTATTTAATTTTGCTGCAATCTTACACGGAGTTTTGTATATTAAGAAGTGCCTAAATTAAAAAAAAAAAATGTAAAACAGTATCTGTGCAAAGCTCATTCGAATTCAATTTCTGTTTGTGGTTTTGAATTGATAATACTGATTTACACAAGATTTTACTAATTAAAAATATCTAATAATCTTTAACAACAAAATAATACAATTGATCACTATCAGCTGTCAAGTTCATCAATGTTTACATGACATTGACAATGACATGAATGACACTGACGCTGACGAAACGACGACCGACCACAGACATATAAACTGTGCGACCAACGCTGTTCTTTTTTGTCCGACACTCTTCTTCGTCTTATCGAACAGCGTCATTTCATCATTGGTCTCACAAACGTGAAGACGTTTGTGAGGCCAACGATGCACTATGGAACTGTGGAAGCATAGTGCAGGTGTTAGCGTTAGCGCGCAGGGAGCCTGACAAGTGGTGGGGCATAGTTTGCGCTGTAGCTCCACAGTCACACTGCAGCTCATCGGAGTTGGTACCAGCACAATTTGGCCAGGTCGGGGTCCCGACAAGACCAAACTGTGCTGGTAGTGGCCCATCTGGCTATTTAGTCGATTAAGAGATTTTCAGGTGTTCCATGACTGTTGGTGGCCCGCTGGAAGCCTTGCGGAAGGCATAGTCAGCTGGAGGAGGATGTTTGAGAGGCCATGTAAAAAGCTGTTATGTAGGTGGCCGACTTGAGAAAGCTGTTACGGATCGTTCTGCAGTTTATGTCTGGGCTTCGTTACGTTGTCAAGTAAATACCGTTTTTCTTTCTCTTGCTTCAGCTTTTCAGGGGTACAAGCAATTTCATTTCGAATTTCAGGCTATTCCCACAAGTTGGTAAAAATGGAGAAGTAGTGTTGGTGTGAGGCACTCTGTAATTATTCAGCATGTTTCACAGGCTAGGCAAGGTTACATCTAATTTTTGGGCATGGGCGGATCGTTGCCACACAGGGCATGCAAATTCGCCAGTGACCAGTCTCCTCCATGAATGTGCCGCTTGAACATGCATAAGTTGCGGAGAAATATTTCGAACGAAGTGGCGGAGCTTGGATAATGCCTATGTCCACCAGTGGACGTCTTTCGGCTGAAATGATGATGATGAGTAAAAAATTGTACCGGGACAGTTCAAAAGATAATAATCACTATTATTAAAATGTGACCAACGCAACAAAAAAATATCTACACAAATTATGGCAACAATATCCTTGTCTTGCGCCGCAAGTGTGCGCAGAAAAATAAAAAAAAATAATAGGAAAAGAAATGGCAGTTACTAGAGAGAAAGAAAATTGTTCAAGAAAAATTAATGGAAATATACCTGCATTATCTCTCAATAGTGATAATATGTCGACGTCCACGGATAGTGACGACGTAGCGGACCCAACGTATGAAATTAGGAACATTCAAAGCATTATAAATGTAACCCGTGAAAACATTGACGCTCTGAATGCAAAATTCGCTGGTTTCCAGCATCCACCGTCGCTGTATTTGTCTGAATACCAAGAGTTGACATCAAAGTTGCATAATTTGGAGTTGAGAGAGCGGACTTTGCGGGAATTGCTGCAGAGTGAGTCGCCGGACAGGAGTGAGGAGTATTCGTTGCAGGATGATAGTAAAAAGTTCGATACTCTTACGCGGCAGCCGAAGGTGTTCCTGCGGGCGCACCTACCGAACCAGCAGCGGACGAGTGTGCAGGTGAAGGAGGGCGTGACGCTGAGGGACGCGCTGTCCAAGGCGCTGAAGCTGCGTAACCTGACGTGTGAGATGTGTGAAGTAGTGCGGACAGGCTATGACCTAGTGATTCCGTGGGACATCGATATTACTGGGATCGACGCGGAGGAGGTCAGTCCAGTGTTGTTTGTTTTGTTTGGGTCATGGTAAGTCAGTGACACATGGTGCAGTTTGCTGTGCAACACCTGTTTTTGTTGGTTTTCCTGTAGTCTGTCTCTCCAGGCTTGTAAGAGCCTCTAATATTTACTACATTGAAGGCAATGGATTGAAATTAGTCATTTTGCTGTTATACACTTTGGTATCACAAGCAATGATACAACATTGATGTTAGAGTAGATGCTGCTGCAGACAGACTTACAACAACATTAAAAAACACTGGGCCAGCATTCTTTAAAGGCTCAACTCTTTTAATCTAGTATACAGGTTGAAATTGAAAACATGCGACAAACCGAAATGGGAGATTGTACTCATCATTATGAACAACTTTTACTAAGGGACCAAAGATGCAATCGCGAAAAAAAAAAACATCTGTTCCCTACATTTATGTTCGCATGACTCGTTAAAATGTAGGGAACAGCTTTTTTTTTTTTGCGTTTGCATCTTTGGTCCCTCAGTAAAAGTTGTTCATAATGATGAGTACAATCTCCCAATACGGTTTGTCGCATGTTTTCAATTTCAACCTGTATATCTTGATCTCAACTCCTTTTTTTTAGTTTGCGTGAAAATCCTATATTATCAGTTTCAAATTATTCTAGCTTTAAAGACACTGAGTCTACTCCATGTAAAATATTAGTATTTATCGGCATCCATTTAGGCTGGAGGCCAACCCCAACATAGTTGGGATATGGCTTTCATCATCGGCATGGGTTTCCATGCCGATGATGAAAGACATTGCGTAAGAATAACTAAGTAATCAAAAATTATGATTGTTTTATGCAAATACAGCTGCATGCCTTAAATGATTAAAATATACATTGTTACTAATCTGATTTAGTCATGTGGCCTCTTTCTTAATTGGGGCTTCTTGGGTGATCAGTGATCACATACAGATTGGTGTTACTAAGGGTTTTTTATACATAACTTTTCTGGAAACCTATTGCCTTAAATTTAGACCCAATTAGAAACACCAAGACAACATACTGACTCAACCTTTAATGCTATACTAATCATCATAATAAAGCTACCTACTTAGTTTTAATTATTTAATGTGGTTGTTAAATCAACAAACAGGTTTTTAATTCTTTAACAAATTAAAAAAGTTAAAAGTTCATCTAGGAACAACTGACTGAACTTGGTTGCCTAAATATCTGACTGCTAATATTTGGATGGGTATACTCAACAGACCAATTTATTATCAGACAACATTATATTGGCTCAAATTGTTTCCTTCCTTGTTATTCATGTTCAACTTTGTTGTGCCTATGTCTTGAACCACATTTATTTTTCTTAATTGACTGTTCTTATTTTGTAAATACTGGCATTATACAACAACACTTTTAGTATAGAATTGAATTAAAAATACATAAAAAATTGTAATATCTATTAAAAACAAAACTAAATTATTTTCAAGCTCCGTTGGCCCATAGGCAAAATTTGCCATTCTTTTCAAAGTCAAAGTCAAAGCATTTATTTCAAATAGGCACTTAAAAGGCACTTTTGAACGTCAACATTTACATTGAAATAGAATTGATTCTAGTCGCCCCTTCCAAAATGTAGTTTCGTATGGAGAAGAATGGGCAAGAAACTCCACCGTTACTCTTTTAAAATGTTTCAAGTACAATATTTACATTCATTATATGATTATGTGTGAAAACGATGCACCCAGAATAAAATTACCATACCAAAATGGGTAAAAAGAATCAAATTGAAGCAATCAGATAAATTAATTCTGTGATAGATACATGGTGTTCACACATTTACAAACATTGTAAAAGTAAGTATAGGTATGATTTTCCTACAATATTAACAAGTAATGAGTCAGTGTGTGAGTTAAAATAATTACTGAGTGTAAATCAATGTCATAAATATAATTAATTATATGTACAATTCAATTAGCAACCAGTTTGATTTTGTCTAGACTCTAGATTGTCCTATGGAGCAGGACCAGCATGTTTCCAAGCATTCTTATCTTGGATATAATCCTCTAATTTGTAATACGCTAGTTTACAAAGTTTACTTTTAATGTGAGCTTTAAATTTCCTTTCATTTAATTGCAATATATCACAAGGTATTTTGTTGTAACATTTAACACAGTACCCCATAAAAGATGTATGTACTTTTTTATTTTTCTTAGTCAGTGGAGAAAACGCCTATTGTTTTATATTAAAAAACAGTTTCTTGTGTGTTGACAGGTAACGGTACGCACACTGGACAAGCTGCCCATAATGTCTCATATATCACACCAGTTTACCCGCAAGACGTTCTTCACGCTCGCCTTCTGTGAGTGCTGCAGGCGGCTGCTGTTCAACGGCTTCTATTGCTCGCAGTGCAACTTCAAGTTCCACCAGCGATGCGCCGACAAAGTGCCCAGCATTTGTCATCAGGTAACGATTTATGAAGTAGTTGTGTAGTTAATGTATATCTTAAAGACGACACCTCTGATTAAAGCCATACTAAACACATGCAAGTTAAGGATAGCGCGCGAACTTTTTAGCGGTGTATCAAAAAAAGTTTTGCGCCACTACTATTGACTAGCTGATGCCCGCGGCTTCGCCTGCTTGTTATTAAAAATACCCTATGTGTTAATCCAGGTTATAAACTATCTATTTGCCAAATTTCATCTAAATTCCTTAGGGCTTTTTGCGCCAGTACGCAACATACATCCAGACAAACGAACAAAAATTCTAAAACTACATAATAGGCATCAGACTCGTTCCCACACAAACTACTTGTCTGTTTGCCAAATTTCATCGAAATCCGTTCACCCGTTTTTGCGCTAATACGGAACAGGCACACGAACTAAAATTCTAAAAATTATGTTTTCGGCATCAGACACCTTCCTACACGAACTAAGTATCGGTTTGTCAAATTTCATCCAAATCCGTTCTGTCGTTTTTGCGCCAATACGGTACAGAGAAACGGACAAAAATTCTAAAAACGATATTTACGGCATGCTACGAGGTGTGGGATCGAGTCCCACACCTCGTAGCAATGACTTTCTTTGTAGTTTTGACTGCGTTACTATTTTATTGTGTATATAGGTACTGCGGGCGGATTAGGACCAGCAAACGAAGGTGAAAAGGGAACTCAGGTACCGCGCACGGCAGAGCCGTGCCATATCGCTCAAGTCAGGTTGTCCACAACCTAAAAACAATATAAATATTATAAACTTCTGTAAAACAATTTGGGTACCAGGTGCGTATGACGGACACGTACTACGCGGCGCTGTTGGCACAGAACCCAGAGACGCAAGCCGGCATCCTGCACTTTCCGCCGCACTTCGGCTACCACCACATGATCGCCAGGAACGACCACAACAAGTCAGTATTTTACCAACTCACCTAGCAATCATAACCATATTCAAAAGATTTGGAAAGAAAAGAAAAAGTTTTTTATTGTGACTCGCACAAGAATATCACAAGCTAAAGTAAACACAATGTACTTAATAAAAAAGTAAAATTTATATAAAAATAGAAAGTCCTGTTCGAGCCCAAATCTCTCATCATCTCAGCATGCTGCTGCGACATTTAAAAATAAGTTTCGCAGCACTGGTATTCTGATAGGACCCGCTATTACCCGTATTTTATGGACTGTATCACGACCTCACGATAAGTACTGGTTAATTTATTTCGCAGATATTTTCATACAATTACTTATGTAATATGGTATATAGTGCTTATTCAGATACTTGTGAAACAGACAAATACGCCTTTAATTTTTAAAGATAATTAATATTTCAAATAATTTATAAAGTTCTTGGGATTGTCCCGCTTCCCAATAAATAGTAAGCAAAAATAATACTAGTAAATAAGTCAAGTTACTAAGCAGTGTCATGATGTGCAGGTCTATCTCTCCAGCTAAGAAAATGAAGGAGTTTGATGTCCATTGGTGAATATCAGTCACTAGATTGGCACCGCTTGCTTTTGTGAACGCAATCGAACGCTTACACTCACACAGTGACACTATAACATGACACGCACTAAAGGCTGGCGCAAAACTGACGTGGAGGCAACATACCCAACCATCGTGGGGTAAAACTAAAGCGTAATAAAACCGCGGCGAGATTGTTTTTTTACCGCACTAGATTTTCAACTTTCGGTAATGAACCGAGCGTTGAGAATACAGCAGAGTGCAGTGCGACAGAGTCTCAGTGTGTCGAAAAAATACAGCCTAGTGTTCGATTTTCAACTCTCCGAGTTAAGCAGTACATTGAAGAACAATGCTCGAAAAAAAACCCGCCTCGTTTTTATTACGTCCGTACCAACGTGAGCTCACATGCCTAGGGTAGCCCACCCGGTTCTACCTTAAAAATTTTAGGTCGGTAAAATAATAATAATAAAAGGAAATCATCCGTCAGATTTGCGCACCAGCCCATATACTTACAAACAAAATTGTACTTTGTATTTAGCACTCAGTCAGTTGTATCTTTCCTTCTTCCTAGATTTTCTCGTGTTTTGTAAGAAAATAATAGGATAATAAGCACCTGTTTAAATTTCAGTTATATTTTTAATCAGTTTTGTTGTAATTAAACTGCTATTTGTATACCTCTTGCAATAATAGCAACTTAACTTCGGCACAATCAGTAATAAAGTAAATAATTGAAAAATTCTCTCCTTTAGCATTTATAAAGCGGTCTTAAAACGCGATGCTAACTATAAACACAGCTTTGTTATTTGATTGTGTTTTTGTGTGTTTTATATGCTTAATTTTACCGAAATCGCATACCTATTTATTATGAGAAGAAAATGTGAAATATCTTCATAATAATAATCTTGTTTGAAATAACATATATTTTAAGCTGGGTCCAATATTCGGAAAACAATAATCAAATTTCACATTCGACGCAAAAACTTCTCCCTTTTTCCTGATGTTTTACCATTTCCTCCGACCAACCCTTACCATGTGTCTCTTGTGCAGGCACCAGCATCCACGCTCGTTGAACCAGCAGGACAGGTCCAACTCAGCGCCAAACGTTTGCATAAACATGGTGCAGAAACCCATGACCCTCGCTGAACATCAGAGAAAGAATAACCAGGTAGGGCAGGTGCATGTGATGTACTTCATTACAATATGTTAATAACCAGGTAGGGCAGGTGCATGTGATGTACTTCATTACAATATGTTAATAACCAGGTAGGGCAGGTGCATGTGATGTACTTCATTACAATATGTTAATAACCAGGTAGGGCAGGTGCATGTGATGTACTTCATTACAATATGTTAATAACCAGGTAGGGCAGGTGCATGTGATGTACTTCATTACAATATGTTAATAACCAGGTAGGGCAGGTGCATGTGATGTACTTCATTACAATATGTTAATAACCAGGTAGGGCAGGTGCATGTGATGTACTTCATTACAATATGTTAATAACCAGGTAGGGCAGGTGCATGAGATGTACTTCATTACAATATGTTAATAACCAGGTAGGGCAGGTGCATGTGATGTACTTCATTACAATATGTTAATAACCAGGTAGGGCAGGTGCATGTGATGTACTTCATTACAATATGTTAATAACCGGGTAGGGCAGGTGCATGTGATGTACTTCATTACGATATGTTAATTCCGCCAACTATTAGTATATCAAGCTCCGATCCAGTCTACATTACCGCTTAGCAAATGGTAAATACCAATATAATAGTTGGAAGGGCAGACAAAACTGTCTTGAATGAAACAGATTATGATTAATAGTAAGTTACGCAATTAGGGTGCTGCACTGCAACTGCATATTTTTGAAGTGAAAACTTCTTTAGGCGAGTTGGGCATTTTTTGAGATGGGAAAAAACAATTGAATTCGCGACACTGTTACCGACACCACTGACAACACGAATGTACAAACGAACGACCTTGAACGTACGTTGAACGTTGTTTAATCTGACTGAACTGAATCCGATTAAAAAAATATTTCCTGACGATTCAAAAAATACACACGTACTAAGGGTGTTCAATAAAAAGATACTGAGTATGAAGCAGATATATATTATTTATTGTTATTATTTTTTTCGACATAATCACTGAGGTTTATACACTTGGTATATCGTTTTTCTAATCCAAAGATTCCATTCTTGAAAACATCTTCATCTTGATCGCTTAAAAAATCAGGTACGGCGGCAATAACTTCCTCATCATTGCCATATTTGTGACTCCTCAGTTGTTCTTTTAACCGCGGGAACAGCTAAAAAAATCACTGGGTGCAAGGTCAGGTGAGTATGGAGGATGTTCCATCAATTCAAATCCAGCATCTTGGATAGCAGTCATCGCAACTCGGGACTTGTGTGCGGGGGCGTTATCATGGTGAAACAACACAACTTTAGCAAGTTTGCCGCGGCGATTTTCGCGTATTTCCTGACGCAGTTTTTTTATTTGTTCTACGTATAAGGGCCCCGTAATAGTGGCTCCATGATTGAGGTATTCAATCATTATCACCCCCTGGCTGTCCCAGAAAAGAGAGACATAATGTTACCAGCGCCTGCCTTAAACTTCTTAAGCGTTGGAGATGACGGCCTCTTCCAAGTCATGGACTGTTGTTTCGTTTCAGGATCATAATGGTGGAACCATGTTTCATCCATAGTTACGAAGCGAGCCAAAAATTGGTCAGGATCTTGTTGTAACAATTCCAAATTTATTTGAGAAATCCGCCGCAGTCTTGTTAGTTTATGCTCGTCTGTAAGCATTCTAGGCACCCAGTGCGCTGATACTTTTTTCATGCCCAAATTTTCATGAATAATACTTTGGATACTTCCTATCGAAATCTTTAGTTCTTCAGCTACAAAACGAACAGTAACACGACGATCAGCCAAAACAATTTTTTCAACTTTTTTTATCATTTGTGCGGTAACTGCCTTCGTAGGGCGTCCCGAGAGCGGGTCGTCTTGTATGCAGTTAAGCGGTATTTAACAGTTACAAGAGAATTCCGTAAGTCTAAAGCCTTTAGTAACTCTGTTACAGACGTAAATAACAAATGGGTTCTGGAATTACCTATTTTAAAGGCAAGGGTAGTATTTGGTTCCAATACTGCCACTTTTAATTCCTTTTGTAGCTACAGACGTTGTCGGAAGCAAAAATGCTATTTAAACCTGCTTCTTGAACTAAGCCGCTATTATTCAACTTAAAGTTATATAATATGTTGTAATTTCCACCAGTGTCAGTGAGTTGGTTGGGAGGGAAGTTTTATAAAAATGTGGCTTTTATTTTAGTATAATTATGATGTTGTCTTAAGACTTCTAAGCGACCGGAGTCGCGGGCAGAAGCTAGAACTAAAAATAAAATGAATAATTGTTGAATTAACTTTCTTGAAGACAGTGAGTAATGGATAGAAACTTGCACGCAATTGCGCGTGAAGTGACTTGTTTTAAGTATGTAATTGATATTTGCCAGTAATGCGTGCGGCGTTGCGTTTTAATGATATAACGCCGCACGCAATAGTAGTGCACTATCAAATATCAATTAACGCATATGCGTTACTGTAAAATTACATAATAATGGTTGCCTAACATACGATGTGGTATAGTAATTTTATTCTAAGATGCATCGTTTTCACATATAATTATAAAATTAATGTATGTAAAATATTTGAAAACGTTTTGGAAGGGTAACTTTGAAGTTTCTTGCCCATTCTTCTCCATACGAAACTACCTTTTGGAAAGGGCGACTAGAATCAATTCTATTTTAATGTACATGTTGACGTTCAAAAGTCCTTTTTATGAGCTCATTTGAAATAAACGCTTTGACTTTGATCCTTTCTTAGTGCAGGCTATCAATGTATATTTTTGCATCATAAATAAATGATCCAAAACCAACTTTATCAAACCGTGTGTTTTCCTAAAACCGAAATACAATGATAAATTTGCATATTATGTGCACAAATTGCCCCGATTTTCACCAGTGATCTCTAGAAGCCGAATTTACTCTCGATCTGTGCAATTTATGTTGGCTGTTGTAATAGCCTATACATAGGTTCTCCAACATCGAGTTAATAAAAATCTTAAACCAACAACAGGGTCTAGAGTCATACATGCACACGAGTTCCTTATACAACGAAGGTGAGCACTAAGGAAGGATTTTTGAAATTTCATCCCCTAAAGGGTTTCAAAAGGGGTTGAAAGTTCCTATTTCGGATTTGGGATGACGCGAAATCCCATTGGGCGCACGGGTTGTAACTGACATAAGATTTGACAGAATTAAATGAGATACATTTGTATAAATCGGTGTTTCTTATTGTACATGTACACTTCGGTGAAACTGACTTATTTGTACTTTTGTGGTCACAGTGTCACAGTTCCCCGCAGTCGTCCAACTACCTGACGTCGGGGAGACACAAACTCGACGATAAGGACAAGGCTGCGGACCAACAAAGTCAGAGTACTCAGGTAACCTCCACACCACACTGTACCATTTTTGATAAAACACTATAGGGTATTCTCCAATTGATTAAAAACTTTTGTTGATTTGAATATTGGGACGAAATATGTAACAGAAAAATAAAAATACATTGATTTAAATACATTTCTCAATTAAAAACGATTACAATTAAATGTATTTTTTGTTTTTTCGAATTTACCACCAAAACGCTACTTACGATGACTTTTTTATCACGTGACCATACGTGACGTCAACTTTGTGTAAACGGCACCGGTAAAAATACCTAATGTGGCGCAGTTTTAGAAGTATTTGTGTGGTATTTGTGTACAGAGGCACCGCACACTAGTAATACCACTTTCTATTTGGATTCCATTAAAAATCTTTTTAATATTATAAACTCGACATTCACTTGTTTACAACTACTTTATTTTACACAAAGTTGACGTCACGTGTGGTCACGTGATAAAAAAGTCATCGTAAGGGGCGCGGTAAATTCAATCAACGAAAAATAAATTTGATTAAAATCGTTTTTAATTGAGAAAATGGATATAAATCAATTTAATTTAATTTTTTTGTTACATGGTTCATCCCAGTCTTCAAATTAAAATCGTTTTTAATAAATTGTAAAATACCCTATTGGCGATAAATGGATTTACACTGTACCATACATAAGTATGCACTCTGCCTAACCCTTCGGGGATTACAGTCGTGATGTTATTTTTTAATGAGTGTTTAATAAATCATGGGTTTCATTCAAAATCTCATGAAAAGTACTTTGAAGCCTCTTGATACGTTTTGTAGAATTTACTGGCGAAACTACAGACGTGACGGGGATACGCAATGAACGGCACGGTAATGAGCAAAGTGCTCAGTTAATTTTGTTCGTGGTCTTCTACAATCATGTTTCCGTTAAAAACTGGTGAATCGATTCTAGCCAGAAAGTTTCATTTCGTCGGCATTGTTTCCATAAAATTTCACATCCAAAAGTTTACAAATTGTAACAAATTCGTACCCGATACCTAAACCAGAAAAAAATATGACGTAGATCACCGAAAAGATGGAGCGATGATACCGTTCAAACAGCAGGACGAAAGACTGGCACGAGATTGATTAGTTTCAAATAACTTGGAGAAGACTTTCACCGTAGTCGGCGGCATGATTTCACCTATCAAATAAGATACACAGTCATATTAATAAGACTAACAAATAAAATAAGAAATAAGTTTATGCAAAAAATTATACTTCTATAATATATTTATTAAGGTACATAAAGGTTATGTAGTACATATTATAATAATAATATAAAGCTAAATAAATAAACAATGTGCAGGCATCTCCAACGGGCACGTTACGACCGCGTCGAGCGCGCGCGCGGTCCGCCGACGAGTCGTGGAAGAACGCGCTGTCGCCCAGAGAGAGCTATGACGACTGGGTCATACACGCGGATGAGATACTCATCGGGGCTAGGATAGGTGAGCCTCTCATAAAGATCAAGTCTTTTAGTAGGTCTGATATCTTTTCCAGAAGGTTTTCTTACTGCATGCTTGTGCAGAACTCGTCTTTTGCTAGAATAATCAGCCTATGATGTTCCCTCTACTAGGACACAGTTCTCCTCTATTCTAGAAAGAGTTGGCTGTAATCCGGGTTGGTTGTCACATGTTTTCGAATTTTTGGTGCCAAAGCATTTTTAGTGCCGGTTTCCTCACGATGTTTTCCTGCGCCGTATTGAGAGCAGTGGTGATGTAATTATTTTACAATAAAGCAAAGCGCCTGCCTGGGTTCAAACCCACGACCTATGACTTGTTAGTCGGGCCCGTTGTCACTGGGCCACCACACATCAGTCTAGCTTCTCACCAGGTTAATAGCAGGTAAGATCGTCACTTAAAAACCAAAAAATTTTTGAAAATTAAACTGTTGTAACTTGAATTTTTATTTTTTTTATTTTATTAATTTTCATTTATTATTTTGTATTAAATTTGATTTATTATTTATTTGTTAATGTGTATTGTAATTTATATGGGATAAATTCCTGAATTAAATGATTATTTAATTTAATTTAATTAATATCAGCATCTTCAGCCTTAACGAAAGCAATGTATATATTCAGGTTCCGGCAGTTTCGGGACAGTATATAAGGCACACTGGCACGGCCCGGTCGCGGTGAAGACGCTCAACGTTAAGACACCAACGCCGGCACAGCTGCAAGCATTCAAGAACGAGGTAATTACTTTTTGGTTTAATTAGTTAATGCTTGATGCTCGATAAGCGTGTTTTTATAGTGTCCTTGTGTAAAATATTTCCAGATTTTGTTGCATTATTTAGATAATTTGAATGCCTTGAAAGCTAGTAGATTCAAAACTGGTGATTATTGTTCAAATTGTTTGCTTCAAATTTGGTTCTTCTGAAGGCTATCTTTAACACTCGAATCTTATCCTACACAAGCAGCTTCTCATCACTTGTTCCACCAGGTGGCAGTCCTCCGCAAGACCCGGCACTGCAACATCCTGCTGTTCATGGGCTGCGTGTCGAAACCTTCGCTCGCTATCGTGACGCAGTGGTGCGAGGGCTCGTCGCTGTATCAGCACCTGCACGTGCTGGAGACGCCCTTCCCGCTGCTGTACCTCATCGACGTGGCGCGGCAGACGGCACAGGGCATGGACTACCTGCACGCCAAGAACATTATACATAGGTACGTGTAACGTGGTCAAAGGTTAATAAAAGCCAGAGGCAGAACCAGCAATTGTTGGACTGATGATATACAAAAGGAATCGGTAAAAACCGGATGGAACAAGTAAAAACCACAACAAACAAATGAGAGAAACCCAAGAGAGGCCATGACTTGTATAGTAACACACCGTCTATTTAATATTTCAGCAACATCATTTTTCTCCCTTAGCCCAATTTATTTGGGCTCGTCGCAACATGTGTTTTTCTTCCATAAGAGGTTTTAATAATATCATTACGTGTAGCGTGACAATACCAGACGCAACACTGATGCTTTGAAATCCCAGAGACAAAGACGAAATGTCTCATGTGCCTGCCCCATATCCTACAAATCGGAGCGCAGCAAAGTTTCTTTTATAGTGGTTGACTAATAGTAGTACTCTGAAGTAGGTCCACTCGAAGGAGGTCTGGGCTCTATGTTGGCCTTGTGGGAATCTCAACAGTCACAATCGTCCTGCGTTCGTTGATTTACTAACTTTACTTATTACGTCATAATGTTATGTTCCAGGGACCTAAAATCAAACAACATATTCCTGAGAGACGACTGGTCTGTGAAGATCGGAGATTTCGGTCTGGCCACGGCTAAGGTGCGGTGGTCTGGTAAGTATTATCATTTTATTTTAATGATTCTTCTTTATACTAGATAGTCTCATTGCTGGTCATGTTCCTGTTTACGTAAAAAACAGTGAATTCAACTTCAAAATTCTATCATACCCAGAAACTCAATTACAATATAAAAATAATAAGTTGTCCTAATTTTGAAGTTTTATTTAATGTTTTCGATTATACTTGTATTTTTTTTGGTTTGCTCGACTAGTTTTTGTTCAAACTCCAAGGTGTAGTCGACGTTCACTCGTAATAAAATCGCTGCAGGATTTTTTCGCGCACTGCATTTTGAACTCTCGGTGTTGGACCGAGCCTTGAGAATCCAACAGAGTGAGTGCATCTCGGCGCGAGGAAAATCGAACAGTGTTTTACTGTACGATGTTCGACTCTTGGCGCTAAGCAGCGTAAGTGTCAGTCCGCGAAAAATTCCGCCGCGATTTTATTCCGTCCGTGTAAATGTCAACGTAGAGCTCATCAATCCAGTGTTCAGATGATTTTCTTGGGAACAAATTTTAAAATTACCGTATTGTTCCAGAAATCTCAACAGCAGGCGGCATCCAGTGGCAGCAACCGACGGGTTCCATACTGTGGATGGCGCCCGAGGTGATCCGCATGGACGAGCCGGCGCCCTACACGTTCCGCTCCGACGTGTACGCATACGGCATCGTACTGTACGAGCTCATGGCCGGTGAACTGCCTTACGCGCACCTTAACAACAAGGACCAGGTAACGTCCCTCCAACTAGACATTGGCCTCCTTAGAAAGTTGTGTTGTCATATAATTGGTAGGTGTGTGCGACCCATTAAGCAGCACATACAAATAAATAAATAGCATTTTTTGACCGAAATATAGACTCAGGTTTAGGACCTCCTGCATCCAGCGTATTCCCGCGATATTCATCTTCGTCCTAACTTCTTTTAACTATAATTTCAGATCCTCTGGCTGGTAGGTCGCGGTAACCTCCGACCCGACGTTCGGCGTCTTCGTCAAGACGCTCCACAAGCTCTGAAACGCCTATTCGAGGACTGTATCAAGTTCGACAGAGAACAACGGCCTCTCTTTCGTCAGATCCTCGCCTCCCTCGAGTCCATGCTGCGAGCCATGCCCAAGATCACGCGCAGTGCCTCGGAACCGAACCTGAACCGACAGCTGCATGCGTCCGATGATTACTTGAGCTACAGCTGTGCCTCGCCCAAGACGCCCGTCAACTTCCAGTTCAATACTGATACCAGTTTTCCTGCGTTTTACGGGTATGTCAATCGTTCACAATTGACTGTCTGTTGTCATTTGACATACAAATTTTCAGACAATTTATAAAACGACGAAAATTTTCTGTTCACCAACTTATAGGTTTACTAGCACTACGCCCGTGACTTCGTCCACGTAAACTTCGTATTTTTCCCTACAAACTTTTAACATTGCCTTATCTTAACTCCCTTTTTAATTATTTTAACATTTTTATAACATTTTACAATTTTATATTATCTATTTTATTTTTATACAATTCTGACATTTTTATAAGTTTTTGACAATTTTTATTACTTATATTTTTTCGAGTTGGTGAATATTTTAAATTTAGTTAATCACAATTTTATTTTTATCTGTTCTATATTTTAAAATAGTTTTTGATTTAAGTGTATTAGTTTTGAAACTATGGACTAATGTTGTCTGAAATAAATAAATAAATAAAATTAGATTTCCGGGAAAATTTAAAATAATAACTTTTTACTTAGATAAGTATTTGTGCCAAGTTTCAAGTTTATTAACTCAAAGAATATGATTTGTCATACAACCTCAATCCCTCCTTTTCCCCCCATAAAGATCGAATTTCCAAAAACACCTTAGTGCTCCCCTACATGGTAAAAGAAAGCAAAGTGAAAAATGTCACGTTCCAAGTCCCAGTAGTTTCGGCTGTGCGTTGATATGTCAGTATTTCTCCTTTTATATATAAAGAATAGATAGATGATTTTTCAATAACTTTGCTAAAATAAAATGACACTGAATGACAGACTTTAATTATACCACTAAATTGTCTTATACATTTTGAATAGTTGTAAAACAAAATTGTAACATGTAGCATTTGCTTTTTCAGCATTCCAGTGCCAAACCAGCGGCACCCGTAGGGGTTGCTGAAGGGCTACGACTAGCCAAGCAGCGCGGCCGGCGTATGCGCGTCACGCCACACGTGCACGTCACACCACACGTGTACGTCACGTCACGCCACACGTGCATGTCACACGACGCACGCCACAGACGCCGCGCGCGCTGCGTAGCTCTTCAAAATCGTCATGGCGATATAATGCACTCTAGTTACGTCACGGTTGGCTAAGAGCTAGCCTTCCTCTGGTATGATACTATGAAGATTTAAGTAAAAAGACGCGCGGGAACACGTTGGGGTCAGTGCACTTTCGCGGCGTCGTAAACTTAATCCTTCGGTTTCAGACAAACTTAGAATTTTGAAGTAAAATTCACATCGAATATTGGATGACGGTTTCATAGTATCAAAACGGCCTTGGCTAGACAATCGAATCAAACAGTTCCAAAAACTAATTTGTGTATAATTAATTACTTTAGTGTAAAATGTGATAATGCCGAAAAGGACAAAATGTGAGACAGTATTTTAAGAATGGCTTACTATAGTTGAAGTGTGAGTGTGTCTATCGAGGAGTTGTGGTGGATACCTGCAGGATGCAAGATATGAGCTTCTTTCGCGATGCTGTTCAGCGGCTGGTTTACCTTAGTCAATAATCAGCTGGGACTTTGAACAAGCGGTTTTATTTGCGTCGATATAACAGCAAACTGGACAAAAGTCACTTTTTAGAAGCGTCAAGCTGGTCCTGAAGCCCTACACACCTTAGCGTCGTTTCGCCGGATGTGTCGGCGAGTCTGCTGAGTGGAACGCTTCAGGACCAGTTGGCTTACATTTGTTTGGCAAAAATCTTGTTCATATATCTTTTTTTAAGGCTAATTTTTCAATAGTCAGATAACTTTATCTAAAGAATAAATCTCACAGTTTGGCATATTTTTTATACAAAAGCTGTCATATTTATTCCTCAGATAAAAATTCTGACTATCTGACTTTTGAAAATTGACTGATTTTTATCGTCCCAACTGTTATTTTATCAAGTAACGAATGAATTCCAAGTTCGATTTGTCTATGAACATTCACGTTTCAATAGTGACTTTTGTCGTCAGTTCCTGTTATACCCGTCAATCGGAATAAGAATCTACTTTCGATATGCTCACGATCTCGGAATGTATTTATCATTATTTATTGTATAATTTATTGAAAATTATTTATTCATGCTTTTGCCCAAATGGTTTATACAATGTGAAAGTTACTAATACGAAAACATTTCTTGAAATAGTGTCGCTCAATACATGGCTAATCTAATTGAAAATTTCAAACTAAAATGATATGTATCCTCTAAAACAAATTGTTTGTCATAATTTTACAGTACTCATAAAAAAATGAAATTTAAGTAGTGAAATGCCACACCTATGAACTAGATGCTATTATAATAAACATTGGTATGTTGCATCTCAACTAAGTAGCATACTACACAGGTCTGATAATATCCTGTACTCTACTAGCTGTCAACAATTACGAATCACATACTATCAATTCGCAATAGATTTTAGATGATAAATAAGGTCCTATACTTATATCATTTTAGACTGGAGCCGTCTGCGGAGTGCGATTTTTAATCGTAAGTTAGTATTCCGCTACCCACATTTAAACGTAGACAAAAGCGACGACGGACATTATTTTTCTGATATAAATAACATATTTTTGTATTATCTCAATACAGACAGACATAATACGTGATAGTGATAATGTATGTTTTTAAAAGTATTATTTGTACGATATAGTTGTAACCGAGTCGTGTCGAGACATAAATGTAATTTATTCGTAATTATTGTAAATAATTAATTGTAATAAAGACCGTAGATTAATGTCTGACGATTAAGAATCTTGTGTATACAGTTTAATTAATTTTTAAGCATAACTATTACTCTAAGAACACAATAAATTATTGTTTCAATTTATTTTACTTGTTTTTTAATTTTCTACTTTTCTTACTTTCATTTTTTAATGATCAAAAACGGAGAATAAAAATTATACAGACGAATTGTGAACTTCCTCCTTTTATAAGTCTGTTAAAAATAATCTAGATTGAAGGATTTTCATGAGTAGCTGATGATCAAAGTTAAAGCTTCGCAGTAGCGGTTCCATAAATTCACCTATTTAAACATCGTTTCCGTGGTGTAGCGGTTATCACATCTGCCTAACACGCAGAAGGCCCCCGGTTCGATCCCGGGCGGAAACATAGCTTTTTGTTTCATTGCTGCTAAATAAAGTGCATGGTGCGTGCCATGAAGCGTTTTTTTCTTTGCGATCGCATTTTGATTCTATGAATAGTCTAGAAATGAAAAGCTGTTCTGAACTTCTAAAATATTCGTAATATGGTTTTTATTGAAAGATTGAAAATTTTCTAATTTGGGATAAAACGAAAAGTACTTTTTTTCTATTGATTTTTTATGCGTTATTGAAATTTGGACAGGAGAACGTCTATCTATAGTAAAAAAGTACTCTGTGAGAACGTCTGTCGGGTCAGTTAGATAATGGCTAAATGAAATCAGTTTTAAATTCAACGAGCCTGTTTATTTCATAATATTCATCAAGGAAAACATAATCATCTTTATAGTACAACAATGCTGTTATTTTAGCTATTGCACTATTATTAAACATTTACATAACATTTGAATATACATTTAGTAAGTGCCATTTCAATCAAGTATTGGGAAAGTTTTAAGGGGCCTCTTATAATGGGTCGTATACGAAATTGGGCCAATCTAACAAATAAAATATAGTACTTGCTGAGAACTAATGCCATACTTAACACATTTCAAGATTTTAAAATTACATTAATGAAAGTTACCTCGTAATTAATGAACGCCCCCTAGGCGTTCATTAATTACGAGAGGCAATTTTGGCGATTTTTCGATCCCCACCCCCGCTCTGGTGAAATTTGGCTCAAGTCAAATTTAACCTCCCCATAATCTCAGGTGAGGTATTTCAAATACTTGTTTTTAGTGTAAAAACGTTAATCTGTGCTTATTTGCGTTGGATTTATGCGTTGCATTTGGCTGGCCGGTGGCGGTTTAACCATCGAGGAGCTACTGTGCTACTTTGTGGCGTTCGCATAACCGCGATAACTATAATTTTGTAGGATTAAGCCATATTGGCGGAAAAACATGTTTTACATAATTGAACCCGGTTTTCTCGTAATGTTATACAGTCCCCAGCACGTAACTTGGCAAGAGTCGTTAGATGCGCAGAAGTCGTTTTTTAGGTCTCTTTGGTGGTCAAGCGGGACGCGGGGTATGAGGGAGCGCAGATCCGAGCGCGCGATTGGTGCGTCAGTCGACTCTTGCCTCCCGCACTGTGTCTACATTCCGTTCGCACCCGATTACACTTGCGTGCACGAAAGTTGTACCCTTTGTTTTTGTTGAACTTTTGTTACGAGTTGTTATTTTAATTTTAAATTTAGTTTTTGTTACAAGTTTTTGTTTTAAATTTAAATTAATTTAATTTACATAATTTTTAATAATACGTAATATTTTTATACAAATATTTTTTTCTTACTTTTAAATGCATATATTTTATTTATAACACCTAATAAATGTCACGAATTCCTCTCCTTTCTTTAACTTCATGATGCCAAGTTACGTGCCGGGGACTGTACGTTGTGACTTTGAAGAAAAAAATATATAAATTACGTGATATTTGACTCGACGCCCGTCCACCCTAAACGCCTCACGTAATTAATGGACGCCTTATTATATTAATATTTATTCTATTTAAAAACACATTAGCTAAAGTACCCGTCACGAGAAGCTATAAATTATGTAAACAAACATCTTTTACGTAAACATTTTATACTGCGAGATAATAATAAATTGACCATATTCAATCGACATGAAATATAGACGGGTTATATGAAAGTAACAACCTATTTAATTTAGTCTGATCATATTTTAACGACGCAAAGCGCTATCGTTTGTGTTTCTTGGTACCGGAACGCGTCCGTCGCAGGGATTGTAAACTATCGGGACGCCATTTTGAAATAAACGCATCTTAAACAAATTCATTTTTTTTGTTGGTCCAAATGTTGTGAACTCCTGAAAACTTGTTTACAAAATTTATAGCTTCTCATGACGGTTACTTTAGGTAATATTTTCTTTCTCATTCGTAAACGGTAAAATACTTGAAACCAGCCAGTACATTTAACATTCCAAAATATAATATTTATGTTGTAGGACGCTGTAATAAACTATCAAAATTGTGTATAATTTGTTTTAACTACTATGATACTAAAAAAGCTTATCAGTAAATCACTATAATTTCAAATCACATCTTGCTTTGAAATAAAAAGACCGACACTTATGGCTAAACACGACTGTCCTATATTTTGTGAAGTATACCAGTATCATCTTAAAACCATTAAAATTACAAAAAATCATTCATTATTTTAAAGTCGCTTATTACTTTTCGATTCACCTCACAATTAAAATATGCCTTGTATTGAGTCTATTATATTATATCTTTTCATCAATGGGTATGGTATGGGCCGAAAGATTCTGGAGAGCTGGACCGCATACCGGAAGGCGCAGCATTGGACGGCCACAACGTGGTCTGACGACCCAGGTGAAGGTCGCGGGTGACAAATAAGGTCACAACACTTACGGCTAAAATGACGATGATGAATGAATTTCTAAAAGTACTTCGCACCGTCGTGTTTAGTAGATACTCAGATCATGGCAGTGTACAATTTATTTAAATGCTGCTTTTAATAATCTGTTTACAAACTTAATTATTATTATCATCATAAATCCATTTTTTTTTGTCTTTGACGCCTCAATTGTTTACATTGTATTTACTTTTCTTGTACTGTATAATATCTAAATACTATAACCTAATCGTTAGAATCTTCGCTGTCAGCGTCTGCGGCGCTGTCGACCTCATTCTTGGGTTTCTTCACTGTTTTGGGGCGTATCTCGAACTTGGACAGATGTATCTTCTTCCCACCAATTTTGGCGTCACCAGCCGTCTTGATTGCCCGTTCTACTGCTTGAGGTCCGTCAAATTCGACAAATGCTGTCGCTGTAAATAAATAATGATTAATTAATGGACATCAGATAATAAATAAATTATCTTATCACTTTTTGGAGAGGTAGATAGCAGGCCCTACTCGTAAATACTCATAAGTGACACTTTAATTAAAGGTGATTAAATAGCATCTTTTACGGTCGAATAATCGACATGCCACTCAACGAAAAGCTGGTGAGTTTCACGACAAATTGGAACCGTGAACCTAGCATCTGACGTTTCATGTGCCCATGCAGGTTTATCTTCTATACATACAGATAAATAGAATTGGAGTGTATGTTTGTGTGTGCGTTACCCCAGCCAGATGTTGTCGAAAATGGTAATTTGAATCTCATAGATAATTAGTTTTGCGGCTTCTGTAATTGTTGCGCACATTTTTAAATTTGTTGCGCTTATAGTTTTTTAATTATTTCACAAAAACAATTCCTGCTGGGGTAACGTTATCCCAGCCAGACCTTTTTCTTTCTAATGGGAATATTTAAATAAATACTAGCTATAAAATTAGTTGTCTAGATGAAGTAAATGTTGTGCCTTATTTTGTATTTGTTCTTTCATCGGTTGCGAAGTTATTCGAGATTTTGCTGGGGTAACGTTTTTGGTTTTGCTAGATCTTTGAAACGGTTAAGCGGATTCTTATCATATTTTGTACATGACTTCTTAGGAATTAGTTTAAATTTGTTCTGCAATAAAAAAACCAAAATAATGCATAGTTTAAAGATTATTTCATTAAATAGAAAAACACTTCAATTGGTTCCAGCACTCTCAATAAGAGGTCTAAAGACTTACTTTAAACGTTATTTTAAAGCTTGTAAATGCCTTCAAATGTATGTGAAGTTTCATTAGTATCCTGTAAGTATTTAACAAGTTATGATGATATTCAGTTCTTCACGAGCACGGTCTTGATGCGCGCGGTGTTATTTGGCCACTGGATTGGATATATGAACTGAATGTTATGTCAATAATTAGTTGTTCAGTTCAGTTGTATATCAGTAAAATTTCAGCGTAGTACATTGGATAATTAATGAGATAATACGATTAAAGTAATTAGGAAGTGAATGACCGAGGTAACCCGACCAAGTTTAGGTGGTTACGAAAAAGCGAAATCGCAGAACATTATGCTATCTTTTGAAATGTTTAGTATAATACACCTTACAATTTCGGTACAGACGCGTACACTGTTAAATACATAATAATATCTGTACTATGAAAACATTATTATTATCTTCCAGTTGCACATACTTATCAAAAATCACCGATATAACATGTCGTTCGGTGGGACGCGGGAAAATGTGATATTTGAAATGAGACAACAAATCAGTAGGACTAACTGTGAGCATTTTACTACATTGTGATATCATTTAATATTACCTTTGATCTGTGATTTTAATTGATATAAGTAGGTATTAGTAGACATACGTAAGTTTAGAGTTAACTGAAAAAAGGCATTATATATAATTTATTGTCTGTGATCATTACACATTCCAATATGTGTATATTTAAATAAAAACTGTAACTGTGTACTGTGTATACTGAAATCTATAATTTAAATAAAAAGTAATAGAAAATTTCAAAATAGCAAAATTACTAACTGTAATTTTAATCTGTGATTGTTTTTAAGTATAAGTTTATTAATACTTTAAAAGTTCAGTTGAAATGATTATTTTACCTGTTAATAAAAATTCTTTAATAAACATGTAGTTTTTTTTTTAAACTTGTGTACATGTCTGTACTAAATTTGTAACACTATCCTACATATTTTAGAAGGTACCATAATGTTCTGCGATTTCGCTTTTTCGTAACCACCTAAACTTGGTCGGGTTACCTCGGTCATTCACTTCCTAATGACTTTAATCGTATTATCTCATTAATTATCCAATGTACTACGCTGAAATTTTACTGATATACAACTGAACTAAACAACTAATTATTGACATAACATTCAGTTCATTTATCCAATCCAGTGGCCAAATAACACCGCGCGCATCAAGACCGTGCTCGTGAAGAACTGAATATCATCATAACTTGTTAAATACTTACAGGATACTAATGAAACTTCACATACATTTGAAGGCATTTACAAGCTTTAAAATAACGTTTAAAGTAAGTCTTTAGACCTCTTATTGAGAGTGCTGGAACCAATTGAAGTGTTTTTCTATTTAATGAAATAATCTTTAAACTATGCATTATTTTGGTTTTTTTATTGCAGAACAAATTTAAACTAATTCCTAAGAAGTCATGTACAAAATATGATAAGAATCCGCTTAACCGTTTCAAAGATCTAGCAAAACCAAAAACGTTACCCCAACAAAATCTCGAATAACTTCGCAACCGATGAAAGAACAAATACAAAATAAGGCACAACATTTACTTCATCTAGACAACTAATTTTATAGCTAGTATTTATTTAAATATTCCCATTAGAAAGAAAAAGGTCTGGCTGGGATAACGTTACCCCAGCAGGAATTGTTTTTGTGAAATAATTAAAAAACTATAAGCGCAACAAATTTAAAAATGTGCGCAACAATTACAGAAGCCGCAAAACTAATTATCTATGAGATTCAAATTACCATTTTCGACAACATCTGGCTGGGGTAACGCACACTATGTTTGTAATATTAAAATAACCGCTTTTTACTAAATTCATATGGATGTATACACGGTACATATACCAAAATAGATTTTTTTACAACTTGTCTGTTTGTCTGTTCCGGCTAATCTCTGAAATGGCTGGACCGATTTTGACGGGTTTTCACTGGCAGATAGCTGATGTAATAAAGAGTAACTTGGGCTAATTATTATTGCTTGGGCTTATTTTAGAAATTTTATTAATTTTTATTTAATAATAAAAAAAATACTATTCCGCGCGGACGAAATCGCGGGCACAGCTAGTGTGAATTAAAATAATTTGATTTGATCATGCTCTGTTTGTCGCCTTATGGTGTAAGAAAGACTAAGAATACTGAGATTGATCATCAAACCTTGATGATGCAGCGGACTTCACACATGCCTATTTTCAGCTGTGGCTATGCATACTCAAAGATATTAATTAGCCAACACATAGTTACATACCCATAGTCTTCTTCCCCTTGACGAGATGCCGTATGCTTCTGATCTTGCCGGCTCCCACAAAGGTGGAGCTGAGCGCCTGGTCGGTCAGCTCGGCGTACGAACGCACCACCAACGTGGTCTGTGTTATGGGCAGCCCACGCTTCACACGGATGCGGCTGCCTTCGAAGTACACGTTGTTTTCTTGCAGGGCCTGAGGATATGGATATTTGTTTTGGTTATTTTATGTGACAATTGACGCAGGTTTTACTGAGCAGGCCAAACTGCAGCAGACGGCGTAACTTGGATACGCGTCGTATATTGTAGCATCCCTTCAATGCTTAGGGCATTGAGGGAACGAAGTAAAGAGACAACAGATGTGACACAATTTACTTAAAAGGTTAGTTCATTTGTTGGGTTTGGTTGTAGTTTACCCAGTAGCTGGGTTGTGGAGGTCAGATAGGTAGTCGCTCCATGTAAAATACTGGTATTCAGTTGCATCCAATTATACTGCAAGCTGACCCTGACATAGTTAGGAAAAGGCTAGCCAGGTGATGATGATTTGTTGGGTTGGGTAGTTGGAGTGAATGAACTTGTAGAGCTTTCTAGCATTTAGGAAAAATGCTAGAAAGAGAGAGACTTTATTGACATGTTGCTACTGAATGCCTTAGCATATATCATCTGTTTTGGCTGATTAATGTTTAATCCAGGCTAAATTCAAGCATGACAAAAATATTTTGTAGAAGTAGTTTTTTGTAAAACATAGATACCTCTTCCGCAGCAGTATCACTGTAGAAGTTTAGGGTAGTAGTAAACACAGGCTTAGACTCTTGTGTAGGGTACACCTCAGCAATGCTGGAACAAGTAAATGGGATTATCACATTTTTTACATACATTTTCAAGATACAATTTCTTTTTTTAAACAGGTAATTTTTAAAGTCTTACCCAATTTTCCTAATCAATCCATGTTTGACAAAGTGGTCCGTGAGCAACTTTTTATAGTTTAACATGATAGAGATGGGAAGGTTCTCCACAATCACAGTGTGTGACAAGCCGTCCTCGTCCGCATCCCCCTTCTTATCCTTGTTCCATTTCCTCTTCTTCCACTTTACCTTCTCTTTTAGTTCTTCACTCTTTTCTGAATTCTCCTTATTGGGCTGCACAGTTTTAGGTTTTTTATTCTTGTTAAACTTTTGTTTCAACTTTTTACGCTTGTCCTTATCAACCACAGCCATTTCATCAAGCAGGTTAGTTAGGGTATGTGCATTGTCTCCAATACTGAGGTTCTCCAGGTCTTCAGCTATATCAGGTTTACCATCTTTTTTACGCGATTTAGGAGCCGGCTCCCCTTCAGCCTCGGTGGTCTCGGCAGGCGGAGTCTTCACCTTCTTCTTTTTAAGTTTTTTTATTTTGGTTTCTGATGGAACCTCACCAGAATTATCTACATCAGTTAGTTCTATACTTTGTTCAGATTTTGGCTTCTTAACTTTTTTGAACTTCTTCTTCTTCTCTTTAATTTCTTGACTTTGAACTTGAGGATCACCAGGTGGTGACTCTTTTGGCATTTTGTTAGTATTATTTAACTTGGCTGGCTGTTTCTCAAGTACACTTCCTTTACTGCTGTCCACCTCCATGTTTAGGCTGTTAACTTCAGTTGCTTTGTTTTCTTTTTCAGATTGTTGGTACTTTTTGAACTTTTTAAGGTTCTTGCTTTTATTTTTAACTGTGGCCTCAGGTTTTTTATTAGCTGGTGTGTCATCAGACTTGGTCCTCTTCACCACAACTTCCTCGTGGTCCTCTAGCATGAAGCTGACGGACTTGTTCCTCTTCTTAGGCTTACCGCTGGATGCATTAGACCTGGCACTGTCGAAAGACTGCTCCGCTGGCGATTTAGTCTTCATGATGGATTTCACCAATTGATTTTTGCCACTTGTGTTAGGAGTAGAAGTAACTTTAGAATCGTAAATAGGGCTGCTCCGGACTAAACTGGGGCTTAAATTAGAGCCATTAATGTTTATATGAGAAATGTCTATTGGCTCTTGTTTGCTCCGTTTTTTGTTTTTATTTGGTTTAAGTTCACGTTTGGGGGTACTTTGGGCTTTTGTAATATCCTTGTTGGTGTTTTCATCGGTTTTTCGTTTGTCAGCAACTTTATTCGTTTCAATAACGGATTTGTAGAGACCAACAAAGTCTAAAGTTTTGTCTGAGTGATTATGCTTTTCAGAAACACTTGGTTTCAAATCAAATGACCTTGACTTCATTTTTATCACTACGAGCCCTTCTTAACTTGAAATATTGGTACACAAAACGAAATAACACATGATACAAGACGCACAGACGTGCAACAAATATTTAGAGGTTATG
Organism: Antitype chi; assembly: GCA_947359405.1. Classification (NCBI taxonomy): domain Eukaryota; kingdom Metazoa; phylum Arthropoda; class Insecta; order Lepidoptera; family Noctuidae; genus Antitype; species Antitype chi. Next base: position 1,597,243 of record OX375809.1, on the reverse strand, counting down.
TTTTGCAGCTGCCATTCTGCCAAGTCCCAATGCCAGGTGTAGTGCTGCCAGATGACCCGCAGTGTTGGCAACTCCAAAAGTTCAAATTATAGAGTTCCAACCTGAAAATTATCGTATTCCGGGCAAAATTATCGTACAAAAGAAAAATCACAAAAAACCCTAATAAATTCATTTCATTTGATAACAAACGACAAGATTAGAGTCAAAGTAGGAGTATGTGCCAAGTTTCACCAGCAGATCGAACCGTAACCGTGTTTTGTCGTAGTGTTTTTTTATGTTTTTCACCGTAAATTGAATAAAGTAATAACATCGCTTCAGTTTTTCACCTATAAGCCATTTGAGGTTTTGTTTACGGCTATGTGCTTTTTTTTTTTTGGGTGTGAAATCATCAAATAACTTCTCCCGCTCTGGGTGGAGCGGGAGGGCGTGTCAGACTTTTACTGACTAAAACCCACCCGTGTTCCCTCAGTTGCCTGTGTGCCAGGGGCCGCGGTATCTCTTTCGAACAACCCGCACCCCTGGCAGGCATCGGCCCTTGCGGACCCCCCCATTTGGTGCTGACATCTCTTTGAGGCGCGCGTGGAACACAACGCGCCGTCGTCCTTACCGGACAGCGAGCTACCCATTACACGCCGTCCGCAAGCCCGCTCACGTGCGCTGCCTCCCTCTTCGCGAGTATTATTGCTTCGCAGAAGGAGGTGACGGCTAACCATGCACTCTCGCTCCGTACCATGGCCTGCACCAGGGCCGGACGCAAGAGATCGCCGCCGCCGATCGCCTCCACGAGGACACGGTGGTGCTCCGCCCAAGCCGGGCAGACCGCCACCGTGTCCTCAGGGCGATCTTCGCAATGGAAATACCCGGGCGTTTCCTCCCGCCTTATGCGAAACAGGAACCTCCCGAAACAACCGTGTCCGGTGAGGACCTGCGTCAGGCGGAAGGTGAGGACGCCATGCCGCCTCTCAAGCCACTCCTCAAAGAGGGGACTTACCGCCGCTATCGTGGCGTGCCCAACGGCTATGGGCTTATTGCAGATGGAAACAAAAATATTTTCAGAATTGTGCGCTAATCAATATAAGGGAAAGAGTTGGAGATAGACATTTACATGTTGACGCTGTCATTCTTCACATTTGCCATTAAGATTTTGTTAATTTTTTTTGACGACTCTCCAAAGCACAAAATTATCGTATATTAGACATTCATTATCCTACATCGTACCATAGGCCAAATTATCGTACGCCCCCATAATTATCGTACGGGTTGGCAACACTAGATGACCGTCTCGCGTTCTCCCCAAATCGTCACCGAAAAGTCTAAAAAGTCTTTGATAGCTCTCACAATATTTATTAATTTTTAGATGGCTGAAGATTTTAATAGCTTGTAGTGGTAATATTACATTACATAAATTAGAAACAGCCGAAGGCCGTAAAAACTTATTTGATAACAGAAGCAAAATGTCTTTTGAAACTACCGATTTAATCATCACGGCAAGCTGCGGCTTTTTCCGGATGATCCGAATGTTTCGGACAGAAAGTAACAGTGTTGTAAAAGTAACCCAGCTTATTCTCTCCAAATATTCCCCGTATTTAAAACCCCCTAGTTTAGGGAGATATTTGGGGCCACATTCCGAATTAGAAAAATAGCGCTGTCATCAATAATTTGCGTTCCGAGATATATATCACGATTATGACAGCTAAGAACTGCCATTTTTGTCAAAAATACGGAACGCTCATGAACGCGCTAACAGTGCTCACTCAATGTTAAAACCTATTTACACCTTATAAAACTTGTATAAACCACAAATTTTGTCTTCTTATTTGGTTAGGTGGCGACTCTAGCCAGAAGCACTATATCTAAGTTAGCTAAAGCTATCGATTCAAAACAAAACAGCAGAACTGTCATTTTTGACAGTGCTCAGAGCGTTGTCAGATTTTTGCCTTGTAGCGATCAGGTCAAAATAACCTTGTTTAAAGCTTTCTGTCAAAGGTTCTGACAACGAGATCAGAATGAGGTAGCTCTGAAAATTGACAATGAAACCATTTCAGATAAGTTAAAAGTTGCGGAGACTCTTGAAAATTTCTTTACCAACATCCCAATAGAGGTTACGAAATGTCTCCCCTCATCATCTGTATTAGCTGAATCTCTTCTCAAAGAAAACTTCAGTAAGGACATTCCAAGTTTTGAATTCAAACCCATCTCTATTGCCACAATTAAAACAGCATTTAAAAGTCTTAACATAAAAAACACTGAAGACTTATGGGGGATTTCCGTTAAGGTTATTGAAAATATCATTGACACAATTGCCCCTGTCCTAACAGGCATATTTATTTATTTTTATTTTTGCAGTGCGATGCGCGCTCGAACACGGACGTGTTTCCACTGTACACGGCACGAATTTTATTCGCGTGTTGCGCGGCCATAGCCGCTACCCGTAAACGCTATGAGTTCCAAACCACTCATAGTCAATGAGTTGCTGGCATTCCTAGTCCATGCTATCGACTACATGGACGAGGTGAGCATCCTGCAGATATGTCGGTCCAATTTCAAGGAAGACGAGGTCAGCAGCGGAAAACTGTTACTGTTCCAGTCACTTGGAAAACTAGACCAGATGCCGTCTCGCCGCAGAGATGGAACCGAGAAGAGTGTTCAAGATATCGTAGATATGTTGAAGAAGACTGACCCGGACGACGTGCCTGATTTCGTGGCAAAGGAGCTGAGTAAGCTGCCCCCCGTCACGTTCGATCATGTCGACGTTACACGGCTGCTTAAGGACATCACTAACTTGAAAGCGGAGGTGACCAAGATTCAGTCCAGATTGGAGGTTTCTGAAAGAAACAATATTGAACTACGTTCAGAAATGGCATTATTGCGCAACGTTGGTTCGGTAATTGGGTCACCAGAGGCCTCAAAGGTGAACACGCATCGAGGGGCGCAAAATGCATCCATCGGCAGTTTTGAATCGGCGAACGCAAGTACGTCACCAGCTGCTGAAAACGCTGAGCAAGCGCCGCCCGCCGCCGCCGTCGCCCGCACCACAACACCGGCTGCGGTAACGTCACACGTAGGTACGTCGACCCCTAAACGTGTCTACGCTGATATTGTTGCCACTGGCAAATCTAGTGCGTCGCAACCTAAGCGACAAACCGGAAAAGGGGAAAACCTGAAAAAGGGTACTCCACCTGCCCTGACTGCGGTCCGTAGCTCCTTGCCAAGAACCGGCCTAGTTGATGAGGAGGGTTTCACGAAGGTAGAAAAGAAGAAGAAGAAGCCCTGCTCTCGTAACTTGTACGGTACCGCACCGAGTGGACCCAGCATGTTGCTGCGCCCTGCTGTACCTACGACGCAGCTGTACATTTCGCGTCTGCATCATTCTACGAAGATTGAGGAAGTTGTGCAGTACTTGAAAGTGAAGACCAACTGGACTCTGAGGGTCGAGAGGTTGGAATCGCGCCACGACGTCAACTTTAAGTCATTCGTGGTACGAGTTCCAACGCACCATCTACAGCACTGCTTGAAAGAGGACTTTTGGCCGAAAGGTGTCGTATATCGACGTTTCCGGGGACGGTTACGTGACACCTCGCAGCAAAACACGATGCCGACGACTTTACGTGTTTAGTTATAGTTTTAAGCTGTTTATTAATATGTATTAGTTTGTTATTATTGTTTAAGAATAATATTGTGTATTTTATCTATGGGCCTTAGTTGCCTGATAATAAAGGGATTATTATTATTATTAATCAATGTTTAGACAGCGGTACGTTTCCTGACTTAATGAAACATAGTAAAGTAGTACCAATTTTCAAATCGGGTAGTAAGAGTGATCCCTCTAATTATAGACCTATATCTGTGCTTCCAGCATTGAGCAAAATTTATGAAAAAATCATGCTGGACCAGATGTTGTCACATTTTAACTGAAATGGGATTTTACATAGTCGACAGTTTGGTTTCACGAAAGGGAGGTCGACGACTGACGCGGGAGTAAAACTCATCAGTCACATTTTGGAATCCTGGGAGAGTTCTCAGGATGCGACTGGCATTTTCTGTGACCTCTCAAAAGCGTTTGACTGCGTTGACCACAATACACTGATCTGTAAATTACACCACTACGGAATTCGTGGACAAGCTGCTGATCTTGTACTTTCCTACTTATCAAACAGGCAGCAAAAAGTAAACGTTAACGGGGCGACATCCTCGGGGTCTCTAGTTAGGATGGGCGTGCCTCAAGGTTCAATTCTTGGTCCTTTTTTATTTCTAGTTTATATTAATGACCTTCCCTATCTGATGGCTAACTTCTCGGATATAATTTTATTCGCTGATGACACTTCTCTTATTTTTAGAATAGATAGAAAAGATACGGATGTCTTACATGTCAACGAAAGCCTAGCTGTTCTATCGAAATGGTTTGCTGCTAATAATCTTTTACTCAATGCGAACAAAACTAAATGTCTTAAGTTCTCGCTACCAAATGTACCCCAAGTAGGTCTAAATTTAAAACTTGATGGCAAGAAACTAGATGCTATTTCGGAAACTGTATTTTTGGGAATTACTTTAGATTCAAAATTGCAATGGGGTGCCCACATTAGAGCGCTTTCAAGCAGATTAAGCTCAGCTGCTTACGCAGTAAGAAAAATAAGGCAGTTGACTGATGTAGCCACATCTAGGTTAGTATACTTTGCTTATTTTCACAGTATTATGTCTTATGGCGTTCTGCTGTGGGGATCGGCAGCGGACGTAGATTCAATTTTTATTTTACAAAAGAGGGCAATCCGCGCAATCTATAAAATGGGGCCTCGCGAGTCTCTTAGAAACAAATTCAACGAAATTGATATACTTACTCTGCCTTCTCTTTATATTCTAGAAAATATCTTGTATGTTCGCAAAAACTTAGGTCTTTTCAAAAAAAGATGCGATTTCCATAATCTAAATACACGTAGTAAAGATGAAATTGTGATTCCAAAATTTAGATTAACTAAAACTAGCAAGTCATTTCTAATAAACAGTATCCGCTTCTATAACAAGTTGCCAAAGTCGGTTACAGAACTTAGCGATGGAAAGTTTAAAACTCACATCAAACGTGTCCTTATCAAAAAAGCATATTATAAGATAAAAGACTACGTTGAAGACAGGGAAGTTTGGCATTAATTCCTTCTGCACATGTGGCTTCCCTGGTACCTCATTAACAGCAAAACCGTGTGAAAGTCTATTAACTGCTCCCAAATTGCAATGTTAATTTTTATTTTTTACGATGTCTGACATATAATTCTCGTCATTATTTGACATTATACATCAATTTTACTTTCGACTATTTATTATTAGTGATTGTCATCGAAATCATGTCACTTGGTTCAAATAGATTCATTTTATATAGGTAGATTCTTTTACATACTGTGAATGAGAGAACGTTGTAGGCCTTAGAGACTAGATTTGTAGACGTTTTTCTATTCTGTATTTTAATTCCTCTAAGTACCTGGTACTTATTGACTGGCCTGCACTGTACTCCCATACCTATTATCACTGTAATATGAAAACATTGTAAAAGCCAATTATTTTTAAAAGAGTAACCGTGGAGTTTCTTGCCGGCTCTTCTCCATAGGAAACGACAAATTGGAACCGTGCACCTAGCTTCTGACGTTTCATAAGTGCCCATGCAGGCTTATGTGAAATAAAATATTTTGATTTTGATTTTGAAAAAGCCTGTACACGGGAAGTTTGTGGTTCAACTGTTCACGGGGGACGCTAAATGCCTTGCGCGTCCAATATAAATATCGTATTTGTACAATAATCAATTACTTTCTCGATTTCACTTTATTAGGTCACATGTCAAGTGTTTAACAGTGTATCCTTTATGTACACATGGACGACAATGGAGCTAAAAAGTGAAAGCTCGTTATAGGTGGCAGCACAGTTCAAAGTCTACAAATCACCATCGTTTTATTTGTTTACTCTTGTGTCGATCACAAATTAAACCATTACTAGATAAATATGTACGAGACTTGGAGTGTAGCATTATTAAAAGACGAGTGCTGAAAAAAGAAGCATCTATCACCAGTAAAATAGCAGCTTCAGTGAAAAAGATTATGAACAATTTATAATTTACAGGGTATCTTGTGTGTGTTAACTTGAATTTAATTTTTTGGTGAAGATTGGAGGGAACTCGTTATTCCTATCGTACGACCGAGGGTTATCTTACTGACTGAAATACTTCCAAGATGTTAATTCTAGCACACACACACACCTTTACTATAAGTTACGTAATATCACACCACATGTGCTTGTAGGTAATTAAAGTTGAAAATCTATCAAAGAAATTTGACAGATTGGGGTAGCTTGATGTGCTGGCGTCTGTACATACATTTGACAGCTATCTGTCACTAGCCATACATCTTTTTGTAAAACAAAAGTGACTTCTGTTCCGCACAATTAACTAAACCGGTTAATATACCCCGTTGTGCAGCTGTTGACTGCAAAAAAACGAGGACCCATGTATTTGCCAAAGGTGTTAAAAGACGACAATTGTACGAGAATGCTCTCCGAAAAAAAATTTGAAACCCGATATTTCGTCCAGACTATGTGCTATTATTTTTAAACCTCTGAGACTTATAAGGCAGAAATTCGTAAATGTAGCTATCTGATTCTCTCAAGAGCAGTAAGTTCGTTTTAAAACATAAGCATAAAGTTCATGTTCAATTTGGAAAATTTGTCAATTTGGGGTAGCTTGATGTGCTGGCGTCTGTTTTTTATCTAATGGACTTTTGATGGCAATAACATCTAAAGTGAGCAAGTGGCATTTTTATCCCCATTGTTCAAATGTTAGTCCTCTTTGTTTGCTTGGTTCTGCAGGCAAGCACGTTAGAGATTATGTAAAGAATAACAAGATTCACTGACCAAGGCTAAAATTCTTCAAGGCTGGCCAATTGGCTAATTCAGGAGCGCGCAGGCGTCGTATCGTAGCCCAAGATGTCGAGGGGGAAGGCGCTGGTGGGTAATACGTAGTGTGTGATACAAATAAAGGAAACGAGGTCGAAATTTAATCACCCCACTTTGGAGAGGTTTGGTTTTCTTCCGACCCTTCATACAGAAATAGATAGACTTAATTTGTCGACTTATGGTCGTCTTACAGCACTAATGGTCGTCTAAGGGGACTTCAGACACGCATTTTTATTGATTTTACGAGCATCCGTTCGGATACGTCTAAAATAATTCTACAAATGAATTTTAATACGGCAACACCACTAACCTCACTTTTTAAAATCTATTTAATGGCGGATGCGCTTGCGTGATGCCGGTTTCGTGTTATTATTGCATATAGTTTGGCGTCTGTTCCCTGTGAATTTGTGATATCATTGATTTTACTGGTTAATTCGTGTTTGGTGAGTAAAACTTTCAATCATATTGTAAAATATTCCGTTAGGATTGCAAAATGCCATTGTAACAAATTATTACGAGGTAACGCGTCGGGTTCGTGAATTTTCCACTCGAAATTAAGGCATGCTTCATGGCGCGTATGGCGCGTTTGGCTTGTTATGATGTATTTACCGTTATCTGTGATGTTACACATAGTTAAAATTAGCTCATCTTCTAAACAAGAGTATATTTTATGCGGTTCTGCGTATTAAGGTGTTTCGCGCGTTAGTAACTACGCCCTTGAGATCTGAGAATAGGCGCCAAGTGCTGTAGATAAGTTTTAGCAAAAAATAGACATGGCGGGAAACGTTGCTACTGTGAGAGCGTGACGGATCTCACGCCTGAATGCTTGAGTTGGTTCTTGTGTTTACAGCTGGATCGTCATAATGGTAGCCCAGAAGAAAGGCCGTGGCGCTAAAAACCAGGCTGCGAAGGCGAAGGCCGCCGCCCAAGCAGCGGAGGAACAAGCTCCCGAGATGGAGACCTCCGAGCCCGTGGAAGACAACAATGGGGAGGCCGAACAGGCGGAGCACGGCGATGAGTCGGGTGTGGGTGACGCGGGCGCCGCCGAGGGCAGCGGGGACGCCGACCAGAGCCAGGAGAACGCCGAGGGCGACGCCGGAGGCGATGATAAGAAAGAAGACAAAGTCGAGTCTGGTAAAATACTAGTTGAGAACCTCCCGTCGACCTACTTGTTCGACTACCAGGAGAAACTCAAAGAGTTGTTCGCAAAACATGGAGAAGTTACCAATGTCAAGTGAGTATATCCGTTTCACAATACCAGTTATGTAACTGAAACATACAACTTGCCTACATTCAAATAACAGTCCCTGAAATATAATAAACTGTTGAAATGAATCACTGTTTGTATTTCTAATTCAAGTTGATTAGTATATGATAATGTGTGATGTGTTCTCGAGGAACTAGCAAGCTGCTCTCAGAACACAGCAACACTGGCTCGACTGTACGGAGTATTAATGAGACAAATTTTCTTTCTTTTTAGACGTGGTCCAATCATTGTAACTGAACTGACCACAACTCCGACATTATCGGCAATAGTCGAATTCAAAAACAAAGAGTCTCTGGAAAAGGTAAACAAAAGTTTATTAACATTTTATATTTTATACTGAAAAAAGTGAATAAGTAGATATTAGAATTTTATTAGCCTGCTTCTGAAAGAGGCTGTATTTATGGCTAAGACTATATTTTTTTTCCAAATTATGTATATCCAGAAGTGTTGCCACTTTCCTCAAGTCATGAGCAGAATAAGTGACTATTTGAATGTTAGAACAGGCTGGTCTACACTTGATGCATCCATTTGACAGCTTTGTGCTAATAAAGTAAAGCTCAACATTAAAGATTGCCATTGAAGTGATGTAGTAGATCAGCTGATGACTATACTTGTGTCTATTTTTGCCATGTCTTTATGTGTACTTGCAGTGGCAGTGGGTAAGTTTCAGGACTGCTGCAGTGGGCTTCAAGTGTCAGGCATGTCGTCAAGGTTGAGTGGAACATGCTGGTGTACCTACAATACTCTTTAGATTGTGATTGATTTAAGCATGTTACACTGTTTAAGTTGTAGTTTTTATCATTAAAATATTATGTTAAATTTAATTTAATAGGGATTGTGATTTAAATTTCAATAAACTAAGATTTTATGTACTTACCTGCAATGAAGACAATATTATTAACATTATTATTCTATAAATTGCATTTATTCATGTGTATTGCATCCAAATATTGTAATCAATTTAGTCAAAAAACAGTAATGCTCACGACTGATTCCTCTGTAACCAATGAAGCCCACTGCACAGCCTTGCTGGTAAGTACAGCTCCGGATGTGTTGCAGAGCAGTAACATGCTAAATATACTGTGTAAGTCCATAACGCGAGGCCGCGGTAAACTCGCGCACTGACAGACTAAACATTCTGCTGAGCCTCACGTGGTTGCCATGCCAACTGCCAACTTTTGGCGCCGGCTAAATGTTTGGTTTCGAAGTATACACGCGTTTCATTACATACGAAGAATGTATTTTTTTACGTTTTCGGGGGCGTATTGTTTCTATAGTAGTTCTTTTGGAGAAAGTCAATATATAAAGCTATAAATTAAAGCCCTACTTTATAACTTTGATAATGTGAAATAGTTAGGGGTAACTACTCAACGCCCTCAAAGCTAGCCTTATTAATAAAAAAAAGAAAACTAATTTTTGTTAGGCTAATAATGTAAGGCTAGTTTCTTCTCTTGTTACACAACACAAACAATATTTTACTTTACACTTTAAAACAAGCAATAATAAACGCCGTTGGACACCATGCACACTAATAATTGTAAATTTCCCGCTCGCATTTGTTCACAAGAAATACCACAAGGAAGTGGTCTTGTCGCGACATCCGAAGAATTTCTTGTAAATGAGTTATTTGTTTATGCGTGGGCGTGTGTCGAATGCAGAAGTCTGGAATCGTCTATTATTTTTATGAGTTTTATTTACTTTTCGTAGCAGCCGTATTGTGGTGAAGTTTATACTACACAGTCTGTGATAGCCAATAAACTATCTGTGTAGTATGTGCCTGTGATCTAAATGTCCTTATCAATCTTGTACGCACGGCTACACATCAAGCTATACATTTCCAGTTTACGTTGATCTCGCACTGTACGGAAATCCTATACAATGCGAGATCAGCTTATACTGGAAATGTATAGTTTGATGTGCAGCCGTGTGTGTGTACACGTCGCTAAACAAACATTCTCGATCGTATTTTAGATCGATACTCAGTCATTAATCTCGATTTAAAACTAGTTTTGTTTCTTGATAAGCATGAAAATCTTCTACACAAATCTATAACATAAGCTACTCAGTCTTTTCTTCTAGATATTTACATTGATACACAGTTACACCGAAAAACATCTACAAATGCCACCACACAGCTCAAACAAAACTTGAAAGATGAGAGTGTCCCAATGTCCTCATCTTATTACTCAAAATCTCTACATGTACAGTCGGGAAAATGGATTGTTTAACAAATTCAACTAACTTAAATTGTGTTTTTTTATTAAAATCACGACTCTAATTCTTTATCAGTCGTTAGATGGCCAATGAATATAAAGCCAATCCCACACCATACTATTCTATTGAAAATTTCCTGGAATTATCAAATTGTCTTATTTTGAGAGCAATTGGCGATTAATCTAAAGTAAAAAGTGATCGGATATACGACAATTTGGCGTAATGTTTCAATCTACTTAAACAAGACATTCCCTACTGTACCTCACACAACACAATCGAGTCATCTCTTTTCGATCGCTAACTCCGATCCTCAAACGCAGGCTCTAGCCGAGGAGGGCACGGTGATTGACGGCAGCAAGATCACCGTGTCGGTGGAGTCGCGCGCCGAGACCGCGGTGCTGGTGGGCGTGCCCTACGAGGCCAGCACGGAGTACGTGAAGCTTCTGTTCTCCCAGTGCGGCGACGTTGCCCACATACATGAGTTCAGCAAGACCAAGTACAAAATACGTAAGTGTTTTACTTTTGCCCTTTAGTTATTTATTTCTAGCGATGCAAGCAGGGCGCGGAATGCTAAAAGATTCCTCAAGAAATTCTGCCGATGACTAAAAGTTCCATCAAATTCCATCAAGAAGTGTAGAAGTTCTAAGCTCAACGGAAAGCGAGAAATACAGTTTTACTCCATGTTGTTTTCCCATTGGGCGGAGCAGCGTAAGAATTAAGTGCTAATTGGCGGATGCCAATAGTATACCCTACTAGGAGGGATCTCCTAGAAAAAAACCAACGAAATATTTGTCATACAAAACATGGCATCATTATCCAGACTCCTCTCAAAATAATTGTAAATGTCGGCTGAGATCGGGGGTGCGCGAGTAACATCTAGTATCCGGTGTCCGCCTAAACAATGTGCTCCGGGGTATCGACCCCGTCGGACAATAAAACGGCTTCGGCATTAGCGCCAACAGAAGGGGAGTGTGATAGAAGGGTGAAGGGCGACGCGGGAGAAAAAATATTGATCTACTGCCCGCGCTCGCAATTCGCGCAAATGTTACGAATGCACAACGCAACTTGCCACATCTATGCCACCTGTTTATTTTGTTACGAAATATTCTGTAGAATAAAAACCTGTATATTCAGAGATTACAAGTGTATGTACGCGCACTTGTAAGTAATCTTTTGTAAAAGGTTCATTGTGTGCTTCCGTCCCGTCTTCAGAGCGAGGAGGGTTCGCCCCTAACCACTTCTATTCATACCGTACGAAGGTACACCACTCAATGTACTACATAGCATATCGAGAATTTATTGACGTTTCACGAGAACGCGTTAAGAGCAAATCGCGGCGCCGCCGTCGGCGTGCCTCATATATTGATTTATTATACGATTGGCGTCCATGTTGTGTGCAGAGTAGAATATGCAAATTAACGTCATAACATAGAGGGTTCCTCCCTAACGCGAGGGGAAACGATGTTGCTACGAGCTCCTACCGCGTTCTATCGTCCATCGTCGGTCTAGTTGCAACGATAAGTTTAATCATTTGCACTTCTAAAACAAGTCCTAGATAATATTTAAATAGCTATAATTACCATACTCGTATGTGTAGTAATCTTATATAAATAATGATAAAACTATCAATTGATCCGCCATGAATGAATTGAGAGTAGATAAATCCATGAAAGGCAATTTAAGGCGTGTTCTGTTTTCTGGCCATAATTGTTAAGGTTAACGATACTTTTCAAGGTCCACTGGTTCAGTACAAAGTGTAACCTACTTGAATGAGTTACGTAAGCATGTCAAACTAGTGACGGATCGTAACTTTGTTGTTATGCGAATCCTTAAAAACAATGTAGATTTTATTGGAGTTCAATGTCCGGTGTTTCATTGTTTGCTTGACAATCTGGGAATTTAAAAAAGTAATCGTGCCCTGCGTTTAAAGTTTATAGTAATGTTAAGGAAGGAAAATTACTTTAATTAATAATGTTCTCTTCCTTTGCCAAAATTCTAAAATCGGTTCAGTGGTTCCGCCGGTAAAACGAACGCAACAGATCAACATTACAGAGCGACCTATAGTCGTAGTTGTACATATGTAGAGTCATCTCCCCCTCGTCTGCGAATTCGAGGGTCGGCATTGCGTTGGGGTGATTTCATTCATCTAGCTATACATTTGCTAAAACATAAAATCGAACTGTGCACGACAAACTTGATGGTAGTTATCGTATACCGAAACCGGCTAATTGAGTGACTGATAGGATTGTCATTAGTCACCGCACATGCGGACATGGTAACGCCTGGCGTTTTGTTGAGTTCCACTTGAAATCTTCTCGTGACCACGTGGCACGGCGTCCGCGTCTAATTTGAATGAATGTGTCCTCATGTCAGTGGCGTAACTAGCTTATGACAACATGCCGAATAAATCTTGCTATCAAACATTGTGTAAAAAGCAAGAAAATAACCATTATTACTTTTTTGCTAAAGTACGGCTGGAGAAATGATTTCGGTGCCCGCCCGCGGCATTTAGGGGTTAGACGGAAAACGCCACGTGGGGTTTACACAGGGGAGGCTGCAGTAACTTATCTTGACGAACTATACATACATAGGTTAAATAATACTTTAGGCGTAATATCACCAATTCATTTGACCATTATTAACCCAATAGATTCATCCTGTTTTCCAGCAGGGTCCAAGTTAAGATACTTTGTGTATCTGTATAGGTTTATTTATAAACATTTATTAATGTGCATTACAATTTTTTGTCATTTTGGTTGTCATATATTTGGAAAAAGGTATAAATAAATGACAATAGAGCTTAAAGTTTGGCACAAGCAAAGCGGACCTCTCATTCTCTTCATCTTAACTTATATTATAAACACGACAGTAAGTTTTGTTTATTTGCTTGTTTGTTACTCATTCATGCAATAACGGTTAGACGGATTTGGATGAAATTTGGCCCACAGATAGAACATGACCTGGGTAAGGACAAAGGTTACTTTTCATCCTGGATGCAGACAAAGTCGCGGCCAACAATTAGTAGTGAATAGTCGCACTATGGATGATGATGATAAATAAATAGCTTAATGTCAAAAATTTTCTTTCTCCACAGTGAGAGTAACATTCCAAGACAAGGACTGCGTGGACAAGGCGCTGAAACTGGACCGCGAGCTGCGCATCAACGGCTTCCTCGTCACCGTATCTAAGTACCGCGACGAGGATGAGCAGAAGGCGCACAACGCCGCCAATGTTAACAAGGTATTCAATTATGTATGTGCACTCTCACAACCATAAATACCTTACACTCGCGCAAAATTGAAAAGCGATCTACTCGTGATATAACTATTGAAATTTTGGGACAAGACTATTGGAAAAATAGAATGGATCCGATAATACACTTATTAATTTCTATAGATAAGAAGAAAATCGTTTGGAAATTTTGCATAATTGTAAGGTATTTATGCTTGTGACTCTCTCTGATATAGCCAATGTTCTTGTGGTTAACTAAGTTTGAGAAAAATTTCAGCTTTTTATAGCGTTGTATTCCAGTCCCTCATACCTGTGTGATTGTCTCCCTAAAGCTCCATGTGCCGTAATTATTATGCTGTTCAATCAATAGGTTATTGTTTTGTAAAGGATAAACTATCCTAACTTGATGATCCTTGATCTATCATTAAGTTAAACTGTCATCTACTAAGACTGAAACCAGCATATTAGTCAATAATAATAATGCAATAATTCAAGCAAAAAAAAAAAATTCACATAAACCTGCATGAGCACTTATGAAATGTCAGAAGCAGGCAGAAGAAACGCCACAGTTACTCTTTTAAAAATAATTGGCTTTTACAGTGTTTTCAAATTACAGTGATAATAGGTATGGGAGGACAGTTCAGGCCTGTCAGTAAGGACATTCCAAGTTTTGAATTCAAACCAATCTGTATTGCCACAATTAAAACAGCATTTAAAAGTCTTAACATAAAAAACACTGAAGACATATGGGGGATTTCCGTTAAGGTTATTGAAAATATCATTGACACAATTGCCCCTGTCCTAACAGGCATATTTAATCAATGTTTAGACAGCGGTACATTTCCTGACTTAATGAAACATAGTAAAGTAGTACCAATTTTCAAATCGGGTAGTAAGAGTGATCCCTCTAATTATAGACCTATATCTGTGCTTCCAGCATTGAGCAAAATTTATGAAAAAATCATGCTAGACCAGATGTTGTCACATTTTAACTCAAATGGGATTTTACATAGTCGACAGTTTGGTTTCACGAAAGGTAGGTCGACGACTCACGCGGGAGTAAAACTCATCAGTCACATTTTGGAATCCTGGGAGAGTTCCCAGGATGCGATTGGCATTTTCTGTGACCTCTCAAAAGCGTTTGACTGCGTTACAATACACTGATCTGTAAATTACACCACTACGGAATTCGTGGACAAGTTGCTGATCTTGTTAGCCATCAGATAAGGAAAGTAATTAATATAAACTAGAAATAAAAAAGGGCCAAAAATTGAACCTTGAGGCAGGATCATCTTAACTAGAGACCCCGAGGATGTCGCCCAGTTAACGTTTACTTTTTGCTGCCTGTTTGATAAATAGGAAAGTACAAGATCAGCAGCTTGTCCATGTATTCCGTAGTGGTGTAATTTACAGATCAGTGTATTGTAAGGCAGTCAAACGCTTTTGAGAGGTCACAGAAAATGCCAATCGCATCCTGGGAATTTTCCCAGGATACCAAAATGTGACTGATGAGTTTTAATCCCGCGTCAGTCGTCGACCTACCTTTCGTGAAACAAAACTGTCGACTATGTGAAATCCTATTTGAGTTAAAATATGATCATATCTGGTCTAGCATGATTTTTCCATAAATTTTGCTCAATGCTGGGAGCACAGATATAGGTCTATAATGAGAGGGATCACTCTTACTACCTGATTTGAAAATTGTTACTACTTTACTATGTTTCATTAAGTCAGGAAACGTACCGATGTCTAAATATTGATTAAATATGCCTGTTAGGACAGGGGCAATTGTGTCAATGATATTTTCAAGAACCTTAACGGAAATCCCCCTAAGTCTTCAGTGTTTTTTATGTTAATACTTTTAAATGCTGTTTTAATTTTATTGTGGCAATAGAAATGGGTTTGAATTCAAAACTTGGAATATCCATACTGAAGTTTTTTTTTAAGAAGAGATTCAGCTAATACAGATAATGAGGGGAGAGATTTCGTAACCTCTATTGGGATATTGGTAAATAAATTTTAGAAATTTTCTAGAGTCTCAGCAACTTTTAACTTATCTGAAATGGTTTCATTATCAAATCTTTAGATCTAACTCATTCTGGTTTCACTGTTTTATGTTTCCAGTTTCTTTGTTAATTACCTGCCACACAGCTTTTATTTTATTCTTAGAAATAATAATTTTGTTACTTATTAATTTAGATTTAGCTTGAGCGCAGACTCTTTTGAATATCCTAGAATAGTGTCTTACATAATTATGAAGGGCCTGATCAGAAGTAAATGATTTTTCGTGATACAAATTACATAAGATATCTCTGCTTTTTCTAATGCCAGCAGTTCGCTACATTTTGGTTTAGTAGTGATTGTAACTTTTTTTACAGGACATGCTGGCAATTCTTGGCATACTGTAGAAAAAAAATTGCCATAGTTTATATTGGGGTCTTGTGAATCAATACTTGCAAGCAATATGGAACAACCAGCGTTTTTTGGGGCAATACTTTTGCGTTTGTTTTATTTTAGGTTACTTACACTCAAGAGCGTAGTAACCCTAAATACGCTGAAGTGTGTTATCAGTAATAGTACAAATGAATCCAAGCGGAAATATCCCATACAGTGAAATAGAATTAGTATGTAGATGTATATATTATCAACTCCTTGCATGCCCCGCAGAACAAGCGGCAGCACCCCAACCAGCAGCAGAGCCGCAACAACTCCAACGCCAACGCCGGCGCCAGCCCCAACAGCAACCGCGCCAACAACTTCCGCGCGCGCGGCGGCTCCTTCAACTCGAGGGGAGGCAACTATAGAGGTAACTTCAGAGGTGTCTGCTTTTCATACATTATACCTGTTGTAGTTAGCTGTTGTAGTAACTGCATGACACTTGTATACAATGTTGGAAGTTTCTACGCTTGTACCAGAAATAAGGGGTTGCTGCAAACAACTCGCTTTAAAATTGTTGCTAAATTATCATAAAAACTTTTGACACGGCAGCATGGAAATCAGTACCAACTAAGAGGCCCAGCAGTGGACGATGACGAAGAAACACTTGTTTACAATTTCCATCATGCCCTTGAAACATTATCTTTTTGGTCTCTATTTATTTGTTTGTGAGAATCTCAACAGCTTTACCATAATGCTCTGCACTTGTGTGTAGGCTCCCGCGGCGGTCGCGGCGGGTTCGGCGGGCGCGGCGGCGGCGGCGCGTTCCCGCGCGGCGGGTTCGCGCCCGTCAACACCTACATGCCGCCGCAGGCCTTCATGGGCCGCCCGGTAAGCGCAGCCTACTCCTCAGTACTGACACTAAGGAGAACATACACACTAAGGGCTGCTTGCACCACAAACGGATATAAATCATCGTTCTAATTCTGATTATCTATTGAAGATGACAGAACGTTGTTTTAAATTTGATTGGCTAAACGCATTAATTAATTAGTGGTGCAAGCGGTTCTGAATTGTAAAAAAGGATACAGAAGCTCTGCTAGGTGATCTGGCGGCTTTTTTTGCTCTAAGTTCGTAAACAGACCTCGTTACAACTCGGGTATTATTGCCAATGTAATTTATTCAAGCACAAGTTGGCCTCTCAAATGGCTATATGTTCTCATATGTGACGGTAGCGAGATGTGTGGTGGAGTGTGTGAACTGTCCTCTCCATCTTTAAACTTTAATTCCACTCTAAGAAAGACGCATATTTCTACGAAAATGCCTCTTGCTCAGAGCAGCCTCCATTTGCTTACTACTCTATGCCTAATTCCCATGTTTGTTCTCTGCGTCTATAACTACGGCATGTTAGCGACACTGCTTTATTTTCATAGTATCCTAATCTATTCTCAAGCATGGTTGGATCAGCTTCTAGTCATAAACCAGACGCGGCTGATATTAGATTTTTGTTTTTGCAAGTTTTTATAATATAGCAGTTTGCTTAGCATTTGCTTATTAGCTTGAATGTACAGAGCTACCGTTGAACCTTTTGTGTATCATAGTGTCGATTTCATGTGGTAGATGTCAACATAAATATGTATTATATTTTTTTTTTTTTACCCTCCCACTATACAAATTATTACGTTGACATCTTTCAAACTGTATTTTTTTGCAATAATTTTTAAGAAAGCTTTTTTCCATTGCATGCTCACATCCATTTCATAGAAACGAGTGCATAGAAAGATGTGCAAAGAAATGCAGTACAATGACGAGACACTGAAAGAACAACAGAATACACACCAACTCTGCAATTCTCTTTGCATTAACACATTCTGTGCATTCTTTTCAGAGTTACCTGTAGAAACATTACACCAGTTAAGTCCAAGGTAATGCCGCGCCTATACATGTGCCATGTGCGTACAAACAACCAAAGGGTTCTATCTAATGACATACAGTGCTGTCCATACGAAATAAACGATATTTACACTCATTACGTAATTCTACTACCCATAGATGTAAGCTCGCTATTAATTTGTTGAAAATGCTTATTATACTGTTTGGTTGCATGTATTCAAATGGTACAATTTTTATTATTAGATTATAAAGTGTATTAGCTAGTATTAAACGAATGTTTAGTCGACCACGTCATTGCTTTACCGCTGTTAACTTCACGAAGATAGAAACTATGTAACTATCGCATAGACCAATACACGTTTGTTGTTTTTTGACGTGCAAGTGACATTCAACTTTGGGGTGGTAAAGCATTTACGAAGACGACTATACAGTACACGGCCGTAAATATAGCACATCGAGTTTCTAAGTAAAAGTCCGTCTATGTAAAGCGTCCTTTCTGTCACTGCCTGTGTACAGTCTCTTATCTATAACTCGATACCCTTATTACAAAACAAGGTTTTGTTTAGATCAAATATAAACCACCAAGCCAGTTTTTGAATTAAACGGTAGAATTACAGAAAGAAAAAATGCCATTGTGTCTCGCGTGGATTTACGTTCCAGCTTATTACAAAGGGTTAAGAAACCAATGTGTATGGAAATTATGTTCTTTTTACAAACCTGACTACTTAGTCCGTTGCTAAGTTGTCATTTTTGTATTAAGAACTTTACCCAAATCGAACTAATGTTGGAAATGCAAAAACTGGCTCAGAGCTTTAGGCTAGAGCTAAAGTCAGATCGCGTTTTCTAATAAGATGGAATGTGTTCTATTTACGCCTTGGTACAGTTTTTTTTTCTTTTGCGCTAAGTAAATTTTGAATTTTTATTTTGAGCCGCTAATACAGTAGATCCCTGTACTGAAAGCCCAACACATCGACTTGAATCCATGACCAAGATATGAAAACGTTGCATCATCTAATCGGAATAATAGTTTGCTTCTCAGCAGGGTGGGTTCATGAACGACGGCCAGCGGCCAAACAAGCGACTCCGGCAGATGTAACCGTATTCTTTAAGACATAAGATCCAGTGTCGTGCGTCGTCCTCCTATGTTCGTGTGTGTGAGTGTGAAGAGCGCCCTATCAGAGACTTCTACTACAGTGACATGATTTGCAGTATCAGTAAAGAAATAAATCTAGCTAATTGTATTTACTAAGTACATGGAATAAAATAATTGTAAGCTAATGTCTTTTTGACAGGTAATAAATGTAATTACTAACATTTAAAAGTGCTATTTTATTTAAATTCCGACTAAAGAAAGTAATGGGCGCCCGCGAAAGAAAGTAATTGCGGCGAGCATTTCCCTTTTATTTGCATTTAATTAACACAATATCATCGTTTGTGTGACCGGAACATGAAGACAGTAACGCTATATAGTTGTGCACAAGGTTTCACTTACACGCCATGCATGGGGGGTTGACTAAAGAAATTTTGAACAGAAATATGTAGGAGTACAGAGACAAACAACTATATAGCTGTTTAACATTACTGGACATCAAATCTGGCTATTAGTAAGGGGTCCTCATCATTAGTAGTGGACCAAGTGGATGTGCCAAGTATCTCCTATCTCCTCACAATATTCTCATAGCTATAATTGCATAACAGACTAGCCATGCCTTCTAAATAAAGATTCTATAAATCAAGTTCACTTCATAGTGTATGTAATTTTATGGATTATAACATGCATAAAAGATAAGTTCCGCAGTTATTTATGCCGCAATTAGCATCCAATTACAAAGCCGGCCTACAGTGTGCCTGTTGAGAACCACCAGGCTTGTTTGTATTCATCTCGCCATTTAATTGTTCTAATTGCTTTTAATTCCCCGTTATAATTACTCCATAACATCTTTGATTAAAAGAGAAAGTAATAATTGAGCACCTATCGGAAAATCGAATGTTAGAACAACCTATGTATTTCATTAAATGCCCCGACACAGGCTGTTAGAAAAATAAATATTGTTGAGACTTCTAAATCCTCGTGTTACTCAGGTGTGACTACAGCCAGACTGGGCGTCTCGTCTGTTAGAAATAGTGTAGTTATTTACTCTTTACAATTCGCACCCATTGCTTGTAAACAAGCCTAAACGCGAGTCGACTGCAGTTACTGAACATAAGTTAACGTGTGTCTTCAGAGCACGCACGCTTTTATGCGATATAGAAATAAAAATAATATGTGCTAACAAAATGTTCAAGTTAAAAGTGTGTTGTGTGCTACTGTTCATAGTTTTGGCTGAATGCGGCAAAGCGCGCCAAAACCCACAAAAGGAATTAGGTAGACAAAGACAAGTTGGGAAACAATACACGAAAACAGAAGTGTTCGATAATTTGTTCAATATCTATGACCCGACGTTTTTGGCGATGGTGTGGCCCAAAATAACAAATGGAATCCATATTTTAGTCGACCACACGTGCTGGGGGGAACTGGGAGTTTTCTTCAAAGAGCTGACGGAAGGCAAGGCTTGGACATACAACGGTAAGTACCAATTAACGGCACTCACACTGAGATAATGAAGACAATAAGTATACGGTAATATAATTAGATGTTATGGAAAGAAAACCGAGATACACCTAATACATAATGTATAAGGTAGCTAAGTACTAATTTGTAAGCGAATAATTAATTTGTTCTGTAACTTGTATTGTCTTACTCGATCATGTTGAAGATTCATATTTCGTTTAATCTCAAATTATACCTACCTTATGCTGTACGAATGTTAATATTTGTCGTAGGTAACTTTCTGTCTGGGCTAACATGAACATCTTTGAAATGTCCTAAATGCGGCACAGAAATCGAACCCTGCTAAACCGTGCACTTTATTTCATGAAAGGCACGATAGCGTGAATCGTTACTGTCTGCTTACCCGCTTATTAGTATACGGAACTCACCTTACCATAATTCATTAAATTAAAGATAGCGTGGGACATTTCGGTTTTCCTGAAGAAAGTGATTGTAAACTATGCACATGCAAGCCAACGACTTAGTAGGTTAAGCTAGGTAGCTATTTAGATAGTAGGCTTACGTTAATAATACACCATAGGTATAATCTCGTATTATGCGGAAAAAGCTTTTTGTATCCAATGCTGCGGGTTCGATTCCCTATTATATACTAATTGAACAAATGTATTTGTATGGTTTACAGATAGTTAAGATCAGGGTGTAAGTATGTGTACCTACGTGAGATTTGTTTACGTGATCGGCTATCATAGCTATTTATCGGTTATCAGGAGAAAGTCCGAGAGGGATAACGACTATTTTAAGAAACTTTTCGATTTTCTTTAGGTAGGTACCTACCTACGGAACAAAAATATTTGTATGGCCTACACTGCCCACCAGAGACTAAAGAGCAGTAACAGCCCTTTTGTGATTTTTCGTTTTATTAGTGATTCTGAAAGCGGGTTTCTTAAGCTTTCTATTGAATTAACTTACTTATTTCTAAGACTATTAGAATGGTTTTTATTTAACAGTTTTCACTTACTGCAAACGAAAAAAATTAACAATTTGGCGTGATTTCCCAACTAAAATACAGTATAAATTATACTGCAGATTAAATTTTTAGGTTTCATAACTAAAATGCAGTAAGCAATATAATTTTACAGTTCTTTAGATAGTTTTATATTTCTGGAAAAAAATTAAAAAAAAAATTAATACGCAGTAAAATTTACCGCCATACAAGCTATTTTTACTGCAAATTAAGAAAATACAATTTATTGTCACGAACTCCCAACTAAAATGCAGTAAAATCAAAGCTTGTCGCATTTTAGTTGTGAATACTTAACATTCTTTTATCATTATAAACTGACTAACACGCAGTAAAATACAGCATTACTGCAGATTAGTTTGGATAGCATAATGACACAGATATGATTATTCCTAGCTAAAGTGCAGTTAATGTTTTGTTAATGCAGTTATGTTAATATTAAGAGAAAACTGTCAAAGGAGGTTGTGCATTCTGCGCAGGGTCCTTTATTAATTAGATGTTTTTTTTTATTTTTGATATGTAAATTTTACATAAGTGAGTTGAATTATTGTGATTAAATAATAAGAAATAAACGGTCTTTAAAATGTGAACTAGCTATTTTTCTTACTGCACTAGTAAATTGAACACTTTTTTCTTAAAAAACTAACTAAAATGCAGTAGGTATTTTTTTGACCTTACTGCATGTTAGTTGGGTTTCTTGACAAAATAACTGATCCAAACGCAGTAATAGGGCTTTTTGCTGCATTTTACTAAGTTTAAAATGGTATTTTTTACAAAAAAGGCTATGCAGTAATAGGCACCAAAAAGAATAAATGGCCATAATAAATTCAGTTATTAAGATATATTTTTTTTTATTGCTTTAACGTGTGAACCTATGCCTTTACAACCTTTCTGCATTCAAATTTTTTTGCTTATACATTCTGTTGATTTTTTAAAATCAATTCTTAACTTTAAATGCGTTTTACTCGAAATCGTGATTTTGCTGTTACTGCACTTTAGTGTATGGTGGGCAGTACAGATGTAGAGCAGTGGTGGTCACGAAGCCCGACTTACCGAGTTGAAGGTCGGTGGACCGACCGGCTGACGGTGAAGAAAAACATCGTAAGGAAACCGACATGTAGGTACTAGAACCAACGAAGGCATAACACGTCTACCACCCCGCAGTGGGCCCGTGTAGTATATTATAGCCCACGCTATCTCGAAAAGAAGAGGCCTGTTTCCCAGCAGCGGGAAAATTATAGGCTGATTTTGTATGTTATCCATACAGATGTAGTCCAGTCTGTGGTACTGTCATTATAGGAGTTGTAGAGTGAGTGAGCATGGACCTAAGCGATTCCTTCAGAAACTTGTTCAGGGTGCATAGAAAGTGAACATACTAAAAGTCCTGACTTCTAGGAGTTGACACTCTACACCCCCTTTTGCTCCATTCATTGACTGAACGATTAGTTTAGTTCAGGGTGTACATACATAGGTACACCCTGAACTGAAGGGAAAAGAGGCCTATGCCCCTTTTCCCTTTTGCCATTTTCCCCGTCGGGGCTAATCTTGGCTACATTCATTTACGACCCTTTACATAAGAAACAATAAACATTTTTCATCAGAATCGTTTCAAAAGTTAAAAAGATTAGGACCAAACTGTTAAAATTATAATATTCATGTGTTACGTATAAAAAACACAAGGAATTATTTGTTTTTAATGCAAATAAAAGAATTATATTACGTTACAAAACTAATCTGAGCTTAAAAATAATCAAATTAGGTAAATAAAACATTAAACTCTCATAATCATCATCATTTCAGCCGAAAGACGTCCACTGCTGGACATAGGGCCATAGGCCTCCCCCAAGCTCCGCCACTTCGACCGGTTCTGTGCTTCCCGCATCCAGCGAACTCCTGCGGCCCTCACAAGGTCATCGGTCCACCTTGTGGGAGGCCTTCCAACTTTACATCTTCCGGTGCGCGGTTGCCACTCCAGAACTTTTCGGCCCCATCGGCCATCTGTTCTGCGAGCAATGTGCCCTGCCCACTGCCACTTAAGTTTGGCAATTCTTCGGGCTATGTGGGTTACCTTGGTTCTCCTGCGGAGCTCTTCATTCCTGATTCGATCACGTAGGGAAACTCCAAGCATAGTCCTCTCCATTGCCCTTTGGGTGACTTTAAGCCTTCTTATAAGGCCCATTGTGTGCGACCACGTTTCGGTTCCATATGTCATCACTGGCAACACACACTGGTCGAAGACTTTCGTCTTGAGTATGTGGGACGCGAAGATATTGCGAAGCTTCCCGAACGCTGCCCAACCGAGTCGGATTCGACGATTGACCTCTTCCTCGGAGTTGGACCTACCTAACTGGACAGTTTGTCCTAGGTAAACGTACTCGTCCACAATTTCGAGTGCAGCGCTTCCGACCGCCATGCCATGTAAAGACAAAGGTCATGTCCAATGCCCGTGTATTAAACTCTACCTCATAATAATTAAAATAATTTTCTTCGCACTTTTATTTTATTCGCCTTTCTTTCGGATTGACTTGCTTAAGTGCGGTTTTATAATTTTCTTAGGATACAGCATTAAGAAAATTATAAAACAAGACAGCACTTTAAAATATGTTGGTACGTCTAAGGATTTACTGCCGCCAAAGTAGATTCTTTTTTAAAGAAAACCGTAAAAAATACTATTTTGTCGGGCTGCTAGGCATGGTAATTTTTACAAGATTTTTCACTCCTACAGATAAAATTGAGGACTTCTTGCAACCGCCCGGTACCCTAAATTTTGCCGCACTGGGCATTTGCCCGGCTTGACCCCCCCCCCCCCCCTTAGATCGGGCCCTGCCAATGACTATACTTATATATTTCTCTGTGGGCCCTGCCTATGCATTGCATGAGAGATTTGTATAGGTGGACGGTTATCAGCGAAATAAGAGAAAATCTGAGTGGGATAGCCTTAATAAAAACGTTCCTCACACCATAATAAATACACATAATTATGTCTATCCATTATAAGACAACTCAAGAATACAAGCATGATATTATGATTTGCTATGTTGATTTAACGGATTCAAATGGGATTAAATAAACTTGGTTGTATTGATGATTTTAATAATTACCCTGTCTGTTACTTCGCGACTCATATTTTGTGCAATATAACTACAAATTAACACTGACCCCGTAGATAAATTGTAAAAAAACGTAAGATCATTGAATTTCGCGGATGCCCACGAGCTTCTGTAAAATGCACCAGTCGTACCTACTTTTGTTGCAAACAATTATTTGATTTTGATGACTGATGACATTTTGATCCTCGGGCACGATAGCTAGGTAACCATAATTTCTTACATTTTTAGTATAAGGTAGTTCAACCATTCAATTTCAACTAAATAACAAATTTCCTATAATAGTCGAAAAACTCACCCGCATCGCTGTCGACTGGTAATGTACCCAAGAGACTGGCGGCGCTACCACGTTGTATAGCAATGCTTAGCCTCTGACCAAGGTAAAAACCAGCCCTTGGGTCACGGGAAGTGTCAACCAGCCGTTTCGAGATTTCCTTATAGAGAGCATGAGCACTCGGACCAGACGGCCCGAGGGTTTCAACCCCAAACGGCTCGAAAATATAATATTAGATAACCATTAAGGTTATTATACTTTCGCCGCTTGAGGTATTCCGCAGCCGCAACGGCAACGATGCGGATGAGTTTTTCGAAACTTTGTTTTAGTTATGTTAGGTTATACTTTTTTTAATTAATATGTACAGTATAATAAAAAAAAAACAAAAAAAAAATAAGTTCCATTTCCCATTATCGACACATTTGTCTTTAGCGGTCTTTGGCGTGACCATTAATCAATACAAACTTTCGATTGTTCGTATTCGCAGTAATGTGAACATTCTCCCAAGTTCAGTGCTCGTTCAAGTAGGCTGTCTTATTAAAGCATTATTACTATCGATTATGATTAATGAATGTTGATTGACGATTAATGAGTCATGTGTTGTGTGTTGTCATTTGTTTTTACTACAACAATACCTAATAGTAAAGTGTTTGTTTCGGGTACTCCATTGTTGTGTCTAAAGAGACGTAAGGTTGTAAGGATTACTTATTTTGTTTATGATAATAACGTAAACACATCGGCGTCGTAACGTAAAAAAACACCAAAACGGAGAAGAACAGAGAGGAGAGGAGATGGTTTTTAATCGTCCAATAACATATCGTTATCGTACCATCGTATCGAAATAACAATATATACGAAAGGTCAAACTTGACGGCTTACCCTATCGAAGTTTTCTCTATGAGTTTCGTTTCATACAGACGTTCCCTATATAAGCAGTGTGAGCAATGTACGCCTACATAGCTTAAACTGTTTAGATTTCCGTAGTGTTCTAGATTTGGGTTTACTGGACACACTTTTTATTTTATTTTCTTATTGTCTCTAATTTTTTCATTATGTCAATGTCATGCATACCTGTTATTTGCACGGTTACTGAAATGCCAATGTTAGATGTAAGTTTTATTTGAAATGTAAGTGACAGTGCTGTTGGTGTGCTTATTATTATAAATAAATAAATAAATATTATTGGTCGTTTACCAAACCTCCTCCTCTGCATTCAATGGCTCTTCACGGCGTTGATAACTCCGAGCTTAATACTATTATTCTTGGTCTCAAGGACAAATGCGCCGTTGGTTTTGACGGTATCCCCGCTTCTGTTGTGAAAGCAACTAGACATACCATAATACCGGTGCTTGTCCACGTTTTTAATTTATGCCTTTCCTTAGGCACCTTTCCTGACATCTTCAAAACCGCGATTGTCCACCCAATTTATAAATCTGGTGACAGAGGCAGTGTCACAAATTATAGACCCATATCAGTACTTACGACTCTCTCAAAAATCTTTGAAAAAGTTATTAACATTAGGCTAACAAAATTTCTTACAAAATTTGACATTTTAGCTAATAACCAATTTGGCTTTAGAAGTGGTAAAACCACCGAAGAAGCTGTATTGGAACTAACAGATACTATTATTGATAATATTGATAGCAAAAGGAAATCACTGGCTATCTTTTTAGATCTATCCAAGGCTTTCGACACTGTATCTGTCCCCATATTACTCTCGAAGCTGGAAAATGTTGGTATCCGCGGCACTGCCCTGGACATATTCAGAAGTTATCTAACGGGTCGTGGACAGTACGTAAAAATTGATAATCACCTAAGCAGAAAGGAGATGGTTACCTTTGGGGTACCACAGGGCAGCGTGCTTGGGCCGAGCCTCTTCCTATTATATGTAAATGAGCTGTGTCGCTTGTCTCTCCCTAACTGCAAAATAGTATCCTACGCGGACGATACGGCTCTAATAATTCATGGCCGTGATTGGAGTGAAACTCGTAAAAATGCTGAACTAGCCCTTGGTACTGTGATGAAATGGCTAGCCAAAAATTTTATTACTCTGAATGTCAATAAAACTAAGTTCATCTGTTTTTCCCTAAATAAATCAGGTCAACCCCCAGCACCTATTGCCCTACACGCTCACTCTTGTATAAACCCTAGTTCTGCCTCAATCTGTGGCTGCCCTGAACTAGAAAGCTCTCAGACTGTTAAATATCTCGGTGTTGTGGTTGACTGTTACCTTAAATGGCATCAGCAAATTGGCTCTGTCGTAGCGCGCGTAAGAAAGCTCTTGTATATTTTCAAGAAACTTAGAGGCTCAGCGGATTTTAAGACCTTAATTGGCATATATTATGCACTAGCTCAGTCACTGTTGGGTTATTGCCTGACGGTCTGGGGTGGTGCGCACAAAACAACAATGTTGCGGATTGAAAGAGCACAGAGAGCAGTTTTGAAGGTTCTTTCGAGAAAACCAATCCGGTTTCCTACGACATCACTTTACTCTCTTTGCCAAGTACTAACGGTCAGACAGTTGTTCATTTCTCAAGCAGTGCTCCGTAAGCATGCCCAGCTGATTTATGAACCAGGTAGATCTTGCAATAGACGCCGTTCCGATCGAGTTTGTGAGGTAAAGCCTCGTTCAACTATTGCAGCACGTCGCCATTTTACTTACATGAGCTCAAAAATCTATAATAGGATCAATAAAAATATCTACATATATTCAGTTACCAGAAATGTATGTAAGAAAAAACTTGCGATTTTTCTAAAATCACTAACTTATGATGCAACAGAAAATCTTGTGGAAATTTAACACCTTGGAAAACACACACACACCCACCCCCACATACACACATCACACATCTCACCACCACCCTCCCTTACTCTACATTAGGTACTCATACACACGGCACTTATCTCAAAATGTATTTTAATATGTATAGTTTTTTAATTTTATTTTTTTAATTTTCCTTATATTTTGTTTAAATACCTTTGTTTTTATTAGTCTTGGAACAACCTACCCTCTCACTAGGAGTCGGGCGTTGGTAGCTGCGCCTCAGTTTTAACTTTTGCAGCTATCATCGTTTAACATTGTTTGTCTTCGTATGTTTGTTTTTTGTTCCTAATAAACGATTATTATTAAAAAAAAAAAAAATCTCTTCTCTCTAACAGCCGGTCCTAGGTCATCGTGCTGTGTCCCTACTATGCACGTCTTGCATGCCTGCTAGCAGTGGCATGTTTCGCTATACTTGAATAAAATAGCAGATAGGTATTACAGAAGGATTTTATCAGTGACTTCTTGAAAGGCTCAAACAGATGGATCTAATAGGCACCTGCACCGGTACACATACATACATATTAGGTACCCGGGCGGAGCATCGCCGTGTCCTCGTGGAGGCGATCGGCGGCGGCGATCTCTCGCGTCCTGCCCTGGGGGCCTACACCCTAAGCACGAACTCCGTCGTTTAGGTCGAAGTAACGGGCGTTCCCAACTCCGTAAGTATCACTTACGGACCGAATATTAGTTTGGAGCCCGAACTAAGAATCAATGACAACACGATTTGACAGCTGTCTCTACTCCCGATATGTTTTGCCCGTCCAAATTGGCTGTAGGATTCACTAAGAAGTTTCGAACTACTTTCGGACGGGCCCGTATCTTAGTTGACGGGGTTAGAGAGTAGGCCCCCAGGTCCAGGCCATGGTACGGAGCGAGAGTGCATGGTTATCCGTCACTTCTGCGAAGCAGTATTGCTCGCGAAGAGGGAGGCGGCGCACGTGAGTGAGAGGCAGCCTAATATATGCGCCCTCACGGCCTAATTCGCCACAGGAGACGCCCTGGGCGTCGGGAATCCCAGGCTGATTCCCAGCCACCGTTGGCGCGGGCCTGCGGACGGCGAGTAATGGATAGCTCGCTGTCCGGTAAGGACCAAACCCGGGTCAATGGCGGGTTGTGCTCCACGCGCGCCTCAAAGAGATGTCAGCACCAACTGGTGGGTTTCGCAGGGGCCGATGCCTGCCAAGGATCCGGGATGCGGTTTGTTTGAAAGAGATACCGTCGCCCCTGGCACACAGGCAACTGAGGGAACACGGATGTGTTTTAGTCAGTAAAAGTCTGAAACGCCCTCCTGCTCCACCCAGAGCGGGAGAAGTTATTTGATTAATTCCCACCCTCAAAAAAAAAATAGGAACCTGCACATGTACACCTACATACATAATAAGTACCTGCACAGGTACACATACCTACACACATAATAGGTACCTGCACAAGCACAAATACATACATAATAGGTCCCTGCACAGGTACACATACATACACAATAGGTCCTTGCAGAGGTACACAGCATACATACATAATAGGTACCTGCACAGGTACACATACACACATATTAGGTCACTGCACAGGTACACATACATGTAACATACTAAGTAACTGCACAGGTACACATACATGTAACATAATAGGTAACTGCACAGGTACACATACATACCTACATAATCGGTCACTGCACAGGTACACATACACACATAATAAATAGGTACCTGCATATTTACACATACATACATAATAGGTCACTGCACAGGTACACATACATATATAAACTCACGCCTTCTTCCCATGAGAGGCGGGTAACGGATTGCCGCGACCTTCACCTGGGCCTCAAGTCTGCTATTACAATAGTGTCAGAATGGTCTATCATTGATTTCATAATTGTTGATTTTGACAAGTTTGGTAATCTACTAATAAAATGGCGTCATTATGACTTTCCAATGGTCAGCCACTGACACTCCATTGAAAGAAGTGGCATTTATTGGTAATCTCGTGCGTCATGACAAATGAATGACTGACTTAATTTACGAACTTCCTACTACTTTAGATTGCATAAAACACTAATAAATAATATGTAAAAATATATAAAAATGAAATCTGGCATGAATAAATGTTCAAATTTAGTAGTTTTTCGAAAAACATTTCTACTAACAAGTTTTATAATAATGGCAATACGAAAATGGCATTATGACACAATTCTATTACGAGACCATTGACCGACCAATGATCGACCATTATGAATTTAGCAGATTACGAACTTTTAGCCAAATTACAAATGAATGGCAATGGGATCGTGTTGGAATGACGAATTTATAAAAATTGCAGACTAAGGCCCTTGGTCGTCGGTCGGTCCACTTTGTGAGGGGCCTACCTACCTACACTGCAATTTCGTATACGGTCACCTAGATCCTCCAGATCTATTCGGCCCCATTGGCCACCCGTTCTTGATTGGGGCTATACCAGTCTAAGTAGGTACTCTGTATGTGTTCCGCAGAAAAAGTTTACATGAGTCAGGTGATAAAAGACGCTATTCTTAACCATGTTGAACGGGGTTTCACGAAACCTGTCTATCCCGCTAGGCATTGAACCAAAAATTATGCGCATTATAAGCAAAAACAAAAGAAAACTATTCACGCAATGATCAAGTGCCGTTAGCACGCCTGGTGTCAACAAAACTGGTACAGTCGAATAAACTAGGAGTATGGTATACAGTCAGCTCACTTGAAACTAGGTACTTTTAAATAATGTTGCGAGTGTTCTGAGAAATCAATTCTTTACATTACTCTTTTAAGTTTTCCATAAGCTTAAACAATTATAATAACGTTCCTAACACTACCACACTAATTTATAGTGGCATTATAGAAAGATGAATATTTTTGCATACCAAATGAAAATCCAAGGATGTTGTTAAGAAATTTCTGAGTATGAATGTCGATGGCTATAAGAGCCAGGGAAGACCAAAGAAACAATGAAGGGACTGTGTGAAAGAAAATATGGTTAGAAAGGGCTGATGACACAGAGATGACGACTATTATAGAAGTATGGAAGAAGAATACAGTTGCACTGACTCCAAATAGATTAAGGGGAAGAGAATGATCATGATGATTAACAAATAGCTTGTTCAACTGTACCTAAGACGCAGCTAAATGTACAGCTCACAGTTACTAACGCACAGCTTCAGATGACGTGAGACCACACAGCATGACTTCAGTGAGAGTTATCTCGCGATGGACAAACTAATGAGGTGAAATTACGTGTGTGACTGTTGCTAGGTGGAGATTCGCTGACTGTTATTGTCAGATATTGACGGTTTCTAAGAATTAGCTGGATGCGTTGGAGACGTGAAGCTGTGCGAAGTTTAGGTAAAAAAGATGTTATTAGATTGCACAGCGAAAGATACTGCGTTAGAAACTAACTAATATCAAAAGCATAGGTTTGATATTTAGTTTTAAAACACATCCATCGTAGCCAGCTTTCTTCATTCGTAGCGTTTGACCACTTACCTCGTCCTCGATTATTGCGTAGGTATATTTTATGATATCTACTTTCAGCTCTCGACGCATCTGGGCGCTACGGGTCAGGACTTTTCATGGGCAATCGGTTTTGGTTGGGATCCAAAGAACAGTGTCTGGATTTGGTACGCAAAATTATAGTATGTATTGCCCACATTCACTTGCGTTTTATCTATAAATATTTAATACGTTTCCTAATTGTTAGGATGAGCAGTCAATTGAAACGAACAAAAGCACAATAATGGATGATTTCGACGAAGACATCAGCCCTGTATCGAGGACGAAGTACTTTGACGATGGTACGTTATAATATATCATCAAATTAATTTTTAAGGAAGCGGTAGGTACCTACTTACATCAATTAACTATGAATTTGCAATAGAAACACACGAGTGGCGATGGATGGTGCAGTACGACGACGTACCACAGGATCTTGCCGACAGCTGGCCACCGTACCGGCTCGCTTACACCACTCTTGGGGTCACACTGAACGTCACTAAGGCCAACATGATAAAGGCAAGTCATTAAACGAAGGCTACAGGTATCTTAAACTGTTGGAGATTTCTTTATTTTTTCTTTTTCAGTCGACAGACGTAACCTTAGGTCTCTGCATGCCGTATTCCTGCTCACCCCGCGACATTACATCCATCATCAACTTCTCCATCATGATCAACGACAACATTAAAACGAACAGGACGTCATCACGTATCGCCATGATCAACAGCGTCAGGCGCGTGCAGGGACACTACGATATCACGGCAGACGGCACCGGGATACTGCTGATATGCGTCACAACCGTTCTCGTAGCTCTAGTAATAGTCGCAACTGTCATAGACTTAGATTTGATGAAATGTCTACCGTACGGCACAAAATCAATGACATTCGATCTAGAAAAGTACAATACAGATCCAAATAGGAAAGGAGGCAGGGAATTCAAACAAGAAACTGAATCAAAGGCTGAGACTGAGACGTTAGGCGTTGAGAACGTAAGCACTCATTACATGGCGGTGGAGAGTCTGGTAAAGTGTGGCGCTCCCACGATTACGCTAGACGTGAATTGTGCGGAAAAGTCATTAGGCAGCTGCAAGCGATGTGGCAAATACAGAAAGCAGTGCAGTAACCCACGCCAGCTTGAGAACCTGCCGCCGTGCCCACGACAGAAGTATAACTCCTTCGCGAGTTTGAGCACAGAGAGCAAAAAGAAGAACATCTTTTGCCGGCTGCTCCTGTGCTTCTCTCTAGCATACTGCTGGAAGAGAATATTCAACACGAACACGGCGAACAAAGACCTGTCGTTGATACACGTCATGAGGGTTTTAGCGACTTTTTGGATTATGTTCGTGCATGTTGCCGTTATAGTCGAGTATATCTCAGGTAGGATCGTTATTAATTAAGCCTTCTGAGTAAGTATTATTTTTTAGTTTTGGTAATTAATGTGGTATTAAATTTTCAGATTTCGCTGGAGATATAAATGCACAGAACGATGTTTACTTAATAATCGCCACTGGAACAATAGCTTTTGATACATTGTTCTACGTGAGGTAACCAGCTTTATTTAAATGAACTACTTAATAATAGCCAGCTTCTATTTCTACATGTTTCGCAAAAATATTTTTGATCCGTCTTCTAAGTTGGTCTCCTTAATCGGATGCATGAATTCCAACATCTAACGAGCTTCCTTCTTGTAAATTGCCTTTAATTACACGCTTTATATTAGCTTCACTTGTATGTCAGTATGTCAGTATGTAACTCTCCGTGGGTAATTTGCGCGCCTGCGGCCTTCCTTGGTTCTGGTACCCGTTTTTTATAAACTTTGCTTTAAGTTACGCTTTATATTAGCTTCACTTGTATGTTTGTTGGTTTGTTTGTTTGTATGTAACCGACTCCTTTGAGCGCGATTTTGACCCACTTTAAACGGTCAGATTTCATTGAAACTTTGTAAACTTGTCGAGGACCGATGACAATTCAATAATTTAAAAAAAAATAGATAAAAAAAAACACGTTTTTGTAGTTAGCAGAACTAAAAAATAGAAAATAAATAATAGTTTAAAAAACTAAAAAACACGCTTTAAAAACCTAACTAAAAAAGGAGAAAATAATTTAATTCAATTAAAAAGCGTGGGGTGCTTGACATTAATTGATTATAAAAATACCTCAAAAAGCACCCCACGCTTTTTAATTTAATTAAATTATTTTCTCCTTTTTTAGTTAGGTTTTTAAAGCGTGTTTTTTAGTTTTTTAAACTATTATTTATTTTATTACTAGTAATTGGCTGTGACTAAATTCCTTTTAATTTGTTGAAATAATTTATACGATCCTCGTCTTGCAGCGGTCTTTTCAGCGCGCACCACTTCTTCTTCCTGAAGAGTCAGTACAGCATTAAGGAGTTGGTGGGTTTCCAGGGCGTCTGCGGGCAGGTCCTACAGTTCGTCTGCTTCGTCACCAACAGGGTCATTAGGTTCGTACCTACCTAGTTGTTCAGAGTTATTTACTGTCTATCTTGATGATACTGGGCTGCCAGTTTTAACCAGTTCGTTCTGTTTTTTAATGGCAGACAATTACTTTTCTAGATGTCTAGATTTTTATTTTTGTGGCGATTAGATATAGATTGAAAATAAAATAAATGCTTGATTTTAGAATTCTTGGTTTCTAATTGCTTTAAGTCGACCATTAGAAGAATTATAGATGATGATATATGCTATGACTTAATCATAGTCGAAATTATCCCACTGGAACATACTACCGGGATAAAAAGTATCCTATGTGTTATTTCAGGTTACAAACTATCTGTAGGCCAAACTTCATCCAAATCCATTCAGCTGTATCTGCGTGATTGAGTAACAAACATCTAAATATCCAAATATACAAACATCTAATGTAGACAATTGAAAGCCAGCATAAAACATACTAGGTTTTTAGTCTTTATCTATATCTACAATATATCCCGTTACTGGACGACTCAGAACTTAATTTATGATTTACAATAATACATTCAAAGATATTCATCGACCAGGTTACTTCCATCGTACGCGTACGCGGTCCTCCTATCCGCGGTACTGGCACAGTCTGCATTCAAGACCGCCACGCTGACGCTACCCGACGGAGACGAACATAACTGCCGCGCGCACGGCTGGAGGAACCTTCTCTACATTACTACTGTTTATCCGGCTGAGGAACAGGTGATGGATACCTCTGTATATTACAAAATTGCTGTAGCTATCACAGCAAAATACAGCCTAAATACAGCAAAATACGACCTATATTGCCTGAAAGCCTGATCTAGAGTCTATATAATAAAATTATGGAAATAAGTTGTCCTCAAAGTCCAGTACGGTAAAATCTGGATTACAGAACCCCAGACAACCTCGACTGTTGATTGTAGTGAACACATAATTAACTCTTATTTCCCCACTAGTGCATGCAAATCTCGTGGTACCTGTCGACGGAGACGCAGCTGCACATGCTGGGCGCCCTGCTGTGCGCGTCGAGCGCGTCCTCCAGCATGCGCGCGCGGGTGGCCGCCGTCTTCACGGTCGTCGCCATGCTGTCGGCAACCATTGCTGATGCTAGCGCAGCGTATTTTGACTACGCAAAGTTGTAAGTAACAATGAATATCTACATAGCAAAATATTGAGTTTATTGAAAGCATAGGTAACTTTAGGGTGGATATGAACTGTTTTAAATTTATGGTTGACAATTTTTAGATTTTCAAATTCATTTGGTGCTTACGCCGTTATCATCGAGCGCCCGTGGGCTCGCGTGTCGCCATATTTCATGGGCGTATTCACGGGGTGGCTGATTCACATGATGGACGGCAAAATGAAGGTTTCGAAGGTAAATCTAAATATTTTACTTACATACAAGAGAAAACACGGCTCATCACGGCTGTTACATGATCTACCTAATGATTGACTAATATGTTACTCTCAATGTAAACTGGTCCTAAGTGAAATCCCCGTGGTACTCCCGGAACTAACAGGATAAAAGTCCATAACTAATAGTAAATGTTGTTCTTGTAAACTAGATAAATATATCCTTTACTACTTACAGGAAAAAAAACCAGTGCGCAAACTATACCTATGCACTGATAAAAAAAATCCTGTGTAAATCCGGTTTTTTTTTTTGGTTGGAAAATCATCAAATAACTTCTCCCCGGTTACATAGTTATCTTTTTAATTTGTAGGTATTTGTATTTCCACAAATTTTAAATAATTCACCATATGATTACGAAACGCCTTCGTAAAAGCTTTAATTTATTTCAGATAACATCGACTCTTCTCTGGATGGCGTCCATATCGTTTATGTTCACGTCATCTGTAGTACCGATGGTGGGGTTGCCGTGGTTGGCCGCGTGGCTCCACCTGATCTGGCCCATCGCCCTGCTGTGGCCAGTCCTTATGGGCACTACAAACATGGCTGGTAAGAGTTTAAAATTTTGTTTAATTATGTACATTTTTTAACTTTTGCAGTTTAAGAGGTGTCTTCCGCTTCGTCTCGACAAGATGTAACAACTATTATTTACGATGTATAATTAAAATCAATCCAACAAAAAAGGAAATAATTTCGAGTGAAGAAGCGTTAGAGAGACTTCTCTCTTTTTCAATTAGGTAATTTTTTGTGTTGTTATTGCTAACGGACGTATATTATCTCAATGTGTCTTGTTTTGTGTGTTTGTTTCATGTAATATGTTGAATGATGGAAACATTGTTATTATAACCAGGTATGTTCCGCCGGATACTCACCCGCTCATCAATCGCAGCTCTAAGTCGGCTAAGTTACGGCATGTTGCTGCTGCATGCTGCAGTGGCACGGACTATGTTGCTGTCTGTGGGCTCAGCACTGTGTTCAACTACTTTGTGTATAGTGAGTATAATTTAATCACTAACTTAATGGTGACATTTCTACTGTTTTTAATAACAATGGAGTTTTATGTTGGGGGGATTGGCAGTTGACGTAGATTCAATTTTCATTTTACAAAAGAGGGCAATCCGCGCAATCTATAAATTGGGGCCTCGTGAGTCTCTTGGAAACAAATTTTACGAAATTGATATACTAACTCTGCCTTCTCTTTATATCTTATGTTCGCCAAAACTAAGGTCTTAAAAAAAATGCGATTTCCATAATCTAAATACACGTGGTAATGAAATTGTGATTCCAAAATTTAGATTAACTAAAAGTTAAAACTAGCAAGTCATTTCTAATACACAGTATCCGCTTCCCTAACAAGTTGCCAAAGTCGGTTACAAAACTTAACGATGGAAAGTTTCAAACTCACATCAAACGCGTCCTTATCTAAAAAGCATTTATTATAAGATAAAAGACTACGTTGAAGACAGGGAAGTTTGGCATTAATTCCTTCTGCACATGTGGCTTCCCTGATACCTCATTAAAAGTCTATTAACTGCTCCCACATTACAATGTAAATGTTTATTATTTTTATTTTTTACAATGTCTGACATATTCTCGTCATTATTTGACATTAAAAATCAATTTTAAAATCGACTATCTATTAGTGATTGTCATGGAAATCACGTCACTTGGTTTAAATGGGTTCATTTTATTTTTGTAGATTCTTGTGTTACTTCTAACTGGCTTCATTCTTTCCCAGTGGCTGTACTTTGCGGGAACAACTCTGGTCACTGTACTGGCAGCCATGGTACTCTCTCTTTTGGTCGAGATGCCGTGTTGCAGCCTCCTCAGAAGACTCTCCGACTGCGCAGGTTCATAACAACAATCAACAATAAAACAACTAACTTATTTTGTAATCAAAATTATATTTATTTATTTATAATATTCGGTAAAAAACTTACAACTATTTATATTTACAGCCTATTTACATTATTAAGTAAATGTACATATTTATCGTAGAATAACATTAATTATGTTTGTTCAGCAGATGTTAATTAATAAAGATAATGAGGAGTAGGGTAGATAATAATGTACTGGGTAGTGAGCTTGATGCTGTCAGAGCAAGTACCTATTTCAAATACCACAAGGTTTTTGGGTTTTGTGGACACGTGCGCTGCTATTTCATGCCAATGCCATTTGGGCAATGACTGCATACAAACTGACTATCTAGTACTCAATCTATCAAAAGGCTAAGCGAAGAATAGAGATCAAGACAAGAACCTCAAGATATTTAAAGCCAAGCCAACAGCCGGTTCATATGGCGCTTCTAGAGACTGTAAGCCTAGCAATTATGTACATAACTACAAGTCTAAACAAGCGTTACAACTAAACACGAATATTGTGAACCGCACATTATGAATAACAGAGTATTTATTTATTAATGTCATTCCTAGTGTTACGTACTTTTTGCAAGAATAATAAATAGAATTATAATCAATGTTCGATTTCATTTTAAAGGCTTAATTTCCCTCATGTGCGGAATGATTAACTCGTGACAGAATAAACATGAAAATCACCCTAGAATTTAGTTGGTTTTTATCTTAGTTTGCCCAAATTAGTCAATATAATTTTTTAATAGGACTTTATTTAACTTACTTAGCTCTTGGCTCACTTGTCATGATTAATAAATTCTGAATTACACAAGAACATAACATAATCTTTCATAACCAATTCTCAGTAAATACAATCAACACATTACATAACAGTGTTCAGTCAGACTGCCTCCACTCGAGGCGAAACATTATTTCAAGACATATCTACGTAAATAATTACAATGGAATGATACTTATTTTATACACACATTAAAATGCTTGATTCCTAAAGACATACCGATAAGTATCGATTAATCTCACAGTTAAAAGTAACAGTCTCGAATCTTCGATAATATTGAAGTTTATTTTCATAGCATAGAGGTATTCTTATTCTTTTTAGAAACGTTCAAATATAATATTGACTCTAGAATATTTTCAGACGGCTAGTCAGGCGTTTTCTAACTATCGGTAACTTAAACTATTCGTTTTTGCTTTTAGGAATCGGGCAAAAAGGTTACTAACATCACATTCGCACTTACTATCAGCTAGCGAAGCGTCGACGACAATTAGATTGTACAACATTTTTGTAACAACTCTTGCGCAGGTTCAGAATGCATTTAAACATTTTGGGCCAATTAAACCTGCGCAATCTAATTTAGCTTATTTATTCCATCCACCTTTAGTAGGTCAGTAGTGAACTAAGGCTCTGTTTCACCACCTCCGGATAGCGACTATCCAGCAGACAAAGTAAACAAGAAATACGTTCAAATTAAAAATGAACCATTCGTATGAAATGATCTGCCCGGCCATTTAATTCAAACTTATCCGGTGGTGGTAAAACATGCTCAAAGGCAGTTAAAGTCTCTTTATCTTAAGTTAGGGTTATTTCACACTCTGTGGGGCTTCTTCTGCGGAGAGACGATCTTCAGCATAGTGACGATGGGCGCCTCGAACGCCACTGATATCACGAACGCGATCGCGTACGATATCACTGTCAGGCCCAGGAACAGGATGAACTGGATACATAAATAAATTGCATTGGGTATAACACAGCTTTGTTTGAAGATTAAAAATGGTAATGTCTTAAGAAAGGGTTCACGGCTTCGGCAAAAACTGCAATTCTCTCCGACATGTAGTGTAAGGGCTTTAGTAGTTTAAGGGGATTTTTAAAGACGCTGACTCGTGATTCATACAGCCACCCATTTTATGATGCTGCCAGCATAATTGCTTATAATGTTCCTACTGAACCTATCCCTACAAAAGAGAGAAGGCCTGTGTCCCAGCACAGGCCCAGTTCCAGGACTGGGAGTGGGCTGTGATCTACCACGCGGGCCCAGTGCAGGTTGGCAGATGTCACACCTCTTTGAATTTTTGATTCTAGGACATGCCGGTTTGCTAACGATGATTTTCTTCACCGTTTTGAGAGCAGTGGTGATGAAATTATTTCCACAAAGTAAAGCGTCTGTAGGTTCCAACCTAAGCTACGATATTTTTGATAGGCAGTTTACACCTAGTAGTAGTAGTAGTTTAGTTATGTTGGCGTTCGGCGATGAGGCTACTTGAGGCTTCAGCAGCGCCTTGTATCTGTCATTTTCTGTTACCTGGTTCGGACTTCGCAGCAGTTCCCAGTTCCCTTCCAAGATTGCTAATTGACTGTTGGTCTAACAGATGGTACTCACCACGAACAGCTCGCCCATGTGAATGGGATGCGTGAGGTGCATGGCCACGTAGCGCAGCACCACCGGGTGCACCAGGTAAGCGCAGTACGTCACGCGGGAGAACGGGTACAGCACCGGGGCTGATAGCAGGGGACGCACCCAACCTGGGAGAGAACATTATTAGATTGAGCATTTTTATCACCGTTGTAGTGTAGTCATTACACACGTACCATTCTTGTCGCGTACCTCTACAAATAAGAACATTAATATAAACTGGTCGTTCTGTCTTGTGAAACTAAACAGATTGGTACAAATACGTCAGATCAAAGATCATAATATTAACGTGAGCGTAAAAAAGGCGCTTTCGAGCACCTTTAAACGCTGGTTAATGACGACTGAAATTTGCTGCGTATATTAAATTAAACTCTTTGTTTCTTACCTCCATGTCCCGTAGAACAAGCGATGATGATCCAGCCTATGCAGCCGGCCCACAGCGAGTGCGACAGGGCACTGTACACAGCAGCTGATAGCACGCCTAACTCTGTCTTGTACAGCCCGAAGATAAGG
Source organism: Antitype chi (assembly GCA_947359405.1). Taxonomy (NCBI): domain Eukaryota; kingdom Metazoa; phylum Arthropoda; class Insecta; order Lepidoptera; family Noctuidae; genus Antitype; species Antitype chi. The sequence goes on along the minus strand of OX375809.1, from coordinate 1,557,390 downwards.
AACAGCAGCGTGCCCGTGCACACTGCCCAGCCTACTGACGCCCATACCTGAAGGTCACATATGGAAACACATGTTGTAGCTTGTCCAATCACATTGCTGGGTTTGGTTTGAGCAACGTGACGTGGATGTTAAACAGCCTACGGATGTATAAATTGATATTTAAGGTTCATAAGTCTGCTTTTGTTAGAAGGGTTAGAATACACAACTATAAGAGAATGACACGGAAAATTTAATTCACAATTTGCGCACCATATTGTTACGCATCAAAGTAATGTCTGGATTGGTTACCATTAGCGCCATCTAGTATTGAGTAGCAGAACTAATTGAGTCAAGATCTTTCTAGTTTCGATGCTAAAACCTTCTAGAACGATCAACATAATTATTTTCAGTCGGGGCCGGTATGTACTCGAACATTCTAGTTGCTTCTACAGCAGAAGTTTCTCGAATGTTCCTAGGGCCCTATAAAAGGCCGGAACGGATCAAGATCCGGCAGTATTGAATAAGCGATACAGGCGAGAACATCTGGAGCGATCTTCAAGTGCGACTTAGAGTGATCAGTAGTGCAATTGTGTTTTGTAATTTGTGTGTTTAATTAAAGTGTAATTTTAGGTAATTTATATTGGCCGTTTTTAATTATCACGAACCCCAAGCTCGTAACAATATTATTCCTCAAATATTAGGAAATTAAGGCATAGCCTTCTAAAAAATGTCTAAGCACACTTACCCTGGTCATCCTAATCTTCAAATTAGTTTTGAACAATATCCATCCCGTGAGCATGCCCACGAGATAGGGCCCGAGCCTGGTCCAGGGCTTCTCGTAGATCTTGTCGAACTGCGTGAAGGGGTCCTCGCTGTTAGGGATGTGGTCGTTGCTCCACGAGACGTAGCCCGTTGTGAAAAGAGATGAGATGAACAGTACACCGGTTAGGGAGGCTGAGACTTTGAAGTGGCTGTGGAGAGGGAAAAAAATTATGCAGGTAAGTAAAGTATTTGGTAGATGATGATTTCATATTTGACATCTCTGAACTATGAGAGTCATTTACAGTACTTCTGAACTTTGAAGTACTATGAGAGGGATTTGTGAAAGTGTTGTTAATATTTTATTTCGTCTTTATAATTTAATATTTTCTATTTTTTATGCATGCTTAAGCATAGCGTAGCATGATTTATATTACAATTTTTTTTTTATAAGCCTCTATTCTATGACGGTCCCACTATTGAGACAGGCCTCATTTCATCGAGAGGGAGTGGGCCATAGTCCAGCACGCGGACGATTTAACCATTTTTTTAAATCTTTTGGATACCAATTTTGTAATTGGTTTTCAACAGTAAAAAAATAAGGTTAGGCAAATACTCGAGGTATCGCTTCATGGTAAGCAAAAGCATAAATCAAAAGTTGGTATTGGCATTAAACATTTAAATTATTTTCATTACAAACAGGCACCTATTTGCGAGTTAAAGTTTGGCTCAAAATAAAATGAATGAAGAAAGATTTATCTTACCTTGTAGCAAGAATTAGTAGAATAGCGCTGACCGCGTAGAACTGAGTGTCGTCCGACAGGTACCAACTCCATACCATGCACTGAAATAATATCAATCTAATTAATTAGGTAAACAAGTTTGCAACTTATGGCAATGTCTTCGAGGCAATGTCTTATAATTGGCTTTGTGCCCATATTTTGACGCACGATGTGTCGACAGAAAAGTGGTACTGCCACATTTCTTTTGCTGCATAGTCTAATTGTATGGTTCTCCTGAAATCTTTATTGATTCAACTATCTTAGAAATCACCGAGCTCGTTTTCTTTAGGGGTCGTCCAACTTCATCCTCGGCGCTTTTTAGTGGTCGCCAATTAACAACCTGACCCATAAGAATACAATTCTCAAAAGGCTCACCATCTGCTCGACGGGGAAGAGAGTATTGATGTATAGCAGGTTCCTCCACCAGTACTTGGGGCAGGTGTCGTGGTCCATCGCCGGCGGCTCGAACACCGCGTTGTGTGCGAACCACTTCATCGTCACCTCCACCACGCCCAGGATGAACAAGTAAGGCACTGTCAGTCTGGAATAGAATGAAGAATTAAAATAACCGTTTCAAGCCATGGTCAAAAGTGTCTTTCAATAGCTTCTTGAAATAAATGATTTCAAGTAGACCACTATAACCTCAAAACTTTTATGGAAGTAGAAATGATTCTAGTTGATGGTGTTGCTCCATTTATATATCTCATTGGCAGACATTTTTTTTTTGTTGGGAAGTCATCAAATAACTTCTCCCGCTCTGGGTGGAGCAGGAGGGCGTGTCAGACTTTTACTCACTAAAACCCACCCGCGTTCCCTCAGTTGCCTGTGTGCCAGGGGCCGATTGGCAGACATTACGGTGTTCTTCAAGAACGATCAAGGAATAGGTTTTCTTTGCCATACTTACCAGTTTAAAAAAAAAAGATCGATGATGTGCACCGCAGAACTAGTCTGCTATTTAGGGTTGATATTTTATGTAGCCTGAATTTTGATTTATATCTTTTTTTTAAAACTTGTTTGTGATTAGTGCACTAACCTGGCAAATCTGTATCCAATAAGTCCTAAGAACTGCAGCACTCCGGAGGTGATCTTCCTGCGCCCCTTCACCAACAGGTCGAGCTTGCCCTTCGTCTTCGTGCGGAAGTACAAAAACGTCACCAGCATACCACTGGGGGAACATAATGGTACTGTTATTACATAACAAGTAGCGAACTCGAACATGATAATCACCTCAAGTAGGTGTGTCACCAAAAAGGCTGCACATTGTTTGTTACTTTGTAATGGATGAAGAAATAATGGATTAACGAAATAGTACCTTGTGCTAAGTCTACTTGTGGAAGATTTTATGAGCCAAACAACTTAAAGAAATATTTGTTACGCGCGGAAATCAAATTTGCAAATCATCAATCATCAACGTTGCCACTTGTTTAATTGTGGTTGTTGTTACACACGACCTCTAAACGATAACGTGACAAACCCGAGACAGAAGAACGTGTCGACGCTGTACACGGCGCTGATGATTAGCTGGAACCAGAAGCTCTTCTCCAGGATTGCTCGCAAGGCGGTGTTGTCAGCGTACTGGAATAAGTTATACCAAGGTTAATAAGGCCGCAAGAATGAGGTGTTACACACATGTTTGGCCTGGTAGATTCGACATTATTCGGCACATCCGAGTGGCATAATATACATTCTTATACTATGCTTATAAGCGAAAAAGTGTCTAGCACGCCTTAGATTTACGCCAGGTAGTTTTGTCGAGTGTACGAGTTTTGTCAAGAAGATTAGTTTAATGAGTGATTTTTATCAAGTAGGGTTTTGGAACGGAAGAGTATATAATAGTAATCGAAGATTACCTTAAAGACAACGATGCATGTGTGTCCGAATATAACCCAGACCATGGAAAAGGACCTGAGGCCATGCACCACCGGCACGGTGTCGGATCCCACGGACTGGTCGAAGATCTGCAGGATGTTCGCCTTCATGGAGAACGATAGCAGTAGCTCGGACCATACGCCTGGAAGAATATAATGGTAACTTAGAACGTTGACGAGAAACATTACTTATTAGAAACCCGTAGGCGTTGATTTTTGTTTACTAACAAAAGGCAGAAACACAGCGTGCATGGGGGAAGATTTTTAAGAATAAAATATTTCGTATTGAAATGGTTCTCTAATTTATCCAGGGATTAAGAAAATTGTTATGGTTTACTACATAAGGTGACATAATTATTTATCTACGACTACGTTATTGCAAATTGTTCTAAAGAAAAATGTAAGTAGGTAGGTGGGTTAAGTGATTAACCATTAGTTAATAAAAAAAATATGTGGAAATACTACCTGTGCTCATAGTTCCGGAACGTCCCTTCGCGGAATAATTAGAGATAGTTATAACTTACTGAGTTTGAGTTCGTCAGCGGAGAGGGTCTCCGCTGTGAGACGCTCTTCCGAAGTGTTGCTGCTCATAGCCAGGTTGTTGTTCACGTTGTACATCGACTTGCCTGCAAACAAAAAGTTCACAATACAGCATTACCATTCAGTAATTTCTCCTTGTTAACTTGGATGGTGACAGTTGTATAGGAATGCATTGTTGGAGCATGAAAGTTTGAAAATTTCCCGAAAGATCGCGGAATAATTTGGAAGCCAGATAGATATCAATATCCAAATTTAGGTACAAAAACAATAATTGAGTTTACGAAAACAATTACAACAATAGGTTATAGAATGGAAATAAAAATGAAAAATAAATAAAAATTATGATTACATAAATGACTTTAACAAGGGTCCTCCAAAGCCGGGATGAGATGAGCCACTGTTTTCAAGAATTCGTTGCTGCTGCCACGCATTTCGCAGATCAGGGAGACCGTGATTTTGCGAAGCATGTTTGTCGTGTCACTACATGATAACTACAGACCGTAATAATTCTAGTGGCTTTGAGTAACCTAATTTTTTGAAAAGATCGCTTCCAGCTGCCTCTCAGTTACTAACCATTGGCGACAGTGATGTCATCGAGTCCGTTGAGGTCTAACTTCAGGTCACCGTGAGTGCCACCGTTGGCGATATTGGCGGCAATATTGGCTGCGCGCTGCCTGCGCCTGCGCACGTCGCGGGCTATCTTCATGTCGTATACCGTCGCTGTTATCAACAGGATGGATACCAGGCAGGATACCGCTCTGGAAATACCAATTTATTCTATTGAAAAAGCACAGAAAGATAAGATCCGGACGAATTGAGAATTTCCTTTTTTAGAAGTCAGTTAAAGGTAAAGGTATCTTATGTCAGAAAATCTTTACTTGATTAAAACCTGATAATGACACCTAGAATTATGCAGCAACAGAGCTTCAAAACGGGTAAAAAATTGATACGGAGGTGTAAAAAATTTAATAAAAACTAACAGATATAAATTATCTACAGAAACCTAACAGTTAATGTAACCATTATATTATTATCTCAGTTGCCTCTCCACAAATCACAGGTATTCGCAACGTAACTAACAAACGCAGACTGTTTTGAATAACTACCGGTGTAAAATTATAACTATTTTGCTAACTGTACCCGACGGGCACAATCAACTGCAGCTTAAGACTCACTTAATTTTAGTTTAGTTTGACAGCTGCTAATTTCAAGTGAATGTTAAGCTCTTAAATGTATAGAAAGGAATAGTTACATTGGTCTAGAAATCTAGATGGTGGAATAGATGATGATGTTTTGAATCTTGCAATGTAGTCTGTAGTTAGATGGTGAAATGGTTTTGATAAGAATGTCCTACATTAATATGTTCGTACTTAATAGAAGGAACACATGAAGAGTCATAAGGTAATGGTTTGTTAGTATACATGGTGAAAGAGACATCGTCACGCAAACTGTAACCTTCTAACCATTAATTCAGCACATCATTCTAGAGTCCCTAGCGTTTAACTTTTCGTATAAAAATCTGCTGTTTCATAGAAAAGTGCAATACCTACGCGATCAAAATGCATGGAACAGCATATAAATGTTCACATACCCGACGGAAAATTATAACACTTGGTTGAGAACATGGTTCAGAATTATGTTCTAAATCCATGCTTACAGTTTCCACGTTGATGTTGCCTTCCACCCTGTATTTAACTGCAGCCATAAAGCCGTCAATAAATGACTAGTGATTCTATCAAAACGATAGGTTCTTCTCTCTGATAATAACAAATTATGAACAACTATCTAACTGCCAAGTATGGTGATCATTGCAATTTCCGCATTGACAGTTATTAAGAGTTCCAAAGAAAACAAATCGGCAACGACCGGGGTTTGTTTATTTTTATCAGTAAATACTAAACACTGTCAAAACAAGATTAGTCCCCAAATTGCTCAACAAATTATATAACCTAAGTTGATTACATAAAAGCAGTTGCACTAAATTCAAAAGGTCTGCCCGAGTCTAGTCTACAACTGTGACGTCATCCTGAGAATGCCTGACACACAAACACGGTTGTAGAAAGTGGAATAAACCGCCATGTTGAGGCAAGCCTGAGGAAATATCTTAATGTCAACCATTTCATAATTTTATGTTAAACATGTAATGAATGAGTCATCAAAGCTTTTTTTCAGAATGTTGTGATGGTAAACATAGCGTCATAATATCACGCCTGTGTTTTCAAAGGGTTGGGCAGAGATGTAAAGTAGCGTCTACTTTTCTTCAGTTACATTCAGAGCAGTGGTGGCGCAGTGGTAACGGCCGCGACTTACGACGGTCGCGTAGGTCACGGGTTCAAACCAAAGCAGGCGCTTAATTTACTTTGTGTAAATTATTTCATCTGTGTCAATTATTTTTCTGTTTTCAAAACGGTGAAGGAAAATGACGTGAGGAAACTGGCATGTCCTAGAACCCGGGCCCGCGTGGTGGATTATGGCCCACTCCCTTTCACAGAGAGGAGGCTTGTGTCCCAGCAGTAGGAACATTATCGGCTGATTATGTTATGTATGTGTGTTCAAATCGCACGACAGAGAAGGCGAGAATATTGCCATACACCGGGCTTAGATCCAGACTCCAAAACTGCTACTGAGATGATAACTGCAGTCGATGGTCCTTTTGCGTGGACTTGACGCACATTTGGGGCCCAACATGTTCTTTTTCGTGTTTGTGTATTTTCTTTGCATCATTTTTTTTCCTTCAGTTTTCATTTCACATTCATTTTTTTAAAATAATAATTAAGATACTGTTCATTGTGAAAATCTCTTGAGCGAAACAGCGACCAAAAGCTATATAGTTTTGTAACACCTTGCAAATTGCATTGAAAAGTGATATTTTATGGCAAATGCTCGGCTTTAACACATTATTAACCCGATTGCGTTGTTACATAAGTGAGTTATTTCTTAACATTTCTATCGAAGTGACTTTATGTGGACATACACAAATAGTAAATAAGGAATTAGTTACTATTTGTTGTTTTCTTGCGAAGTATGGTTGAATAAGAATTTTCGCAAGCATTGTTTTCACTGGCTTAAAGTAAATAAGCTTGGTTATCTGTTCCTATCTGACCTCTATGGTGCAACAGTGTTATGTACTATTACAAAAGCGAGTATTCAATACATAATTAGGTACCTATGTTGTTTTGGCTCTGCTGCTTAAGACGGAGGTTATACCGAATTTGTTTTTATGCTAAGTAAGTAGTTCCTTCTGTTTGCGAGAAGAGGCATTTTGCTTGCAGGAAGTCAATACTAAAACCTAGCACTTATGTAAACTATCTGCATTCCGTTTTTGTAGAAAAATTATAAGTGAAATTAAAATATGATTAGGAAGCCAGTAAAAAGGAATAGGATGTTTCCGTGGGTTTATTTTTGGTTGTTGCTAATGGTGATGAAAACAAATGAAGAACGAATGTGTTGTAAATTAAACTTACTATCACCCAATAAGTAGAAGAATAATCATGAGGTACTCACAGCAACACCTGGAAGGTGGGGTCTCCGAGGTACGTGTACCCTCCGTGCTGCGGCGAGCGCACGGCCACCACATTGTGGTACAGCAGCGGTGCGCGTGCGCCGCTCACCAGCGCGGACACGGCGGCGCGGGAGCAAGAGCGCGGGAGGCACATGCCCAGGTGCAGGGTGCGGTGCTGTGAGGGAAATTACATTATTTTATATGCTATACGAGTGAGAGGCCTACCTAAGCCAAAGCAGGGAATCATAATTTCTTTCTTTTCTTTCTTTTCTTTCTTTAGAGGCGAGAGATTGTAGCTCTTATTAACAGCCAGGATCAGTTCTGGTATGTGAACTGGCATACTCGTATGTGCACATATTTTAACAAGATTTAAAACTTTAAGAATGGGTCAGCTATTATACGAAAATATGAAATGTATGAGCCAGTCAAGTAAATCACAGATTTATTGGACACAGGGTTTAACCAGAATTTTCTTAAATACATATTTTCAACAAACATGTCATTGCAGTGACTTACATTCTTGACGATCTCCGTAAAGTTGGTGGTGACGACGACTTTGGCGACGTAGAAAGCAGTCTCGAAGGGAGGTCCGAAGCCCACCATGGACAAGTCCTCACGCCAGTCTTTGAAGATTTGCGAAGGAGTCGTCTCTGAAAATACAAGGATGGGCGTTAAATAAAATTGCGAGGTATATTATTATTTTATAGTCAAATAATCATCAGCAAATTTTCAGTATCTCAGTAACATCGCAGTCATAAAATGTAATTAAATCTCACAATATATTTTCTCTTTTCTACCGCTTATAAATGATTATTTAGGACTTGTCGTGCTACAAGCATCTTTAATATAAGATTAAGTTTTTATTTCGCAATTTGATGTTACCAACTAAATTAAAGGTTATTGCAAAATAAGTCAGAATCCATTATGCTAAAATGACGAGAATACATGATATAATTGAACTTTGCATTCATAAATCTGTCTAGTTTCAATACCAACATTCTAAAAACCTAGAATCCTAGATTTAAATATGTCTAATTTTTACGCAATCAAGTTGCGCCTCCGCAGTGCCATACGAAAGACATCAACGCGCGCTGCCAGTTGTGTGCACTTTTACAAAATTAAATACTCAATATTGTTTGTCTGCAATAGTAATGCAATAGTCTAAGAACTATCGTTAGAATTGCATAATTAACTGTTTAAGGTGTTATTTTTGTAAGGAAATAGAATGGTAAAAGATCAGGCTATTGTATCATTTCGTACGGACTTTCAGATTTTCGTAAATTGATAAAATAATTTACGCAGCAGACATATAATGGAACCGTGTTTTTGATGTCAAGATTATTTAGCCTTTCATTGCTATATACTCATATGAGTCAACATCATTTATGGCTCTTTGCAGAACACTACTGGTTTCAGATTCAACGGACTAGATTGTCTCGACACAAAGTATGACGGAGAACCTTATAATAAAAAACAATAATTTGCCTTCAATACGATTAAAGAAAATCTCAATGTTTCATTAACTGACTCATTTACCAAAGCCCTACTTTTGATTCATCGGTTTTTTGGAAGTTTCTCGAGTGCTGCGCGGGCGCTGGATACAAGGCCGCGCTTGTTTGTAGAAAGTGACGTAAGTCAACACCCCTTGACCCAGTGGACAATGAGCCGGGTGTCGAGTGGCATATTGTTGTAAGTGCTTGTTTTAGACAGTTTTTGTACTAAGGTTTCATAATTACTTACATGTTCACGTAATGTTTCGTGTGTAAGACTTTATTGGCTACCTAGTACCTGTATCTTCCGAGCGCGACGGCTTACAAGTTTAGATTTGGATCGAAGAAGAAAAAACAACAATGTGTTGCCAAACATTTATGTGACGGATGGACATAAGGTCATGTCTGCGATGAAGAGATTTTTCTTTGTCCTAAGCAAGGTGCTTATTAATTGTATTGTTTTCATTGTACGTAAATACTGTACTTTCACTTAAGTTCTTCGCTAATGACCTGAATTTCTGAGTCGTAATTATTATCTATGTGATCTTTACAAATTTTTGCGTCGGTATTAAGTACTTTTTTTTTACATTGATGAACATATTTATATTCGATAACTATGAAGGTAGTTGACTACTTTTACATAAAATAAACAGAAAAAAAAAAGAATCTACTTTCCGTTATGATTTTTCATAACCCTCCCAGAAATAATTTCCATTTCTGTAAAAAGTACATTATCTCCACGGTACACAGAGTTCATTTCTACCATTACTAGATTACATAAGTGTTGTAGTCTATTATCGATACTGCATATCGATTAGGATCGAGTCGATAGTGTCGCCATAGTCCGTGGAACCATTCGAGTAATATTGAAATTTGTTGCAAACAGTATTGACGAAATTAATTACTATTCGCTTAACGTGCTCTCATGGCGTTTGTTGCTAAATTGGAGACATTTTAATGTTGCTAATGTGACGAATTGTAATGTTCATTGGTACGAGTGATATGGTCAAATAGACTTATTAGAAGAAATTCATATATTTTTATTATTTAAAAGGTCTTTGGCATATCTTAGGACCCTGAATACCCGAACCTTTTTGGCGTACCAGGAGCCAAAACCTAGGTGCACACACACTTTTAACTGTATGAGGCACCAAGAGACGATTATCCTTATGTGCACTATGCAAGGGCACTTAATATCAAATAGTCCTGCATTGGTGCAGCCGAGGGTTGTACCCCGATTGTTGCAGGACTGTTGCAGAATATGGAAACAAAACATATGGGATTTGAGTGGCTATAATAGATTTGTTACCGGGAACTATGGAAGAACTGTCTCCGGCCTGATCAATGTTATATGTACACTGATCAATGCCCCCCGGAAACTGTCAAACTATTGCACGATATGGAAACATAGATATTGGACTATGGGCTTGGGTGGTTTAAACTAAAATCTTGTCTGGAATTATTTATTATTAATTACAACATTTGTTTATTGTTATTATTAATTCCTACAATTATTATGAAAAGACCCTGCTTGATCAATGCTTTAAATGGACACGATTTTTACGACAAAGATAACAATATAATTTTCGAAAACTCAACTTTTTGTATTAAAAATATCAATGTGATAAACTTTTGTTATTAATAAGTTTTTAGGAAAATGGCAGTAGATACTCAATTATATGTCCTATTGTAAATAAACGCATTAGCTACCTACAACAATTTTAACTCCATGCAAACCTAACAACCATCATATTTATCGGGCTGCACATCGCGTGCTAACCTCATAAGACCCGACAAAGATAAACAGTTGGCGGCACCACACAAAGACTATTTAACTGAGTTCCGCACCTACTGGCACGCATGTTACTAACAATAGCGCTGTTGCGAGAAGTAAGTATTTATTAAACTACTTGAAGTCTTTGTTACAGCTTGTTAGTATGTCATACAGTCAGATGCTATGCATCTGTGACATACTAACATACTAAAACATTATATTAGCCAGTAAGTAAATACCCCACTTTATATTTAGGAGAAAGAATGGTTAATGATCTCCAAGCTAGCTTGTCACATGTTAACAATGTTAAATCCGGGTGAACCTCGGACTCGACGCTGCCCTGTTTAAAAAAAAATATTTTGTCCTCAATTTGAAAAAATACTTATGCTTGCAATTGGCAACATACTCAGCATAGCAATTGCCAATTGTAAAGATTTTTTTTTACTAACTATGCCTATTCAAAATGCCGAGCCTTAAAAATGGGAAGGAAAATACTTTTCTTTGCCAACACCAACACCTATTTGAACCTTAGTTAGTATCTAGTCTTGAGGTCACCGTGTTTTCAATAGACGCAGTCCTAGCGGCGAGGAGTGCAGGAGAAGATTTTATAGAAGAAGGGATACTAACTGTTGCGTTGTTTGACAGGCGAGTGCTGTTCGTTGAGGATGTCACACAGCTCTGCTGAGCCCGTCCAGTAGTTGTTGCCCCAGTAGAACATGGACGTGTAGCGGCCACTCGCGTCCTCCACTGGAAAAAATAGAAAAATATTTTGATAAACCATACAAGAAACAGAAAAACCTTACCAAAGACAGGTAGACCAGAAAAAAATCGTCTGTCGATAACCCATTCTGGTCTCCTTTTTGCAGTGTCATGATTTTATAAATAAATGAAAAACAAAACTCTATGCAACTTTTTAATCACGCGGAAATAAGTTAATTCTGATTTTAAAAATACGTGCAGCTATCAGCTACCAATAATGAAGTTATCTTATGGTATCAATGAAGATGAACTTTGTTGTTCCGGCATTTTATGACACGCGCTATTTATTTCAAAATTGACTGGCTTGCCTTGAATACAAGACACGTTTGGTTTACGGCGACACTTTCCAAAAGATCACTTCCTTCATATTTAAAATGGGAAATCATTAAGTTATGGCAGCGTAAACAAAGGATGCTGTCAAACACTTTCAGATTTAGTACTGTCGCCATACTGTTGCGTATGAATTAAAATTAAATAGCAGCTATAAGCTTTATTAATTTATTTTGCTGTTGTTTACTATATTTTATTATTAAGTGGGTAACTGTACAAAAAACTGGGAAAAATAGTAATAATCATTGAGTACAGAATACTATATATGACATCTTTTGCAGAGGTTTTTTGTAGAAGAAAACCGATTGCTATGACAAAAATATAAGGATTTTAAGTTCTGGGCTGGCCGAAGACTATCACGTTTTTGTGTTTCGGTTAGACCTAATTCCAGCAGAGCGATGGACATAAAGGCGCTGAAAATATGAACAAACAACACTTTGTATGCACAATGTTGCGCGCAGCCTGGCTTTAATTAAAGGCTTTAATGACTGTAATGCACATTGTTTTTTTGTGCGTAACCGACCTAGTAAGCTTCCTATAGTTTCAGAGTGGTTGACCTCAGCTGCAGCTGTGCGCTTTCCAATCTAAGTGTAGTACGTAGGACGGTGCAGTGCGGGTAACAGGGAGCCTTGGGACTCAGGTGCGTAAAGAAGGTGTATAGCCTTGGAAGTTGACGGCATAAAAAGTGAATGATTAATATCCGTGGGAATATTGATGCAACGATTCATTTATTGGCGTTAGGATAATAGTATTGATTCTGTCGAAGCTGTTCTGTTTATTTATACGTAAAAACTGAAAAGATATGGCCCAGGTTCAGACCAGGTTAAGGTCAGCTCAATGAATTTGAGTACTGATAAAGGGTACCGAAAATCGTTTTTACCTCAAAGTATTTGTCAGAATCGGTCATGTTCAGACTCATCTTTTGTTTACCCCGGAAACACTACGAGTATATTGTACATAGTATTTTATCCGGTGAGAAATAAGAAGCTGGAAACGACAATTGATGTAATTAGGCTGTTTGTAGTATGTAAGTGTCTACGTTCCAGCTATAATCTAGCTTTAAATCTGAACGTATAAATATGAAAAACCTACGACATTGTACCACTTAAAACAAGGTCTCATTAACAAATATTTACATCCGTATGCAAACCGTTATTATTTACTTATTTATGAAGGCCTAAATAAATACCTGGTTATAGTCACTTATTCTGGCCAAAAGTACGACAAGAAAGTCAGGTACCACTATCAGGACCGACCATTGCAGAGCGCATTTTAGTGAAGACCATCATCATCGTCTACCCGCCTTTTCCCGACTATGTTGGGGTCGGCTTCCAGTCTAACCAGTAGCTGAATACCAGTATTTTAGTTAGTATCTCTTGGTAAGACTGCTTGTCAAACTTTCGGGCTTCTGACGACTCGTGACGCCTGTCAAAGATCCACGAATGACAGCCGGGACCCGTGTTTTCCGATGCACGGACGGGCGATTTTAGTGAAGTTATGCTATAATAAAATCCATCCCCTTGAAATAAAGCACAAACTTGATCTGTAGACTTGCTTATAATGTAAACAAAAAATATTACCGGATACCTATTATCAAAATATCCGTTGTTGAGTATTTTCTACAAGTAGCAGATGATCGATCACAAACAGTTAGGGAAAGTGTCCCTAACTTCCGTTGTAGTTTTTCCATGATTTTCCTTTTCAAGGTGAGTGTTGATTTTCAGGATATTGATAAACAAGGCAGTTTATTGTAATATATTGCTGCCAACATTTTGTTTAATCTTTTATTAATAAAATACTTTTTGTTGTGAATAATGTTTCTAGAGATTTGTAAAATGTATTTGTATCAAGGGTATCAAGGATTAAAAACAAAATAAAGTAGCACGACTAAATTTTTTGCCATTTAACGAAATAAATATTTATGAACATGAATAGGCTTTTAATGGCAAACGTGTAATAAAATCGAGTTCACCACGGTGAACTCGAGTCACGACTCGTCATATCAAGATAATGTGAAATGAAACAAAACTGTGTGGTTATGCGTGGAAATAGATATCACTTTATTTGAGTTTTGGAATCATAACGGAATAATTCCTGAAAATCATGCCAAAAGGCTTCGTTCACTACATTTCAATGTCAATAACATTTCAGTAATGGCATTTCAGCAGCAGTGTGGTTTTAATCGTGTAGTATTTGGTATTTTGCTTATAAAACTCCAGGAAAAGACACGCAATAAATAATTGAACCATTTCAATTTAATGGGAACACTAATAAAAACCGGATAGGCACGAGAAAAGCCGCAGTAAAAAGCTCGTCAGAATGGAATAGTGAATAGTATCGAGATCGATGTCAAGGTGAGTCGATAGTCGCCACGTGTCGATGACCCCACTCTAAGGTTCATTCCGATTCTGCTCCGCGCTTTATTTAACGCACTGTATAAATCCGAAACTATAATTATTCTGCTATACTACACATTATATAGCAAGGTATCTAATAAAGAGAACTGACTGCTTTTTGTTTGTTTACTAAACTCTGAATCGAAAGAGGTGAAGTTGTGCTGTCGGATCAGAAATTCTTTGTCGGTTATACAAAAAAAAACAGCTGTTCCATACATTTTGACCGCGTAGGTATTGCGCTTTTCTATGAAACAGCTTGTAAAACCGACGAAAAATTTATTTGCTGGGGGTCTAGAATGGTATGCTGAATTAATGGTCAAATTTTGCGTACTGAATAAAATCTTTTTCTGTATATAGTAGGATTTTTTTCTAATTAGCTTGATGACGATTTTATTAACACTTGAACACTATGCTGATTTTAATTTTATTGCCAAATTATTTTTCATTGTTAATTAGAATGCATAACTTCACGCCTTGTTTTCCTGACAGGGTTGGTCAGAGGTGTGCCTATAGTATAGATACCCGCATTTCGCCAGTTATGTTTAAGAGCCTTGAAATAGGGGGCGAGCCTTTTTCCATCAACTGGGCACACATCCAGACTCCGGGTTGCTACTGAGAAATTCCAGATATAAACACCCAATAACACCTTGCCTGACCTATTTAAGCTAAAATATTAAATTGAAGAAGCTCGATGCTTACTGCTTCTCAACAAGATAAAGATGTTCTAACGATCGCTAAATCATCATCATTACGTGACAAATACTTCTCATTGGGGTCACTAAGCGGTGCTCGGCGCAAGGTTGCAAGGACCAATCGCTTTGAGATTAATCTGTGATAGTACATTATCAATCATAAATAACTTTAATAAACTAACGACCTTGTGTTGTGATTGCAGTTGATCACAGCTAATGAAATATATAGCAGCTTACAAAGTAAACTAAGGTACCTAATTAGCACTATGCAATGGACATAAATAATTATTAAAACCGTGATTTATTAAAATGTGGGCGTTGTTTGATGTCGAATTGCCCGAAGAATTACTGATACGGAACTCAATTAGTTGTGGAGCTCGCCTTCGTTCATATTTCACAGCCTTGTAACAATTGGACATTTAAGTGAAATACTACTTTGATAAGCTTTAGTTTTAAAATGACAACGCCTAGTTAAAATACGTAACCTAACCAGAGAGGGTCTAGACAAGTGCCAATCGCTTTAAAAGCGTATCGTTTTTTTTACAATGAATTTCAAGGGTTTTTTGTTTATCAATGACTTTCAACAGATTGACATGTGTAAGATTTTCGGTAACTTATGTGACATTATGTCAGTCTCATACATTTTTTACTTTTCCGTCATCGATCTCGCTATGAATGTTACTTTGTCAAGGCCACCATCAATCTTGCTTGGCGAAAATCGATACGAAAACCTTTAAATAATCTGATGAGCACCTACTTTATCCAAGTTTGATAAAATTTCTTTTTATATTGACTTGTTCAACGTCAACTCAGCCTGCTCAACCAGACCCTCTATCATACGACTGATATTTCCCCATCTCCTTATCCCGTCAGACCGCATACTTCACAACCGCAGAACTTGAATCTCACGTACTATCTGTAAGTGTACCATGTCCCAACACTCCCAGTGGTCGCAATTCGCCTGCAGTTGCAACTGGTTGCTGTTTGCTATGCTATGCGCGGGCGTCGCCGCGTCGGTGCTGACCTCTGTGTGCTGTTGAAACTGATGGGCTCGCATTACGTTTCCTCACAGTTCATTGCAGTTGGCACTTTGAATGTAGTTGGGTTTTTAGGACAGCTTAATGACATTGTGCTTAATCGATTTGGTTAAAGTTTAAATGCGTGTGACTTGTAGGTGTCTATGTACGGATCGTTTCAAGTATCTTTGCGCTGACTTTGTTATTCCTATACTTTTTCAACAATGATAGATAGATAGAATACTCCTTTTATGTTCACCATAAAAATAATAATTCCTATTAGTGACTTAGTTCTTGTGAGTGTTAGAGCTCGTGAGATTGAACATGGCTGTCATCATCATCTGCCAAGCCTTTCCCAACTATTTTGAGGTTGGCATCCTGTCTGATCAGCTGAATACCAGTATTTACAATATGCTGCACTGGCTTTCGTACACATAAAATTAGAGCCATATTAAATGAAGGAAGTAAGGTAAGGGTCTTTCCGCGCGGTGCTCGAATAGTCGGTATGCCATAATTAAGAGGTTTCTAATCAGTGCAAGTGGAGGTGTGGCAACACCGGTGACAGTAGTAACGGTCAAGTTGCGCGCGCGCCGATTAGCTGATGCGCTGACGCAACCTGACGACGCGACGTGACGCGTCATTGACAGCTCTTTGAATTTCGAACACTGTCTTTTGAATGATAGTATGGTACTACCTGTTGTTGATTATGTACTCGCACCATAAATGTTATTGAAACAGTTTTGATCGAAATTGTCGCTGCTGATTGTACTTCCGCCTTTTGTGGTGCTATGATTTTGTACACTGTATGCATATTGTGTACAGAATCATTCATGTGGCTCATTGGTTGATATAGGTGGTAAATAACATAAATATGCACATACAATATAAAAATAAACCAAATATACACATTGTCACTTCATGTGTCATCATAAGAACATTTAGCAGATTATATTATATCAAACAAATTCAGACATCTCGGTATCGAGACGTAAGAACATTAATTATATAATTTCGTAAAAAAAAACAACTTGACATTTTTAAAAACTATTCAACCATATCATCTTCTAGGTGATAAAAAAGAAAAGCCATCTAATATTCTTGGTCTTGGAGGCCCGAATGTGAAAGCTTCTGTTTTCTTGATGATTTAAATAAACGATTTATTAGTAGTTATTTTATAAAACATGTTATATTTGCTCATTATTAAATTATATTGATCTAATTGTTACAGAGTTTTGCATGTCATAAAGCATATGATTGAGTCTGAAAAATGGTGGATTAACAATTTATCATTAATTCCTGGCTTGGCTTGGTCTAAATAGTTGTACCTACAGTGGATATTTACAGAATGGATCAACAATCAAAAATTATAAATCTCCATGCAAGCCATTGGCCAGTTTACTGCTAAAGAAAACCAAAATAATGTTATCTAAAAACACACACATGAAATCATTTTAAACAATGCAAGTAGCGCACTTCCATTAAATTACGTAATCATACAATTAACGTTAAGGCGAGCCTCATAGAGTAAGAGTGAATAATAATAATAATAACAGCACATAACAGGTGCTAATAAGTTTCACTGCGCCTTAAGTTGAGCGTGCGCTTGTTAGCGGGACACACCAGTGACGTGAGGCGGCGCAAGCGATGAGCGATAGCGGGTCAGGTCAAGGTGGGTTGGGGTTAAAGCTCAAAAAGATGTGTGAAGAAATTAGGTTGCGGAATTAAAGAAGGGTTGTGAGAGGTATAGCAATTAGACTAACGGAGCAAAACATTACTACATGTGCTGCTTTTCATCCATCCTGTGCGCGGTGGACATCGAACAGGTGGCGATGGATCACGCACGCTCACGCAGCGTTCTTAGTTCCATAACACTTTCCATATTGCGCACATTCTTAGCGATTGACTCTCGATGATTAAAAAAAATACGTACATACATTCAGATTTAAAGAAATGTCAATTAGGATGTGACTGATGTGATAAACGGATTGCCACAATTTCCATAACTGTTAATTTAAATTGGTGTTAAGTTTTACTACACATGCTATAGGCATGATTTCTAGTTGTGCACGGGTAGTGGGAGTGAGTCAGGTATTAGTATTTTTTGATTCAGTGAACGTAGGTCTTGTGATATTTTACCAATCTTGGAAGAAATCTTAAAGTAGAAAGTAGTGAAAGTCTATAAGAAGAATAGATTGTTGTTTTTTCTTTTTTTTTTTGGGTGGGAAATCATCAAATAACATCTCCCGCTTTGGGTGGAGCAGGAGGGCGTGTCAGAATTTTACTGACTAAAACCCATCCGTGATCCCTCAGTTGCCTGTGTGCGAGGAGCCGCGGTATCTCTTTCGAACAAGACCGCCGCGCTTTCGAGCAACGCCCAGGGCGTCTCCCGCGGCGGCTAGGGCCGTGAGGGCGCATATAATGCCTCTCGCTCACGTGCACCGCCTCCCTCTTCGCGAGCATTATTGCTTCACAGAAGAAGGTGATGGCTACCCATACACTCTCGCTCCGTACCATGGCCTGGACCAGGGCCGGACGCGAGAGATCGCCGCCACCGATCGTCTCCACGAGAACACGGCGGTGCTCCGTCCAAGCCGGGCAGACCTCCACCGTGTGCTCCACCGTGTCCTCAGGGCAATCTTCGCAGTGGAAACACACGGGCGTTTCCTCCCGCCTTATCCGAAACAGGAACCTCCCGAAACAACCGTGTCCGGTGAGGACCTGCGTCAGACGGAAGGTGAGGACGCCGTGCCGCCTCTCAAGCCACTCCTCAAAGAGGGGACTTACCGCCGCTATCGTGGCGTGCCCAAAAATAGATTGATTGAGTGGCGATCTAAATTACTGGTGGACACAGTCAACACCAATTCAAGATGAGCAATTCAAGTGAATTAGAAAGAATGTGAACCATTATAAAATTCAACGGAGTTTAGATATGTTTTTTCATCTCGCTTGACCACAATACATCTTTTTGATGCCTTAACATAACCACGTAACCAGTGCTATTTATAAAAATCTAGCACAAATTCTTTACATAAACGTAACCGGGATTGAACTTGACCGCTCGTGGCTTGCGCCGCGACATTTTCATAACTGCGCTTGCGCAACACGTCCACAGACTACTGGGACGCACTTTCTCCGCTCGGGGTGATCATGTGTGATCGTACCAGTTTATAGGCAGCTTGAAATATTAATTACAGATTATTGTTTTAGTGTGCGATATGGCATAAAGGTCAAGAGATTTTGCTGGAGTTACATTATTAGGTTTTTTACACATTTATGTGCGCGGTTTTCTTTCACATTATTTTGATTAAGAGATAAAGGAACTTAGTTATTCAAACAGTTTGGTAGAGCATGGAGCTTACGGAACTTTTATTGAAATTATGAAAAACCACGTGGTTGGTAATTTGGGTCATTTCATTTGGTTCTATTTCCTTAAGAATTACAATCCATATTAGTGTTGCCTTCCTAATACTCGTTTTGAAGACTTTTATTTGTGACTTCCGTATTTGAGCCTTTTTTTTGCAAAAGTTACTGTATGACGCCAGATCATTATCGAATTGCCTAGATAGTTGTAATTAACGTTAATAGGAGAAACTTTTACGCAGTAATTATTGTATAATACTTCGCAAACCATTATCATAGCGTCATGCTGATTTAATGACAAACGGAATTTGTTCCTATACTAATAAAGACGGAAGTAGTTGAGGAAGATATAAACAACGCAATGTCTAGGAATCTAACAATGGTTCGAATAGAATGATCAGTAAAAAAAAACATCAAATTATAAAAACCATTAGTTATTAAAAAAAAATACTGGAGTCAAAGAAAATATGCCAAAAAGCCACTTGATTCTTCTCTTCTCTCTTCTTCCATTCCCACGGGGTAAATTACGAAACCCTTAGACTAGGAATAAATAAGGACTAGTAAGTTGTAGTGGAATCATAGGAATATGTCTACTCATGCACCGGTGGAGAGAGTCTAAATGTATAAACTGTTATCACACCGATTGTAACCCACATTTACAACTGTAATCCTGTAATAAATTCGATAATAATCGTAATAAACTCAGTTATTTAGTTACTACACTACTATAACCGTCCATAACCTTTTATTGAACAAGGTGAAGAACTTAATGCACGCATCGGCAAGTCTGATAATTACATCGACACGTAGTTAAGTATGGAGGCAAGCGGTTTAGCGTGACTATTAGAATACTTGTTTGATATTGGTAAGGGTCAAGATTGTTAATGGATTGCGAAGGTTCATGGATATTATTGGGGCTGCATTTCGGACGATGATATAGGTCTATATCCAGCAGTGGGCCGATAGGAAGCTGATAATGATGCTGGGGTTGGATGGGAGAGACGCCTATTCCACTTGTCATGCTAAACGCGTTGGCTATAGAGAACAATTTTTCTATATTTTAATTACATGAAGGAGTGTACAGAGAGCGGCCGCATTGTCGCCATGTACGATGATACAAACTACATACCTACTTAGTAACATTCCAACATCTTTATCAGTAATAGCTCATCATAGAAAAAATACTAGGTACTTAAAAAGGGACCCACAATCATGTTCTTCGTACAGTCATCAAAACAAACTCTATCCACTTAAAATACCAAGCAGAGGACTTCGTATCATTAAATCCCGAAGGCTTCATAATTACTATTATCTTATCAGAAAATAAAACAAAAACTACCGCAGTAGGAACGTGGAATGTGGGTTAAGTTAGGAGTACAATAAATATTTGTTCGGCTCAATGACCCGACGTAGGAAACAAAAAAATATAAGCTTGTGTCGTTTTTGTAACCCTGTATTAAGGCGGTGATTTCTTGAAAACGCTCAAAAAGGTGGTTTTTTTAAACCAGTGTATCTCTTTAACCGTAAATAATTTTGAAAGCAAAAAAATATATGATGTATTCAAGTCATTTTTCATACAGTGGTTGAACTCAAAACATAATAAAACATACTTTAATGCATCAAAAAAATCATCAAAGCTACCTTTTCATTTTCTTTAAAACCAGTATAAACCCTTCAATAACAATTATAATTATAATAAAAAATATATCATAAACTTCCAAATGCCAAACTGCATCCAGTGATGGATTATTTTTTATTAAATAGTTAATATCTAATTTTATACGATTTTATTTGCATTTTTACGATAATGCTTGCTCATTTATTATTCGAATTTATTACAACAGATTTTAACCCGCATCGGATTGCAATAATACCATTATCGCTCATAAGTTCATAACGACAATATTTAAAGTTACCTGGGCCTTAACTTGGTTTGTTTTGGGTTTTATGAGGACTGCGGGGTACTTGTGTTACATACTAACATTAGGAACGGCTTTCATTTTGACAGTTCAACAACATCCATTGCGTTATTTACGTTATTGTGCAGACACATTTTTCGAACATATGAAGCAATGGATTAGTTATGAAACAAGAGCTGGTTGTTAATGCCAGTGGGATGTTCGGATTAAACAGTCTGCTGCCTTGAGTGAGTGAGTTGATAAGAAAATAGATTATATAAATGAATGATCCGCGTTAATCCATTCATTCTCGTTCATTGATCTGTAAACTACCTTAGCCCATCTAATTTACCTATGTCAATTAATTATCTACAGGTAAATAATTGTCTTTTAAGGAGCATTGTTGTGACTGCCAAGGAGAATATTTTTGCAAAGTAAACATGACAACGCGATTTAAAAATGGACAAACAGTCGAAGCTAATTTTTTTGTAATTGATTAGGTATACTCTTATATACTTTCAAATTGTTTAAGCAAGAAATCGCGGATCTTAAAATTCGATTGAGAAAAAAGAGCAGACGTAATTCGGGTCAGTCATATATCACCTTTTGTTATCTTACAACGAGACTATCGAAGTTGACTGGATAATAAACAGGAAAAGTTTTTATTCAGTGCGCCTTTAACCATGAATTCAGCATACCATTCTAGACTACCCAGCGAAGAAATTTTTCGACGGTTTTACAAAAAAAAATCAGCTGTTTCATAGAAAAGTGTAATACCTACGCGGTCAAAATGTATGGAACAGCTGTTTTTTTTTTGTATAACCGACGATAAATATCTGCGCTAGGGGTCTACAAAAATATGCTGAATTCATGTTCACAGTTTGCGCTCTGAATAAAAACTGTTCCTGTATAACTGACGTGATCAAATTCAGAGGATAGGCTCCAGCTTCTGTTGAATAAAAATAAGAACCGAAGATCACATGTCATTCTTCTTTAATGTTTTGAGCCTCCAATTTTTATCATTAACCACATCTCATACAATGGCAACATCGACGCGAAAACTGAAACCATGATATTAGCACATGATTCTGAACCGTTCACACGTTGACGTACAACTTTGGTCGGTTATTTAAAAAAAAAAACTATTTCATAAATTTTACCCAGTTCCGCACTTTGTAGGTATTGCACTTTTCTATGAAACAGCAGATTTTTTTTTTGGTAGGCTTAGAATCTATGGTGCTGAATTTATGGTTCCAGATTTCGCGTCGATGTTTTCCTGCCACTCTGTATAAAACAATATGCGATATCAATTATTTTCATACAACAAAGCCTACTCCACAACACTAGTAGGAAATACATTGAAAAGAAAGCCAAGTTACAAATCGTACCACTAAATCAGCGGTAATGAGAAGCATACGCACTGGCGTTACGCCATAATGACCCCTTAGCACATGATTATAAGCGTTAATACGGCGTGAAAGGGAACTAGGGGCAAAGACCCCATCCTTGACGCTTTCACTCTATAGGAACATTACGTAATAAGGGGAAGTGTGTCTGTTATCGAGATTCTCAAATTCTTTGAACAAACTTCTCAAGATCTATGTATTCCTAGTGGTTCAGATTGAACCCTTGGTCTGTCTTATAGCCAAATATGATTTTCTGGGTCTATTTTATAACTTTGAGATTACCTCGTTGTTGTCGCAGACGCTACAGCAGAGCATGAGGTCTTAGGTTCGATTCCTGGGTCGGGCAAAGTCTTATTGAGTTTTTCTATCTGGAATTTCTCAGGAGCAGCCCGGGGTCTCATTTGTGCCCGGTTGTTAGCAATAGGGTCGCCCCCTATTACATGGGGCTTAAACATAACTGGCGAAATGTGGGTGTACTATAGACACACCTCTGCCCAACCATTGGGAAACAAGGTGTGCTGTTATGCTATATTAATTTTAAACGTATTGAAGGGGAAATGTGCTAAGTTTCTTGAAGCGATGTGATCAAAGGTTTTTAAGGGGGTGATTTCTTGAAAACGCTCAAAACGATGGTTTTTAAACCAGTGTATCTCTTTAACCATAAATACTTTTGAAAGAAAAAAAAATGATATTTTCAAGTCTTTTTTTCATAGAGCGTTGGAACTCAAAATATAATTAAACATATTTTAACGCATCAAAAAAATTATCAAAGTCGCCTCTTAATCATCTTTAAAACCAGTTTATCCCTTCAATAATAATTAAAATTATAATTAAAAATATACCATAAAATTCCAAATGCCAAACTGCATCCAGTGATTGAATATTTATTATTAAATAGTTAATATCTAATTTTATTTGCATTTTTACGACAATGCTTGCTCATTTATTATTCGAATTTATTACAACAGATTTTAACCCGTATCTGATTGCAATAAGAACTATTATCGCTCATACATAACGACAATATTTAAAGTTACCAGGGCCTTAAGAGCCAGATAAATAAGCGCGGCTGAAAACTGGCTGTTACGTTTGGCGGAAGTAAAATAAACGGAAGTAAATGCTCGTGGGCGGTAAGGCAGACAAGGCTTGAGTGCCGTGCCTGAGTTCAATCACGGGTTCAAGTTTTTACACCAATACTTTGTAATCTGTGGTTGCAAGCTTACTTTCGTTCCGATGGAATGTTGATTTATTTCAACAAGGTTTAGCTTAAACACACATCGGAAAGGGTGTACCTATATAATATATAACACCCACATTTCGTCAGTTATGTATAAATCTCATGTAATAGAGGGCGAGCCTATGGCCATCAACCGGGTACTAATCCAAACTCCGGGATGCTACTGAGAAATTACAGATGAAAAACCCAATATCATCTTGCCCGACCTGGGAATCGCATCCCACTTGTCAGTAGCGCTTGCAAGGTTAAGCTTTTAGAGAGGAATAAAATAGCCTTGCTATGGCACGACACTTTTTTACAATATTGGTGTTAAACAAACCATATTCTATACAACTACGTTAGTTTTGCAGAAGGACTTTACCTAATAGTTTTTACTTTCCTCTGGTAGAAGTATAACCGATTTTCAGTAAGCTTAAGGCAAACTTTGCAGGCGATTAACGTAATGAAGTCCAAAAGTCAGGTCTACTTTAGTCTTAAACTTTGGCATTAAAAGGGAAGGTCTGATTCGAAATAAATGACCTTAAACAACACAAGGCAACACCAATCTGTTTGTGCACTGGACACCCGGATTACCTTAGTTAGTGCTTTAAAATTGTAGCAATTATTGAAACGCGTGTTTTATTCAATTTTAGGTAAAAGAGCAAAGTAGCGTTGCCTACTTCACTAGACAACTCTACTTTGGACTTATCAGTTGAGTCGCACGAATTTTGGCACGTTTGGAATTTTATGCAATAAAGTAGGTACCTACATAATGACATTAGTTCGATTTTCTCCTTACCCAATCTAGTAAGAAAAATACACATTTTGCTTAACTACATTGCGTAAAATTCAAAACGTGCCAATTGCCTAATACGTATTTCTGGAGTTGCCGATTCGCCCACAAAACAAATTAACTACTTGCGAATCGCTAACAGAAAAAAACCTACCATTTAAAAGTGTCTATTCTTCCGTTTCGAGCGAGTAAATTCGTGCGATTGCACTATTAAGCCCTTTGCTGTTTAACTATCTTATCTTATCGCCTCTAAATATGTAGCGTAGGATACTCAAAAAAGAAGCGAAACAACCGAATATAATCTAATTAAGAATTTGAGCTATTCAATAAAAGAAACAATTAAGAAAACATGAACATATTATGAGGATAGGAGCCTGACAGAAGCGGCTTCCGTTCTTCGCTGGTGTCCGCAACTCTACGTCTAAGCGAGTATTTTGATTTTCCTTTATAAATTTTATAATCTTATATTCTTGAACACTATGTTGACCTGTATCCCCGAACTCATAGACGCCATGCAGTTTTACTTTCGCTCCAAGTTGCATCATGTAATGGTAAACTAATTCCCATTTCAATTATCAAGCACATCTGGTTAAACTGGTAGTTAATTCAACAAACTTTGGAAAAGTCTGTGACGATTCATGCATAAGAGATTGGTGCAAGGGTCAGATTTTACATGGCCTCTGAATTGATTATTCAATTCTAGAGAAAATTACAAACAGCCAGAGTCATGCTCGTTGTATAATAGTAAGGTAATCTAGAGATGTAATCGTATAAGACGTTAGCTTCATCTTGAAAATAAAAGCTGAAAAGATAAGTACACGTACGTTGGTAATACAAATAAGAAAACAAGTAGGTACTCTTACATCAGGCCTATTAACATTGAGGGTTCAACCTGCAGCCGATTTTTTACACAACAGATGTTACTTTTACTGACCTTACATAACTCCGCAAGGTCGTGTTCTGGCCTGAGGTCTTCACCATCACTTACGGGCCACAACAACCGGTAATAGGCCGCAGTAATCTCACGTAGTAACCGTAATTAATATTACTCAAAAGTTGTCGGAAAACGACGGTATTTGGCAATACAACCGTTCGTCGTGGTGAAGTTGAGATGTTAAGGTAAGCGCGCACTGGGACTTATAGGTCGTTGACCATACACATAAGTATTCAGTTTCAGAGAAGTTTAACTGTCAGCAAGAATTCCCATACACTACCATTTTATAGCCTTCCATCAATACCGCACAACCACACATAAAGTATGACTTGTGGCCTGCCATAAAACTCGGTTCAGACAGGCAGACATATTGTTTTATAATAATTATGTAACCGTAACAGCTGCCTGTGTCGACCACAACGTTGGCGACCAAAAACTTTCTTTATTCTTATTGTCTTTTGAACTGTGAACAGAAGTAAGTATTGTTTCTACACAGTATCATTAAGTTGGAAATGGGTACTGCAAGAATAATTGTAGGAAAAAACTTGCTGCATGAATATGCTGTGCATTATTACAAATTGTAATTCGTTTCATAATAATTTCATAACAAATATGATGATCAAACATGTTTCAAATTCACTCTAGTACACTAAGTTCCTAAATTTTTCGACTTATAACTACAATTAAAATACACAGTATCTATCTCGCAATAGTAATCTATGGTAATAGGCCATAAATACTATTATTTAAAGATTTCGCGATGTCATTAATATTCAAACACATTATTTATTGAAAGTTAAACTTTGCGGGTCATTATGTGTTTCGAAACTTAGTTTAGAATTTACAAAGTTGAGATTATGTAAATCTGTATTCAAAATAAGTATAATAACACATATTACAAAATATATTATTTGTAATAACTGTAGGGACTTACAAAACTGTTGGAATTTTTCATATTTAATCACTGACGGAAGTACGTATGTTCATTTATTTACTCTATTTATATAAGAACGTGCTCCATTCAATTTAATGCAGTTTGTGACTTACTTTATGGTTCAAAAGCTCACACGAGCGGAACCACTATAAAAATGAAGACAACTTGTAAATAAAATAATGTTAGTGATTAGAGTCGCTAGCATTATTTTACTAAAGAGGAATTAAGTCATAAATTTACGTTATGTCTCATGTAGCAAAAAATAATTAGTGTTCGGTAGAACCATCCTTTAAATTTCAACATACACCAAGTTACTGTACCAATGACTACATCGCGTAAGAAATAAGTTTCACACACTGATGAAATGATGATCTATGGCAAAGTATCGACTGAAGCAGTTGGTACTCGTGTTAGACGAAACTTTTGTAACTCATGAAATGAATGACTTCATGAGACTGTAAAAGCAGTTTACAACGATTACAACCAGTTTCAAGAAGGTGGTTATTAGTATTTATCTATATTATTATATAAATAAAAAGAAAAGTCCTGACTGACTGACTGACTCATCAACGCCCAGCCCAAACCCTTGGACTTGGAAAGCTAAGGTTTTGCACAGAGGTTCCCTTTATAGTGTAGACAAGGAATAAGGAAGGATTTTTCGAAATTCAAACGGAGTTAAATAGGGGATGAAAATTCCGCGCGGGCGAAGCCGCTGGCAAAAGCTAGTGGATTATAAAAGACATAAAATCGACGGAGTTATAAGAAAGTACAGTGAACCTCCTAACCCATAAGGAAGAAATAGCTAACAGTCAATGGGCAATCAATTCCTAGACTGATTCATTAGAATTCGTCGTAAGTGATCCAATTTATGCTGCCTGCATGGTAGGCATTCGGTTAGTGGGTCGGCAGCAGAGACAGTTATGTAATACTCCGATGTGTCGCTCGGGTTTATTCCATTGCGGATTAGGTACAATCAGTTGGCAGTTTGGTAAAACTCAAAACTTAAATTGAACTTAGTTGTGTCTTTGTAATAATAACCATGTTATTAATCCACAAACATAATCGATGAGAATCGAGTGGTTTTTTTTTAATTTTAGCCTTTTAGCCTCTGACCAGTGTGATACGTGACTGTTGCCACTGGAACCATTCTGAGAAATACCTAAGTGTAAAAAGTAGGGTACTTCAAGAGGATGGTTCCAAGCGAACTGTACCGGTGGCTATCGATCCGTTTGCGAAGCAATGTGATTAGGTAATGATGACAATGAATCAGCTGTCGTTACCTAGAGGTTTATAGAAGACACACTGGTGAAATAGTTACCAAGTACAGATGACTAAGCATAGTTCTCTCTCATAATTTCCCCACATTAGCTAATGGCATTCCACACCATTAAAGCTAACGTCATCATAATCATAAACTTAGCCTCATAATGACATTTATGTTCTAACTTTCATAACTTGGCCAAACATTTTGCAACGCGCATTATCCTCGCAGAAACGATTAAAATGCGCGAGAATCGAACCTGACACCTTACGTAACGCCATTATGTCGATATGGCGGTCCCCCTCGCACTTATGAGCGAGCTCATATGCTTGTCCTTGTTTAGCGACCTGACCTACTGTCCGCGGATAATTTCATGGAACTTTCTCATTGGATGGTTATTGGCTTAGATTCGGTTAATTGCATTGAATTCGTTTTGGAGTTGCTTAACTTGTTTAGTTGTAACTGATACTTGTTTTGTAGTACTACGAGTTGAACTTTGCTGAAAACAATCATACCCCGTCGTTAATTGTTGTTGTAAAACAAAACATCTTGATGCATTGTGAGGTAAACATTTAAATTCCTCAGTTAATTTACACTCCAAACTGGGGAATTTGCGTGTTTGCATGATATGATACTTCAAGTGATTTCCTTCTTTAGGTAAATTTCTAAAACCCCTCTCTTAGATAACTTCATTGCTCATACTAATATGTGTTTAATAATGTGTTTATTTTAGTACGTGATCTTCCTATGCGAGTCACAATAAATACTTTTTCTTTCTTTCTTTATACTCGATTTAAGTGCATAAAAACGTGTAACGGAAAGGGTATATACATACCAAGGGCGCGGCTTCTTTGAATGATATCAAACGATATTGGAAAGGTTTTTGTAATCCTATTCCTACATGTTCGCAAGTTATGAGAATTTTTAATACATTGAACTTTTCAAATTGAATTAAACACATCACTCGGAAGAGATTTATCGTGATATAGGCAAGTAACGTGGAAAGCTATTGACTTACGTAGTGCGGTGACACGGTTGTTATGATTTGAATTTAAGAAACATAAAATGAAACCGAAAATTTGGTATCAATTCTTAGAGTATTTTATTTTGAGCTGAAACTATGTATATTATAGTGATTCTATGATTTTTATCTTTAGTGCTTAAGGATAGCAATAGGATTTCTGTTAAACCCTGTATAAACCCAATATGAAAACTTTTAAGCACAATTTAGTACTATTATAAGTTTGCAGTGTATTCTGCAATTTAGCGACTTCTCTCGCAGAACGAAAGAGTGCAACCAAGTCAAGTCCTCTAACTTTTACCAATCTGTTTGATTTATGCAATTGCTTCAAGCTCACAATGTGACATAGTGGCATACATAATATCGATGTCAAAAACATGCTCCTCCCACTACTTTGTTTAGGCGGGGCAGGGCCGCAAAATAAGTATGTAACCCACATTTACGCACATCATTATGCATATTTCTAATAAGTACACGATCAGTACCTAGTAAAACTAACATGCCTACGTTTTGCTGATCAGCTTTCCCAAACGTCAATCTCATCGTTTTATGGGAGGTGTGAACTGACACTAAACTAAAAAAAGTGTCTGCCTTTGTGATGTATCATAAGTCTGCGTTAACCAATTGTATTAAAAATAGATGGCAAATGGCAGTTGGACTGTTGGATCACTGTTGTATCTAGAGAATTTGTCAGGTGGCTTTGCCTTCCTTATACATATTACGACTGCAAGAAAAACCTTTCAGCTCTGGGCGATATGTACGCCTGGTCGGTTGGTCTAGTTCCAACACAGGCCTTTGTGTACAGCTAATAAGAGCCACGTGCGAGGCCGTAAGACAATACCGCACCAACACATCCGGTCATCCGCAGTTACGTGAGCGAGTGGTTAACTGGCTACTCATTCAGTCACTCTCCTCTCACGTACGCAACCGGTTGCGCAACCAACCATGCACGAACGATGCATGCGCACCGGCTGAGAGGCTGTAGGAGATAGGCTGAGGAAAACACCTTTATTGAGAGGATCAATGTACGAAAGCCCGTTCCTACTTCTATTCTTACGTCACTGATGACGTCTATCATTATTCTGATGTGTTTACATAATCTACCTTAGTATTGGTGGCCGTGACATGCTTTAGAAAGGTGTACTTTACAGATACCATTGTCTTCGTAAACATCCACACAATCTTTTCAAATAACCCGTTCATCCGTCATCAAAATCTAATCAAAGGTACCTGAAGTATCTCAAAACAATCGTCAATTTTTTTTGCAATGGGGAACAGTTAGTAAACGCAGTTTTCCTAAAGTGGGCAATGAAGTAAGGAAGAGATTGTGGTACCGAAACGAAAATAAGCGTATTGAGTAGTGATTATCTTGTAAGTATTCCTAGAGATCAAACTACTTATTTTGACATCGAGACGGCCGCTGTCAGCTCTTCGAGTTCACTCTTCCCTTTTTTCTATTCTTCTAAATATAAATAGGTACTTAGTGTTTGTCCCTAAAACATGTCATTAACATTCGTAGTACTCGTTTAGTAACGCCAATTAGACAAAATCTCTACAGTGCAATAACGCTAGATTTTTGCATGCACGAAAAGCTTGTGAGGGTGTTCCACATGGCAGGTCCTCGACCCATGTCATGTGGAACATACAATGGTTCCCACGCGTCTTCATCAGCGGCGATGATAATGGTTTGATGGGCAGCGGTGAAGGCTGCGCACACGCAGGCATTGTCTTGTAATTTTTTTTAATAACACGCTTTAAGTCGTACCTAATTGGTAAAGATTTTTGTTTACTTTGTAATGGTTAAAATACTGCATATTTCTATAAATGCATCCAAATCAAAATCAAAAGTTATTTATTCAAATTAGGCTGAGAGTCAGCACTTTTCGATCGTCAAAATACATAAGACAGTCCCCCAAAACGCCCAACCTTCACCACTTCCTAGTGCTTTTGCTGGGTAGAAGACGTGGCGCAACAAACTCCATCATGTCTATTACACGAGACGATTGACATAGCGGAAATGCAGAATCAAGAAAATTATATAAATCTCGCCTTTTCCCCATGAGGGTAGGATTAAGGACATCTTTTTTTTCTTTTCATCTTTGGGAACTGAGCCAAGGTCGACTATTTGACCAGCTTCATGAAGTGACGGCAACGCAGTAAGGTAAGCCCCTTCGAACTTTGCGCTTCGTGGTAGTTATATAAATTTAAAATTATGTTAGTAGCTGAAAGGACAGGAAATTTTTTGTCAGTAAACTCCTTTTTTTATATATACATTTTAAAACATCACCAATCTACTTATAATATTTACAAAGTTATTGGACAGTTTAGGGGAAAAGTTAGTCAAGAGGGAATAGAAATTAGTAAGAAGAGGTATTTTAATTTTTAAAAGCTTAATAAGGCTTCCTCAAACAGGCACGACGCGACAGCGCGACGCGACACTCGTGGAACAATTTCTATGAAAACTTCATGAAAATCGTTCTACATAAGTGTCGCGTCGTGCCTATTTGAGACACAGTCATAGGTGGTTTTGTTATCATGGTCCTAAATAAAGTACACTATCGGAGCTGGTAGTCTCGATTTAACAGGTTATTCTAAAAGTTGTTTAGAGCCATTTAATAGATCATAAGCCCTGAAAGCTTACATGCAAGCTATGAAGTTATGAAACTAGAACCAGCAAGAATTTCCTAAGTAATTTATTTAATGTAAATTCTCTACCTATAGATAATATTTGCACGTCAGCTAGATTATTACGCAAATATTTTAAAGCCAGCCTAAAGGCGAAGGATATAGCAAACATATCGTTGACAATGATGAGCCAATATTTTTTGCATTTTATAAACCTATTTCAATGTAAATGTTTACTCAGCAGTGGCTAGAAATGGGTTCAAAAAGAAGCTCGCTCGAATAACTGTTACAAAGCAAGACTAAGGCCCGTATGACAGAACCTCACTCAAGACTCAAGCATTACTTAAAACTAGTTTAGAGCCATTTGATTGGTTGAAACTAGTTTTAAGTAATGAGGGAGTATTGAGTGAGGTTTTGTAATACGGGACTAAGTACTGGGATTCATAGAACAATACGTAATCAAAGTCTCATTAGTTGACATTTATTTTATTTATTATTTTTTTTATTTAAAAGCCTACCTGAAATGCATGACTCAGATACACACCGCCATGAAAAGCGACTTTCTTTTATTTATTTCTTAAGAAATAAGCAATACCTTTGTACTCAATTATATTGTGTGTAATAAATATAAAACTAATTTTCTATTACGTTTACAATGTTTACATACATGTTATTGTATAATAGTGAGGCTGTAACTCACACCTCTATGTGTGTAAATAATAAAATAAAATAATTAAATAAATAATAAAATAAATACAGGAATATTTTATTAAGGATTTCCAACAAAAGATATACACAAACCATGACACATAAAGTTAAAGATATACTATTGATAAGTTTACCCAATTTTATATAATTTTGACACCATAAATACTAGTGTAACACATGAATTAAAAAATCAAACGGGTGTGTGTCAGTGTGCGCTCTACATAAAGTAACGCTCGGTAACGCTCAGCGCTACAAAAGACGATTAAAAATATTCTCAGACCACATTCACTAGGCTACAGTAGGAACAGAAGGAAATCATGGACAAGTAGAAAGTGTTGCCAGCTATGGCTATCTGATGGTGTTATTTACTTATTTATTTATTTAAAATTTCGTACATAACACCCTAACAGCTAAGCGCCATGCGATGTTACTACTATAAACAAAAGTTTCAAATCATATTACTTACGTTAATGAACAAAATTAACATGAAAACAACACAACATTAAATATTTTCAATGCACTTCTGTGCTACTTCTGGTTTACATTGGATAGATGGAGATTTTGTTTTCACGTCGTATTTGTTAGCTATTTGTCTAGTTATAACGACTCATTAACATAGTTGTCAACAATTTACACGCAATGATAGAAAATAAAAAAGAGATCTTATTGAAATGCTCGTATTCTTCACAAACAATAGGAGGCTGAACAGCGAAAACTTTAAGTCATGAAGTAGTAATAAATAGGAAAATAAGATTAATGAGCTAAACATTGATCTATGAATTTTCATTTTGTCCTAAATCCATACTTTTTTTAATCCATATTTTTTTTAGTTACCTAGTTGAAATGGGCTTTGACTGAAATCTGAGTTCTACCTGGCTAGGAAAGACAAGTACCTACCAACAACTTTAGGAGGAAAACTATTAAGAAAATCAACAAGCACAGACATACACACAGTCGTTCACATAAGTAGACACATCACATATAGAAAGTGAAACTATCGGTCCTAGTACTACGTCCTGTCCGGTTTACGCAGGACATTGCGCATGGCTATAAAGGGGAACCTGCGCCGACGCAAGATTGCGACTCGGAACAAGGCCCCACCTCACCGTGTCGAATAGTTTATGAACTGTTACGGTAAGTTCAGGGTTCTTGTGCCTTTCAAAGGTACTTCGAGTGGCATACGGCCAGTATTCCACTCGAAGTTTGGTTTGGTCATTTGTCGATCGGTCTAATGGTTTCCTGTTGACATATACATGTATATATTATTCTTTCTTTATTTTTATAGGGACAATATGCTGACATAAATGAATTTTAATAATCATAATCCAATAAATCATAATGCATGTCGCAAAATTATAGATAATTTGTTTTGTCGACTGATGCATTATATGTCTGGGTCATAGAGAATCAACCCCAGAATGCAAAAGGAGTCTAATCGGTCTGAACAAAGAGATAAAGCTCATAAATCAATACAGTACTCTGCACTAGCATCAAATGACGACATGGTTGCAAACACTGCGCACGCGCCGGATCGCCCGCGTCAAACGTTCTGCGTTAAATGTAGAATGTGTTGCAACTATCTAAACACTGAGTGAATTTTAATAACGTTGACACATTTTATTTTGAAATAATAATAATATTATGAATTTTGACATTTAATTATAATATTAATTTACTACGCTACCTTGGGTTGTAGAAATGATGAAACACACACTGACGCATGCCAACAACTGATTTTGGTGTAATTTCTCAGGGATCTACTGTCTAATTCGACTGATACAAATACCTACGTGTATTAAAATATTCTATTTTTATCACGGGCCCGGGACATAGGTACATGAAGTCAACCTTATATAAACTTCTAAGCAGTCAACTATTTTATGTCACTTTGTCAAGAGAACCAGCGTCACTTGTCATACAGGTGACAGGTCTGCAACTCATACATTGTGCAGATAACCTACTTGTTTTTATCATCATTAAATTTGTATGCATAAAATTAATTAGCATAATGTCGTTACATCTGCATCACGCACTTTATTTCTAAAGCTTTAGACCAATTACCGGTAGAAGCTAGCAAAATAGCGTTGATCATCGCTACAATTGCAATCTGTCTATAATGTTCCCACTGCTGGGACAAAGGCCTCCTCCCTGTGCGAGGGAGTGGGCCATAATCTACCACGTGGGCCCAGTGCGGGTTTATGGATGTCATAAATGTCTACGATTTTTTGGTTCTAGGATCCTCACGATGTTTTCCTTCACCGTTTTGAGAGCAGTGGTGGTGAAATTGCATACACAAAGTTCTGTGCCTGCCTGGTTTCGAAATCAAGACCTAAAGCTCATAAATCTGGGCCGATATCATTGGACCACCACTGCTACACCAGTACAATATCCATTGGGAATCGATCGGAATCCATTTCTAACGAAATTCTAAGACTGTCTGCTACAGGTCTAAACCAAAGAAAGGTCAGTGATGATTCATAAAGATTCGCATCGTCACTTCCTTTCTTAGGAGTAGGAGGTACCTACATGATATGAGTAAAACAGTCATGTTTGACAATGACATAATTTTGACAGCTTTCGATTGCACACCACTATGGCTACTTTGTTTTCTAGTCATACGTGGCTTTATGTAATGGCTTTTGCATATGGTGGCCATGAAATAACTTATGTATTGCATTGGACCAATTGTGAGTTGGTACACCCATGGTTAAATGCAAAATGCCGCCTATTTCTCAGTAGATGAAATTGTGAATGTTGGTTATATTTTACACTAGCTGCTGCTGGCGGCTCCACCCGCGTCAATGTGAAAATTGTCTGGAACGGGTTTCTCTGGCCCAAAGAATAAAAAATTTCATACAAATTTCCACCCCCTATTTCCCCCCTTTACGGGAGAATTTCCTAAAATCCTTTCTTAGCTGACGTCTCCTTCTCATAATCTACCTCTGTGCCAAATTTCATCTTCGTAGGTCCAGTAGTTTTTGAGATTTCGTGTTTACTCAAAGAGTGAATAAATGTGTGTATGAATGAGTGACCTTTTGCTTTTATACAGGGTGTCCGGTATTTAATGGATAATCTTGAAATGGTTCATGGTAAAAGTAATGGCCATTCAGAAAAAAACAATTTTTATTTGTATTTAATCTGTAAAAAAATATTATAAAAAACAACCGACTTCCGAAAAATTCTACAAAGTGAAAAATAACTTTAATTTCGGAAGGCGGTGACAAAAATTTAAATACATACCTATCCAAAGACACCGACTTCCGAAATTAAAGTTATTTTTCACTTTATAGTGTTTTTTTGGAAGTCGATTGATTTAAAATAAAAAATAAATTACAGATTAAATACAAATATTTTTTTTTTTTCTGAATGGCCATTAGTTCTACCATAAACCATTTCAAGGTTATCCATTAATTACCGGACACCCTGTATATATAGATAACATAACATACCATCAAGCCTTGCTTCCCCATAGGGTTGGGGTTGGGCTGGAATGGGTTGGTTATATTTTATACATAGCTTTAAAAAAAACTGTACTTAACTTTTCAAATATGTCAGTTTTTTATGAAACATAATATGCCCACTATGAGCAAGTGTTACAAAGCCGCAATTTCCTCTCAAATAAATTTTTGTAAGCGTGTACAATAAATGTGAATGTCAATATGTGTGACAATATTATGTACCAGGAATGTATCCCATATTTGCATAAGTCTTAAGATGCTTGACTTAAAAAACATTTGTAGAACGTGTACAAATGTAAAAAATATAAAATTCTGTCCTAAAGTTAACTGAAACAACAACGATAACTAGTTGTTCTTTAAAATATTTTTGATTTTAGGAACATACATATTTATTCGGCTACAGTTTGAACTTAGGTGAAACCTATTAGGCACTACGTAACTAACTGATCAGATGCACAAACCATCACAATCCTTAGATTGCGATGCTTTGTGCATAAATGTGTATGTGTATTTGAGCATAATGTGTGCCCATTCATAAAGGTGTGCATGGGCACACATTTATGCTTAGTCTTACAAGAAAGACAGATGCTTTTCTACATTTCAGACAGCTGTATCTAATGAACTAGCAATATAAACAACAATGACTACCAAACAATAGTCAATCACACTGCCACATACCTCAGTAACCAACCGGACTGGGAAGCGAACCCGCGACCTTACGCAACGGTAACAATATGATGAGATGAAAGTCTCTGATCTGCGGTCGGTATCTCTCACGATGCGAGTACAATGATACTTGTTAGCTGGGAAATGTGATAATAAGTAAGAAATACAGAAGGCTCAATGGAGTGCCTGTTACTTTTAACCCGTTATGAAAGTCTATGAGGAATGCGGCTGTAAGATTAACGCGGAGTAAAGTTACGCCAGTGGAGACAGTGGCGGGCACCAGCCTTGACTTGCGAGGTGTAGGTCGTGAGTTCGAACCCAGGCAAGCAGTTTACTTTGTGTATTAATTTATAAAAAACAAAAATTCGAGGACATGGGACATCCGCCAACACGCACTGGGGCCGCGTGGTGGATTATGGCCCACTCCTAGTCATACAGAGGAAGCCTGAGCCCAGCAGAGGGAACGTTGTAGTCTGATTATCCTCAAAAATGTATGGGTCATCTGATCGTCATCTGATTGTTATACTGGATATAACTTTACTCTGCATTTCATAAGGGGGACAGAGTTCTAGAAAGAGATTGATAAGCGACCGAGGAAACCTCCACTTAATAATATTTGTATGAGCTAGGTACTGCATGATGTTCAATACGTTTGCTAAATATGCATATGGATGGACTATCTGGAGACAGTGGAATGTACCTTCTGGAATCTCAATAGTAGCTATTTTATAGCAAATCAACTGTTATTAGATTGTGTTTCAAAGATACTTAGAAGGGATGTAAGTGAATGATAATGAAGTTAAAAGCGTGTTTAGGTAACAATATGATATGTTAAAGTGATAACAAAATTAGGAACAAAAGTTAGAGTGACATTTTAATAAAGCAATCTACAGGAAATAACACAAAAACTGTGTTAGTTTGAATGACAAAATAATGTCGTTTGCTTTCTTTTGGCAGTTCAGTGCATGTAGCAGTCCAAAATATACACAAATGTGATCGAAACACGCAACGTTTCGACTGACTCCAAATTAATTTCGTTTTATTGTCTAGATTAGAAATTGTGGTTTTTGCTAGAACAAAAAGAACAATTTAATCCTCTGCCTGACCTTTAAAGTAAATTATCATAAAGTCATTAATTATGTCTTTCTCTAGCATGACTAGAGAGGACTAAGTATTAACAATCACTTCATATTATTAAACAAAGCCTCGCCGCGTATGTCTGCCAGAACGCGATAAACTCAAAAATGAAACAGACCTATTATCATATGGTTTTCACCAATGGACGGAGTGATTCATGAGGAAAGTTTAGGTGTATAAATTAAGGTTTTATGTAAATTGGCTGAAATATGACGATGACTGTTGAAGATATCGAAAAAAAAAACATGTCGACAGGTCTAACCATTATGAAACAATGAAGATATATTCACGCGGGTGAAACTGCGGGCAAAAGCCAAACCTTTCAAATCAAGAGTAAACAAGTATCTTCTGGGTACGATCATTCGATAATAGTCCGCATTCATCGCTATCCACCAGGCCGTGCAGCAATAAAAAAAAGCAAGTATAGCTTTAAGTCCTGGACGAGGATGATGTTGAGTGTTATCAAATTAATAATAATTATTATTAATTTGATTACAATTTTGGTCACTTCTGTTTCCTGTTAATGAATACGTTAGCAGGAAACAGAAGTGAAAGAAAGAAAGAAAAATACATTTATTTAGCACAGACTAAAAAAAAGGCACACAATATTCAGCAAAATAATAGAATTAAACAATGAACAAAGAGTATAAAGTGCGTCAAAGTGTGCCTCACGGCTGCGCTAAAAAGGCCCAGTTCAGCATAAATGCCAGGCAACTAGTGCCTGACGCTGGTTTTCAACTGGACCTGACGTGTGAGGTGACGGATGTAAATCAGCTTTAATACAAATACTGCAACGTGACGTGTGTATGCATACTAAAATAAAATAAATTTGTGTCAGATAAAATAAATAAAAATAGTAACGAGTAGTACTTATATAGCGAGAATGTTGATATTTATATATAGTTTGTTAGCTACTAATTGAATTTAGTAACTAGTATAAAAATAGTTATTTTTGTTAAATATTGAAAAATAAATACCAGAGTGTAGTATTTAATAAAACTGCAAAACAAACAAAACAAATAGGGTAAATAAAGACAAAGAAAGGAATGCTTTGAAAGGAGTACAGCGAAAAAACCAGTATTCAAGTGGATAGGTAGATAGGTAGGTAGGTACAAAAATCATATGATTGAGACATTTAGTGTGACCATATCTAGCTCCCGTTGCGCTTCTATGAGGTACTGGCGTAAGCGTCGTCTAAAAGCGTCTATTGTCTTAATTATTCTAATCGGTGGTGGCAGGTTGTTCCATACTTTAGAAGCCGCGTAGCGAAAACTGCCTCTAAAAGCAGCTGTACCCTGAGACTGAGTTGAGAGTTGTTGTGAGCATTGCCTTCTTCCGCATTCCCGTCTACTCGCAACCCAACTTAGCTTGTCATATAGGTAGTCCGGTTTCTGATATTTTACCACACCGAACAGAAGGCAAGCTAAGTGCAGTTTGCGTCTGGACTTCATTTTTAGTGAAAAGTGCTTGTTTAGGAAAGGTGTAACATGGCTTCTGCGAGGAATACTGTAACAGAACCGAGCACAGGCGTTTTGTACCCTTTGAATGAGGCGGTCTGTGCGAGCTAATAGGCGCGGGCCGTAAACCGTGTCAGCATAGTTCAACCTGGACAGAACCAGGGTTTCCACTAGCTGCTCCCGTAGTTTTTCGGATAGATAAGGCCTAACATTGTACAAAACCTTTAGACGATAAAAGCAGTTTCTAACCGAGTCCGCTACGTGTTTTTCAAAACGAAGGTCTTTGTCCATGACAACACCTAGGTTCCGCACTTCATACACTCGCTCAATTGGTTCGCCCATAAGTTTTACGTCAAATGACACAGGTAGTCGAGCCAACTGCTGTCTTGTGCCAAATACCATATATTTAGTTTTTATTGGATTTAACGACAGGCAGTTCTCCTCTGACCAGGCGGCGATTCTTTGAAGATCATCGTTAAGATCTTTAATGGCAGTGTCGTACTCGTCGGGCCTAAAAGATATATATAGTTGGACATCGTCGGCGTATATATGGTACTTGCATTTCTGGAGACATTTTATAATATCCGCACAGTACAAAATAAAAACAATGGGGCCCAAAATAGAGCCCTGCGGAACTCCTCTCCCTACAGAAATGAGTGTCGATCTAAGAGTAGTGCCGTCACCCAAGCGCAAGTCAACAAATTGCTGTCTATTATTTAGATAGCTACGGAACCATTGCATAGCGCTGGGGTCGAAGCCATAATAATTTAACTTCGATAGTAGTAGTGCGATATTTATTGCGTCAAATGCCCGGGAAAAATCAAGTAAAACCAGTAATGAACACATTCCCCTATCTTGGGCAGACAGTATGTTATCAGTAACGTCCAGTAAAGCAGTAGATGTACTGCGCTGTTTTCTGAAACCAGATTGTAAATCAGGAAGAACGTTATTTTGTTCCAAAAACAGCGCTAATTGGCGGCTAACAACTTTTTCTAATATTTTGGACAGACATGGTAATATGCTTATAGGCCGTAGGTCTTTTAAAGTGGATGGATTCGTATTTTTTGGCAAGGGCCTGATGGAGGCAATTTTCCATAGGTCGGGGAACGTAGACGTCACTATGGAGCGGTTTATTATGTCCGTTATAACGTTTAACGTGTGCGGCAGAGTCATGTTGATCATATCCAGGGTAATTCTATCGCAACCTTCAGCGTTACTTTTTAGGTTGGAGATAATGCGAGAGATGTCATTCTCTTCCACCGGACTTATTGTGAAAACATGTTCACCATGTCTATGATTCTCATAGTAGTTTGTCGACGTGTGAAGTGAAGTGACGTGTGTCGAACAGGGAGAGGCAGGCCTTTGCCCTACAGTGGGTCGATAAGGCCACGCATGATGGAATGTATTAAAATAAACTCAAGGGATACGAAATGTTACTGAAGAAGGTTACAACGAACCGGATAATGTTTAAGAAACACATAGAGGGAGAAAGACAAGGCTAACTTGTTTAATACAATTCACTAATTTCCACACCTCACATTTCCCAACAAATGCAGATCCGCTGACATTGGCTCAGATTGTTATCGCTTGCATCCAGTCGTGCTGCTCACTGAAGTCGTTGACCTCGCCGGGATTTGAGACTGGTCAGCAATAACAGGGAATATCAACCAATCTATCTGCCTTTCCTTACTATATGTGCGCAACATATATTTGGGAAAAGTTATAAGTTTTTAAAAACCAAGCATTTTCATCTCGTAGCCTCTTGCCAAACATGTTGGGTCGGCTTTCAGTCTAACCTGATGCAGCTGAATACCAGTTATACATCAAGCGATTGTCTATCTGACCTCCACAACCCTGATTACCAATAACGACTGTCAAAGATAAACGAATGACCACCGGGACTGGTTTAACGTGCGAGGGACGGAGGGATGTCAATATTTTGAATGGATGGTCATCCATCAACAAACACGCGGCGGCAAGCGGTAGCTTAACTTTCGATTGACCCGTATGGCTGCTATTATTGAGCCATCATCAAACATTGGGGAAAACACAGGAATACCTATCAAGAATTGGGAATTTGGGAGCTTCTACAATTGCAAAGATTATTAACCAATTATACAAAGGAACAACTACAAAAATGGAAACGATCTCTAAAATTGGTGCTGAAACCAAACCAATCAAACCCTTGAAACATTAAAAGGGGTTATTGTGCCAAGCTGGACTGAAGTTAGCTGCCAACACAACATTGACCAAGGAGGATAACATATCATCACGCCTGTATTGCCTGAAGTATTAGGCAGAGGTGCACCAATAGTACACCCATATTTCGCCAATTATGTAAAAGTCCCATGTAACAGGAGGCGAGCGCAGTGCCATCAACCGGGGCGAACGCAGTGCCATCAACCGGGGCGAGAACAGTGCCATCAACTGGGGCGAGAACAGTGCCATCAACTGGGGCGAGCGCAGTGCCATCAACCAGGGCGAGCGCAGTGCCATCAACCTGGGCGAGCGCAGTGCCATCAACCAGGGCGAGCGCAGTGCCATCAACCTGGGCGAGCGCAGTGCCATCAACCAGGGCGAGCGCAGTGCCATCAACCTGGGCGAGCGCAGTGCCATCAACCAGGGCGAGCGCAGTGCCATCAACCGGGGCGAGCGCAGTGCCATCAACCTGGGCGAGCGCAGTGCCATCAACCAGGGCGAGCGCAGTGCCATCAACCAGGGCGAGCGCAGTGCCATCAACCTGGGCGAGCGCAGTGCCATCAACCGGGGCGAGCGCAGTGCCATGAACCGGGGCCGAGCGCAGTGCCATCAACCGGTGCGAGCGCAGTGCCATGAACCGGGGCCAAGCGCAGTGCCATCAACCGGAGCGAGCGCAGTGCCATCAACCGGGGCGAGCGCAGTGCCATCAACCTGGGCGAGCGCAGTGCCATCAACCAGGGCGAGCGCAGTGCCATCAACCTGGGCGAGCGCAGTGCCATCAACCAGGGCGAGCGCAGTGCCATCAACCGGGGCGAGCGCAGTGCCATCAACCTGGGCGAGCGCAGTGCCATCAACCAGGGCGAGCGCAGTGCCATCAACCTGGGCGAGCGCAGTGCCATCAACCGGGGCGAGCGCAGTGCCATGAACCGGGGCCGAGCGCAGTGCCATCAACCGGTGCGAGCGCAGTGCCATGAACCGGGGCCAAGCGCAGTGCCATCAACCGGAGCGAGCGCAGTGCCATCAACCGGGGCGAGCGCAGTGCCATCAACCGGGGCGAGCGCAGTGCCATCAACCGGGCACAAATCCAGACACCGCGCTGTTGCTGAGAAATTCCAGATGGAAATCCCAATAACTCTTTACCCGACCCGGGAATTGAACCCAACCAAAATGGATGTATGTAAATAATCCTAGCAAATCCGGAGACACCAATAGACAAAGCCAAAACTCAAACTGCAAGCATGTCTATATATTAAATCAAGTGGGCACTCGAGGGCGAGGAGACAGCGGTCGGCTCTCGTTACATAAGCGCGCGTTGGCGCTGTTGCCAAACCAAAAATAGTGGTTGGGACAGCGCAGGAAAGCAGCTGAAGGTCAGCCGTGGTATAACGGTGGACATTGCAAATGTATCGGAATTTATACGTCATATATGTTATGATTTACCAGCGACCCGCCCATGCTTTGAACGGGTGCAGTCTACTGTGATGGCGACATGTCAATACATCGAGATTTCTGTGCTACCTTTAAGTTAAACATTATTGAATTATACATAGAAACCTTTATGAATAAATTTTCTTAATGACAGTAAAAACCGCATCAAAATCCGTTGCGTACTTTAGAAAAACAACGCGTCAAGAAAAGCGATTGTGTTTATATAGAGGTATGTCAGAAAATTTGTCGATGGAGAATTTGAACTACGTCCTTTATTTGTCGGGACTTGCCACTAGGAAGCTACGAAATTCCAATATTTTTGAGGATAGTGCCAGTCGGTATAATAAGTTAGACTTTATCTAAGTACCTCGCGGCATTCGAAAAGCAACCAGGAAAATCTTGACAACAAAACACACAAAAAAAGAGACAAATTTTTTCAAACAGTTAAACATTTTTATCCGCAGCCATTAATTAAACAAACCACTTTTTTCCAATAAGGTATTTAAATCCGGTCATCGATCCTATCTTAAATAACTCTTGAAAAATGGCGTTATTGTGTAATGATGAGTCACATGTACTTGCCACTTTGTACTAGCTCAAGAAATAAGCTACCATAGTCCGACTATTAATATCAGCTGTTTTGGGCAAATTGGCCTCATGAGTCGATTAAAGATTATCGAATTGAGTTTCTTGAATGATCTTCTCCATTTCCATTGGAAAAGACAATTTTGGACATGCATCTAAATTGAAATTGAATATAAAAAGCTTATGCCATTAACGTTTTTAATTACTTGTTTTCAGAGCAATTTTACGTGTAAAGCAACCATAAGGAAAACTAAAGTAAATAGTTGAGCAAAGTTAAATGAACAGCGTGCATGAAACACTTGTATTATTTTATTTTTTGTAAAGTTAGCGTGTTGTTATAATAAGTGAAACTTAAGTTATAGTAATCTCTTGTTAGCATCTAACTTAGCAGTCTTAATATTACGTTTCCTTCTGATCATTTATAACTTCCGCAGTGCAATTACT
Source organism: Antitype chi (assembly GCA_947359405.1). NCBI lineage: Eukaryota > Metazoa > Arthropoda > Insecta > Lepidoptera > Noctuidae > Antitype > Antitype chi. The sequence continues at coordinate 1,513,973 of OX375809.1, read as the reverse complement.
TGATGCATTTCTTTATTTAAGCGTTCTGAATAATATGTAATTTAAGACTCATCTTTACATAGTGTAAAATTTACAGAGTCGCTTTTTTAATACATAATGCACAATTAAAAAATACTGTACAAAGGCGGACTTAATGCTTGAAGAATTTTCTACCAGTCAACCTTAGGGAGATGCAGTGAGAAAACATGGCAGGTGCAACATAAAGGATAGGTTCCTCGAAAAATAATATACACTAACATATAGATACAAACATGCATATATATAATACTAAAATAAACTTTGTCTTGAGAAATAACGATAGGTAGAGGAGAAAACGAATCCAGCAAATCAACGCTGGGATGATTCTGTCAACTGCTTACGAACATGCAGAGCACAAGTACCTATTGAACCTGAGAAGTCAGATAAGCAGAATTGTTTTCCATACTCAACAAACCCACCTCGGTTTGTTGAGTATGGAAAACAACATAGACAGAGTCCTCAACTCTCTGCGCTGACGGATGGGTAGCCATTTTAAAAGCAACCGGTGCGCGGACACATGATCATACTTACGAAGATTGCATCGCTTTTCGTGCTTGTACGCTTAGATCTTTTACACTACGCAACTGATTTTAATGCGGTTTTCATCAATAGACAGAGTGATTCAAGAGGAAGGTTTAAGTATATGTATAATACACCGACCTCCACTTGGGTGAAGCCGCTGGCATACGCTAGTTTGTAATGAAACAAAGAAATGTTTCTGAAAGGCCGAAAACGCTGAAACATGGAACAGACCTATTGATTTCTTCTGTGACAGTAGACAATACGGTGCCTACTGGAGAAAATACCTACCAATACCGATGATCTATTCTGTAAAATTATACACACATAGCATATCATCACGCCTGTAATCCCAAAGGGTTAGGTAGAGATGAAACTATAGTACACCCACATTGCCAGTTATGTCTAAGTCTCATGAAACAGTGGGACTCCGGGCTGCTTCTGACCAATTCCTGTTGGAAAAACCCAATAACACTTTGCCCAACCCGGGAATCGAACCCGTATCCCGTACCTCCTCATGCTCAGCCGTAGCGCTTGCGACCACTAGATAGTCAAATTAAAAAAAAAATATCATACAAAAAAGGTAGCTGAAATGAAGCTGTCAATAGTGTCATCAGGTAGAATGACAACTAAGTACACCTATGTTTTCCCGGTGGGATTTATACAGAATAGATTGGCTGGTAGGCTGGTTAGCTAAAAAGAAAGATAAATTGAAGACCGTATTTCAAAAACCACCTTTGTCAATTTCATGTTGAGTTAGACGCCACGCATTTTGCTTTTATTAAAAAAGCAAATTTCTCGTGACTTTAACTTGTTTTTGAAGAAATATAAAATAAAATCAGAAAGCTTACAAATTCCTTAACAAGATGGCGTAACTAACTCATATCATGGAATTGACAAAGGTGGTTTTGGAAAACAGTCTTTAATTAATTAAGACTTTCCTCTTTGGATTTGGCATGAAAATTAACTGAACTTACGACCTTGAACATAGGTGATATTTATTATATAAATAATTTTTTAACTAAAATCTGATGTCCATGAGAAGATGGCGGAAACGTATTATTTGTTGTATTGATTCGAGTAAACAAATTGATTGTACGTGAGGTGTCGTAGTATAACATAGCTAAGTATTGGCAAGTACTTATAGTGCTCATGGCGACCACATATTTGATGAATTGGACAAACAATTGATAAGGAATGCTGGCTCTTGGTATATATTTAATTAAGTAAGTTGAAAACCTTGATGTTTTGCAGTAAATACCCAGCATTTTAGCTTGCTTCATCATTGGTTTGTTAAATTTTAGAATTCATTCGCGTAAATAAAATAAATACTCAAATACTGCTAAGTAGTATGTACTAAGTTAGTCAAGTATTGCACTATGCCTTGCGGAGATTAAAAAAAATGCATTTCACGATTACCTTGATAAATTCTGTTCAAATTGAAATGATTCATACATTAGCGTCATTGTCAAATGCTTAAGGGGAACCTAGTCGCGGGCTCGAACTCACTGGTGGGCCTGGCTAAAAATCACGCTGTCTCACCAGGCTTCGTGTCCGCCAGAGATAGTATTAGTGATGAGCAGTTAGACGCTAGTCTACACGCACAACGTTATTGAGTGAGATGATCATTAATAGTAAAAAATTAAGAAAAGTCCTATGGAAGATCGGGTTTTATTAAAAAGCCAATGCATAAATCAATGACCAATAAAGTTTATTGAACTTTTTAATAATTGAACTTTGTCGGTACCGACTTGGTTTTGGAGATTTTACACTTCTTTTATTACTTAAACATGCTCAAAGTTAAGTAACATTAGCAAGAAAAACTAATCTTTGTAGGCTCCTAACTTTTTAATGTGTTTTTATTTTAGTATTCTGTTTCCGTACAGACAATATTGATATTGAGACAAAACGATATCATATTATTTTACTTTGGATGTGCCATGTCAGACAGTGGAGTAAAACACTTCCGAAGTTTGTATGCAAAAAATGTGGACTAGGTTCACCTTAACACGCAACAATAAGGTAAACTATCGAGCTATATTTTCCAATTGTCCATAATTAGCACAGTGGGTAGCCAAAAATAATTTATTGTAAATAAACTATCCTCTTCCTTGCAAAATTACCTAACTTACGCCTATTCAAGCAAAACTTCGCCATAGCACATGCTTTTTCTTCTAACATTTAAATTAAATACTTTACTGTTTTTGCATAGAGTCCATTCTCGCTTACAAAAAATATGGTTATCTTAGCACGATTTTGGCAAAAGTCGTCATTTAAGTATAATGAAGTAAAAAAAAGAAATCTGTTGTGCAAGTAAACAAACCGTTTTGATCTTATTAACTCCGCTTGGTGGCGCTAGTGACCCAGATACGGAATTTCGGCTTAAAAACTCGTTACGCAACTCCGCGAAGTTGGTACGTGTGTTTAGAAAAAACTAGGTCCGATCTACAACGGGTTGTTTTCTTGTATTTTTTGTTACTGTCCATCCGTTACAGTGTCCTAGTTTAGATAGATTTAAGAATCATCTAGACCTCATTAAAAACCGCGTTATTTATCAGAAATTAAGTCTTTCAAAGATGTTGCTTGACTAAACACGTTTTCAAGACTGAGAACAGTCCAGTTGACAATATAATTACGAAACTACGAGGATAAATAATGTGTTCATTTTGTAAATACCTAGAGGAGCATTTATTTAATTGATTAGAAATTAATGTAGAACTGTAATGAAGAGTCGGTGAGCACAGTAAGGTATAAATAATAGCATTTATATTCTGAGTAAAGCCTTTAAAGGGCATCGCATGTTAGTAATTATACAAATGCAATCTAAATAGAGAATTTTCATTCAGTGTAATTTTTCTTGTTTATGACTAGCGTGATGGAGCTTTCGTTTCGCATCTTGAGCTTTTTAAGCTTAAAGGCTTCCACTTATTACCAAACTATTGTAATGCTTTACAAGCACCTACCTATGTACTAGTTACAGTTAGGATAATGTATAAGTTCGGAAACATAGTGCTGTCACTTTCAGTCTCATTAAAAAAATATTGTAAAATACGATAAAGTTTGAAGAAGCTGTTTACAAAGTTGCATGAATAAAACTGTGGTTAAAACTATGTAAAGTTACGCATATATATTAACTTTGCAATCTCAACTCTTTTTAGCTTTAAGCTCTCTATAAAATGACGCATTGCCATTAAACTTGCTCACAGCTGCTGTTAAATCAGTATTTAACATATTACGTTACGAAACAATTAAATAACATCTTAAAACTTTTGTAGCTAGCTAGTTATACAGCATCACATTGTTATTAGATTATTTGAGGGCCTCGTGGCTAGTTAGTAACAGCTGCTCGGGTCGATCGTTTAGGTTAAGCTTCGCTTGCTGCGGTCGGCCTGTGGATGGGTGATACCGAAACCCCTCTGTGCCTTGGAATTGGTCCTGGCTGTCATTACGGGTAGTCAGAAGACAGAAAGTCTGACAACTTGTCTTACCAAGGGGTATCGTATTACCCAGTAACTGGGTTGTGTGAGTCAGATAGGCAGTCGTTCCATGTAGAATACTGGTATTCAGCTCAATCCGGTTGGACTGGAAGCCGACCCCAATATAGTTCGAAAAAAAAGCTAAAATTGCCATTACATTAGAAAACGTCATAAAGGTTGACTGTTAATAAGAGGAATTCATCCATTAGATTTTCAATTGCGTATGGATCACGTCAGAATTATATTTGTTACGTAGAAATTTTCATTTCTTAACAAAATGAACCTTTTGCTAATAATTAATCTCTTTTTTGCAAAATTCTTGCTGGACAAATAGAAAGCCTGCTAAGTTTTTTGAATATTCTGATATTGCGAATGGAAAGCGAATCGCATTAGGTTATTCAAAATTAAATACCAAACATGAAAGTAATCGCTCTATGTTTATTTATATAACGATACTTAGTACGCATTTATTTGCACAATGTTCGGTAAAAGTATATCTTGTGTAACGCACAGATCCACCCGAGGACATTATATCACCAGTTGTGAAAAATATTCAATTATACTTCATTTATATTCTTGCAACATGCTCTAAGTTATTCGTTAGAGGCTGAACCAAAAATTCAGTTTCGAAACTAAAATCTATAAATTAAAAGTCGGTTTGACCTTGTCCTGACGATAAGATAATGTTTAAAATTTTAAATATTGAAGGTTGGTACTTACTCTTGAGCGCCCACAGCTGTCTCTCCATCAGTCCGTCGACGTACTCCTGCATCTCCACGCGACACTCCCCGCTGATGGTCTTCTGCAGCTCAGCCCACTGCTTCACCAAAATATCAGCGTCGAACAGCCGCAGCATATTCTCAATTCCCATCAACTGCGTCATGTCGACGCTGTCCCTTTTCAGAGCAATCCTAGACTCGTTCACAGCGTTCCTGATGGAGTCGTTCAGTTTACTCAGCACATCCTTGTTCGGCTTCGAAGTCGTTTTCACCGTGGGTTTGGTGGTCGTCTTCACAATGTGTTGGACATTGTGGGACTTCTCTGTTGTCGATTGTTTCGCTTCAGTCTTGATCTCACTGAAGTCTGCGAACGATAGCCCGTCATCGTCCGCGAACACGTCGAAGGCATCCTCTGTCGTAGATTTATCGTTTCGACTCGAGTTCGGAGGACTTGGCTTGGCGAGGGAACCGATCAGGTCTGATGCCAGGTCCTCATCGAGACCGCCCTTAGCGGATCCTTTCTTGATGCTCTGAAAAGCGTCGATCAAAGCACTCCGTAGCTTTTCCTCGCGCGCACTCTCTCTGCTGTCGGGTAGTTCAACAGCATTTACTAAAACTAAGGCACTTAACATAACTATCACTAGGGGAGACATTTTGTTTTTTTTTTTTTTCAATGTTTCACTCGCACATGCTTGTTAGTACGATCACTTATGCCTCAAAAATCGAAATATTTTTTGGATGGTGTTGAAGGTGCGCGCGCGGCGTCATAGTCGGGGCACGACTGCGCAGGCGCGAGGCTGTGACATAACGCCGTTACGAAGTCACTGCGGCACTTTCACTGTCGGCGGCGCGGTGAGGCGCAGGTGAGCGCCGCATCCTTGTAGGGCGGCCGATGCGTGCCGCTGAGCTAGTTTACACTGGCCAACTTATTAGTTAACTTGTTACAATTAAAATGTTTGATAACAAACACTTAAAGAGACTGTCCTACTGACCTGAGGGTTTCAAGGGCGGCTGACGTATACAGCAGTCGATTCAGGGGAGGATTTTCACGAAAATCAACCAAACTGTACAGCAAAAGGTTTAGAAAAGTAAACGATAGTGATAATAATACCACCAACTGGACAACAAGGACTTCATGATAGACTACATAAACATAGCTTTAACTTTAAAACATGCATTCTGATTCAAAATGAAGAGCTTTTAAGCTGAGGCACACTGAATGGAACATTTCCTGAAACAAGTGTTAAAGTGTTACTGCTCTAAACCTGCAGTTTCATGTTTCGGATAATGATTGTAAAGTCGGAGACAAAACATCTAAAAAGCTCACTGTGTTGTACATCTTATTTCATAAGAAGTGTAAAACTTTGAGTGGCGGTTAGCTGAATGTTTGTTTGTACATATTGATGGCATATTGCGGTAGCTAAGTTTAGCTCGTGTAATAATATACATATGTTGGAGTATCGGTTGCCAAATTAGCTTGACAACAGACTCTTAACATCGATATTGCTACCGGTGACGGTGTTGTCATTATCAACAAAAAAATCAGGCTTGAGGATCTAAAATAAATATTATATATCGCTCCATTCAATATGATTTCATTATCATACTGGTCGTTATGCTCAAAGCAACGATTTAGCGTACTAAGCAGTGCCCAAAGCGTAATGTCCAAAGTATAAATTAAACCATAAATTTTTGGATTGCTTGTCCTAATGAGCTTTTTATTTGTCTTTGACTTGTCTTTCAGTACCTACAACATCGTACGTCACAAAAATGCTACATAAAATCTATCTCAAAACTGCACCGTCATAATGACTATCAACACATTTCAGTTACATTACAACACTGGTGTTAATTTTGCAACAAAAATAACAGAAAATAACAATTTACATTCTTTGAACATATTACAGTAATTTTTCTTAAATATTACGAAAGTCAACCAATTCGAAGGTGATTATTACTCGCAACAAGAACTAGACTTTACTACATGTTTAATTCTAAATCTAGGTCGTGAAGGTGGCTCTACGTACACGAGTTTGTTTTAGAACTTTTACAAGCGAAACTGTTCGGCGATTTACAGTTAGTCCAAAAGGTGTTTGAGCTGCCTCACTGCTCTAGTATACTTGTAGTAGTCGCAGTTGTCCCACTTCTTCTCTATTGTGTGTCGATAGCAATATAAATACTGTCAGCCCAGAATTTGGCTACGAGGATGGCACTTTCAGCAGCGTCCATCAGCTCCTTTATCAGACAGTAGGACACGCTGGACAAGATATTAAGTGCCTCATTGTTTGTGGGACAGCACCACATTTACACTCCAGGGCAGAAGCATCAGTTAATCTCCATCTAAGTAGGCTTTCTTTGATTCGGCTTACCTGAGAGCGAAGTCTACTGAAAGACTTCCAGGCAAGTCAAGGCACTCATGCCCAGGTGCGAGATTGTCGGCAGGTGGAACGGATGGGTTGTTCCACTTTCTCGATTATACTGCTTTAGTGTTACTTATGTTATTGAATGGCATACAAAAGCTGACGTCACACTTGATGGTAATTAGTTACTACCGTTTGTGGACATTGGCAAAACCGAAGGCATTACAGATGCGTGGAGCCGATTTTGTACCGAGTAACGAATGTATTGATCATCTCTTTGTGGGTCTTTAACGTTATGTCTTTATCTTCTTATCCATCAAGCATAGAATTTTTGTCGGGGTGGAATCATCTTCTATCTACGAGATGAGCTCATGCACCATGTTGTGGTAAAAAGATAAGCAAGTCTGCATAGTTTTAAGCGGTTCTGATAGCCGGGTTATTCTAAGGACTCCTTTTCCTAGCCGTCAAAATCAAAATCAAAAGTCATTTATTCATAACTAGCTTCCGCCCGCGGCATCGCCCGCGTAGAAGTTGGAAATTATCCCACGGGAACGTACTACCGGGATAAAAACTATCCTATGTGTTAATCTAGGTTATAATCTATCTGTCTGCCAAATTTGATCCAAATCCATTCAGTAGTTTTTACGTAAAAGAGTACCAAACATCCATCCATCCATCCATACTTACAAATTTTCGCGTTTATAATATTAGTATGATAGGATAGGCTGAGAATCAGCACTTTCTCAACGGCAACATTACATAAGACAATCAAAACGTGTATCACCACTTCCTTGTGCTGTGGCTGGAGAAGAAGTAGCGCATCTAACTCCTCAGCAGTACAGTTGTCTGTCCAGGGATCATGGTTGTGACTAAACTGCCAAGTCGTAGTAAGACGAACATTTTGACAATGACGGTCGTCACCTTCGCAGGTCGCGGTTTTAGGTCTGAAATATTTTATTCACAACTTTGCGAATGTTTCGTCTTTTTATATTGTATTGCAGTCACAGCGTACTTGGAATATTTTTAGAGGTACCTACGTGTGTGTACACTTTATTGTTTTAACGTTTTTTATGTGTGTAAATCTCATTCAGTGGTAGATATTCAATGCGACACTTTTGCACAAATAGGTTATTGTGCTTTCGTGTTTCAAAGATAGTTTGTGTAACGTTCAGCAATAAGGTAACTCACAAGCTCAACCCCCAATTATACAATATGTTTTCTCCATTCTACTTTTGGCTGGATTTAATTAAAACACAAATGTCCTAAAACAGCACCTTATCTAAAATTTAGCAAGATCAGCATACAGCAGAGTTAAGAAGCTCTTACATAAAGAAGTGTGGATATCATTGATTATATAATTATCTGCCAATTTTGCGAAACCGTGATTCCCCGTAAGACTGTGGGTAAATATTATGAGTGCAACTAGTTTACACCGTGACCTCGCCCGCGGCCTCTGCATTGAGCAACGCCACGTTTATAGCTGGTAAGCTGGCGCGACCCAATCTTTACAAAGATCGTATGCATACAGACATATCCGTAATGTGCATATGAGGAAAATAAGTTATTCTTTATCTTTCGTTTTATGACGACAATTTGTGTAACATTGAGGAAACTTTTTAAATTTACCAACAGCTTTCAGTTAACTAACGTTGTTGTTCTTGGAATGAGTCAACGTGCGCACGGACGTAAAAGTATCGCAGCGAGAATTTTTCGCGCACTGCTTAGGGGCTGTCTCCACGAGCGAGAGAATCGCGACGAGTCCGCCCTTATATCGTCGGATAATCTCCACGAACGAGCGATAATTACGCCGCGTATCGTCGCGAGTCGTAAAGGAATCGCAGCGTTTCCGCGGCGACTCGTAACGGTATCGCCGCGTTTCCTTGACGACGCGTTGCGAAATAAAGAATTCAGTTACGTGCCAGACGAGAGCGAAATAAGTAGTGTCTCAGTCGATAAAATAATTCTTTATTATGGATATAGTGTTGTGGGGTGCTTCTGCAAGTACGCTAGTGAATATGCAGTTATTGTTATTGTTAAGAAGGGAAAAAAAGCGCCGTTGGTGGACACATCCCATGTTGCTACGTCGTGAAAGTCATGGACATTTCCATGTGAATTATGAAGAATATCGAAATCATCCAGAATGGTTTGAAGATGATGGCAACGCTGAAATGACGCTGCGTTTGACAGCGCGCCCGCTGCGCGCTCGTCGCGAGAGCGCCGGGTCCGCTGCGCGAGCGCGCGGCGGGCCCGCTGCTAGTCGCGGCGGGCTAGCGACGATGTAATGACGTTTCGCGCGCTCGTCGCCACTCGTCGCATCGCGGCGATGATATCGCCGTGTGGAGACAGTTCCATAGAGAGTGTATAGAAATACGTGGCACGGCGATAATATCGCCGCGATTCTCTCGCTCGTGGAGACAGCGCCTTAGCGGCGAGAATAGAAAACCGAACAGTGTGTTTTTTCGAGGCGCTGGGATGAACTCTGTTGTATTCTCAATGCTCGGTTCAACACAAAAAGTTGAATATCCAGTGCGCCATAACATCTCGGCGCGATACTTTTACTTCCAGCTAGAAACATCCATAAACTCCTATAAACATGGTATTGGTCAATGCAGAGTCCGCTTCTCAATCCGTAACCGTTCGTCCGTCCCACAGCAGCTTTGATGGATGCCAATGCTTGCTTACTTCATATCGGCGATTTGAGACGTTTTTTTTTTCACCATGAGCCAGTAGCGGCATTGATTTTTTTTTCAGGAGATCGGATTCTGGATTTGGATTAATAATCTAGAGACTTACTACGAGAAGCTAGGGCAAAAAAACCTAACCGTAGCAGAATAGAACATGAACATAGACATACTCACGTGAAATATATGTATATAAACGCTTAGGTAAGCACGTCTACGTGTTATTTGTGCAGATCATGCATCACCCAATAAAAAAAGTGCAGTGTCAACCGTCTGTAGTACATATATAAAGTTAGTTCCCACTGCTGGGATACAGGCCGTAATTAGCGGGCCCATTGCGGGTTGGTAGATGTCACATGTTTTGAAATTTTCGGACCACAAAATATAGCGAAGCAACGGCACAGAAAAGAGCTAAGAAAACAGTTTAACCTACGCAAGAAGCTCGACCTGAATCAACATTCCGGCAACGTCTTGAAAAGAGCCCTCCTATAAATAAATACCACCCGTCTCTCCACTATTCCAATGCTTACTCAAGGATGCATATCCGGTAGGCTCGCAATCCTTTCCTATCCTAAGGGCACGTCTCCCGACCATTACCGCGCCCCCCGTCTACTTATTGATATGCAATGGCCTCTGTAACACCATGAAGCATGAGGCTTCAGGGGCTAGAGCAAATCTTGGGGTTTATTCGAATAATCGAGTCTGGTCAAGCCACGCTGGGATCGGTGTATTTCATTCATTCATTCTAGGACATGCCGGCTTCCTCACGATATCCCTCCACCGTTTGAGAGCAGTGGCGATGAAATTATTTAAGTACACAAAGTAAAGCGCCCGTCTGGGTTCGAACCCGCGACCTACATACTCGTAATTCGGGGACGTTACCACTGAGCGAGCACTGCTCCCACCCTTTCTCGCGCCCTAATCCGTCTTGCCATTATACAAAATTTTGAGCAATTATGTCTCATGTTTCAGTGCTTCTGACCAACCACTGGAGAGTACAGAGGTACTATTTTGTAAAATGCTGCAACGAATAGTTTTAAGGTTTACTACCCATTGCTACCTATACTCCTACTTTACCATAAATTTTGACAATATCCCATAAAGGTTAGGTATGTGTACTGAAACCAATGTACATATAACATACAATGTAACGAATGAAAGTCCATCTGTTACTCAATCGTCAATGATCACCGGACGACTGCGCCTGCGCGGAAGTAAACATGAGATAGGAACTGTACTATCATATCATACTGTGTGATCATGAAGATTTACTGCATCTGTAGTATTAAGTTCTAGGAAGCCTGACGTCCTTATATATCATGCTTGTGAGGTAACTTAAATAACTATATAAGTACCTTATAGTTTGGAAGGAGAGGAGGTTCGAATTCCCTGAATGAAGGACCTTTCTTTTGGAGAAGTTTTTAGGTTGGCGATCTAGACATGAATAATTAATATGTAAATTGTAAAAACTGCTTCAAGTACGATACGATACGAGATTGGCCCAGAAGTAACGGCCGCAATTTAATAGTTCTAGGTCGTACGTTCAAATGAAGACAGGCAGTGGTGATGAAATAATTTACACAGAGTTAAGAACTTTGTGTAAATTATTTCATCACCACTGCGCTCAAAACGGTGACGGAAAGCATCGTGAGGAAACCGGCATGTCTTAGAACGAACAATTAGAAGACATGTGACATCTACCAACCCGCACTGGGCTCGCTTGGGCTGGAGTACGGCCCACTCCTTCCACGTAGAAGTGGGTTCTGTCCCAGTAGTGCAAATATTATAGGTTAATTATGAAAACTACAATAAAATTTAGTGCTACTGGCCAATGTGCATATTGAAGTTTTCCGCGTGGAAATCCAAAAGGGGACCTTACATCAGGAGGCTGAGCCACTTATGTGTGTATTCAAAACGCCATATTGCAATCAGCAATATTTAGGCAAACTGTCGTGATGATAATAATGTTCTTTCTAAACAGGTCACTTCAAGTAGTCCCAGGTGACAATGATGAAGTACCGACAAAACAGTACGAAGTACGAAGTATGACACAGTAAAAGACCAACATTTACCACGGAAGAGAAATGTGTAGTAATGCGCATGTCTCAATGGTCACCACAATGGGACAATGCGCCTTATGAAACAGTGCGTGCGATCAGATCGCGGAGCCGGATCGAATCTTGCGCAGGGCACTTATGTAAGGCGTGTTTTGTTGTTTACAGGCTCCCTCTCATCTTTTGCAAAGATAATGGAGCTGTGACAGATGTCTCTTTGAAGATAAGTAAGTCTTTCCCAATTTGAAAGAGCATAACTTTTCAGTTCTTTACTACGATTCATAGTTTGAATTGAAGAAATGGACATTTGAAGAGAGCACATGTTACAAAAGACTGGATACCTAGTAGGTATCTAGGCATTTGTAATATGTATCGTGTCTTTTCTGTAAATGGTCAGATGACCATTTCTGCCGTCCACAAGCTATAGGTAATGCCGTCAACCAACAAAATCATATTTCGAGTTATGGACAAAAAATCGCAGAAAAATATGAAATGCATGCTATTTAGTTATGCAACGGAAAGATACAGTTCTTTTTTCTGATTAGGTGGCATCAAAAAACGAAAATCTACCATATGCGAGTTAACGGAATTATAGCTTGTGGACGGCAGTTTTACAGAAAGGACATGATACATGTTAAAAATTAACCTTTTTAGAACAGTGGTCAACATATTATCACAACACAATGATGACCTGGTTGGTAGCTGCTAGACCTACCTGCCTTATCATTATCATCATCATCGGCAACCTTGTTCCTCCCACTGCTCAGTATAGGCCTGCTTCCTTTTGAGCCATGATTACCTGGTCTGTGCGTGTCCCATCCATCCAACTAATAATATGAGCGATATTTTAAACCTCTCAGCTATAGGTAGATCTTAAACCATACCTTGTAAAGCTGTGGCGCTAATTACTACCTAATTGCTTAACTGTGCGGATCATCAACGTGAGTTTTCTGTATATGTATGTAAATAGGGACATACATATTTACAATATCTATTATATAAGCATTGTTCGCGACATCGATTTCTTAATACGAGGAAACACAGGCGCTGTGGGAATCGGAGACAATTAGCCTCCTATCTACTAATGTTTATGAAGCTGTGTTTGTCTAGTAATTTATTTACGTATGTATGTAATTTTTACACTCACAGTGTCTGAATTAAGTGTTCATTTTTATCCATAAACATAATATTATCTATAAAATGGATGACGGTAACTACATGCCATATGTAGCATTTAAGTACCTGCTTAATATATATTAATAACAACAGTTCAGTTATGTGGTTATCTTTGTTAATGGAGTTCAGTTATATCCGGGTTAAGCTAACTCTTATTTTTTTGCAGTTAAGGTTCTCATACTTTATTATAGTCTTATAGTTCCTCAGTCAATCAATCAACTAATCCTGCGATTGCTGAATTACATTTAGTATAGCACAGTTAAGTTAGCCCCTTCCAAATTGAGCCTCAATTAAAATTACCACGGTAACCTGTCAGGCCAGTTGCCCGCGATGGCAACAATGTCGTCCGCCCATCTCGTCGCTGGACGACTGACATCTCACCTTCCAGTCCTTGGACGTCACTCTCTCAGTGCCTTATTCCACCTATCATCACTATCACTTGCCAGGTGTCCTGCCCAATTCCATTTAAGTTCCATAATACGCTTTCTTCGTATCTCGACGTTTGGAACTCGATCTATTAGCCCGATGCCAAGCATGGAACGTTCCATGGCTCTCTGTGCAACTCTCAGTGTCCACGTCTCAGCACTGTACGTCACCTATTTCTACGTAGGAATGTCATATAATTGTTTTTTATTTGCACCACGTGTTACGAATGGCAAGAATTGGAGCAACATGAAAAAGAAGAAAGTCGCGCTAAAAAGGTCAAAAGGTAGACAAAAGAATCTACCTAAGTTTTGGGGACAAACAGGGACGAATAAAACGAGAAAAACTACGGATGAGACAAAACTAGAAGGTGACGACAAACCTTCATTGGCGAGTCACTGCATAAGGACTCATTTTCACATAATTATACAAAAGCCCGAACAAAACCACACGGCATAGCTAGTTAAATATACCTACTACACAATTCTTAACAAAACGCAGGTCTGATTGGGTAATAGAGTTCACATGAGACGGCTCTCGTTCAATAGGTTAGCACTTGCCTAAGTACGTCTGATGTGGGCTAAGTACTAGTGATTAAACTTGTGGACAATAAGCAACTGTAATGAATGACTGGATGGTACCTACATGTCTGTTTGCCAAACGTGGAAGTCGGAACCTTAGATAGATACATATGTAGATATATAGATAAAATGCTCTTTATTATGTACACCATAAAAAATACAGATATATAAATGTAGAAATTTTACATAGGGTGGCACAAATGGGCGGTCTTATCGGTAAATGCGATCTTTTACAGAAAACCTTTGGATGGATTAAATTTTTGCACAGATTTTAATTTTACATTGTTATCAGTTACGATCATCTTCGACATTAGATACAACACCATTTGGTATTGTCTTTTTATCTTCTTCCTGTGGCCAACTGTATTTTTTTTCGTCTTCATTAAAAAAATCTCACCTGAATGTGGTTACCACTTCAATACGTATAGGCGTTACTGATGGCTATAAGTACTTTTATAGCTCTACTGAGGAAGACCAAAGAATGGAATGGACTGTGTGAAAGATGACATGGCTAGCAAGAGGGTAACTTCCGAGCTCCGAGATGAAGTAGATATGGAACGAAACCAAATAGATAACCCCAAATAAATTGGAATAAAGGCAAGAGAATGCTGATTGACGACTGAACTTTCGTACAACTTTGTATTGTAAGTTTAATTTATCCTTAGGATTTCATTGGCTCTCTACCAGCACCTTCACTTTTGAAACCGCAACACAGTGATATTGCTTGGTTCTACCAAATAAAACCTATCTATAGGTAGTGGTACTTTTCCAGGACGATTTTTTTTACAAGGCAAACGAAGTTGACCCCATTAGGATAGACGGTACTCATTGGCTGGTAGGTACATATTGTACGAGAAATGGTCGACTATCGCAACCTAATTCTTTTTGTCAACACTGCGCGTGGGCAGACTTTACAGGTGCTGTTCATCAAAGTACGCGTCTTTCTGAGAAAGCTTTCATTTTTATTTAAATGTCCGTGAGAGTAAACGAAAGCAATGGGAACTCTGCCTGACTTATGTAAATGTGTAATGTACGTTTTACGTGTGTTAAGGTGCGTGCACATCTGCGAACGCAGTATGGAGCTACTTATGTAGTATTTGACAGCACATTCTGCACTACTTAATTATGGACAGTTACATATATTAGTTGTTGTGAGTTAGAGATTAGGAGCTAGAATTAGTAGACATACTTTATATACGTGAATCTTTAGGTTGTACATGAGTAAAGTCTGTCAGTGCGGTAACTATTTTTAAATTAACTATAAAAAATACGATATGCGTAGAAATAATAATGATGCAATGCTTAATGGATGGAGCATCTACTTGCTAGGATTCGAACATGAAAACACTAGATCACCAGCCGATCTATTCTGTAAAAACTCACCGTCTCACCCTGAAAACTTATGTTAGATGAGCATGAAGTGGCAACCACAATTACAACATAATCAACAAATAATTCCACAATTTAGCGAAATTCGGTGAGCCACAAAAGCGTCGCTTATATCTTGTGGCTCAGGGCATCCATTGGGATGTATACGCACCCTTATAATGTGACTATTGTTACGAATTAAATATGTTTGTGGAGATTATTTACGGTTCTTTTGCATGTGTTTATGTCTTTATTATAAAATGCTCTATGGTAAATAGTTTGTTCTTGTGTCTATTATGGGGCATCGTAAAATAGGTGTTTTTATGGTTTTCACAAGATCGTGGAAAGTTTTTGTGGTAGACAGCGAAATTTTTGATGATTTCGAAAGTTTCAATATTGAATTAGGTACTAGGCTATTAATTAAAACCTGAAATATTTTAATTGGTATAATTATTTATAGTCATTGGTGTATTCATTGATTTATTACGTATACAATCGATCTACTAGTCGAAAAATACGGTTGAAAATAAATACACAGCCAGCAGCTATTAATATTATAACAACAGCAGAAATTAACATATTAACCATTACAACAACTAACAACCATTAC
This sequence comes from Antitype chi, assembly GCA_947359405.1. Lineage (NCBI taxonomy): Eukaryota > Metazoa > Arthropoda > Insecta > Lepidoptera > Noctuidae > Antitype > Antitype chi. The sequence goes on along the minus strand of OX375809.1, from coordinate 1,497,988 downwards.
ATAAATGTTACGTTCCTACTATTCACACAATGTCCGGCCACTGCAGACAGTCGTACAAGACATCCACTCAAATCAATCCGCGATAGAACTGATGACTACAAACAATCGATGAAGCTCTGACCTATCCATTTCAGCTACCGGACCTCCACCCGATGCTCCACCGTGTCCTCAAGGCAATCTATGCAGTGGAAACACCTGGGCGCTTCTTCCCGCCTTATCCGAAACAGAAACCTCCCAAAACAGCCGTGTCCGGTGAGGACCTGCGTCAGGCAGAAGGTAAGGACGCCGTGGTCCCGCTCAATCAACTCCTCAAAGAGGGCACTTACCGTCGCAATTGTGGCGTGCCCAGCACTGGGTTGCGACAATCACACTCTCCATGTCGCCATGAGACCGGAGCTCTGTCCGTTGTGCCGCGATTTCTCGCGGCAGCGGAGCGTTTTGCCTCCTCGCACCAATCCTATTTGTGTGCGACGACCTTTGCCTCCAGATCCCAAGGCGGCAATCCAGCAAGAAGGCCCGCCGCCTTACCGGAGATCGTGCGGTATCCCCGGAATATCCAGATGGCCATGACTCTATGGGACGCGTTCAACCGGTGGGCTGGTCGGCGCCTCAATGAAGGCACCCATACCGGTGCTCCATAAAGGGCCATGAACTGCACGAATCCTTCGTATAGCCTCCGACAGGAGACGTTTAGACCCCCTAGATTGGGCAGGAGCCGCTTCAAGGCAGCCCCGGCCCGCTCCAGTCTGGGAGTCAAACGTCGGAAATGCTCCACGAAGTTCCACCGGCTGTCGAGGACGAGTCCCAGCTACTTCATCGTCGACTCGACGCCGATGTGAACTCCTCCTACCGTTATTTGGGAACCCGTCGGTGGTGCATTCCGGGGACCATGAAAACATATGGCCTCGGACTTGTGCAGGCCACCTCGAGTCCCAATTGCCGGATCCTCATGACTATTATTGAACCACGCTGACGCCGTATACCGTATACATACATATACATACCGTATACCTACTTTACAAAGCGTTTAGTAATTTTTCATAAACAGACGTTGGAGTATTCGGTATACTGTATATGTAGTAGGAAAATATTGTATTTTATATTAGGTCTTTACCTATGAAATTGCCGTTTTGCAGTACTGGCCATTTCAAATCAAAATAATTTTTGTTTGGGTAAGAATTCTAATTTCAAATTAATTTTATTTTAAAAACATGGATTTTTTTTTCCAAAAGTAGTCATTTGTTTATTGATTAGTGTTACATTTTCATCGCATTTCAATCTTTTTCGTCATCATGGATACGTTAAAAATTCGAGTAATTATGGAATATGAGTACCGTCGTGGCAGCAACGCGGCACAAGCGGCACGCAACATCAACGACGTTTACGGAGCTAACACTACAAACCAACGCACCACCTGTTATTGGTTTGCTCGCTTCCGTTCTGGAAATTTCGACCTGAAAAATGAACCTCGCGGTCGTCCGAAGACTTTGGTCGACAATGACGAATTAAAGGCGATTGTGGAAGCTGATGATACACAATCTACGGCTGAATTAGCAGCAGCTTTCGACGTTAGCGTCAAAACAATATTGGTCCATTTGCGTCAAATTGGCAAGGTAAAAAAGCTTGACAAATGGGTGCCCAACGAACTCAATGATCGTCAGCGCGAAGTACGCGTCGAGACGTGCTTTGCACTGCTCAACAGACACACAAATGAAGGAATTTTGAACCGCATTGTTACCTGCGATGAAAAATGGATTCTGTTTGATAACCGCAAGCGCTCAGCAAGTTGGTTGGATCCTGGTTCAGCACCTAAACAATGCCCTAAACGAAAACTTACCCCTAGAAAAGTGATGGTCACTGTTTGGTGGTCTAGCGCCGGTGTGATTCATCACAGCTTCTTACCAAACGGGGTGAGCATTACTGCAGATGTGTACTGTGAAGAACTGAACACAATGATGGAGAAGCTGGCACATCTCCAACCAGCATTGGTCAATCGCTCGTCTCCGCTGCTCCTGCACGACAACGCGCGACCTCATACTGCACAGCAGACGGTCTCCAAGTTGCAAGAACTGGGGTTGGAAGCTCTCCGTCATCCGCCCTACTCACCAGACCTTGCGCCTACAGACTACTACTTTTTCCAGAATTTGGATAACTTCTTGGCGGGAAAAAAATTCAATACCCGAGAGGCAGTACAAAATGCCTTTGAAGAATTTGTTGCCTCCCGTCCAGCTGATTTCTTTAAGAAGGGCATCAATAAACTGCCACTGCGATGGCAAAGATGCATTGATTGCATGGGTGATTACTTCGATTAATACAAATAAAAAATACATGAAAAAAATTCGTTTAAATTTTTTCATACAAAACGGCAATTTCATAGGTAAAGACCTATTATATCCGAGACATGTTTTCTCCGTGTATATCATAAAGTTTATTTTTCTGCAAGGCAAAAAAAAATGAGCCAAATTTTCCGCTGCCCTAAAATTTGCTGCCCATAGGCTCCAGCCTACTCAGTCTTCTGTTAAACCCGCCACTGAGTACGTATATGTAAGCCATACAATGAACACACCTTCTGAGCTTCTCTATTCCGTGATTGCCAAACCTCACGAGTTTCACGCAACCTGTAATTTCACTAACTAGCTTTTAGTAACCGAGTAGCGAGGGTGCAATTAGTGCTGTCTCTGTACAATTACTCTAGTACCCTTAGTACGTTCACCCAGTGAGTTGACACTTGACAGTAAGTTTTTCTCATGTCCTAATAGGGAACGGCTTAATTTAATTATCTTTTCTCAGACCTGTTTTCAGTGAGTGTACGACTAAACGCCGACAGACTGAACACCGACAAGACTTTACTTCGACGGGACTCTTCGCCGACAGGACACTTCGCCGACAGGACTCTTCGCGGACATGGCTCATCCTTGCGCTATTACTAAATATAGTCAAGTAACTGACATTAACATGAAAGTAGCGCTCGCCGGCCGCTGCGGCACCGCTCGCTACGCTCGCTCAGTTCGCGCGCGGTTGGTCGCAATTCTAATCTTTTTTTTTTACCTGGGGAAATCCTCATGCATGGGAGATAGCGCAGTTATATGGGAATGTAACCCCTAAAACTCCACGGTGTCCTCCAGTGCCACTTGTGGCGGGAACACGGGAACGCGGAAGCCATCCGCGAACCCGCGGCGGCTGTCCATTACCGGACCGGGGTAGTTACCCCCATCACCGGCGCACCAGAACACATGGCACGCTGTGACCACCCCAGGGACCAAATAGCGCATGGGTGCCAAACGACCCCGTGTATGGCACCCTTGGTCCCCCTGCGGCGGGTAGGGACAGTGGCCCAGCCGCTTACCACTTTTCGGCCGCAGGGGATAGGGAGAGCGGCCTAAGCAATACCGACACTCCTCCCTCCGGTGACGGCTCCGTCCAGGCCGCGGAAGGTGAGGAAAGTGGCGCTCTCCATGCACCACTCTTCTCCTGCAGCGACCCGCAACCCCCAGCCGCGATGCCTGCCATACGACATCGCGGCCCGCCTCAGTTGTGATGCCGCCCGGCGGCACCGCTACATACTGGTTGGCCGCTACGATGTCGGCTTAGCGGAAAAAGCCCTGACGAGCGGCCCCTCCTCGGGTTCCTCTTCGCTTCACCGTGGGTGCGGAAGCCACGGCTACTGAGCTCCTCCACAACGACAATGTGGGAACCCGAGGGGGGGGGGGGGGGGGTCGCAATTCTAACCTAACCTATTACCTACCTGATGAGCCCTGTCGGCGAAGAGTCCTGTCGGCGAAGTGTCCTGTCGGTGAAGAGTCCCGTCGTAGTAAAGTTTTGTCAGTGTTCAGTCTGTTGGCGTAGTGTCTGTCGGCGTTTAGTCGTACACTGGTTTTCAGTCGCGTACAGGAAAAAGAAAGAGAACTCCTCGAATTACGATTAGAATTGAATAATGTCAGAAATAAATAAATCAGCCAGTGTTGTCCACTAGTCCCACTGTAGGGCAAACCTCCCCCTTTTCTTTTTCCATCTCAACACGATCCTGCACCAATCTGGACCAATCTCTATAGGCGTCAAGCTCGTGACATAAACAATATTATGAATCCGTAGATTTAAACAAAAAATCATGCGTTATTCAAATCACGATTGCAAATTTCAAATTCAAATTTCAATTTATTTCAGGAACAATTCACATTGTGTTTGAAAACATACATAAAACCGACGATACCAGAGCTGTGCAGGTAACACCCAATAATAAAATTAACGTAGGCAAATAGCATAGGAAGTAGCACCAAGCACTGGCGGCAAGCACTAGCCACTCCATCATTGTTTCCGTCGCGGCCCACCGCGCGGTGCAGCTGCCGGCGCACGCTGCTTTATGTAACACTATCACACTTGAACTATTTTGCTATCACTCTGAATAGACAAAGAAACGGTACATACACACACAAACAGCAGGATAAATAAAATGTCTACTTATTTCTTGTACATCATACATAACTGTTATATATGTCACCGTATGATTGTGAACACCGTTATTTTATAATCAAGCGAACGCTACTTCCAAGTTAGTGGCAGTTACTTGACTATTTAGTAATAGCGTCTTGATACCAGTTCAAAATCTGACGGTTTCACTTCGATAGATTATAATCTACCGAAAAATAATGCGTTAAATTGTAAGCAGTATGTTACGGTTCACAATCTTTCGACAGTTCACAATCTCGCGAGATAGATTATAATCTAACGGTACCTATTTACAATTTTACGGTGACATATATCTAAGGATGAAACAAATACTTTCGCTGTAGTTCTGGACTATATCATAATACTGCAGGCCAAAGGCCTCTTCACACACAGAGAAAGCACGAGCATTAATCTCAGATGATCAGTGATGTCAGTAAGGCCTAACTTAATCTCAAAAAGTAAGCATGAATTGAAAAATGTCCCATTGGTATTTGCGCGGATTTAAACCCACAACTTCGCGAATGAGACGCGATGCCGTGGCCACTGGGCCATCACGACACAACTCTTAAATGCTAAGTCAAGTTCATGAAATTCGTAAGTGTCGTCAAGTCAAACGTACCGGAGAAACGGAATAATGAAATGCTTCTTTCAAAGCAAAGGATAAAGATCGGGCAGAATTTCTGCAAAAAAATAGGGAAGCTCACAGTGGCGTGCACAGAGTTTTTAGACAGGGTAGGCAGAAAATTTAAAAGAAGGCAAAAAAAAACAATAACGGATTGTTGGCGCTGTACCTACACAGCATGCAACCTGTGAGGCAAGCAAATGAATCATAATTATTGTTTTTTACTTTAACTTTAGTTTGTATTAATTCCAAATTCGCTGTACAACTACTTTTCACGATCACTTGTTTTTTTTTTCACCCAAAAATTGTTTTGAAAATGCATCATTTTTTCTTTTCTCTCTACACACACCATCTGAACAACTTTCTCAGTGAATCCCTATTATTTACGAGTATTTTTCACACTATAAACCAATACAAATAAATCAAACAATGGCGTCGGAATATAAAAAATAATACGACAAAAAGTAATGGTTGTTTATGTAGCGACAATTAAATGCAACAATGCTACTTTTAAAATATTCGCATAACCAACTTTATTCGGAAAACTTATGTAAGTTTCGTAATTCGTCTTGTAGTAAAAAATAATACTTTAAAAAACTAAAAAACACGCTTTAAAAACCAAAATAAAAATAATATGTAGTTTAAAAAACCAGTTTTTTAAACTACTATTTTTATTTTGGTTTTTAAAGCGTGTTTTTAGTTTTTTAAACTATTATTTATTATCTATTTTTTAGTTCTGCTAACTACAAAAACATGTTTTTTTTCTCATTTTTATTTTTTATTATTGAATTGTCATCGGTCCTCGACAAGTTTACAAAGTTTCAATGAAATCTGACCGTTTAAAGTGGGTCAAAATCGCGCTCAAAGGAGTCGGTTACATACAAACATACAAACAAACAATAAATATTATATAATTATTATAATATAAATACATTTAATTAAATTAATAATTATTCACATTCTAAATGCTATTACTTATATTATTTAATTTTAATATTATCCATACTTATGTTGCTGTGCCCTTACAGGGTCCATAACTGTATCCTAGCTTTAAGCCTAAATGAAATAAACAAACAAACATACAAGTGAAGCTAATATAAAGCGTGTAAAAAGCGTAAAAAGTCTCTGACTACCCTTGTGCGGGGTTTGACGCATAATGTGCACTTCGCAAAATGTGCACTTGACGCAGAATATGCACTTCGCAAAATGTGCACTTCTCAAAATAGCACTTCTCAAAATGAGTGCGTCTCAAATTGAGCACTTCTCAAAATACTCACTTCCCGAAATGTACACATTTTGCGAAGTGAGTATTTGTATAAGTGGGCATACCCCCTCCCTGTACGGTTGTGTTCCTCGTATGTATAGGAACGCACACCCAATAAATCTGCATAACCACAAGAGCACACTTATAAACATTAAGACGCGAATAGTTTGTGTCTCTCCCGCGGCACTCAGCGGCGCTAGTGCATCGCAAACGCAATGCGAAGTTACATCAAATTGTAGAACGCCAGCACATCAAGCTACCCAAACTGTCAAATTTTCCCAATTGAACATGCACCTTAAACATAAGTAATAAAGTTAAAACTCTATCAAAGAAATTTGGCAGATTAGGGTAGCTTGATGTGCTGGAGTCTGTACGAACGAATATAGTTATTACATCGATGGTACTAATGATATGGCCGACGCTCGACTGGTGGAGCTGATTTATGAATAAAGATTTTTTTAAATATTAGTTTTAAATATTTATCTGATTTAGGTAGGGTAGGCAGTGTCTTTATGTCTTTATAGACTGACCGCCACTGGAAGCTCAATATCTTTCTTTATGAAAACTTTTAAAATAAATATCAATCAATAACCGCTAGTCTCTCAATAATTTCTCACAGAATATCGAATGTAGGTTCCCCGTACGATATAGGACAGCACAGAACATTTTCCTCGTATTGCGTTATAGTGAAAGAGCTATGCGTGGGCGCACAATATACGTAGATGTGTGACGTAACACGCTCCCAATACGCGGTGAAGAAACTCCGTCGCAATGCCTTGTCTGAACGTAGCCTTATTAATTGCAGCAATTGGGAGTCATGATTACTTTGTGTTTTTTGGGACCTTGGTTGAAATTTAGCGTTATTTTAATTATAGTAGCGTTTCGGATTTACCTGTGTGCCAGGTCCAAGTCACTTCATCAGTCTCCTGCCCAATTTATTTGGGGACGTCACCACAAGTCTCTTTCTTATCTTCTTTCACACAGACCATCCATCGTTTCTTTAGTTTTTGCCTACTCTTAAAGCCATTCACATTCATACTCAAAACTTTCCTCACGGCATTTTCCTCATTCCTCCGCATCACATGCCCATAACATGACAACCGATTTTCACACAACTGTTCAGTCACCGGTGCCACTTTCAGACTTCCTTCCTATACTTAATATGTGTAACCAAGTAAATACCGTTATCGGTACATTGCAAGACTAAAATATGTAGAGAGGCAAACCATGTTGGCCCATTAAATTAATGTGACAGAACAAAACTTTCTAAGGACAAATTCCTACAAGTGATAAAAATTGTAGTGTAATGTTCCGGTTTGAACGGTGACACATGACGATCGCAGTGAAATGGACTCAGACGTATCCTATGCTGCAATCTAGTAGGTTTCAGAAGAAAAATACTTCATTAGTCTTCACTGATGAAGTATTTTTCGATATTACGCTTATTGCCGACAAACCCGGCAATAAGCAAAGTATTCTGTGATCTAGCAAAACGAATTTATGTATGTACAATTCGCAATACCTGCCTTTGTCTTGCACTGAAAAAGTTTTATGTAATGCAGCGTTTTGTTTTTCTTGCAGTGCAGTGCAGTGTACATAATTATATATTTAACAGTTACATTGCTCAAATAGAATTCCGGGTTCCGAGTTATTTAATAACGGCCAAAGAATCAGAATCGCCATACAACGTGGCAATGCTGCCAGCCTTTTGGGAACTTTTCCTATCATCCTATGATTAGTTTTCCTTTTTTAAACTCGTACGTGTACATACTGTTTTCTTTCATATTATGTAAATATTTAAATAAACAGTTAATAGTCACCTACATCATACTAGCTTACATTTGCAATTAAATTTTCATAGAACAGGCACTCGTAAATGGGAGGTTTGAAAATTCGTTTAGATTTTACGAAATACTTTGCCAAAGCATTTCGTAAAATCAATTTTGCAAATTAGCCAAAGCAGCTTTGGCTAATTTGCAAAATTGAAACAGTCAAGGATGATGCATGAAATAACATCACACATTCTTTTTCGATTTTAGGTTTTTCGTTTCTTGCTTCAAGGTTTAAAAAAATATTTTGCAAATTTTTGATTGCACATTGGTTCACAAATAAACGGTAAAGATAAAGATGCATTTATTTGTATAAACATGTGTAAAATGATACATACATGTGCACATATGGATGGAAATTCGTTTAAAATTGCTGATTCAACATGTCTTGCTATATTCGGCGTACAAAATAGTTTATAATATTTAGTTTAAAATTATAAATGAGAAGGTTTTTAATAATAGTCAAAATTCAATCAATTTCAAATACATAATCAGTCAATGCAAAAATATAGTCGAAAGATAATAATAAATAATTGAAACAATAAAATTACTAAAACTAAAATACTTATTAAATTATCTAAATTCAAAATTTGTCATTCAAAAACTCCGTAACATCCGTATCCCTTACTAATTAGCATTTTTTTTCAGTTCTCTCTTAAAGGAATTAACATTCATTATCTTAAGGGCATTAGATTGCTTATAGCTGCCGGAGTGGATTCACTTCCACAGTGAACTGACGACCTGTTGCTCACCGGTCTACAACTTAACTGTTAGGCCATAGTAGAGTACTTTTAATTAAAAAAATACCTTATCTGATAAATTATCTACAGTTATGCGATGGTCCACCTTGATTCGGCACAAATGATGTGGGCCAGGTCCATTATTATCGATTTATGATACTTTTACAAACAGGTACCTATCACTAAAATTACCTACGGAATTATTTTACGTCAAAATTAATTGTCCGTTTTTGTAATTACGCAATGTATGAGACGGTAGCTGCTGGGTAGTTATCAATACGATGTCTTAATATTGCAAGAGACGTTAACTCGTTTCCTACAGGTACCTAATACCGTAATATCAATGCGTTTTCCTCACAGGGTTTCGTACGAGTCCACGAAATTATATGACTACATTATGATAGTGGTTTGTAACACCACACCCGAAGTCCAAGGCTGTTCACAATATGAAAGTCGATAGTTCTTACAACAGAGTAGGCTATTAGGAATATCTTTTATTTTATTTTTTTTAACTTTGCCCCACACACTAAGAATTTCTCCTGTATTGTGGGGCGTTTATAATCATTTAAACTCACATACACAAACAGCCAGACCCGGAACAACTACTTGCAGGTCATACAAATATTTGTTCCGTGCGGGAATCGAACCCGCTACACGCAGCGTAGCGGTCAATCGCTTAAGGCCCTGGTAACTTTAAATATTGTTGTTATGAGCGATAATAGTTCTTATTGCAATCCGATACCGGTTAAAATCTGTTGTAATAAATTCGAATAATAAATGAGCAAGCATTGTCGTAAAACTCCAAATAAAATCGTATAAAATTAGATATTTATACGATTTTATTTGGATTTATTTGGATTTCTATTTCATAATAAATATTCCATCACTGGATGCAGTTTGGCATTTGGAATTTAATGGTATATTTTTAAATATAATTATAATTGTTATTGAAGGGATAAACTGGTTTTAAAGATAATTAAGAGGTGACTTTGATGATTTTTTTGATGCATTAAAGTATGTTTAATTGTTTTGCAATCCATCACTATATTATGCAAAAAAGACTTGAAAATATCATATATTTTTTTGCTTTTAAAATTATTTACGTTTAAAGAGATACACTGGTTTAAAAAACCACCTTTTTGAGCCTTTTCAAGAAATCACCGCCTTAACCACTGCGCCAACCGTGCCGTCAAACGGCACGGCACGGTTTATACGGGGTGTGACAGGAAAACCATACTGTCTAAGTACCTTAATTAAAGTTAGCTAGCTTCTCAGTCTTCAACACCCAGCACATAATCATTTAATCATCTCTTATCTTCCTCTTTCAGCTAAATGCTCTAATGACCGAATGTAGAATAAGGAAGAAAGACTTGCGACGCGACGTTCATCATCACTCACCCCCTTACCCCAATTTATTTGTGGTCGGCGCAACATGTCTTTTTCTTCCCCACTTCTCTATCAGTCGTCATCTCCGTGTTCGAAGTATAAAATTAACTATATATTCTCTGTTATTAGGTAAAGTCATCAGTTGCTAACCTGTTTTCGCTTTTCAGGAAGGTTTTCCAAGTTCCCATCCTACACAACCGACTTATCGGTTTTTCTCTCCAGTTTCTGCGAAAGTTATAGCGCCTACGACCTAGTGGACTATTGAACCCGTTCGTTAAGGCCCATAGTATCCTCATCTCCCGTTTGTATGCTAAAGCACGACTGCCGCCCGCGCCCGCGCAGGGCACCTTTGAGCCTTTATCTCAAAATGGGGATATTCCTTTGATTAATTTAATTTTTTTTTGATTCTGTGGTACCTCTAACTACCTATTTTTCAGTGTATTTTTTTCCAAATAACTAAGCCGTTTAGTAGGAGTATGGAATAGAAGCCAAAATATTGCGTGTTGGAAATTTTTTTTTTACAGCAAAAGTATTAACCATACAAAAAAAGTACTTCGGGCAAAATGATCTATATGAATCTATAGCAAAATCATATATTTTTCAAATCTTCAAGACAAGCCGTTAATGAGCAGTACGGTTCATAAAGTGACCGTGTTACGCTACCAAACGGGAGGTAGGCCCTTAAGTGTTGCGTGAAGTCCAAGGTTGGTTGCATAAAATGTTTTTGAAGTGTTTAAGAAAGTTAGGGATGGCCCTAACTTTCTTAAACACTTCAAAAACGTTCGGAGATATATTTTGGGTTAGATATCCGTATCAATGATGGGTGTAAGGTTGCTTTATTAGGTAGAACATCTGTGATTTCATGTGGAGCTAGCTTCCTTTATCTCTGAATCAGTGAATGAGTTAGATTGGGTCCCAGCCAAGTACCTACTGCCAAGTAGGTAGATAGGCGCCTTAAAAAGGGTATAGGTATAGATAAAAAAATAATGATAAATTATTTTACGTAGTAAGTACCTAAGTAGGTTTGTACAAACCGTAGGTACAAACACTGTTACACGTCAATCACATTTTTTAAACTAGATGTGGTCCGCGTTTCCAGCAATCTGAATACTCTGAGAAGAAACGCCGCAACAAACTCAGAAGTCACAGTCTCTTTTAAAGTCCAGGACTCAAGATCCTGGACTTGTGAATGGTGTCTGAAATGGTCTTTTGAGGAAAGAACCGTAGGTACAGATTGAGTGGACTTGTCCAGTCAGTGTATGCATTTGTCAGTAATCGTGCAGCTCCACTCAATAATATGATAGGGATCAACCACTCTAAAAATGAACGCCCCATCTCTACCTACACTACATTTCGTTATGTTAAAGTTAGTACCTAAGTATGTATGTACTTATCTTAAAGACGTATCAAACAATTACTTTTACTTCAGACAGTCCCCACAATAACTCAGTTAGTGCTTTAGATAAATTACTTCCGTAAAAATGATTACACATATTCTGACCTAGTTGGTCTAAATACTAATTTTAGTTGCTATTATTAGGTAACTATGACCAAGGTTCCTTGCATAAGAAAGTGGGTCTGGTGGTACCAAAGTCCAAACGTGTGCGCAATGTTCATGAACGCTATTTGGACTTTGGACCTATGGTCTAGTTGGGTGGGAGACGAGTGTCAGGGACATGCAAATGATGTTTACAACATCCCACCCGCCTTGCGTGATAATCACAGTCTGTTCTAATTCAAAAAATAGAAAATAAATAAAAGTTTAAAAAACTAAAAAACACGCTTTAAAAACCAAACTAAAAAAGGAGAAAATAATTTAATTCAATTAAAAAGCGTGGGGTACTTGACATTAATTAAATTATTTTCTCCTTTTTTAGTTTGGTTTTTAAAGCGTGTTTTTTAGTTTTTTAAACTTTTATTTATTTTCTATTTTTTAGTTCTGCTAACTACAAAAACGTGTTTTTTTTTCTCAATTTTTTTTTTAAATTACTGAATTGTCAGCGGTCCTCGACAAGTTTACAAAGTTTCAATGAAATCTGACCGTTTAAAGTGGGTCAAAATCGCGCTCTAAGGAGTCGGTTACATACAAACAAACAAACATACAAGTGAAGCTAATATAAAGCGTGTAAAAAAGAAAAGATGCAAAGGAGCCTTTTAATACGCCAGTTCAAGACAAACATTATTCTACTAAGCTGTTACACTTTTACGTACTTATCTATAAGTAGACAAAACAAATACCTATCCGTGTATAAAGGTACCTACTTATACATGTTAGAAAGTTGTCCAAACAATCGTGCTTAGGTAGCTACTGCTTAGTATTCATAAATTGTTTTCAGTAAAGCTACCTACATAGACCATTTCTCTAAATTACGTAGGTACGTGATGTTTAGATTTTGACTTTTAATGGGGCCATAATGAACAGAAACCATGCCAAAAAAATGTAGGTAAGTAATGAATTTGCCTAATGTCGCAGCGCTGGAACCATCACAAATCACAAAAATTGAGAGAGCTTATGTTGGGGAAGTGTTAGTGCATCCACCATTTAGCCGTTACCTTGCACCCTTTTTTTTTCTTTTCCTTTTTGGCAATTGAGCTGATGTCGACTATTCTGCCAACGTCATGTAGAGGGCAACACAGCAAGATGAGCTAATAATTGTTACACTACTATATAACGACACAGATATTTACAAACATAAGATTAGTATTACACATCAAACTACATTTTTATATCATTGTCATTTTAGATTTTTGATAGGACTTGTATAAGTTTAGAGGAAAAGTTAGTCAAGAGGGAATGGAAGTTAGTAGGAAGCGTTATTTTAATTTTGGGAAGCATAAGGTATGCACAAATCAAATATTGGGAGTTTGAAGGACATGAAAAAAAGATAAGGTCCAGAGTACCATCATCAAGACTGCATTCGTACAAGGAACTGTCACGAACATATGGATCTTGTTCAAGAATACTGCCTTAGATTTCCACCATTACAGCAATGGGATTGTCACTACCTACCTACAAAATGGAAACAAGTTATCGAACAAAATAGCACATAAACATTTTAATCAACTGTAACAAACTATGAAATAAATGTCTCGAATTTGTATAAAAACTAAAACTTTTTCTCCGACCTAATATATTTTTCATTATAAAACAACTGCGTTACGAGTAAGGTACCAAGCAAAAACGAAACGCGTTACCAATACAAATACGTAAATGTCAAAATCAAATGTCAAAATAAGAAAATTCGCGGGTGTTTACTGATAATTCCACGTTTCTCCGACGATTATAATCACAATCAGTTATTCTTACATAGTTTGTAAAAAAATATGTGTTAATCTTAATCTAGTTACTGTGAATCCTAGTTTTAGTGTGAAATTTGAAGGTTTGTGTAAGTAACAACTGCGCAACTTGCACATGTATTGATTTTTCGAGTATTGATTTTCTTTCTTGAGGTGTGTTTAGATTCAAAAATTACGCTCTGACCCATAATCTGAATGTTATTTTGGACGAAGATGATGTGGAGAGTAGAAGCTAAATTGTGTTTGCTTAACGATTATTATAATAATATATGATTTCCAGCGCTGTGTTGGGTCGATGATGGCTAGACGTAGCGTAGCGGCTGTGATCCACGCAGAAGATGCTGATGATACAGATGATCTAGATGACTGCTTCGGCGTCAGTGTGGACCTCATCGACGAAAGATTATATTTAGGTTAGCTATAAATGGTTTTATTTCTGTAAGTAGGTTTGTACACATCTTTACACGCCAATCGTATTTTTAAAACTAGATGAGGCCCGAAAAAAGATCAGACGTCTCTTAAACTCCAGACATAATGTTGGTTAGATCATGTGAAGACCATGTAGATTGGTGTCTGAAATGGTATTTTGAGGAAAGAACCACAGAGTGGACCTGACCAGTCAGTGCATGAATTTGTCATTAATCATGCAGCTCAACTGAGAACTTAAGGACCTCTACAATTCGAAATAACCAAAGAAAGGACATTTGGGTAGGCCACATTTAAATTACTGAAGCTGCCAGACCATAATTAAAACTAAATGAGATAAAAGAAAATATACAAAAGAATATGACACACATAGTATTCACATTCACAATAATAAATTGAAATTCGGAAATATCGCTTGCCTGATACAACTTAATTTTCTAGTAAAAATCACACATCTCTACATTAATAAACTAGTAAAACTTTTTTCTTTTTTACTCTGTAATCTTTTTATTTTACAAGATTGTAATTCAATCAAGTACTTACAATTTTTTTTATTAAATAACATGAAAATTTTCATTCAATATTTGTGGAGGACATTTTGATTTGGCATTCAACTTAATTAGGTCTATTATGTCTTGTTCTTTCTGTATATTTTTAAAGACATGATGGCTTAAGTACATAGTACAAAGTATTGACGTCTTGCAAATTAGTTTTTATACTGTATACCTAAGGGAACATATGTACGCTTTTTTGGATCAGATGGAGGTAAGCAGGCATGTATCCTTAAGACAGATCGGAGAATAAAGAGCTGCCGAACCGTCAGTACTTTGCAATCAGCGTAAAGTTGGGCTGCTTGTAGGGTATCCGATGGGTTTCCTTTACATAACTTTAAGTACAGTCCTTTGAGACCTTATTAAACTATCTTTGAATTGCTATAAACGGGGAAGGTCTGTAACCAGCACACACAGGCATGTGGCTTGAAGCCTACGGACATTGTTCTCGACCTATATTTTTTTTTTACCAACTATTTGCAGTGCCTTAGCAGGGTTCATGTACAAAAATTGTCATTTTATGTATGTAAAATGTGTGATTAGTATGAGGGAAAATAAATAAATAAATAGTTAGCAGGTGTATTTACTCCCAAACATGAAACTATCTCACCATCACCACCAATGAAATAGATCAACATTGAAACATTCTTCTATATTCATTTAAATTAAAAATAACCTGCTTATGAACCACTTTTCAGGAAACTTGGCATGTGCTCGAGACCACAAGACACTGGAGAAGCTGCAGATCACTCATATCCTCACATTAGACGTGGTACCACTGCCCAGGACCATACTGGAGAGAGCTAACCTTGTCTTCCATTATGTTAAGTGTAAGTAATCTGCAAGAATCATTATTTGACGAGTGAATTAGGGTAAAGCCAAAAAGATTTTTATATAAAAAAAAAATATATATATTTTGACATCGGCCCCAAATTAGGCAATCCTATGTTATTTATTTCTTGGGTGGTAACTTGGCTAAACATACACAAAGCAAAATAAATAAATCGAAAGCTTCAAGAAAACCCTCTAATAAAAACCGTCAGCCGCCGCTGCCGCCTATAAACAAGCCTGTTATACTATTTATAGTGGCAGATGTACCCAAAGAGGACCTGGTCAGCCACCTGCCTGAGACCAATGCCTTCATCAAGCAAGCTCTTGAAGAGGGAGGGACAGTCCTTGTGCACTGGTTAGTAATGTATTTTTTTTACAAATTTAAAAATTTATCCCTAATTTGCTTATGAGCAAAATGATATCTAAGGTAATGAATGTGGTGTGGCCATTTAGAACGAATGGTCAAGGAAGGAATTTAATGACAAACAAGAGAATCAACCACCTATTTACTCTTATTCTCATACCTTACCGTTATTACTTTGTTCTTTGAGCACTTTTTCAAGAAACTGCTTGAAAAATGACAGCAATACATGAAAGAAGATAATTTATGGAATCAGGTGATATTTTGCAGAAATCCATGGCAGTATTTTGCATCATAATAAGCACATCTTCTGCATGTGCCTGATTTGGTGGGTGGGAGAGAAACTTATGCATATACCAACTAGTTATATTTATACATAAACTACAATATAATTATACATAAACGCATACAATTAATAATACAATAATACAATTACATATAATTAATTATATTTATACATAAACGCAGAATGCGGCACAAACATCTTATTATAGAATCATTTCCGTAAGTAGTTAAAACAGTGTTTTGAAATTGTTATTTATCTATCTATTTTAATTATTTATCTGTTTTAATTTCAGTCACTTCGGCGTGTCACGTTCAGCAGCAGTTGTGATTGCCTTTATCATGGAGAAGTATGGTCTATGTTTCGAAGAAGCCTTCACCCTAGTGAAGAGTAAACGGCGGTTCGTAGGTCCGAATGTAGGCTTCATAGCCCAGCTCAAGCTGTTTGGGCACATGGGCTACACAATCAACAGAGACGATCCACGGTACAAGCAGTTTCGTCTGAAGTTAGCGGGACAGAAACTGAAGGAAGGTGACTAATTAACTATTTAATTTTGCCAATTCAACTATTTTCTCTCAGAAATTCGTTAATTTCCTTTGGTGAGCAACACTTTAGTGGTGGGCTTGGTTGAAGATCCGATTTCAGTAGGTTGTTAATTTTGTTTTCAGTCTGAACAGCACTGTCATTTGGTGTGAAGACTTTGCTATGAAATTTTCCGAAGGCTTGACATTGTTCCTCATCCGTTCTGGCCCAGGAACTGTTATCTAACTGTAACGGATATTGTGCTGGCATAGGTGCTGCTTTGCTTGTTTTTACTGTATTCCAAAGGGAGTAATCATTATTTGCTGAGGTTGATAAGTTTTCTAGGTTATTTTTCAGGGTTTCATCTTCGATGTTCTTTATGAAGTGCTTTAATTCTGCGGCCAATTATTCAGTGCCTTTTTGTCCATTGGATGTTGACTATTGTGCCATACTCTTCTGATTCTTCTCTTTTCCAATAACTTTTCTTGGGTTTCACTTGGAATGTCACTACTGCTGGTTTTCTGCTTCGTCTCCGGTGTACACTTCTATGCTGCCTGTTGTATTAGGTTAGTAATTTTTATTTTTATTCATTAAATTTTTTACAATGTCTGACATATTCTCGTCATTATTTGACATTAAACATCAATTCTAATATCGACTATTTATTCGTAAGTAATTGTCATGAAAATCATGTTACTTGGTTTAAATAGGATCATTTTATTTATGTAGATTCTTTTACATATTATGAATGAGACAACGTTGTAGGCCTTACAGACTAGATTTGTAGACGATTTTCTATTCTTTATTTTCATTCCTCTAAGTACCTGGTACTTATTGACAGGCCTGCACTGTCCTCCCATACCTATTATCACTGTAATTTGAAAACATTGCAAAAGCCAATTAGTTTTAAAAGAGTAACCATGGAGTTTCTTGCCGGCTCTTCTCCATAAGAAGCGACAAATTGGAACGGTGCACCTAGCTTCTGACGTTTCAAAAGTGCCCATGCATTTTAATTTTGATCAACATACGACGCGGGCGAAGCCGCGACGGAAGCCAGATATTATGTTTTTATTTTATTTTTATTAATGCTTTTTATTGGCTAGTAATACTTGAGTGAAGCTCTGTAATATGATGGTGGTATATAACTCTGAGACCAAGCGTAAATGTTGTCGTCACAAATTCATCTACGGTACCATTTCCAGTGAAGATCTTGCCCCAGCTGTTTGCCAATCTTGTGAAGCCAGATCCCGGACTGGTGCGCGAGCGGCCCGACCCCATTGTGTATCGCTGTAAGAAGTGCCGCCGCATCGTGGCCAACCAGAACAACATCATACCGCACATACCTAAGGATGTCAAGGTGGAACTGGCTAAGAAAGGTAAGGGCCTGTATCTGTGAATGAAATATTCATTAGAATGTTATTTATTGATACTGATTTATAGATGGTCCCAATAACTCGGTTTGACTGCCGAGGTACTGCGTAATATGGCTTTATATAATAAATAGGGTATTACACCCATTTTTGAAAAGTGTCCTAATTGGATTCTAAAGTACTAATAAACCACAACAAAAAAACACCAAATTTTTATTTAATCGATTTCGCGCGTAATTTGACGAAAACGCTGGACGCAGTGGACGCCATATTGCTCTGTGGGTATCACAGAACACATATACTCCTAACGGAGAAGAATGCCAACTCCATACAATATTTAGTAGAACGATTGTGTGAGCGCCATCTATATTCGCCCCTAGGAAAAAAACTCGTATGGCGGTAAATACAAACGTTTGCTTAGCACCCCCAGCCTATTGAACATGGTTTTTGGTAGGTTCATTCTCTTGTAAGAAAACTCAAATTTGAGTTTCTTACAAGAGAATGTACCTACCAAAAAACCTACAGAGTAGATATGGCAAAATAAAACGATACTGTGTAAATAAATAGTTTCATATTTATTTCAACAGTTTCATTACAATAATTTTTTCGTTTATTCAATTTAACTACATATTTCAATACATTTTTAAATATTTTTATAAAATAACCTTACTAAAATCATTTAAAAATAAAAAAAATTGTGGTCCGCCGGTATCGGGAGCAGGGTCCAAGCTACCGGTGGTTAGGGCTCCAGAGACAGCAACCTCCTCACGATGCGAGCCGTATCAAGGAGTACTGCCTTCTGAATCAGACCCTTGACCCAACCGCCTAACGAGAGCCTCGAGAGATGTTGATCGAGGCTTTCGGCCATCAGTCCATTGGCTGATACGACAATCGGCACAATGGCAGCCGAGTTCACATTCCACATGTCAACAACCTCGTGTGCTAAGTCGCTCAGCTTTCACGAGGTTCCCGTCATGTGGAATGGTAACATCGATAATCATTGTGCGGCGCGCTAACCGGTCTATTACCACTATATCAGGCTTATGGGCTACAATAGTCCTGTCAGTAATGATAAACCGGTCCCAGTACAACGTGACATGGTCATTTTCGAGAACTGGGTCGGGCACATACTTGTAATACGGTACCTCAGAATCCACAAGTTTATATTGCAAAGCAAGTTGCTGGTGAATAATCCTGGCTACTTGGTTATGCTTGTGCAAGTATTCGCCATTAGCCAGACGAGAACAACTTTGAATTGAATAAAAAATATATATTTTGTTAGTTCATGAACTAAAACTAACATTTTCCGACTGCATTTTGCCTAAGCTATCTCAATAATATATTTTTAGATGTTGTCTCATATAGAGCGTAATACCCTACTAAAATCATTAAAGTCACACACAATCCTCTTAAGTTCATTTAATTCCCTTGAATGACTATTTCATAAAAAATCAATGGAATTAAATAAATTTAGAGAATTGTATTGATGATTTTAATGGTTATAATGTAAAGCGTTATTTATTTGTTACGGTCGCGAAGCTCTTCAGGAATTTTGTTCAACATGCAGCTTCACCTGCAAATTGCAATAAAAGTAAGAAAATTTTAATTTGCGGGCTACGCTGGAGCTTTCACTTAAATGTACATTAGTCACTGGCAGAAAATTCACGTGAAAAAACTAACATTTTTAATTAAAACTAACTCTATAGCGATGGCACTTTTCGGATCTTTTTAGTTATGCCAACATAATATTAGTAAATAAAACATAATGCGAATAGAAGGGATCCCGATTATATTACCATTTACCGTTTATTTGTCTTTGTACCTTTTGTTATTTTGGTTACTTGTATGTTTCGACTCAAATGTAATGTACATAATATGTTTATTTCTGAAATAAGTAGCTTGAACTTGAATGGCTCCTGACGAAACTAGCTGAGTAAAGTGTTACTACTATACAACTGAAATGTGTGACTAGCGGCGCCCGCGGTTCAATCAAAACTTCTACGTTAAAATATAAATAACTTTATTTAATTTTAGAAAAAGTAGTTCATAAAGGCCTATTTTTAACCGACTTCAAAAAGGAGAAGGTTCTCAATTGGTCGGAACCTTTTTTTTAATATAATATGTATGTTCCCCGATTACTCTAAGATGGCTGGACCGACTTGGTTATTTTTTTGTTTGAAAGGGTATACTTCCCAGGTGGTCCCATGATCATCAAGTCAGGATCTGATGATGGGATCCTGGAGAAATAAAGAGAACTCTTTAAATTTTATAGGCACACTTGAAGCGATTTGGGTAGTTTTTGGAAGAGTACTTTCTCGGAGTGGTCCCATTTCAATTTGATGAAGATCTTATTAAGAACTTCGGAGATAGGCAACGGAACTCTTCAATAAATGATAGCAAATGGACTGGGATTGCTGAAATCTCATGTCTGTCTATTGTTTACACCAGTTCATAACATACCATCATGCCGGTACGCTGTGAAGGGGTAAGCACCAGTGAACCACAAAAAAGAGAAAAAATAAACATAAAAAACAACCGGCTTCCAAAAAAACACTACAAAGTGAAAAATAACTTTGATTTCGGAAGGCGTTGACATAAAATTAAAATACATATCCAAAGTCACCGACTTCCGAAATTAAAGTTATATTTCACTTTTTAGTGTAATATTGGCAGTCGATTGTTTTTTTTTACTTGTAATGTAATGTAATTCTACATAATCTACTTAGTGCCATTAATGATTGATAATTCGAAAAGGTGATATGTTGCAATGCAGTGGTATGTGGGAGAGAAATATCATTAAAAAATCCGCACATTTCCCATCCTTGACAGTACATGGTAAAATGAGCGCTTAAAACCAATTTAAATATATTTTCTATCTTTTTATTAGGCATGCGACCACCACCAAGTAAGCTGACAGGATTAAATTGCGCAGAGAATGGGGAGATCCTCTTAGAGAAACTGAAGAGCCTTGCATCACAGCTGATGGACATGCGATGTGACCAGTACGAAGACAGCAGTCCTGGGCAGAGCCAGAGCCACAGCCAGCGCAGCGACAGTGACGAGGGACCTAGTCAGGTGGGTTGATGGCTGTCAAGTACTCCAGGCTGTCGGCAGAAATGTCTACGTTGTACTACCATATTTAGGTAGACTAGGTTTTGGAACTCGTTGTTTCATGTACGGCCAGTGCGGACCAGCGGGAAGGTAGCGGAACTACTATTACAATTGAAATTCAACTTTAGACTGATATAAGGCTAAAATTGGGGGAGGGGAGGCCTATGTCCAGCAGTGGACGTCTTTCGGCTGAAATGATGATGAAGGCTAAAATTGGGGCAGCTTTGTGTTTACATCATAAGATGTTGTGGATAGATCACTCATTGAAGCTGCTCTTCAGATGTTGTATCTGAACATAAATTATATTTTCATGCCTTCTTCTCTTCTCTAAAATAAGTATATTTAGGAAAGAAGTTATTCAAAATTTAACTTGGCGACTAGAACAATTTTTTTTTGTGTTCTCTTTGGAATATTGTTGTGTGCTAGCTGACATAATTATATTATAGAATCAAGTTCTTCTAACTGAACAGACAGCTTTGCTTTTGGGAAGTTTGTTGCGCCACTTCCTCCCAGTGAAAGCACTACGTGCGGTCCATGGCCCTATACGGGCCACCGGTGTGGGCGCCTTCATTGAGGCGCCGACCAGCCCGCCGGTTGAAGACGTCCCATAAGGTCATGGCCATCAGGATGGTCCGGGATACCGCACGATCTCCGCTGAGGTTCCTCTTGCCGGATTGTAGCCATGGGATCTGGAGGCAAAGGTCCTCGCGCACACTTGGGAGTGCCGCGAGGAGGCCAAACGCGCGTTACTCCGCTGCCGCGAGAAATCGCGCCACAGCGGACAGAGCTCCGGCGGGATCTCATGGTGACATGGAGAGTGCGATTGTCGCAACCCAGTGCTGGGCACGCCATGATTGCGGCGGTAAGTCTTTGAGGAGTGGATTGAGAGGCGCCACGGCGTCCTCACCTTCCGCCTGACGCAGGTCCTCACCGGACACGGCTGTTTTGGGAGGTTCCTGTTTCGCATAAGGCGGGAGAAAACGCCCGGGTGTTTCCACTGCGAAGATCGCCCTGAGGACACGGTGGAGCATACGGTGGAGGTCTGCCCGGCTTGGGCGGAGCACCGGCGTGTTCTCATAGAGGCGATTGGCGGCGGCGATCTCTCGCGTCCAGCCCTGGTCCAGGCCATGCTCCGGAGCTAGAGTGCATGGGGAGCCGTCACCTCCTTCTGCGAAGAGGGAGACGTGTGGGAGAGGCAGTATATGCGCCCTCACGGCCCTAGTCGCCGTAGGAGATGCCCTGGGCGTCGGGAATCCCAGGCTGATTCCCGGCCACCGTAGGCGCGGGCTTGTTGACGGCGAGTGAGTAGCTCGCTGTCCGATAAGGACCAAGCCCGGGTCGACGGCGCGTTGTGTTCCACGCACGCCTCAAAGAGATATCGGCACCAACTGGTGGGGTCCGCAAGGGTCGATGCCTGCCAGGGGTGCGGATTGTTCGAAAGATATACCGTGGCCCCTGGCTCACAGGCAACTGAAGGAACCCGGGTGGGTTTTAGTCAGTAAAAGTCTGGCACGCCCTCTCCACCCAGAGCGGAAGAAGTTATTTGATGATTTCCCACCGTAAAAAAAATCACTAGGAAATAGTGAAGGGTGGGCTCACTTTCATTTAATTTTGGCTTTCCAAATGATTTGACTACTGATTCTCAGCCTAATGTTAATAAATGTCTTTTGTTTTTCTCACAGGTTTTAGACGGCTACAGCGAAACTAACATGGTGGACGCTTCCATAGCGGCCCGCGCCGACCTGCCCGACATCTGCCGCCTCATGTGGTTCGTGGAGCCCATGGCCTGGATGCGTGACGTCACGCACTCCACGCAGGGCAAGCTGCACTGCCCCTTGTGTCTCAACAAGATCGGCTCTTTTAACTGGATCATGGGTCAGTAATGTAGTATAGCAACAACACTACTTGAAATGAAGTGTTAATTTCTATAGATGACATGGCGGGCGGTTAATACCAGTGAAAGTCAATAGTTCTGACACGTTAAATAGTTTAATAATAACACACAACTTGTTATAACGACCATAGCAACACAATAGGTAACATTGAATAAAGAATTTCACAAATTTTGGCGGGAGCGAACGAGAGCCGCGAAAGGAAGAAGTTACGTGCGCGTGTCGGAGCGGGCGTCGTACGACATCAAGTTAACCCTGCGGCAGCGTACTATACCACGTTTCAACCCGCAAATGCGTGTGATAAAGATCTTTTAAGACACCTTTTTACGTCAATATTTTACACATCACGCTTTGTTTCCCCGAATGGTTGGGCGGAGGTGTACCTATTATACTACTCCCACATTTCGCCAGTCATGTTTAAGTCTCATGTAATAGAGGGCGAGCTTATGGCCATCAACCAGGAACAAATCCAGACTCCGGGCTGCTACTGGGAAATCCCAGATAGAAAAACCCTATATCACTGCCCGACCTGGGAATTGAACCCCTGGATCCCTGGGGATGTCCTGACCTCAAGTCCTGCAGTGGCACTTGCGACCACTAGACCAACGAGTACGACTAATGACTGTTTGTTTCGGATGATTATGTCATTCGTATCTGCTCGTAAATGCACATGTAACTTCACTACAATGCCAGTCACAACAGCCAGAGGGGACATTGTTATGAGCATGCTTGGTGATCCTAGTTATTACGTAGGTTCATGTTATTAGCAGACACTTGAGATATTTTCAAAGCAGACGTGGCGTAACGAGTGCGTGACGCACTTTGCTTTGTGTACTTATTTAATTTCATCACTGCTCCCAAAACGTTGAAGGAAAACATCGCGATGAATTTTTGACCGGCAACATTTTAATATACTGGCATGGTGATTACCGGCCAAAAAATCGAAGACCCCGAACCCGCACTGGGCCCGCGTGGTGGATTACGGCCCACTCCCTCTCACAGAGAGGAGGCCTGTGTCCCAGCAGTGGGAACTTTAGATGCTGATTTTGCAGTTATGCAGCAGACACTGCGGATCATGTTTCATAATAATTCCCATTTCAAAAGTAGAAGATACTTATCAATAATTGAATTATCACAGGTTGCAAATGCCCGTGCGGACAGAAGGTGGCGCCGGCGTTCTACCTGGTGCCGTCCAAGGTGGAGTGGTCCAATATTGTGCAGAACGTTCAGATCACCGTGTGAAGTTACAACTATACATACAATAATCTTAAAGTCATTGCGGTAGATATCATGGCAATTATATGATATGGGTGACATATAATCGCACAAAGGTCAGATGTATACAGTTAATAGATGTTTTGATGTATTTGTTTCTACCCATTGCTATTAAATGATGTATCAGAAGAAGAATATTTCAACAGTCTATGTTAATAATTTTAATTAATGAAGGAATATTTTGAGAAGGATTTGTAGAAACAACTACTATCATATAACAAGCTGGTCATTCCTGTACCTGGTATACAAACAACGGCAAGTTTTTTTTTGGTCGCTCTGAACGCCGTTCTAGATACTGCGTAGGCGCACACCATATTATGCTCAAAACAAGACGGCGTGCTTTAAAGGAACATGTAAAAATAATTACATGATAAAATCATCAGTTTAAATATGTAGGGACTGACAGGAATGTAATTTAAAAAAAATACGGCTAGAATAATGCTAGAAATGTTTTAATATAATAAAGAACCAATATAATCCGAACTGTCGTATACTCAAACGTATTAATGTCGTATTTCATAAGTAACCTTTTCATACAATTTTAAGCAGAAACCAATTTCAAATCTTTTCTATTTATTAGAATCTAAATAGTATCTACATTTATATGCAATATTATCCAAGAATCTTTCGTACGTACAAATTCCCGGAGTTAGTACCTAGCAATTTGAAGGGTTGAAATATATAAATCCTAGGGTATACAGGTGCCATATTATTAATATGAGTGCTATAGTTGTGTCGTATGCCTTCCGAACAATAATGTAATCTCTAGAAACTAGTAGTTTTGGTGCTTCGACTAGATGTTTAATTCTTCCTGTAAAGCGTTGTACACATTGATGAACATTTATTATGAGTCACTAGCCTCAATCGGTTGGCTAGATTTTGATTGGTCAATCTTGAAGTCTGTCGTGGACAAAATATTTATTCTAATTTAGTCTGAGTTTTAGTGTCCGTTTCAATGGCGCGGCCACGGCGATATAAAAAAAAAATCTACCAAGATTTTGTAAAACATTGTAAAAGTTTATTCCCAAAACCATAAATTTGTCAAAGTTATGGTTAAAATGATATTATAAGGGTTTGAACGTGGCCGCGCCATTGAAACAGTGAGAACCGCGCGGCCACGGAGATCTTTAAAACTAAGCGTTGCAGAGAACTAAAATTTAAGTAAATGATGGTTAAATTTGTAAAAATATAGAAAAATATCCTAGGTTTATATTTTAGGGGCTGTAAGATTATAAAACCCGTGGCCGCGCGATTTTTTATTGTATTTTTATTAATTTTGACAAATTCACATCTGGGTTTTACAAAAAACTTCAGACGTTTGCGATGCTTTTTCAGCGAGATATCGGCGATATCGTATTTTTTACCGTTTCAATGGCACGTCCACGGGGTTATAGTCATACAGCTCCTAAAATATAAACTTAGGATTTTTTCTATATTTTTGATAAATTCAATCAATCATTTACCTAAATTTTAGTTCTCTGCAACGGTTAGTTTTAAGATCTCCGTGGCCGCGGTTCTCCGCATTTCAATGGCGCGGCCACGTTCATAACTTTTACAAATTTATGGTTTTGGGAATCAACTTTTACAAATTTTTACAAAATCTTGGTAGATTTTTTTTTTTTAAATATCGTCGTGGCCGCGCCATTGAAACGGACACGAGTATTAGCACTTTTTGCAGTCGTTTCTGTCTTGTTTCTGTATGTATGTTTTTTTATACGTATTTAATTATTATTTGAAACTACTTGATCGATTTGGATGCGGTTTTTACTGCATTTATTATTCATACTACAATGGTAGCCATAACATTTTTTTAATTCGTCCTATAGTGTTCAGTAGGTAAATGTTCTTCAACGTGCACACAATTGATTATCATTGTGTTGTAGATAATAATCCAAAAATGTACTTCCAGTAGCGATTTATTTCAAGGATGTCCTATATGATTGTTGACTGTTGGCTTGTATAGAATTTAATAAAAATATGTTTTAATATAACACTATTTCTTTTATTTACCTTTTTTTTTCGTATCATTCATATCAACTTTGGTATTTTTATTAATTTAATCTAGCTGCAGGAATAATTGAAAGCGTCCCTTATAGCAAAAAAAACAGTGTCACTAAGTATTTTAGCTTAAATTATCACACTGTATACATAATTAGGCTTATAGATGCCAATTCTCAACATCATCAAATAAATTAAACACTTAATCGGTCCCTCATTACTGATGATCGTTAAATACACTAGACTTTTTTAGCATGGGGATCCATGGATGCCACTGCTACAAATACTGATCAATAGTTGTGTAACAGTTTACGATCGTTACTTTCTCATACCATGACATTGGCAAAATCATCAAACGTTACCGATGGAGCCAGAACCTTTAAAAATAGAATAGAAATACACTAGATTTAAACTTTAAATACCATCACAAACATCCCGATGGCACTTACAAAAATTTGCATATATTTATTAAACACTAAAGGGTTTATTTATAAACGTGACTTAAAGTTAAGAGACTCTTAAACGTCAAAAATGTATGGTTAAATAGTCGCTAATCATTACTTAGAGCAATGTTTATGAATATATAGGGGTAAGCTGACCCTAACATAGCTGGGTAAAAGCATGATGTTGATCATGATATGCATACTACCTTATTTTTAAGATCTTAGTATGTAATAACCTATGTTTTACAAATAAACTATTCGATTCTAACATTAATCTTCTCAGTTAGCCACAAATAGCATGATTTCCGTGCTTCGGAAAACACGTTAAGCCGTCGGTCCCTGCTGACATTCGGTCGACAAATCGTTTTCGTAGCGTATCAATCTCAAATAAGCAAGTTTAAATAATATTATGATAAGCACAACGCTACGCGAACGACATAGATTAGGGTTATCTAGTTTGAAGACAAAGTCTGACAAAAAAGCAAGAAATATCGTGTCAACCAGTATCTTGATTTTGTACGTCACATAGGCAACTGCTGTATATAGTACTGGTACTCTGTTACATCCGGTCAGACTGAAAATAAAACTAACCCAAAATACATATGTAGTTGAAAACCCACAAAAAGCCAATTGTTCAATGTATAGTGCGTCCATCTCGTTTCATGCGCGGTATGTCATGTAACGCCATTCGGTGCGTGCGCATGAGGTGGGTCTTGCGCTTCCAACTGTCGGCGAAGGAGCGGTCACAGCCCGGGCATTTGTATGGCAGCTCTCCTGTATGTGTGCGGAGGTGGCGAGCCTGGGGAGCAACAGTTTTCATTTCACTACAGATTTATTCATATATTGTATTGTAGGTCAAAGTAAGTTTGGTTGTTGGAAGTTTCAATTAAGTAATTTTCAAAATTAAAAGCTATTCTGGACTATATCACTGTTACTTTTTAAACAGGAAACTAAAGAATGTTTAAGATTACTAACCAGGCCACTAGCATCGTAAAACCCTTTATTGCAGTGTTTGCAGATGTGTGTCTTTTCAAAGTGGTGCAGCCGCTGGTGGCGCCGAAGGTTGGAAGACACGGCCGCACGGAAGCCGCACTCGCTGCAGCAGAACGGTTTCTCGCCCGTGTGGGTACGCATGTGCACTTGTAGGTTACCAGCTGAGGGAAATAGGTGACGCAATCAATTTAATAATTCGGTAATAAGTTTCTCAATCATGTTGGAAGAATTATTATTGCTTGTTTTACTATATCATAGACAAAGTTTTCGAAATCAGTAAAAAAATTATCGCTATTCGGAGATAGAGAAACAGGCTTTTATCTATACCTATATAACTTTGTACCACTTTGAACGAAAATTACGAGAACGGAGGAGTGCAGAGAGCTAATATTTTTTTAATAAAATAATGCATTTAATTTTATAAAAATTAATAAATAACAAACATGGTCGAATTTCGACCACTGGGCGACCACTAGTACTTGTAATTTATGCAAATATTGGCGTTATGTCGTTAATGCAAAATGTACTTTATGACAGTTGTCATAGGGTATATTTTAAATTATCCAAGTAACGTGTTAACAAGTGACGTATCATCATCGGCCCAGCCTTTTCCTAACTACGTTAGGGTCGGCCCCCAGTCTAACCGGGTGCAGCTGAATACCAGTATTTTACATGGAGCGGCTGCCTATCTGACCTCCACAAACCAGTAACTGCGTAATAAGATACCTCTTGGTAAGACTGGTTGTCACTCCTTCGGGCTTCTGACGACCCCTAACCACTGTCAAAGATTCACAAATGACAGCCGGCCAACGACTTAGCGTGCTTTCCGAGGCACGGAAAGCACGTTATTACTATCAGCATGACGTATAACGTTATGAAATCTAGTGATGTGATACTTCGATATGTAAAGTGAGGTAGGTCTTAGCGACGACCTTCATCATTCAAACTAATTGGATTTTATGTGTGCGATTCAACTAGTTCAACCTGTGTTAGTGGTAGCAACGTGATATACTTATAAGTACCTAAATCTATGTTTATGTACAAAATCTATCTATACAGCTAAATAAAATTGGAGTGTCTGTTTGTGATATTAACATAACCGCTTTTTACTAAATGCATATGGATGTATACACGGTACATATAATAAAATAACATTTTTGTTTAAATATTTTTTTTGTCTGTCGGTCTGTTTGTTCCGGCTAATCTCTGAAACAGCTGGACCGATTATGACGGGACTTTCACTGGCAGATAGCCGATGTAATAAGGAGTAACTTAGGCTACTTTTATTTTAGAAATTGTATTTATTTTTACTAATATCTATACAGATAAATAATAAATAAAAAAAAAATACAATTCTGCACAGACGAAGTCGCGGGCACAGTTAGTATTGTATAAAAAATTAAAAGAGTAACTATGGAGTTGTTACGCCATTATTTGCCATACGGATAAACCTTTTGGAAGAGGCAACTGGAATCAATTCTATTTTCTAGCAAAATTTAACGCTTTTTATTGGCGGTAACTTAATGATTTTTTTTTTGACACCAGAGAGAGTACCCGCCTTGTGAAGGTGGTTGGGACACCACCAATGAGTTGGATGGACCATGTTATGGGTTGATACTGACATAGTTTGTCGCACCCAAGTCCCAATCCACCTCGCAACCCTATCAGGGCCACTAGTGTTGGCCCTGTACTTATAGTTTATATTCATAAATAGTTTTAAGTCGAAGCAGCAGCAGTCAGCACAATTAATTAAAAGAAAGGTTTTCGATAACTTATTGAAAAATAAAAACTTTACAAGTATGTAAATGGCTCTTACCTTGTGAGAAGCTCCACCCACAGTAATAGCACAAATACTGCTTACTGCTTTCACCATCGTGCACCTTCATGTGAGACTTCAATATGCTTTTTATTTTAAAACTGTAAAAGGACAAACGGCATAATTATTATTACAAGTAAACTTTTATAATCTGTTCTTCCTATCAACTCTATCTACACTATTACCACCACTTCACTACATAATAAAGCAAAGTCCCCCGTCGAGTCTGTCTGTCTGTTCGCGATAAGCTCAAAAATTACTGAATGGATTTTCACGCGGTTTTCACCAATAGACATGTTACCGGCCAAACTAGTTTGTCCTAGGCCAAACAGACTTAATCCTACGCGTGATATGTCGCAGCCAACTAGCTTAATTAGCCATTTCGTTAACAGCCTTTGGAAGTAACGCTCGGCTCGCGCCCTTTTGGTCACAGTTCTAACCTTTTTTTTTTTTTTTTTTGTTTACGGGGGGAAATCCTCATGGATGTCCTCCGCCCTGGGGAGGGCGGAGGGGTCTGTCAGACTCTTACTGACTAAAACCACCCCGGTGTTCCGCCTCACACTTGCACCGGAGATCACGGGAACAAAAGTGACTTCCGCGATCCCCGGCTAGTGCCGGCCCGCCTGTGCGGGCCACCTCGCGTTAGGGGGGGAGTGAGGTGTTAAACTCCCCCCTTACATCAAATAGAGGCGCGCGTGGAACACTACGCGCCGCCATCTCGGGTCCTAAGAAGTAGGGGGCGACGGATTTCCCCAGATCCGTCGCCCCTGGACCCATTTAGGGGGGCCGGAAGAGGGCGTTGTCCGCCCTCCGCCGACGCCCGGTGCGTCTGCTGCGGATCGGGTTAGCGGAAGAAATCTCCCGCTCCCTCTCCGCAGCCTCCTTCTGCGAAAGTACGATTTCGCAGAAGGATACCACCGCGTCCCAGGACTCCTCGCTGCCGACCATCGAGTCGACAACGGCCGGCAGCGACAGGTCACTGCCTACTCCTGAGATGAGGGCACGGCGCGGCCCCTCCCAAGCAGCACACTCTGCAAGCGTGTGCCACGCCGTATCCTCCCGACAGTCGACGCAGTGGTGACACCGAGCGTCCGGCTCCCTGTTTATGCGACACAGGTACTTCCCGAAGCAACCATGCCCCGAGAGCACCTGTGTCACCCGAAACGACAGGGAACCGTGCCTCCTCCCGAGCCAGCGCTCGAGTACCGGCCGGACCGCCCCGATGGTGGCGGGGCCGGCGGTAGGGCGTGAAAGCCTGTCCCGCCATTCCGCCACCAGGGCTGCGCGAAGCTGTGACCGACGCAACTCCAAATGTCGCGGCGTCAGCCACTCGCCCCGCGCCCTCGAGTCCTCGCGCCACTGATACAATGACGCGAGTACCTTCGCCTCGAGGTCCCACGGCGGGGATCCGGCCAGTACGCAAGCCGCCTCGTAGGAGATCGTGCGATATCCCCTAATGACTCTGACGGCCATCGCTCGCTGTGGCCTTCGCAGGACAGCGATGCTGCCGGCCGTCAGGTCAGCCGCCCAGATCGGGGCCCCATACAGGGCCATCGATCGCACGATCCCCACGTAGAGCCGCCTACAGGCGGCGCTCGGGCCCCCCAGATTGGGAAGCAGCGTTGACAGCGCCCCAGCCGCGCCCAACAGCTTGGGCGCGAGCCGCTGGAAGTGGAGGCCGAAATCCCACCGGCTGTCGAGCACCAATCCAAGATATTTCATGATAAACTCGACAGCGATTCGGGACCCCCCGACCACGATGTGTGATCCCAGCGGCGGCGCCCGCCGGGGGCCATGAAAGACCATGGCCTCCGACTTGTTGAGGGCCACCTTCAGGCCTAGGCGCCGTATGCGGGTCACGACCTGTGACACCGCAGCCGTCGCTAGCAACGCTGCCTCCCTGTACGAGCTCCCCCGGGCCGTGACCAGCGTGTCATCCGCATAACACGTCAAGTCCACGCCCGGCTGGAGCTCGCCCCTCAGCACCCAGTCGTACCCGATGTTCCACAGGAGCGGTCCCACGACCGAACCCTGTGGAACACCGCACGACATGCGGCGCTGGCTTCCGCCATCACGTCCCATGTAGGTGACACACCTATCCGCCAGATAAGCCCCAACGATGCGGCGGAGGTACGGGGGCACCCGATGATAACGCAGTGCCTCCCGAATGCAGCTCCAGGGCAGGGTGTTGAAGGCGTTGGAGATGTCCAACGATACGGCCAACATCACCCCGCCCCGGGACACCGCTTCCTCCGCCAGGACTCTCACCCGCGATATCGCGTGGATGGTGGAGCGCCCGTGCCGAAAGCCGAACTGGCTTTCGGCTAGGTCAGGCCCCTCCCTGCTTAAGTGGCCGACGAGGCGGGCAGCGATTATCCGCTCAAACATTTTACCCACCTCGTCAAGCAGCACTATGGGCCTGTACGCGGACGGTGAGTCCGCGGGGCGCCCCACCTTCTTGAGCAGGACCAGACGACCAGATTTCCACAACGTGGGAAACTGGCCCTGCTCAAGGCACGCGGTGTAGAGTCCTCTCAGTTGGGGCTCTAGCTCCTTCAGAGCGAGGGCTAGCACTATGCCGTGAATACCATCGGGCCCCGGAGCCACGTTCTTGGCCCGGAGCCGCATCACGGCCGCCCTCATCTCTGCCTGTGTCACCTCTGGGACGTTGATGGCGCTCTCCTCGGTAGGCTCTGCAGCTGCGGGCAATGCCATCGGCGGCGGAGTGTGCTCCGCTCTTGCCGGGAAGAGGGCTGCGACGACCTGCTCCAGCAACTCAGGTTGGAGACTCTCCGTGAGTGGAGGCGCCGCGGGTCGAAGTTTTCCTCGAACCGCACGATAGGGGCGCCCCCACGGATCTCCGTCGAGAGTCTCCAACATCTCTTCCCTGGCTCGCGTCTTCGCTTCGCCGATGGCCAGCCACAGAGCCTCCTTAGCCGCGCGGTACACCTCATACCGCGCGGCTTCTCCGTCAGGGACCCGACGACGTCTCCTCCGGTATCGGGTGTACTGGCGTCTGACCGCCACGCACTCGACACGTAGTCGCGCGATCTCGGCAGACCACCAGTACACCTGGCGCCTTCCTGAATGCGCGTGGACGCGGGGCATGGACGCGTCGCTGATTTGCGTCATCGCCCCGCGGAACCACAGCGCCTCTTCTTCGACGTCGACGGGTCCGATCGTCGCCGACTCCCGGATCCAGGCCTGGACAACAGCGGCCTCCTCGAGAACATCCCTGTCGATGCGCTTACGCGCCCAGCGCGGACCGTCCGTTCGCGGGGCCGATGGACTGCGGCCGCCGGTGGTCTGGGCGGAGACGTCGAAGCGGATATATCTGTGATCCGACAACGTCTCCACCTCCACGGCGACACGCCAGTCGCGGACACGGCTCGCGACAGCAGGGCTAGCGAACGATACGTCTACGATCGAACCACCCCGCTGCCGCACGCACGTGTGTACCGAGCCCCGGTTTAAGACGACCAGGCCAGTCGTGACCACCCACTCCTCCAGCGCCTCACCCCTAGCATCGGTCACCGGGGATCCCCACGCAGAAGACTTGGCGTTAAGATCCCCTAGTAACAGCACGGGGCGAGGGTGGAGTCGGCCTACGACGGCCCCTAACTCGACAAGGAAGTTCTCGAAGTCGGCGAGGCTCTTGTTGGGCGAAAAATACGCCCCAACAGTGCCAATGCCGGCCGCGAGGGCGGCCACCCAGCCGTGACCTCGGGACGGGTTGACGAGAGCCCCGCCAATAATGGCCACCGAGCCGTCAAGATCTCCCACCCAGTTACCCCTGGGGGGGACAAAATACGGCTCGGCGACCACAGCCACGTCAATCGACCACTCTGCCATGCTCTGGATCAATAGATCCTGAGCTCTGGCAGCGTGGTTGATGTTGCCCTGGAGGAAATGGTAAGGCGCCATTAAGCGTAGTCCATTCCCTCCGTCGCACCATCAATAGGCCGGGAGTCGGCCGTAGGGCACCCAGGCTGAGGGGGGGGTAACAAGCCCCCTGCAGCTTTGGCTCTTCTCCTCTTCTTTTTTTGGGTGGGCGCGCTACATGCTCTCCCACCCGCTCTGTGCCCAGCGGGCCTCCCTGCAGCTGTACAGAGGCTGCAGTTTGGCGTCGCGGAGCACTGGGCCGATTTGTGGCCGGGCTGACCGCAGCGATAGCATTGCTCGCTGCGGTCTATTTCGGCGGTGCAACCCGCCCGGACATGCCCAATGTCCAGGCAACGGTAGCACCGCAAAGCCCTGGGTTGCAGCAGCTTCACTCTTGCTGCAACCCAGCCCACCAATAGCCGCCCACCGTCGGCGACCTTATTGGCCGCCGCCACCGGGCAACGCACCCACACCACACCGAGCCCGGAGGCGCCAGTGCGGATTTCGCCCGCCCGTATGTCATCGGGCGGACATCCGCCGACTTGGGCGATGGCCGCCACAACCTCAGCCGAGGTGGTCGAGTCGTCCAGGCCGTCGACTCGCAGCTCAGCGGTCTTCATCGGCCTGGACACTCGAACGTCCTCGGGGTTGAGGACCTCCCTCAACTTGGCGGCCAGTATGTCCGCCTTTTCTCCGCAAGAGGCACCCGACACCTCAAGCAGCCGCGCCCCCGTAATCGCCGGCCTCAGTCTGAAGCCGGACGGTGTGCCAAGGTCGGGGAACGCGACTTTAGCTTTCGCCTCCAATAGGACCGCCTTATACGAGACGCCCCTTTCGACGGCTCCGGGCTGCAGTGTAATCACCACAGCCGCGGAGCGTGGGGCTCGTTGCCTAGGCGGCCTCTGGGTCTTATTTGTGGCCGGTGCAGGTGCCTTTGCGGTTGCGGGCGGCGCTGCCTTCTTCTTGCGGCCCCTCTTGACGACCGTTGTCCAGGCTTCCGTGGAGGACCCGGGAACAGTCGCCGGGGGACCGGAAGTCTGGGCATTGGGCCCATGTGTAGACGCCGGGGGAGCAGCCTTCCGGGAAGTGGGCGCAGACTTGGTCTTCGCTGTCTTACTGGCCCCCTTCCCGGACCCGTTCGGCTCAGCCGCCGCAACTTTTGACCCCGGTTTGGCGGATCCAGCCAACCGCTGCTTGTCCGCAGCGAGCGGTGGGCGGGAGGTTTCGGCTGGGAGGAGCCTCTCCTCAATGGCCTCGATGCGTGCCGACACCATCTTGCCGCACTGCATCATGCAGATGCGAGCGATCTTCTCGACCTCCGCATCCGCAAGTGCAGCGGCCGATGATGGGGTCGACAATGGAGGTGACGGCGGAACCGGCGATCCAGTGGTCGCAGGAGCTGCGCTCTGGGCGGCAAACTGCCGTTTGAGGTCCTCCAACTCGGCTTGGAGACGGCGGTTCTCTTCCCACAGCTTCGCCGTCTCCTCCGTGCTTGACCGACTCTGGAGGACCTCAACTGCCTCCCTGATTCCGTCGGCCGCCTCCTTCAGGGCACGCGTGAACGTGCCCTTCAGATTGCCCGATTTAGTGGCAACCTGAAGGACGACGCCCACGCCGTCCAGAACTTGGCGACTGAGCGCCACCGCCGAAACGCTCCCCCCGGCAGCCAACCGGGCTGAGCGCCGCTCCCGCAGCTGACGGGCCAGCACTTCGACCTCGTCAGCCGCTCTGGCCTTGCGCTGCGCCCGCTTGGCAGCATTGGCCTCCGCCTTGTTGGACCCCAGCAGTAAGCCATCGCTGAGGTCCGACATCGTGGCCTCGGAGTTCACGCTCTCCAAGCTCTCCGCGTGCTCCACCGGAGCAGGTGTATTGGGCTGGGACACCGGCACGGATCGATCCCTTACACCGCCCTTCGGTAGACGAGCAGAAGGTCTGCTAATTGCGCGACCTCGCCTACTCCTGCCCGTTGGCACCTTAGGGGCCGGCAGGTTTTCCTCGCTAAGGGAGCGTGGCGAGCGCTTCCTCCTTCCTTTGGAGGGATGCTCAGCCATACTCCCTTCAGCCCGAGAGCGCTCCGAGCTAACGCTCGCCACGCTCGCCATCTTCTCGGATGTAGTGTCGGAATCCGACATTGCACCCACACTCGATCTCGACTCGATCAATACGATCGGCAACCTCTCGACATTTTTTTTATTTTTTATTTCGGTATCCATATGATTCCCACGAGTATGGGGGATATAAAAGGTCCACCTAGGGTAACCCCCTGTCCCTAGGCAAGTGTACATTTGTAACCCAACCAGGGGGTCCACTGATCCCTGGCTGGGGGTGCGCTCGGAACTGATGCGCCACCTGCAACAATAAAGTTGCAGATGACACTACTCCTCAGCCATTCATACCCTCGCCGCACACCAAAACTTGGTATTAGAGGAATTTTTTATAGAGGTTATCTTCCTCGCGATCTAGGCGATCAAGCCAAGATCCTCGTCCCGTTCCGAGTCATAAAACATGACCATGATCTCGTCACGGATTACGATTTCGACGGTTGCAGTCGGGGGAACCAGATCCCCCGCTACTAGCTCGTTGGCAGGGTAAGTGCACAACGAGCGCCGCCCATGTTTCTCTGAAAAACATCCTGCGCCCAATCAACCCGCCCTCTGTAAGCAGAGGGGGGAGTGGACGACCGTCGGGTGGTCTAAATCGACCGACCCAGGAGCGTAAGGCTCCCCCCCACGCAGAAATTCGCCACAGTCAATACCCTCTCCGACATGGAGAGACTATTGGCCGTACCCAGGATGCACCGGCCTGACGACTGCCCTTTCCCCCGAACGTATTCGAAAGGAACGA